>CM057453.1:545105500-546498500 GCA_016271365.2 Neoceratodus forsteri
TCCTTACTTAAGGGAGTGATGGGCAATATGATTCTCACCTCAAAAAGACATACTTGCACTGAAAATTGGTAAATCATGATACAAAACTGGAACTAAATATGTGAATAAGACCTAAATACAGGTCTTGTTCGATCCCTAAGAACTAGTATTTCCTTAGACATCAAGTTTTAAAATGGGGAAAAAAATCAAGATGGCGGACAGCACAAACAGTATTTCTCAGAGCAGGAACAGTAAATCCTTCACTCTTAACAGTTTGAACGGTGTTCATTTACCTGAACGGTGTTCATTTATCTGCCTGTCTAGCAGCTATTACAAAACACATTAAAATTAAAAAATGATGAGATATATTTTCACCAAACTACCCAAAGGCACACCCTTGGCACAGACACCATCATCCCTGAAAATTTCAAGGAAAAAATTTAGTTTCGTCTAGACTGTGGATGAGAGCAAAAAATCCTTTGTTAAGTACAGGAAAAAAAAGGACAACTTTTGACATTTTTGCCACTCCATAGCTCAAAAACCATACAAGATGCCATCACGAAACTTTTCATGTTTTGAGACACTGGCAGAATGACCACGCATGCCAAAGTGTGAACTATTTTGTTAAAGAATGCCAAAGTTATTAAGGTGCAAAATGTAGAATTTAACATTGAAGTCCTGGTACAACCCTAACTACAGGGGCACTACTGCACCCCTATCATATATAAAATTGTAAAAAACTGTGTTAATGCTCTAGTTAGCATTAAAGCCACAAAAGCAGGGAAATGCGGCATTAAGGTTTCCAACACTAAGACCCCACCCCACCCTGCACACACCAACAGTCATCAGCGGTGTGCCTTGGGGTCATCGGCCCCAATGCTCACCCCATTCTGTAAGTAAATAAGCTGAGATGGGTACAGTATAGGAGAATGGGGTGATCATTAGGCAAAACACCCATATGTGGATTATCAATCTGGGGTGTAGTGTTGAGGGGGAGAAACTTGAGGGGGCAAAACCCAAGGAGACACAAGTGGGGAGGTGGAAAACATGGGGGCAACCTGGGGATGAGGGAACAATGTCAGAGGAACAGGACATCAGGCAAAGCAAAAAAAAAACCACAACCCCCCAAACTACAAAAGAAAAAGTAAATCCATTCCCAGATCCGGGTCCACCGACATCGCAGACCAGGACTCCAACCACTATGCCATGCGACCAGCTCAACACTGCCCTAGCCAACCACTGCTCATAGCTACATCTATCTAATGCTCCCTAACACTGCCTCACTGTATCTTCACTATTCTGTCACCCTCTACTTACTATTCTCTACAAGCGCTCTTCCCTACAGGTTGCCGTCCTGACAGGCACTCAGACTGAGTCACTGAAAAGTGAGTCACTCAGTTTGAGTTGCCCACATCACTGGATACCCTTTGAAGAGTGCAGTCCCAGTCCACAGAAGATGACAGCCTATGACCTCCAGTGATAAGTATCAGGTAAGGGCAAGTGTGGGGTGGTGGGTGCTCAATGGAGGATTGGGATGGCAAGGGGAATGGTGGGAATACGAGGGACAGTTTTTTTTATTTCAGGGTTTTAAAAAAAATAAAAGACATGGGATGGTTTTCTTTTGTAGAGGGAAAAAAACTATTTCAGGACACTAGGAGTAGGCTCCCCAGTGTCCCACACTGCTGGAGGGGATGCCGACATGGGGACGGCCCCGCAGTGTCAGCACTATGATGAAACAAGGGTTGGGGGGCATCCGACACTGGGGATGGACATCCCAGTGTCGGATTATATAAATAAATAATATCAAAGGGGGTGGTGATCAGAGGGTGTGGGTGCCACTAGGCACCAGGGCTAAAAAAAATGATTTTGGTACAGCGATTGACAGGTGGGGGGGGGTGCCACTAGACACCAGGGAAAGGTGTGGCTCATAGCCAACACTGCAGCCAGCAGCACAATTTCAGCTGCAGCTGAAAAAGTCAAGAAATTCTTGGTGTTCTCATATAGAGAATGCTGTGGGAGTGCCACTCTTGCTAAGCTGGGCACCTTGGATTTTGGGTGCCCAGAAAACATATTACTAGGCACAATGTTAAAAAACAAACATCAGAATCTAACTAAAACGGGTCCTGTTTAGCTAGGTTCTGATGTTTGTTTTTTAAACTTGCAGCATTTATATTTATTTTCCATGCTTATCAGTTCATGGACATCATTAATAAGATGGCAGTAGTTTTGGCAAAAAAAAAAAGAAGTTTGGTGCCGTGCCAAACAAATGGCACCAGAGCAAACCAGGCATTTGCAGCATCAAAATTTTACTTCTGCCACAAAACATTATCTCAAAACCCATACTGCACATGTGAAGTCGAAAAACTCTAAAATGTAAAGCCTTATAACTCTGGAGCCCTTTTATGTTTTTTACCAGATCTGTCAAAGACACTACCTTGGGACATAACACATGTCCCCTGCAAGTTTGGGGCAACAGTTCCTTTCCTTGTAGACTGTAGGCTAGGGCTAATAAAACCAGTGTTAAGTATAGGAAAAAATGTTTTTTTTTTCTTAAAATTACATTTGTGTATCTCAGAAACCGCACAAGCTGCCATCACCAAAATTGTCACACATCAGGACACTGCCTCCTAGAGAACACATACACAATTTCAGCGCATTTCATCAAAGGGAGCTAAAGATATTAATGTTTAAAATTAGAGGTTTAACATTAAACAGGCTACTCAACACTAACTATAGGGGCACTGTCATGCCCCTATAATGTGTAGTTCAAAAAATTTAAAAATAGGAGAGGGGGAGTGGATCCAGCATTCCCAGGAAGCAGTGTTTTTGATCAGCTCTGTTTTGAAAGCCTTAATTTTCATTATTGTTTTACATGTTTTGATGTGTAAATCTTTGGTGAACCTACAGTACCTAGATCAAGAGAAGAACTGAAGAGAAGCATTTTTGGTACCAAGTTTGGGGAAAATGGTGAAGCAAAAGTCTGCCAAGCAAGGCTTTTCCAACCCAAGGGGAGGACAGCCAAAGCAGCCTGATGCAGCAGAGCAGGACCCACAAGCAGCGACCTTGACAACCACCACATTGGATTCACTACAATACTCAGTGGACACACTTGCCAAATCTGTCCAAAAAATGTACAAAAAGCTGGACTCAGTAACAGAAAGACTTCCAACCACCAAGCAGCAAGTGGATGCAATTGCAGACTCAATAAATGAGCAGTGTAAATAATTTAGCAGTGTCAGTAGCTCAGTATGTAGCACACTCGCCTCTGAGGCCAGGAGATCAGAGGGCTGTGGGCTCAGTTCCCACATCTGGCACTTGGGTTAATATCCCAGTACTGACACTGTAATGCAGCATGAGAGGGGTGCTGCATTTCTGAGGTGCCGTCTTTCGGATGAGACGTTAAACCGAGGTCCCATCTGCCTGGATTGGTGGTAGTTCAGGTGGATGCTAAAGATCCCATGGCCCTTATCGAAAAGAGTAGGGGAATTTCCCGGTGTCCTGGCCAAATTTCCCTCATTCACTAAAAATACCACCAACAGCTTAATCTGGTTCAAGGTCAGTTGGCATTCATCTGTTTCCCCCTTCCCTGGGTCGTGCCTGAAAATAGGCAGGATTTGTCTAGTGCACTTACCCAGTCAACAAAAGCTAAATAAATTAATGACTCAAACAGCACAGCAGGGAAGCAACGGTGGCAGCTGCTACAGTAGTTAAAGCACAATCTGCAATCATCACCTACATGGAGCAGATGGAGAATTTAATCCAGTCTGCAAATGTTGGGATAGTGGGTCTACCTGAAGAGATGGAAGATCCCCATCTCAGGGCATTTATTCAGCACTGGATTGCTGACCAGACAGGTTACAAGGACTTTCAGCTCCTCAAAACCTAGCACAGTAATTCCCGGAGGGCCAGAGACTCCACTGAAAGTCCAAGGACTCTACTAGTGACAAAAGCATCATCCATGGAACTAGATGCCATCCTCCGAGCAGTACAAAGAAAAGAAAGTATACAGGAGGGGGAGTCCTCCCTGATCTCACCTACACCACGAGGATCAGAAGGAAAGCCTTTGATGGGGTGAAGCAGTGATTTAGTAACCTGGAGATCCCTTTCATTCTACTGTTCCCAGCCCACTCACACTTCTATATATACAAGAAAAGCTATGTTTTTACCAATCCAAAAGGGGCTAGCAGCTGACTACAACACCTAGAAACCCATTGTTGTGCTACCAAGGAGGAGGCAGAAGTATTGGAGGGGAAGGTTTGACTCAATGTTACAGGTTGGATTTTCTGTGACTGAAATTGGTGTAGAGACTTTCCCCAAGGCCAACTAATAAAAGCCATTCTGACATACTCAAATAGAATAACATCTTAATGGAGTCACGTGATGCTCTGCACAGAGTAGGAGCTGCTCTGCAGAGCTCTGTCAAGACCTGCCTATAAAACTTTATTTTTTATATCACCCGAACCCCAAAGTTAATAAATAGTCAATATTATAGCGGTTTTTGACTCACTGGAGCTATGGAGGGGAGAAATATGGAGCAGAAGCGGACCCAAACTTTGCAACTGGAGGATTCCAATGAACAGCAGGACAACACTGAAGAGCTAGAGCTGAAGAGGCCCCATCAGAGCACTTCTCCCTGTACTCCACCATTAGACCTCATGCCTGCAGTTATTATGGAACAATTTTATTCAGAATTACAAACGATCAAGGCTGCGGTTCTCTCACTAATCAAGGGCATTAAAGATATTAAGCCAGCAGTTAAGGAACTCACCAGAAGGGTCACTGATGTGGAAGCACATGTTTCCTCTGTAGAAGACCACGTGGCAAGAATGGATTCTGGGGTTATAATCTCTGCATAGAACGGTGACCAATTTGGAAGAGAAGTTCGATAATTTGGAGGGGATATCAAGGTGAAATAATCTAGTTCTTTTGGGGCTGCTAGAGGGGGAAGAGGGGGGCCAACTCATTGGACTTTCTCTAAAAAGTTTGCAGCAAGATTGCTGGCCCCTCACTGTAACAGCCCTAGTTATATTACTGAGCATGCTCATAGGTCCCTGAGACAGAAGCCAGCTGCTGGTGAACACCCACATCCCTTCATATTCAAAATGCTGAATTACCTGGATAGACACCACCTGTTGAGATCCACTAGGAAAATCGACAAGCAACAGTGGACAGTTAAAAAAAATCCACCTGGTACCGGATCTCACTTATAAGGTGCAGAGGGAGAGAGAGAGACGCATACTATAGTCTGCAGACTAAGTTATCGGTAGCCAGCATCAAATATAAAATGCTGTACTAGGTGTCATGCCAAATTGGATCCTACTCTAAACTGGTTCCCTGCGCTCATACTGCGCATGCGTGTGTGAAAAGTATTAATCTGCATATAAAACCGATTTTGCACAACACCGGGAGTTGATTGCGAAACTGTTCTACCTTGTATCTGAGAGAAAGAAAGAAAGAAAGCAGCCAAAGCTTTCTTAAATCAAGAAGGTTATTTAATAGACTACATTGAATTAAATTATTACTTTTTGGACCTGTGCAAGTAACTAGTATTGATTCTCTGTTTTTGGGGTTGACTTTTCTTAGTTTCATTTTTATTTGCCAGGGAGGAACTGTGGCTGGGAGATATTTGCAGTCATTTGTGACTAGACCTGTTACTTAACCTCTGTGAAATAGGTGTCTGAAAGGAAGGAAGGCACTCCCCGGGGTGGAGGGTCAGAGTTGTAGTTGATTGTTTTTGGAGGGCATAGATTTACTCACACTCACCCTGCTCCTTACCCCACCAGCCCCAAGCGCATAACTTCCTTTATAGCAGGGGTTCTGACATCACTTCTCCAAAACTGCTAACAACATACACCTGTTCACTCCTTAAAGGCACAGCACACTGAATAGGGGGTAGATACACTCACAAGCTTGCACACACTAAAACAAGAAAAAAAAAAAATAAAAGCCTCTGCAACAGGAAGGGACACAGACATGTGGGGAGTGGTGCAATGCACTGGCTGTGGAGCAGCAGTCTTCTGGGAGACATTCTAGAGATTGCATTGCTGCCCTATTTGCAGGCACCTCTCTGGTCTGAGGGAAGAAGTTTTTCATCTCCGTGCTGACCTGGCAAGGATTCGGGAAACTTACTCTCCCCCACCCAGAGACCACCCAGGCCACCACCACTACCTCAGAGGTTTCCAAGAAAGAGGAGTGGTTGGACCATGGTGGGCTCAGGGTGGTGGAACAGAGGCTCATCCCTCCAGTTGTGCCTCTCCATAATTCATTCGCCACTCTGGCAGAACATGGTTCCTCTATGGAGGCACCCACAGTGAAGACCAAGGAGAATGCTGGGAACCTCCACAATGGAGACCCACAGGAGGGTGGCACAGGACCCCACAGGGGAAGGAAACAACTCCTGGTGAGGACTCAATTGTTAGGGGGTAGAACTGGGGGAGGGAGGGAAAGGAGGTAAGGTGCCTGCCCGGTGCCATGGTTTGGAGGGACAGAAAATGAATCCTCAGGATCATGGGAGCAGCTGCAAGGAGGAGTGAGCTGGATGTCATTATCCACCTATGGACAAATGACCTGGCTGAGAATGGGATCAGAGCAGTGCAACAGGAGTTTGTGGAGTTGGGGAGGGGCCTTAGACAAGTAGCACACATGGTAACTTTCTCAGAAGTGCTACCTGTCTATGGCATGGATGAGGCTAGGGTACTCCACACCATGGGATTCAATGAAAGGTTGAAAAACTGGTGCAGAACTCAGGGATTTGGCTTCATTGGGGGCTGGGGCTCCTCCTGGAGGGACGCAGGCCTATGCTGGTGCGATGCTCTGCATCTATTCAGGAGGGGAACCAGAATCCTAAGTGATAGGTTTAAATGCTTCATTAGCAAGCATTTAAACTAGCCAAGGGGGAGGCACTGAAAAGGAGAAGGGAAATCCTAGCCCCCCCCAAAAAATCAGGGTAGTTAGTGAAGTAAACACCAAGATAGAGCAGTCGCTAGGCAGAAGGGAAGGGGTAAATGGAGAAAAAGACAAAGGCAGTAAGGACAGGGATGGGGCAAAAAGAAATAATGCCATTAAAAAAATGGAGGGTAATAAGTAGCAATGACCATAGTCTAGGTAAAAATCTCCCCGAAATGGTGGCCTTGATGGAAGAGGGATGCCTGGATATCATGGCAGTCACAGAAACATGGTACACAGAGTACCATGATTGGGATGTCAACATACCAGGGTACACAATCTACAGGAGGAACAGGAAGGGAAGAAGAGGAGGAGGAGTAGCTCTCTATGTAAGGGAAGGGGATCAAAGCAACAGAACTAAAGGGTAAACAGGGAAGAGAGGAAGCACTGTGGGTCACCCTGGAGACTGGAAATGGCACCACAATCTGCACAGGAGTTGTATACAGACCCCCGTATCAGGGGAAGGAAATGGGCAAGAAGGTGATAGAAGGCATACTTAGGATGGCAGAGAAATGGGAGATATTGCTGATGGGGGACCTGACTATGCCAGATGTTAACTGGAGCACCTTTGCTGCAGCCACATCCAAGAGCAGAGCCATTCTCGATGCCCTAAAGGGGGCATGCCTCAGACAGCTAGTTCTGGAACCACTCGGGAGGGAGTAATCTTAGACCTGGTACTCTCAAATGGGGATGGAGAGAGGATCTCCGATCTTGAAGTGAGTAGCCATCTGGGAACAAGCGACCACCAAACAGTGTGGTTCACGATAAACTTAGCTGTAGAGAGTCAAGCCATACAAAGGTGAAGGTACTGGACTTCAGGAGGCTGATTTTGTCAAAATGGAAAGTGCCTCAGAAAAGCACTAGCAAACAGGCAGAGAAGGTGGGGTGGAGCAACAATGGGGGAACATTAAAACTGCCATCACAGAGGCAACAAGCCTTTGTGTGAAGCAAATAAACAAATCAAAATGAAAGAAAAAAAACACTATGGATCTCAAAAGAAGTGGTATGGAAGGTTAGGGAGAAAAAGATAGCATTCAGGAAGTATAAGGAAACACAGAAGGAGCAGGACAGAGAACTGTACCAGTTAAAGCAGAAGGAAGAGAGGAAGGCAGTCAGAATAGCAAAGGCCCAAACTGAGGAAAAGATAGCCAACTCGGTTAAGAAGGGGGATAAAACCTTTCATAGGTACATTAGGGAGCAAAGAAAGACTAAGGCAAGGATACTGAGGCTGAATAAAGTGGAAGGTGGTTGGGCAGAGAGCGACAGTGAAAAAGCAGGGATACTGAACAAATACTTCTGCTCACTATTCACAATGGAAGAGCAGGGGGAGATACCTACTCCAGTCAATAGAAGCACTCTGGATAGGGGGGTTGATAGTAGTCCTTTCACAGAAGAAAGGGTTCTCAAAGAACTCTTAAAACTGAAGATGGATAAAGCAATGGGGCCTGATGGTATTTACCCCAGAATTCTAAAAGAACTAAGGCAAGAACTAGTAACACCACTGACTACCTTTTTCAATAAATCATGGGAGGATGGTGTGGTACCTGAGGACTGGAAGAGGGCGGATGTGATTCCCCTTCACAAAAGTGGGAGCAAACGGAGGCAGGAAACTATAGACCTGTCAGTTTGACCTCAGTGGTAGGGAAAATGATGGAATCATATCTGAAGGAAAGAATTGTTGAGTACCTAGAGGCCAGTGGGGCACAGGACCAAAGGCAGCATGGATTCACAGCAGAAAGGTCATGTCAGACAACTCTAATTGATTTCTTTGACTGGGTGACCAAAGTAGTAGACCAGGGAGGGGCCATGGACATGGCCTACCTAGATTTTAGCAAGGCATTTGACACAGTCCCGCACAAAAGATTAATAAACAAATCAGCCAGCCTGGGAGTGGGTCCCAGGGTGGTATGCTAACCAAAACACTGGCTGGACAACAGGACACAGAGGGTAATAGTAAATGAGTCCACTGTGAAGAAAGGGGTTACTAGTGGGGTACTACAGGATTCAGTACTGGGGCCAGTCCTTTTTAATGTCTTTATAAGTGACATTGCAGGGGGACTGAAAGGAAAAAGTATGTCTCTTTGCAGATGACTCAAAGATCTGCAACAGGGTTGATACACAAGGTGGGGTGGAAAGGATGAAAAGGGACTTGGCAAGGTTGGAGGAATGGTCAAATGTATGACAGCTTAGATTCGATGCAAAGAAGTGCAAAGTAATGCACCTGGAAAACCAAAACCCAGTGGAAGATTACTCAATGGGGGGGTAAGATACTGACGACAACAAAAATGGAAAGGGACCTGGGGGTAGTCATATCAGATGACCTAAAGGTGGGCCAGCAATATGAGAAGGCAGTAAGGAGGGCTGGGGGATACAGGGATGCATAGGGAGAGGCATCACTAGCAGAAAATAGAGAATAATGGATAGTTACCTATCGGTAACAAGCTGGTTAGTTCATTGAGAGGTTACTAGGGCGACTGCATTAACCTCGCGAGTGCAGCTTGAGAGGTTAGGTCACCACTGGTAACCTCGAAATGAACTAACACAGCTTGTTACCGAAAGATAACTATCCATTGTTTTTTATAGTGTAGGATGCTCCCACAAGCAGTAAATGTTAATTGGTCCTACTTTTTTTCTCTAAGTGACACTTTCCTTCGACCACCTTTTCACCGCGGCCATTTCCTGGAAGTGTAAGGTGCATGTTCTAGCACATTCCATGTTGTTATGCTGTAGTGACTACATAGCTAGTGCAGCATAACAGCTACGATGACGTAGCTACTACAGCATAACGATGTTTTGATAGGTACCGATTTTTATCGGTAACAACGTTCCATCATACACTGTACAGGAAGTTGTTGGCCCTCTGTACAGACAGTTGGTAAGACCACATCTGGAGTACTATTTACAGTTCTGGAGACCCCATCTCTGCAAAGACCTAGTGTGGAGGCTGTCCAGAGGAGGGCAACCAAAATGGTGCAGGGTCTGCACCAGAAGACATATGAAGAAAGACTAAAGGAACTTAAGATGTATAGCCTCGAGGAAAGAAGGGCGAGGGGGGACATGATAGAAACTTTCAAATACCTCAAGGGAATCAACAAAGTCCAAGAGGGTAGCATCTTTCAGAAAAGGAGATGTGCAAGAACAAGGGGGCACAATTTGAAGATAGAGGGGATGGCTCAGAGGTAATGTGAGGAAGTATTTCTTCACAGAGAGGGTTGTAGATGCATGAAACAGCCTTCCTGAGGAGGTCATAGAGTCAGAAACAGTGGGGGAATTCAAGAATGCATGGGACAGACATAAGGCAATTCTAGTGGGGGATGGGGGAAGTAGGCTGTTGGTTAACTAGGATCTGTAGCTTATCGGTTAGGTAGGGAAATGGGTAGACTAGGTGGGCCAAGCAGTCCTTACCTGCCATCAGATTCTATATTTCTATGTTTCTATGTTTATCATCATCAGCTTTCTCAGTTCTAGTTTATTTGTTATTTGTTCCAGTTGATTTAAGCAATATACCACTCCAGGGTGTGGGTAGACTGGTGGATTTAACACAGCTGGTGTGATTCGATCACGAGGCGCAGCTGAGTGACTTAACCACACCAGAAGTAGTAAATACACCAGTATACCCACTCCCTGGAGGGCTATTTTGATATTATACAATGGTCCCCTTTTTTTGGTAAGAAAAAAAAGGAGAAATAGTTTTTATTTTTTTTTTAAATGATTTGTTTTCATTTTATTGGTCCACTAAAAAAAAGTTAATTGCTGCTAGGTAGAGTGATTCCCCCCCAACCTCCCATCCTCTCGTTCCATGTCGCTTACATTTTTTTAATCCCTCTGTGTGCTGTTTAGTTTTACAGCACTGATATATTCTTTTGATGTTGCATATGGGGGCTTGTGTTTCGTTCCTGGTTGTTGTAAGATTGCTAATGCGTGCAGAAGCTTTCGAAGTGGCCGGAGGTTGGTGCTCAGTTTGTGGGCGGATTGAACTTTCACTGATGGAGTTGTCTGCAGCCCTATTGTCTTTGGAACTGGGATTCTTTGGTGACACCGGAGGATGTGTTTCAGTATTTAGAGGTAGAGTTTTAGCATTGGAAGGTTTGTTTTATGAATTAAATACAGTTTCAAGGTTGTGCATGTGAAATAATTTAAAGTAGGTAGTCAAGGTTTTTAAATTTATAGTGGCTCAGTTTCGTAAGCGGTTATGGAAAATGGCGGCAGCTCCTTTGATGTCCTAGGGCGGCAGTGATATCTGTATGATGGCAAGGGCTAAGGTTGGCTGGAACCTTTTCCAGTGAGTACACTGGAGGATTTATCACACTGAAAAGGTGCTAAGCCAACCAATCAGATTGCAGGGACTGGCCGATTGATTTTACCCCATTGCATAACTGTGGATAATGCACATTTGTGGATGAGCACGTTGTTTTCCAGCATGGCTAGAGGTACAAACCAACAAGGAGACTTTCAATTTTGAATCAACTGCTCAAGCACATACAGAGCTATCAAAGTTGTTGCCCAACCTGTTTAATAAGGTGGTGTGAAAATGTGTTCTTCTGATGTTGGTGGAGTTAAATGGATCAGAGGATGACAGACTTTTCATTAGAATGGTTAAGACATCTGTACTGAGGCTGGAACTAAACCTCCTTCTTTATTTTCAGGTTGGACACTACTACTGAAACTGAACTTAAACTTCCTTTCTTTCAGGTGGGACATCAGCACCCAGGTCAGTATCGGGACTGGTTTGCGGTAGAGGAGATTCCTCTGCCCTTCTGAACTTGTATGAAGAAGGCAGCATTAAAGACATTGTGTTGAATGGACCTCTTAGTTTTAAATCCTACCAATTAGCACATTTATTTTTTCTGTTTCCAGTGTTAAGGCTCTGGTATATAACTGTAACGTACGTAGTAACGGAAATTATGAATTCTAGACTTTTCAGCCGATGAAAGGGTATAGATTTAAGGGAAGTACTCCCTCTGTTGGAGGACTAAGATGATAGAGACACTCTGTTGATTTCAATGTACGGCATTAATGGACCCAGAACATGGGGTTTCATTTGTAGGTAAATCGGGTTCATGCTAACATTATTTTGACATAAATAGCTCCGGAGTTAGTTAGTCCCCTGTATCTAATTGGGAGTAGAAAATAGTATTATTTAATGTGTCTAAAGTTTCAGGGGTAAGAATATTTCTTTTTTTCTTTCTCTGATATAGAGACCAGAGTTTGCAGCTTAGGTTAGACTGATTTATACATATTTTCGGGCTTGGAAATGGAGGCTTATTTTTGCTTAATTTACTACGTCCTGGGCTCTTTGAATTTAAAAGTTAAGTAACTGTATTGAACCATGTGTAAATGTTCATTAGATGTCCTTTGGGGTAACCATTGCCTCAGTGCTTGCGCACTGAGGTTCTTTGTCTTTTAACTTGTTTTTTGTTTTAATTGGGTTCACCACAACATAACCCAGATAGACCATCTTAGGGTCACTGGTTCATTCCACTAGGGTGTCAAACAGATGAGGCACACTGATGAGTCCTGGTAGGATGAAACATGTGTCTGTGTCTTCTGTTGGCACCCTTTGCAAACTGTGTGAGAGGCCTTTCAGCACAATGCATTTCTGCTTAAAGTTGAACCAGCATAATATTCTGTGGGGATTTGCATATGCAGCCCATGATGCTTTGCATTATGGGGGCATGTGTGATTTTGCATTTCTTTGTTCATTAGATGCCTGAAAAAGAGATGTTGGGGAAGCTGTTGTCACAGTTGGCACAATGTGGGGCCCCATATGGGGGATGATAGGTACAAGGTGGGGCACCAGTTTGACGTAGCAGAACCTATTATAGGATTGGTGTTAACAAGATTTTATAGAAGGGTTTTTTTGAAAGACTTTTTGCTTGGTGTTTCTGGGAAAAGACAACTGAGGGATTTCCTACTAACTAGATGTGTAGGGTCTAGATGGGGCCTGCCTCCATGCTATCAGTAGTGGACCACACGTTTTGGAGGGGGCTCATGGCCTGTGTAATTATGTTCTTTGCTAGGGTTTTTTTGTATTGGGATCTGGAGGAGAGGAGGAAAGGGGATTGCAAGTACATGGTTTCTGGTTTTTGGGAGAAGGGATGGGGCTCATGCAGGCATGTGGTTTATGGGGCTATCCAAGGTACAGGGAATAGTTATTTTTAGTTCTAATATGTTGCAAGCTTGGAACTTTTTGTCATGGAACATTAAAGGGGGGAGAGACAATACAAAGAAATATTGTATTCTGTGCCATCTGAAAATATTTCAACCACATTTTGTTTGTTTACAGGAGACACACCTTGCAACAGAGCAAATTCATTATTTGAAGAAATTATGGGTGGGACAGGCATATGGAGCTGGGCACAGTGCCAGGGGGAGGGGAGTGGCCATTTTAGTGGAAAGATCTGTGCCCTTTAACCTGCTACAAGAGATAAAAGATCCAGAGGGCAGATATATATTTGCCTATGGTAAACTCACTAATATAGAGATTGTAGTGGGCTCCATTTATGGCCACAATGTGGACATGCCTTATTTCTTTCTGGTTCTGTCACTGGTGCTAGCCCCATATGCCCACATTCCTTGTATATTAGAGGGGATTAGGACCTGGTATACTCCACCGATACTGATAGATCCTCTAGGAAGAAGGTGGGCCTCTCCCTTGCCCAAAGGGTCCTGAAGGAGTTTATGGAAACTCTGGGGTTAATATAACCTTGGAGGGTGTTGCACCCTGGTGAACCATCTTATACATTCTACTCGCCCACACATGGGGTGTACTCATGTTTATATTACTTTTAGTCATTCACTATTGCAATATAGTAGAATCTAGTATAGAGGCCAGGGTGTTGTCTGATCATTCCCTGGTGCAGATTAATTTATACCCTCCTCAGTCGGCCCAGTGGCACTGAGGGTTGAGGCGTTGGATGCCACACCTCATGCCATGCCAGCGACCCGGGGTTCGGGAGTAAGCTCGGGTCATCAGGGGTCGGCAGGGGAGGGATAGGATTGAGGATCCGTAGACTGTTCTCCTGGCCCTGGGGAGGGTTGAGGGACTCCACCGCACTGTAGCGGCCCCTGGTGATGACTTGGGGGGCACTGCCAGCGCTGGTATACATGGGGGGTGGAGTGCAGCAGATGTCAGCAAGTAGTGCCTGGACATCATTGCATGTCCGCACTCCAGTGGGCCAAAATACCGAGGAAATGGCTGGGCGTGAACGAGCAGCTTGATGGCTGCGCTTGGCCCACCGGGAGGTCTGTTGTGGAATTGCACTGGGGCTGCCAGTCTCAGCCCGGCATGGGAAGGCACAGGGGGGCCTCCCAGTGGGTTGGGGAATGGCCGTACCAACCCCCCATCATGTGAGTGAGCCATGTGGGACATGCTGGCTGCTGGATGCTCCCGCCGGTTGCACTGCAGCAGGGGAAAAAGTATTTGATGATAAAACAAATACAAATTATACCCTCCTCAGCAAACCATACAAGCTAGCCCAGGGTCATTAAATCTACAATTACTGTCTGATACCGAGATTATTTTGCACATGAAAGGAATTTATACCCCATTCTATTGTGGAGAATGTAAATTCTATACCTGTGTTAGATGTGTTGTGGGGATCTTTAAGGGCTATTTGGAGAGGGGATTCATAAGATTTGCTACTATTTAGAAAAGTCCCAAAAAACTTGCACTCAGACTAAATAAAGAACCAGGACAAATTCCATATAATAAAGTGAATACAGTGTACTGCAGTTTCTCACAATGCAGGTGCTGACACCCCCTGATGATGAAGGCTAATCGCCAAGCTCTGGGGTAGCAGCACCTGCATTGCGCCCTGGTTTTTTATTTAGTTTGATTTCAAGTTAATCAGGATTTTGCTAATATTGAGGCTGGCTGCCCTTTACTTGCATCACTTCATTCACTGCAGATCATGGCATCATTGTGGGAGCTGTACTATTAAGAAAAGAAAGGCACAGAAACAGGTAGAGGGGTGGCTGAAAAAAATTAGAGATAGAAATTACCCACCCTAAAGGTATGAGAGAGGATAAGTGCTTGGAACTAAGTCATCTTCGGACCCTATACTCTGCACATTTAATGGATAAGGTGACTCGGGCTGCAGCCAGCATAAGGGTGACCTACATAGGGCAAGGAGTAAAGGCAGGTAAGTCACTTGCCTTGCACTTTAAGCAGAAGGCAGCAGCAAGATGGGTGACTGCCTTGAGGTACCCCTCTCCACAACACATGGTTTCGGATCCTAAGCAGTTGGCAGATATTTCGGTGCTTCTACTGAGACCTCTATACTGCGCTGGAGACTGACCCAGATGTACAACCGGCTTTGGAATGCTTTTTTCTGATATAGAACTCCCAAGGCTTACAGAGGAACAGCAGAGCTTGCTTGTGGGACCTATAAGGGAGTCAGAAGTAAATGCAGCGATTGGGTCTTTGCCCCCTGACAAGGCCCCAGGGTCAGATGGCTTTGTTCCTCTATTCTATAAACTTTCAAATCAGAATTAGTGCTGACTCTCACATCTCTTTACAATTATTTATATACATTGGAAATTAAAGAAGTTGGTCTCTTTGAAGCTAAAATTGTCTTACTCTCAAAGCCAGGTAAGACTCCTGATGTCCCAGATAATAATAATTATAGGCCAATGTCTTTGTTACATGTGGACATCAATCTTCTCGCCTCTATTTTGGCCTAAAGACTTAAAAAGGTCTGGACAGTTTTGGTAGGTCCGGAGCAAACAATCTCCAGTCGTCACTCTAGTGACTATTCTAGGAAAATCGTTTATCTTTTCTCTGCATCCAGATAGAACATCTCAGATGTGTTGGTTTCTCTGGATGCAGAGAGCCTTTGACCGTGTTCTCTGGTCCTATTTAATCACCTACCTAAATTATTATACCTCCTGAGTTTGTGAAATAGAATTAGAGGTAAATGGTTTTCAGGATGAACACCAACATGGGTTTGACCAGGGGAAATTGTGTCAAACAAACCTGATTGAATTCTTCAACTGGGTGACTAGGTCCCTGGATGGGGAAAGCCAGTTGATGTTCTATACCTGGACTTCAACAAGGCTTTTGATTCGGTCCCACATAAAAGGCAAATTTGGAAATTAAGGGGACTAGGGGTGGGAGACAAGTTGGTGGGGTGGCTAGCTAATTGGCTTGGGAATAGACAACAGAGGGTGGTGGTAAGGGGTGAAATCTCACCCCCCAGGGAGGTCATCAGCAGGGTCCTACAAGGCTCAGACTTGGGCCCTATCCTTTTGAATGTGTATGTCTCAGACATCGGGGAAGGGATAGGTAGTAATATGAGCTTTTTCGCTGATGATACCAAATGGGGGGAAGTGGTGGATAGGCAGGAGGGAAGGAAGGCACTACAGGGTGACCTGCAGAAACTAGAATACTGGGCCCACACCTGGCATCTGGGGTTCAATGCTCATAAATGCAGTGTCCTACAACTCGGTACTAGGAACCCTGAGTATATCTACCACTTGAGGGGGATACAGCTGGCTGTAACGACAATGGCAAAGGACCTGGGGGTTATGAGTGACACAAAAAAGGGAACCACTTGGAGCAATGCAGGAGGGCAGCAGCCAAAGCAAACAAAATGCTTGGGTGTATAGCCAGGGGGATAATGTCCATAGGACAGGAGGTCATACTTCCCCTGTACACCGTATTTGGAGTACTGTGGGCAGTTCTGGTGACCACGCCTTAAAAAGGACATCACACTTCTGGAGAGGGTGCAGAGAAGGGCAACAAGAATGATCAGTGGTATGGAGGGGTTGTCATATGAAGATAGACTCAGAGAGCTGAACATGTACTCTCTGGAGGACAGGAGGGCTAAAGGAGATATGATACGAGACCTTCAAATACCCGAGGGGGTTCAACAGAGGGAGCAGGGAGGGTTTGCTCAAGCTGAGGGAAGAGGGGACTACAAGAGGCAAGGCAAGGCAATTTTATTTATAAGGCGCCCAATCCCAGAGGCTGTGGGTGCCGAACATAAATAAGAACATACAGCAATTAATTAAAACATATAGTAAAACCCTATTAAAACCATAACAAAGTTGATATTCAGGAGTATTAAAAGGTCTCCAGAGGTCAATCTTCAAGGGACTTTCCAGAACTAAAGACGGCATCAGCAGTCAAAGGCCAGGCTGAAGAGGTGGGCCTTTAGCCTCCCTTTAAACACCTCAATCAAGGGAGCCTCCTGGACTGCAGATGGAAGCAAGTTCCACAGGGTCAGCCCAGAGACACTAAAAGCACAATCTCCTGAGGTCCTGAGCCAAACCCTGGGAATGTCCAGGAGGCTCCTTGAGGAGGAGCAGAGGACACTGGTGTCTGGAGCTCAGACAGGTAACCAGGTCTCAGCCCATATAGGGCTTTAAAGGTGAGAAGACCCACCTTGAAAAGGACCCTCCACCTGACTGGCAGCCAGTGCAGAACACACAGGACAGGAGTCACATGACTGGACCTCGAAAGGCCCAAGTCTGAAGCTGGCAGAGGGGAGGCAAGGGGGGGGGATGATGAGGGGTCACTATTTCACAGACAGGGTGATGGTACCATGGAATACTCTGCCAGATGATCTAGTAAAAATAGGAACAGTGGGTGTTTTCAAGAAGGGATGAGATAGGCACAGGGACATGGTATGGAGTGGGGGGCAAGGAGATCACCAAAGTAGTACAGGGAGGAGATGAGGGGGAGGGGGAATGAAATGGTGGGTGGTAGAGCAGCTGAGGTGCACTGCCAGTGAGCTGCGTTGGTTAGACAAGACAGACTGGTAGGCCTAATCTGCTGGCAACTATGTATGTATGTATACAAATTTTATATACCGTTCCATCAACAAGGGTTTTATGTAATGATGAGCAATTGCATTCGTTTTTGTTGACCAGGTGTACACAACAAGGATACCCCTATGCTTTTAAACTTATACTGTACATTGAGCTCTGAGCTCATAAAATAATCTCCTCAATTCAGGTTAAGGGAATAAGTGTCAGAGCTAGAGAGTATAAACTCTCAATGTTTGCGGATGATGTGCTACTACATATGTCTGATTGGAAAACATCTCTCCCTTCAGTATTACAACTCCTCTTTGAATCTGGATGAATATCAGGATATGAATTAAATTTAAATAAAACTACAATCTTTCCCTTAACCACTGAATGCTCCATAACTGACATAACAGCTTTAGGACTCAACTGGGAGTCTCAAAACTTGTCTCACTTGACATCAAGCTGACTCCAGACATTCAGCTACTAAAAAATTTTAATTTGGACCCAACTATATGACAAGTGGAGTTGGACCTGCAAAGATGGCAACACTTGACCAATGTCGGTATGGGGCTGAACTAATATTATCAAGATGGCCATATTGCCTTGGATATTATACCCACTAAATATGTTAAATATAGTGCTTCCTAGGGCCTGGTTCGGTAAAATTCATTCGATTGGTCCAAATTCATTTGGCTATTGAAGCCTCCCCATAGAGCTGTACATAAACTCTGCAGATCTAAAGAATTGGGGGGGGGGCTTCAGCTACCACATATGCTGAACTATTATTATGCTTTACATGGCTCTAAGTATTTTAGGTGGGGGCAACCTATAGGATATCAGCAATATACCCTGGACTTGTTTTGAATTGAACATACTTAAGCTGAAGAATATGGTGTAACATTGCACTCCTTACTACATATTCCCTTTGTGAAACTCCCAGAAAAGCTGAACCCCCCCCACCCCAATAGGATGGTCTATGAGAGTTCACTCACAGTTATGTCTATCTTTACGAGTGCCCTGCCAAATAGATCTGAGTTAATTATTGGGTCTCAACCCTGATAGTTCTCCTGGATTTGACATGCTGCCACTTAAATTCCTTAGGATTGGAGTACCTGCACTGACCCACCCAATTGCCCAGTTGATTAACCAATCCTTCCTCATGCAATCCATTCCAGACAAATGGAAAACAGCAATGGTTGTCCCCATTCACAAATCTGACTTGACAAACCTCATCAAGAACCATAGACCTATATCCATCCTGTGTCCTATTGCAAAAACCCAGGGAAAAAAATTCTGTGCAATCAGCTGTACTCCTTTCTCAAACATACAAAAGCCCTCACTATACATCAGCATGGCTTCAGGAAATTGCATGGGATGGAATCTGCTCTCCTTAAGGTCACCTCAGATATCTTTCAGGCTATGGATCAGGCCATGTCACCGGGGCCAATTTTATTGATCTCACAAAGGCCTTCCACCTTGTTAACCATCCACTACTTATTTCCATACTTCGCTGTCTTGGTCTTGACTCCAACTCTCTCTCTCTCTCTTGGATCTCTAATTACTTATCAGACCAATTCCAGTGTGTCAAATGGTCTGGAGCCCACTCCTCCTTATCCCCAATTAAGGATGGGGTCCCCCAAAGTTCAATTCTTGGACTTTTGCTTTTCTCTCTCTTCATCGATGAACTGCAGCTGAACTGTGGGGGAGCATCGGTCCAGATCTATGCAGACAATGCCATCTATACCAATCCAGAAAGGACATCGCCATCATTAATTCTGACCTAGAAAAAGACTTCCAGCAACTGGAAGCCTGGTTCAAGAATAATCTGCTGGTGCTGAATGCAAAGAAAACTAAAACTATGTTGTTTCACCACACTTCCCTTGTCATATCCTCCCAGCGTCCTCTGGTTGTACATACGTAGTCTGGTGCTCCTCTTGAAGGGGTGTGTACCTTCAGATACCTGGGAATGACACTTCATGAGCATCTGTCCTTCTACATGCATGCAAACAACATCATCAAAATGGTCAACCAAAAACTTGGCCTCCTCTATCGCACAGCCCCCTACCTTACCCCTAATGCAAGAAAGACTATCACTTCAGCTACCCTCCTTCCTGGCCTGGTCTATGGTGTGCCTATAATTCAGTTGGCCAGGAGCCCTATTCTGATCAAACTTAAATCGATGTATCAGAGAACTGCTCACTTTGCTGCCATGGCACCTGCTCGAGCCCACCACTGTGACGTACTCAAGACCCTAGGCTGGCCATTCTTTGAGCCTAAAATGGACTTCCCCCATAGTTTGCATCATCTTTAAACTCATCCACCTTCCTTCCCCACCCATCACCCATCCTCTCTGACCTGCCCACCCAGAAATCCTTCACTAGGACCCTCAGATACTTCCACCTACCTATACTAAAACTACTTTAAACTCACCTGCCATAGGCAAGTGGTCCTTCACATCCTCTGCAACTGAAAAATGGAATGCACCGCCACACAGTACACTTTCCTGTACATCTCTTCCCCTGTTTAAGAGCCACTTCAAGGAAATCTAATTTCCCCCTCCAGTCTGCGGAGGTAATTGCACCTAATGTCCCCTCTCTTCCTGTGCTCATGCCCCTCCAACTTCACCCTTGGCTCATCCTAACTCCTCCCCCCCCAACCATAGCTTCTCTCCATTTCCTAACTTGTACATATGTAAGTTTTTGAATTAATTGATTGTATATACTGTAATTGATACTCATCTTGTTAATCCTAACTCCTATGTCTGGGTCTCTGAACCTGCAAAGGATTATCCACCGTTGGACTGCAAAGGATCAGGAAGGGAGTCTATCATCCTACTGCTATATACAGTGCTTCATTATAATCACTATTGTACCTATATACTATCTATATTTGTTTTGTTAATACAACTTGTTCAGATATCACATATATGTAACTCATATCACCTATGTGTGCATCTACTCATGGAATGTCTCCATTCCATGGGTCGCCCCTTAAAAAGGGACATCTCTGTCATCAAAATTCAAATAAAATAAAAATAATTGGTAAGAAGATTCTCATAGCGAGTTAGTGGAGGGGTATCAAGGTTTCTTCCTGGGATGACTTAGTTAAAAAGGACAAGTTTATTTCTTTTGATGATTTTAGAACCAAATTCCAGCTCCTGGTACATACATTTTTCCAATATGTGCAAATGTGCTATTGTGTTCTAGGCTTTTTTGGGCTGTCCTCCGTGGTATCGAGAGGCTGCCTCAATATTTAGTACTTTCTCTTCTCTGGCAGTTCAGAACAAACCAATTTTGAATTTATATAACGAATTGGAGAAAATAATATGGGCCAATGTCTCTCCGACTGCTTTCTACTAGAAAAAAGTCCTTAATCTTAATTATTCTTCTGAGATTTGGACTGATATTTGGAAAAGCTGGTACTCATATTTGAAGCAAGATAGAATAAGCTTGCTTCAATTCAACATTTTGCACAACCTGTATTATACTCTGTATAAGCTGTACAAAATGGGTAGAATTCCTGATCCTATGTGTTTCAGATGTCTACAAGAGGAGGGCATATTAATGCATATGATCTGGTCATGTCCAAAAGTAATCACTTACAGTATCGGCATACTATTCAAATCTTAGTTCTTCCTCTTTTTGGTCACACTCAGTACTTTACTGCAGAAGTTCATATTTTTGGTAATTATACCCAGATCCTTTCTAGGCCAGTGAAAAAATGTATGGCCCTTATTGTGGGAGTGACCAAACTATTATTAATGAGCATTGGAAAGATTTTCAATTTCCCTTTAAAGTGGAATGGATTCAGGAAGCTCTCACTACATTAAATGCAGAATGAGCTATTGCCCATGTTAATCATACTATACAGACATTTCAGGCATGCTGGTTACCATTCCTTTCATTGTTGGCTGGAAGCTGAGGATCCTTTAGTGCTCCCCCCATATGAATGAGGTTAGTGTGATGTTATGACACTTTAAGTTTATTTGGAACTTGAGGATGGCGCTGTTAGGTGATATTGAAAAATGTGCTGTATTTTAGCTAACTAAATGCCTGCATGAGCGGGAGGGAGAGACAGTGGGGGGTGTTTGGGAGGTGTTGGGGTAGTTTGTGGGAATGTATTTTGTATCAGGGTTTTTCCTCTTTTTCTTTATATTTTGATGTGTATGTTATGTATTTGGGAATGTATGCTATAATTGTGTAGAATCATAATGTCACATGAGTCTCTGTTCTTTGTTGATTTTGTATCATTTTATGCTAATTTATACCAGTTATTTTAATAAAGTATGTTAAGTTGCAAAAAAGAATAACATCTTATGTTTGGCCAGGGCAGAGGAGTGTATCAGGACTTGATGAGCAACTTAAAATAGACCTACTTTTCACTTCAAATGTTTTGCTGTTCAGATGTCAACCTGTTTGACAGTTTATTTCTCTTACATGTTTGTGGGGAGAGTGGACCTATTGGTTTCTTTCTACTCATATTATAAGGTTCACTGGGGCAGTTAACTAACAGGAAATGTATTACTTGTTATATGAGAATACCCATTTTGGTAGGAAAATGAAATACTGTCTAGCTGCATGGTGGATACAGTGCCTTCAGAAAGTATTCACCCCCCTTGGATTTTGTCACATTTTGTTGTGTTACTACTAGAATTTTTAATGCATTGAAATGATTTTTTCCTCCTTGATTCACAGAGCATACTCAACAATTTAAAGGGGCAAAAATATTTTTATTCTGTAACAAAAATTTATGAAACATTAAAAACTGAAATATCTTGTTTACTTAAGTATTCAGCCCCCCTGAGTCAATACTTTGTAGAAGCACCTTTGGCAGCAATTACAGCTTTGAGTCTTCTTGGTATGTCTGTATTAGCTTTACACATCTGTATTTGGGATTTTGCCCATTCTTCCTTGCAGATTTGCCTGCTCCATCAAGTTGGATGGGAGCGTCAGTGAACCGCAATCTTTAAGTCTTTCCACAGATTCTCAATGGGATTCAAGTCTGGGCTTTGGCTGGGCCACTCAAGGACATTCACCTTCTTGTTCTGAAGCCACTCCAGTGTTGCTTTGGCTGTATGCTTGGGGTCGTTGTCCTGTTGGAGCGTAAATCTTCGTCCCAGTCCAAGGTCTATTGCAGACTGATGCAGGTTCTCCTCAAGGATGTGCCTGTATTTGGCTCCATTCATTGTTCCCTCTATCTTGACAAGTGCCCCAATCCCTGCCACTGAAAAGCAACCCCATAACATGATGCTGCCACCACCATGCTTCATGGTAGGGATGGTGTTACACGGGTGATGAACTGTGTTCGGTTTGCGCCAGGCATAGCGCTTTGCATTCAGGCCAAAGAGTTCAATTTTTGTTTCATCAGACCAGAGAATCTTTTGCCATATAGTCTCAGAGTCTGACACGTGCCTTCTTGCAAACTCCAGGCATGCTATTATGTAGCCTTTTCTCAGGAGTGGCTTCCATCTAGCCACTCTCCCATAGAGGCTACATCTGTGAAGTGCAGTAGAGATTGTTGTCCTCTGGACAGGTTCTCCCATCTCAGCCATGGAACTCTGTAGTTCTGTCAGGGTGGTCATTGGGTTCTTGGTCACTTCCCTGACCAAAGTCCTTCTTGCCTGGTTGCTCAGTTTGGGAGGACGGCCTGCTCTAGGAAGAGTCTGGATGGTTCTGTAATCTTTCCATTTCCTAATGATGGATTTGACTGTGCTCCTGAGAACTTTCAACACCCTAGAAATGTTTTTATACCCCTCCCCAGATCTATGCCTACTCACAATTCTATCACGGAGTTCTATGGACAGCTCCTTGGTCTTCATGGTAGAGTTTCTGCTCTGACATGCACTGTCAACAGTGGGACCTTATATAGACAGGTGTATTTCCTCTGAAATCATGTCAACCATTTGAACTGACCACAGGTGGACTCCATTCAAATTTTAGAGTGATCTCATAAGGAAATTGGATGCACCTAAGCTCAATCTGGAGTGTCATAGCAAAGGGGGTGAATCCTTATCAAATCAAGACATTTCAGGTTTTTATTTTAAATTACATGTACAAAAAATTTCAGAAGTTTCATTCCACTTTGACATTATAGAGTAATTTGTGTAGATACGTGACAAAAAAATCCCATATAAATGTATTTTAATTTGAGTTTGCAACATCACAAAATGTGACAAAATCCAAGGGGGGGGTGAATACTTTCTGAAGGCACTGTATGATGGTGACCATGTACTTCTGTGGAGTGCACAGTATGGCACCGATTATGTGCCATCTGTTCACTGCCTTGTCTCTGGTGTTGGTAAATCCAGAAATGTTTGTGGGCTACTGGTGTTCAACACACATGAAGGGGGGTTGCTACTGAGCATGCTTGGGCAACCTCCTTTACCCTAGCCACTCAGCTCAATTAGACCTGGTAAATCTGGTAGTAAGGATACACAGAGACAGTCACATCCCTCTGAGCACACAGTCAGCCTAAAACAACCAGGTTCACTGGACCTAGGCATGGGGGACTGCTGAATGTTTCATAAGTTTGAATTTAAGCCATATTGCTTTATATGAAGACTGTGATATATTTTGTTTTTGTTTAAATATTGACAAGGGGAAGTGAAGTTACTTATAAAAACTCAACGGGGCTCCTGAAAGCCGAATCAGGACCCTGGATAATTCAATGAACCTTACAACGGGACCTACACACAAGTCAGTTACACGTACTTTACTAAGTTTATTAATTACATTGTTTCAATACTTAATAGCATTGACTGCAGGAGGTCTACATATGGCATTCTTTTGATGGATATAAATTTGAGAAATGCCCTCAACAAGATGTAACATGGGATTACTCGCAATGCCTTTATAATGTACTCTTTGCAATAAATGTCCTGTAATTTTAAAAGATGCAAAATGCTTGTAATTTTATCATATTTCACAAATACAGTTAAAAAAATTCAAAAATGGGCTGGCAGTAACCCCATCCGATAGGCATCAATATTTGATATCAAATAATCTACTGAGTTAAAGAAGTAAATGTAAGGAGTGGGGCAGAGGAGGAGGTATTGGCAAGAAGGCAAGAGGAAAGGGGCAGAGTGAATGTTCCTGAGGAATGGGGGTTGCAGGAGGGGTGGGGGAAAGGAAGACTCCCAACCATTATGTACTACATCCTAATTAATGATGTATAATACATAATGCACTAGGAGCTCATTTTTATGTTCACCTTTGTGCTTGTGCAAGGGCAAACGTATTGGTATGACAGTGGATTCTGAGAGGTGTCTCACTGTCAGTCCAATGCAGGGCAGTCTGCAGGGTGCTCAACAGTGTCAGGCCAATCATCAGCCAGACTGATCATGACACTCTTCTGATCTTGCTAGGCAGAAACTTTGTGTAGTTCAAAGAAAAGAGCCACTGAAATCATAGGGTAGCTCTTTCCTTTGATTTGCCTAAAACAAGTAGAACTGATCAACATCATGATCAAGCTTGATGTGGTCCTCCCCCTAAGGTAAAAACAATCCCTTGCACCCCTTCCTTCTTAATTTTCTGGCACTGGGGTGCCCAATTCCCAGTGTCAGCTAGTACCCGCATCTCAACTGTTTTCACTGTGTGTCACTGAGAAGCCCACCCCAGTGCCACCAAACATAACACCAACACAGGAGTGCCAAATCCTCAGTGTCAGGATCCAAAATAAAGAAAACCATCCCCCATCCCTTCCTACCCCTTTCTTCTTAATTTTATGACACCAGGGTGCCAAATCCCCAGTGCTGGCACGTACCTCAAACCCACATGTTTATACTGTGAGACACTGGGGAGTCCACCCCTGGTGCCACCAAACATAACACTGACACTGGGGTGCCCAATTGCCAGTGTCAATACCTAAACTAAAGGAAAACATTAATTTTCTGGCACCAGGGTGCCCAATCCCCAGTGCTGGCTAGTACCCCCCACGCCATCCATTTTGACTGTGTGACACTAGGAGGCCCACCGCTATTGCTGTCAAACATAACACAGACACAGGGTTATCCAGTGTCAGTACCTGAAATAAAGAAAACCATCCCTTGTTGTCTTTTTTTTTAACCCTGTAGAAAAGGAAACCATCTATTGATGTCCGTTGCCACTACTGGCCCACTGCCACTGTTACCTTGCCACTCAGCATGCACCACCACACCCTGCTCCCACCCCTTACTTACCTGCCAGAGGTACAGTGACATACTCTTCTCTGGACTGGAGATACAGTAGCGTCCCCCAGGATGAAACCCAATTCTGCAGCTTTTTGCAGCACTCTGAAGAACGCTGCAGCAGACCTACTGAATAAAGCAATGTGATTTCAATGGCAATTAGTCCCTTTTGTCATTCAGGAAAATGTGACACTGCCAGGATGAAATGAATGCCACAGTTTCCTGCATGACAAAAGGGACTAATTGCCATTACAATTAAATTGCTTTATTCAGGTTTGCTGTAGCATACTGCAGAGTGCTTTAAAACTGGGTTTCATCCTGGGGGACACCACTGTATGTCTTCACTCTTCAATGCTGTACTGGTAACTGAGGAAATTAGGTATGCTGTTCTATGTATTTCAGTGGGTTTTGAACTTGTCCTGATAACTTCATAATTTTTTAATATTTGTTCCCCAAATTTTCCACATGGTCTCATGAACAAGGATGGAGAAATTATGCATATCTGTCCAGAAAGTGGAAGACTAGGTTTGCTGGCCAAGGCATCTAGCTTCACCTGAGCTCTTTTCTTCTAGGTTGCTTGAAAGGACAGAGCAAAGAACCTTACCAGAGCAAGGAAAAGGATTAAGGCTTCTTTTGGCTAGGCAGGTTTACTGTGTGTTGTTATTTTTATTTTGTACTCACAGGGATTGTTACTGTTTGTTGCTAACATTTTATTGCTTTATTTTTCTCTGATTCAAATTGTTGTTGCTGGGTATACCTTCTGCTGCATTATTACAGGGTGTGCCTACAGGTGTGTGCTCAGATTACTGCTGTAATCTTCTGATTCAAATTGTCTTTTGCAAGGTATATCTTCTGTTACTGCTTTATTTTTCTCTGTAGCAAAGTGTTTCTTACAGGGTATATCTTCTGTGAAATTATTACAGGTGGTGCTTTACATGTTTTACAGTTTTATCTATCCTTAGGATAAGCTTTCAGGGCTACTGCATTTGTTGCTGGCTGATTGTTTCTGCTCTTACCTCCTTGTTTCTTTCATCCATGGTTCTTCTTTTTCAGCAGGGGAAGGGCCCAGCCACCCACCCCCATCCCCAACCACCTCACACTACACTCCTTTTATAGGGTAGCACAGCCGTGACATTTTCTGTAGCAAAGCAGGAAGGGGCGTATCAGAGGGGTATCCACACAGTGACTTAATTTACAGTTTACTTGTTATAACAATTTATACAAAAATAAGCAAAACACAAAATTAAACTTTTGCTTTCATTTTCTTCCTTCTAATTACTCTAACCAGGTTATAAACCCAGCAACTTATCTGGAATGGATATCATTAACTGCAGGTACTGTGGAACACTTTTCAGAAGGGCAGTTTTACAGGATTTAGGACACTGTCCTACATGCTGGGCCATTGGAGATCTAAGGGCTCAGCTCCAGGCAGCATAGGCAGAGATTGTGCACCTCAAATTGCATATTCAAGAGGAAATACTGTATATTATAAGAAGCACCCACCATTTCCCCAACATCCAATAGAAGCACCTTGACCACAGAGGGTAGTTGGTCCAGGAGGTTGGCAGGTGGTTAGGAGGGGCAAATCAGGTGCCCCATCACTTGGTGCTCTCTAACATATCTTAATATCCCTCTGATGCAGAGTGAACATCCTCCTCGGAGAGTATTTAATCTCAAGGCCGTGTCTGTCCTTGATGTTTGGAACCACTTGGCTGCCCTCTCCCAGCACTCCAGTGCAGGGTCTGACAACCTTGAGCCCAGGCTTCTCAAGCTGGGAGCAGCTTACATTGCCCCTATGATTGCCCATATCTTTAACCTATCCCTTAGCTGGGGGATAATCCCTGACATCTGGAAGGAGGCAAGGATAGTCCCTGTTCTGAAGCAGGGAAATCTCAAACTCCCTGACAACTATTGCCCTATTGCTATTCTCCCATCCCTTGGTAAACTCCTGGAAAAGGTTGTGGTGGAGCAACTCGGAGTACGTGGATACCCATGAGCTGCTTGGGGCCCAACATGGTTTTCCAGAAGGGTCATAGTACCACCTACTGCCCTGATTACTGTAACTCTAGTATTAGATCCACCATGGATCAGGGCAAACTGTCAGGTGCTATATTTATTGACTTGTCAAAAGCTTTTGACCTTGTCAACCATGACCTACTGGGGAGCAGCTCAGGGCTCTCGGGTTCTCCGCATGCCATGTGTTGGATGATGGGCTACCCTAACGGGTAGAAAGCAGTGTACCTGCTTTAACAAGTTCTCTCAGAGCCTAGAGCTGTGACCATGGGAGTTCCCCAGGATCGGTACTTGACCCTCCTATTCTCACTTTTATTAATCAACTCCCACGGGTGACCTCTGTCGCCAAGTCACGCTTTATGCAGATGACCTTGTGCTAGTGGCCCATGCTCATAATGCTGCTGACCTTAACCAGTGCCTATCTGAAGACTTCAGCAGAGTCTCGGCCTGGATTACCAACCATAGACTGGTATTGAATCCTAACAAAACTCAGGCCATGCTCTTTGGTTCCAGCCAAGTTAAAAGCCCCATCAGCTATGCTCAAAATAGCTGCGATGGAGGTCCCTGTTGCCAACAGCAAGCTCAATTAAATATCTTGGGGTCACCTGTGACCCACAACTTGACATGGGAAGCCATATCCACAACATCTGCAGAGCCACCAGGTGTAAGCAGCCCTTGCTACAGGCCAAATACAACCTGACTCGGAGCGAGGCTGGCACTTGAAGAGTGCTTCTCCCTCCCTTAGTTATGGATACCACCTATTTGCCAGGTCACCTCAAATCCATCTTAATTGGTGGAACACGACATATAATGATATCTGTCGGTTTGCACTTGCTGCTCCCAAACTCACCCAACCGATGTGAGCTCTATGACAAACTCAACTGGTTCCCCCTGCAGAATTCCTGATCCTGGTGTAGGAAACTTCACCAGGAAAGTGCTTGCCACGGGCATACCTTTCGACTGGCGCATCTCCTCCCAAAACTGGACACCATCCCCTACCAGCTCAGGTCACAGACCGCAGTTGTAAATTTCCCCTACTCGAACCCTTATGGGGATCGTGACTTTGCCGCTTTTGTGCCTAGGCTCTGGAACTCCATTCGGACTCTGTTCACTCTGCCCTTCCCATGGGACCTTCGCTCCTCCCTGTGGTCCCACCTAAAACAACGACAAGATGTGACTGTTCCTAGTCTCTGTAATGTAATATTCTGCAGTCCACTATTGTCCACTCTGAGTCCATCATGGTCTATGAAATATGTATTCAGTGATTCTAATGTCTATCTATGGCCTGTAACAATTTGTACTATGTGTGGCAGTATCTCTGCCCTTATACAAGCGTTGTTATAGCTGTTTTTTACTGTATCATGCTGCTTCTCCAATGTTGCCATGTATGTATATATACTGTATGTTTTGTGCTTTCCCGGGTCATTCCTGAAAATAGGCATACTACTTGTCTAGTGTACTTACCCGGTAAACAAAAGCTAAATAAATATCACCTCTACAAACCATATAAAAACTACAAACAGGTATCTGCCTCTATCTCCGAAATCAAAAAAAGAGGCAGAGGACACTGCAGAGCAGGACACTGCAGTACAGGAGCTAGCACAACAAAACCCACCCAAAACAGGAACCAAAACAAAAAAAAGCAAAAAGGAAATCCAGAAAACTTCCTGATCATAGCAGACTCCATGATTCGGGGAGCTGATACCTATCTCCAGCCAGGGGAAATGGTCAGATGTCTCCCAGGTATATCAGCATGGAGAGACACTGACCGCATTGCTAAAATTGTTCAGGAAGCAGGAGAAAACATTGACATCCTGGTACACATATGGACTAACGATCTCACCAGCTGGTCAGTTGTGGAGACCAAGGAACACTTGACCAGGCTGGGTGACAAACTATCATCCATTTCATCCGGCATCTCCTTCTCTGAGATCCTGCCAGTCTGGAAGCGGGGGGAAGATGGATGGAAGGTCAGAGAAGGGGAGATAGGGGAGCTAAAGATGTGGCTCAAGGGCTGGTGCCAGGAAAAAGGACACAAATACTTAGGGAACTGGCAACAGTTTTGGGAGCGAAAGTTCTTTAAATTTGATGGATTGTTTCTGACTAAGGAGGGAGTCAGTGCATTGGGGCAGAAGTCTGACATCTTTGCAGAATATTTAAACTAGCAAATGGGGAGAGGGGTGCAGCACCCTATCCGTCGAATGGGAAGAACACCCCCCCCCCCAGCTAGTGGTCAAACAGGAGTTCAGCATGTTTGTAGTTCATTTGCATCACCAGGTAAGAGAAAAAGGTCTGGCACCCCATATGACGCACAGGGGAAATGTCAGACCTCGCCCAACAACTAACACACCAAAATCTGGCCAATAGAAAATCATGTACACAAATGCTCACAGTCTGGGAAACAAGATCCCAGACCTGCAGGCAATAATGACAGAGGCTAAACTGGACATAGTAGCCATTAGCGAGACATGGTTTACCAGTAACCACACTTGGGAGATTTCAGTACCTGGCTATGTACTGTTCAGAAGAGACTGAAATGCAAAGGGAGGGTGGGGCAGCCCTTTATGACAATGAAAATATCAAAGCTACAGAAATTCAGAATACATAAGGAGCCAGAAGAACTGTGGGTCACCCTGGAAACAGGAAATGGGACAGCCATGCAAACTGGGGTTGTCTACATGCCTCCAGACCAGGGAGAAGACATAGAAACATTACTGTTAGAAGATATACAAAACATGACAGTTAAAGGGGAGGTTCTGTTAATAGGAGACTTCAACAAGCCAGATACAGATTGGTCAATACCAGCAGGAACATCTGCCAGAACTAGACATATGGTGGATTCCCTGCAGTGGGAGGGCCTCAAATAACTGGTACAACAACCCACAAGAGACAGGACTATCCTAGATCTAGTACTTACTAACAGGGAAAGGATCACAGATCTCCAGATAGAAGGTCATCTGGGGGCCAGTGACAATCACATGGTATGGTTCAATTTCACCATTAGAACTTAATCATCCCATTCCAAGGCAAAAATTATTTATTTATTTATTTAGTTTGTGTTAACCGGGTAGGTGCACTAGCCGTAAAATTACTATTTTCAGGCATGACCCGGAGAGAGTACAACAAAAAGAGAACAGTTGAACAACAGCAACATGAGTACAATAATACAAATAGAGGAACAGTACAGCAGTGCTACAAAAATACAATGGGTAGAAACAACAAAAAATAATGGCAAGCATTATACAAATAATGGCAGTAAGATATAATAAGTGCAGAAACCATGGACCCGAACTGTAGAGTGAAAGGGTTAATAAGAAAGTAAGGTTATACAGCGAGAAATGTGAGGAATGTTCAAACAAAACAAGAAAGACTGACAGAAGGAAGGTCAGGGGTGGTAATTCATAAAACAACAGTGGATGGTCTGCAACAAGGTTCAAGAAGGAAGAGAGCTAGTAGTCAAGAAGTTATTTACAAAGAGAAGGAAAAATATGGGGAGGGGAAGAGGAGACAGTCTTGGAGCTGGATTAGGGATGGGGTGACATTACTGTTGAGTCTCAGAAGCTTCAGGTTGGGTCAAAGCATATACAAGCATCAGCTAAGGATAGATAGCGATGATATTCACTTTTAAATCTAAAGTGAGACTGAGACAGCTGGAGGTTGAGTGGAAGAGCATTCCATAGCCTGGGCAGAGGATTGGAAGACTCCTGTGCCTTTAGTCGTCTGACATCTAGGAACATAGAGCAAGGATTTATCAGCTGATCTCAGGCCATGGGAGGATGGTTAAGGGACCAGCAACGCCGCCAGCTGGGATGGTTTTTTTTCCGCGGATGATTGAGTTCATTAGTGATCCAAGGTAGTATTGTCTACTGGCAGAGGGTGAGAGCCAATTCAGATCCTTATAAAGAAGGCAGTGATGTTTGAGTCGAGACGACGAAGAGGCAAATCAGCATATATTGTTATAAGCTACGTCCCATTTTAGTTGGGAGGTTTTATGGGCAGAGGTAAGAATAGATGCACCATAAGTAAAGATGGGGAGCAGAATACCTTGGGCAATTGCTAATTTCGCCGAGGGTGTAAGCATGTAGCTCATTTTGTAAGCTACTCCCAGTTTTGAGTTTACACCTTTGCATGAGGACTGAATATGAAGATTAATATCCAGGGACTGGTCCAGCAGGATCCCAAGGTACTTGAAGGAAGTAACATTTTCAAGTGGAATTCCTCCTGGGTTAGGAACCTCCAGCAAGCTAGAACAGGCCTTAATCTTCAGTGCAGAACCTAGGAGCATAGCTTTCATTTTCTTTTCATTTAGTACAAGCTTAAGGTCTAGTAGCCAGTTTAAGACCTTATTGAAGTCTGAGGTAAGTGATGTGTTTATGCAGGCAATACTAGAAGAACTAGAATAGATGATCAGGTCATCAGCGTAGAGAATAGCTGAGCAGGATTCCAGGGCCTCAGCTGCATTGTTGATAAAAATTGAGAACAGAAGGGGCCCAAGGGTAGAGACCTGGGGGACCCCAAGGTTGATAGTAGACGTGTTGGACAGGGAGGAGTTAAATTTGACAGCTTGCGACCTGTTTGACAGGTAGCTACAGAACCAGTCCACAACAGGGGTAGAGAAATGGAATTTATGGAGGGTGAAGAGAAGCAGGGGATGGTCTACAAGGTCAAAAGCCTTAGTGAAGTCAATGAAGATGGCACCTGTGAGTTTTCCAGAATCCATGTTGGACAGAATATCAGTAGTTAATTGAAGAAGAGCCGTGGTGGTGCTATGACCTTTTCTGAAACCATGCTGGGTGTCTGAGAGGAGATTGTAGCATGTAAGATAGTCAGTGGTCTGTGATGCAACTATTTTCTCTAGGATCTTGCTAAGGACAGAGAGAATTGCTATAGGTCTGTAATTGGCCATGTCCTTTGGGTCACCTTTTTTAAAGACAGGCATTGCTCTTGCAGATTTCCATAGGTCCGGCACGGTGCTATGGATAAGGGACAAAGTGTAGATTCTGGCAATCGGAGAGGTAATGAGTGGAGCAGCCAGCTTAAGGAGACGAGGTTCCAATGAGTCAGAACCAGAGCTGGTATTGGCAGATATGGATCTCAGTAATTTCAGAACTTCCGCTCTTGATATAGCCTTGAAATAGAATGGTGGCACTGGAGAAGCAGCATACGATAGGGCAGTATGGTTGTCTGATGGTAGTGTGGTAGGTAGATTGGAGTGCAGTCCAGTAGGTTGTAAAGCCAAGGTATAGTGTGACAGATCAGAGAAAAGATTGTTAAAACTGTTTGAGATGGTCCTAGGGTCATTACAATGTGCCACATTTATGATCATTTCATCAAGAGTGACCGAATGCGAGGTACCCAGAAATGTTTTGACATGGGCCCAGAATTTCCTCAGGTCACAGGCTGAGCTTTGTAGAAGGTCCTTACAGCAATTGCTTTTAGCAGCTCTAACTTGTCTCTTACATCTGTTCCTTAATTCACGATAGACAATAAGGTCTGACTGTAGGCCAGTTTGTTTGTAGTGAATCCAGAGCTTGTCCCTCCTGCACAGATTAGCAAGGAGGTCTTTATGCAGCCACCTTGTCTGTTTTCCTCTGACCCTCCTAGTAATCTTGGGGGCATGTTTATATTGAATGGTAAGAAATTCATTTATGAATATCTGTAGAGCAACCTCCACATCCTTTGTTTGATAGATACCTGTCCAGTCAATATTGGAGACATCATAGAGAAATGCATCCTGGTCAATATGAGCTAGATTTGTAAATGTGATTAGTCTTGATGGAGGAGATGGAGGTGCAACCATAGATAGGATACAAAAAGTGGGTGAGTGGTCTGTTAGTGCATCTGCAAGGATTCCTGCTTTCAACACATGTTCCATATGGTTAACCAGCAACCAGTCTAGGAGTGTACCCATCTGATAGGATGATGTGGCTCTAGTTGCTTCAGAGATCAACTGGTGAAAATTATAACTAAGCATGAGTGATTGCAAGGATATTTGAGCTGACCCTAACCAACTGAGGTTAAGATCACCTAGGATGACAGACTCATTATGATGTATAGTCTGGGAGGTGATGTCAAGAATTTCTTGAAGACATACTTTCCCCCAGCAGAGGGATTATAGGCACAGATAATATGAAGCTTCTTTTCCCCCAAAACAATAGTTGCCTGTATGAATTCGCACACTGCAGGAGAGGCAGATGCTGGGACAATAGAGATGTTGAGGTGGTTTTTGAAGAATAGGGCAACCCCACCTCCACGCTTAGATGAGGATCTATCCCACTGGAACAGGGAATAGTTAGGCAAGGAGCACACGTCATCAGGTATACTGGGTTTTAGCCAAGTTTATGTTAGACAGAGTACATCAGGATTGTAGAGTTTCACCCAGGCCTCGAGTTCTGCATGGTGACAGGTAAGACCTCTGATATTGATATGGGTAATTAATAACTCTTTCTTGGACATGACAGATAACTCATTTGGGGAAAATAAACAGGTAGGTGGACCTGGATTTAGTTTGACGTCCCCAGATAACAGAATAATGATCATGTCTAGGAACCAAACCCTTGCACAGTGGCAGGTTGGGGTGAAAGCACATCTCTGAGGCAGTTTCCTCCTCTCATGTAGAGGGTAATAGATGCTGCCTCTAACAAGGAGGATAGGGTTAGGCTGAAGATCAGGCTTTGTCTCTGCAATCAAGTTAGAGAAGCTATAGTTGCGGTAAGCCTCTTAGGAGTCTTTTGACATTTGGTTACATGGTAGAACCCATGAGGCAGTATCCAGGCTGAGTAAAAGGACAAATGACAGGAGTGCCCATAGCAGACTATACTTCACCATAGTGTCACTATTTGACTTGGGTAGGAAGGCTAGTGGTATACTGAGACAGAGGATTAGCTGTTTGGGATAAAGAGATATTGTGTGTAAAATTAAGACTGCCAAGGGTGACCATGTTACACTGTTTTAACCCTTGGCCGAAATTAGAGATAGAGTAAAAACAACTAAATGTTTCCTGCCAGCGTAGCAAATATTTAGAAGTGGATCAAGAAAGAAAGTAAGGCCCATAAGGTTAATTAGGAAAGCAGACCAGCTGGAGGCTCTACTTGTGGTAAAATTACAGTGAGAAATGAAGACCTTTTTCAAGATACGTTAAAAGGCACCTCAACGACAGAATTTTATAAGGAACCAATGGGAGACTAGACGAATAGCAGTAATGTTCAGCAAACAATGTAGCAGAGGGCGCCCAGCTCCAGAGACTGATAATCCGACAGAAAAGGCAGGGCAAACAGTGGCCAAGCAGAGAGCAGCAGTCCAATCAGAGGAGGGCAGCAGGGTGGCCGCCTATCAGACCCGCACAGTGCTACCCAGAGCAGCTGGGACACTTAACTGGAATTGAAGGTGTCCTGTTCATCAGGAGGATGGAGTGTGGGCAACTGACAGGATTAGCCACTTCACTCACTGGGAGCCTGATCAGGTGCAGTAGATCTATTTTAAGATATAAAAGGTAAGTTAAGATGGGCATTTAGCTAGGTAGGGGGTACCAAGGCAACTGAAAATTATTCAGGGTTGCAAGGAGGAAGCTCAGGTATGGAACTGCACAGTAGATAGCAGAGCAGGTGCTAAGCAAAGCTGATAGGCAAGCAGATGGTGAAAATAGGAAGATGTCTTTAAAGGAAAGACAGGACAAGTGTTAGGCCTAATAGCTGCACTCTGTATCTTTAAGAGGAGTTGCAATATTAGTGAGAGGTGAGGATGAACATTGCTGGGGTGGTGCTGAGGGGGGAGGGACTGTATTTAATAAAGACTGGAGGTGAGGAATGGGAGGGTGGGCAAAAAATTCAAGCAGCAAAGAGACAGAAGGACAGAAAGTGAAAAAGAAATGGAATTATTGGCAGGGCAATGCTTACAATTGTGACCCAAATGGAATCTGGTCTAAACAGAAAAAACTGTATCACTTTAAACTTAGTTTCTGATCCAGGATAGCTTACCACTGGACCTTAAAACAAAGAGAACTGTAATATTTACAATCTACAAACCTGTAGCCTAAATGATGCATTTCAAACTACCATGGAGTGCAAAATTATATAAACAGGCTTAGGTTCACGTTTAAGCTAGGATTAACAAGACAATTTGGAGACTTAACAAGTACCACAATCAGAATATAACATTAGCTTAAGGTCCAGAGAGAAACAGCAGTAGCAAAGTATTAAAGAACTGCAGCAGCCCGTCAGCAGCCAGAGTCGATGGTTCTGGACAGTCAAGTTTCTGCAGTGTACCTCTGGAGTCTGGTGATCGTGGACAATTACAGCGAGGAAGGCAGCTGGTGGACAGAGGGCCCACCCAGCTGCTTGGCAACAGAGGCACCCGTGTCAAGGGTGAAGCTAAGGGAGGGATCAGAAACAGCCAGAGGTTATGAAGTTGTAAGAGAGGGATTGTTTACAGCCGAGAGTTATTCACTTCAGAGCAGAAAATGTATTTACTTCAGAGCAGAAAATTAACAGACTGGAGCTATGGCACCAGTAGCTGGTTAATGAGAACAAAGAGTAGTGAGGAGGACAGTTAAGAAGAGGCGTAGATGTCTAGGCCCAGAGACGCCCTCACAGCAGGAGGAAATTTCAACTGGAGGAATGACTGAGACAGAAGGCAGACAGAAAAGGTAATAGAAGGTAAAGGCTTAACTTCCAGGACCGAAGCACAAAGAAACCAGGTCTACGCTTAGGAGAAAGAGGACAAAAATTCAAGCAGCAAGGGCCAGAAGCACAGAAGTGACTGAGAAATTGAATTATTTGCAGGGCAAAGCTACAACTGCTTATTAAAATGGAATCTAGTCTAAACAGAAAAAACTGTATCCTTTAAACTTAGTTTCTGATCAGGGTAGCTTACCTGGACCTTAAAACAAAGGAAACTGTAATATTTTACAATCTACAAACCTGCAGCCTAAAATGAACTTGCACTTCAAAACTACCCCTGAGTGCAAAATTGCTGCAAGTAGGCTTAGGTTTGTGTTTGCTAGGATTAACAAGACAATTTGGAGAGACTTAACAAGTACCACAATCAGAATATAACATTAGCTTAAGGTCCCGAGGAAACAGCAGTAAAGCAAGAATTAAAGAACTGCAGCGCCCGTCAGCAGGCAGAGTCATGGTTCTGGACAGTCAAGTTTCTGCAGTGTACCTTCGGTCTGGTGATCGGCAGTCAGAAGAAGGAAGGCAGCCGTGACAGGAGGCCCACCAGCTGCTTACAGAAAATAACATAGAAACATAGACTTTGACGACCAGATGAGGACCACTTGGCCCACCCAGTCTGCCCATTTCCTACCTACTGGATAAGCTGCAGATTCTAGTTAACCAACAGCCCTACTTCCTGCCACCCCCCACTACAATTGCCTTTGTGTCTGTCCCATGCATGTTTGAATTTCACTGTTTTAGCCCCAACAACCTCCCCAGGAAGGCAGAAACTCCACGCATCCACCACTCTCTCCAACAGAAAAATGTAACCCCCTGCAAATGGGGGGTTCCCAAAAGACTTCGGGAGCTTGCTTGAATGCTCCAAGCCTGAATGGTGTTTGGCATTTAAGCCATTTATCAGTGAGTGTTTTAGAGCCTCTGGTACTGTCTCTTTAAGAGCTGTCTGCTTGCAGACATAATTGGTTATATGGGGACTGTGTGCTTCTCTGGTACCACTCAGAGCTGCTGCCAATTCACTTCATTTTGCAGTCACTAGGGTGCAAAGGAACCTATCTGAAAGATGTAACTGTTTGCCAGAAATTATTTAAGTAATAATGAAATTACAGTTTGTCTAACCTGCTTTCTTTGCAGTCAGAACTGTGTCTGCTAGTTCCCCATTCTAGTTTTGAACTGCTGAACTGGACCAATCAGTGTGGGGTAAGCTAGCTCTAAAATGGTGCCTTGGGCGAATCAGAACTTGGACTCATAATCTGAGCCAGCCACAAGAGGATTGTATGGGCAGTGACTCTGGGAGATGTAGTTTAGACTTCAGTGCCTTTTTTGGACCAACAGCAGCAGTCTGTGTGGTGACAGCCAATCCAGTCAAGAACTGGGAGGAACTCAAAGGAAGTCCCGGTTTAGCCGGTTGGAGTTTCAGTTGAGCTTTGGCAGTGAAGAAGGAAGGAGCCCTGTGCTTTTCAGTGTGCAGTTTTAGTCAAAAAAATGTATGTATAGACCCAGAGTTCCGGGTCTGCAGCTTGTGTAACAACATGTGGGACTGAATCAAGTGCGAAAAGAATCAAAGGATCTCTGAAGAGTAGAAACCAGGCTCACCCTGAAGACTGAAGGAATTGCTGAAAATTACTCGGTCTGTCAGGAACTGAATCTGCTGTATGTTCTCCGGGTATTGTGCAGTAATTACTGATCGGGATACAGATGCAGCCTGCCTAGTATAAAGCTGTCTTTTATATATGGATGTGTAGAAGAGGTTTGTGTACCTCAAGTGAGCCCTAACTGACATTGAAGGACAGCCTATCTTATTTGGAGGTCGGAGTACTAATTCAGGGTCGCTCCCGTTGAATAGCCACATTAAATCCAAATGGAATTACTGTACTGTTGACTGTTTAATTCTCCTTTTCTCTGTGTGAAAGGGCCACCACCAGCTGCCAGTTTGGACTAGCCACTAGGGCTTGGGTACCCAGGAACAGCAACTAATGAGGACAGGCCTGTGCACACAGAGCCACTAAATAGATTATTAGTGATAAGCTAATTAACCTGATTCCCCTGTCCTTGTTATATCCCCTAAATAAATCAGAGCTGCTTGTTTCAGCAAAGTTATACTACCTGAGGTATTTGTATATGTAAAGTACTGCACTGTGATTTGTTGCACTGTATCTCTATTTCACAGGAGGATCCCAGTGCTGGAGACCAGACCTGGGAATGAAGTGTATACTGTGAAGGTAATTCTGATATGTGTGGGCACTGAGTGGGAAGAAGGGGGGGGGTTGCAGTGTCCCAGAGGCTGTGACCAAGATTAGTTCTTCATGCAACCCCTGACCTCTGGGTGCACCAGCCATCGTGGATCAGAGCCCCTCAACCTGTTAGTAGCAAATCAGGCGGGGTAGTAGCCCTGGGATAGCGCCATATAGGGGTTACATCTTGGAGGCTCACCGCTGGGATTGTATGTCCTCTGGTAGCCATGTTCACGAACTACTGTTAAGAAAAAATGGGTACCCGACAGAACAGCTGTGCACCGGCTGGTGGGTGGTGTACTGGGGAGGAGATCACGACCCCCAAATCTGTCTTATCCTGGACATCCCCTGGGCTATCAATACGGACACTGTGCAGGAGTACTTTCCAAGGTGGAAGGTTTACAAAACCCTGTGGTGGTGGGTGACACACTAATCTGCTCACCACACTTTCCTGGCCCTAGTAGAGTTTAAGGATCACATAGATAGCTCCAAAGTGCCACAGACCATTAACCAGAGGGGCCCTCACTGCTTGAGAGTGATAACTAGGACAGCAAGGGCCGGGAGAATCAGCCCCACCACTATCTGAAACTTTTGAAGAGAAATTTGCTGAATAGTTTGCTGGGAGAGGAAAACTGTGGAGGACTTGAAGAAACTATTCTTGCCACAGAAAGTGTTACTCCCCAACACCCTCTCCTGCTCCAGTGCACCGTAATGGTGGCTGAACAATGCAGACTCCCTATTTCTGCACCTACCATTAGTCACGACTCTTACGAGGTTGAGGATCTTCTCTGGCACCTCCCACCCCAAGGGGAGATGACTGGGAAGACCTGGATAGACTATATTTACCCCCAAAGTGCTAGAATGGCAATGCTCGGAAGGCGCCAGAGAGGGGTTGGTGAGGCCTCCAGGGGTCCTGCCTGGCTACCATCCGTGCTAAGCAGGCCGAGTAGCCCTGAGCGACTGCACAGGCTATCTTGAGGCCTTGGAGAATGTGTAGGGCCCAGATTCTGATGAGGACCTATGGTGGAGAGTAAGAGATGCTGCAGTACCAGGGAGTTGTTGTCTGTGTATGTATCTCGGCTGGAAAAATTGTTGCAAGAATGCCTCAGAAAGGTAGTTTGCCAGCGATTGAACTGGACCGAACCAGGCTGGACAGGATCCTTAAGTCTGCCCCTTCTCAGAACTGCTGTTGATACAGTTAGCCTGGCAGATCAGATGGAATCCCACCTCCTATGATGAGTTAATGAGAGGGTCGGGGGTTGAGAAAAGAGCAGGCCTGGGAGGACCTGCACCCAATAGCTGCAGCTCACGACCCGGGTGACTGAGGTGACCCATCAAGTGAAGTTCAGGGGCAGAGGTTGGCAGTCAATGGGCCTCTGACAAAGGAAAAGATATGTCCTGTGGGCGAACTGTTGAGAGAGATCCAGAATTCAAAACAGTCCCTTTATGAAGAGCCCACGCCTGCAAATACAGGCCCCTGACCTATATCGACCAAAATGCTGCTATGGGGTGGGGGTACCCACCATGCATATCCTGCTGATAACAGCTCAGAACTCGATTCCTTGACCATAGGTGGAGAAACTGGCGAGATGTCTCCAAATGCTTATCACGCACACTTACAGACAGAGATGGCACAAGGTTTCCAGTTAGTAATACCCCCGCCCTGGCTCCCAGTGTAGGCGCCTCGGCCAACTCAAACTCCAGAAAGTATGTTTTGCTATAATTGTGGGAAAGATGGGCACACATGAAAGAATGCCAGTCCCAAAAGACACTGACAAAGTTGCATATAAAACACAAAGAGGCTTAGGAGGAAGAATCAGTGGTTAAAGGTGCGACATGATCCAGTGAGGGCACCAAAAATGCTAGTCACGTCCTTTTGTGGCAGGTCAGTTGCCCAGGCCCCCACCCGCCTCTCAGACTGGTCCAGAATATGGGTCCCTCCTGGAACCACTGAAAAATGGTGTCTACAGGCTATGATGACAGTGGCTCAAGTGACAATTATGTTCAGGATTGGTATGAAGCATTTGTCAGGCGTGCCACAACCTGAAAGGACTGCATGTATGGGGTTGAGGAGAGCCTACCCCTATTCCGGGTATATCCAATTGGCTGTCTTTCCCCACTCCGTGGCTGGAGTGGCCGAACAAATGAGACCCTAGCCTTAGTGGTCCCCCACTGGACTGTATGATGGTGTCCCTTTGTTGATTAGACAAATGCTCCATATGTTAGGAAGGCTGGCACAGTTGTGTTATGACGGGGTCAAGCTAGTAGAGCACTAAGGTTCGGCTTTAATTAGAAGCCTATGAGGCACAGAGATACTGAAAAAGAACCAGAGACCGATCAAATTGTGGAAGAAGGATCCTGAGTCTCTGATCCTGGCGCCATGCAGTGTACACAGGAGAGGTCAGTATCAGAAAGAATGTTAAGAAGAAATATTAATGTTGGATGCCAGGCGATGGAAAAGTGCCAGAGGAACTGCTGGTCAAGCCTAGTATTTTGCCCACTAGAGCCCATGCTTATGCCAGAGGTAATGGTCCAGTTCATAATGTCTCAGAAAGAACATTCAGGTAAATAGAGGTTGCATCTGGCTAATGTGCATTGTGCAGACACTGCAGTGCTACCAGCAAAGTTCGGAAGAATGGCGAGTATACGCTTGTTTGATTCCGCGACTCGCTGCCAGCTAGTGGAAGTGAGGATCAGTGAGAAGCTTGCCCAGAGACCAGGTGTTTTCTTTAAGGAATGGGATGTAGGATGGTGAGGCTGAGCACAATATCCACGGCTGTAAAGACCATTCGTGAGAGGTCTCGGCCATACACCTGCTGACATAGATGATGTGAGCCGGCATCTGCAGATGTTAACTACTGGTGTGTACAGAATCCAGAACCCATATGCACCCCCATGTGGTAACCAAAAATCCATTTTAATTGGTGGAACACGGCATATAATGATATCTGTCGGCTTGCACTTGCTGCCCCAAACTCACCCACCCATGTGAGCTCTATGAACAAACTCAACTGGTTCCCCCCTGCAGAATTCCTGATCCTTGGTGTGGGAAACTTCACCGGAAAGTGTTTGCCACGGGCATACCTTGAGACTGGCAGCATTCCTCCCAAAACTGGACACCATCCCTACCAGCTCAGGTCACAGACCCACGAGTTGCTTAAATTTCCCACCGAACCCCTTATGGGGATCGTGACTTTGCCGCTTTTGTGCCTAGGCCTCGAACCCATCCGGACTCTGTTCACTCTGCCCCTTCCCATGGGACTTTCGTCTCTCCTCAGGTCCCACCCAAACAAACGACAAGATGTGACTGTTCTAGTCTCTGTAATGTAATATTCTGCAGTCCACTATTGTCCACTCTTGAGTCCATCATGGTCTATGAAATATGTATTCAGTGATTCTAATGTCTATCTATGGCCTGTAACAATTTGTACTATGTGTGGCAGTATCTCTGCCCTTATACAAAGCGTTGTTATAGCTGTTTTTTACTGTATCATGCTGCTTCTCCAATGTTGCCATGTATGTATATATACTGTATGTTTTGTGCTTTCCCGGGTCATTCCTGAAAATAGGCATACTACTTGTCTAGTGTACTTACCCGGTAAACAAAAGCTAAATAAATATCACCTCTACAAACCATATAAAAACTACAAACAGGTATCTGCCTCTATCTCCGAAATCAAAAAAGAGGCAGAGGACACTGCAGAGCAGGACACTGCAGCACAGGAGCTAGCACAACAAAACCCACCCAAAACAGGAACCAAAACAAAAAAAGACAAAAGGAAATCCAGAAAACTTCCGGTCATAGCAGACTCCATGATTCGGGGAGTTGATACCTATCTCCAGCCAGGGATAATGGTCAGATGTCTCCCAGGTACATCAGCATGGAGAGACACTGACCGCATTGCTAAAATTGTTCAGGAAGCAGGAGAAAACATTGATGTCCTGGTACACATAGGGACTAACGATCTCACCAGCCGGTCAGTTGTGAGACCAAGGAACACCTGACCAGGCTGGGTGACAAACTATCATCCATTTCATCCGGCATCTCCTTCTCTGAGATCCTGCCAGTCTGGAAGCGGGGAAGATGGATGGAAGGTCCAGAGAAGGGAGATAGGGAGCTAAACATGTGGCTCAAGGGCTGGTGCCAGGAAAAGGACACAAATACTTAGGGAACTGGCAACAGTTTTGGGAGCGAAAGTTCTTTAAATTTGATGGACTGCTTCTGACTAAGGAGGAGTCAGTGCATTGGGGCAGAAGTCTGACATCTTTGCAGAATATTTAAACTAGCAAATGGGAGAGGGTGCAGCACCCTATCCGTCGAATGGGAAGAACACCCCCCCCTAGCTAGTGGTCAAACAGGGATTCAGCATGTTTGTAGTTCATTTGCATCACCAGGTAAGAAAAAGGTCCGGCTACCCATATGACGACAGGGAAATGTCAGACCCGCCCAACAACCAACACACCAAAATCTGGCCAATAGAAAATCATGTACATTAAATGCCTCAGTCCGGGGAAACAAGATCCCAGACCTGCAGGCAATAATGACAGAGGCTAAACTGGACATAGTAGCCATTAGCGAGACATGGTTTACCAGTAACCACACTTGGGAGATTTCAGTACCTGGCTATGTACTGTTCAGAAGAGACTGAAATGCAAAGGGAGGGTGGGGCAGCCCTTTATGACAATGAAAATATCAAAGCTACAGAAATTCAGAATACACGTAAGGAGCCAGAAGAACTGTGGGTCACCCTGGAAACAGGAAATGGGACAGCCATGCAAACTGGGGTTGTCTACATGCCTCCAGACCAGGGAGAAGACATAGAAACATTACTGTTAGAAGATATACAAAACATGACAGTTAAAGGGGAGGTTCTGTTAATAGGAGACTTCAACAAGCCAGATACAGATTGGTCAATACCAGCAGGAACATCTGCCAGAACTAGACATATGGTGGATTCCCTGCAGTGGGAGGGCCTCAAATAACTGGTACAACAACCCACAAGAGACAGGACTATCCTAGATCTAGTACTGACTAACAGGGAAAGGATCACAGATCTCCAGATAGAAGGTCACCTGGGGGCCAGTGACAATCACATGGTATGGTTCAATTTCACCATTAGAACTTAATCATCCCATTCCAAGGCAAAAATTATTTATTTATTTATTTAGTTTGTGTTAACCTGGTAGGTGCACTAGCGTGAAATTACTATTTTCAGGCATGACCCGGGAGAGTACAACAAAAGAGAACAGTTGAACAACAGCAACATGAGTACAATAATACAAATAGAGGAACAGTACAGCAGTGCTACAAAAATACAATGGGTAGAAACAACAAAAATAATGGCAAGCATTATACAAATAATGGCAGTAAGATATAATAAGTGCAGAAACCATGGACCCGAACCTGTAGAGTGAAAGGGTTAATAAGATAGTAAGGTTATATAGAGAAATGTGAGGAATGTTCAAACAAAACAAGAAAGACTGACAGAAGGAAGGTCAGGGGTGGTAATTGGCAAAACAACAGTGGATGGTCAGCAACAAGGTTCAAGAAGGAAGAGAGCTAGTAGTCAAGAAGTTATTTACAAAGAGAAGGAAAAATATGGGGAGGGGAAGAGGAGACAGTCTTGGAGCTGGATTAGAGCAGGGGTGACATTACTGGTAAGTCTCAGGAGCTTCAGGTTGGGTCAAAGCATGTACAAGCATCAGCTAAGGATAGATAGCGATGATATTCACTTTTAAATCCAAAGTGAGACTGAGACAGCTGGAGGTTGAGTGGAAGAGCATTCCATAGCCTGGGAGCAGAGAATTGGAAGGCCCCTGTGCCTTTAGTCGTCCGACATCTCGGAACATAGAGCAAGGATTTGTCAGCTGATCGCAGGCCATGGGAGGATGGTTGAGGGACCAGCAACGCCGCCAGCTGGGATGGTTTTTTTCCCGGATGATTGAGTCCATTAGTGATCCAAGGTAGTATTGTCTACTGGCAGAGGGTGAGAGCCAATTCAGATCCTTATAAAGAAGGCAGTGATGTTTGAGTCGAGGCGACGAAGAGGCAAATCGGCATATATTGTTATAAGTTACGTCCCATTTTAGTAGGGAGGTTTTATGGGCAGAGGTAAGAATAGAGGCACCATAAGTAAAGGTTGGGAGCAGAATACCTCGGGCAATTGCTAATTTGGCCGAGGGTGTAAGCATGTAGCTCGTTTTGTAAGCTACTCCTAGTTTTGAGTTTACAGCTTTGCACGAGGACTGAATGTGAAGATTAAAATCCAGGGACTGGTCCAGCAGGATCCCAAGGTACTTGAAGGAAGTAACATTTTCAAGTGGAAATCCTCCTGGGTGAAGAACCTCCAGCAAACTAGAACAGGTCTTAATCTTCAGTGCAGAACCTAGGAGCATGGCTTTCATTTTCTTTTCATTTAGTACAAGCTTAGGTCTAGTAGCCAGTCTAAGACCTTATTGAAGTCTGAAGTAAGTGATGTGTTTATGCAGGCAATACTAGAAGAACTAGTGTAGATGATCAGGTCATCAGCGTAGAGAATAGCTGAGCAGGATTCCAGGACCTCAGCTGCATTGTTGATAAAAATTGAGAACAGAAGGGGCCCAAGGATAGAGCCCTGGGGACCCCAAGGTTGATAGTAGACGTGTTGGACAGGGAGGAGTTAAATTTGACAGCTTGTGACCTGTTTGACAGGTAGCTACAGAACCAGTCCACAACAGGGGTAGAGAAATGGAATTTATGGAGAGTGGAGAGAAGCAGGGGATGGTCTACAAGGTCAAAAGCCTTAGTGAGGTCAATGAAGATGGCACCTGTGAGTTTTCCAGAGTCCATGTTGGACAGAATATCAGTAGTTAGTTGAAGAAGAGCCGTGGTGGTGCTATGACCTTTTCTGAAACCATGCTGGGTGTCTGAGAGGAGATTGTAGCGTGTAAGGTAGTCAATGGTCTGTGATGCAACTATTTTCTCTAGGATCTTGTTAAGGACAGAGAGAATTGCTATAGGTCTGTAATTGGCCATGTCCTTTGGGTCACCTTTTTTAAAGACAGGCATTACTCTTGCAGATTTCCATAGGTCTGGCACAGTGCTATGGATAAGGGATAAAGTGTAGATTCTGGCAATCGGAGAGGCAATGAGTGGAGCAGCCAGCTTAAGAAGACGAGGTTCCAGTGAGTCAGAACCAGAGCTGGTATTGGCAGATATGGATCTCAGTAATTTCAGAACTTCCGCTTGATATAGCCTTGAAATAGAATGGTGGCACTGGAGGAGCATCATACGATAGGGCAGTATGGTTGTCTGATGGTAGTGTGGTAGGTAGATTGGAGTGCAATCCACTAGGTTGTAAAGCCAAGGTATAGTATGACAGATCAGAGAAAAGATTGTTAAAACTGTTTGAGATGGTCCTAGGGTCATTATCAATGTGCCCATTTATGATCATTTCATCAGGAGTGACCGAATGCGAGGTACCCAGAAATGTTTTGACATGGGCCCAGAATTTCCTCGGTCGCAGGCTGAGCTTTGTAGAAGGTCCTTGCAGTATTTGCTTTTAGCAGCTCTAACTTGTCTCTTACATCTGTTCCTTAGTTCACGATAGACAATAAGATCTGACTGTAGGCCAGTTTGTTTGTAGCGAATCCAGAGCTTGTCCCTCTGGCGCAGATTAGCAAGGAGGTCTTTATGCAGCCACCTTGTCTGTTTTCCTCTGACCCTCCTAGTAGTCTTGGGGGCATGTTTATATTGAATGGTAAGAAATTCATTTATGAATATCTGTAGAGCAACCTCCACATCCTTTGTTTGATAGATACCTGCCCAGTCGATATTGGAGACATCATAGAGAAATGCATCCTGGTCAATATGAGCTAGATTTGTAAACGTGATTAGTCTTGATGGAGGAGATGGAGGCGCAACCATAGATAGGATACAAAAAGTGGGTGAGTGGTCTGTTAGTGCATCTGCAAGGATTCCTGCTTTTGACACATGTTCCATATGGTTAACCATCACCAGTCTAGGAGTGTACCCATCTTGATGGATGACGTGGCTCTAGTTGCTTCAGAGATCAACTGGTGAAAATTATAACTAAGCGTGAGTGATTGCAAGGATATTTGAGCTGACCCTAACCAACTGAGGTTAAGATCACCTAGGATGACAGCTCATTATGATTTACAGTCTGGGAGGTGATGTCAAGGAGTTCTTGAAGACCTACTATTCCCCAGCAGAGGGATTATAGGCACAGATAATATGAAGCTTCTTTCCCCAATACAATAGTTGCCTGTATGAATTCGCACACTGCAGGAGAGGCAGATGCTGGGACAATAGAGATGTTGAGGTGGTTTTTGAAGAATAGGGCAACTCCACCTCCACGCTTGGATGAGGATCTATCCCACTGGAACAGGGAATAGTTAGGCAAGGAGCATACGTCATCAGGTATACTGGGTTTTAGCCAAGTTTCTGTGAGACAGAGTACATCAGGATTGTAGAGTTTCACCCAGGCCTCGAGTTCCGCATGGTGACAGGTAAGACTTCTGATATTGATATGGGCAATTAATAATCCTTTCTTGGACATGCCAGATAACTCATTTGGGGAAAATGAAACAGGTAGGTGGACCTGGATTTAGTTTGACGTCCCCAGATAGCAGAATAATGATCATGGCTAGGAACCAAAGCCTTGCACAGTGGCAGGTTAGGGTGAAAGCACATCTCGAGGCAGCTTCCTCCTGGCATGTAGAGGGTAATAGATGCTGCCTCTAACAAGGAGGATAGGGTTAGGTTGCAGATCAGGCTTTGTCTCTGCAATCAAGTTAGAGAAACTATAGTTGCGTAAGCCTCTGAGGAGTCTTTGACATTTGGTTACATGGGAGAGCCCATGAGGCAGTATCCAGGCTGAGTAAAAGGACAAATGACAGGAGTGCCCATAGCAGACTATACTTCACCATAGTGTCACTATTTGACTTGGGTAGGAAGGCTAGTGGTATACTGAGACAGAGGATTAGCTGTTTGGGATAAAGAGATATTGTGTGTAAAATTAAGACTGCCAAGGGTGACCATGTTACACTGTTTTAACCCTTGGCCGAAATTAGAGATAGAGTAAAAACAACTAAATGTTTCCTGCTAGCGTAGCAAATATTTAGAAGTGGATCAAAGAAGCAGAAAGTAAGGCCCCGCAAAGGTTAATTAGGAAAGCAGACCAGCTGGAGGCTCTACTTGTGGTAAAGATTACAGTGAGGAAATGAAGACCTTTTCAAGATACGTTAAAAGGCACCCCTAACGGCAGAATTTTATAAGGAACCAATGGGAGACTAGACAGATAGCAGTAATGTTCGGCAAAAGTCAATGTAAAGTAGAGGGCGCTGAAGCCCAGAGACTGATAATCCGACAGAGAAAAGGCAGGGCAAAACAGTGGCCAAGCAGAGAGCAGCAGTCCAATTAGAGGAGGGTGGCAGCAGGTGGCCGCCTATCAGACCCGCACAGTGCTACCCCGGAGCAGCTGGGACACTTAACTGGAATTGAAGGTGTCCTGTTCATCAGGAGGATGGAGGTGTGGGCAACTGACAGGATTAGCCACTTCACTCACTGGGAGCCTGATCAGGTGCAGTAGATCTATTTTAAGATATAAAAGGTAAGTTAAGATAGGGCATTTTAGCTAGGGCAGGGGGTACCAAGGCAACTTGAAAATTATTCAGGGTTGCAAGGGAGGAAGCTCAGGTATGGAACTGCACAGTAGATAGCAGAGCAGGTGCTAAGCAAAGCTGATAGGCAAGCAGATGGTGAAAATAGGAAGATGTCTTTAAAGGAAAGACAGAGACAAGTGTTAGGCCTAATAGCTGCACTCTGTATCTTTAAGAGGAGTTGCAATATTAGTGAGAGGGAGGATGAACATTGCTGGGGTGGTGCTGAGGGAGGGAGTATTTAATAAAGACTGGAGGTGGGGAATGGGAGGTGGGCAAAAAATTCAAGCAGCAAAGAGACAGAAGGACAGAAAGTGAAAAGGAAATGGAATTATTGGCAGGGCAATGCTTACAATTGTGACCCAAATGGAATCTGGTCTAAACAGAAAAAACTGTATCACTTTAAACTTAGTTTCTGATCCAGGATAGCTTACCACTGGACCTTAAAACAAAGAGAACTGTAATATTTTACAATCTACAAACCTGTAGCCTAAATGAATTGCACTTCAAACTACCCTTGGAGTGCAAAATTGCTGTAAACAGGCTTAGGTTCACGTTTAAGCTAGGATTAACAAGACAATTTGGAGAGACTTAACAAGTACCACAATCAGAATATAACATTAGCTTAAGGTCCAGAGGAAACAGCAGTAGCAAAGTATTAAAGAACTGCAGCAGCCCGTCAGCAGGCAGAGTCGATGGTTCTGGACAGTCAAGTTTCTGCAGTGTACCTTCGGTCTGGTGATCGGCGGACAGTACAGCGAGGAAGGCAGCTGGTGGACAGAAGGGGCCCACCCAGCTGCTTGCAGCAGCAGAGGCACCCGTGTCAAGGGTGAAGCTAAGGGGAGGAATCAGAAACAGCCAGAGGTTATGAAGTTGTAAGAGAGAGGTTGTTTACAGCCGGGGAGTTATTCACTTCAGAGCAGAAAATGTATTTACTTCAGAGCAGAAAATTAACAGACTGGAGCTATGGCACCAGTAGCTGGTTAATGAGAACAAAGAGTAGTGAGAGGGGGACAGTTAAGAAAGGGCGTAGATGTCTAGGCCCAGAGACACCTCACAGCAGGAGGAAATTCCAACTGGAGGAATATGGCTGAGACAGAAAGGCAGACAGAAAAGGTATTAGTTGCAAGGCTTAACTTAGGACTGAAGCACAAAGAAACCAGGTCTACATAGGAGAAAGAGGACAAAAATTCAAGCAGCAAGGAGCCAGAAGCACAGAAAGTGACTGAGAAATTGAATTATTTGCAGGGCAAAGCTTACAACTGTGACCCAAATGGAATCTGGTCTAAACAGAAAAAACTGTATCACTTTAAACTTAGTTTCTGATCCAGGGTAGCTTACCACTGGACCTTAAAACAAAGAGAGCTGTAATATTTTACAATCTACAAACCTGCAGCCTAAATGAACTTGCACTTCAAACTACCCTTGGAGTGCAAAATTGCTGTAAGTAGGCTTAGGTTTGTGTTTAAGTTAGGATTAACAAGACAATTTGGAGAGACTTAACAAGTACCACAATCAGAATATAACATTAGCTTAAGGTCCCGAGGAAACAGCAGTAGCAAAGAATTAAAGAACTGCAGCGGCCCGTCAGCAGGCAGAGTCGATGGTTCTGGACAGTCAAGTTTCTGCAGTGTACCTTCGGTCTGGTGATCGGCAGTCAGTACAGCGGGGAAGGCAGCCGGTGGACAGGAGGGGCCCACCCAGCTGCTTACATAGAAACATAACATAGAAACATAGACTTTGACGACAGATAAGGACCACTTGGCCCACCCAGTCTGCCCATTTCCCTACCTACTGGATAAGCTGCAGATTCTAGTTAACCAACAGCCTACTTCCTGCCACCCCCCACTACAATTGCCTTGTGTCTGTCCCATGCATGTTTGAATTCCCCCACTGTTTTAGCCCCAACAACCTCCCCAGGAAGGCAGTTCCACGCATCCACCACTCTCTCCATGAAAAATGTAACCCCCCTGCAAATGGGGGTTCCCAAAAGACTTCCAGGAGCTTGCTTGAATGCTCCAAGCCTGAATGGTGTTTGGCATTTAAGCCATTTATCAGTGAGTGTTTTAGAGCCTCTGGTACTGTCTCTTTAAGAGCTGTCTGCTTGCAGACATAATTAGTTGTATGGGGGACTGTGTGCTTCTCTGAGTACCACTCGAGCTGCTGCCAATTCACTTCATTTTTGCAGTCACTAGGAGTGCAAAGGGAACCTATCTGAAAGATGTAACTGTTTGCCAGAAATTATTTAGAGTAATAATGAAATTACAGTTTGTCTAACCTGCTTTCTTTGCAGTCAGAACTGTGTCTGCTAGTTCCCCATTCTAGTTTTGAACTGCTGAACTGGACCAATCAGTGTGGGGTAAGCTAGCTCTAAAATGGTGCCTTGAGCGAATCAGAACTTGGACTCATAATCTGAGCCAGCCACAAGAGGATTGTATGGGCAGTGACTCTGGGAGATGTAGTTTAGACTTCAGTGCCTTTTGGACCAACAGCAGCAGTCTATTGTGAGTGACAGCCAATCCAGTCAAGAACTGGGAGGAACTCAAAGGAAGTGCCCGTTTTGTCGGTTGGAGTTTCAGTTGAGCTTTGGCAGTGAAGAAGGAAGGAGCCCTGTGCTTTTTCAGTGTGCAGTTTTAGTCAAAAAACGTGTGTAAGGCCCAGAGTTCCGGTCTGCAGCTTGTGTAACAGCTTGTTAGGACTGAATCCGTCCTGTGAAAAGAATCAAAGGATCTCTGAAGAGTAGAAACCAGGCTCACCCTGTAGAAGACTGGAGGAATTGCTGAAAATTGCACTCGGTCTGTCAGGAACTGAATCTGCTGTGTGTTCTCCCGGGTATTGTGCAGTAATTGCGATCGGGATACAGATGCAGCCTGCCTGGTATAGTGCTTTCTTTTATATGGATGTGTGAAGAGGTTTGTGTACCTCAAGTGAGCCCTGCTGACATTGAAGGACCCTATCTTATTTGGAGGTCGTGAGTACTAATTCAGGGTCGCTCCCTGTTGAATTGCCACATTAAATCCAAATGGAATTACTGTACTGCTGACTGTTTAATTCTCCTTTTCTCTGTGTGAAAGGGCCCCTACCAGCTGCCACGGTTTGGACTAGCCACTAGGGCTTGGGTACCCAGGGACAGTAACTGATAGGGATAGGCCTGTGCACAGAGCCATAGATAGATTATTAGAGTGATAAGCTAATTAACCTGATTTCCCCTGTCCTTGTTATATCCCCTAAATAAATCAGAGCTGCTTGTTTCAGCAAAGTTATACTGCCTGAGGTATTTGTCTATGTTAAAGTACTGTACTGTGATTGTTGCACTGTATCTCATTTCTCAGGAGGTCCCAGTGCGGAACCAGACCTGGGGTAAGTGTATACTGTGAAGGTAATTCTGATATATTGTGTGGGCCACTAGTGGGAAGAAAGGGGGTTGCAGTGTCCCAGAGGGCTGTGACCAAGTTAGTTTAACTATTGCAAACCCTGACTCTGGGTGGAGGCACCGCCATTGGATCAAGCCCTCAACCTGTTAGTGGCAAATCAGGCAGGGGTAGTAGCCCCTGGGATAGCGCCATCTAGGGGTTACATCTTGGAGGCTCACCGCTGGGATTGTGTGTCCTCTGGTGGCCATATTCTGAACCACTGTTAAGAAAAAAATGGGTACCCGACAGAAGTGGCTGTGCACCGGCTGGTGGAGTGGTGTACTGGGAGGAGATCGACCCCAAAATGCTATGCTTATCCTGGACATCCCCTGGGTATCAATACGGACACTGTGCAGGAGTACTTTCCAAGGTGGAAGGTTTACAAAACCCTGTGGTGGTGGGTCGGCATGCTAATCTGCTCACCCACACTTTCCTGGCCCTAGTAGAGTTTAAGGATCCCATAGATAGCTCCAAAGTGCCACAGACCATTACCCCAGAGGGAGCCCTCACTGCTTGGAGAGTGATAACTAAGGACAGTAAAGACCCGGGGGGGAATCAGCCCCCACCACTATCTGAAACTTTTGAGGAGAAATTTGCTGAATGGTTGCTGGGAGAGGGGAAAACTGTGGAGGACTTGAAGAAACTATTCTTGCCACCTGAGGTGTTCCTCCCCCAACACCTCTCCTGCTCCAGTGCCCGTAATGGTGGCTGAACCAATGCAGACTCCTATTTCTGCACCTGCCATTAGTCACGACTCTTCCGAAGGTTGAGGATCTTCTCTGGCACCCTCCCACCCCCAAGGGGAGGATGACTGGGAGACCTGGATAGACTATGTTGCCCCAAGTGCTAGAATGGCAATGCTCGGGAAGAGGCGAAGAGGGTTAGTGAGAGCCTCCGAGGTCCTGCCCTGGCTACCATCCGTGCTAAGCGGGCCAGTAACCCTGAAGCGACTGCACAGAGCCTATCTTGAGGCCTTGGAGAATGTGTATGGGAGCCCAGATTCTGATGAGGACCTATGGTGGAGAGTAAGAGATGCACAACAGTACCAAGGGAGTTGTTGTCTGTGTATGTATCTCGGCTGGAAAAATTGTTGCAAGAATGCCTCAGAAAGGTAGTTTGCCAGCGATTGAACTGGACGAACCAGGCTGGACAGGATCCTTAAGTCTGCCCCTTCTCAGAACTGCTGTTGCTTCAGTTACGCCTGGCAGATCGACTGGAATCCCCACCCTCCTATGATGAGTTAATGAGAGAAGTTCGAGGAGTTGAGAAAAGGCGACCTCGGGAGGGACCTGCACCAATAGCTGCAGCTACGACCCGAGTGACTGAGGGTGACCCATCAAGTGAAGTTCAGGGGCAGAGGTTGGCAGTCAATGAGTGCTCTGACAAGGAAAAAGATATGCCACAATGGGGCGAACTGTTGAGAGAGATCCGGGAATTCAAAAACAGTCCCTTTATGAAGGCCACGCCTGCAAGTACGGGCCCTGACCTATATCCGACTGCATCTGCTATGGGGTGGGGGTACCCACCATGTATCTCCTGCTGATAACAGCTCGAACTCGATTCCTTGACCATGGAAGTGGAGAAACTGACGAGATGTCTCCAAATGCTTATCACGCCGCAGACAGAGATGGCACCAAGGTTTCCAGTTAGTAATACCCGCCCTGGCTCCCAGTGTGGCGCCTCGGCCAGCTCAAACTCCAGAAAGTATGTTTTGCTATAATTGTGGGAAAGATGGGCACATGAAAGGAATGCCAGTCCCAAAAGACACTGACAAAGTTGCATATAGGCTACAAGGAGAGCTTGGAGAAGAAATCAGTGGTTAAGAGGTGCACGCATGATCCCAGTGAGGGCACCAAAAATGCTAATTCACGTCCTTTTGTGGCAAGGTCAGTTGCCCAGGCCCCCACTACCGCCTCTCCAGACTGGTCCAGAATAGTGGGTCCCTCCATGGAGACCACTGTAAAGGTGAATGGAGTGTCTACAAGAGCTGTATTAGACAGTGGCTCCCAAGTGACAATTATGTTCCAGGATTGGTATCAGAAGCATTTGTCAGACGTACCCTTACAACCATTAGAAGGACTGCATGTATGGGGTTAAGTGAGAAGGCCTACCCCTATTCCGGGTATATCCGAATTTGGCTGTCTTTCCCCACCTCCGTGGCTGAGTGGCCGAACAAGTAGAGACCTAGCCTTAGTGTGTCCCCCACTGGACTGTATGATGGTGTCCCTTTGTTGATTGGAACAAATGCTCATATGTTCGGAAGGCTGGCACAGTTGTGTTATGAAAAACAGGGTCAAAGACTAGTAGAGCTTTAAGAGTTCCGGCTTTAATTAAGAAGGCCTATGAGGCACAGAGAGATGCTGAAAAACAGAACCAGAGGAACGGTCGGAATTGTATGGAAGAAGGATCCTGAGTCTCTGATCCTGGCGCCAAATGCCCAGTGTACCTTACAGGGAGAGGTCCGTATCAGAAAGGATGTTAGAATAAAATATTAATGTTGGATGCACCAGGCGATGGAAAATTGCCAGAGGACTGCTGGTCAAGCCTAGTATTTTGCCCGCTAGAGCCCATGCTTATGCCAGAAGGGTAATGGTCCAAGTTCATAATGTGTCTGAAAGAGACATTCGAGTAAACAGAGGTTGCATCCTGGCTAATGTGCATTGTGCAGACACTGCAGTGCTACCCAGCAGCAAGAGTTCAAGGAAGAATGACAGAGTAACGCCTGACTTGTTTGATTTCGGCGACTCCCCGCTGCCAGCTGAATGGAAAGTGAGGATCAGTGAGAAGCTTGCCCAGAGAGACCAGGTGTTTTCTTTAAAGGAATGGGATGTAGGATGCGTGCAAGGAGCTGAGCACAATATCCAGCTGCATGACGAAAGACCATTTCGTGAGAGGTCTCGACGCCTGGCACCTGCTGACATAGATGATGTGAGGCGGCATCTGCAGAGAGATGTTAGCTGCTGGTGTAATACAAGAATCAGAAGCCCTTATGCTTCCCCCATTGTGGTAGTGAGGAAAAAGAATGGAACAGTAAGGATGTGTGTGGATTATCGCACCTTAAACGTGGGACTATCCTGATCAGTACACAATGCCCGCATTCAGGATGCTTTGGACTGCCTAAGCGGGAGCAAGTGGTTCTCTGTGCTGGATCTCCGCAGTGGGTACTACCAGATCCCGATGGCCCAGAGGACCGTGAGAAAGACAGCCTTTATCTGTCCGCTTGGCTTCTATGAATTCATGAGGATGCCTCAAAGGTTTCAGGTGCCCCAGCCACTTTTCAGCGATTGATGGGCGTGAGTGGGGACATGAACTTACTAGAGTGCCTGGTATACCTAGATGATGTTATTGTGTTTGGCAGCTCACTGGAGGAACATGGAGCAGATTATTTAAGGTATTGGACCGACTGGAGGACTTTGGCCTTAAACTGTCCATTGATAAGTGTCAATTCTTTCAAACATCAGTAAAGTATGTGGGACACATAGTATCCACCGAGGGAATAGAGACCGACCCAAGTAAAGTTGAGGCCTTGACCACCTGGCCACAGCCCAAAAATCTAAAAGAACTGCAAAGATTCCTGGGATTCTGTGGTTATTATCGGCGCTTCATCAAGGACTATTCAAGAGTGATCCGCCCTTTACTTAACCTTACTCAAGGGTATCCCCAACCCACAAAAATACCAAAAGTCAGCGTCCTCAAGACTGAAAGAGTGTATTTTCATCCAGTGAAGTATTTGGGGCCCGCTGGACTCCTGATTGTGAGACTGCTTTTCATGAGATCATATATCAACTTACCCATGCTCCAGTGCTGGCCTATGCCGATCAAGAAAACCTTCGTCCTGCACACTGATGCTAGCTTGCAAGGGTTGGGGGCTGTGTTGTACCAAGAGCACGAGAATGGCCTGAGACCAGTGGCCTTTGCCAGTAGAAGCCTGACCCCATCCGAAAAGAACTATCCTGTACATAAGTTAGAGTTCCTAGCTTTGAAGTGGGCTATTGTTGACCAATTCCATGAGTACTTGTATGGGGCTAAAATACTAGTAAAACTGACAATAATCCTTTGACCTATGTGCAGACCTCAGCTAAGTTGGATGCCACTGGCCATAGGTGGCTTTCTGCATTATCTACATATGACTATGCTCTGAATACCGAGCAGGTCTGAACCACATAGATGCTGATGCTCTCTCCGAGGCCTGTTCCCCAGAATGATTGGGTCCGATTGGCAGAACCTGACATTCGGGCACTCTGCGAGTTTGACAGGGAGGAACAAATGTCCACAGGACGCAGTGGACTGCATGGTGGATTGCTTGGGAGCCTCTGAGAATTGCATACCTGCTGCTTATTGCCACTTTTCTGCAATAGACATTGGTGCACTGCCTCAGCTGGACAATGACAGTATTCGGCAGGCTCAATCCAGCGATCCATGATCAAAGCAGCTTTAGAAGCCTCTATGCAGGAAAAGATGTGTCCAAATTACGCTCCACTGATTTGAGAACTGCACTGTTATACAAAGAAGGTCCTAAGTTGAAACTGATCAATAAACTGTTATACAGAGAAACAGTAGACAGAGGGGACAAGTAGACAAACAACAACTAGTGCTGCCCACTGCCTTTCGAGACTAGTACTGAGGTCCTTGCACAACCACATGGGGCACCTTGGTATAGACAGAACACTTGACTTGGTGAGATCCAGATTCTATTGGCCTAAGATGGGGGCTGATGTGGAGCAACACATTCGAACTTGTAGTCGCTGCTTACAGAGGAAAGCTTTGCCCCAGAGGGCTGCCCCCCTTGTTAACATCACCACCAGTGCACCCATGGAGCTGGTCTGTATTGATTTTCTGAGTTTGGAGTCAGATCAAAGAAATATCAGTAATGTGCTGGTGGTCACTGACCATTTCACGAGATATGCCCAAGCTTTCCCCACCAAAGACCAGAAAGCATCCACTGTGGCCAAAGTACTTGTAGAAAACTTTTTGTTCACTATGGGCTCCACAAAGAATCCATTCTGATCAAGGGAGAGACTTTGAGAGTCGTCTGATCAAAGAGATGCTTTCTCTGTAGAGTCTGAAAGTCAGAACCACTCCTTACCACCCCCAGGGGACCCACAGCCTGAGCGTTTCAACCGCACTTTGCTAGATATGCTAGGCACCCTGCACCCAAAGGACAAGCCTAGATGGAGCCAACAAATTAGCACCCTGGTACATGCTTATAACTGCACCAAAGTGATGCCACTGGATTCTCCCCTACCGCCTGATGTTTGGAAGAAAGCTCGACTACCAGTAGATGTGTGTTTGGGGTCTCTCTGATGGGGTTCAAGCTGACAACTATTTACAGTATGTGCAAAGTTAAAGGCCCAGCTAACTCATGCGTACCAACTGGCTCAAACCATGGCTGCCAAAAGAAATCTGGCCAACAAAGAAAGGTATGATAAAAGGTGAAAGCACAGGAACTCCAGGAGGAGATCGGTATTGCTAAGAAATCTGGGACTGCATGGCAAGCACAAGATTGCTGACAGATGGCACCATCTCCCTCACATTGTAGTGGGCAAACTAGATGATCTGCCAGTGTACAAAGTAAGGCCTGAGAATAATTCAAAAGATGTAAAAACAATGCATAGAAATCATTTACTGCCCATTGGACAAATCTTAATTGAGTCTGAGCCCTAGAAGATGCCCTCTGGACCAGTGACTAGAGCTGCTGCTAGAAAAGATCAAGAAAGTCTGCACCTACAGAAGCAAAGTTAAAGTGTTCCCTCCACAAGTCCCAGTTGAGCATGACTGTCAGTCCATATCGGAAGAAAGTGAGAGTGACTTTGAATACTATCCTTCTACGAACTGAGTCAATTGTTTGGGCAATCCCTAGTCAATACTGGAGACAAAGCTGGGCCTTCTGGACTGTCTAAGCCCCAGCTTCATCCCTGGAGCCAATGCTCCCAGAAAGTGAAGTGCAAGCATCAGATCAGATGAAATGGAATCATTGTGCATGGTTGAACTGTTTGAGCTTTCAGGGAGAAAATGATAGATTGGGGCAGACTGGTGATACACCGAACAAGAAGAGTATTTTGAGTGCCCTGACAGTCCACTGCCAGTGTCCGAAAGCTCTCCATGCGAGCCAAATGTTGTGGACTCAGAAACTGTAACTCCTGGAGCTGAAAGTGCCCCAAGTTCTAGCCTCTCTACCCCCATGGAGACTCCCTGACAAGTGAGGACAATGCTGAAATGAGGCTCAGAGTGCAGAGACTGTAACAGTTCCCCTAGAAAGACTGGTCGAGCTGTAAAGCCTGTGGTGCACCTCAGTTATGATTCCCTTGGGAGGCCTGTGGATTTGCCTCTCAATGTTGTCCATAAAGGAGTGTATGTGTCCCGAGCTCATTGCCCAAACTGAGCATCAGTGCTAACTCAAGTTACTTGTGTTGCCCTCTAAGTATGGTGCCCTTGCCCCATCCAGCCCCAAGGTAACTGATAGGAAGGGCCCCTCTCTTCAGGTTTCATGTACAAGAGGTAATAACTTGAGTTATGGTACAATGTGTATGTAATACTGTGTAAAGAGTGACGTACTGCAATGTTTCAGAAATGTGTTCTTGGTAAAATGATATATTGACTGATGATTACATGTGCGAGCCTAATGCAAATGTATATGGTTGCAGTTGAAACTTATGATACTTGCCTTGCGCGGACATCAAGCTTTCCCAAACCAGGAAGGGTGTAACCCCCTGCAAATGGGGGTTCCCAAAAGACTTCAGGAGCTTGCTTGAATGCTCCAAGCCTGAATGGTGTTTGGCATTTAAGCCATTTATCAGTGAGTGTTTTTAGAGCCTCTGGTACTGTCTCTTTAAGAGCTGTCTGCTTGCAGACATAATTAGTTTGTATGGGGGACTGTGTGCTTCTCTGAGTACCACTCGAGCTGCTGCCAATTCACTTCATTTTGCAGTCACTAGAGTGCAAGGAACCTATCTGAAAGATGTAACTGTTTGCCAGAAATTATTTAGAGTAATAATGAAATTACAGTTTGTCTAACCTGCTTTCTTTGCAGTCAGAACTGTGTCTGCTAGTTCCCATTCTAGTTTTGAACTGCTGAACTGGACCAATCAGTGTGGGGTAAGCTAGCTCTAAAATGGTGCCTTGGGACGAATCAGAACTTGGACTCATAATCTGAGCCAGCCACAAGAGGATTGTATGGGCAGTGACTCTGGGAGATGTAGTTTAGACTTCAGTGCCTTTTTGGACCAACAGCAGCAGTCTATTGTGAGTGACAGCCAATCCAGTCAAGAACTGGGAGGAACTCAAAGGAAGTGCCGGTTTTGTCGGTTGGAGTTTCAGTTGAGCTTTGGCAGTGAAGAAGGAAGGAGCCCTGTGCTTTTCAGTGTGCAGTTTTAGTCAAAAAGCGTGTGTAAGGCCCAGAGTTCGGTCTGCAGCTTGTGTAACAGCTTGTTAGGACTGAATCCGTCCTGTGAAAAGAATCAAAGGATCTCTGAAGAGTAGAAACCAGGCTCACCCTGTAGAAGACTGGAAGGAATTGCTGAAAATTGCACTCGGTCTGTCAGGAACTGAATCTGCTGTGTGTTCTCCGGGTATTGTGCAGTAATTGTGATCGGGATACAGATGCAGCCTGCCTGGTATAGTGCTTTCTTTTATATGGATGTGTGAAGAGGTTTGTGTACCTCAAGTGAGCCCTGCTGACATTGAAGGACCCTATCTTATTTGGAGGTCGGGAGTACTAATTCAGGGTCGCTCCCTGTTGAATTGCCACATTAAATCCAAATGGAATTACTGTACTGCTGACTGTTTAATTCTCCTTTTCTCTGTGTGAAAGGGCCCCTACCAGCTGCCACGGTTTGGACTAGCCACTAGGGCTTGGGTACCCAGGGACAGTAACTGATAGGGATAGGCCTGTGCACAGAGCCATAGAATAATTATTAGAGTGATAAGCTAATTAACCTGATTTCCCCTGTCCTTGTTATATCCCCTAAATAAATCAGAGCTGCTTGTTTCAGCAAAGTTATACTGCCTGAGGTATTTGTCTATGTTAAAGTACTGTACTGTGATTGTTGCACTGTATCTCATTTCACAGGAGGTCCCAGTGCGGAACCAGACCTGGGGGTAAGTGTATACTGTGAAGGTAATTCTGATATATTGTGTGGGCCACTAGTGGGAAGAAAGGGGGTTGCATTGTCTCAGAGGGCTGTGACCAAGTTAGTTTAACTATTGCAAACCCTGACCTCTGGGTGGAGGCACCCATTGGATCAGCCCCTCAACCTGTTAGTGGCAAATCAGGCCAGGGGTAGTAGCCCCTGGGATAGCGCCATATAGGGGTTACAAAAAGATTTCCTCACATTACCCCTGAGCCGTCCCCCCTATCTTTAAATTGTGTCCCCTTGTTCTTACACATCTCTTTTTCTGAAAGATGCTACCCTCCTGTACTTTGTTGATTCCCTTGAGGTACTTGAACATTTCTATCATGTCCCCCAATCTCCTTTCATCAAGGGTATACATATTAAGCTCTCTCAGTCTCTCTTCATATGATTTCTGAAGCAGACCCTGCACCATTTTAGTTGCCCTTCTCTGGACTGCTTCCATCCTGTCTATGTCCTTGCGTAGATGAGGTCTCCAAAACTGCACACAGTACTCCAGATGGGGTCTCACCAACTGTTTGTACAGAGGGATAACCACTTCCCTTTTTCTACTTGTGATGCCCCTTCCTATGCGTCCCAGTATCCCCCGGCTCTCCTCACTGACTTCTCACGTTGCTTACCCACCTTTAGATCATCTGATATGACTACCCCCAAGTCCCGTTCCATTTTTGCTGTTGTTAGTACCTCCCCTGCTATTGTGTACTCTTCTCCTGGGTTTTTGTTTCCCAGGTGCATTACTTTGCACTTCTTTGCATTAAATTTAAGTTGCGATATGTCTGACCATTCCTCCAACCTTGCCAAGTCCCTTCTCATCCTTTCTACCCCCCTTGTGTATCAACTCTGTTACAGATCTTTGTATCATCTGCAAAGAGGCATACCTTTCCCTCCAGACCCTCTGCAATGTCACCTATAAAGATGCTAAAGTTGCAGCAGCAGAGGCACCCGTGTCAAGGGTGAAGCTAAGGGGAGGAATCAGAAACAGCCAGAGGTTAGAAAGTTGTAAGAGAAGGAGTGTTTACAGCCAGGGAGGGAGGAGTTATTCACTTCAGAGCAGAAAATTAACAGACTGGAGCTATGGCACCAGTAGCTGGTCAATGAGAACAAAGAGTAGTGAGAGGGGGACAGTTAAGAAAGGGCGTAGATGTCTAGGCCCAGAGACACCTCACAGCAGGAGGAAATTCCAACTGGAAGAATATGGCTGAGACAGAAAGGCAGACAGAAAAGGTATTAGTTGCAAGGCTTAGCTTAGGACTGAAGCACAAAGAAACCAGGTCTACATAGGAGAAAGAGGACAAAAATTTAAGCAGCAAGGAGCCAGAAGCACAGAAAGTGACTGAGAAATTGAATTATTCGCAGGGCAAAGCTTACAACTGTGACCCAAATTGAATCTGGTCTAAACAGAAAAAACTGTATCACTTTAAACTTAGTTTCTGATCCAGGGTAGCTTACCACTGGATCTTAAAACAAAGACAGCTGTAATATTTTACAATCTACAAACCTGCAGCCTAAATGAACTTGCACTTCAAACTACCCTTGGAGTGCAAAATTGCTGTAAGTAGGCTTAGGTTTGTGTTTAAGTTAGGATTAATAAGACAATTTGGAGAGACTTAACAAGTGCCACAATCAGAATATAACATTAGCTTAAGGTCCAGAGGAAAAAGCAGTAGCAAAGAATTAAAGAACTGCAGCAGCCCATCGGCAGGCAGAGTCGATGGTACTGGACAGTCAAGTTTCTGCAGCGTACCTTCAGTCTGGTGATCAGCGGGCAGTACAGCAAGGAAGGCAGCTGGCAGACAGAAGGAGCCTGCCCAGCTGCTTGCAGCAGCAGGGGCACCCGTGTCAAGGGTGAAACTTCAGTCTGGTGATCGGTAGGCAGTATAGCGAGGAAGGCAGTCGGCGGACAGAAGGGGCCCACCTGGCTGTTTGCAGCAGCAGAGGCACCCGTGTCAAGGGTGAAGCTTTGGTCTGGTGATCGGCGGGCAGTACAGCGAGGAAGGCAGCCAGCAGACAGAATTGGTCTGCCCAGCTGCTTGCAGCAACAGAGGAACCCATGTCAAGGGTGAAGCTTCAGTCTGGTGATCGGCGAGCAGTACAGCGAGGAAGGCAGTTGGTGGACAGAAGGGGCCCACCTGGCTGCTTGCAGCTGCAGAGGCATAAGTGTCCAGGGTGAAGCTAAGGGACTTCAGAGGAGCTGACTTTGATAAGATGGTCAACAGAGTTAAGCTAGCCCTGGCAAAAAGAAACACAGGTGAGGGGGTACAGGCAAAGTGGCAAGCATTAAGGATGCAATGCTTGAAGTAACATCCCATTGTGCTAGAGAGAAATAGAAGTGCAAAAGAAGAAGGAAACCACTTTGGTTCTCAAAAACAGTAGCAGAAAAGGTCAGAGCCAAAAGGCTGACCTTCAGGAAATATAAGGGAACGCAGCAGAATGAAGATAGGAAGGCATACCAAACTTCCCTAAGAGAAGCAGGGAAGGCAGTAAGGCAGATTAAGGCCCAAACCAAGGAAACACTAGCACAAACAGTAAAAGAAGGTGACAAGACTTTCTATAGATACATTTGTGAAAGGAGAAAGTCCAGAGGGGGTATTGCTAAGATCAAAGGGGATAAGGGGGCATGTGAGGAGGAGGAGGAGGACCATGTAAAAGCATCTATCCTAAATAGATACTTCTGCTCAGTATTTACTGAAGAGAATGTAGGGCAGGGCCCACAGCTCAGCACCATGGACACGGGGAGATGTGCACTAGTCCCTTCACAAAGAAAGGGTACTACAAGAGCTCGATAAGCTCAGGGTGGACAAGGCAATGGGATCTGATGGCATACATCCCAGGGTACTAAAGGAACTAAAGGTGGAACTAGCAGAGCCATTATCAGAACTGTTTAGTGAGTCTCTGAGCACAGGAGAGGTCCCAGAAGACTGGAGAAGGGCTTATGTGATCCCGCTCCACAAGAGAAGTAGCAGGGAAGAGGCAGGGAACTACAGACCAGCCAGTCTTACCTCAGTAGTGGGCAAGATTATGGAGGCACTCCTTAAGGAAAGGATAGTGCAACACCTGGAATCCATAGGAACACAGGATCCAAGACAGCATGGGTTTAGAAGAAGAAGAAGAAAAAGAAGAATCAGCATTTATATAGTGCTTTTCATACATCCAAAGTGCTTTACAAGCAATGCTAGACTGGTAGTGAAGTGACTGAATGTGTGGTGGCGGCCATATCATACATCATCACCCACACACAGCCTGGATAATTGCATAAACTGGTTTATGGGAAGGAGAATGTTGGCCAGGACACCGGGAATGTTCCCTACTCTTTTGCCAAGAGTGCCCTGGGTTCTTTTACTTCCACCTAGACACCCACCGGGACAACACCAGAATGGGCAGAAGGGACCTCGGTTTAATGTCTCATCCGAAGGACGGCACACCCCAGCAGTACAGCACCCCCCCAATACTGCACTCGGATGCCAGTGATTTTTAAGTCCAATCCCGATGTGGGATGAGAACCCACGACCTTCTGGTCCAGAGGTGGATGTGCTACTAAATAAGCCAAATCTCATAGATTTCTTTGACTGGGTAGCCAGAGTGGTGGACCAAGGGGGAGCAGTTGATGCCACCTACCTTGACTTCAGCAAAGCTTTCGATACTGTTCCACATAGAAGATTGATTAATAAGCTGGATAGGCTCGGGGTGGGTCAGAAGTTGGTTAACTGGGTGGCAGACTGGTTGACAGGCAGAAAACAGAGAGTGGTTGTAAATGGTATACAATCAGAAGAGATGCAAATCACAAGTGGGGTACCTCAGGGATCAGTCCTGGGGCCAGTCCTCTTCAATATCTTCATCAGTGACATTGCAGAAGGACTGGGGGGTAAGGTTTGTCTGTTTGCAGATGACATCAAGGTCTGCAATAGAGTAGATGATCCAGATGGGGTGGGAAGAATGAGAAGAGATCTGGATAAACTAGCAAAATGGTCAAAAGAGTGGTAAATGGGGTTTAACGCAAAGAAGTGCAAGATCATGCACATAGGGAAGAGAAACCTTGAAGCCACCTATAGGCTGGGAAGGGAGTTGCTGGCAGTCACAAGGAAAGAAAGAGCTTTGGGCATCATCACCGATGACCTGAAATCATCCAAGCAGACCACTAAAGCAGTAGGTAAGGCTAGGGGGATGTTGGGGTGTGTTAGTAGGGGTATTACAAGTCAGAAGAGGGAGATAATAATCCCTCTTTACGAGACACTGGTTAGGCCCCATCTGGAGTACTGTGTGCAGTACTGGAGGCCACACTTTCACAAGGACATTAACCAGATTGAGGCAGTACAGAGAAGGGCAACCAAAATTGTGCAGGGACTGCATCAGAAAACATATGAGGGCAGATTAATGGAGCTCAATATGTATACCCTGGAGCAAAGGAGGAAGAGAGGTGATATGATCGAAACATTAAAACTCCTTAATGGCATTAACAAGGTGAAAGAGTCTAACATGTTTCAATATAAGAAAAATAGCAGGACAAGAGGACACAGCATGAGATTAGAGGGAGGCCGATTAAGGGGTAATGTGAGGAAGTTCTTTTTCACAGAAAGGGTGGTGGATGCTTGGAACGGCCTACCTCGGGAAGTGGTGGATATGAATACAGAGCAGGGCTTCAAACAGGCATGGGATAGGCATAAGGGACTAATACAGATGAGTATGAATAGATCGGTCATTGACAGAGCAAAGGCCGATGGCACATACATAAGTTAGAAAAAGAAATGGACAGTCTAGATGGGCCTTGTGGTCCTTCTCTGTCGTCGACTTCTATGTTTCTATGTTTCTATGTTTCTATGAAAGGAGATTTTGCGGTCGCGGCACAAAATCACCTTTTGGCCAGGGTTTGAACATTTTCTCTGTCCTTGTTCATGAGGTGATGTCATAAGAAGGCTATGTTGAAAATTAGGGGTAAAAATATTACAAAACAGCAAAGTTATGAGTGTACATTGACATTTTTCAATGCACGCTCGTAATGTTGATAATGTTTAGTATTATGACCCCAACTTTTCAACATAGCCATTTTTTCACACCACTTCATGAACGTGACAGCTATCATTTTTCAAATCCTGGATAAAATGTGTTAGCACACCTGTGGCATGAAATGACATTTCGGCCACCATTTTATAAATGACACCTGTCATGTTCAGAAGGAATGGTCATAAAAAGACTATCCTGAAAATTTGGTGTCAAAATGTGAAAAAAACAACTAAGTTATGAAGAAACATTGAACTGCTCCATCGTTTACTCATAAGAACAGTTAAGTACTTACCATAATTGAAAGGCTTTGCCTGTAGTTCAATGACCAAGCAGCCAGCCACTTCCACTTCCTGAGCTATATAAGCAGTTCCTCTCAACCTCACTGTGAAGCATTTTGTCTTTGCAGCTGAAGGCTCTGCCGGTTTGTTCCCTGAGCTGGTCGGGCCTGCCTGGTTGGAGCCCCCCCCCCTTACTTGTTTCTGCAGGGCTTCTGTGTTTGTTTTCCTGCTTTGGTTTGTATTTTGCCTTCGGTTGTGTATGCGTCCTTCCTTTTAAGGGGGGCTTTTCTAGGCTCCTAGCATACTGCTATTCAGCGCTCATAATGCTAGCTTCAGTTACTCAACTATAGCTGGTCCATGTGGCATATTTTATTGCTCTCACCTGACTCAGATTACTTGAACCTAGCTATACAGCTTACTCATGCTTGTTCTACTTACCTCATTGTTGCAGTCTCATTGCACTGCCTCTTTGACAATGCTTAAGAGCATTATGCCTCCTTTATTTGCACTTACAACTCAGTGTACTCATTTATTTACTACTGCTGTACAGGCCTACTTGCTTCCTGCTGCTGCATTGTTTACACTCATTCCTATTGTACCTTGTTTACTCTGAGGTTAGCTGAAGCTCCTGCTGAGGCTATTAAATTAGCTTTTATATCTGCATGTGGTTCTTAGCCTTTCATCGCCTTCTTGTTTGTCCTACAGCGGGGACTGAGAGATGTTTGGGGGGGGGGTTGTGGTCTATGTGGTTAATTAATTCTGTTCTACATCCTGTCTTCACCGCCGAAAATCCTCAGAGTTTGTGACAATGATTTGGTTATTCATGTCTGGCTGGCTTGCCCCTAACTCAGTGCTGTTTACTTGCTATACAGTTGTTATGCAGATCCACCTATTACTACTACTGCTTACTGATCTATCAGGTCCACACTTGCTTATGCAACCATTGCTCCTTGCTTATGCAAACCATTGCTTCATACCTAGTGCCATCCCCTCGGCTTCGTCCTGGGATTCTAATGCTCTCAATCTGCATTTGACCTTGCAAGGTCTCAGCACTCAATGCTCATTACGATCTCAGCACGCCGTGCTCATTCAACTCACCAGCTTTACAGCTCTCAATCAATTCTGGGGCATGCCAGCCATTCTAATCTGGTGAAGGCTCTTGCAGCCAACAGTCTCGCTCTTTATTTAGTCCGCATCATCGAGCGTGTCCAACTTGGGGTGGGATCCTTCTCACCTGGCCCATAGCTTGGAATTTCCTTGCCGCAGGCTTGGCTTTAGATGCCTGCTACATGACAGCAGCTTCTGGTGTAGAATTTAAGACTAGCTGTGAAGAGTGGTTACGGCGATCTCCTTTGGCTTTAGTGTTCCACTATAACAGTTGGCCATTGACTTTAGTGGTTTCCCTAGCAAGGCACCTTCACCACATTCTCCCCATGACTGCCTGGTTTGATTTAGGGTGGGTAGGACAGGTGAGTGCCTCAGCAGTTGTTACTCTCCTCCTGCACCTTGGATGCTCGTATTGTTGCAGAGTTTTCTCGCAACCTTTCATGACGTTCCCACTAGAGGGTTTGAGTGAGAGCCTTCCACCAAATTGGAATATTTTCCACCTCCCTTTAATTGGGTTTTCCAAATTGCAGCTGCAGAGCCATCACTAAATACATTTTTCCAAGCCTGGAGGGAAGGCGACCTAGGCCTTGGATCCCCAGAGATTTCCTCCTCAAAGGGTTTTTTTTTCTCTCCTCCATTGCCTCAGGTCATAACACTTAGCATAGTTGTTTCCCCTAGTTTCCTTAGGTAGGTTCCATTGTTGGATGGAGGTGGAGGATGTCCTGCCATTCTCTCTCTCCTTAGGGGATCCCCTTCTACTATGTTGCAGTTATTGCTTCTACGTCACTGTTACTGCTTGCTCATACGCATCATGTTGCCTCCTGTTGGGGATGATACTACATTTCTTTTGGGGGTTCCTAAGGTACCTTTAGCCATGGGAACCATCCCGTGGCACCTCTAGGGACATAACCCTCTCTGAGAGTTCCTTGCTTTTGTACCCATACAGGGTGGTAATTCCTCTGGAATAGAGAGTGTGAACAGCCACAACCAAAACTAACACAGTGGCTGTGTAGGTCAGTGAACAGTAGATCTGCGAGAGAATCTCTTCTCTTAGACCACACCTTTGGAACTATACCCGCAGTAGTGCTTGAACCACATGGAAACGTTTGCTGGTTGGGGGCCACCCGTGACGACATTGCATGTCAGCATCTACATAAACGTGGGTGGCCCCATCTCTCATCAGTTCCCTGCCAGAGAATGTACTCGGAGGACTCTCTTCTTGAGGAACCAGGAGATTATACCAGTACCACTGATATTACGCAAACACAGGTGCTGGAGAAAGCAGCCATGAGAATTCCCCAAGCAGCACTGGATGTCATATCCCCCTATAGCTAATTAAAGGGGGAAGGAGGAAGGACCAGCATTGTGTAAGGGAAGAGGGTCTCTTGAAGATCTACTGTTATGGTAAGTACATAACTGTTCTATCTTCTTCAAGGATATCTCTTTCCTTAGGCCAAACCTTTGGAACAAGTTCAAAGCAGTCCCAAAAGCTAACTGGGAGGCTGGAGCAGTCTGTTTATGACAGTAGGGCCTGCAGAACAGCAAGATCGAAGCCTGCACATGTACGAGAAAGAATTTTCAGACTGTAATGTTTAGTAAAGGTGTGGACAATACTCCATCCAGGTGGCTGCAGCACAGAGGTCAGCCACAGAGACATTTCTGAAGCAAGCAACAGATGTGTCCATAATCCTTGTGGAATCAACATGAACCACACCAGGAAGTTCCTTACCGTACTCCCCATAACAAAATGTAATACAATGTGCTAGTCAATTGGGCAAGCACTGTTTTGAAACAGATACACCCTCTTTCCCAGGGTGAACAAAACAAAAGTGGAGAGGACTTCCTGCAGTCCTTTGTTTGAGCAATATAATATCTCAGGATTCTATGTATATCCGAAGTGTGGAGCAATGCTTTACCTTGATTGGCATGCTCTGGATAATAAACTGGAAGGTGGATAATTTGATTTATTGTGAACTCAGACACCACCTTTGGCAAAAACTTAGGATTAATACATAAAGACACCCTGACTTTATGGAAAATCAAACAAGGAGGCTAACATATTAGAGCCTGCAGCTATGAAATCCTTCGGGCAGAAGTGCTGTCAACTAAAAACAACAGTTTTCATGAAAGGAAGCATAAGCTGCAACTCACTGCTGGCTTAAAAGGAGGAGATACACAAACTTAAGCACTACGGTATACTGTGCAAACAATTTTTCTTTATTTCAAAAAGTGATTCTTGCACAAGCAGCTGCCTTACAGATCAGAGACACCTCGACCGTTTTCACACATCATGTGCATCTTCAGGAGGATGTACTCCACCATGTCCACATTCATTAAAAAGGCTACTGCTTAAAGTGGCAGTGCAATTAAAAACAACATATACAATACATCAAAGACGACATTTAAAAGCAGTAACAAAACAAACAGTCCACATAGCCTCAGTATTAATCAATTTAAACAGTACCATACTAAGTAAAGTGATTCTTGCAGATTAAATAATTCTGACCATGATTACCAGTTCCTAGATATGGCAACTACCATTAATTAATTCAGTCTCCTAGGTTATAAGATAAATACTGTGACATGACTCAGATCATGTGATGTCCATAAGTTAATTGAGGACAAACACATTTTTCAAACTATCATTATATAACTTATCACAAGTAATAATCATATTTGCATCACTTCATACAGCTAACTGCTGAACACATTTTTATATTTAAAAAGCTCATGATTATGAAGCTCAAAGCACCACCTATAAGAATCACTTCAAGTTTGTAAACAGCACAGCACATCGTGGTGCCTACGTTTGTCTATCTCCTAATTGTGACAAGGTACTGGAGGCATGCAAGGTATGTGCAGCTGGAATTACATCTTACGCTGGCTCAGAAGTTTCTCAAGCACATAATTGAGGTCCGGGGGGGGTAATGTGAATGGGAGGTTTCATATGCAGAATACCTCTAAAAAGGTACAGGAGACCTCTAATTGGGCTACTGTACACCCATCAACAGGGGCATGGAAAGCTGATAAAGCTACCAAATGCACATTCAGTAAGGAATACTGTAGACCAGAGTCTGACAGTGGCAGCAAGTATTCCAATGCCACACTGACCAGACAGGTGAATGGGTCCATATATTTAGAAGTGGACTACAAAATGAAACACTGCCACTTTAAAGAGTACATACGTCTAGTGTTAAGCTTTCTGGCCACAACCAGTACATCAGCTACTTTTGGTGATACCCTAAACCATGCAGTGGCTATATCTTCAGATGGCATGCATACAGGTGTAGGGATTTCGGGTCCAGATGGATCAGGGCCCAATTGTCCTGTGAAAAGAGGCCTTGGCATAGAGGCAAGGGTACTGGAGGCTCCACTGTTAGTTGTTACAGCAGTGGATACCAGATTTGTTGAGGTCACAGAGGTGCAGCAAGGAATAAGGTTGCACTCTCCATCTGTAGTTTCAGTAATACTCTCTGTATCGAAGGAATGGGGGGAAATGCATACAGAAACCTCCCTGTCCAAAATAGGGACAACGCATCTCGCCAAAAAACTCCAGGCCCTGGAGCAAGCAAGCAGAAACGCTGCAGTTTTGCATTGTGTAGAGACACAAAAAGGTCCAGCTCTGGATGACACCACCTTGAGATGAATTTGCTGACCACAGAGGTCAACAGTTCCCATTCGGGAATCTTGGAATGTGACCTGCTTAACTTGTCTGCTAAGATGTTTTGGACTGTGGGAGATACATGGCTAATAACTCCAGATTGTGTTTGAACACCCAGTACCAGGTCAGCCAGGTGGCGCTGAGGGTTGAAATGCTGCATGCCACACCTCGTGCCATGCCGGTGACCTGGGTTCGGGAACAGACTCAGGTTGCTCAGGGGTCAGCCGAGGGAGGTAAGGATTGAGCATCCAGAGGACTGCTCTCCTTCCTTGAGGAGGGGGGTTTGTGCTGTGTGTGTCAGCACAATAAGAGGGGTTCAGCCCGCACCCAGGGTGCTTGGCTGCCTCCACAGAGGTGGAGACAGCTGCTGCGCCCATTGCACGGGTGCAGGAAAAAAACAGAGGAGAAATACCAGGACCTAGCAGGGCCCGTGATGGCCCAATGGGCCGGAGGACGTACCCCTCCAAGAGGGGGGTTCGTAGCCACTGCCAGGTCCATGGAGGTGGCAAAATTACTGTTGTGATATAAAAGCACCCAGTACCACACTCTCATTGCTTCCCAGCACAAGGGATAGAAATGAGTCCCACCCCTTCTTTGTTTATGTAATGCATAACACTGACATTGTCCGTCTGTACTAGTAGGTGACCAGAAGTCAGATGCTTCTGGAAAGCCTGGAGACTATATAAGACAGCTCTCATTTCTAGGACATTTATGTGTAATCTGGCTTCCACCTGGGGCTATGAACCTTGAATTTAATAAGTGCTCAGATGTACCTGAGTTGCAGCTTTGGCAGCTTTCCAGAGGCTATTTTGATACTTGATCATGTGAGATTGATAGTTTGCAGTACACATGCTCTACGAGGCAGAGGCGTATGTTCGCTTGTGGTATAGCTATGTACTTTTTCCAGTTCTAGAAAACTAATGAATTTAAAAAGCATTTTAATAGAGCCTGAAGAATGGAAGCCTTTGCTGCAGGTAAGAAAGAGATTTTTTGAGGAGTTAAACATTATATGTTAGAAAAAGATCATGTTTCATTGTGCCACATGTAGAACATTATTTTAGTACCTGAGGAAGCTGAGGAAGGCTGAGGGCTAGTGTAGTGGGACTATCAGGTGGACCAGTATCATACAATTTGTTGTTTGAGTTTGCTGCAATATAAAAATAAATTATACTTATGTGGTATGGACAGGGAGCACTAGCTTAATAGATTCTTGCAAGAAGTGACTATGGAATACAATATTGTTGAGGAAATACAGGATTTTGGTTTCAGATGGATTAAAAATGGCATTGAACTTATAAACTGTTCTAATTTGTGCATAATTAATTTTGTAGCAACTGTTCACCCTGAGGAAGAAGGTTTTTCCTTCAAAACATTGGCAAGGCAACTTTTAACAGTACTGTGACCAATTGGGGCATAATAAAATGTGATTAAAACTGACTACATTGTTTGGTGAGTGAGTCATTATCTCTGGAGGTGGCTTGGGCAATGGGAATAGGCAGGTTTTCTCTAGAGCAGATTCCTCCCTGTTGTTTTTCTTCATATTAGGCAGGCCACACTGGATTCCAGTAGGATTGCTTATGTTTGCTTGCCCATCACATCGAGCCTCCTGGATTCCTTATTAGGTGGCAGGGTTCTCATATGCTTTGGTGCCCTGGATCTATCATTGGCAGCCATGACGACAAACAGCATCTGCTTCTGGTTGGTTGGCATAATAAGGCTTGGCAGCAGGGGCAGAGTACTGCTTGTCAGCCTTTCTGGATACAGCTGGTATGGTATTTGGCCTACACTATGTAGCAAAGGTGGCAACCTCCAACACAGAATAAACTGGAGGAACAATGATGGATGGAGTGCAGGGAACCTCCAGGAACTCCCTCAGATTCTTTGTGGAAGAATCCTCTTCCTCCACAGCAAAACTCAGCATTTTGATTTGCTGCATTACTGTTTGAAAGGTAGGGTCCTCAGAAGGAGATCTGGGTGTATGTACTACAGAATCCTTACTGGAAGAGGGTATAGTGGAGCTGGAAAATGGAGCCTAAATTGTTCTCCATATCCCTCCCCCTGCTCATAATCCTCAATTATGAGGTTGGATTATATTCCTCCTCTTTCTCGACAATGGGGATGGAGGACCTTGCTGGTGACACCAACGGCCTCTACTCAGGAGGTGCTTGTTGTGTACCAGCTGATGATGTTGACAGGGTCTGTTGCACAGTACCCCCATCGATAGCAGTATAGGCTGCATAGGAATGTGGGGGGGAGTATGCACCGTATCATATCTGAAAACGATGCCAGCACTGCCTCACGTCAGCGATGCCCTGACCAGGGGCTATGGCAGCTGGAGTCAATGATAGGTTTGGACCCATCGACGATGGTGGTGTACAGTCTGTAGTAGGTATGGTAGTGCCTAAGCCAAGCTCCAACTTGGGTGTCTGGTCAGCGGTCAGGTGGGCTGGTATCACCGCCACCAGAGTGGATGATGATGATGATGCAGGCTTTTGGCTACCAGCACACCAGAACAGCAACCTAGGTCTCACCAGGGTATCAGATCTAGCCTTATCCTTATGTTTGTACTTATGTCCCAATGTTGACCTGTCGTTTTTGAGGTATTTTAACTGCGACAACCGCAAATAGGTCGAGAGGGCTGGTGACACTGCCTTTTAACCCTGGGCTTTTTCCATGGTCACTGGGCTTTTTCAATGGCTGCTAGTGTTTTTTCTAACAAAATCTTCTCCAGCATCTTTCTTCTGCGTCATCTGGTTGCTTGATTGAAGCCCTGGCAATTCTCACAAATCCTTATGGTGTGAGAGAAGCCTGAACAACAGACACATACTTTGTGTGAATCGTCCTTGTATATTTTTTCTTTGCATTCACAGAACTGGAACAATGTCATTGTTTTCGGTGGCATATAGAGGTGGTGATATCACTAAATTATTACTGATTACTTTGTCATAAATTGATAAACGGCAACAGCTAATCATCTTCATTTACATGGGAGGTCCAACAAGTACAGTCGATAGTGGAAAAAGAACTGAGCAGAGACAGGGCTGTTCACACATTTATGTAGATGCTGATGCATGACGTTATTGTGGACAGCTCCTGGATAGCAAAAGTTTCTGTGTGGTCTGAGTACTGATGCAGGTAGGTATAGTTCCAAAGGTGTGGCCTTTAGTAAGAGATGTCCTTGAAGATCTTTATTTTTGTAGATTTTGACCCCAAATGTTCAACATATCCCTTGTGTTACCCCACCTCACGAACATGACAGGTGTCATTTTTCAAATCCCTTCCAAAACTTGTTCTTGCAGTCGCACTGCGAAATCACCTTTTGGATGGGATTTTAAAAATTTCATCTGTCTTGATCATAACATCAGGTCATAAAAAGACCGTTGGAAATTTGCAGCCAAAACATGGGAGCCCACTGAAAATTAAATATTGCTTCTCAGCTGGCTTATCTTGGATAAATACAATCTAAAAATGTTTAACAGCAGGACACCACAAAAAATGAGATATTGCATCTCATCTTGTGTATCCTAGGTAAATATATAGTAAAAATGTGTATGACTCGGTCCAATGGCAATGCAAGCGATGGGCATTCTCCATTGACAAATGCTTGTTTTGGAATGCCACAGATCTAACCCTTCTATGTTCATGGTCATGGAAATCAGATTTGTGCACCCCAACCCCCATTGGAGGACAAACTCAGTGTTCTTCTATGTGTAACCAGTCTTTCTACTGAGCTGGCTCGAAGCAGATTACTAAAAACACTCAAAGGGTTAAGCCAGACCCAGAGAGCTGTTCTCTTTGGTGAAATTGCCTGGAGACATGATGTGTGGCTGTTCATGCTGTAACTAGATCATGAATATACATAGTTCTTCTCCCCCAAAATACCTTATACAGTATAAGGGAAAGGCATCAGGGAAGTCTGGGCCTGGCTAGCTTGGGACTAGAAAGAGAGAGGTACAGTCCAGCCTCTTTGGCAGTGACTGGGCCCTGTGGGCCTGTGGTCACAGAGATGGTGGCAAGGTCCCTGGGATCAGGTGGCACTGGTCCCCTTGTGCCTGGTCTCCAGAGAAGAAAAACATCAGGAGTAGCTGGAGGCAAGGAAGCCCCAGGTATGTGCCTCAAGAGAAGCAAAGGCATCAGCCCTGAAAGGTACAATTGGAAAAGTGATGGGCACCCTCAAGGGAGGTCACCAGAACCCTTTTGGGTTCATTCCTGGTAGCAGTAGGAAGAGAGAGAAAAGTTAGAAGTCTGTGTTCAGAGTGAACTGTAATTTCATCTTGCTAAATAGAATGCTCATTGTGTAAAGTCCTATGCAGTTCATATTAAAACCCCTGGCAGGTAGCCAAATGAATGGTCATCAGGTAGTAAAGTGGTAGTAGTAAAGATGTTATTCTGATATTCATAAAGGGATAACCCAGTTGAGCCAAGACCCATTTACAATGGGGTCCTATGGGCATAAAAAAGGCAAAACATGTTACACATATAGGCTGAGATATTCAAAGCAGTTGCACCAGTGCAACCTGAGAAATGCACCCTGGTGTGATATTCAAAAGGGGTAATTGTGCAGAGCAATTGCTGATGTGCCAGGGCACAAAGATAATGTATGTAGTGCATCTCTAGGGGGCGTGCCCATGCATATGTGGCACATCTCGATATTCAGCTGAGATGTGTGGTGCATATGCCGACACATCCCGGAGATGTGCCGCATACCTGGGTACAAAGTTGAGCATGGAATAAACATGCTTAAGTGGAAACCACCCACAGGCAAACTGCCATAATGCAAGGTGCATCACAGCAGCTGCCAGCAGTGGGTGGCTCCTCCCCCCCAGAACACCGTACACAAGCACCCACAAAAATCCCTGGTGGTCCAGTGGTTCCCTGTTCCCCATCCATATCCCCGATCACCATAAAAATGGCCTGATCAACTCCCTGGTGGTCAAGTGGTTCCCCCTTCCCTGCCCATAACCTCGAAAATAGTTTTTAAATCCCTGGTAGTCCAATGGCACCACCCACCACACAGGACCCCAGCCTACCCAGCCCCCTCATCAGCAGGCAGCATACCCACCTGCATACGCATCTCGCAGCTGCCAGCCGAAAGACAATTTATAGTATGTGCTGCAAGCTCATTGGTCCACATTGTGGACCAATGAGCTTGCAGTGCATACTGTAATAGTCATTCACAACAGTGTGAATAAAGTCATTCATACATTCATGACGCTTGTTCTCTTTTGAAAGAGACTCCCCATCTGCACCCTGTTCAACCTTGTGAGTAACTTGTATGTCACCTCTCTCTTCTCTTCCAGGGTGTACATGTTGAGATCCTTCAGTCTCTCTTCATAGGGCTTACTGTCTGAACCCTGCACTATTTTAGTTACCCTCCTCTGGACTGCCTCCACCCTATCTATATTTTATTCACTTATTCATTTATTCATTACAAATCGGGTTTACAACCTTTGAGTCAGAGACTCATTTACAAAGGCACCTCATCGCGGGGGGGGCAGACATCAAGACAGTTATTACAGTGCAGATTAAAACAGAGGATAACATTACAAGTGCAGTAAAAGGAACATTTAACATAGATACAATTAGGTTATAATGTTGTAGTTTGTATGTTACTTAGGATACATAATGTTACAAAATTGTGAATTACACTCATGGATATAGTAGGTCCTCAGAGAAGACAGTGGGTTACATCCCTGTTTGGACCTAGTAGGGAAGGAGTAGGTCTGGGGGAGGGAGAAGCTGTCCAGTGGACATTGTCGAGTCAGGGGGCAAGGCGGGCGGGAATCACAGGTTACAACAGGGGGTTAGTTGCACCTACAACAGCGGGTATTAAAGATATGGTTCCGAAGGGCTGTTTTGAAGGAGCCAATTTTTGGCAAGTTGGAGATACACCTAGGGAGAGAGTTGAACCAAGTGGGGGCTTGGTAGAGGAAGGATCTCTGGGCAAGAGAGGTCTTGGTTCTGGGCACCTTGAAAGTGGCCTTAACAGAGCTACGGGTGGTGACAGACAAAGATGGCTGCTGTAGGGAGGTGGAGACCCTTGGGGGGGAGAGTCCTAGCAGAAATTTCTTAGTGAGAAGGCAGGTCTGGTAGAGCAGTCGCTCCTCAAAGTTGAAAAGATTGGTGGCAGTATAGAGAAGGCAGATGTGAGTACGGCTGGGGGCACCGGTCAGGAGCCTACAGGCCTTATTGATGGAGAGTTGGATTTTGGAGAGGGCAGTGTTGTCAGCTGCAGTGTAGATGGGCAAGCCATAGTCCACGAGGGACAAGACGGAGGAGGTGATGGCCAGCATAAGGGCAACCTGAGGCAGGCAGTCCCTGTGCCGGTATAGCAGGCCAATCCGAGAGTTAATGGCGGCTGACAGGGCATTAATGTGGGTGTGGAAGGAGAGGGCAGTATCGAACGTGATGCCTAGGTACTTGTATGTGGTCACTTGTTCTAGTGGGTGCAGAGTGCTGGGGATAATCAAGAGGGGGGTATTTTTAGCTTTATTTTGGTGGTGGGAGAAATGCACTGATTTGGTTTTCTTTAGGTTAATGACCAGTCTGCTGTCTCCGAACCACCTTTTGGCTTGGTTGTAAGCTTGCTGGAGGGATAATTGGAGGGAGGTGGGATTGCACCCCTCTTCATAGGCCAGCCCCTGTGGAGATGGTCAAGTACAGCCCTTTATGGGATGTGACTCCTGATGGTCTAACTGCCGTGCTTGATCTATCAGAATTTCCTGTGGTGAGCATGGATCCAGAGGTTTTGGTTCTGGCATATAATAAGGCCATTACCTCAGCGCTGGATTCCATTGCTCTAGTCCGTATGCATCCTCTCTCCCTTCGCCCTCAGTCTCCGTGGTTTGATGGGGACCTGAGGGAAATGCGGCGACTAGGATACAGGTTAGAGCAGTGCTGGCAGAAATCCGGCTTAGATGCCAACCATCTTAGACTGCTAGAGCATTATAGACTCTATCAGCCAGCAATTTCCCATAAGAAGGCAGAATTCCTGTCCGGGGAAATTGCTGCTGCTCAGAACCAACTGGCTCAGCTCTTTCGGACTGTGTACAGGCTGTGCAACCCAGCCTGTCTACAGGTTCGTAGAGCTTTTTCACAATTGCAGTGTGATGAGCTTGCTCGGTTCTTTGATGATAAGGTGGCCGACATCAGGGCAGAGACCCATGCAGCACACTCTATGGGAGTTGCTGTGGATCAGCACTTCGTCACTATCCCTCTTTTTTCCTGGAGTTCCTTCGAACGGCCGGAAATCGTGGGTGTTATGAGGATTATCCAGGGTATGCGCACTACATGCTATAGTTTAGATCCAGGTCCTACAGCCCTGATAACGGGCTGTGGTGATGTTATAGGCCCGGTTCTGGTGCAGATAGTCTGGTGCTCCCTTGACTCTGGTGAGTACCCCTGCTCCCTGAAGGAGGCAGTGGTGACACCTTTGTTGAAGAAGGCTTCTTTAGACCCAGACTCTCTCGCTAACTACAGGCCAATCTCTTACCTTCCCTTTGTGGGGAAGGTGATTGAGAAAGTACTGGCTACTCAGTTGGAGAACCATCTGACCATCCATAGCATCTACAAACCTCTCCAATCCGGTTTCCAAAAGAGGCACAGTACCGAGAATGCGCTGGTTCGGGTGCTCAATGATCTCCTGATGGCGAGAGACCAGAAAAAAATGGTCCATTCTGGTTCTGCTTGATCTGTCATCAGCATTTGACACCGTTGACTATGGGGTTCTGCTTGAGCACCTGAGATTCATGTGTGGACTCTCTGGTTTGGTCCAAAGATGGTTTACTTCATTCCTCACTGGTAGAATTCAGAGGGTAGTGTCGGTGTTTTTTTCCTCCGACCCTATCTCTCAGTCTTGTGGGGTGCCCTAGGGCTCAGTGCTGTCTCCCATGCTGTTTGCGATGTATATGCTTCCCCTCGGAGTCATCGTAAGACGGTATGGGCTGAAGTTTCATTGCTATGCTGATGATACCCAGTTATACCTGTCTTTTGCACCAGACCAGGATGGAGCACTCTCAGTATTTAATAACTGCCTCATTGAAATCCAAGGTTGGATGAAGTCCAGCTGGTTGAAGTTGAACCCTGGGAAGACAGAGGTGATGGTTGTGGATCCAGGTCACTGGATAGGGGGGTTGGGAGCAAATCAATCCATAGGTTTATTCCTTGGGGTGCCGAGCTCCCTATCTCTGAACAGGTGCGAGACCTAGGGGTGATTCTTGACGATGGGCTGACACTACGTTTGCAGGTGTCTGCAGTCGTTAAGTTACCCTTTTATCATCTGAGGACATCTCTAGGATCAAGCATCTTGTTCCGTCCGGGGACCTGCCTACATTGATCCACGCCTTTGTGACCTCGTGTTTAGATTACTGCAACTCCCTTTACTTTGGGTTTCCGGGGGTTGATATCCACCGCATGCAGCTGGTGCAGAATTCCACAGCCCGGTTGTTGGTGGGAACTCCTCAATCCTCCCACATCACACCAGTGCTGCGGGAGTTGCACTGGCTGCCAGTTCAGTGACAGATCACCTTCAAAGTTGGATTACTGACTTATAGAGCCCTACACAGACTGGGCCCTGACTACCTGAAAGAGCTTCTGGTTCCTTACCTCCCGGAGTGACAGCTCCGCTCAGCCAACGAGGGGTTGCTAGAGATTTTGAGGGTGTTTTTAAAATCTTCTGGGGCCCGGGCTTTTATGTTCGTGACACCAACCCTCTGGAATTCTCTACCCCATTGGATTAGGGAGTGTATGACTGTGGGGGGCTTTAAACAAGCATTGAAAACGTACTTATGGAATAAGGCTTATGGTGATGTTGCTGAAGATGACAGACTATAATGGTTTTGTATGTTTTATAAAGATGTAGTTTTGTTTTTAAACCATTTTAACTGTGTACTGTGCCTTGATATTTGAAAGGTGCATTAAAAATAAAGTTTATTATTATTATTGGGATGTGAGGCAACGAGGACTGCATCATCGGCATAGAGGAGCATTTTACCAATACATGAGCTGGGGAGGGTGTTGAGGTAGAGACTAAAAAGTATTGGACCCAGGATGGAGCCCTGAGGGACCCCGGAGCAAAAGGGAAGAGTGCTGGAGAGGGAAACATAGAAACATAGACTTTGACGGCAGATAAGGACCGCTAGGCCCATCTAGTCTGCCCATTTCCCTACCTACAGGATAGGCCACAGATCCTAGTTAACCAACAGCGTATTTCTTCTTACCCCCCGCAAGAATTGCCTTATGTCTGTCCCATGCATTCTTGAATTCTCCCACAGTTTTAGACCCCACAACCTCCTCAGGAAGTCTGTTCCATGCATCCACTACCCTCTCTGTGAAATAATACTTCTCACATTGCCCTGAACCGCCCTCCTTCTATCTTTAAATTGTGTCCTCTTGTTCTTGCAAGTCTCTTTTCTGAAACATGCTACCTCTTGAACTTTGTTGATTCCACTGAGGTACTTAAAGTTTCTATCATGTCCCCCTCTCCCTTCTTTCCTCAAGGGTATACATATTAAGCTCTTTAGTCTCTCCTCATACGGCTTCTCTTGCAGACCCTGCACCATTTAGTTGCCCTCCTCTGACTTCTCTATCCTGTCTATGTCCTTGCAGAGATGGGATCTCCAGAACTGGACACAGTACTCCAGATGGGGTCTCACCAACTGTCTGTACAGAGGGATAACAACTTCCTGTTTTCTGCTGCTGATGCCTCTCCCTATACATCCTAGTATACCCCAGCCCTCCCTACTGCCTTCTCATTGCTTGCTAACCTTAAGGTCATCGATATGATTACCCCAGGTCCCTTTCCTTTTTGTTGTTGTTACTACCTCCCACCCATTGTGTATTCTTCCCTGGGTTCTTGTTTCCCAGATGCATTATTTTGCACTTCTTTGCATTGAATCCTAGCTGCCATACTTCTGACCATTCCTCCAACCTTGCCAAGTCCCTTTTCATCCTTTCCATGCCTCCTCGTGTATCAACCCTGTTGCAGATTTTTGTGTCATCTGCAAAAGGCATACTTTTCCTTCAGTCCCTCTGCAATGTCACTGGCCGAAGACATTAAAGGACTGGACCAATACTGAACCTCGGTACCCCACTAGTAACCCCTTTCTTCAGAATGGACTCCATTTACAATTACCTTCTGTGTCCTGTTGTCCAGCCAATGTTTTACCCAGGCTACCACCCTGGGTCCCACTCCCAGGCTGGTTAATTTGACTATTAATCTTTTGTGGGACTGTGTCAAATGCCTTGCTAAAGTCTAGGTAGACCATGTCCACAGCCCTCCCTGGTCTACTACTTTGGTCACCCAGTCAAAGAAATCTATTAGATTCTGCCTGACATGACCTTCCCGCTGTGAACCCATGCTGCCTTGCGTCCCTGTGCTCCACTGGCCTCTAGGTACTCGATTATTCTTTCCTTCAAGTGACTCCATCACTTTCCCTATCACAGAGGTCAGACTGACAGGTCTGTAGTTTTCTGCCTCTGTCTTGGACCCACTTTTGTGAAGGGGAATCACATCCGCCTTCCTCCAGTCCTCGGGTACCACACCATCCTCCCATGATTTATTAAAAAGAGTAGCCAGTGGTTTCACTAGTTCCTCCCTTAATTCTTTTAGAATTCTGGGGTGAATTCCATCAGGACCCATTGCTTTGTCCACATTCAGTTTTAGGAGTTCTTGCAGAACCCTTTCTTCTGTGAAAGGACTGGGATCGACCCACCTATCAAGAGTGCTTCTGTTAATTGGATTAGGCACTTCCTCTCTCTCTTTGTGAATACTGAGCAAAAATATTCATTCAGTATTCCTGCTTTTTCATTGTCCCCCTCTGCCCACCCACTGTTCATTCTATTCAGCCTCACTATCCCTCCCTTTGTCTTTCTACACTCACTGATGTACCTATAAAATGTTTTATCCCCCTTCTTAACTGAGTTGGCTATCTTTTCCTCAGTTTGGGCCTTTGCTATTCTGACTTCCCTCCCTGCTTCCTTCTGCCTTAACTGGTACAGCTCTCTGTCCTGCTCCTTCTGTGTTTCCTTATACTCCGAATGCTATCTTTTTCTTCCTGACTTTCACAGCCACCTCTTTTGAGAACCATAGTGGCTTTTTCTTTCATTTTGATTTGTTCATTTGCGCCACACAAAGGCTTGTTGCCTCTGTGATGGTAGTTTTGATAATTCCCATTGTTGCTCCACACCTCCTTCTAGCCTGTTTGCTAGTGCTTTTCTGAGGCACTCTCCCATCTTGCCAAAGTCAGCCCTCCTAAAGTCCAGTACCCTCACTTTTGTATGGCTTGACTCTGTAGCTGAGTTTAACGTGAACCACACTGTTTGATGGTCACTTGTCCCCAGATGGCAACCCACTTCTAGATCTGAGATCCTCTCACTGCCCCCGTTTGAGAGTATGAGGTCTAAGATTGCTCCCTCATGAGTGGGTTCTGAAACTAGCTGTCTAATGCCTGCCACCTGTAGGGCATCAAGAATGGCCCTGCTCTTGGATGTGGCTACAGCAAATGTGCTCCAGTTAACATCTGGCATATTCAGGTCTCCCATCAACAGTATCTCCCCTTTCTCTGCCATTCTAAGAATGCCTTCTATCATATCCTTGTCCATTCCTTCCCCCTGACATGGGGGTCTGTACACAACCCCTGCGGATTGTGGTGCCCTTTCCAGTCTCCAAGGTGACCCACAGTGCCTCCTCTCCTCCCTGTTTACTCTTTTGTTCAGTTGCTTTTATCCCTTCATTTACATAGAGAGCTACTCCTCCCCCTCTTCTCCCCTGCCTGTCTCTCCTGTAGGTTATGTACCTTAGTATGTTAACATCCCAGTCATGGTTCTCTGTGTACCATGTTTCTGTGACTGCTACAATATCCAGGCATCCCTCTTCCATTAAGGCCATCAGCTCAGGGAGCTTGTTGCCCAGACTACGGGCATTGGTACTCATTACCCTCCATTTCCTGATGGCCTTACTCCCTTTTGCCCCATCCCTGTCCTTCTTGCCTTTGTCACTTTCTCCATTTACCCCTGCCCTTCTCCCTATCGACACCTCTATGCTGGTGTTTGCCACACTTACTACCATGATTATTTGGGGACTAGGATTTTCCTGCTCCTTTCCAGTGCCTCCCCCCTTGGCTAGTTTAAAAGCTTGCCAATGAAGCATTTAAACCTATCACCTAGGACCCTGGTTCCCCTCCCGGACAGATGCAGCCCATCATGCCAGTATAGGCTTGCATCACTCCAGGTGGACCCCCAGTCCCCAATGAAGCCAGTCTCGAGCTCCACACCAGTTTTTCAACCACTGATTGAATCCCATGGTGCGGAACACCCTAGCCTCCCTATGCCATAGATGGGTAGCACCTCCGAGAAGGTTACCGTAAGTGCTATTTGACTAAGGCCTCCCCCAACTCCACAAACTCTTCCTGCACTTCTCTAATCCCTTTCTTAGCCAGGTCATTTGTCCCTAGGTGGACAATGACATCCAGCTCCCTCCCTGTGCAGCTGCTCGCAATCCTGAGGATTCGCTTCCTGTCCCTGCAAGCCATGGCGCCAGGCAGGCACCTTACCTCCCTCTCCCCTTCCTCCCCAGTTCTACCTTTCCTAACAATGGAGTCCCCCACCAGGAGTTGTTTCTTCCCTGCAGGGTCCCCTGCCACCCTCCTGTGGGTCTCCTTTGTGGAGGTTCCCAGCATCCTCCTTGGTCTCCACTGTGGGTGCCTCCATAGAGGAACCACACTTTGCCAGAATGGCATAGGAATTGTGGAGAGGTACAGTGGAGGGATGCACCTCTGTTCCACCACCCTCACCCTCCCTGAGCCCACTGTGGTCCAACCGCTCCTCTTTCTTGGCAACCTCTGAGGCAACAGCAGTGGCACTGGTGGTCCCTGGATGGAAGAGGAGGTCCCACAAATCCTGGCCAACTCAGCCTGGAGATGAGCAACCTCCTCCCTCAGCCCAGAGAGGTGCCTGCAGATGGGACAACACCGCATCCTCCAGAACATCTCCCGGAAGACTGCTGCTCCACAGCCACTGCACTGCACCACTCCAATCATGTCTTATTTCTGGCCCATTAACTGTTTGCAATCCTTACTCTTTCCTCTGTTTTTCTCTCTCTCCTTACTTTCTGCCTGTGTGCCCTTTAAGCTCCTGATTGTCCTGTTCTGAGACAAGATATCCTATATTTGCAGTAGACCACTTACTTGCTCAGAGGCAGACCTCCAGCAGCTAGAGGGGCTGGAGAGCTACTCTTGCCCTTCTAGGATGGTGGGTCCTTGGTGGTTCTGTGATCACTCACTTCCTGCCCCTAAACAGGAAGTTCCTGTTGTCAGTCAAATTCTGTGCCTGTAAAAATAGAACTAGCTTTGGGTGGGGTGGTGGAGGGAGGAAGGAGGCAATATAGTCCCAGCAGAGAGTTCAGTCACACAGCAGTCCTTTCTCCTGGTGTCTTCTGCCAAGCTATTAGCAGAAACTTTCTAAGGCAGTCTTTAAATGTAGCTTCCTTCTAGCTAAGCCACTCCCCCTACTTACCAGATCTTTCTACAAGTAATTTAAACCTCACAGCAGTTAAGTCCTTTCAGTCACCTGAGATTTACACCTAGATAACTCTTCAGATACCCATTCAGTTCAGTTAACCCAAACACACACTTTTTTTTTTTGTATGTTAGTTTTTTTACCCTAAATTAAAGGTCAAATACAAAAGTTCTTCTACTTTAGTCCCAGCAGAGAAGTTCAGTCACACAGCAGTCCTTTCTCCTGGTGTCTTCTGCCAAGCTATTAGCAGAAACTTTCTAAGGCAGTCTTTAAATGTAGCTTCCTTCTAGCTAAGCCACTCCCCCTACTTACCAGATCTTTCTACAAGTAATTTAAACCTCACAGCAGTTAAGTCCTTTCAGTCACCTGAGATTTACATCTAGATAACTCTTCAGATACCCATTCAGTTCAGTTAACCCAAACACACACTTTTTTTTTTGTATGTTAGTTTTTTTACCCTAAATTAAAGGTCAAATACAAAAGTTCTTCTACTTTAGTCCCAGCAGAGAAGTTCAGTCACACAGCAGTCCTTTCTCCTGGTGTCTTCTGCCAAGGGAGCCGTTGATCTTGACGTGCTGGGATCTAGCAGAGAGGTAGCTAGAGAACCAGGAAATGGGACCACCAGAGAAGCCAAGTTGGTGGAGAGAGTCGAGTAGAAGGGGATGACAGACGGTGTCAAAGGCCTTGGAGAGGTCAATGAATACTGCTCCTGCAAGGCTGCCAGAGTCGAGAGCAGCATGCTGGTGTTGGGAGAATTCCAGGAGACCCATGGTTGTACTGTGTCCTGGTCGGAAACCGTGCTGCTCTGGGCACATAATGTCATACTTGGTTAGGTATTCAGAGAGCTGGATCAACACTACTTTTTCAAGGGCTTTAGAGAGTGGGAGGAGTATGGAGATGGGCCGGTAATTGTTGGGGGTGGATCGGTCCCCTCTCTTATGTATATTCTTTGTGAGCTGCAGTCTCCAAAACTGGACACGGTACTGCCACCGGGACACAGCATCAAGCGACAGAGTGGAAACATCACCTCCCTCCTCCTGCTGGAGATACCCCTTCCAATTCACCCCTGCATCCCACTAGCCCTGCTGACAGCTTTGTCACACTGTCCTTCTACTTTGAGGTCCTCTGATATGATAATCCCAAGGTCCCTTTCCTGTCTGATGACAATCAGTACCTCCCTACCATCATATACTTACAACCAGGGTTCCTATGCCCAGGTGCATGATTTTGCACTTTCTGGCCTTGAACCCCAGTTGCCATCACTTTGACCACTCCTTGAGTTTCCCGAGATCCTTGCACATTTCTCCACCACCTCCTAAGTGTCCACCCTATTACAGAGTTTGGTGCCATCTGTAAAAAAAGCATACTTTCCCCTCCAGTTTTTCTGCAATGTCACCTATGAAGAAACTGAATCCTAGTACTAAGCCCTGTGATACCCCACTGGTCACTAGCCCATCCTTAGAGTGAGTGCCGCTAACCACCACCCTCTGTCTCCTATCTGTTAACCAGTTTCTAACCCAATTTGCCACTTTGGATCTCACTCCTTGGCTGGTCCACTTCTTAATCAGCCTTCTGCATGTCATAGTATCAATGACCTTACTAAAGTACAGCTAGTATTAAACAAAAGCTGCTCTGCACTCTATTTAAGGCTTAGGTGAAATGTTGAGTGGCCAGTCAACATAATCGCAATACCATAAAGAAAAATGTGTGCACTCACCAAGGGGAGAGATGCTATGACAGAGCTGAATATTTACCAGGTGGAAGAGAGTCAAAGGACAAATGTCCACTGTTGTAGCTGAATTGCTCCCAAATCACTTTTATTGCAGGTGTAATCCACAGTTTTTTAAAATGCACATATATTCACATAATACAGTGTGATGCAGGCCCAATTGCTGCCCCAGTACTTCACTTGAAAGAGCTTTGTCAATGGGCAATTCAGCTATAAGCTTGGACAGTTGTACGTATTCAGCTCCATCACATCCACCATCCCCTTAGTAAGTGCTCGCATTTTCTTTATGCTAAGGTCCAGATAGGCCACATCCACTGCAATATTACACAGTACTAGGTATGGGCTACCTGATTGCTTGTTAGATCGGGTAGTGTGGATACTGCCTAGTTTTAGCTGGGTAGGGTAGTTTGGGTAAAATACTATCCTACATGACTTGACAGTGCAATTCTCAGGTTGGGTAGTTTGACACGGGTAGCAGGCAATGGTCCAAAGAGTGGCAATTATCATTCAATATGGCTAAGTGTAAGATTGTGCATTTAGGCAAAAAAAAAATGGGAGAACAGAGTATTCGCAGGGAGGTAGATCCATGCAGGTAACTGAAGAAGAGAGAAACTTAGGCATCATTTCACATGATCGGAAAGTGGGAAAGCAGTGTGGGGGGCAGTGGCACGAGCAAGCAGAATATTAGGTTGCATAGGGAGAGGGATCTCCAGTAGGAAGAGAGAGGTCATAGTGCCCCTTTACACACAGCTGGTCAGGCCTCACCTGGAGTATGGGGTCCAGTTCTGGAGGACCTACCTCAGGAAAGATGTGGAGAGATTGGAGCGAGTTCAGAGGAGGGTGACAAGGATGGTGAGGGGGCTAGAGCACTTACCATATGAGGGGAGACTGAATGAACTGTTCATGTACTCTTTGGAGCAGAGAAGGGAGAGGGGAGACATGATCGAGACTTTTAAATACTTCAAAGGTATCAATAAGGTGCCTATGGAGAGCCTTTTCCAATTTAAAGAGACCTAGGGCAAGGAATCATGAATATCAGATCAATGGAGGGAAATTTAGGAATAACTTCAGAAAGTATTTCTTCACTCAGAGGGTGGTAGACAACTGGAATGGGTTGCCAAAGGAGGTGGTGGGGGAGAAGACAATTGGGGGGGTGTTCAAGAGGGCCTGGGATAAACACAGGGGATTGTTGAGGCAGGGTGGAAGGATTATAGCAAAAGCCTAGTGGAATCCTAGGCACTCTGGGCAGACTGGGTGGGCCTAGTGGTCCTTTTCTGCCATCACATTCCTATGTTCCTATTATGCAGTTACTTTATAGTGTGTACTGTAGCCGGCCAGATAGGGAGACTGTTGCCAATGTCATAATGTAAGCACTGTTGTCATGTGACAGTTTTTGTGCTGCAGAGCAGCATGTGGTCTGTGTGCTCCAATCGTGGCATGTCTGCCATGTACAGGAGTCGCGTGATGTGAGAGAGATGCAGTTAGAACAAGGAGTCATGGAGAACAGAGCCAGTCTGCTCTCTGTTCAGTGCACGGGTGGTCTATCTACACCACAAAGGAAGACCCCAGCGAGGTCATGGAGTCTGGAGTCAGTTTGCCTCTCTGGGCAAACCTACACCAAACTAAACTATTAAACTAAACAAAAACAAAACATAAGAAAAGAAAAAAAAACACTATAACAAATAAAAAAAACACAAAAAAGTCATTCGCTTGCAAAAAGAAAGTGAACATGGTGAAATTAGGAAGGAGGGAAGGAACTCGTGGAAGACAGAATCAGGAGTGAGGGAGTAATAGGAGAAAGGGAGAGTGCTGTCTGGCATCAGGCTTACTTTTTTAAATCAGTATACATATAAAAATAATTTGCTTGCTAAAAGAAAGTGAAAGGGTGAAACTAGGAGGGAGGTAACTCAGGGAAGAGGTAATCCGGAGTAAAAGAGTTAGCATAAAGGGAGGGAGGTGCGTGCTCTTGGCTAGCCATCGGCCTGGCAGGCTTACTTGACATTTTTTTTGTAGGTAATCATTTTTATTAAGAATAAAACATACAACCAACATCCAACCTGCAAAAATTCCAGACCTGCAGAGAGCATTTAACTAGAGAGAAATATACCAGCATAAATAACAGACTATGAATGTATCAGAAGATGACACGATGGAGCTTTGGAGCACATAGGGGCAAAACTGAAAAGTACATCGAGGCCCTTATATAATTATTTATTTATTCTTTGTTAACCAGGTAAGGCCCTCTAAGCACAAGTGCCTGTTTTCAGGGGTGACCTGGGAGCTTTAGGCTGGAGTCACACAGTACGCAAGTGGAGGTTGTGGGAATCAAACCTAGGTCAGCTGGATCTATCAAGCTCATTCACAGCTCATTACTCTAACCTCTAGGCTATGCTGCCAGCCAACATTAAGTGTTCATATCTGTCAAAGTCCATCAGCTGAGGGGAACAAGCCTTCCTTTTCAATGTATCCATCACTATGGGTAAGGCATTACTGAACAAATGATAGTGCTAGTACCATACTATGAAGAGACCCACCAGCTGTAAGGGGGTGAGAGTCTGCTGGAGGCCACTGAATCTAAGTGCTCCTGCTTACCTAGACCTCTAGATTTGATGTACTGGCACATACAGAACTCAAAACCAAAAAGAGAGCCGATGAAGGGAACCTGTTGTTACCTAAGGCATTTTGGATCAGGGGAGTACAGAGGATTGCACAGGTACTGGGAGATCAGTGGGGGAAAGGAGATGGCAGGGCTTAGTCTGGGGCTTTGTCAGCTGTAGGCTTGCACTAGGAGGAGTTCAGAAAGGGAGCCTAGCACTGCTACTATCGTGCCCTAGTGTGGTTGGCAAAGTTTGAAAGCCTCCCATACGTTACCAGCTGCCCAGGGGTGAGGAGTCACTTGGTCACCATTGGGACTTCTTGAGATCTCCACCTGCACAAGATATGGAGTTTTGCTGCCGCTCCTGCAGCAGTGAGGCATTGTGCCATTGGTGTGATCTGGGGAGTAGAGATTGGAAAACAACCCAATAAAAGGGCCTCAGCTGAGGCCTGGCATGTGTCTCCTGTGATCTTGTCACATACTGATTGGATCTGGAGCCAGAAGGTTTGCAGGAGCAGACACCCCCATACACATGCATTAGGGATGCTCCTGGCACCTCTAGCAGGAGTCAAGCTCCAGGAAGCCTATAGACTGAACCACCTGAACAGTGCAGTTACATCTGTGAAGAGTCTTATTTTGGATCAGCCTGCTCCTGTTATCTCTAGAGGCTCTATGGAGTCTGTCACCACAGTGGTTTAATTGCTCATCAGTGATCCGGGAACCCAGCTCTACTTGCCAATGCACCCAGACTGTTTGGGAGGGGTCTGGCCAGGCATCCATCAGAATTTTGCATATCAGACTGGCTCTTGCATGCTGAAGCCTTGTCCAGCTATGCAAGGGGTGTGCCAAAGGGAGAGTCTGAGTACTATTTCTTCTGGGTTTGCACTTCTGCACCACATTCCAGATCTGAAAAAAATCTCTAGAAATCATGCTTTGGGAGCTTAATTCTCTGAGCTAATCCCTCAAAGGAGTTGAGGTGAGCGGGTTAAGGAACAGTAGGTCCCTGAAAAAATGGATGCCCTGTTTTTTCCATAGGTGCCAGTGTATTTCCCCCCCCCCAACCTGGATAGCTGTGTTGCCCCACAGTGGAGACCATGTTCATTGTGTGGGATCCTTGCCTATCCACTGGTGTAGTTTCATCAAGTATGTCCATGAGAGTGATACAGTGGGAGAAGGGTTGCCCTGGGACCCTTTCTTGGAGTATAATGTAATAAGAAGGAAGTATCCTCTCATTAAGTCTGCTTCTAGTTGTTTCCGGGGCCTTAGGTTAGGTCCACCTGAAACTAACAAGCTGTCTGGGGGGAGATGAAGGCCATATGATAGCTTTGGAGTCAGGGGAGTCCCCAGCCCCTCTTCCCTGCTCCAGTGGCTCTTAAGTTTGGTTTTACAGTATCTCAGAGGCTTGCCCTCCCAAAGGAAGTCTACCAGTATCCTATCAATTTTGTGGAACCATATTGGAGTGATTCAAAGGGGAAGATGGGAGAGGAGGTGGAGGAATCAAGGGGCGATCATCATTTTAATGGCATCAATTTTGCCTGCCTGGGATAAATGTAGGGCCTTCCACCTCTGCAACTTGGGTTCAGTGGAGGTGGGTAGGGGCTCTAGATTTCTTGACACCATTTTCAGGAGATCTCTGTGAAACTTAACTCCTAGGTAGTTGATATTATCTAGTGCCCATGACAGACCTGCGGGCCTGAATGCATTAGAGGTACAGATGTCATTCAGAGACAAGTCTACAGTCTTACCTTGGTCAATTTTGAGGCCAGAGGTTTTGAAAAAGGCCTTGAGCAAGGCAATAACATGTGGGATGGCCTCTAGAGCATTGACGAGTGTAATTAGCAGGTCATCCACATAAAGAAAAGGGGTGTACCCTTTGTCCTCCACCTTGAGACCATGGATGTGTGGGCACTTCCTTAGACCAATGGCTAATGGTTCAATAGCCAGGACAAACAGTAATGGCAAGAGGGGACACCCTTGTCTGGTCCCGTTCTGTAAGGGGAAGGGGGGTGAGTGAAGGCCATTCATAAGGATGGAGGATGTGGGTGACGTGTACAGGAGCTGGACCCAGTTATGGATGGTAGGGACAAACCCATCTTCTGAAGAGTGGTAAGAAGTTATTGCTATTTAACTGAGTCGAAGACCTTCTCAAAGTCAACAACAAGGGCTGCTGCTGGGGAGTTATCCGACTATACTTTGTGTATTAAAGAGATGAGAGTCCTCAGGTGGTGACAGCCCAGTCTGCCTCTCACAAATCCCACCTGTGCAGGTTGAATAGTCCCTGATAAGACTTTTTCTAACTTGGTAGCTAGCTATTTCTCATGGACTTTTACATCAGCATTGATGAAGGAGATGGGACAACAACTTCCCAGGGAAGTTGGATCCTTTTGTGTTTGGGGGAGCACAAGAATTACTGCTTCTCTCATAGATAGGGGGGAGATAAGACAATGCAAGGAACTCCTGGAAGACTATCTGGAGGAATGGTGTAAGCTTATCAGTAGGGAATCCACCTCCCCTGGGGACTTTCTGCAGACTGAGTGATTTTTATGGCTTGGGACACTTCTTGTGCAGTGATGGGGCTTTCCAGGTCAGCCACCTGAGTTGGTGTGAGAGATGAAATGGGTAGTTTACCCAGAAGTCCCCCACTGAGGGGTAGGGCAATTCATAGAGCACCCCAAAAACATTTTTTCCTGATGTTGATATCCTTGGGGTCATGTTTGGAGACTCCCAAGGCATCTTAAAGCTGGCAATCTGCTTGCTGGCTTGTTTGCATTTCAGTTGGTATGCCAGTAACTTACTTGCTCCCCCTTCCCTAAAGGAATGGCACAGGTGGTGTAGAGCTAGCTCTGCTTCCCTGGTAAGGAAGTTATCCAGCTTGGTCTGGATGCCATTTACTTTGGTGACCAGCTCTCTGAAAGGGGGGTGGGGGAGAATGCTTCACCTCTGCCTCTTGGAGGTCTTTCTCCAACTGCACTTGTTCAGCCTCCCTGGCCTTCCTTCTGTGGGCAGCATCTGCCATGATGCTGCCCCTCAGAGTGGCCTTAAAACCTTCCCACTTGGTAGTATCTGACATCTCCCAAGTGTCATTGATTTGTCAGTAAGTCAGAACCTCAGTTTTAACCCATGATTTGAAGTAATGGTCCTCTAGTACAAGTGGGTCCAACTTCCAGGAAAAGGACTTCTGTATGGCGGGTCCTCAAACCACTTTGACTTCCATCAGGGCATGGTCCAAAATTACCACTGGGTGTATATTGACCTCAGTTAGTTGAGATAAGACTGTTTGACTCACCAACCACATGTTAAGCCTGCTGGCTGGCCAGAAACTGGTTAACAGAGCCCTTCCCCCACCATTCACTCTGAATGAAAATCATTGTAAATTAAGTGTGGGCAGGGGTGTGCCTCCAGGCCCTGTGTGTGCATCCATCCACAGAGGTTCTTTATCCATCCATAGATGCATACACCTATTTCTGCCAAAACAGCAATTTGTTTCTTTCATTGTATGGCTTGTGAAAGTTCCAATGTTATCCTATTGGAATTTGCATTACTTTATGCTTTTTTTTTTATATTTCGCCAAAATTTTTAGGGGGAAATATGTGTTATTATTGTAGTGCTCATTAAGGCCTTTGATTTGGTACATTAATTATCCCTTAAATCAAAAAATTGATGGAGTTATGGCTTGTTGATGTTCCAATGCTATCCCATGGCAATCTGCATTTGTAATTCTTTTGTGGGTTTTCAGCCTTATTGGTCACCCCATTCCATGAGTAAATAAGCTGAGATGGGTACAGTATAGGAGAATGGGGTGAGCATTAAGGCTGACAACCCCAAAGCACACAGGGTGGGGGTGGGTGAGGTGTTAGGGTCAGAAGCCCCAACACCACATTTCCAAACTTTTGTTGCTGTAACCCTAACTGATGCATTAATGAAGTTTTTTTGCAAAGAAGTTCCTTACTTTATGAGAAAGTATAAATCATAGCCTTATTTGCTTGTGGGAGCACAGGGCCCTCTGGGCCCTGCACTCCCATCCATCCATAGGTTTAGAGATATTGTAATTGTATCCTCCTTCCCCTGTGGGAGCACAGAGTCCTCCCATCAGTCCATAATGGTATCAATATGTATCCTTCACTCTCATCTGTGCATAATTTTTCAGATAGAGTAGAGGTATCCGTATTTGCCTGTTCAAGGACAGGGACCCTCTGGGCCCTGCGCTCCCATCCCCTAGTGTACAGCAACAAAAAACACCTCACATTGCAATCTTATCCTACAGAAAACACAGCAACATTTGAAAGTTGTGTACTGGAACTTAACAGCAAATTAATATATTTTCATGAAACCACCAAAAGGCACATCAGTGGCTCTAGCCCCTTGTACCCTAGAAATTTCAGAAGAAATTTGCAAACCATTTCTTAATAGCGTAGTGCCAAAGAAATGACTCCCTAAACCTCCCATTACAATGTTATCCTATGGGAAATTAAGAAAAATTTAAATCTGCAGAACTCCAAGCCAAAGTAATATATAAACCAGCAACAGGTCCAACCGTGAGGCAAGCCCTTTCTACCCTGAAAATTTCAGCCCAAAAGTCCAAAGCATTTCTTTGCTATGAAATGACAAAGAAACAGCTATATAAAAATTATTTTTCAGCAAATTGCGAAAAATAATCCTTTTCCCTGCTTCCTTTTTCACAATTTGAGAAAACAGAAAATCTTTTTTGCAAATCATGAAAAAGGATCCTGTTTCACAAATCCTTTTTCACAATTTGTAGTGAAAGAAAATAATTTTCCGCAAAGTGCAGAGAAGGATCCTTTTTCATAGTAAAAGTTTTCCATGGTTTGCAAAAAAGGATTTCTGTGGCTGAAAAATGCACATTTCTGGCAAACTAATCCAAAAACTAAGCCTCGAATCCAACTGCATGGGCCCCAATTAGGTAAACTTAACTGTTGGTGTTTACTAAAACTCTCGAGTATTTTTGTAATTTAAGTTTGTTTCCTTCGCTAACAGAAAACAAGATGGCTGCAGCACGAAAAAGGATTCTGCATTTGCAGCAAAGGATTATGCATTTGTGATAAAGAATCCTTTTTCAAGGTAAACATCTAACTTTTCCCATAGGAAATAATGGGAAACTTTCAAATATAATAACTTTTCAACGGATTAAAATGTTTTCACCAAACCTTGAAAAGGCACCACTGTGAGTGACTCAAGACCTATAAATCCAAAAAATTTCAGAGCAAAATTCCACACAGTGATGGTGCAATGCGGTGACAAAGAATTTGGCAAAAAAAAATTGGTAATTTATATGTTTTTTGACACTTCGTATCTTCACACTCTCACATCTGACCAGAACAAAACTAGCCACATGAAGAGATCTTTTGTCCCTGTAGCACATGACAAATTTCATGTGAATCATTTAAACAGTTGCAAAGTTATTAAAGTTCACAACTTTCATTTTAACACAGAAGTGAAGATTTAACCCTAACTATACAGGCCTGACTGTACCCCTATAATAGATAATTAGATTAGATAAGATAGATAGATAGATAGATAGATAGATAGATAGATAGATAGATAGATAGATAGATAGATAGATAGAGATGTTCCTGTAACCCTTAGTTCATTAGCCCTTAGTTCATTAGTTGTAGTGTAGTCTAGCTAAATCCTATCTGGGTGTACAGTACATTACAACATTTAGGCCCCTTTTTACCTGTGTCCAAGTTTTCCTGAGCTATATTTCATCCTAGATACTCCCTATCTGTGTGATTCAAATATGCCTGTTTTTATATTGAAATCCATATATACCTACCTGGGTGAGCCAACTACCAATATTTGGATATCGGGCCTACCTTTCATCCTAAATTGGCTGGAACCCTCTCCCATAGTTATAGCTATAGGCCCAGTCCTCCTGGCATCACACATCCTAACATGTCTTACTTTGATGTGTATACCACCTTATGGACCACTAACTTATGGACACAGTGCACATTCTAAACTCCCAATGCATCTCGCAATTCAAAAATGGCCTAAGGCAACACCTTCTTACTAGGACAGTTTGTGACTGCCACTAGGACTCTATTTTTTTTGTAAACTTTATTTACAAAGTAGAGCAATTTATGATACAGCATATGGTACATTGTTTTTGATGGGTACATTTCAAGACGGTGTAACTATACACAACTTTCCTTATATATTTTAATCAGATCTTGCTTTAAATACATTATTAATCGGAACACCAATGGTCAGCTTCACATTTCATTTAAAAGAGTAGGAACTAAGTTTGTTGTACTGCATTCTCAAGGGGGGCTCACATCCTTTGATATTTATCTATCTGCCCCCGTACAAAGTATTGTGTTCTCTCAAGTTTCATGCATTCCATAAGGGAGTTAATCCATTCTGCAATGGAAGGGATATCAGAAAGTCTCCAGTATAAGGCCAAAGCTCTAAGAGCTAATACATTGCCTAACCTCCAAAGGCCCTTTGTGGAACTGGGCATTTTTTCACTCCCTCCTAATGGAAGTCCCAGCAGAATCTCAGAAGGGTTTAATCTAAGGGGGGTCTGCAGCATATAAGATAAAAGATGTTGGACCCCTCTCCAAAATCTTTGCACCAGTGGGCACGCCCAAATTAAGTGGAAAAAGGAGCCCTCATGTATCTTGCATTTGGGGCACAGAGAAGAGGTTGTGGGATCAATTTTGTGAGCCAACCTGGGGGTAAAATAAGCCCTAAAAAGAACTTTATATTGTATTGTGCGTAGCCTATTGTTAATTGAGCAATTAATAGAGTTTTTCAGAATACTCAACCAATCTCTGCCAGTCAGACCCTCTGGTAGTATGTCTATCTCCCATTGAGTTTTAATTCTTTCAAAAGGGTCTGGCAAAGCACCTAGCAACATTGCATAGCACCTTCTGAGCGGTTTAAAGGACTTGTCCACTGATTGGCCCACAAAAAGTTCTTCCAAAAGTGAACACTGGTCATAAAAACCATCACCTCTTGAATTGCTTAACCGCAACAGAGCCTCTTTAATGCGAAGATATAGAAAAAAGTGTGAAGCGTTAACCCATAGGTCTTGACCAAACAGGTAAAAGGGGGAATCTCCCCATCTTTCAGGAAGTGGACTAGTAGAAACAGTCCCTTGCTGTACCACATTTTTAGTAATTTAACCTCTCTGGGTATGAGTCTACCATTTTTTTCTAATATTGTTAGTAGTGGGGTGTCTGAGGAGATCCCCTCCTTGTATCCAATAAAATTATGGGCCGGCTCCCACACTCTCCACATTGTTTTTGTGCATGGGTTTTCTATTTTCAGTCTGGGCGTCTGTCCCCTCTGACCTATCAATATTGAATAGTACAGGGGAATGAACGTGAGGGACTCCAGCTCCACCCAAGCCGGTTTATCTTTCTCTTCTCTTAATAGGTCCCTTACATGGGAGAGCTGGACAGAGATATAGTAATGTTTCACACTAGGAAGACTCAGGCCACCCTTCCTAAGAGGTAATATCAGAATTTCTCTTTTAATCCTGGATTTCTTGTTTTGCCAAAGGAGTTGAATAATGGCACCCTCCAAAGCCTTAACATACCTATTAGTAATCCAAAGTGGGACAGTTTGGAAAAAATAAAGAAATTGAGGGACCACAGACATTTTGACTAAATTAACTCTGCCAATTAAGGATAAAGGCAGGGCCCTTCAGGCAAGGCAATCCTCCTTGACACTTTTCACTATGTTTTTCATATTAATCTTGACTAAATTCGATATCTTGGCTAGGATGATAATACCTAAATATTTAATCTGGCTTGAGGGGGCTATCGTGGTGCCCGCTACTGAGATTGAATTTTTTTCCTTCTGCATAGGTAGCCATTCGCTTTTCCCCCAATTAATTTTATGTCCTGATAGGGAGCCATAAAGGTCAAAAATTTTAGACAAATGGGGTAGGGATTTTTCGGGGGATTGGATGTATAATAAAACATCATCAGCAAACAAAGAAATCTGATGTTCTTTTCCTTTCCACATAAAACCTTTTATGTCTCTGTGCACTCTAATACACTGGGCCAATGCCTCTATGATTAGAACATATAAGAGGGGATAGAGGGCAGCCCTGCCTGGTTCCCCTTGTCGGTGGAAAAGGTGGGGAGATATAATCATTCGTTAATACTTGAGCTTTAGGGGACTGATATAGGGTTCGTATCCAAGTCAAGAGTCGGGGATCCAATCCAAATTTCTATAAGACTGCCAGCATAAAGGGCCACTCGACACGATCAAATGCTTTTTCAGCATTGAGAGCCAAAAGGCCACCCTTCCCACCTTTAGACCAATTATGCATAATATCGATGGTTCTTCTAATACTATATTTATCCTGCCTGCCCTTCACAAAACTACACTGGTCTGAGTGAATCAATCGGGGGAGAAATGTTTCTTATCTAGTAGAAATAATTTTGGCTATAATTTTGTAGTCTGAATTTAAAAGTGATATCGGTCGATACGAGGAACACTTTAAAGGATCTTTGCCTTCGTTAGGGAGAACTGTTATGGTGGCCAAATATTGAGAAGTGGGCAGCATACCATTTTCCAAGGCGTCGGTCACAACTCGGAGCATCAATGGGCCTAGAACATCCCATAGCTCTTTATAAAGTTCTGCTGGGATCCCATCTGGCCCTAGTGCCTTCCCTCTCTTAGCACCCCAAACCGCCTCCTTTAACTCCTCCATTGTCAATAGGTTATCTAATCTATTACTATCCTGTATTGTTAAATAGGGCAGTTCAATGGTGTCTAGGTTGGTCAGAGGGTCAGCCCCTGCAGGAAACTCTGATGTGCAGAGGTTTGAATAGTAAGCCTTGAAGGAGTCATTAATTTGTATTTGATCGTAGACTGCTCCACCTATCGAATCTTCCACCCCAATAATAGTACGTTCAGATTTTTTCTTTTTAACCAAGCCAGCCAACCACTTGCCTGATTTGTCTCCATCAAAGAACATATTAGATTTGGTTATAACTAAATCTCGTTCCGATTTCCTAGTTGAAATATGATTTAATTTACCCTTCAGAGTTTTGAGCTCAGATGCTTTCCCTGGTGACATGGAACCCATATTGGCTCCTTCTAGTTTTTTAATCTGGGGCACAAGTTGATTCTCCTGATGGGAGCCCTTTTTTTTGGCATATGAAGAATAGGATCTATCCTCCCCCCTAACAAAGGCCTTTAAGGTGTCCCAAAGTACACCAGTAGTAGTGGTTTCCGTATCATTGAAAGCAATGAATTCTTGAAGGTGCTGTTTGAGCTGTCGGATGAATTGTGGGTCTAACATCAGGGAAGGGTCCATCCTCCAACATGGTGGAGCAGGAGTCCTCTCCTCCAGACCGACAACCACTCGTAGAGGAGCATGATCAGAAATAATCAAAGGTCCAAATTCGGCCTCTTTTAGGCACCCTATCAGGGATGAGGGAAGAAAAATATAATCGAATCTGGTGTATAACTTGTGGGCATGTGAAAAAAAAGAGTATTCCCTTGTTGTTGGATGGCAAAATCACCATGCATCTGTCAAGGCTCTTCCCTCTACCAGGCGATGAAGTGCTACAGTGCTACACATGGGGGGACCATGTTTCAGACCAGAGTGGTCAAGCATGGGGTCCCAATATGTATTCATATCCCCTCCTACAATTAAATTATCTGGGAATGGAGCAAGAGTAGTCGCTAAATAGGTATAAAAATCCGGGGAATCGTAATTTGGGCTGTAGGTAGACACACAGGTTAAGGTACAGCCCCCAACAACTATCACTGCTATAGCATAGCAACCCTGAGGATCTGCCGTAAAGGACAAAACTTGGTGTGGGAGGCCAGGCCTAACCCAGATGGCGACCCCTCAAGCCTTGGAGGTGAATGGAGCTGCTAAGAATGATCCCCCCCCAGGACTGGACCAATCTATCAGCTTCCTCTTTCGTAGAGTGAATTTCCTGGAGAAGGATGATGTCACCTTTCATTTTTTTAATTTGGTTCCAGATACGTTTACGTTTCACCACACTACGGAGACCATTAATGTTCCACGAAATAATATTAAGTTTATCCATTACTATCAGATATTCTAAATTTTCCCAACTTGATCAACTGTATAAGATGTCTGGAAAAAAAATGTGCTCTGCATACATTTTGTAAGACCCAACTGGGTTCTCCCCCCCTTTAAACCCCAAAAAACAGGAAAACAGCTTAACATAGTTAACATTTCAACAATCCCCTCATATCCAGCCCCCCCTCAAGTTCACATTTTGCCACAAAAATAATAAAGAAAAGTACTGCAGAACAGTGAAAACCCCCCACCCTCTTGTTCCCCAACAAAAACATCTCCACATCCTCTACTTATCGTGGAGTTAACGTTCATCCCCTACAACAATGGACAGATTCCATTCAGTAAATATCAAGTAATTTATCTATTACCCTTATCCATCTCCCGCATTATGAAAGGAAAGGAAGGGAATGGGGAATAACCGTAATCCCTACTTAGCTCCGCAGAGAGAAGCACCCCATCGGAGCCCCCCCCCAGGGAAAACCTGTCCCCTCTGAGTTGCGAGAACAGGCAATTCCCTAAATAAATGGGTAGAACAGTTTTATCGTTTATAGCTCACACGTCCAAATCTAAAACCAAAAGGGAGCAAATCCGTGGGACTCTCCCTCCACCTAGACGAGCGCCCCCCAACCTCTCCCCCCACAACAAAAAATCTACAATAGCATTTTTTTTTTTAATCATTTTAGCTTAGTTAAATGATCTGTAGTCATTATATTTAATGGGACCCAGAAAAAATGTTAGGTCCATTATTTATGATTGATACTGTAAGAAACATCAAATAAAATAAATTGAACTCAGCACTGTAGTCTGTTATGGTCCAGCTTTCAACTCGAGTTCTATCCACTCGGTTAAGTGACTGAATTAAGTCCAAAAGAAATAACTCAACGTTTCAATCATGTGGTTTTTCTAAACCAAATATATCAGCAGTAAAGGCCACGGCCCCTCTTCAGCCCAAGGCCTGCGCCCCTTAGCAAACATTGTGCACACGTAGGCATTAAAGATTCAGTTAAATCTAGATCAATAGGTAAGAGTGAGGGGATCCCCTCCCCGCCATGATAGGCCTCCGTTGGAGTTGTGGGGTGAGGCGTTACTTTCCCCCTCGTCTTCGCACCTCAAAAAAATGTTACAGTACCTGGAATCAATTATTGCTTCAACCAATTTGGCGATCGGCACAGCCAGCTAGACTTTCACGTTCCATTTCTGTGGCGAACTCCAATGCAGCTGTTGGGCACGTAAAAGCTCTCTGATTTGAGCATGATGGGCACACAATTAATCGGGCCGGGTACACTAGAGTAAAGGCACAATTAAGAGAATGGAGAAGCTTCTTCACTTCTGCAAATGATTGCCTTTGGAGCTGAAGCTGGCGAGAGTAATCTGGGAAAATGCTTACTCTGTTCTGTTGAATTGAGATGACCCCCTTCTTGTGAGTTGCATCCAAGATCAGTTGGCGGTCCTGGTAACATAGGAACTTTATAATTATATGCCTTGGTTTCTGGTCTTTAGTAGGTTTAGGGCCGGGGGACCAATGTGCTCTTTGCATCTCTAGGGTGGTTGTTGTAGGCAGATCTAGATTCGATTTCAACCAAGATCGCATGTACTCAGAAGAAGAAGAATCAGTATTTATATAGCGCTTTTCATACATCCAAAGCACTTTACAAGCAATGCTAGACTGGTAGTGAAGTGACTGAATGTGTGGTGGCGGCCATATCGCACATCATCAGGGCAGTCCCATCCCTCCAGGCCTTCTGGCATGCCAATAATTCGCAAGTTGCAGCGGCGCTCACGGTTCTCGTGGCCATCGATACTTTGTTTAAGGGTCTCAATCTCTCGGAGGGCTCTAGTTAGGTCATCGCTGAACTGCCTTTGCCTGTCTTCTTGGTCCCCCACCCTGGTTTCCATTTCTTTCAGCCTAGAATCGTGATTTTCCACCTTTCTGACACATTATTGACCACCTGCTGGAGATGTTGAATCTGGGCCGTTACATTGTCGAACCCTGCCTCCATACGCATCCCCAGATCATATTTTAAATCTTTTAATAGCCATTCTAGGGTGAGATAAGGTTCTGTCATAGTTAGTTTGCGGTTGAATGTAAAGTTGGACACAAGGTGGAAGGGTTCTGCAAACTCTCTGTTTCCAAGCAGTCTGATCGAGATTTTAATTGAGCACCTGGTTTAGATAGGCCAGAAACCTCGCCGCCACTCCTGGTCAATTTATATGGGAGTTTGCCTTGTTTCTTGCTTGATTTCACGGCAGCAGACATTGAGATTTTTAAAGCTGTCAAAAAATGTAATTTAAAATTCTATTAGTGAGGAGATGTTAAAGGTTTGCAGGAGATGAATAGTGGAGCTCCTCTTCTAGATGTCCATTCCTCTCCACCACTAGGCCATGGCCCCCTGCCACTAGGACTCTAACACCCATAATGCCCACTCACCCACACTCTCCTTCCCCTTCCTTTTACCCCCACTGTTCCCCCTTGTCCCATCCCTCTGTCTTCCTCTCCCCCCATGCCTTTTCCCCCACTGGATCAACCTTAAACCAACCTACTACCACTACCTCCCAACCTCCTAGACAAATCCACTTATTTTGGCCACCCACTCCCTCCCAGTCTCCCTTCCCCCTCACCTTGACTCCTCCTCGGACTCTCACACTAGGTGTCATACCTCTTTATCTCCTTCACTACATATAAACACTGCCCTTTACCCTAGTCGAATGCTCTTGATGCTGTACTGTCATCACTGGTACTATGAATGACATTGTAACCTTACTATATACTAGCTACCTACTATTCGAGTATTGTATATAAACTGTTTGTTATTGTTGTCAATGTCACTGTTTGATGTGGAACCTTTGTAAAAGAGCTCTAAGCTTAAAGGTATGATCCAAATCTCTAAATAAACAAATGAAAATAAATAAATAACTGCTCACTGCTGGTGGTGCATTTGGTTACTCCTCTTCCACTGACTTTTAAACCTTTCCACCTATTGATAAAGATTAAGTGCTCTAAAATTTAGAAATGAGAATCTGAATGGCATCTCACAACCCTTCCTTATCACCTAACCCATAAGCTTCCAATTTGGAGTGATAAAAACTCTTTTTACGAATAGCCTCCATCTTATTGAACAAACTAAGATTCACTAAGAAAGTTGGAAAGAGTACAAGGCCAAAGCCCATGAACACTCCTATCAGTCATCCATAATAGCCAAGGGAAAGGAGGCCCCCAGGAGTTTAGTTCTGGGGGACTTCAATGTTTGGGCCAATGATGAATCATCTAGGCTGGGTTATCACTTCCTCCAGACAATGTCATCTCTGGGCCTGTTGCAAGAGGTTTCCACTGCGACTCACCAGGGTGGTCACATGTTGGACTTGGTCTTCTCTCGGGCGCTTGAGATAGATAATCTTAAGACTGATTGGGTCATTTGGGCCGATCATTGCATGGTGGAGGTCTTGCTCAGGGCCCCCCTGTCAGCCCTTCCCCTCCAGAGATGGTAAGCTACTGCCATTTGAGGGGTTTGACCCCGGAGGGTTTTCTGGTGGTGGTCGACTGATCTAGTGTGGGCAGTGCATGAATAGGGGGTGAGGGTGACACAGTCACCGCCTATAATAAGACGATGTCTGGGGCACTCAACTCCCTCACACCAGTCAGTGTACAAACCAGATCTTCTCTCTTGAGGTCCCCTTGGTTTGATGGGGAGCTCAAGGCAATGAAGATCAAGGGTCGGAGGTTAGAGCACTGCTGGCAGAGGACTGGACTGGAGATGGACAGACTGGCATTGCGTGCACACTGTGTTGTGTACCAGGAGGCAATCAACCATAAGAAGGCAGTGTTCCTGTCCAGGGAGATTGCCACTGGGAAGAATCAATCAGCTATGCTTTTTTGGACTGTGGACAGGCTATTACATCCAGCTTGTCTACAGCCCAAAAAAGCATTTTCTGATGCTTTATGCAATGAGTTTGCTTGGTTCTTCTTGGACAGAGTGTCATTCACCAGTGAGCCACAGCGTGGCTGAGAATGGTCACCTGGATTGTCCAAGGTGCACTCCACCTGGTTGAGGGGAATTTAAACCAGTGGAAGTGCCAAGGTCATTGAGGTTGTCTCGACGCTGAAGCACACATATTGCAAACTGGATCCAGTGCCAACTTGTTTCTTATTGGGATGTGTTGACACTGTAGGCCCCATGTTCACCTTGATTGTCCGGTGCTCTTTGAAGGAGGCACTGGTGAGACCCCTTCTGAAGAAACCATCTTTAGACCCTGACATCAAGGTAAATTACCGTCCTGTCTCCAACCCTACATTTTTGTGAAAGGATGTAGAGAAGATTGTGACACAACAGCTTGAAGAACACCTCGTGGCCTTTGATATCTATGAGCCACTCCAGTCTGGGTTTCGTGCTGAGCACTGTATGGAAACTGCATTAGTTTGGGTGCAAAATGATCTCCTCAGGGTGAGAGATCGAAGAGAGGGGACAATTCTCATTCACCATGATCTCTCCTCAGCTTTTGACACGGTGGACCATTGTGTGTTACTCAACCACCTGAGGGAATTTTTGTGGACTCACCGGCACTGTCATCTGCTGATTTGAGTCCTATCTCACAAACAGGAGGCAAAGGGTTGTGATGAGGAATTTCTCCTCCTCCCCTAGCCTTCTGTCTTGTGGAGTACCTCAGGGTTTGGTCTTGTCACCAATGTTGTCTGCAGTGTATATGCTGCCCCTGGGTGGGTTCATTAGGAAATACAGTCTGGATTTTCATTGCTATGCCGATGATACCCAACTGTATCTATCCTTTGCCACAGGGACACCATTGTGGTGAACATACTGAACAATGGTCTGACTGAGATTAATGACTGGATGGCCTCTAGCTGGTTGCAACTGAACCCCACTAAGACGGAGGTACTGGTGGTGGAGCCAAACAGGAAGCATGATAGGATGGCCTCTGGTGCAGAGACTGGATTGTTTCTGGGATCTGTGCTATTGAAGGCCTCCTCTAGGGTGCACAATCTTGGTGTTATCCTCGACAGTGAACTGACTTTTGAATCTCAGGTGTCATCCGTTGTCGAGTCCAGCTTTTTTCACCTGAGGAATATCTCTAGGATCGAACACCTGGTTCCATCCCTGGACCCGCCCCACCTTGGTACACGCATTTCGTGACATCTAGGCTTGACTACTGTAATATGCTCTACCTCGGGACCTCTGGAGGTACCCTCCATCGATTGCAGCTAGTGAAGAATGCAGCTGCCAGGCTGTTGATGGGACAGCCTAAATGCTGTCACATCTCCCCGGTGCTGCGTGAATTGCAATGGCTGCCTGTTTGACGGAGGGTTCTCTTTTAAGGTGGGCTTGCTCACCTTTAAGGCCTGGCATGGACTGGGCTCTGGCTACCTGTTAGACCTTCTAACACCTGCTGCCCCAGTCCATTCCCTCTGATCCTCCTCTATGGGCCTCTTTGCGATTCCAAGGATGAGATTAAAATCTGCCAGCAACAGAGCTTTTAGTGTCACTGGCCCTGTCCTGTAGAATTTGCTTCCTCCATCAGTAAGGGAGGACCCTTCAGTTGAGGCATTCAAAGCCCACCTCAAGACCTTTTTATTCAGCTGGGGATTCCCAGACATCGTCCTTTAGATAATGTTTCTCAGATACTTTTTATAATGGCACATTAGAATTCTGCTGGTAATTTAGACCCTCATTTTAGTGTTTTGATTTTAAGTATTTAACTAGAATGTTTAGAATTTATTTATAGTTTTTTTAATTGTTTCTGATGTATTTCATTGTACGGTGCCCAGAGCCTCTGGGATTGGGCGCCTTAAAAATAAAATTTGCCTTGCCTTGCCTTGCCATGTAATAAGTAGTTGTCTAGGCATTTTTTAAAGATATTCTTGGTTTTACTGATGATAATATCTGTAGGGAGTGAATTCCATGGATCTATAATTCTCTGAGAGAAGCAATATCCTCTTTTTTTGTATTAAAGCGTTGTGTTTTTATTTGAAGTGGATGTCCTCTTGTGTTAATGTTTATCTGCTTGAAATTGATGCCAGTTTCAAATATTAAGTTGTCATTTATAATATCCCTAGTGAGCATAAGGTCACCCTGAGTCTTCTTTTCTCAAGAGACATTAATCCAAATTTATCCAGTCTTGTTCATAATTTAAGCACTGTGCACCATCTATATATTTTTTAATTTTTCTTTAAAATGTTTCAATTCTTAAGATGTCTTTCTTATTGTATGGACACCATAATTGAGAAGCATAATCAAATATGGGGTGAATATATGAGCTATACAGTGGAAGAATAACTGATTTGTCTCTGATTTAATATTCCATCTTATACTCTACCAAATGCAGTTTGCTTCATTTATGTTCTCAGTTATTTGAGTATTGAGTGTTAATGTATTCTGCATTGTTATTCCCAAGTCTTTTTCAGACTCCACCACTTTTAAGGTTAAATTATTGAGTGTGTAGGGTGTGATAGAATTTTCAGTTCCAAAGTGCATGACACTGCATTTATTATTGTTAAATTTGAGACCCCATTTTTTTGACCACTCAGTCAAAATATTTAAGTCATTCTGTATAGAAATTGTTTCAGACAGTGTCTTGCAAGGACGTCCAAGTTTGCAGTCATCTGCATATTTTATAATATAATTTTCTAGATTATCAGATGAATTGGTTGTAAACAGTTAAAATATTAAGGGCGCCAAGACTGATCCTTGGGGTACCCCACTAGAAACTGGTCTCCATTCTGAAGCATGACTGTCTATTAGGACTCTTTTGGACCAATTTAATAACCAGTTTTTTATCCATTTTATAATGCTAGTGTGTATGTTATAGAGATTCAGTTTTATTAGTAGGGCCCATTGAGGGACAGAGTTGAATGTTTTTTTGAAGTCCAAAAATACCACATCACATGGTGTCCTGCTATCAAGATGCTTACTCACTGATTCATAAAAGCATAACAAGTTTGTAATACAACACCGACCTTTATAAAAACCATGTTGTTTTGGGTCAATTTATGATAAGTTGTTTATTATTTTGTCCTTAAGTATGCTTTCCATAATTTTACCAAGAACTAGGGTAAAGCTAATAGGCCTATAGTTACCCGTATCCCCTCTGTCTCCCTTTTTATATAATGGTATGGCATGTGCTTTGTTCCAGTCTACTGGTACTCCTCCTGTTTTAATGCTGTGATTGAATAAAATTTGTAATGGTTTGGTCAGATGCACTTGCATAATTTTGATCATATCCATGGAGATGCCATCTGGGCCTGAGGAAGAATCAGGTTTTATAAGTTTAATTTTAGATAAAATTTCTTCCTCATAAATAATAATATCAGATTGAATTGTATCTTGCATGGTATGGGTATTGGATGAAGGGGTATCAAAAGATTTACAGAAATGGTCATTTAGCAAATTGGCCATCTTTGTTGGTTCTGATATCACATTATTTTCAAATGCTAAAGGACCTACTGTACATGATTGTTTCCTTAAGGAGTTTATATAACTGTAAAATGTGTTGTTGTTTCCTTTATTTGTTTCTGCTGCCAATTGTAACTCTGCTGCTTTTTGTGCTTTCCCGATTTCTTGTTTGCATTTATTTTGGATCTGTTTAAATGTTGCCAATTTAGATAGAATTTTGTTTGATATTTATTATAAAGGCAATGTTTTTTTTTAATCAATTTTTTAAGTTTTACAGTTAGTCATTTTGGGTTATTCTTAGCGGAGCAGTGTTTCCTGATTTTTGGTATGTTTACGTTAGCTATTTGCAACATTTTTGTCTTTAGGATAACCCATATGTCTTCCACTGATGCATTATTAAATAATTAATTCCAGTCAATATTAGTGAGTGCTTTATTGATCATATGTAAATTAGCTTTTTTATAAAGAAGGATTTCGGAGACATTTCTAGACACGGAAACATCAGAAATGATGTCAAACAAAGTCATATTGTGGTCATTACATACAAGTGGTGCTTGTACCGTACAGTTTTTTATTATAATATTTTCTGAATTTATCACAGTATCTAATATGTTTGAACCTCTTGTTGGAGTTGTAACCGATTGTGTTAAGGATAGTTCACCATACAAATTAAAAAAAATCTTTGGAGATGCCTGATTGGGCAGTACCTTTGATCCAGTCAATGTCACCCATATTTAAATCTCCCAGAAAACACAGTCTCCCCTTGGTCTACAGCTTTTTCCAATTCCTTCATAATTTTGTTCAATATTGGGGGGGTGGTATCCAGTGGATGGTAGCATAAGCCTATTGTGGTAGATTGACACCCCTCCTGGATCAGGCTATGAAAGGCATCTGCTTCTTACCCTTCTTAAAGTCTACTGCAGTAGCACCCTCTCTATTTTCTATAGTTCTTTTTATATCATGTTCTATTATCATGGTCAGGCCACCCATGATAGTATCTTTAACTCTCTTGTGCTGTTTCCCCTTTAAATTCCTTTCCATCCCCTGCCTTATGCTTATAATGTAAACAGCATAGTTTACCTGTGCAGAAAACCTGTAGTATGCTAACATGAATTGGTCCTGTGGCTCCTTTCTGAGTAGAAGTTTAAAATATCAGACGAGACAGGATGGCGTACTGTTGCACTGCTGTGCATGCTATATTTTACAACATGCCCAATAGTGCTCGCTTTCGCTGGGATATAATGAAACATTACTGAGTGACTGCCTACTGTAAGAATTTGTCCTCAGCTTGATGAAAGTTATTTTTCTGCAGTCACTCATTTTGTTTGTAGTGTTTACAGAAACAGGAGAAGCTGTCTGGCAATATGATTAAAACAGAGCAGGACTGTGTGCTTGAGGAGTGTACCACGAGGTGCAGCTAGCCAGAAAAGTGAAAGTTGTCACTTTCCTTGACTAGTGCCTCCGGTTACTAAACCTTAAGCCAGATAGGAAACCTCTCCTAAAAGGACTGTAACCTTTCTAGTGTGTTTAAATTACGGAACTATAAACAACAAAAAAGGCACAGATGGTTAAAGCAAATAAAACGCCTTGAAAGGAAATATTTCCCAACCGCTAGAAATTTCAGCTGTCAGGTTTTTCAGCCACTTACTGCTGTTCCATATAACAGTTTTAAAAAGGGTTTATGAATTAAGAATAGAACCCTTGCAGAGTAAACATAGACAGTATGGTTGCTTTTCCTGTTATTCTCATACAAGAATAAGCTCTTACCTGAGTGCAGTGGTCTTGTAAAATGGACTCTTAGGAGCCAGCAGCCCCATGAGGAGGCTGTTTTATAGAAACTTCCCAGCTGTCAATCAACTTGACAGGGGTGGAATTCCATGCCTAAGAGATAATTAAGATGTCTTACTGAATATCTTCTTCTACAGTGTTTATTTGGAATAAAGGAATGATTTATTGTTTGGTATCTCAAGTCTATATATGCAGTCATGCTGATCTACCAAAGTGTATGTATTAGAGGAGGAATGACTGTTGATTAGAAAAGGGGCAGATCAGCTGACCTGATGAATCTGCAGGGAATTGTATAAAAACTGACCTGTTGCTCTGTTTAGGCAGATCAGCCCAGGAGTGTGTCCTGTATGGTTGTCTAGTAGAGCACAGAAATTGTAGTTATATCGTTTCCTAAAGTTAACTACTCTGTGGCACAACTATTAAGGTAGAGTAGTTCTGGAGCTCGAGGAGAGCTATTTATTTTGTTATTTTTCTAACAGTCTGAAGTTTAAGATGTGTTTTTTTTTTTTTATGGTTTGATTTATTTTGAATTTTACTTAAAAAAATAGTCCTTTGGACAATAAAAATCACACAAGAAAAAAGTGTGTTTTAAACCATATTGGATTGTGTTGTGCCTCTCGTTTAACCTACCCACATTACCCGGTCACACCTATTAAATGAGTTTCATTATTTTTATTCAATAGTTTTATCCACAAGGTTTCAGTGTGATTAGATATTTTTATTTTGTTTGTAATATCTATAGGTTTTAGTTCAGATTTTATATATAATGCAATTCCTCTTCCTCTCCTGTTTTCTCTACTGTTAAAAAACAAATCATATTCAGAGATTAAAGTCCCCCACATTTCTTTATTAGGTCACCAGGTTTCAGTGATGGCAACAATATCTGGGTTATGCAGATTATAGAGTGCTTTTAGTTCATCCATTGTATTATTCAGACTTTGGGCATTGATTAAATATGTTTTTAAGGATGTTTTATATATCAGAGACTTAGTTTTGATAGGGTTGGCAACTTTCATAATGAGTGTATGATCAATAGTGGCAAGATGGTACTTTTGACCTTCCCCCACCTTTATTATTTTAAATCCATGATGTTAAGAGCAGAAAGAAAAAAATAAGTTAGTTGGTCTGTGCCTCTTTTATTTAGATGTAATCCATCTCTGGCAAACAAAGATCTGTTTTGTGAGAAAGTTCTCCAGTGGTCAATAAACAAGATGTTCTCTTGAATATACCAGTTTCTAAGTCTAGTGTTCATTCTGGCTATAGTACTATTTTTTTTTTCCTGTGAAGCTCTTGGTATTGGTAGAATAGCAGTGATGGCAACATGACACTTATTTTGCTGTGTTTTCTTTCCTAAGTCTAGCAATTCATAACATATATCCTTTTCATGCATGTGTCCCACATTATTAGACCCTACATGAATGATAATTTTGGTGTTTTCTTCTTTTAACAAATTGTCAAGTCTTGACGCACCATCTTGTATTTTTACCCCTGGTAGACATGTGACATTGTTTCTTAATTTATTGGTTGGTGGGAGGTGAGAATCAATGTGTTTAATAATAGAGTCTACAATGATTTTATGTTGAATCATATCATTAGAATGAGAATTATTCTCAGTGACAGTGTTAGGAATTTCCATAGTCTCTTCTAAAGATGCAAATATATTATTAGTTGGTACTGAATAAGAAGGTGTGTGAAAAGTATTACCTATAACAGGCAGTTTATAGACCTCCGCTCTCTTCCCTTTTTTTGACCTTCTATGTTGCATCGTTTCCCAATCCCCTGTTTCAGTATTAAATGGCTCTGGTTCTCGTGATCTTTAATCTTCTCATGTGCTGTTGCCTTCTGCTTCAATATCAACACCCTGAGTTATATCTTGCATTTTGTTAGAGGTGTGAGATGCACCATTATCTGTGGTAACAGCTGGCATTACAGTTGCAGGGGCTATATTTCTAAGCATGTTGTCCATGAAGCATTCTAAACTGCATAATTCATTTAGGTTAGTCAATTCAGTGTGCAGTTTAGTAATTTCCCCTACAAGGCCTAAGATAACTTCACAGTTAGTACATGAAAAGGAAATGATGGGTTCAGCAACAGTGCTATTCTTGCGATCAATTATATTACAAGTTTGACAAACTATCACCTTGCTTCCATTTCCTAACTCTAAGATGTTAAACTGATTTTGTTTGCTCTGTTCCATAATAGATAATAGGAGGGGTTACTTACAGACTACTTGTAACAACAGGATATTAAGGGCAGATTCTCCTTTGGTATTAAAGTGACAAGGTTTCAGGCCTAGCTCCCTACCTCCCTAGGTGGACGCTGGCAGTTGCTGCACTCACCTCGGCTCACTGGAGGAAGTAATATAAAGGGGAGGAGCCCAGAAGTGATGTCACGTCCACTTACTGTCTTGCTGAGGCAATATTTAAAGGTTTTAGCAAGTAGTTTAGCAATTTACTAGTGCAGCTACAGGGTACCATGCCTTTAAAAAGACACTGTAAACCTGTCTCGGTGCCTTAAAGGGCTGATCAAAACTGCAGAAAATCCACAGTAGTTCTTTGTGTTCTACTAAATGATCCAGACAGTGAAACAAAGTGGAGCCAAAAACACAACTCTCACTTGAGTATTAGTAGTAAAAAAGCTCCCTCCTCATGCACAGGGAGATGAGATTACTCTGACTCAGGCTATATCTGATGGACTGAGTTAAAACAACTCTTTACTGCTTATCACGTGCTCTGATAATACAGAGCTTAACCTGAGCCAGTCAACCAGAACATATTTCCCTCAGATATTGCCAAGTTAGCCAAATTAAAAATTATGAAAAGCAGCATGTGCAGTCCAGTAAGAGCAGACATACTCCTTATCGCTGAAACCTGGCTTAAAAGTGCCATAGACACCAGTGTGACCACTGTTTTAGAATACATGCAGTATCAGCTTGACAGAACCTCTAGAGGTGGAGGTACTGTACAGTCCTCTATATTAAAGAAAAACAATCTTCCTCAGTCATTAGCTCACTCTCCCTGCCCCCAGAATTTGAGTGCTTAGCAGTATCTCTAGCATTATCTCCTGATGAATCTATCAACATAGTTGGGTGCTATAGATCCCCTATGGGTGACACAGAACTACTAAATCAGTGTCAGTGTCAGTGGCTCAGTAGGTAGCACACTTGCATCTGAGGCCGGGAGATCAGAGGGCTGTGGGTTCAGTTCCCACATCTGGCACTTGGGTTAATATCCTGGTACTGACACTGAATTGCAGCATGAGAGGGGTGCTGCACTTCTGAGGTGCCGTCTTTCGGATGAGATGTTAAACCAAGGTCCCATCTGCCTGGATTGGTGGTAGTTTAGGTGGATGTTAAAGATCCCATGGCACTTATCGAAAAGAGTAGGGGAATTTTTATTATTAATGGACTTCATGACAAAATATGACAAGATATACATTAATATACATATATACAATCCATCAGTCATATTTTATATATCCATAAACTTAATATCCTATAAATTCATTATACAACAAAGCTTAAGCTTCAATGCAGCCAACCCAAACAATTCAACCAGAGATGTTGTGAGTTCCCTAATGGGAATCTATTCACATCTGTGTTGTGTACACTCTGTAATGAAAACTTAATATTATTCAAAAGCTCCTGATAAGTAACAATCCTTTGTTGTATTACTAACATACACCTTGATTGCCATAAATAAAATCTAACTAAAGCTAAGGTTATATATAAAGTATCCCTATGATATTTACTGAATCTATTCTCCTCTGGCCCATACATAATCTCTGAATATGTAGGTATTGCCAATTGGTCATCTAACCAAATTTGTGCCAAGTATGCCCTAAAGGACTTAGCGTAGGGACATTCCAGAAAGAGGTGGTCCTGCGTTTCCAAGATTAAATTAGATGTTTCTCTAGGACAGTATCTTTCTGATAACTGTTTATGTTTGTTGTTACCCTTGACGCCCAGTCTACCATAATTACCGAGCCATACACAGTCCCATATAAATGCTAGCATCCTAAGATTAGAAAGCTGTTGCAGAACATATGTTTGTTTGTTAGCTGAACACCCTGGGAATTCTACCACTGATGTCTTCTCAGTTTGTAGTATAGTCTTATATATCCCCTTCCTAACCATAGTCATCAATTGTGCTAGGGTAACCTTCCATTTAATAACCTGCTTAATACACTGTTTCCCAAACACTGGCACCTTAAGAGGAATAGATCTTGACTTTGTGTGCTCCCATACCACCCTACAAGAATTTAACCATTCCTGAATTAAGGGAGCCCACACTTTCATGCTAGGGCATAAGGCTGGGTGCAAATTATAACTCAAAAACAAACTATAAAAGAAGGCGATAGGATGAACCATCCCTACACCACCTTCCTTGATTGACAAATATGTGAACTCCCTCTTAATTGGATTCAGTCGAGAGCCCCAAAAGGCCTGGAAAAATAACCCATATAAGCTGGTAAAGATAGACTGGGGGAAATATAACTAACATATAAAAACTGGGGAATCAATAGGGTTTTTATTAAAAGTACACTCTTCTTTTTGGATATTTGCTGCCCTTTCCAACTATTAACTAATTTAGTTGCATGTTCAACCTTCCTTGACCAGTTTAATTGTGCCATTTTCCCTGGTCCAAATAGAACTCCTAATATAAGAATGGGATCTGACGAGATATTAATCCTGGCCCACATGCCCAACTCCTGTATAGGGGTATTACCCAAAATAACTCCCTTACTCTTCCCCAAATTTATTTTGGACCCAGACAGATAAGAAAACTGTATTAACACAGCTGTTAACTGCATTTCTGATGATGTACTAGAAAGCACCAAAACCAGATCATCTGCATAGGCCAAAATCTTCACCTGTAAAGAATCAACAAGTGTAATACCCACCAAATCAGTATGATTCCATATTAGTCTAATTAAAATATCTATCCCAAAGGCGTACAAAAGAGGACTTAGAGGGCATCCTTGCTTAACACCCCGACGGAATTTGACTTTCCTTCCAAACCAGCCATTTACGTTTGGCCAGAGGAAGGAAGCCACATACATCCCTCTTATCCAGTTTACAAAGGTGGCTGGTATCCCAAATCCCAATAGTGTGGAAAACAAAAAATGATGGGAAAGTCTATCAAAGGCTTTCTCTTGGTCCAGGCTTAAGACATAACCCGTTTCCCTTACCAATTCCCTTTGATAAAGGGGGCTTCTCGTAAAACTATCAAGTTATCCTGTTGTTTCCTATTCTCTATAGCATAAGTTTGAAAGTGACTAATCAGAAAAGGGGCTACTTTACTTAACCTTGCCAATAATATTTTACTCAGAATCTTCAAGTCCGAGTTCAACAGGCTGAGAGGCCTCCAATTTCCAATGTCCTCCCTTGTACCTTTCTTATGAATTAACACTAAAATGGCATCCATCATAGACGCCGAGTACGTGGATGTCTGTAGAATGTGATTATATAAGATCACTAGTGCAGGGGAAAGGGTATCCATGTCCTATAAAACCCTGTTCCCAGCCCATCAGATCCTGGGACTGTGTTGATGGATAGTTGTAAAATAGCAGCTTTAACTTCTTCTACCGTAACCTCTATAACTAGTTCCTGGGCATCATTATCCTGGAGTCTGGATAACCCCAGAAAAGCTAAGAGTCCTTGTACATCTGTTTCCGGGGGGGGAGTACTAAAGGTTTGAGTCACCTGTTCTTCCACTATTCCTAGTAACCCTAAAGGGGAGGTAACCACTTCTCCTGAAGAGGAAGAGAGTTGTGTTATAACTCTACTTTCAACCCTTTTCTTATTCTCCTTAAAAGGATCCAAACCACTTTTTACCATTTGTGTGCCAAATCTAAGTTCTTGCTGTAGGGACTTTGCCCTGTCATACTGTACTGCTGCCATTTGGGTTTTTAAATTACTAACCTGTGCACTCAGATCCTGCCCTGTGGTATCCGTCAGGGAAATGACCTTCTGCAGCTGTTGTCTAAGTTGTAGGTAAGTAAGGTATTCAAAGGTGGATTTAGCTCATGCCCTTTGTTGAAAAAAGGAACACCATGCTATCTTTGAGTCTTCCCACCAATCCACCAGTTCGGAGTAGCATTCCACTACTGATAACCATGCCACCCACTCTCTTACCCATGCCTTCTGTATCCAGGGGTCAGTTAGTACTGATTCATTCAGTTTCCAGTACTGTTTCTTGCATTGTGGAGAATGCCCTGTTTGTGTACATATTTTGATAATCATGTGATCAGAAAATTCACAAGCTAAAGTGTGTGCTTCTTGAACCATTAATCCTGATGAAAGAAAAACAAAATCTATTCTTGTTTTTAATATCCCTTTATGGAAGGTAAAGCCACCCTTAGGGTGCACTTTCCTATAGGCATCAATAAGCCCTGCTTGATTTAAAATGTTGTTCAGCGCATTACTATCAGAAAAGACCTTCCCTGTTTGTAAACCCCCATCTGCCCTAGAGAGGCCACAGTTAAAATCCCCCAGCCAGTATACCATCCTAGAGGTATGCAAGAAAGGCTATACTTCTTTAAATAAGGCAACTCTTTGGGCCTTTGTCTGTGGGGCCTATATGGCTATAATCCTGTACCTACAGGGACCATCAGACACATCCAGCATCAAGGCTCTGCCAGGATGGATGTCCACTAACCGTGACACTTTAAGCCTGTAATTAGAAAATAAAATACCCACCCCGTCGCATGCCTCTGTTCCTGAGGACCAAAAGGATGGTCCTAAATACCAGGATTTGGAGGCCTGCTGTAACTCAGAATTGGTTTTCAGATGGGTGTCCACCACACAAATAATATAACTGTGCAACTGTTTGAGAGAGAACATAGCCTCCACACATTTCTTCTGACTTTTTATACTATTAATGTTAATAGTGCATATAGTGAGGTTATTCATCAGGAAGGGTAATTGATGTTAAGAAAAACTAAGGGGTCTTAGATGTCCTACGTTGTCTAGTCCATTTTGCAATGGATCCCTCCTCACTATCATCTGTGCCTGATGTAATAGAGGAAGAGTCATTCTCTTCTTCTTCTGAGTCCCTATCTGCTCCTTCTCTGAGTAAGGTGTCATATCTGTTCCCTGTTTTCCAGGAACGGCTCCCTGGCCTATCTTGGGTACAGTTTGTTTAGATTTAAGGGTCCCTAACCTCCCAGCTCTAGGTCTTTTCTTTAAGGAGACTGTGTGAAAGGCCCCTTCCTTGTCCACGGGTTGGGGGAGAGGCATAACCCTTTTCTCCACATCCATACCATCCCGTGAGTTTTCTACAATAGGTTCAGGGGGCTCTATGGTGACCTGTTCAACTTCAGAATTTTGTGTTTCTTCCACCACCTCCACGCACACTGCTTGTACACAACACACAGGGTCCTGATTAGACTGTGTGTCAGTGTTCTGAAAGTCATTAGCAGCTACCCGTTTGGCTTGCTGGTGTTGGGCCCCATTGATTATGCCTTCCTGAGATGGACAGTCTTCCCTGTTGTGAAATGCCCAGGGACAACGCCCATATGCGTGTCCTGTCTGCTCACATAAGTTACATTTAAAGAGGTTCAGACATCCAGAAGAAGCATGCCCAAACCCTAAACAATGGTCACAAGCTGAACTAAAATGTGCTCTTGAACCACACTTAAAACATGAACGAGGCTGACCATTATAAAAAATCGACCCTCGGGCCTTTCCCAAAAAAGCAGCCAGGTATGTGCATAGGCCCTGCATCTGAGGATCGCAACTTAATTTTATGCATCAGCCCCCATCCCAGATCTGCTCGCTATCCAGCGTAGGCACAGGTTTACCTAATATGTCACAGCGTTGTCGCAACCAAAATAAAATGTCTTCTATGTGGACCTCTTCATTTTTAAACATCACAGTAACTGTTTTGACCTGCGGCCTTGTCAATGCTATAGCATGAAAGGGAATCCAAACAGGGGTGTTCCTTAATGTCTGATATTGGGCCCAAAACCTCTCTAAGTTAGCAACACTCTTGAAACTTATGTCATAGTTCCCATTGCCTAAACTAATTAGGGCAAAAATCTCTGATGAAAACTAACGCATGGATGTTTTTAATAAGTTCCTAGCTATGTATACCCTGTTAGGAGGCTCCTCCAGCCCCGCCTTGTACAGAAGCCTGACCACATTGCACCAGGGGGCCGGCTCTCCCCTGGTAGCAAAGAGGTCAGACATTTTTAAACAGGCTCTGAAACTTCAATATCTACTGTTTTATCCCCCTCTACTTGATCTAGATTCACATTTCCTATAGGTGCACCTACATCAATCCCCTCCCCCCCACAGGAAGGGTATTATCTAAAACATTCCCAACCACCTGTACAGGTATTATAGTATCATTAACAATTTCTCCAATCAAAACAGAGTCATTTGTAACATTACCCTGGGGTGAGGTGGAGCTCAGATGTAATGCATCGTTGGTGGCCACAGAATTCAACAATAAGTCCTGGTAGAAAGAATCCTCAGGATCAGGTGACCATTCCCCTGAGGGGCCCTGCTCCCAGCCTGCCTGCTCCAGGGTGATTTTAGGGGACCAGTCAATTGATTCAAGTTTGGTTTCCATATTATCCCCCCAGTCCTTGGCGAGGTCTGTCCTTAAATGAAAAGGTTTGCTCCGAACTGCTCTGCTGCTGTTGAAATGCACCTTTCCTCAACCTTTGTGTAGTGCTGCTCCCAGTGCAAATATTAGATCCAGGCCCCAGACACTGCTTCTGGGGTTTAAACTGTGTTACATGTTTTCCCAAACTTTGAGACTTTGGGCACACAGATGGTGCTCTGTTTAAACTGCCAGCCTCCAGTTGAACATTTCCCTCAGTTTCTGTGTCAAGCCTTGTTTCTTTTGAACACCCCTGCATTCCTGAGGGGTGAATCATTTTATCAGATGCTGTCTCTCCTGCATTGACAGCATCATTCTCAGCCTTACTAGTGCTTAGAGACTGATGCAAAGAAGAGAGCGCTGCATCCAGCTCTCGCAGCCGCTGCAAGTGCTTTTCTTTTTCTGCGTGCAAAAACTCCAACTTTGTTTGAACCACAACAGGTTCCTCAACATTACAAACTTCTAAAACCACAGCACCAATCTTGCTTTTTCCGTCTGCTGTTCCTTGCAGGTCAGTCACAACTTCCACAGCAACCAACTCGTTTTCCATCTTAGAACTGTCTGTTTGAGATAACAAAATCAGTTCATCATGCAAACTTTCAGCTGAGACTTGCACAGAGTTCTCCTGGCCCACCTTCTCCTGCAGCATCTCCCCTGCCACATCAGCATTTCCTCCTCCACCTCCTCTGTCTGGCTCCCAACTGGTTCCCTCTACTCTGCTCCCAGGAAGTCAAGAACCCCTGCTGGAAGAGTAGGGGAATTTTATTAAGAAATCAATACACAACATCATGGAGAATATCAGGAAACAAACAAAGATGCAGTCAGGGAATGAAATATAACAAAAACATACAACTCAAAAAAAGAAAATCAGAAAAGCTATACATAAGAGAAATCAGGCAATATAACAATGAATCTAAATGCACAAAATTAACATGGTTTGTCAAAATGTATTCTAGGTAGACAATATCTTAATTAAGAAAAGTAATATATTTCCACAGTAGGTGAAATTGCGTTTTCATTAAACATTTTTGTTCCACTTCCATAATTTTGGAAATAGCGGATTCAATTTGCTGTATTATACTCTGAGGAGAGGAGTGAAGTTGCTGTAAAACATATTGACATCTGGCTTGCCATAGAAAATACTTACAAATAGAAAAAATAACTCTTAATGTACTCCTATGAAATTTACCCCATATACCAGAAAATTCACCCAGTATCAATATCTAATAAGTAATTCTACTTAGGCGTTTCTTCCTTCCCTTTTTCTTCTTATTTTTTTCTTTTTAACCGTATTTGGAGGCCTAATATTTGGGACATCTATATCAGAAGGAAGCACAGAGGCTTCAGAGTCAACATCCGAATCATCCCCCCCTTGTAACAAATCATAAGCATTATTTGTGGGAACATCACAAACCAATTGTGACTTCCGAGCCGTAGCTCTTGTAACCCTCCTATTGTGAGAGGAAATTTCCACATTCTCAATGGGTGCACCTAAGTCCTGTGACTCAACTGTATGTGGAGTCCCAGGCAAAGAGGCCTCAACATCCAGCACCTGAACTTCCATTTCCTCAGGAGAGATATCCTTATCCCCCTCCAGGTTTACACCCTCTGAAATAGCAGGTGTCTGTGAAGCAGATGGGGGAAGCTCTTGAGGAGGGACAGGGATAACAGCATCTTGTGTCTGTTCCTGTTTGTCTTGTGCCTTCTGCACCAAATTGTCCTGATTCCATCCTGCTGTCCTATTTCTACTAGCCCAAGGACACTGATGATATGCGTGTCCTTTTTCATCACATAGATTACATTGATAAATGTTGTCGCAGTTCACACTTGGGTGACCAAACCCCCCACACAGACTGCATTTCAATAAATCACAGGTACTACTTAAGTGGGTGTGGGCACCACACTTGTAGCAGGCCCTAGGTTGTCCTCCATAAAAACAAACTCCTCTATCTTTACCTAGCAATTTCCAGCCACCCGTCCACAGACCTTCAGAGTCAATTATGGCTTCAGGAGGGGATAAAATACTACATCTGTTCTGAAGCCAATGATAGATATCACTAATACTAACCCCCTCATTATGAAACATGATGGTAACAGTCCTAATAGCTGGTTTTGTCAATGGAATAACATAAAAGGGGGTCTATAGAGAAGTTTGTTTCAAGGTACCATACTTTTGCCAAAATTTCTCCAAACCCACATTCATTTTAAAGCTGACGTCAAATGTGTCCTCACCCGAAATATGTATAAGGGCATAAATATCAGAGGCCTGAAATCGCATAGAAGACTTAAGTAGTGTTCTGGCTACATAATATCGGTCCAGTTGGTCAGGGAGTCCTCCCTTGTAACGTATGCAAACTGCATTATGCCTAGAGGCTTGCTCGAGCTTATTTTTAAATAAATCAGAAAGAGTAGGTCCCCTGCCTGGGACTCAATCTGAAGCAGTAGTCGAATCAGAGGTACCCTCCCCAGCGTCATACGGAAGGGGAGCTGAGGGATTCCCTGCACCACCATCTGGAATAGGGGTAGACAGCCGCCCTGCAATGGGATATGGAAAATCTATCTTGGTAGAGGCTACTCCCCGAGGAGCTGTCCCCGAGGCTGATGAAGCCTTCTGTAGCAAAAGAGAAGCCTCACCATGCCTCACACCACTGGGAGGGTTCTCCACACAGGCTGGGGACACAGAGGTATGCAGTGTAGGAGTAGGCAATGTCCCCACTTGGACAAACCCCTTGAAAACCTCCCCTGAGCATGGAACATTCAATACAGAAACAGCATATGCCACAAATCGAGCAACATGCTCTGTCTGACTATATAACTCAGTATCCATAATATCCCCCCAGTATTTTTGTCGTTGTGCAGTAACAGTTTGTTCACTCATATCATGTTTCTGCAGTTTCAGTACCTTATGTGAGCTCAATAAGTTCGGTGCAGGCCTCTTTGCAGACCGTAAAACGTTGTGTTCTGCTTCATTCCAATTGTGATCTGGTATCCAGTCACCCGCAGATGACCTAGTCCAACCTGCATGCACCAACGCATCTGAAGCAGTCCAGTTACCCTCCGGAGCCTCCTCCAGAGGTTCTACTCCAAACTATCGCCGAAAAATCTGTGACATTGAGACTGCTCGGTCTCTATGCTGACTCGTCGTAATCCCTCCCAGAAGCGGCCCTGGTGCCACAGCAATAGTCTCACCCCCGTGCTGGGAAGTAGCTGGGAGAAAGTCTCCCATAGCAAAGTCAGTAGGCACAAACTTCGGTTCCTCTCCCGATCTCTCCAGCTGAAACTGTGACTCCGCTTGAACAAAAGATGAATTCTGAGAGAGCTCAAACGCGTCTCCCTTTCCATTAACTGCACCTCCACATACAACCGTCTCCTGCATAGGAGCAACAATGTCAACCTCCTGTACATCAAGTACCTCCTCCACAACCTTCTCTGACTGCATCTCAGCACAAACTGAGACCTCCATCAACGTGGCCAAGGGTCCCCCTACCGAAGAGTAGGGGAATTTTTTATTTGAGAAATCAAAAACAAAATGCGAAATAATCCATAATCATAAGAAAACAGAAAAATCACATCATTAAACAGAAAACATAAACAACAGAATAAACTTTTTCCATTTTAAAAAGGTAAGAGAAAAGGAAAAGGGAGAGAGGCGAGAAAAAAAACTTTCCATATAACTGTTAATGAATACAAAAAGGAAACTAAAAAGAAAGAAACCTTACCCTACCCAAGTAATATTTTCCCATAATTTCCTAAAGACATCTTTCTGTAAAGTACATTTTTCATATTCATAAATATTATCCAATTCTTGTTGAATGTGAAAAAAAACCTCTTGCATCAAAACAGTTTTACCTTGTAAAATCCTAAGGCATCTTGCTTGCCAAATAGACCATTTGGTACATACCAACAGGATATGAACAGTACTGTGGGCCCATTTTCCCCAGGAAGATGGAATCTGCCCTAAAACCAAAATATCATAGCAAATTACTGAAAGTACTGGTTCTCCCCATAAATCAGCTAAAAGGGAAAATCAAATTTTTAACATGTACACAATCAAAAAAAAGATGCTGCATTGTCTCCACAACCCCAGCATAAGACAGCTCTGTACATCTTCTTTCTTCCAAACATTTGTTTGTGGTTGCCTTTCACTTGTAATTTTTGATGTCCACAAAGCCACGCAAAGTCTTTCATTTTCAAAGGAATCCTTTGATTCAACATACTTTCTAACAATAAATCAATATCTATGAGGGGTGAAACTTGAAACACTGGATCTTCATGATACCATGTATTTACTATTGACTTGTAAAAGGCATTTCTCCCTTTCCCTTTACACCATATTAAATCTATTTTCCAAAGTCTAACATAAAAAAGTGTAGATTGGGCAAAGCTAGGGAGACTACGTTCCACTGGATGCCACTTTCCTCTACCCCATGCCTGAAAAAAGGAAATACCCCAAAGCTGCATACACATTTCCCCAATCCCCGCTATCTGGGAAATTACGGGAAGAATAGAACTAAAAAAAAAATGTGCAAATAAATAAACCAAGGGCTGTAACACGTTTAGACCCCCTTCTCTCTCTCTGCTCTATATGTGTGACATCTTCTCACAGGATTTAGCCTGCTTCCCCATAAAAGGAGAAAAAATAAACTCATAATTTTGGTATGTATACTTCTAGGTAAAGGAAGTACGTGAGAAATGTATAAAAAGATAGGTGCTATGTACACTCTTAATAAGTACACCCTATTTTTCCTTGACATCTTCCAAGAAAGCCATGTTTGTACCTTTGTGTGTGCCTTGTCATATACCTCAGACCAATTGTTGAGTTCTGATTCTGTGGTACCAAAGTACATGCCTAATATTTTCACCTGACCTTTAGTCATAGAAAAAGGAAAATCATTAAGCTCCCTGCTATTTCCTAAAATCAAACCAATACTTTTTGTCATGTTAAGTTTTATGCCAGTAGTATCATAACCATCCTGTAACATTGATAAAATCCTTTCCCCTGATTCCCTATCAGCTACTGCAAAAACACAGTCATCCGCATATGCCGAAACTTTTGGGAAAATATAACCATCCTTATTAACAATAGCTGATATATCCCTAGCATTCCTAATCCTTCGTAAAAAGGAGTCCAAACCAAAAACATACATGAGAGGGCTTAAAGGACACCCCTGCTTTACCCCATTTTTTACATATAGTGGGACACCAAAAAAAACATTAACCAAAGGTATTACCTGCGCTTCATCATATTAAGTTTGTATTAATTCAATAAAACCTAAAGGGATCCCATAATGAGCCAAAACTTCCCAAAGATATGCATGCTGAATGGAGTCAAAAGCCATTTCTTGGTCTATAGATAATAAATAACCATTTAACAATTTCCGTAAGCTTTGATCCGTAATTTCCCTTAGAAACACTAAATTTTGGACAATATTTCTGCCAGGAATTGCACAAGACTGATCCTGAGTTATCAGTGTTTGAGCTACTTTTGCTAATCTTTTAGTGATAATTCTTTCCAGTATTTTATAATCTGAATTTAGTAAAGTCAAAGGTCTCGAGTTTTTTTAATTCACAAGGGTCACCTTTTTTAAAGAGAAAAAACATAATACCTAACTGCATCGAAGGGGCTAAACGTTTTTCCTCCCAAATAGCATTATAAAGTACTTCTAAACAAGGAACTACCAAATCCTGATAGACTTTATAAAAATCATTAGGGATTCCATCTCGACCAGGAGTGGTTTTAGTAGAAAGATGCCCAATTGCTTCTTGAATTTCAGCTCTGGAGATGGGAGTAGACAGCTCTTCCCTCTCTAAACTAGATAAACCTGGCAGTACAAAATCAGCAACACAATCCATCTGACCCTTTTGACATCTCTGAAAAGTATCTAACATATGCTGTTGTACCAAAAGCATTATGTCATGATTATGTGTTTTTAAAACCCCTTGTTCATCTTTAAGACCCACCATAGGAACCCTTAGTGTCTTTTCCTCATATGGGTTAACCTCCCGTTTTGTACCGTGTGTTCTGTATTTCTGTTGAGTAGCTAATTTCACCACTGAGTCATGTAAATACTGCACCATTAAATCTTTAACTTCTTGTATTTTCCCCCTATTTCCTCCTGAATTGAGAAGTTTTAAACATTTAGCCCTATGTCCTAAACGAACAATATATTTATTTTTTGCCAGGCATGAGGTGTATGATCCGTACCATCCCTGCAAGTCCCTTTTCAAGTCCTCCCACCATTCGATAGGGCTATCATATAAAAAACTCATATCCATTTTCACCAAAAAAAGTTGCTTTATATATTGCTCAACCGCAACATCCTGGAGTCTAGAGGTATTCATTTTCCAGCATCCCCTTCCTACCTTCAACCTCTGATAGTCCCCTAATGTCAAGTTTACTCCTAAATGATCCGAGGTCTCTAAAGGTGTCACCTGTGCCCTATGACATGTGAGTCTTGTGGATACCAACCAGAAATCTATCCTAGTGGATAACTTCCCTTTAAAAAAAGTATGCGTAGGTACCTGTTTCAGAATGACATAAACATCTGAAATATCATTCTTCTTCATAATGGCTAACAGCATGTTAGTGTCACAAAAAATTTTCTGTGTCACCCTTCCCCAATCTCTAGAAGAGAGACCACAATTAAAATCCCCTCCCCATAGAATCAATTTAGATGTGTGGAGGTAAGGTTCTATCTGTCGAAACAAAACCAATCTCCCTGCTTTTGACTGGGGTGCATAAATGTTGATTCTGAAGAATCACATCCAAGACCATAGCTCTCCCAGGCTGTATCTCATAAACATGCAGGACTCAAACATTACCTTTAAAAAGTATACCTAGCCCTGAACACAACTCTTCCCCTATGGATCAGAATGAGACACTCCACCTCCAATCCTTTTGAGCACACTGAATATCTTGTAAAGAGTGCAATCTAGTGTCTTGTACAAAAAAAAAACTGCTCTTTCTTCATACTAAGACTTAAAAAGTGTTTTGCCTCCTTTCAGTGTTGAGAATGCTGTTAACATTGATTGTACAGAGAGAAAGAGAAGAAACCATAGCCATTTTAAATAGAAAGAAAAGAAAAAAAAAAACAAAAGGAAAAAAAAAACTCATCTTTTTTTCTTCCTTTTTTTTGTCTTACGTCTGTTCAAAGGACCAAAGTCTAAAACTGCATCAGCCTGAGAAGATGCCACAGAGGAGAGATCAGATTCTCCGCCATCCTCTTCAGCTCCCTCCTCAAACAATAAGGCATAAGAATTCTGAATAGGTGTTTCCTCCGCTATCTCTTTCTATATAGAAACCACCTTTTCTTGTTTACCTGCTTTAGACCTTGTTACCCTATGGAACTCTGTCTTCCCCTGCACTAAAGGGGGGGGAATAACTCCACCTTCAGCCTCTATCAGGGTTAAATCTTCTGCTCCTACTACCCCTTCTTCTACATTGATAGATTCAGTAACATTTGACTCATTCTGTAAAACTTGTTCTACCAAATGACTACCATTTTCTGCAGTCTGTAGCACCTCTGACTCAACCATCCTAGAAACTTTGTGAGCTACTGGGGTTTTGTCAGGGAGTGTTGTCAGTAGTTCCATAAGTTTCATTTTTTCTTTCTGTGCTGTTGCTACATACAAATCTTGTTCAGCCTGAACTATACTATCTACACTATTGTGAGATGCCCATGTGCATGTACGAAAGGAATGACCCTGCTCCTCACACAAATTGCATCTCAGGGGTTGTCGACAATGCGCCCCTACATGCCTCAGGTCCCCACATAAACCACATTTCTGTTTGTCGCACGCATTACTCAGATGTTCCACATCACCACATTTAAAGCAGACCCTTGGCTGACCAGGGTAAAAAACTAACCCCTATCTCGACCCAAGAAAAAACAGTTGGGAAGGTGCTTAGTCTGACCATTTTCTAACTGCAGAATCACTTGATATTTCCATCCCCCTGTCCACAAATGTTCCTCATCTAAGATGGGTTCTGGAAAAACCTTTAATCGTACAGTGCTTTTGTAGCCAATAGGTAAAGTCAGCAACATTCACCCCCTCATTTCTAAACAGGACAGTAATCTTTTTTGTTAAAGGTTTTGTCAGGGGTATCGCTAAAAAAGGCCTCCACAAAGGTGAGAGCTTCATTAAGTGATATTGTTTCCAAAAACGTTCCAACCCAGCAGGGTGCTTAAAACTGATGTCAAACATTACATCCCCAGGTGCATGTATTAAAGCATAGATCTCATATGCGTAATATTTCATGCTTTCTTTAAATAAAACTTTACCCACAAATTTTCTATCTGGAATAGAATCCACATCACCCCTATACTTTAATCTAACCGCATTTCATCTTTCAGCTGGTTCCATCAAACAACCCCTATCAGATGGAAACAATTGTTCTGCAACTTTTCCATGCCATATTTTTCCTGCATCAGTAACCAAAGTAGCTAGATCATTAACATCCATAGGGATAGTTCCTTGTTCCCTTACAATAGCCTCAGTCTCATTTCCAGCTGGAAAACCAGAGGAGCCATCTGACTCCTGCTCCCTAATGATTTGTAATAAGGGGTGAAGTTCATTTTGTAAGGGCAGTATTACCTCTTCAGTAGGGGAGAGCTGACTCGGATGCATCAAGGGGACTGATTCCAACCCATGAGGAGAGACAGAAGGGGGGGGTATTAAACCAGCTGGTGAGACAGCAGGAGAGTCATTGTTAATATTGGACTCCCACCCATTACCTGCAGCATTTCACTTCCAACCTGCAGCTATCAGGGCTTTTGAAATCCAATCTTCAGAGTGGTGACTGTCTGATACCCGGATACTCTCCTGACAAGTCTCAATCACTCCTTTCTGTTGCAAACCTGCATCTTTGCCCCCATTGTCAATCCCCCTACTTGAACCCTCCAAATCAGTCCCTTTAGAAAAGCAAGGAGCTGGTACCTCAACAACAGGAGAGAAGCTCCCTGAAAGTACAGTCTGAGATATCATAGCAGTCATTACCCTCTCCCCTACCTCCTTTGATGTTGTCGCCCCAGATTCAGCCGTGGAAAGACCAAAGACTTGAAATTCAGTAGGATTACTAGAAGAGATCTCCAGAAAGGTCTTCTGTTCCCCAACTGCCATCATTCCCTTGTCGTCTGCACCACCGATCCTTCCAGCCATACGCAATTCCGTTTCCTGGTTCCTTGTCTCCACGCTCCGACGTTCCTTCACTGAAAAGAGTCGCTGCTTTGCTTCCTCACAACAACGTTCCGCTTCCAAAACACGGTGCTCCAAATCTTGAACTGAGTCATCCTCAACCTGTACAGTGACCGTGCAATTGGAAAAAGGTACAAAAACCCCTTCTGTTGTCGCTTCTGCCACATTGTTATCAAGCTCCATAGCACTCTTTGCCGAAAAGCTCTCCATAACACTCTCGCTGGTCTGCATCTCCAAAGTTTTTAATTTCTTCGGGAGCCAAGGAGGAGACCCGCTCCTCGGCCTCCCGCACGTCCTCCTAGCTCAAAGCTCTGGATGCCACTGATCAGTAAGGCTCTGATCAGCCACACAGCGCCCTCTGCCTCAAACAGAGTAGGGGAATTTCCCCGGTGTCCTGGCCAAATTTCCCTCATTCACTAAAAATACCGCCAACAGTTTAATTTGGTTCAAGGTCAGTTGGCATTCATCTGTATCCCCAACCCCCGGGTCATGCCTGAAAATAGGCAATATTTGTCTAGTGCACTTACCCGGTCAACAAAAATGAAATAAAAATAAATAAAATCATCTAAGTTCTTCAGCATTCATAGTAATGAAACTAAAATTCTTGGTGACTTAGACTAGCTTTCATCAAAATGACTTAAAGCTGCTAAGTGACAAGCTTGATTTCTCCCAGCCAGTCATGGAGCCTTCCAGACCCAACCCAAAATACCCCATGAACTCCTGCATTATGGGTATTGTACTGAACATCAAGCTTCAGAAAATCTCTTTTACTGCTGTATTTGTTAATAATTGTAGTGATTATAATGTGGTAGTTTAGAAATATAGAAAATGTTGGCAGAAAAAGACCATTTATCCAGTCAGTCCATAAAACCCTTAGAAACCCAGGACCTATTGTCCATACAGGGTTCTAACCCAGACTATCTACCCCCCATACTCCTTGTCCTACTGCTACCATCATGAGCAACCACTAAGCCCTTCTCTGTCCCAGCAATGTTTGAAACCATTAATAGTTTTGGAGCCCACCACATCAGCTGGCAGACTGTTCCATGGTTCCATCACCCTTTCTGTAAAATAAAACCGTCTCACTTTCCTCTTGAACCTCCTCCCATCAGTTTCCACTTGTGCCTCCGTGTTCTTGATCCACTACTTAAGCTAAATAGTTCCTCACAATTTACCTTGTTCAGTCCTTTCAGGAACTTGAATGTCTCTATCATATTTCCCCTTTTTCAACTGATCTTCAGTGAATACATGTTCAGTGACTTGAGCCAATCCTCAAAAGATCTGCCCTGCTGGCCCTGAATCATTTTGGTCACCCCACATTACACTGTCTCCAGCCTGTCCTTCTCTTTCCTTAGATGAGGACTCCAGAATTGGACACAGTACTCCAGGTGGGGCCTCGCCAGCACGGGGTCATAATGTCGCAGACAAAACCACGCACCACTAAATGCCACAGTCAAAACAGTGACTTGCCAAAATATGGTCGGTGAAAACACTGACCACACAACAAACACACATACCCCATTAATGACAATGGGACTTTACCTTTTTTTGCATGGGGGTCGGCCCTCGAACACACCCCAAGGACTTTAAATAACCAACTGCAGGGGGGTGGACTTTGGGGATGAGGTTTAAGTCAGGAGGTGTGAAATGTTTTTTTTTTTTATGTTGCAACACCAGGAGACCTGGGAGGAACTGACCCACAGTCCCAGGTCTCCTTTGCTGCTAGGTGCTGGTGCCTTAGCCACTCCACCATGGGAGCAGCTCAGCCAGATCCAGCAGCACAGCATTCTTCATCCCTTCATCTACTTCCTGGCTGTTATACCCCATCACTGCAGATGTTTCTGCACTTCACACAGCACAGTTTTGTAGCCCTCTTTCTGTTGCACTATACTGACCCAGTACCGGCCTTGACAGTGATCTATAGAAAGGTAGTAATACCCCCTTCCTTCTGCTATCAATACTCCTTCCTATACACCCCAGCATACTGTTTGCCCTACTGTAGGTCTTGTTACACTGGCCTGTTTTAGTGAATCACTGATGATGGCCCCTAGGTCTCTTTCCTGAAAGGCTGTGCCCAGCTTTACCCCTCCCATCCAGTACTCTCTCCTCGGGTTCTTGTTCCCTGTGTGCATCACCTTGCATCTTTTGGTATTAAACTTCAACTGTCAAACCTTTGACCACCTCTTTACATCTCCCTAACCCCGTCCTTGTTGTCTACCCTTCCACAGGCCTTAATGTCATCTATCAAGAGATGTTTCTTGCCTTGGATTCCTTCTCCCATTTTTTTTTCAATTCAAACTTTATTAACACATTTTTCCACAATATTGGAGGCAGCAAATATGACATGCACAACTTGTTTAAAATACAATACTCAATCTGCCTCCCACCCTCCCACCCCCATACAGCAGTATTATGCCTTCTTATAACATGAGCACCTAAGACAGTATACATATGTGTACAGGGATAATTAGTACATAACGAAACTTATAGTCATAATTAAGGTGTGAAGGGGATCCCAGATATGTGTATAAGCTGGTAATCTATTGTGGAGACTAGCTATAGCTTTCTCTGTACGAAGGTTAGCAAGGATTTCATTCACCCATTCCTGAAATGTCAGGGTAACCTTATCTTTCCAGTGCCGTAATATAAGTTTTTTGACAGATAATGCAATCATGGAAATGTGAAATCTCCTAACCTTAACCTTGATGGAGGACAGGTCCCCCAGGAGACAAATATCAGGTGTGAAACAATCCCACAAACCCAATAAGGGGTCCAGGTTGGTTTTAATAGCATGCCACAGAGAGATTATTTTGGGACATGACCAAAATATGTGAAGGAGTGTTCCTTCTTCCTGGGAGCATCTGATGCAAACGTTTGACTCAAGAAGACCCCATTTCACTAACTTGACTGGGGTATAATACATGTTGTGTAAAATGTGATATTGCATAAGGTGCAATCTATCTTGGGACACATATTTATGACAGGACTTCCATAAGACCTGCCAGTTGAGAGTATATTGGGGAAAAATAGATCCCCAGAACCTAGTCGGTCCAAAAGAGCCCCCATACTGTCTATGAAACAAGTCATGATATAACTTAGAAATGACACCCGAGGACCCTAATAGGGAAGAAGTCTCCGGAATCAGTGCCCTAACTGACTGGCAAGGGGGGGTGCTACCCAACACCGTTGTAAGCAAGTGCTTTAATTAGAACACTTTAAATTGTGAATATGCTGGGATATTAAATTTCCGGATAAGTTCAGCTACTGGAAGCCACTTTCCTTCATCATCCAAAAACATGGATACTATCCCTTCACCCAAATGAGGCAACCATATGCGGGGAATCAACTGTTTATTCATAGTAAAGGCCGGAGAGTTCCAGATAGATTGGGACAGGTCCAAATATGGAGTATAGCGCAGGAAAGAGCAAAGCTGCGAGTAGACTTTTAAAGAAGTCATAAAGGTGGGACATTTCTCAGCACCTTGTAAATGAGACACTTTGACATAAAACAAAGTTAGGGGATCTATGTTCATAGACCGAATTAAGTCTAGTTCTATTTTGAGCCAAGTCGGTGTCAGACTCTTGGGGCTCGGACACACCCACTTCAGACATTTAGCCAGATGGCTGGCTCAGTAATAGATTGCCAAGTGAGGAATCCACAGTCCCCCATCTAGTTTAGAGGAGGCCAGCTTGTGGTATGCCAATCGGGGGTATTTATTTGACCAAATAAAATTGGTGAAAATTCTGTGCATTTTCTGAAACCAGGATAAAGGGATGTATGAATTAAGAAGAGAGAGGGGGTAGATATTCATCTTGATTATGTTAATCCGGCCCCATAATGAAACCGGGAGTTTGGACCATCTATCCAGATCCTGAATGATTAACTGGGAAAGAGGATCCAAATTTTCTTTGAACCATGCTGAGGGATTACGTGTTAGTTAGATGCCCAGATATTTTAGCATCCGGGGTGCCCAACACAAGCCGGAGGAGGTAATATCGGTCTTGAAGACCTTGTGATTCAGGGGAAAGAAGGAAGATTTGTTAGCATTTAACTTATAATTTGAAAGGGAACTAAATTTAGCAATTTCCCCTAACAAGGCCGGAATAGATGACACCGGGTGGGATAAATAAAGAAGAACATCATCCGCATATGCTGTGATCTTGACCTCATTGCACCCCACCCAAATGCCCTGTATCTCTGCGTTGCTGAATATATTTTGAATAAGAGGTTCCAAATAAAGACTGAATAAGAGGGGGGAGAGGGGGAAACCCTGTCTGGTACCTGAGTATAGAAAAAAGGTCTTAGAAAATGCACCATTTCCTGAAATCTTAGCTGATGGGACTTGATATAATGCACGAATCCAGTCTATAAAGATGGTAGGTAACTGAAAGGCCTTGAGAACATGGAATAGGAAATTCCAATTCACATGGTCAAATGCCTTCTCTGTGTCCAGGGAGACCAGCCCGGCAGGAAAAGTGGCATCCCTGGACTCTGAGAAGACTTGTGAAAGGGTGCACAAATGATCTGAAGATAATCGTCCCTTCATGAACCCCACCTGGGTCATGCCTATCAGGTCCGGGAGAACCATTCTTAATCTATCGGCCAATATCTTCGAGAGGATTTTAATATCTTGATTTAAAAGGGATATGGACCTATAACTTTATACTAACTCTGGATCCTTGTCCGGCTTGGGGAGAAGAACAATCAGGGCTTTGAACAGATAGGTATCTACCACAACCCCAGAGAGAATGTGTTGAAATAGCTGGTGAAGCACCGGCAATAAAAGTTCTCGGAAAGCTTTGTAAAATAGTGAGGAAAAACCATCCGGCCCTGGGACCTTGTCCGAAGGCAAGGTTCCAATAACCTCTGAGACCTCCTCCAGGGATATTGGTGAGGCTAAGAAGCTCCTGTGCTGTTTTGATAGGGTAGGCAGATAGGAGTCCTTTAAGTACGCCTCCAGAGTCTCCGGACAAGGAGGACACTCCATGTCCCTGTAAAATTGTCCATTGTACAGTGCAAACTCTTGTACTATCTCAGAAGGGGATACTGTCAGAGACCCATCCACCTGGGCCCGAATTGGGGGGATGAATCTTGCAGATTCCTGTTGTTTTAACCGAAATGCGAGTAATCGCCCCACCTTTTCTCCCTGATCCGTATAACTAGCTCTGGCTCGGATAATAGCTAACTCTTCCTTTTCCCTCAGCAGGTTTAAATATCTATCTCTGGCAACCAGAAGCTTCTTTCTGTCCTCACTCGAAGTGCTGATGGAAGAGAGACCATGCCCTTTTCCTCTTAGATGCTAAACTGATAAGGATTCCCCTCATGTAGGCCTTAAAGGCACCCCATAAAATATCTGGCTTTGCACTAGCAATCGGGTTAGATGAGAAGAAAAGCTCGATCTGTTCTTTTATAAGCTTGCAATACCTGGCATCCTTTAATAATTGTTCATTGAGTTTCCAATGGGTCTCTCTTCTGGGCGTATTAAGAAAAGCTAGATTGCATACCACAAGGGAATGGTCAGAAATAGGGCCAGGCTGGATTGAGGCAGACATAACCCCGAGCAAGAGCCCCTGGGAAATTAGTACATAGTCAATGCGAGAGGTATACTCCTTGGAGTTGGGGTGCAGGACACGCCAAACATCACATAGCCCGCATTGATCCACCAAGTCCCTGAATGCCCTTTGCCCAGGGGATAGTCCCCTCAATCCACTCTTGACCTATCCATATTAGGGTCCAAGACCAAATTGAAATCACCACCCATAATGATCATTGTGGGAAGCATTGGGAGAATAATGGTAATCAGCCTAATAAAAAAGTCAGAATCATCAGTATTAGGCCCGTAGATACTGAAAAGTAAAAGTGGTATGGACCAGAGAGTGCCCTGAATCAAGACAAACCTGCCCCCCAGATCTTTAATAACGTGAGGAGATGAAGGGAATGCCTCTGTTAATAATTAGCATGGCTCCACAACTGCTGGTGGATCCCGAGGCATTGAAGACCTGACCCACTTGTTGCCTCCTTAGTTGAGAAGCTTCTGACTCTAATAAATGGGATTCCTGAAGAAACGTTATCTGGAAATGCAATAGACTTAAATGCTTAAGCACCTGATATTGTTTGGATTTTTTCCTAATCCCCTTCACATTCCAAGTTGCAAAAACCATGTTATTGGCCATCTAGATCAGTAGTACTGAGCTTAGGACAAAAAGCCCTGTACAATAACAATGAAAGGAAATTATCCAGATTCCCCTAAATACTGCTGTACCCCTCATCCTACCCCCCAACGCAAACCATTTATTCCCCTGTCCCCCCTGGATTCCTTCTCCCATGTCACTGATGAACATATTACAAAGGACTGGACCCAGGACTGATCCTTGGGCCCCCCCACTGGTAACCTCCCTCACTTCAGATTTGACTCCATTAACCACAACCCTTTGGTGCCTCCCTTACAACCAGTTTTTTGCCCATCTGTGTCCTTACCTGTATCCAGATCCTCTAGCTTCCTCAGTAGCCTTCTGTAAGGTAGCAAGTCAAAAGCATTGCTGAAATTGAAGTAGAGTAAAAATCTACAGTGTGGCCCTTATCTACTACCTTTGTTACCCAGTCAAAGAATACTATCAGGTTGGTCTGACAAGACCTCCCTGCAACAAACTCTTGTTATTTACAGTCCTGGAGTCCACCACTGTCCAGGTAGTCTATGAGGTCCTCTTTGACTAGTACATCCATCAGTGTACCCACAATAGAGGTAAGACTGACAGGTCTTTAGTTATCTGGATGCTGTTTGTCCCCCTCATCTTAGGGAGAAGGACTATGTTCACTATTCTCCAGTCTTTTGGAACTGCCCTTATCTCAGTTGAGCTATTGAATACCCCTACCAGGGGTTCAGTTAGTTCTGTTACCAGTTCTTTGAGCACTCTCAGAAGCATCTCATCTGTTCCTGGAGCCTTTTCTATCTTTAGGGCTACAAGCCTTTCCAAATGTTGTCACTGGATAATACTTGCTATCTTATCTCAGGGATCCTCCTTACAGTTGCATTACTGCCACTCTCAGTCAGAGGCCCTCTGTCTTCCCTTGTGAATATAGAGCAGTAGTAGTCATTTAGAACAGCTACTTTCTGCCCCTCTTCCTCAGTTACCCTACCTCTCTCTTCTATCCTAACAATGCCTCTTCCCTTCTTTCTTTTTTCTCTAAAATATCTGAAGAACTGTTTTTCCCTTCCCTTAACCCCCTCTGCAATATGTAGCCCTGTGTCTTCCTTTGCTTCTCTGACTGCCCTTTTGCTTTCCCTTGTTCTCATTTGGTACTCTTCCCCATTATTCCTTACTTTGTTTTTCCATGTACCTGGTGAAGACCTTCTTTTTGGCTTGCACTGCTTCCCTGACCTCTCCAGAGAACTATATTGATCTATTGTACCTGTTTTTTTTATTACTTTTCTCATGCAAAACTTGTTGCCTCAAGAATGGCTCTCTTGATTTCTCCCCATCTTCCTTCCATATCTGTGATGCTGTTCACTGTAACTAATGTATTTTGGACCAGTTCCTTCATCCAGTTGAAGTCTACCCTTATAAAATCTAGGACTTCAGCCTTTGATGAAGACTTACTTGTCCCACGGGCAAGGTCAAACCATATAGAGTTATGGCCGCTGGACCATAGTGGATCCCCTACCCGTATTCCTCCTACCACTTCTAAGTTGGTGAGCACCACATCGAGAATGGCAGCCTACCTAGTGGGTCCCCTAACCAGTTGCACCAGCAGGCAGTCCTGCAATGTATCCAGCAGGGATTGACTTCTGGAGCTCCTGGCTGCTGGAATGACCTAATCAATATCTGGTAGATTTAGATCACTCACCACCACCACCTCCCCTTTGTCACCCACCTTTCTAGTTCTGCCCCTAGCTCCTTATCTCTCTCTCTCTCTTTCTCCTGTCCTGGATGTCTTCCTGAGGATGCTGTGAGCTGAACCCACAGTGATTCTGTTTCCCCATTACCACCCCTGATGTTTCCATTGTCCACTCCTTCTGTGCCTTCTGTGATGTACAGGGCTACACATCCTCTTTACCTTTTCCTCTGTCATGTCTAAACATGGTGTAGCCTGGGACTGTCAGGTTCTAGTCATTATTCTCTGTGGTCCAAGTTTCTGTAATGGTTGCTAGGTCCATTGCAGTGTCTGCCACCATAACCTGGATCTCACTAATTTTATTTCCCAGACTCTTGGCATTCAGTCAGACCCCTTTTCATCTTTCTCCTGATCCTCTCCTCTTTTTTCCTGTTCCTTCTTCCTTATTTTTCCATAGTCTCCTTCATTTTTTTTTCATGTGAATATAGGCTTTGCCAGCTCTCCCTCAGTGGCCTCTTCCTTTAACCTACTTTGAACTTCAACTGTGCTATTATCCACCTTGCTGCTACTAGTCCGCTGTTCAAGGGGAGCCTTAGCTAGGTTTCCCACTTGCTCTCCTTTCTCAGTGGTTCTCTTAGTCCCTGTCTCCTCTGCAGTCAGTTTAACTATCTAATGTAGACATGTCAAACTTCTGCCCTACAGCACTCACTCCTCCTCTCTCGTCAGGTTAAGACCATCAACCTTAAACAGACTCCTGTCCCAGAACCACCATTAGTCCACAGTACTTTCCTTCCTTCTGACACCATCCCTTCAACCACTCATTAAAGTGCATAATCTCTTCATTACTCTGTTGTTCCCATTCTCCCATTCTATTTGTGTCAAGGGCTCAAAAAAAACAAACATGTGTGCCTAACTTGCACAACAAAAGGTGCCTCTCCCATTTCTACAAACTTGATTATCTTAATGATCTGGCGCCCACCAAATAGCAAATGTTTTATGTAGGCCCTTCAGTGCACAAAGCTGACAAATTTCTCAGTCAGCAGCTACTCTCTCTCATGAATAAACATGCTCTCCTAGTGAAGCTAAGAGTAAGCAAACTCTGGCCAATGACAACCATGCTCACGTGATGGAATTTGCTCTATCGTTGTTGGGAATAGATAGCACAGCAGTTACATATACATTCTGAATGTGTGTTATGACAATGGGAATTGGTGCATACAGATACTTAAGGGACACTGTCAGCTTTTTTTAAATTTCTAAAGTATATCTTAACACTTGACCTGTTGCCATTAATATAACAACACAATAATAAATGCCCCATGATTTGCAAAATATTTCCATTTATGGATTTTTCAGGCTAAAAGTACATTTAAGGCAATCCACTCTGATGACCTGCAGGCCGATGCTCCCATGCACCCATGGTACAATGTGGTGTCGAGCCATGGGTAACCTTGTTCATGAGCAAATTTTGAATTTTTTTAATAGATAATAGCAAAATACATGTTCCAATAGTGTTTACTTAACTGAGTTCAGCAGAGTCAATCTTTTAGCAAAATGAGTACTCTAACATGGTTTCGTTTGCCTTTGAAAATCAAATCCATCACCCCACACGTGCGCATTAAGCATAGGGCCTGCCTCTCTGGCAAAGGGAAGGTTGTGTCTATAATTATTATTCACATTAGCCAATAACCGCTCTGTTTCAAATAACTATATTTTTTTTAAAACTGTCAATGGTAGTACATTCATTTAAGTGTATTTTAGCAAGAAAAATCAATAAATGGAATTATTCTGCTAATCATGGGGCATTTATGTATTGCATGGTTATATTTATTTAGTTAGTTTTTGTTACCAGAAGGAACACTAGACAGAGAGTTGCCTATTTTTCAGGAATGACCTGGAAGGTTACAAAGAAGTATACAAAGTAACAGTCATACATAGCACAAAATTAATAAAAACTTACTTAATAGCAGTAGGTCAAATGTTAAAATATACTTTAGAAATAATAAAACAAAGAAATTGGCAACTACTGCTTGTTGAATGGTGAAAAGAATAAAACAACATGCCTTCTGTCATATATAGTTTACAGTTCAGATTGACAGACTTGTTCCCAGTTACAATTACTGTAAGTCAGCACACATACAGTATGTTACTGTTATTAGAAGAGGGTGCTATGCACAAGCCAGATCAAGCCAAGAATGAGCTCCTAGACATGTAATCATAAAAGACCATGCACATTAGAGCAATCACAAGTCCAGCTTACAGTAAACTGACTTAAAAATCTAAATAGCCAAACAAAACAAGCATTTGTCAATGCCAGATGTTTGCCATGGTCTGTGTGTGTGTGTGTGTGTGTGTTTGTGTGTGTGTACTGTGTGACCACATGTGGATGTTCATGGACAGGGTCAAAACTGGTACCACACCACTAGCCAAACGCTGTTAGATTTTCTTTCGGGATAGTCAAAAATATTTTCAAGTAGCCAGGAGGGCTTGTACTGGAAAAGATAATATTTCAATAAGTAAATCAGCTGTGCCAGTAGAAAAGGCTGTGGGGCTAGTGGATTTTGCAAGTCACTACCCTGCTGGCTAGTAGCTACAAAACTTAATCTGATCCCTGCATGGATCAGCCTGAGATGGGATTTTTTTAAATTCTATTTATTCTCCCCTAGCTGGCTACTGGTAAGGACCCAATCTAAAAGGTAATGATTGACAGATTTAATATTGAACAAAACGCAAGCAACACAGCTCAGGAGACATCGGCTGGAGCCACACTCAATCGGAAATACCAGCGGGGGGGTGCTTACTTTTTATATATAATAAAATGATGCTGTTATTTGGAGCTGCTTTGCATCTTCTTGTGCTGTACAGCCCGCAGATTTAATATTGAGCCTAGTGGGTTCAGTTATTAATTGAGATAGGTGAGCTTCAGATACAGAGGTGTGAGTGGTACCAGATCCTATCCCAACCAACTGATATTGAAATCACCACATAACACCAAGGGGGGGGCTAGACTAAGAGGAAATAAGGGAGGGGGGGAGAGACAGATGGGAGATTAGAGGGGAGTTAGACACAGCCTGAGGTAAGTTTATTTCCATGGCCCAGGATGATTTGTATGTAATCCCCTTGTTACCCGGGGTTACTAGAATCCCAGTCAGACCTAGTGGTAGGCAGGGAAGGCAGCTTGTGAAACTCCAGTTAAATGGGTTTCACACTGTCTCACTCTGTTCTCAGTCTCAGCTGAGAATGAGGGATGACATCACCAATAGAACTATCGCAGCTGCATGAGCCACATTGGAATCTGCAGCAAGGGAGTTAGTTAGAATGTTGGGAGGTTTTAAAGTCAGTCTTCAGTGAGTGAGTGTGAAGTTGGGAGCTTGCTGAGAAAGCAGCTCAGTGAAGGCTCTAGGAGCCTCAGCCTGACAGAGGGCTACTTTTAGTTAAAAGGGTGTGTGTCTCCATCTTAAAGAGAGACACAGAAGATAATTGAAGTGGTGGAGACCGCTGTTTTCAGGTCTCAGTGCCCCCTCCCTTCGGAGGGGGCAGGAAAGGGTTCCCTGCAGATTTCTGGGGCAACCCCCTAATTCTGCTTGTAAAGGAAAAGCTGCCTATGTGTTCCAGAGTTTATTTGGGAGAACAAGAAGATTTGTGAGTCACCTGTGGGGCACCTGCAACGTGAGAGTGAGTGTCTGCTCTTGTTAAAAGGGCCTATGTTTTTCACCCTGGGACTTGTATGACAATGTGGGGATTGAACCACTAAATATTGGGAAGCCTAGAGTAATGGGCTAAGCAAATTAAAAGTAGGTTCAAGTCCAGAGCTTGTTGGGATGCAAATGATATGTAGAGGAGATGTGACAGACGTCTACCCAGAATCTACATTTGAAAGTTTTCAGTAAAGAAATTGTTCAGTTTCCAAAGAAATGGACGGGTATGGGCTGTGGGAGCTGGAGGTGGGTGGCCCCCCATCTTTAGTGACCAGGTCCACCTCTACGGATTTCTTCTGTGGATTTCTACTTTACCTCAGGCACTTGGCCAGTGATGAGGGAAGTACCCAGACATGGGATTGTAAGGAAAATTCTCTCTAGGAGTCAAAGACTCTAGTGTGGTTTGGGGAGCCACAACAGGATAATTGGTTCATTCCTCAAATGGACCACGGATCAAGTGGCCGGCGGGGGAGCCCGACCAGTGGGGAAAACCCAAGTAATGTACAAGTCAGGCTGTGTACCCAAAGCTGCGTGCAAGTCCGGGCTTTGTGCCTGGTGGGTTTAGAGCCTGAGGGCTAGTAACGGTGATAAAGTGTTCTGTTGTTTCTAATCTGCATTACCAGGAATGTAGCCCCGTGGGGGGTCTGTCTATGCTTTGTTTGTTCAGCTTGGGATGTGAATAAAAGCCACACTGAAGAATCCCATTCCTGGTTCTGGACATTACAGTTATTGCTTCCTGTGTTCGGATTTACTTGGTTGCCCCTGTGCAGAGTAGCCAAACCTAGGTCCCCTTGTGCCGAGTAACCTCATCCTCCCTGAACCTAGTCCCCACCAGGTACTGCTGTCAGCTTCAACAGCATGCCACCTGTCATTTTGCTAGAAAGGCAGGGGTGAGGGGTTACAAAAATGGAGGCACCGCTTTGGATTTTGTTCTGGGAGGAAGGTGCCTGGGCAAGGGGGCTAGCGTTTTGGCTATCTGGCAGTGGGTAGCCCAAAAAGCTGAAGCAATTTCCCTACTGTGTTGCTGTGTGCTGTGGATCTTATGCTGCTGTTTAAAATTGCCAACTGTTTACTAAGGAGCAGTAAAGCCAAAGAGTGTGCCCTTGTCCTGCATCAAATTGTTTACAGTGCTTTTGCCTACTTTTAAAATGAACTGTAGTAAAGAAAAGTGTGGAAGACTAGGGGTAGAAACAGGAAAATTGTGCCCTGGATGTTTGAAATGCTTTTAAAATGAACTGTGGTAAAGAAAAGTGTGGAAGACTAGGGGTAGCAACAGGAAAATTGTGTCCTGGACGATTGAAATGCTTTTAAAATGAACTGTTGTAAAGAAAAGTGTGGAAGACTAGGGATAGCAACAGGAAAATTGTGCCCTGGACGTTGGAAATGCTTTTTGAAGGAATGAGAGACTTGCAGGTGTAATGGCTATGTTAAATGGCTGAAATGGGCTCCCGCAGTGGAGTCAGTTGGTAAAGAAAAAAAAAGTTGCATTCTGCAGTTTAAATTTGCCTGCTCGACGATTGCAGTGAGGAGAAGAGCCCTCGCGAGGAAGAAGAGGCTCATTTGCATGGCATTGTGTGATTGGTCAGGCTGAGATCAGTCCCACCTCTCAGCCAGCTCTACAGTGACTGCCCCAGCATTCGAGAGGGAGTGTGAGTGGAGTGCGTGTACTGGCTAGTGGAGGAGCATCGCGGAGTGTTAAAATCACTGTAAACATTGTAAAAATAGACTTTCTAGTTTAAAATCGGGCTCAGCCTGCTAATCGATCATCAGAATTGCAAGTTTGATGGTTAAAAAGACGATCAGCAGGACTGCCCGCCCGCTTCTGTTCTGAGGCCTCCAAGAACTGGCTGCAGGCCGTTTTTCCCCATCACAGCAAACTGCTACTGATAACAGTAAGTAACAACATTGAAAAGTGCTCAAACAGTGATTTTCTGCCCTATGCCATATAAATGTGTGTGCAGCAGTGTAGTCGCTTTGCAAGTAACGACTGTGTCAAGTCCTGACAGCAAGTGCAAATCTGTTAAGCCATTGACTGTATGCATAGTAATAAATTTAGCCTCAGTTTAAAGTTTAAAGCCAGAGAGAGACTGTGAGTTGTAGCCAATGTGCAGCACTAGTTATACAGGCAATCCTGTGCTAACAACCTGAAGCTTTAAGGAACTGTAGTAAAAGAAAAGTTACCCGCATGTAAAAAGTCCGTGAAAAATCCTGTAAATCTGTTTAAAGCAAGAACAGAGCAAATTGTGCAGTTTGAGCAAAAGTTATCAGTAGTTTGTGTAAATCGGGTGCGCAGTGGCTTGACCCAGATTCTGAATGTTGATGCACAGGGGTGCTGCCGCTGCCATTACAGGGTGGGGTAGTAAAGTAAACACAGCAGCAGAGGAGCCATTTTACAACTAAAGTGTGTGTTCAGTAACGTGGGACTTTCAGTTACAGTGAACTTTTGTTTGTTTTTCTGCAGTTATGGCCTCAGGACCAGCTCGTTACCCAGATCATGCCCAGGTTGCAGTAACAGCAGCAGTAAATAGATTGAGGGATATTGAAAAGTGGTGCTATGGAGGACAACTGCCTCCTCATGTGGCGATTCCTGGTTTTCCAGTGCATGTATGTCAAATATGCTTGAGAGCTGGAAGGGACGTCTTCATGATTCCTCACTGTGCTGGATGCCTAGAAAAATATGGCTTGTATAAAGTGCCTCCAATCCGGTTGGCTCCCACATGGACAAAGGTTCAGGAATCTGCAGTTGGCAGCACACAGCATCAGGCGGAGCCTGTGGAGGAAGGCCCCTCGGGGGAGTGTGGCACAAAGTTAGAGGGTGCAGAGTTAGAGACAGAACCAGAAGTTGAAGTTTCAGATGCTGTATCCCAGAAGGAAAGTTCGGATAAAGCATCAATAGATCCCTGGAGGGGGGAGGCCTATCCCAAGTCTCTTAGGTGAAAAGATGAGATGCGGGAGGCCTTTGAGTGGGAGGTGTCGACCACCACGTCTAGTGATGAGTGGATAGTCTCAGGAGTGAGAACGACTGCTCACTCCTGGGCTCAGATCTTCAGTGAAGAGGAAGATGAGGGGGAACATATGTGGCCTTGTGAAAAAGGAACAGGTACACAGCCTCAAGATCTTGCCTCAGAGGAATGCATGGAAGAAAGTGGTGATGCCACTGCCCTGGCTTCGCAAGAGAAAGAAGTCAGGGATCCGTTTCTAATTTCTTTAAGGATGCGTAGCTGGCAGAACCAGGACTGGCCACCCCCAAGCCAGGCCAGCAGTCTTAGATTGACCAAAGCAAGTAAAGAGGAGAGACTGGTTCGTAGAAAGGCAAATGAGATCTATGGTATGACCTTTCCTACCTTTCCTCGAAAAGTCTGGGAGGAGATTGAGAACAGCAGTAAATCCTGGATCTGGGATGAAGCCATGAAAAATGTGCATCCTGGGGCCAACAAGCATGTAAAGAACAGACTGTTTCACGAGAAGTATACCCAGCGGAGGAGAGGCAGGACACTGTTTATAGACAGAGTGAGAATAGTGGACAAAGAGGGACGTGAAATCTCCCACTGTGTGAATTATGTGCACCCAGACAGGGTAATAATTCAAGCTCCTGACCCCCTGTACTATTGGCCTCAGTGCAAAGACCTCCCAGCAAATGTGCCCGTGCCTACTAAATATACAGCAGAGCAGTGGTAGTAAATACTGCCACACCAGACTGTGAAGTGCCTTTATTGATTCACCAACATGGACATCCAGGACTCAGGTGCCCCACATTCATCAGTCTACAGTGTGCTGGCCTTTCCAGAATCCATCGACTGGCACACCAGATGACTTCAGATCCAGAGAGGACACCAGCCCAGCTGTATCCTGTTCATCGCCTGGTAATCGGATGACGTCGGACCAGCTGTTTTCTTTTTGTTCCTGTTCTAAGGTTCCATCTCCAGAGATGACATCATCCCAGCTGTTCTCAGATGTGCCCTCCTGTGGTTCCCGGAAGATGTCCACCCAGCTGTATCGGAAGAAATGCTGCCAGGGAGAGTCTTCATCAGAGGTGCAGGTCAGTCCCAAAATTTCCATTCTACAAGTGGCTGGTAAGTCCGAACTTTTCTATCTTTATGACATTGCAGTACACACCCTACACTAGCAGACTTCAAATGTGTGAACTGTCTGCAAAGACCTCTCTTCGGACTTTGGTCTGTTAGAACTGTGCTTCACCGGGCTCCAGCCCAGGAGAGACTCTTTATTGGACTAGCCTTCGGGCATTGTGGTCACTAGTTGGGACTTTAAGGGCACTCCATCCCACCAAATGTGTATTGTAAATAATGTAGTTGTTTTCTAATGTAAATACTGTTTTTCTACCTTTTTCTAAAAAAAATCTTTATGGGATTCTGCAGTGTTTTGATGGTAGGGGTTTAGGTAGACTGTGTATGCAGATTAGAAGTGTGTGTTGTCTTCTTTTCTTACAGGTGTTCCTGGGAAGACAGAAGAGAAGACAAGAAGAGGAGGGGGCTCATCGGAGTTTCTCATTAGTACTTTAGTGTGTAGAAATTTAAAGTACTGTGGTGTTATTGTTGTTGTTACTGTATTAACCCTTTCCTTCCACAGGTGTGGTTGTGGGGGTAGGGAGAAGACAGTAACATGGTATAAAATGTGGTATTTTAATGGTGTGTGGTTGCAGGTTGCCCAAGGTCGGGGAGGTCCCTGGGTTGTTTTTGTTTTTGGGGTATTAGGTTAAAGGCAGATAGGTTTTCCCTAGAGGGTTGGGGGGATAGACAGGCTGTGGCCCTGAGCTGCAGTAAGGACCACAGTGCTGATCTATCAGGGCTATGCTCTGGATGGTTCTACCAGAACCACTAAGTGTCCATAGTAAGTGGATAGTGTAGAGGCTGATATGTCAGCACAAGGCCTCTAGGCCCTTAGTGTTGCCTTCCTGTGCTTGCAAATGGTAAGAGGGGGCCTGATCACCCCCCTCCGCAGGTAGCACATAGGGTGGGATAGCCTAAGGCCGGGTAAACAATGACTGTGGACAGTCATTTTCCTGGTCAAGGGCGAGTGTAACCCCCTTGTTACCCGGGGTTACTAGAATCCCAGTCAGACCTAGTGGTAGGCAGGGAAGGCAGCTTGTGAAACTCCAGTTAAATGGGTTTCACACTGTCTCACTCTGTTCTCAGTCTCAGCTGAGACTGAGTGAGGACATCACCAATAGAACTATCGCAGCTGCATGAGCCACATTGGAATCTGCATCAAGGGAGTTAGTTAGAATGTTGGGAGGTTTTGAAGTCAGTCTTCAGTGAGTGAGTATGAAGTTGGGAGCTTGCTGAGAAAACAGCTCAGTGAAGGCTCTAGGAGCCTCAGCCCTGACAGAGGGCTACTTTTGGTTTAAAAGGGTGTGTGTGTCTCCACCTTAAAGAGAAACACAGAAGATAATTGAAGTGGTGGAGACCGCTGTTTTCGGGTCTCAGTGCCCCTTCCCCGGAGGGGGCAGAAAAGTGTTCCCTGCAGATTCCTGGGACAACCCCCTAATTCTGCTTGTAAAGAAAAAGCTGCCTATGTGTTCCAGAGTTTATTTGGGAGAACAAGAAGATTTGTGAGTCGCCTGTGGGGCACCTGCAACGTGAGGGTGAGTGTCTGCTCTTGCTAAAAGGGCCTATGTTTTTCACCCTGGGACTTGTGTGACAATGTGGAGATTGAACTACTAAATATTGGGAAGCCTAGAGTAATGGGCTAAGCAAATTAAAAGTAGGTTCAAGTCCAGAGCTTATTGGGATGCAAATGATATGTAGAGGAGATGTGACAGACATCTATCCAGAATCTACATTTGAAAGTTTTCAGTAAAGGAATTGTTCAGTTTCCAGAGAAATGGCCAGGTATGGGCTGTGGGAGCTGGAGGTGGGTGGCTCCCCATCTTTAGTGACCAAATCCACCTCTACAGATTTCTTCTGTGGATTTCTACTTTACCTCAGGCACTTGGCCAGTGATTAGGGAAGTACCCAGACGTGGGATTGTAAGGAAAATTCTATCTAGGAGTCGAAGACTCTGGTGTGGTTTGGGGGGCCACAACAGGATAATTGGTTCATTCCTCAAATGGACCATGGATCAAGTGGCTGGCAGGAGAGCCGGGCCAGTGGGGAAAACCCAAGTAGTGTACAAGTCGGGCTGTGTACCCAAAGCTGCGTGCAAGTCCAGGCTGTGTGCCTGGTGGGTTTAGAGCCTGAGGGCTGGAAACAGTGATAAAGTGTTCTGTTGTCTCTAATCTGCATTACCAGGAATGTAGCCCCGTGGGGGTCCATCTACGCTTTGTTTGTTCAGCTTGGATGTGAATAAAAGCCACACTGAAGAATCCCATTCCTGGTTCTGGACATTATAGTTATTGCTTCCTGTGTTTGGATTTACTTGGGTGCCCCTGTGCAGAGTAGCCAAACCTAGGTCCCCTTGTGCCGAGTAACCTCATCCTCCCTGAACCCAGTCCTCACCAGGTACTGCTGTCAGCTTCAACAGCATGCTACCTGTCATTTTGCTAGAAAGGCATGGGTGAGGGGTTACATGTACATAAACAAACATATGAGGAGAGGCTGAGGTAACTGAATATGTACACCATGGAGGACAGAAGGGAGGTGGGGGATATGATTGAAACTTTCAAGTACCATAAGGCATAAACAGGGTTGGTACTGAGGGCATTTTTAACTTAAGAAAGGAGGGTACAACAAGGGGACATAACCTTAAATTGGTGGATTCAAGAAGGAATGAGGCACTTTTTCACTGAAAGGGCGGTGAAGCAGTGGAATCAGCTATGGGAGGAGATGGTGGCAGCAAAGACAGTGGCCAGTTTCAAGAGGGGTTGGGATAGGGTAAGGAAGAGAATTAGGGCTGAAGGGGGCTCTACTGGGAATGGGTTAGAAGAGGGGAATGGGAAGGTAAGAGATAGCTCCGGCTGGAGTTGAGGAGGGGGGCAGCTCCAAGGAAGTAACTGAGCTGCACACTCAAGCAGACTCAATAGACCATTACAGCCTTTTTCTGCTGGCAGTTTCATATGGTCATATGTACATTCGGCCAATATAGCATTCACCTCTAGTGTTGTGTCCATGACAGCATAATGATTACAGGAGCCCCAATATAAACACAAAAGAGGCAATGGAAAAGAAGTAAATATTAAAGTACACACAGAAGCAAAACCAACAACCACAAAGAGTATGTATAAAGTGATGCAACAAAGGTGACATGCATCTGTCATATCCTTATGAAATTACTGTTTTCACAATTTTGTTTTACTACAGTCTCACCCTTCTTCCACAAGATTCTGTTTAGTCATACCCAATGGGAGTTGGGGAAACATGACTGCCCCGATGGAGGTGGGGAACCTTGGTGACCACTGGCTGGCACGTAGGTACCGTTGTATGTCAGGGCTGTCTGGTAAGGGAGAATTAAAAAAATTAACAGGAACAAAAAAAAAACACACAACATCATTGTGCATACCTGATGCACCCTGTCAACAACAGGTAACAACAAAACATCAACTCGTCATACTGATTCCTGCATCACGACATGTGGTCACCAAGATGATGACACAGAAATGGACAGCACAACCAACACGACAGGGATTTGAAGTACACTGTTCTCTGTATACGTATGTATACTCTCTCTACAACCTGTCATGATCCCCATAAGGGGGTCCACTGTACAGGTTACAGCTGTCTCCCATCAAGTGGTGTGGAGGGCTGATGTAGCTGGGGACCAGGTGGCAAAGAACTGCCAGCTAGTGGAGAATAAATAGAATAAAAAAGTGAAATCCCATCTCAGGCTAATTCATGCAGGGGTTGAAATTAAAGAACTAGTGTACTGCCTAAAAATAATATTAGATTTCAAAAGTAACCAGCCATTACCTTTATATCTGAGGTACTTTCCCTTTTCCCTTTGTTTAATTAGAAGATTGTTTGCCTGATGTTAGTAGCTGTGTTATGTAATCATAGCTCTTAGCCTGGCAGCTGACATATCTAGTTCTATAGCCCCCCACTACATCATCAGCATTGTTACCTCACTGACTGTGACATCACTGTTGCTTAAGAACAGCCATTAAATGACTGCCAGGTCATTCACTTGTGATGTCACTTTCAGTGAGATCACCATGCTGATGATGTAGTGGGGGGGTGATACAGATAGATAAGTCAGCTGACAGGTTAAGAGCTGTTCCACACATCCAGCACAATATTATCTCACAGAAGACTTTCTAATGAGCAAAAGAAAAAATGCTTCAGAAATGAAAAGTTACAACTGACTGCTTCTTAACATTTGTATCATTTTCCTGTCTGTCTGCTTTGGCTGCACTAGCTCTTTAAGTTTTGCAGCCAGTAGCCAGCAGGACTAGTGACTTGGAAATCCATTAGCCCCACAGACATTTCTGTTGGCCAGCTGATGGACTTACTGAAATATTACCTTTTCTGGTACAAGCCCTCAGGGCTACTTAAAAACATTTTTGACTGTCCCAAAAGAAACTCTAAAAGCATGATATGTTTTAAGATGAAAAAGTGCACAGGAACAGTCAACTTTAAACCTCCACTGTAAAAAGAAAAACAAAAAAACACTAACTTACTCCAGCACCAGTCAGAGATATGAGATCATTGCACACACAAGGCTGGCTGCTTGAAACTTAAACACTCAGTTTCTGGTTTATACTGCAGCTATTATAAAACAAAGGGATACTGCATGCTACTAGCTACAACTTGAAGTGCATACATGCTGTTACAAATATAGATATATAGCATGGATGTGTGGAGGGGTTGTAGGATAACAGATGGACCAGACACTGGACTTCAAGTTCAACACACAATCTTTGTGTGATGTTTATTCAAAATACAAGAAATAACCTTCAGCAGTGGCATATTCCTTCTTCAGTATATCAGTTTGTAGCAACAGACTATGAATGTCCTTTCTCTGCACTTAGCCAGCGCCTACTGACACTGATCTCTGATCTAAACATTTTTAGTGAAAATCCTTCATCCCTATGTGGGCCTTGTTTGCTTGGGTAGTGGGGGCTCAAAAAGAACAAAAACAAAACAAGCTGAAAACAAAGAACCTCAGTGCAGAATCACTGAAAAAAAAGGGTTACCCCAAAGGGCATTGGCAAGGACAAGTTTCAAAGAAATACAACATCATACATACTTCCATAATGCAAAGCATCATGGAATATATGCAAATCACCATGAAATTTCAGACTTGTTCAACTTACAGCAATTTACATGCATTTTAAATAGCACAACTAACTTTTTTCAATTTAATATACTTTATTAAGTTTTTAACTTTTACAGCAAGATCAAAACCAAAAAAGAAAAAAACAAGAACCATTGCATACATTGGAAGACACTCCCTGATATACACAGGAGGCTAGAGTAAACATACCAGTAATAACAATTGTGGTCATGGAAAGTGTCTATCTATAACTGTCAGGCCTGTGATAGACTAAAAGAGACCATAATGACAATACAAGGTCCAGTTAAACAGTAAATGAAACCTAGCTAGAGAAAAAGAGTTAAAACTACACCCTTCCCCCAACCTCCCTAATCCCCCCACCCCACCCCCTGGAGCATGCACTAGAGGAGTGGTAGAGGTATAGCTGAGTAAAACCTTGCTACAAAAAAGAGTAGTGGCTTGGGACCACTTCTTGGCTATGAGGCAACCTGGGACTCATAGATGGAGTTTCCCTCTGTGGAGAGTTTGGAGCCTCCCCCCCCCCGAACCATCAGGGGCTACATGGCCAGTATGGATGACTGGGACTATGGCAAGCAGTGGACCCCAGCAGGCACTACAAGCCGATGCTCAATTATTCCACTGGGCTATGTGTTTTTCCACTTCCAATGCCTGGAGTAACTCTGCATGCCACTCTTGAAGAGGTAAGCCATGCTGGTCCATCCAGTGATGGGCGATAAATAGCACAACTAACTTGATTTCTATAATAGTCACCTAGTACTTTTTACCATTATCAAAAACACCTAGTGCCATGGTATTTTCAACATTTACAGGTTTCATAAACATAGGAAATATACTTCAAGGAATTTTATGACATAGTGTTATTATATACTAAATCCAACAATGATAAACACAACCTGTTTTACATATGCTTGGAGGTCACCACAATAACCTCCCTGTATGAGGACCAGAGAGGGGAAAGGAAAATTAAAGAGGACACTATAGCCTAGTCAAGAAAGGGAAGAGGATGCCCATAGGTGGCCAACCTTATGGACTAGAAATTGTAAAGGATAGATTAGGCTAAGAAATAGAAGAACTGTTGCAACAGATTTAGGAAAAGGTTGGTCCTCAAGAATGGCAGGAGCTCCCTGTCACAGGATGTTACTAAGGCATGTACAAACATAAAGGTTGCAGGGATAATCACCTTTACCAGTAAATAAATACCATTTGTCAGCAGTGGGGGGAGGGAGAGAAAGAGAGAGAGAGAAAAAAAGAAAAACACACATACATGCATTACTTTTAACAGCTGGTGTATGTGGATGCTTGGAATACCTAAGCCAGTCTGATAAGGAGAGGTCAGCATGCTGAGCAACTACATCAAAGGAAACCATAAACCCATGACTGGGTTGGCTTTTTTTTTTTGAAATAGATGCAATTTCCACCCATCAAGCTAAACCTCTGTCATATTTAGACTGGCTGACAATTGGTCTGCTACAGCCTTGCCCATTAAACACTGCTCTGCATTGGAGGAACAGTAACGTGCTCCTCAAAAGCCACTATCATAGGAAGATGTTTGCTTGCTGTGCACAAGTGTGCATGGCAAACATAAAAAGTGTGTGAAAACATTAAAAAAATAAGCAATTTTAAAAAAACAAGCAAATTTACACTTCCCAACATATATAGGAGATATACATGATCAGTAATTATTTTATAGTAACACTGGTATGGCCCTTTTAGATTAAAAAAATTAACAAAGATTTGTAGTTTTTATTGACCTGGATTGGATGAAAGGGAGAGCAAGTAATGTGCATGATGATGAATGGTGGGATTTTCGAAGAGTAGAAATAAAGGAGGGGGGGAGAGAAAGCCAGTGCACAGAGCTGTCAAAATATATCAGAAAACGGTGGATGTTGGTGGGTCAAAGATGGGGTAGAAGAGAGGTGGAAAGCGAGAGCTGAGAGTGGTTAGTGCACTGTATAGTGATAACAGTGGCATTCTAGGGCTGAAGGTAGAGATACAGGAGGAAAGCAACGGAGAGGAAGTGGAACACAGAGAGTAATGTGAAGTAGTGTTCAAAGTAGTAGGGTAGTGGGCAGAGATGGTGGGGAGAGAAGAAGTGGCATAGAGCAGGTACTATAAAGTATGGGAAATGGCAGGAAGATGGGGAAGAGAGGAGTCAGGAAGGGGCGGAGAAAGCAACTGTCAGAGATGTATACAGAGAATGGCAGTATGTTGGGGGAGGACTGAGAGATGGAGGAGGGGGCAAGATCAGGGAGGTGGAGAAAGGCAGTGCCACAGAGCATCTAAAGTATACGTAGAACGACAATGATCTGGGGGAAGCACAGATTAGTGAGGGGAAGGATACAGATTATATGGCAATAACGTCCTCCTCATGAATATGCACTGTATACATTTTTGGAGCATTTGTATGATGAAGAAATAAAAGCATGACTTCATGGAATAAAAAAAATGGAAGAAAAAAATTAAAAAAAATGTAATTTGTGAGAATGCCAGTAGTATTTCTGTACAATCATGAGCTCAGTGAGAATGCATACAGCGGTGCACAAGATAGTTAAAACGCAGAATGATGCACTTCAGTGGTCACATAAATGATATAGGCATTATCTATAAAATAATCAGACTGTGTCCTATGAGAGACATGCAATGATATTATTAGTAAAACCCTGTACTTAGGAAATTATACATGCTTACACACAGGACATGTAAGTTATGAGAAGTAATGTAGAAATTGTGGCAGCTGTATGGCAAGAATGAAATTAGTTGCATTGGCAAGTCAACTGTATTTATACGGCATGCAATCTCAAGGGCTCTGGATGCCTTACAGTTCAATAGTACAAATTCAGTAGAATATCTTATAGATAAAAATTAACTGTTAAAATATTGTCTTACAAGAGTTACACAGTAGAGCCAGGCACAGAGCTCAATATAAATAATTGTGTTTTATGAGGCAAGATTTTAACAAAGCCAGGGAAGAAACACCTCTCACCTCTGGGGAAGGGCACTCCAAAGAATTTATAGAGCCACACTGAACACCCTAGGCTCGATTTTCAAAGGCCCTGTAGAGCAATACAAGCTGCGGTAAATGGCAGCGTGCGCTGAAGCCTGGTGCACCAAGGATCCTGCACCAGATTTTGGTACTGCAGAGGTTCTGGTGCCAAACTCCCAAAGGTGACACAACCACTCCAGTGCACTGAACAAATGGCACACAGGGTGGATTGACGGAGGCTGGCAGTTGGCAACTTCTGGCTGGTGCACAATAGGCCCACTGACACAGAGTCAGCAATGGAGGGCAGCCACACATACACAACAGGACAGGTATACCAGGAGCAGTAGTTGTCTCAACATACCCATGGTAATGCCAGGAATGGCTCACACAGCATCATTATTTGCACACTCCATGGCACTGTGTGTCATGCTAATGGTGCATTAGTCATAAATTAGTAGCCCCCGGTGATGCCCGATGTTGTTTCACACCTTACATCTGAAGGCTTCAGCAAAGGTTCACATCACATGAAGGAGCGCAATTTTAAGCACACTAGTTAATAGTCACCCTTACAGTGTATGCAGACAGTCCTGAAATAAAGGCACTAAAATACAGGCTTCTATGAAAATCATACTGTAAATGGTGCTCTGTAAAACTGGCTGTCAAAGCAGGTTGATGTCAAGAACAGTGTGAGCTGGATTGTATTATCAACATGTGCTATGTACAACATTTGTCCTCAAGGTATTGTTATTTCACATCCTGTTTTATTAACAATGCATGGTCATCTCAGTCATCTTTCCCAGGGTGTACACATACACCTTTCTGCTATCAAACAGTATGTGGCTATGTCCTACTATGTAAACTGTGCATAAGAACTGTCATATGGATATCTACAGGTCCCTGGACCTGCACACCATTGTCCAAACATGCCTGCAGTGTCCATCTGGCTGCCCACAACTGAACAATCCCCCATGTGTTGAGCAGAGACACAGCATGCAGTGTGGTGAATGGTGGTCCACCATCTCTGGTAGTGCCACATACAGTACTGTGGTTGGGCACCAGCAGACCATAGGGAACAGACCCCAGCTGTGTGCAATACCATGGAGGCTCCCACACCCACCAAAGTGTTGCCCGGTATCCAGGGGTATAGATGCTGATGTCTACCATATGTCTGGTCCTCCAGTACCCCTATGGTGTCTCCCCAGTGTGCTAGGGGCAGACCTAGTGCTGCTGCTGGCAACACAACAGAGTCACCCTCTTGGCAGCACTGCCACAGTGTCCCTATGATGACCTTGCAGGGACCATCGTGGTCACAGCCATCACATCATGGATGTTGGATATGCAACACACTGCCAGTAGGCCTAACCCATCCTACATCCTACTGGATATGTCCCATCACTGGCCATGGCCCATGTGTCCCCTGCATTTGCATCCCCAACCCACCACCCCCAACCATACCTCCCACAGCATCCTGTGCCTGCCCAACTGTTGGCCAGTGACTGTCCTTGTACCATGCTGCACCACATCTGAGGTCCTCCTATATATCACATTGGTGGCACCGCAGCCACACAGGTACTGACTAGCACAGGCACCGCACAACAGCATGGTACACCATACAGATTCCAACATTGTGATGTAGAGGTTCCACCTGTCACAGACCAAATGGGGGCCCTTTCTGCACTGTACAACTGTGTATCCATACATGCTGACTACCTCTGAGCATCCCTACGAGCAGACAAACTCTAGTGCAGCGCTCCCTGTGGAACACGGCCAGACTCCTGACTCCATAGTTCCATTGTCCTGTGCTCCACTCCTCCTACTCAGCTGTTCTGTGCCACATGCTGTCACTTGTGCTTGTTGCCATCTCTTAGGGGATGGCCCACTGGACTGTGCAATACCTGCACCACCTACTAGTCTTTGTTGTGTCGCTGGCATGCCTCCGTTCGCTGGTAGGTTCCTGGGTTCACTCCTGTTGTTTTTGCACTGCCATACCCTCCACATCTCTGGCAAGATGTGTACTCTATCACTGACAACTCATTTTGGAAATTCACGGCAGATGGGCTCCCCAGGGGTGATATGTTCCTGTAGTCTGCAGCCATGGCCAGTACCAGCACATGGGGTGTTATACGATCTCTGGCTGGTCTAAGCACAGACTAGTCTTGATACATTCAAATTCCATGAAAGGAGATGCTCAGTGGTGGCGCTGGGCCCCTTCCACCATGGTACACCCAGTGCATCAGCATAAGCCCAGCACAAGCTTGGTTGGTGCAGGCAGCCCCATTGTGGCCATGCACAGTGTACCAAAATCGGGAATAGTGCACATTGTGCTGCAGGGTGCCCCTTGCATCATATCTGTTTGACGCAAGTACTGTGCATCATTCCCAGCCCTTTGAAAATTGGGCCCCCTGTCTCCCATGGAGTTAAGACAAGATCTGGGTATAAACAAGAGGTTTGCTTCCACTGGCTAGAGGGGGCAGACAGAAGTGTGAAGAGTTAGGAGGTCTTTCAGGTATCCCTGACTCAGACTGTGTAAGATCTTGTGAGTTAACAGGCACACCTTGAAGCTGATATGCCACCACACCAGCAACCAGTGCAGAGCACAGAGAACTGTTGTGATATGCTCAAACTCGAAGGTACCAGCAACCAGCCGGGCTACACTGTTCTGGACCAATTTTAAGTGATGCAACAACTTTGTGGATAACCCATGCAATAGAGCATTACACTAATCCAGCCTAGACATGACCAAAGCATGCAACAGAGTCGCCAGATCCTCTGGTTGCAGAAAGACTCATTGAAATAATGCAAAGTTTATGAAACTGCATACTGGCATTGTGTTGCAGATTTGTTCTGGACCACTTTTATGCAAGTTCAAGACAAACTTTGTTATGAAGAAGAGTTAGGGAAGATAATGACAAAGGGAAGAGGAGCTGGGGGGATTAGCTGAGAGATGTGGTGGCCAGGAATAAAAACTGAAATACATGCACCTCTTATTGATTTTTTCATTGTTTATTGAAATTTATAGTGGAAGGAATCAGGATGTAGGTGGAGTAATGAGCAAATTTAGTTTACCTTTCATAGTAGGATAAAAGAAGTGTAGGGTATGCACATTGTTCCATAAACAGAAAAAAAAGTTAGAATAAATAAAGACAGTCTGAAATGTGAAACGTACCAAATGAGAACAAATTAATTGGGGCAACATGAGAAAGATGGACGGGGGCAGAGATGGGATAGAACAGTGACAGAGCAGGAGAGCATGTCACATATATGGAGAATGGCAGTATATTGTGAGGGAGAGAGATCGGGAAGGGAGGGAAGGAATAGAGAGCAAATGGCACACAACAGGTAATATGAAGTACCCGGAGTGGCAAGGTGCTCGAGGGTGAGTGGGAGAGAGTATGTGCCACAGAGCAGCTAATATCTGGGGACAATGCTGGCATTTTTTGGGAAGGGGGACAGATATCAGGAAAGGGAGGAATAGACAGCAAGTGCCACAGAGTGGCCAATGTGAATGACAGTGAATGGAAGCTTTTTTTGGGGGGACGGAGATCAGTGAAGGAGGAACAGCAAATGCTGCAAAGCAGCTAATGTACACTGAGAATGGCAGCAATTTTTAGGTAGAGCAGAGATCGGTGAGGAGAGGGATACAGATCAAGTGGCGAGAGCAGATATTGTGACTTAGTGGGAATGGGGGGACATTGTAGAGGGCAAAGATTGTGGAGTGGGAAGGGAAGGGAGATAGCAAGTGGCAAACAGCAGGTAATGCCAATTATGGGGAATGGCAGTATTTTGGGGTAGGGGCATAGATTGTGGAGTGGGGAAGAAAGCAATTATTGCAGAGCAGCAAATGTATATGGACCATGATAGCATGTTGTGGGGGGTCAGAAATCAGAGAAGAACAGACAGGCAAATAGGGCAGAGTAGATCATGTGTTTCATGTGGCGACAGCAGAGATTGAAGGGGGTGTAAAGAGGAAATGCCACTGAGCGGCAAATATAAAGCAGAGAAGAATGCCATTAGGTGTGTTCACCATGGCACAATGTGTTAAAAGCACTGAGCAGGAGCATAGAAGCAGAATTAAAAGCAGGGGCAAGGTTTTGTGCAGAACTCGGGTTCTGCACAAGAAAACCCTCTACTTTGCATTTTCCAGCCTTGTGATTTTGCAAGGACTTCAATGGCAAAAGGCAGAAAGTGAGTGGAGATTCGGTATTCAAGAACTGTGCTAGGTGAAAAAGGGAAATGCACCCAAAAGCCCACTCGCGATTCAGACTGATATGAATTTATTCATATGCTTACAAGTAATTATGAAATGTCAAAGAAGAATGTTGACTCCTAGCAGGCCAAGAGGTACTTTCAGGTGGGTTGTTATCCCAGAACAACAGCCCAGCTGAGAGTAGCTCAACAAAAATATGTTTGAAAAACTACATCTAATTTACTAACAAAAAGCCCAATTTCATTATCACAATAAGGCACTCCAGGGCATGCATTATGGTAGGCTAACACCACTTCTCAGGTGGTGGAAGCTCTTGGGTTCACCTCATCCTCCAACCCACAAGGTGGGCTGTTGTTTCCCCATGTCATGCCTTATTGCTTAAATACAGACATTATTCTGCCTACAGTACATTTATTCAGCCTTGTTTTTTTATGTTGTAATGACCAAAATGCTTTATTTTTTTTTTGTTAGTGTTCAAAACACAGGTAAGCAGAGTAACCCTGCTCCTTACCTAAAGTGATCAGTGTATGTAGGAACATGTTAGAGCATCTGGTTTACTTGTGTTTTATGGAGTATGACAATGCATTAATTCCATGAGTTGCAAGCACTGCATCATGGGTATGCGAATAATATGAATTGTACAACATCTCTGCCTTTCCCTGGGAAACAAATCGCTGAACTGCAGCACATATGAAAGAAGTAAACATGCAATATCACATATGTGGAATGAGAAGCAGATGTATGGGTATAAAAGCAGAGCAGCGGATCCAAAAGCATGAGACAAGGAGAGATTAAGAGTGACTTCAATGTATTTGAAGGAGGAGACAACATCAAGAGGGGCACCATCAGGGCTATGTTAGGCTAAATCACAGTACGAGATATGCATGCATGGGACAGTCATAAGGCAATTCTGGGGGGGGGGGTAAGAAGAAGTAGGCTGCTGGTTAACTAGGATCTGCAGCTTATCCAGTAGGTAGGGAAATGGGCAGACTGGGTGGGCCAAGCGGTCCTTATCTGCCGTCAAATTTTATGTTTCTATGTAAGATATGATTCTTGCTGCAGAACCAAAAAGCCAAAGGGGTACTATGACAGATCTTTGAGCCTTCAAAAGAATGGTCAGCATGACCACTGGGGAGAGGACCAGCAAAGGAGACAGGCACAAGGAGTAATGGTGATACTCCGCCTTACCTGAAAGAAGTTAAAGCAGGTCTGTTAGCTCTGGCTGCGATCCTTCCCTTTGGTGAGCAGCAGCAACAGTTCAGCAGCTCCTCTCTCAAGGTTTAGCGGGCCAGCACACCTCCAGTTTCCCTCCTGCAAGTTTGATCATGCCCTCATCAGCCATACCAGTGGCAGTAGCAGCAGAATAGCAAGAGTGGTAGTGCCCAGCTGGTCAGGCCTTCCTCTTCTTTTCCTTTCCTCTCACCAGTCAATGGCAGAGCAAGCAGGAGTAGTATCACCTCACTGAGCTCTTCTAATCCCTCCCTCAGCAGCAACCAGGCTCCCCATCACAGTGGCACTGGTGAGAGAGGTGGTGGCATGCTAAGTGACAACCACCTAGAACAAAGTAAAGTTTTTTTGTTTTTTTTTAAGAAAAAACAAACTGTGCCACTCGGGGCTTAGGCAAGTGGCAGAGGCTGAATGAGCTAAAGGTAAAGCAGCCCAGCTAAAGGACTGCCCAGAAAGGTGATGGAGTAGAGCTCCATAGCAGCCACTTCAGGGCAAAGCCATGCCCTCTTCAAGGACCTCCTGGATGAGGAGTTAGCATAAAGGCTCTACAGTGAGCAGGCCTCGGTGGGTCAGTTTCCAGTAGGGGTGGGAAATGTCAATGCTCCAAATGCACAGTGTCAGGGCAGCCAGACTCTGAAATAAAAATGGCTGCCCAGTGGTCTGGCTGCCCAGTGCGCAGAGTAATTAATTTAAATAAGCTGCATAGGAGCAAGCACACCTAGGCAACAGAAGCTCTATGGAAGCTAATACAGAGCGGCACCTAATATTGAGATTCTTGTTGAATATTGATGAACTTGCCTAATTAGATTGCCTTTAATGGGGCAATGTACTCCTTTCTGCTACTGTCCTTATGAATTGCATCTAAAAGTGACTGTGCCCTGTTTCTAAGAGACTGCCAATTCTAAATCGCCTAATTGTGTGGTACCCCTTCGCTTGAATGATCTACCTATGTTTGGTGCCCCCTGAAAGTGAACTGCCTATTGTATGGTACCCCTATGCCTGAACAAACTACTGTATCTAATGTTTTGGTGCCCCTATCAAACTGCATACCTGTCTAAGGCATTGGTACCCTTCCTACTGACAGCTAAATGTGTGGAGCCCTGCAATAGACAGCCAAATTGCCTGGTACCCTGTACAGACTGCCTTCTGTTATGCATGACTGCTTATACCATGTGTAATCTTTTGACTAATGTATGGACTACCTGTCCCTCTGCACCAGCAGGAAAATCTGTGACTGCCTTCTCTGAATGTGCCTGAACTGTGCATAAATGTGTAAAAGACATTGACCAGTGCATGCCGAATAAACCACACCAGACTCATGAAAAAGACTTTATTCAAGCAACCATTTCATCCTGCACAAGTCTGAGTGTGCACATGTCATTCCTGGGGCCGGTTGTTGAGCTAGAATATAGTGCTAGTCAGGTCAGGTCAACTTTGGTACATATTTACCTGTTGCCCAACACTGATAGAAAAGTTAGGAAATGTAGGACCCACACTGATTTGCTACTTAAGGACTTCTGACCCACAGCGGCTGTGTTTTTTTTTTTCCATCTAGGTTCCACGTCCTTCTGGATCAGCTTAGTCCAGATCAGTGCTCCTCATCCTACATTCTCCACAGCAGCTTCTGTCCCTGTGGCACATTGGTGGTCTGACAGCCGACACCTCATGGATTCCTTTTCTTCTTGCTTTTGGATATACAGTAGTTTTTGTCCCTGCAACACACCGGGGGTCCAACAGCCAACATCTTGTGGATTTGTTTCCTTCTTGCCTTTGGATGTACAGCAGCTTTTGTTCTGGCAACTAACTGGGGATCTGACAGCTGATGCCTCATGGATTCCTTTTCTTCTTGCCTTTGGATCTTCGTAGCATTTGTCCCAGTAACCCACTGGGGTCCAACAACTGACTCCATTAGGATCCTCTGCTTTGCTAGCTCTGCTGTTCAAGAATATCCTGTCCAGCAACCCATTTAAAGGGTTAAGTAGATGATGTCTGACAACCCTTTGTTCTTATTTCCACCTGACAAACCCTCTGTTGATGCAACATCCCATTCTGATGAAACCTCTCGACAGACCACACTTTTGATACTCCAGCTGGGTACCCAGAGCTGTACTGCCTATTCTTAGCGAGTAAGACTGTGTAGACTTTAATGAGTTGCTTTATACCTTAGAGTAACTACTGTAGTAGTATAACCTGGACAAGTATTATTGAGCTCGTAGGATAACATGCTTATCATAATACAGAGTAATAAATTTACCATAATATAGAGTAATAGGTTTACCATAACATAGAGTGATTTGTCGATACAGTCGAAAGTTACAGCACTAGACAACCCTTATGGTACTCTCTTTAGAGTTACAGTAAAGCTAATTTTAAGAAAAGTTATTGGTCCACAATCTCTAGTTTGCTAGCATGTATAGTGTGACTCCTTAAAATAAAATCCGAGCTCTTGTTCCTCGAGTATGACTCCTGCCTCATATTGTTTGTGGTCCCAAATGATCACACGGTAATGAATTACTGGCAACCAAAGTCACCCCAGGTGTCACACCATCACCACAATTGAATTTCTGTTATTATAATTATTATTATTACCAATCCATCGCTGCTTTTGTCTTTCTCTTTCTTCAGGTCTTCAAACTCCTGTTCTGGACTTTTCATACATGCTCCAGCAAGGTCACTGTAACTGAGCCAGTTGATTAGATGCACTTTGTGAATTATGACTGAACTGGTTGCTTATCCTTTCATCCCCTTATTCCTCTTTTTCCCTTTCCAATATCCCTTCTTCTTCCTTCCTCTTTCCCTCCCCTTTTCCTTCCCTCTTTTACCTTCTCCCACTATTTCCACTGTCCTTCCCCTACCCTCCTCCCACCCATTCTTCACAACCATTCCCACTTCTCCTTTACCCCTTGCATTTGCTTTTCCTTTTCCTGTAACTCCTCCATTCATGTTTCCCACCCTGCCTATTTTCCCCTTTCCGCAACCTCCTTCTCTCCTACCAACACACCATTCCCCTTTTCTCCTCCTTGCCCCTCCCTATTCCACCTCTTTTTCTTCCTTAAATCTGTAGGCTATCTGACTTAAAATATTGATGCCTATAAGTTGTACTACTTTAAGCTATTACGGTTTCCATTAGGAGTGTACAGGGGCTGAATAGTATTTCCTGAAGACCATGAATAATAGGGCCCCAAATATTTGGGAGCCCTTCCCAAATAGGAGACAATTCATGTTTGGGAAAATATTCGGCTACTTGCTGAAATAAAAAAAAAAAAAAGACAAAAGAAACAGACCCCGTACTTCTCTGTGGCCCCCCAAAAAAGTAAAATTTAGTCTACGTCCCCTCACCCTGTGTTAGCAGCCCAATCCCACCCTCCTCCCCCAAGCACCCACAATTTTTGTGTTACATTATTAGTAAATTGCACATAATCCTATGATGGGTGACCGGCATAACCCACCTGCCTCCATGGACAGCCATGGTCATCATATAATTAAGAAGCACTTGTTTGCACTAACAAAACACTTCTATGTATACCCCCATCCCCCAAGCCACCCTCCTTCACAACCAGCTGCCTTCTGGTGAAAGAAAGTCCTCACACACTCACTCTTTGGAACAGTAAAACCAGCTGATCGCGTGATCAGCTGGTTTTACTACTATACAGAGTAAGCACACAAGCACTTTCATTCATCACAAAACTGCTGGCCATGGAGGAGGATGGGTTGTGCTCGTCTTCTTTTAATTAAGAACTGGGTACTGGGGGGAGGAGGGAGCAGGGTGCTGCTAGGATGGGGGGATGGGATTACACATTGAATTGTCTTCAAATGCAAACAAGCACTTTTTTCCTGCTTATCTCCCCCCCCATCCCAGTCAGCCCACGTTCATGCTGTCCTCCCAGCCCCATCCCCCAACCACAAGACTTACCTCCCTTCTTCCCCCATGGCTTGCCCTCCATGGCAGAGCAGCAGGGAGTCCCCTAAACCCACCGAGACTGGATCCAGTTCAGTGAGGTGCCTTCTGTCATGAGCAGAGCCCGACAGGATGGCAGTCATCCAGTGTGCCCAGGACTTTTTTCCTTGCTCACCCCTTAAGTTGGAGGGGGACCATGCAATGTCAACAATGGCTGAGCAAGCAGCATGCTGGTCAGCTGCTCCGCGTCCACCTTACATTGTATGGGATACGGCGTGCCAACACCTGGCCACTGCTAGGTGTCAGGCAGGCACTGGTCTCTGTTCCCCACCTTCCCCAGGAGAGGAGAGCTGTCCCCTGGACACTCAATCCTCTCCCTCCCAGGATGATCCCCGGCAACCCACTAGCACTACGAACATGGGTTGCCAGTGTGGCAAAAATTAAAGCATGATGCCTCAACCCTCCACACCACCGGGCTGGCCCCAAAGAAGTGCTTTTTAATTTTATGAAGACAGCGGCTGACCGTGGAGACAGGTGGGTTTAGCCAGTCACACATCATGGGGTTATTTACAGTTCAATAATAGTACAACAAAAAATTGTGAGTGTTGAAGGTGAGGAGGTTTGTATTGGGCTGCTGACTGAGGGTAGGGGGATGGGGTTGAATTTTACTGGGTTTGAGCCAGGGAGTTGTTTCTCATTTCTTTTTTTTTTCTGTTGTACAGTGAAGTCATGAATAATGAATACTCAAATACCGAATACTGACTATTTTGATGCCGAATACCAAATATTTGGCTGAATATTCAAGAAAGGTATTTGCACAGCCAAAGTATCCACGATCATGTTTCGCTAATATCTTGCATTTAGTTACACAGGTATGTTGTAATATTACTATGGGCTAGATATTCAAAGGGGTTGAGCCTGGTGCAATTGAGGTGCTCCAGCACAATCCCAGAACTGTGCCCTGGGGCAATATTCAAAGATGGGAATTGCGCAGCACAATTCCTAACATGCCAGGGCGCAAAGATAATGTATGCAGCACATCTCACACGTCCCAATATTCAGCCCGGGATGTGTGGTGCAGCTGCTGGCACAACCCAGAGATGTGCCACATACCTGGGCTCAAAGTTGAGCCTGTAGAAAATGGCTCTAGTGCCCGCCAACCACAGGCGTGCTGCTGTATTGCAGTGCATAACACAGCAGCCACCAGCTGTGGGTGGCAATCCCCCCTGAACACCATGTACAATCACCCACACAAGCTCCTGGTGGTCCAGTGTAATCCCCCACCCTTTCCGAAGCAGTGATCACCATGTAGGCAGTACTGCTAATGGTCCTGGTAGCTAGTATAACCCCCACCCTCCTGAAGTGGTGATCGCCATGTAAGCATTACTGTCAATGGTCCTGGTAGCTAGTATAACCCCCACCCCTCCCGCAGTGGTGAGTGCCATGACAGACTACATGGTTAAGACCCTGGTAGTCTAGTGATACCCCCCTCCCCATCCCAACCCTCCGATCTCCAGCACCATACTGTATTAATGATCACTGGTGGTCCGGTGGTTCCCCCTCTCTCTGGCCGAATTCCTGATCACCATCGTAACATAAAACAAAGCCTCACTGTTGGTCCAATGGTAACCCCCACCCACACAGGACACCCAGCTCACCCAGCACCCCCCCAGTCATTGACAGGCAGCAGACCTGCCCGCATACCACCACGGCTGCCCCCTCCCTCCCCTTCCCCCAACTCTTAATTATATGCCCTGATAAATCTGATTGACAGGAGCTAAACACAGGGAATAGTAAGGGGTGTGAAGCAGAGGGGCATAAGGGGAGCAGCTCACCTCAGCACAACAAGTGTTTTGCCTCATTTATTTATTTATTGGTTTTTTCCTTTAAAAAAAAATATCTGAGGATTAGTGACAGGATTTTTAGTACAGTAAATTAATAAAAAGAGAACTAGGAGAGCTTCAGTAGCAGACAAGTAGTGGAATTGCAGTATAATGTGGGAGTGGTGCAATGCAGTGGCTGGGCAGCTTCATATTCAGGCAGACCTTCTGGACACTGAGGTGCTGCCCCATCTGCATGCATCTCTCTGACCGCGGGATGAGGTAGCCAGACTCAGAGCGGAAGTAAACTGGGTCAGAGTACCATCACTCCTATCCAGGGACCACCCAGTCCAATGCAGCTGCCTCAAAGGATGCCGAGAACGAGGAGCACTTGGATGACAGTGGGCTCAGGGAGGGTTAGAGCAGTCAGGCAGAGGCACATCCCAGATCCTATTCCACTCAAGAACTCATATGCCACACTGGCAAACGAGGACAACCAAATAGAGGTACCCAGAGAAGTGGAAGGAAAGGATGTGGAGGTTAGCCAAGGAGGTGACCTCAGCGGGGAAAGCAGTGGACCCCAGAGGATGAGGAAGCGAATCCTGGTGGGGGACTCCATCGTAAGAGGGATCCAGCTAGGAACACAGATGGGGAGGACAGGGAGGAGAGGTGCCTACCAGGTGCTATGGCATGGAGGGATGGAAGGAAGATCCTGGGGATCACTGGGAAGGCAAGACGGGAGGGTGAGCTGGATGTCATTATCCACCTAGGTACTAATGACCTGGCAAATGGGGAGCCAAAGGAAGTTCAGGAAGAGTTTAGGAAACTGGGGAGGGGTCTCAAGCAAGTAGCTACTTCTGTCACTTTCTCAGAAGTACTACCTGTGAGAAGCAAGGGAGAGCATAGGAGTGCATGCACCAGGAACTTTAACTTGTGGTTGAAGAACTGGTGCTGTGAGGAAGGGTTTGATCTCATTGGTGACTGGGGACCCACCTGGAGGATGGAGGTTTGTTCAAGCCTGACGGCCTGCATCCATCCTGGAGGGGAATCCAAGCACTCATGATAAGTTTAAATGCTACATTGACAAGCATTTAAACTAGCAAAGGGGGTGGCAGGCCAGCAAGGAGGGTACCTACTTGCTTACCCCCAAAGCTAGCAGTGGAACCAGTGAATCAGAGGAGTGGCTATCTCTGCAAAGCAGTGTGCAAAAGATGGAGATTAGTGCCCAAGAGGTGGATAAGCAGAAAGGGCAAAATTCAGCAGAAGGGCAGACAGCAAGGAGAACCAGGATAAATGACAACCAAGGAAGGGGCTGAGTAGAACAGTGAAGCAGTCTAGGAGGTCAAATCATGGAAGCCATGTGCAAATGCCAGGAGCCTTAGCAACAAGATGGAAGATCTGGAGGCTGTCATGGTACAGTCAGACCTGGACATTGTGGCCATCACTGAAACCTGGTGTAATGATAACCATGACTGGGAGATGGCCATACCTGGCTACAACATATTCTGAAGAGACAGAGCAGGCAGGAAGGAGGAGGAGGCACTGTATGTGAAAAATGACATAAGGGCCACAGAGATCCAGGAGGAACAAAATGGGGAGAGATACTGTGGGTTAAGCTGGAAAGGAAAATGGGGACAGCTATCCGCACAGGTGTGGTCTATAGACCACCAGCCCAGGAGGAAGAAACAGATAGGAGTTGATGCTAGCCATCCAAAGGATGGCAGACAAGGGTGAGGTAGTACTGGTTGGAGACTTCAATATTCCAGACGTGGACTGGAGCATCCCAGCAGCAGCATCAACTAGGAGCAGATTTATCCTGACTCCTTCAGGGTGCCTTCCTCAAGCAACTGGTCATGGAACCAACTCGGCAGAAGGCAATACTGGACCTTGTGCTCACAAACAGGGACAGTGTGATGGGGGTAACAGTGGGGAGCACCTGGGTAACAGTGACTACCAGTCATTGTGGTTTGAATCACAGAAAGAGCAGAACCAAACCACACAAAACACGATCCTGGATTTTAGGGGGGCAGACTTTGGGAAAATGGGGAGATACTTAAAAGAGGCATTAAGGGGAATGGGACAGGAATCAGGGGTTGAGGAACAGTGGGCAGTATTTAAAATGGGGATTACAAGAACAGCAGAATTATGCATTAAGCAGGTTATCAAGAGGAAACGGAAGAGGAGACCATTATGGTTTTCCAAAGAGGTAGCAAAGTAAGTGAAAGCCAAAAAGATTGCATTCAGGCAATACAAAAAGACACAGGCAGAAGGGGATAGGGAGAAGTACCAGGAGAAGCAAAGGGAGGCAGGGAGGTCAGTAAGAGAAGCCAAAGCTCAGACAGAAGAACACATTGCAAAATCAGTGGGTAGAGGGGACAAAACCTTTTACAGGTACATAAGTGAAAAAAGAAAGACAAAGGGAGCGATAGTGAGACTGAAGGGGGAGGATGGGAGCCATGGAGGATGACAACAGTAAAGCTGACATATTGAACAGGTATTTCTGCTCAGTCTTTACTGAGGAAGAGGGGGTAATGGGTCTGAAGGGAGTACAAGGGGTGAGAATGGTGCAGAAATGGACACAAGTCCCTTTACACGAGAAAGGGTCCTGAAGGAACTGGAAGTAATAAGAGTTGATAAAGCAATGGGGCCAGACGGGGTGTACCCCAAGGTCCTTAAAGAACTAAGAGAGGTGGTGGCTGAACCTCTGACTATCCTGTTTAGCCGATCACTGGAAACAGGGCAGGTACTCAAAGACTGGAGGACAGCAGATGTAGTCCCCTTATACAAAAGTGGGAACAAAGAGGAAGCAGGGAACACAGACCAGTCAGCCTCACCTCAGTAGTGGGGAAGATCATGGAAGCACTACTGAAGGAGAGATTGGTGGAACATCTGGTTGTCAATGGACTACAGGACCCAAGGCAGCATGGTTTCACCAGGGGAGATCATGTCAGACCAACCTCATTGAATTTTTGACTGGGTGACTAGGGAGGTGGATCAGGGAAGGGCAGTGGACATGGCCTATCTGGACTTCAGCAAGGCCTTTGACACTGTGCCACATAGAAGACTATTACACAAACTGGGGAATATGGGTGTGGGCATGACAGTAATGTGGTGGGTAGGTAACTGGCTGGGTGGCAGGACACAGAGGGTGGTGGTAAATGGCTGTCACTCCACAGAGGGAAGAGTGACCAGTGGGGTACCACAGGGATCAGTGCTGGGACCGGTCCTATTCAACATTTTCATCAGTGACATTGCGCAGGATCTAGAAGGCAGAATTTCACTGTTCGCTGATGACACAAAGCTGTGTAACAGAGTAGACACACCAGAGGGTGTAGACAGAATGAGAAGCGACCTGCAGAAATTTGAAGAATGGTCAAGGGTTTGGCAGTTGAAATTCAATGCAAAGAAGTGCAAGATAATGCACATGGGCACAAAACCCTGGCACAATATATCAGTTGGGGGTGAGGATATAGCATGCACCAAGCAGGAAAGGGATCTTGGGGTTGTCATCTCTGATGACCTCAAGGTAGGAAACAGTGTGACAAGGCAGCAGGTAAAGCAAATAGGATGCTGGGATGCATAGGCAGGGTATCACCAGCAGGAAAACGGAGGTCATAATTCCGCTATACAAGACACTAGTGAGGCCCCACCTGGAGTACAGTGTACAGTTCTGGAGACCATACCTACGTAAGGACATAGACAGGGTACAGAAGGTTCAGAGGAGGGCAACAAAGATGGTGCATGGATTGCATCACAAGTCCTATGAAGACAGGTTGAAGGAAATGAACATGTATTCGCTGGAGGAGAGGAGAGAGAGAGGAGGGAGAGAGGGGATATGATAGAGACATACAAGTATCTTACAGGGAGGAACAGGGTGCAGGAAAACACTATTTTTAAGCGAAAAAGATGTTCCAGGACTAGAGGGCATGGGATGAAGTTGGAGGGAGGACGATTCAGAGGAAACATGAGAAAGAATTTCTTAACAGAACGGGTGGTGGACAAGTGGAACACCCTGCCAGAGGAAGTGGTGGGGGCTGAAACAATCACGGGATTTAAGAATGCATGGGATAGACATAAAGGAATTCTAGAGGTCAGGGGTAAGGGGCAACAGACTTCTAGGAAAACAAACTGAACTTACAAGCTCAAATGGGCAGACTGGGTGGGCCATAGGCCCTTATCTGCCGACACTGTCTATGTATCTATGTATGTATCTATGTAAATGACAGCTTACAGTAGTGTTTGCAAGCTCATTGGTCCACATTTGCATTTCAGTGTCTGAGTATCAGGAATATGCCTACAGCATATCTCTGATGCGCTGGTGCATTACCAATTCCTGGTATTCAGACCTGGCTGGGGCTATGCACCGGCACATTGTATTTGCACAGGGTGCATTTATTGCTATATTCAGATGGGCTGCACCATGGCACATCTCTTTTGAATATCTCCCTTAGTTGCTTCAGCGCACCTCAATTGTGCTGCACACCCAGAATATCAGGCCCTATATATATAGGGTATATATTGAATGTTAATCCATTTGGGTGTTACCCTACAAAATCCAATTTTCATTTACTTTTTGGTAGGAGATAATTTATACAGGCAATATACAGTACATGTTTTTTCAAGATAATATATAATTAAGATATTATACATGAAGTAATGGATTATATGGTACTCTCTATGTAAATGTCACTATATTTAAATATGTGTAACACTTTGAAATGTTGCCCCCTGATGAAGCACAGAGAATTATAAATGTTGGTGCATTCTGTTCGTATCTTAGTGGTGTGTTTGTTTGTTATCTGTCAAGTTATTTTCAAAAATGTTCCCTTCCCCCACCCATTTGAATTACCCATGCCACCCTCCTAGCCACAAAGCACAACCCTGTTACTGTGAAGACACCCCTTCTGCCAACCACTGAGCAGCAGCACCCTTTCCATTCTGCTACCCCCAGCCCAAGCCAAATCAATGATCCAAGTACCCCCCACATGCACCCAATCCCAAACTTCTCCCCGGCCCCGCTAAATGTCACAGGCACCCCTCCCACAAGCCCATTCAACACTGAATCCACTCTCTAACCCTCCCTCCCACTCAAGTACAGGATACTGACAGTCTGAGAGCGTGAGATGGTGATTGACACATCCCCTCCTCTCACTACCTCTGCCATCTGAATGAATGGGACAATACGGTCATAGTAATCAGTGGAAGCACTCCATAAAATGCCACTTTGTTGGTGAAGTACCACTTCACTGAGTCTTCACCAGGCAAAGTGCTGCATGAAGTGGCACTTCACAGATGAAGAGTTGCTTAGGTTAATCTTTGGCTGGTAAAGTTGGCACTTTACTATGTGAAGTTCTAATGAATGGGCCATGCAAAGTAGCGGCTCTTCATGTAGTGAAGGTTTTTTTTACCTTGGCACACACTTAGTGCTGGTGCAATGCACGGTATATATACCAAGTCACATAACTTCATGGCTTTAAAGAGTCTTGCTGCCATGCTCCACAATCATCTTTTTGCTGTCATTTTATATTTGTTTGTGTGCTAGCAAGCAAACATGATGGGATCAATCTGGAGAAAGGCCAACTCTGAAGGTGTGTTAGGCTGTGAGCCCATGAGGTGTCTGAAAATCAGACAGAAGGCAATGGTGGTTGAGCCACCTGATGATGATGCAAGTTTCTTCAGGGAAGTACTCTTTTCAAAGCAGTGTCATTGCTCCAATGAACATGCTGGCTTTTGTGATTTTGATGGTTCATTGTGCATGCTGATGTTATTCTCTGTTTGCCTTTCTCTCCCTCCATCACTGGCCCCCTAACATCAGAATAACTGGTTCTTTCTTTTCTCCATCCTCCCCATCGAGGAAACCGGCCTTGGTACAGCCACCCATGCCCCTAACATTTGCCACCCACTGAATGTGATTCTACCCCTGCCACAAGAGTATTGTCTCTCATGCAGAGCCATGGCTTGGATTTGATCCTGCCTGCCCCCTTCATGAGAGGGGGCATCCTTTCAAAAGCCATGACTCAGCAGCGATCCTGCCACCTCCTTAAGGAAAGGGAGGGGCACCCTTACATGAATTGCGTGCAGGCCTGAATGGTACCTCATTCTGTGGGATGACTCCCTCAGACAGAACAGGTGAGCAGCCTTAAGACAGCAGTGAGCCTAAATAAACTTGTGTTCTCACTGCTGCTACTGCACTGTGCAGCCTGTGCCTCTACTTGCTCCAGCTGCTCCCTCCCTTCTGCTCCAGCTTGACTTCAGACCATTGTTACCATGAGCTAGGTCACTGGGGCAAACTCTGACTGCCTCAAGTAAGTAGTACTGAAGTGTCTGTCTCATTTTTATTGCTAATGGTGTACTGGTAGGCTCTAGCTGCTGCCAAGTCAAGTGCTAATAGTATTTGGGGAAAACAATACTTGGGAATAAAAGACACAGAAGAGACATATGTCCACATGGTACTGGAGTGTCCCAAAGTTAAGCCCTTTTGATTAGAACGCCACAGATGCATGGAACTGGGGGGGGGGGTACTCCCTGACTCACCACTGCATTTTTAGCTGGGGTTGGGGGGGGGAGCAGAGCTCTCTGGAGTCTTATGTTTCTCAGTGCAAGGAAGACAATCGTATAGTACTCAAGGAAGGCAGGCCCACCTGCAGTGGTACTTTGGATGGCCAACTTGATTGATAGCCTAATGGTAGAAAGAGCACAGTTACTGTATATGCAATAGTGCAGGAGGACAAATTCCAGGACATGTGGTCCCCTCTAATAGCCGTCCTGGAGTCTAGCAGATTGCTGGTTCCTGGCACTGTGCTATGAGCCGACAGACACAATGTTTAAGGCCTTTCCTCAATCTCCAAATAACCATTATTTCAAAGTTGGGCCCCCCTCCTATCCCAAGATGATAAAAGGCAGACCAATCTCAAACGCAAACATGGGCAATTATACCAAAAAAAAGTTCTTAGCCAATCAAAATGCAGAGTTATTGTCCATTTATTCTGCGATAGCTGGACAGTAGACCGAATAATGTGACAGTGGCTCTGCATGCTAACTGGCTAAGAACAATTATGGGACAGGGTGTGCATTCTGATTGGCTGCTGTATATGTACTTAGCCAATCAGAGAGCAAGCCCGGTTTGTCCTCCCACTTCAATAGCCATGCAGCAGCCAATCAGAGACCTCTACTAATGCTATAGCCTGTCTGTGAGAAACAGTTCTTGCTTTCTCAAAGACAGGTTATAGCATGAGGAACAGATCTAGCAGTTTTAGTTTTTTGTTTAATCTTTTCAGTATAATAGCGATAACACCAATAGTGGTCTAGGTTTCCTTAGTAACAACTGGACCAGGGGGGTTAATAAACACCTCAGCCTTTGACCTCTGTGTTTATTACCCTTGGTCTGGTTATTACCTTGTAAACCCAGGCCACTAAGGTGTTATCGTTATATTGCTAACTTTCATGAACGTGCTCCCTCACTCACCCTCACATCTCAGCACAAAGACTCCTCTACAGCATGGCAGAGGAAGAACTGCTTTTGCAGCTCTGATGGTGCCAGTGGCAGCCTTCCAGGGCACTGAAAGCCACTTGCTATCTAACCACTACCTAGGTAACAATCAGTAGACCCACTAGCAGGAGAGAGGCACTCCTGTAGAGTAGAGGCCTTCCACGCATTAGCTGTCATTGCAGCAGACAGATCCATTTTGTCCTGTCCTCCTCTGCTGGCATCATAATGTCATCCTATTGAGAGATATTTTGTACCATGTTTACACATCACATACATTAGGAGACTCTTGGAAATATGCTGCAAACTAGAGTTGCCCCTAACTGAAGACTACAGATGACAGACCATGAAATAACATTAAACCATAAAGCTTTAGTCAAGTTCCACACCACAAGAAAATAAATCCAAATTATGCATTCACTTTGTTTCTCGAGCCATTTTTATGTTTGCTTGTGTGCATGCACAAGAAACATTGTGTGGCAGCTTAGGAGAGAAGTGGAGTGTGGAGGTGCAGCACTGTGGCAGCCAGCGTCGACACTGCATTTGTGGGCTTGGTACTGTTCACCCAATGAAGGCCCAGTGTCCTGATGACACTGGTTCTGCAGAAGTGCCACCAACTTTAAATGATTTGGCCGCTGCAATAAGGGACCACCTCGTCATTGCAGTGTCAGCCATTCCGCTGCAATGAGGGAGCGACCCGTCATTGCAGGGTGGTACCTTGCCTGGTGTAACATGTCCCTAAACATGGCGGCGGCATAGCCGCCATCTCCTCCAGGTTCCATGAATGCCGACTGACTGGGGTGCCCAATCCCCCTATCGGAATGCCCCCAACGCAGTTCATTTGCCATCTGGGGACCCCACTCGCCGTTGGCATAATGCCCCCCCTTTGTTGTGTACTAAGGGGGGTGCCCAATCCCCCTTGGCATCATGCCCCCAAACAGTCATTTTTGCCATTGGGGGCCCAATCCCTGTCAGCTTAAGTTCCCCACCCCAAAAAGGCAGGTGGCACACTGGGAGCCCACACCAGTGTGCAGAAAGCAAGTCTGCAAAAAAAAAACCTTCCTGCGACGTCTTTTTTTTTTTTTTCCCTGAGAGAAAGGAAACAGCCCCATGTCGGTCAAGTACCCTCTCCCAACCTGCACCTACCCACTGTGCACCCTGCCTACCCACACCCCCCTCACCCCATACTTACCTCCGGAGCCTGGCGGGACAATCTTTGGTGGACCGGGAACACGTCTGCACTCTTCAAAGCTGACCACAAACTGAAGAAATGCCGGTAAGCTGTATAATGGCATAAATAGAGGTTTTTCAACTTTGGTGCATATCTCGGGCATTTTGGGGAATTTTGGCACCAAATTTTCAACATGGGGTTATTGGGACCCCTCCTCATTAATTCAGTTACTGTCATGGTGTCATTCGGTCCCAAAAGGTGATTTCATGGTCACTGCGCAGAATCACCTTTCTGGAGTGATTAATGAAACAACAGTGCCACTGTTCATGAGATGGGCTCTCAAAAAGCCTATGTTGCAAATTTGGTGAAAAAATTCCCCAAAATGACTGTTTTAGGAGCATGCATTGTGCAGTTTCCACGCACCCTCGTAACCTCGTAAATTTGTAATATTTTCACTCCAGATTTTCAATGTTGGCATTTTTCCACACCTCCTTATGAACAGTACAGCTGTCATTTTTCACATCCTGGACAAAATGTGTTTCGCACTTCGTAGCAGAATAGCACGTGCACTGTGGGAAATCAGTGTTTGGGACACATTAAGAAAATTACAGTGACACTGTTCATGAGCAGAAGTCCTAAAATACCTATGTTGAAAATTTGGTGATGAAGATCCATAAAATGACTGTGTTATGAGCGTGCATTGCGCAGTTTCCATGCACCCTCGTAACTTCACAAATCTGTAGTATTTTCACTCCAGATGTTCAACATTGGCATTTTTTTCAGACCTCCTTATGAACAGTATAGCTGTAATTTTTCACATCCTGGCCGAAATGTGTTTTCGCACTTCTGGCACACAATAGTGCAGTCGCTGTGGGAAGTCAGTGTTCAGGACAGATTAAAAAAATCACAGTGACACTGTTCATGAGCAGAGGTGCTAAAATGCCTATGTTGAAAATTTAGTGACAAAAGTCCATAAAATGACTGTGTTATGAGCGTACATTGAGCAGTTTCTACACACCCTCATAATTTCATGCATTTGTCATATTTTCACTCCAGATTTTCAACATTGGCATTTTTTCACACCTCCTTATGAACAGTACAGCTGTCATTTTTCATATCCTGCCCAAAATATGCATTTACACAACTGGGGCAGAATAGCGTGGTCACTGTGGGAAATCAATGTTCGGGACAGATTAAGAAAATCATAGTGACAATGTTCATGAGCAGAAGTCACAAAATGCCTAGGTTGAAAATTTGGTAAAATAATTCCATGAAATGACTGTGTTACGCGCATGCATTGTGCAATTTCTATGTATGCTTGGAAGTGTGAGCGTTTTTAATTTTTTCACTACCGATTTTCAACATTGCCATCTCTTCACACCTCCCTATGAATGGTACAGCTGTCATTCTTCACATCCTGCCCAATCTGTGTTTTCATGCATCTGGCACAGAATGGCACGGTCGCTGTGGGAACTCAAAGTTCGGGACACATTAACAAAATCACACTACCACTGTTCATGAGAAGAGGTCCCAAACGCTTTCATGAATCGGGGTCACAAAAAGGCCATGTTGAAACTTTGTAATACAAATACCAACAAATGCCCGGGGCATTAGGATTTCTAACCATAACATCCCACCCTGCACAGACTGACAGGCATCAGGGGTATGCCTTTGGATTGCCGACTGTAATACTCATGCCATCCAACCCGCACCCCCCAGCCAATGACAGGCATCAAGGTGTGCCTTGGACTCTTCAGCCCCAGAGTTCACCCCATTCTCCTATACTACACCCATTTCAGTGTATGTCCTTATGGAATGGGGTGACTGTAAAGCCGAACACCCCAAGACACACTCAACACGTGTCGGTGTCTGCACGATAGGGTGAGGTGACATGGCATGAACGTTATGGGCGATGACCCAAACACATACCCCAATGCCTGTCCATCTCTGTAGGGTGGAGGTGGGGTTGGTGTGAAGTTCAATACTTCACTGCCATTCCTATTCTGCATCTGTCTAACTCCTGCATTTCCAATGCTAATACCAGCAAGCAAACATTCTGCATTGACAAATGCTTGTTAAACTTATGTTTCTGATTTGATTAGTTCTTCCCAATGTTTTTGAGTGGTATTGCTGACCAGGTTAGTCTGTCAGATGGGCCAGCAGCAAGTTCCTTTTTAATGAAACAATCATTCCAGTTTAGCTACAGGGCATTTACAAACACAAAAAACACTAATACTGTATGCAGTGCCAGCTGGCTCAAGGCTGCTACTGGCACCATCAACAACTGAAAAGGAAATATATTCAGACTGATTAACATAACTAGGTTTGCTCACTTTTCTCTTTGAAGTTAAACCAAAGGCTTAAATATAATCATAACTGTTTATAGTTCAGCTAAAGTAATTCTGAAAAATAACATTTCTGCATCATCAGTAAAAAGTTGATTGTGGCATCTTCTGAAAGTAATATTTTGGTTTTGGGACCTTGAGGTTGTTCCATATCTCTAAAACCTAAATTTGGAAAAGTGTCACACCAAGCATCAAGCCGGATGTCTCTGTCATTCCCCAGCCTGCACTGCACTCTAGTTGCTATTCCATATGAGTTTGTGCCCATGCTTTTGTTTGGCCATCCAGGTCTTCAAAGTATAAATGTAATTTTTCAAATTCAATTACAAAAATCAAATTTAAAGAAAAGAAATGGGAGCTGTGGACTCTAGAGACACATTTTGTGGTGTTTTAGTGCAGCTGGACCTCTGAACTCCATCTGCTATTCCCTTCACTGAGCCTGACAACATCATTCTAAATGCATTGACTTTTTTTTTGGGGGGGGGGCACATTTTACTCTTGGATGCATCCCCTCTTGCCCTGGAACCTTGTTTATCTTCAGAGCTGCTAACCCTTTTCTGATTCTTACTCTGGTAAAGCTCTGCAGCCTCATATCTGGATCACTCTATCAGCTGTCTTTGTGCCGCTCTCTGGCCAGGGCCCATTGTGCTCCTTAGCAAATAGCAAGCTGAAGTAGTTGTTCAGCATGTCTGCTCTCAGCCCATCCTCCTCTATTAACCTGCACCCTACCATTAGCCTGGCACGTTCCCCTTCCATTTTTCTCTTTTTCCCTTATACTGCAATATCTAAAAAACTCTTTCCTCCATCCCTTGACCCCTTCTGCAATGTGCACTTCTGTGTCTGCCATTGAGATCATGGCTGTCCTCTTGGCCTCACTAGTTTTATCCTGATATCCATCCCATTCTTAGTCCCCCTGCTTTTCTTTGTACTTTATAATGGCTGCCTGTTTGGTCCTCACTGCTTCCCTGAACTTTTCAGAGAACTAAATTGGTCTCCTGTACTTTCTCCTCTTGATAACTGTTCTCATGCATGTTTTGTTGCCTCAAGAATGGACCCTTTTTGTAATACCCAATCTTTCCTCCACTCCCCTGATGGTGTCTACCCCAGCTAACCTACCCAGGATGAATTCCCTCATTTGGTTGAAATCCACCCTTCTGAAGAAATCTGCCCTTCTGAAGTCAAGCACTTCATTCTTTTTTTTATTTATATTTTTTGCCCCGATTTTACCCCTGTTTTTCTCCCGAACCTGCCCAACCACACGAGTGCATGTGGAGGCATGTGCATGCCATGATACCGGGACACCCTCCCGCTGTTTGTCGCCCGCTCACCTGCACTACCCAAGGGCCTCCATCCGGGGGCAGTGGAACTACTGTGGGTGACAGGGTGCTCCCCGGAAGAGGAGAGCTGCCTTTCAGCTGCTCAATCCTGCTCCCTTCCTCCCTCCTTCTCGAACCTGGGTTGCTGGCATGACATGAAGAAAGGCATCCAGCGCCTCCACCCTCAGTGCCACTGGGTCGGCTAACACTTCATTCTTAGATGAGGGTTTACTGGTGCCAGGGCCAACTGGAATCATACAGTATTGTGATTGCTGGACCCTGGGGGTTCCTGTTCCCAAACTGTGTGTCCCTGCACTCACGCATACTGGTCACATCTCACTGAAGTTGGACTTAAAACATATCCCATAGAAAAACACTCAGACTTACAATAGTAGCTGGAAACAGAGCTGTTTCTTTTATTTGATATTGATTTCTTCTTCTCATTTTAGTGTAAGGATATCACAGCTATTCCATGTGGCTATGCCACTGACAGAATATATCAGATCTTTCCAGGTCTTTTTTTCCCCCCAATTGTTTAACCAGGTGAGACACACTAAGCTGAAAGCTTGTTTACAGGTGCAACCTGGGAGCACAGGGAAGTTAAATGACTTGCTCAGGGTCACACAGTATATGCAATGGGGGTGTGGGATTCAAATCCAGGTCTCCAGATTTGCAGCTCAGAGCCTTAAACCACTGAGCTATACTGAGCTATAGTGCCTCAAATCCAGCAAAACATTTTTCAAAGTGCTAGTGACAAGTGTAAAATCAGTGCAGGCTGATGCAAGCTCAAATCTGAAAGAAATACTTAAATGTCCTTGTGACCAGCTCAGGTGCTGCTTCTCATAGACCCTGGCACTTCAATCATCTCGATGTTCATTAGGGGTGTGTGGCTTCCTGTTATTATCTGGCTGTTAAGATAGGAACCTGCTAACCCATGGTAAGCCCTTGTCTTAAAGGGGTAAACATACTGCATAGCTCAAAGTAAAATAAACAAGAAAAATGCACAGGGCTGGGGTGCTCAAGATAAAAGGCAGCAGTAACAAAAACTAAATAATCCAGCACTCACCACCACATATGAATGACGCTGCTCACCAGATATATAAAGTGTCCACATTTATTGAGGTGCCAAAAAAACAAGAACACACCTTGACATGTTTTGGATCAAAATTCCTTGATCTGAAACAAGTCAAGGTGTGTTCTTCTTTATGGCACCTCAATAAATGAGACACTATCTATGTTCTGTGCATTCATATGTGGTGGTGAATGCTGGATTATTTAGTTTTTGTTAATACTGTATAGCTACAGTACCAAGGTAAAAGTGCCTAATTAAATAAGTGCTCAGTGCAAAGTGCTTGAATGTAAAATATACTACATTCAGTACAAATCTTTACACAGACACCATTAAGTACAGACAAATGCTCAACTTCCTAGTAAATTGGTATTTTATCAAAAAATGGCACTCTCATATACAGATGAGATCCTGAGTTCTGCTAACCTATTTACTTGGTAGTGTATGTCCATTATTCAGAAGGTACATACAAACAGTTCAGGCAAGGCAAGACAATTTTTATTTAAAAGGACACCCAATCTCAGAGGCTCTGGCTGCTGTACAAAGTAAATAAACAAATAAGAGACACAACAAATCAGGATAAATAACAAAAAAATTGAGCAATAAATTATGCAATAAAAATAAGATTTCCTAAGAAATTTAAAAACACAGGTGGCCGGGATCTGAGATTAAAATCATTGCATACGGATCTTACTTAAACAGCTAAGTTGGGAAAAGCCTAGGCGAACAGCAGGGTCTTAAGGCGGGCCTTGAATACCTCCAAAGATTGGGCCTCCCTTACACCAATGGGTAATGAATTCCACAGGATGGGGCCGGTGACACTAAAAGCCCTGTCACCAGCTATTTTTAACCTTGTCCTGGGAATCACCAGGAGGCCCCTACCAGAGGAGCGGAGGGGATGGACAAAGACAGCAGGTGCAAGAAGGTCTATTAGGTAACCAGGGCCCTGGCCGTGTAGGGCCTTATAGGTGAGAAGACCTACTTTAAAGAGGATCCTCTGCCTGACCAGCAGCCAGTGCAGCTCACACAGCACCGGTGTAATATGGCAATATTTAGAGTGCCCCATAAGTAATCTGGCAGCTGCATTCTGCACCAGCTGTAATCTGCGGAGAGATCCTCCCACGACCCCGAGATAGCGCACATTACAGTAGTCAAGCCTTGCTGTCGCCAAGGCATGTATCGAAGTGGGGAGGTCCAGAGGCAGCACAAGGGGCTTTATCCTGGCGACATTCCTGAGATGAAAAAAACAGGAGCGGACATTGAAAGATAATTTTGCCTCCATCGTCAAATCCCTGTCCAGGATGACACCAAGATTCCACACCTCAAAGGAGGCCTTCAATGGGACAGATCCCAGAACAAGTCCAGTCTCTGAACCAGAGGCCATCCCCTCCCTCACTCTGTTTGACTCCACCACCAATACCTCCATCTTATCGGAGTTCAGCTGCAGCCAGCTGGAGGCCATCCAGTCACTGATCTCGGCAAGGCAGCTGTTTAGCACATCTACTGCTTTGGATGTTCCTGGGGCAAAGGACAAGTATAGCTGGATATCATCAGCATAGCAATGAAGCCCCAGGCCATACTTCCTAATGATCCCCCCTCAGGGGCAGCATGCACACTGAGAACAACATTGGGGACAGGACTGAACCCTGGGAACTCCACACAGCTGGAGAATAGAGGTGGAGAAGAAATTCCCCATCACAACCCTTTGCCTCCTGTTGGTTAAAAGATACTCAAACTAGCAGATGAGAGTACCAGTGAGTCCGCAGAATTCCCCAAGGTGGTCCAGCAGCACACAATGGTCCACAGTGTCAAATACTGAAAAGAAATTGAGGAGAACAATAATTGTCCCTTCCTCTCGATCTCTAGCCCTGAGAATATCATTCTGCACCCGAACAAGCACAGTTTCTGTGTTATGTCTCTCCCGAAACCCCAACTGGAGGGGCTCATATAACTCATGGGTCACAAGGTGCTCCTCCAACTGAAGTGCCACTACCTTCTCTACAACCTTCGCCAAAAATGGAAGGTTGGAGATAGGATGGTAATTTGCCCTGACCTCTGGGTCCAAAGATGGTTTCTTTAGGAGCAGTCTCACCAATGCCTCCTTCAAGGTGTCGGGGAAGACCCTCTCTAACAAGAAACACTGGGCAATCAAGGCAAACACTAGGCCAACAGCATCGATACATCTCATCAAGAAACGTGTTGACACCGGGTTCAGTTCACAAAAGGTGTCCTTCAGATTGGTCGCTACCTCAGTGACCTCATTTACCTCCACCAGTCTAAATTCTCCCCAACTAGATGGAACGCACTCAGGACAGAGTGACCACTGTCAGCTCTGGGCTGGCTGACTGAAGGAATTCCCTGCCAGATATTGCACATCCTGTCTGAGAAGAACCGAACAAACTCTTCACATTCAGCACTGGAAAAAGCCTTCTGCGGCTGTAGACAGGCCGGGTGAAGTAGCCTTCCGGGAGCTTGCCAGGGTCTGCCATGCCAACCGTTGCTCGGTCTCCTTCTCAGAGATCCTGCTGGTACCAAAGGCCAGCATGGAAAACAAGCAGAAAATTAGGAAGGTTAATGAGTGGCTCAGGGCATGGGGTGAAGCTTGGGAAAACGGGGTAGTGGGGGACTGGGAGGAGACCTGGGAGGACAAGGGCCTGTATGCAAGAGATAGGCTTCACCTCAACAAGGAGGGAAGGGAGGTGTTTAAGCAGAAACTGACCAAATTCATGCAAGATAGAGGGGGTTTAAACTTGTTAAGAGGGGAGGGGGGATGCGAGGCAGATCCTTCAGGCCCCAAAATGGGGTGAAGGAAACCACAGCTGGGGCAACAGGTAGGCAGAGGCACGTAGCCTCTTGGGGGGGAATCAGGGGTGGGGGGAGGAGAGTGGTCCTGCTAAATGCCAGAAGCTTGGGCAACAAGATGCCAGAGCTTCATGCAGTGCTGGTGGATGGGCATGTGGACGTGGTGGCTGTCACTGAAACATGGGCCACCCCCAGACACGATTGGGACCTTAACCTGAGTGGGTATACTGTGCTCAGAAAGGATAGGGCAGCGGGTGAGGGGGAGTGGCGCTATTTGTTCGGGATGGCATCTGAATTTGCAAGGTGGAAGAATCAGAGGACAGTGTGGAGGCCTTGTGGGTCACCATGCATACCCCAGGGGGCACGGCGGTCAAGATGGGGGTGGTCTACTGACCCCCCATGATGGCTGATGAACTGGAGGAGTGTCTGCTAACAAATCTTAAGGGCCATTGTGGTCAGGGAGGGGATGGGGTGGTGATATTAGGGGACCTAAACATGCCAGCGACTGACTGGGGAACCATGACATCCCCAGTGACCAAGGAACAGAGGCTGTTGGAAGCCTTTCAGGATGCATTTCTAGTTCAACAGGTCATTGACCCAACAAGGAAGAGCCATATCTTGGATGTAGTCCTGGCCGACAGTGACCTCGTTCATGAACTCGAGGTTGGGGACTCACTAGCTGGAAGTGACCATAACACAGTCTGGTTTGTGCTAGACCTGGGAGGTGGGAGGGACCACACAAGTACCAGGCATCTTGACTTTAGAGGGGCAGACTTCAGGCACATGGGACACATCCTCAGGGGCCACTTGGTTGGGATAAAGCAGGGCATGGACATAGATAGTAGGTGGGAAATCATCAGGAGAGGACTACAGGAGGCAACCAGGTCCTGTATGAGGGTGAGGTGCAAGGGAGGTAGATCTAGGAGGCCATGTTGGTGGACCAGGGAGGTCCAGAAGGTTGTGACTGAAAAGAGGGCAGCCTACCATAAGTTCAAGAGATCATGTGGGGTCTTGGATAGAGATGAGTGTCTTCGTACTACCAGACAAGTTACCAGGGTAGTGAGGTGGGGTCAACGCATGGATGAAACAGAAATTTGTGCAAGGGATCAGGAAGGGAGAAAAAGGGTTTTTTAGGTATATTGGGGAGTGGAGGAGAGTAAAAGGGCAGTTCAGTAGATTGAGGACGGGGAGGAGGTGGGTGGAGGATGTGGGGGAACAAGCGAAGGTGCTCAACGAATACTTTGCATCAGTTTTCACTAGGGAGGAGGAGAGGGAGCCACATGCAAATGGGCACGGGGGTGGATATACAGGAGGGGGAGCACAGGATCGGCTGAGGGGGTGGAAGAAAGGATGGAGAAATTCATGTTGGTAGTGTGTGGGAAGCCCTCCATTCCCTAAAAAAGGATAAATCTCTGGTTCATGATGGAATCCATCCAAGGGTGCTGTGGGAATTGGCTGATGACCTGGCCGAACCCCTGGCAGCCCTCTTTAATGTTTCTCTACAGACAGAGAGGGTGCCGAAGGATTGGAGGGAGGCACATGTTGTGCCCATCCATAAAGGGGGACTGAGGGAAGAGTGGGGGAACTACAGGCCAGTCAGCCTGCCATCAGTGGTGGGCAAACTTGATGGAGTCCATAGTAAAGGAGAGGCTGGGGGTGTTCTTGGAGGAACAGGAATTCCTGGATGATCACCAGCATGGCTTCATCCCGGGCAGATAGTGTCAAACTAACCTTGTGGAGTTCTACAAATAGGTGATGTCAGCGCTTGACCGGGGTAGGCCAGTTGGTGTCATCTTCCTAGACTTCAGCATGGCGTTTGACTTGGTTCCCCACACTGGCCTTCTGGATAAGTTTGGAAAAATGGGGGTGGGGCAAGGATGGTCAGATAGATTGGAAGCTGGCTATCTGATCATACCCAGCGTGTGGTGGTAGGAGGGCTAGTCTTGTCCCCCAGGGAGGTCATCAGTGGGATCCCACAGGGATCAGTTCTGGGACCGCTCCTGTTTAATGCCTATATCTCTGACATCAGGGAAGGTGTAAGGAGTGAGATGAGTCTCTTTGCAGATGACTCCAAGCTGGGTGCAGTGGTGGATGGGGAGGAAGGGAGGGTTGCCCTGCAGAGGGATCTGGATGCTCTACAGCATGGTCACATACCTGGAAGCTAAGGTTCAACACCACAAAATGCAAGGTGCTTCACCTGGGACAAGGAAACCCGGGTCAGGTGTACACCCTAGGAAGGCACACATTGCAAGAATCAAGTGGGGGGGAAGGACTTGGGGGTGCTGGTGGATGCCAAAATAAATAACTCAGAACAGTGTAGGAGGACCACAGCCAGGGCAAATAGAATGCTGTGCTGTATCACAAGGGGGATCACCTCAAGAAGTAGGGAGGTGATTATGCCACTGTACAATTGCCTTGTCAGACCGCACTTCAAGTACTGTGTGCAATTTTGGTGCCTGCACCTCAGGAAGGATATTCAACTCCTTGAGAGGGTTCAGAGGAGGGCAACCAGAATGGTCTGGGGTCTGGGGGATAGGACTTGTGAAGTGAGACTGGAGGAGCTCGACCTGTTCTCACTGGAGGAGAGAAGAGACAGGGGGGATATGATCGAGGTCTTCAAGTACCTGAAAGGGGTAAACAAGGTATGCCTACATGGGGTCTTTCAGAGAAAGGTGGGAGGGGCCAGTGGGGGGCATGGCTGGAAGCTGGAGAGTGGGAGACTTAGGGGGGAAAGGAGGAGGCGATACTTCACTGAAAGGGTGGTGGAACCATGGAATGTGCTGCCTGGGGAACTGGTGGTGGTGTCTACAGTGGAAGGGTTCAAGAGAGGATGGCACAGGTACGGGGGGGGATGAAGAGGAGGACGGCCTGTCTGGGGGAGTGGAAACGTGGCTGGGGGAAGGGGGAGAGGGAGGGAAATCAGGAAGAAGGTTGCGGTGCCCATTAATGGTACTGGCTTTCCAGCAGACTTGATAGACCATGGGGCCTACTCTGCTGGCATTTTAGTATATTAGTATATATAGCTAGGTTCCTCAACCTGCACTCTGCCTGCTCTTTCCAAGTTGGTGAGTACAACCTCAAGAATGGTGGATTGTCTAGTGGGATAACTACTTTCTGGCTGCTGGAATGTCAAGGCAGTGGATCATGCATCCATTGGAGGGAAAGGAGATTTAGAATCGCTATGGGTATAGTCCAGTGTCGTCAGGTAGAAAACTTCACATAGAGGGTGGCTTATAGGCAGGGCCCCTACTTTTCTGCGGCACAGTGGGACCAAGTTCTGCGGCAAGGCTACCATTTGCCGCAGAACTTCTGCGGCGGTGGTTTGTAATTTCTGCAGAAGTTCTGCGGCACTAACAAACTACCACATCACAGTGACAGCTTGTCATCCTGACTTCACTGTCATGGCAGTTTATAAAGCAATCAGTATGGTGGAAAGCACAGTAACACTAGTTCAAAAAATAACAGAATTATAAAAATAATTTTATGCCTAAAAAAGGCAAAACAAATGTCTCTCCCTTAAGATCCTAGCCTGTTAAATAAATGACATATGCAGAGGGGAACTTATGTGATAAATAAGGTATTTCTATATGCATTCTATCTATCCCACTAATTAGGTTTCCACTTGTGTATCACTTATATATTTGTATGTGCTTTCTACACCACTCATGAGGTTCCCACTGTATATCACTTACATATTTATATGCAATCTGTAACATACATACAAATGTGTGTGTGTGTGTGTGTGTGTGGTGAGAGAGACCGAGATACTGTATGTGTGTATATATATATATATATATATACTTTTTAATTTCCATGAAATTGCATCCTCATTCATACAGGTCCCATTAGAAATTGAATAGAGGAGTTATTGCAAAACTCATTTTTGATGTCAACCTGCTTTTCCTAACACACTGCGTAACACTATCAGGCCATGACATGCATGTGAACCGATTGTGAAATAGAGCTCTCCAGATCAGCACAATGTGCCCACCATGTGACAGAACACTGAGCCATATCTTCCTAGGCTCCGAGCAATGATGTGTTCCACCAATCCTTGTGCTGCCCAGCCAGCTCCCAGAGCTAATCTCTGAACCTGAGTTGCCGGCACGGAAACACAGCATGCTACCCTCTGTCCCAGCAGCTGTCCCTACATACAACATTTCTCCATAACTTTTAGGTGATTCTATCAACCAATGACAATATGTAATCAATAACCCTGGCAAAAATGCATACAGTGCAATTATTTATTTAACAGGTCTATTCTTTCAGCAGGTCTACATATTATTATATTCCACTTTTCTGGGCATAATTACTTTATTTTTCTTAAAAATGACAGTTAAATTCATTTTACCAGTTATTCATTTCAGATGGCATCTCTATACCTTAAAGGCACAAATAGGTTTGTACAAAGTGAGATATGGACTTAACAGGCCTGTGCTATTGAAAAGATTTTGTTTAAGTTGGCACTAGTGCAATAACGTAAGACTGAAAATTATATTAGGCTGTACTAGTGCAGGTTGAGCAAATATCACCATGCATGATGTGCTGTGCCACCGTCTCTAGCAGTGGGAGCTGTGGTAGATAAGTGACTGTTCATTTCTGTTGCAGAATGCAGCCATTTCATTAGCTAATGTATGATGTTATAGCAATGATAACATCACATTCTGAGCATATAGGGGGTTAGGATATAAAAAGAGGGGAAGGGAAACAGATTCTTTGGAAAAACAGAAATATTAATAAAAATGAACAAGAAGAGTGAATTCTGACACCATAAGAAGTTCTCTGATGGTGCAAATTCTGCGCAAAAATTGCTGCAGCCGCAGAATTCTAGGAGCCTTGCTTTTAGGCCACCAGGACAAGGAAAGGAGAGAGAGACAAGGAACTAGAGTAAAAGTTGCTAAGGAGGCAGCAAAGGGGAAGATTGCAGTAATAGGAGATCTCAACCTGAAAGACATCAACTGGGACAACAGTCAGTAGTGCCAGAAGTCAGGCCCTGCTTGTTACATTGCAGGACTGCATACTGGTGCAGCAGGAAAGGATCCTACTAGACAGTTCATCATTTTCAATGTAGTACTCACCAACTCAGAAAGAGTAGGCGGAGTGGGGCTTGGGGAACCACTGGGATCCAGTGACAACAAAACTATACAGAAACATAGAAACAGAGAATTTGTCAGCAGAAAAGGACTTCTTCTCCCTCCCAGTCTGCCCAGATGTTCCCTGATTAATCTGTCTCCACAAACCCTAACTGGTCTCTGGAAACCCTCTCTCCTGCCTATCTGTTTTCTAATACACCCCTATCTCTGTACCATGCATGCTTGAAGCCTCCTTAAGCTTTTCACCTTCACCACTTCAGCTGGAAGTCTGTTTTAGGTGTCTACCACTCTGTTAGTGAAGAAATATTTCTTCACAACTCTCTTAAACATTCCTCTCTCCAGCTTCATCACATGCCCCCTGGTTCTGGTGCTTCATCACATTTGCAAGAGACTTCCCTCTTGTGTCACCTCTCACTCTCTTCTCTTCCAGTGTGTACATATTGACATCCCTCAGTCTCTCTTCATAGGGCTTCTCATGCAACCCCAGCATCATTTAAGTTGCCCTCCTCTGGACTGCCTCCACCCTGTCTATGTCCTTTCTGAGGTGCAGCCTCCAAAACTGGACACAGTACTTCAGGTGAGGTCTAACCAATGAGCAATACAGTGGCAAAACCATCTCCCTCCTCTTGCTAGATATACCACTCCCTATGCACCCCAGAATCCCACTAGCCTGACCCACTGCTTTGTTACACTGCCTTGCCACCTTGAGGTCATCAGATATGATAACCTCACAGTCTCCTTCCTTTTTAGTGACTGGCAGTTCCTCCCCCCATCTTATACTCAGCGCCTGCATTCCTATGCCGTAGCTGCATTATTTTGCACTTTTTGGCAATGAAACCCAACTGCCATGCTTTAAACTACTCAATGAGTTTCCCCAGATCCCAGATTATTGATTCGAGCTGGCCCTGGTCACCAGTAAGCCCTCATCTAAGGCTGAAGTACTAGACTTTAGAAGGGTGGATTTCAGCCAGATGAGGGAATTAGTTCTGGGTGGGTTAGCTGGGGTAGACAGCATCAGAGGAATGGATGAAAGATGGAGAGGTTATGAAAGGGGCCATTTTCAAGGCAACTAAAACAAGCACAAGAGCAGTTATCAAGAGGAACAAATACAAGACACAAATTTGGTTCTCTGAAATGGTCAGCAAGACAGTGAGTGCCAAAGGAAAGGCCTTTATAAGGTGCAAAGAAAAGCAGGGGAATGAAAAATGGGATGAGTATCAGGAAAACATTAGAGAAGCCAAGAGGACAGTCAGGATCACAAAGGCAGACAAAGAACTGCACATTGCAGTGGGGGTCAAGGGAGGGAAAACAATTTTTTTTAGATATACTGTATAAGGGAAACAATAAAGAGGGAAGGGGGCCTTGTCAGGCTGATAGACAGGCAGGGTAACAGAGGAGGATGGGCAGAAAGCAGCTGTGCTGAAAACTGCTTCAGCTTGGTATTCATTATGGAGAACAGCAGGCCCTTACCAGAGAGTGGTATAAAGGCAGCTGATAGAGGGGTCCCAGAAATGAGGCTGCGGAAATTTACTAGTGTAAAAGTTAGAAAAAAGGTTAGCGGCCCTGAAGGTAAACAAGGTCCCAGGGCCAGAAGGGATATATCTGAGAGTACTAAGAGACCTGGCATTGGTGCTAGCTGAACCTCTGGTGGGGTTATTCCATAGCTCTATGCAGCAATGGATGGATCTCAAGGACTGGAGAATGGTAGACATAGATCTACTGCACAAGGAAGGAGACAGGAAGCAACAGGGAAACTACAGACCCATCAATCTTACCTCCCTGGTAGGGAAACTGATGGAGACTCTAGTCAAAGAGGAGCTAGTGGAATACCCAGAGAAAAACAGGCTTCAGGATAGTAAGCAGCATGGGTTCATGGCAGAGAGGTCTTGTCAGACCAGCATGATAACATTCTTTGACTAGGTAACTAGGGAAGTTGGTAAGGGGCATGCAGTAGACTTACTCTACTTTGAGTTCAGCAAGGCATTTGACTCGGTTCCACACTGAAGGCTGCTGAAGAAGATGAGGAATCTGGGAATAGCTAAGGAAAGAGTAAGGTGTGGGAGCTGGTTGGAGGGGAGACAGCAGAGAGCTGGGTGAATGGGGTCAGATCAATGGAAAGAGAGGTCACCTGTGAAATACCACAATGATCTGTTCTGAACCCAGTCCTCTTCAATATGTTCACCAGCAACATAGGAAACAGAATCCAGAGCAGGTTGTGTCTATTCTCAAATGACACTAAACTCTGTGGTATGGTGGGCAATGTGGAGGAGATAAGGGAGTTTCAGAGACCTGCAAAGGTTGGAAACTTGGTCCAGTGTCTGGCAGCTGAAATTCAATGCCAAGAACTGCAAAGTGATGCACTTTGGGAACAAAAACCCCAGAACAGAGTACTGGATAGAAAGGTTTAGGCTGAGCACACCATCAGAGAAAAGAGATCTTGGAGTTAGAAGTACAAGACCTTCAGTAAAGACTAACAGGATGCTAGTGTTCATTGGGATAGGGTTTGACAGTAGACAGCAGGAAGTACTGTTACCACTGCAGGTCACTGTTAAGGCTACACCTGGACTACTGTGCCCAATTTTGGAGCCCTTACTTAAAAAAGGACCTAGGCTAGAGAAGATACAATGCAGGGTGGCTAAGATGATTCAGGGCCAGGAGGGCAGATCCTATGAGGATCTGCTAGTGGTGCTGAATATGTATTAACTCAAAACCATACGAGAGAGAAGGGATATGAAAGAGACCTTCAAGTTCCTAAAAGGAATAAACAACATGAACTGTGAGGAGCTATTTACCAGGAACAGAGAAGCTAGGATATGGGGTCACAAGAGGAGGTAATGGGGGAAGGTTTAGAAAGGATGTGAGGAAGTATTATTTTACAGGAAGAGTAACAGAGCCGTGGAATGCCCTGTTGGCAAAGGTGGTGGGTACCAAAACTATAAATGGCTTCAAACATGGCTGGGAATCAGAACAGAGTCAAGGGTATAGTCGCTACTCAGTGGGAAATGGGAGATGGAAATATCGAGAACAAAAGGGGGAGTAATGTGAGCGAAGACCCCACAGAGACAATAGGTCCAAGCATGGGATAGTGTACTATGGCTATGGGTAGACTGGATGGTTCATTAGTCTTTTTCAGCCATGATTATCTATGTTTCTATGTATTTTTCAACAGAATTTTGTTTGAAAATTGTTCAAGCTATGATTCTCCCTTTATTAGGTTTTGGGGACATCATCCCAAGTAAAACACCTGCACATTTTAATGTTAATGGGGAAGTGTGTCAAACAAAAAGTACCTTCCTATATTAATGATATGGTTTCTTTCCACACATTAAAACCTGGACTAAGGGCAACCAATAGATTCCAATTTCACATTCCAAGAACTAACGGGTTCATTTTACAAATGGCCGTTTCATACAAAGGTCCTAAATATTGGAACAACTTACCTTGTACATTCCAGAGAGTACTCATCATTTACCAGCATTAGGCACACTAAAAGAATGGTTTAAGGAGAATTGCCATGTGCTCTGCGATTCGGGTATGGATTTGTAATCTGGATGTGACTGTTCTGTTATGTATTTTTAGTAAGGGTAACAGACTGTAACAAATTGTTTCTATTTTTGTGCATTTGTGGTGTAATGAAATATATCATATTTATCTCATTATGTAATTTGTATCAGGAGGCCACTGAAAATGAGGGAAAGTGCCATTGGCTACATGTCATCCTTTCCCATTTTAAAATAACAATTTTGAACAATCTTGAGAATCAGCCTAATTTTTGCCATGTTTACATCATCTCTATATAAGGAAATGTGGGGGTTCTATTTTGCCACACAAAAAAGTCCATGATGTAGAATCCTGCATACTACTAGGATATTTCTTGCTGGGGGCTCAGTCTGAGTTTCGACTGTGAGCAGTAAGGACCTGAGAATCCATGAAGTTGAAAAGTTAATCCTGCAGACTGCTGATGCAATTATCCATCTCTGTCCCCAGCGTGGAAGTAGGGATCTGAATGGTAAAAACTATGGGATTAGCCTGAGCCACCCCGAGGTTGCCTATTTGTTTTCAGGTTACCTGAATCTGCCAATCCTGATGAAAAGAATATGCTGCTCTGCTATTTTGATATTACCATCCAGCATCTTGTGTTAAATAAACTCATATCAGCTGATGTCTTGCAACCTGTGGTACATCTTCTCAGTATGATCATGCTTTCACCCATTTATCTCGCTGTATTCATTGGAATGTTTGTTCTGTATTTTAAAAAGGACTTTGTTGAAAATATTGCCCAAAGAGCTTGAAATATTCTCATCTGCCCCACCATATGAAATGCCAGGGGCCTGATACTCAGTACAGTGCAAAGCAGAGAGCAAAGGTTTGCGCTCCACTTTGCGTTTGCCCAGGGGTTCGAGGATGCTCTGTTCAGTGGATAGGGCACCGATACTATCCTACTGAATAGAGGGCCATGTCTGCACAGTGCTAAGTGAAGTAGCACTGCCCAGACATGGCTTCCAAAGTGAGCCACAAGAGTGACAGTGCCAGAGCACTATCTGCAATATTTAAAGGGACCCATGCAAATAAGCCCATTGGGCATGCAAGGTGCCAAGGGGCCATTTGCATGCTCATTATGAGCCCAATTGAATGAACAGTGGAGACAGGTAGCGTGGCACTGCCCCCCTTCCCCAGTCCAAGTCTATAGCTATCCCTGGTGTTAGTGGTCCCCCCCCCCGATTGCCAGCCATAATGTTAGGAATACATCCCTAGTGCTAATGGTGCCCCCTCCCTCCAGTCACCAGCCTATAATATTAGGATGACATCCCTGGTGCTAGTGGTCCCCCTTCCCCCCAACTGGCAATCCATAATGTTAGGAAGACATCCCTGGTGCTAATGGTCCCCACTCCCTCCAATCACCAGCTTGTAATGTTAGGAAGACATCCTTGGTGCTAGTGATCTCCCCTCCTGATCACCAGCCCATAATGCTTGGAAGACATCCCTGGTACTAGTGGTTCCCCACCTCCTTCTGATCACCAGCCTGTAATGTTAGGAAGACATCCCTGATGCAAGTGGCCCCCCTCAATTGCCAGTCCCTAGTACCACTTACAACCCTCCCTGGCAGCCAGTAGTTCCCCCCCCCCGGCACTGATCAATGGTACCCCCGTTCACAAGTTCCAAATCCCTGATATCTAGTGGCCTCCCCCACTGTGGCACTGAGCACCCACCCAGTCACCTTATCAGTATCCTTGGTGCCGTGGGTACATATGGCATCCAGCACAGCCCTCCTTGCATCTCCTCAGCCAGCTGTCATATGTCCTAGCAGGAAGCATGCCCCTTATTTATAAGACAGAGCACATCACCCTGTCCTATAAATAAGAGGTGTGCTCCCTGTCTGGACATATGATGGCCAGCTGAGGAGGTGTAAGGAGGGTTGTGCCAGTCACTGTGTTCAATCACGACACTGAGGATACTGCCAAGGTGACCAGGGAGGTGCTCTGTGCTGCGGTGGGGGGCTGCTAGATGCCAGGGATTTGGAAATTATGAATAATGGTACTGTGGATCGGTGCCGGGGGGGACCACTGACCACCAAGGATGGTTATAAGTGGTACTAGAGGCTGGCAATTGTGGATGGGAACCGCTAGCACCAGGGATATCTTCCTAACACTATAGGCTGGTGACTGGAGGGAGAGAGAGCCAACAGCACCAGGAGTGTCTTCCTAATATTATAGGCTGGTGATCAAGGGGGACCGCTAGCACCAGGGATGTTTTCCTAACACTGGCTAGTCAACTGCATTACCTCCGGCCACCGCTAGGCTTATGTGGAGCAAGAGGGGTTTTGTTCGGTGGGATTTGTACCGTGCAAAAGGACTGTGTTAAACCCTTTTGCATGATGCAAATCTGCTGAATATTGGCTTGCACCGATATTCCTGTCCCCACCTCACCATCTGCATACCCTCCCTTTTTGGTTTGCGTGGGTGCTAACCCTGTTTGACAGTGCAACTGAGCCATTTGAATGGAGTGGGGGTGAGGATATAGCATGCACCAAGCAGGAAAGGGATCTTGGGGTTGTCATCTCTGATGACCTCAAGGTAGGGAAACAGTGTGACAAGGCAGCAGGTAAAGCAAATAGGATGCTGGGATGTATAGGCAGGGGCATCACCAGCAGGAAAAGGGAGGTCATAATTCCGCTATACAAGACACTAGTGAGGCCCCACCTGGAGTACAGTGTACAGTTCTGGAGACCATACCTCACGTAAGGACATAGACAGGTAGAGAAGGTTCAGAGGAGGGCAACAAAGATGGTGCATGGATTGCATCACAAGTCCTATGAAGACAGGTTGAAGGAACTGAACATGTACTCCCTGGAGGAGAGGAGGAGAGGGGATATGATAGAGACATACAAGTATCTTACAGGGAGGAACAGGTGCAGGAAAACACTATTTTTAAGTGAAAAGATGTTTCAGGACTAGAGAGCATGGATGAAGTTGGAGGGAGGACGATTCAGAGGAAACATGAGAAAGAATTTCTTCACAGAACGGGTGGTGGACAAGTGGAACACTCTGCCAGAGGAAGTGGTGGGGGCTGAAACAATCAGGGATTTAAGAATGCATGGGATAGACATAAAGGAATTCTAGAGGTCAGGGGTAAGGGGAAATAGACTTCTAGGAAAACAAACTGAACTTACAAGCTCAAATGGGCAGACTAGGTGGGCCATAGGCCCTTATCTGCCGAAACTGTCTATGTATCTATGTCTATGTATCTATGAATATTGGACTTCAGTGCAAAATCCAAGCTGCATGGGCAAACTCCAGTTAGTGCCTGCGCAAACGTTTGAATATTGGCCCCCAGTTCTTTTACTGTATATAAAGCTATTTAAATCACTTTCTACCAAGTATAATGTACTTGCTGTACATGTTCTGATGCAATCATTGTACTCTGTGTGAGATGCTGTTGATGCTAGCATGACAACCCTGAAAAAGTGTTACACCAATATAAGGTTGTCACTATTAGAAGATTCGCAATGAAGCACCATTAACTTGTAAATTATAACAACTGTGGGAATCAATTTGTTGCTTGAAAGAAATAAGATTTCAGATCTTGTTTACCTAAATATCAAATTTCATTACAAAATGGCATCTGGTCAGTTCTGACTCCTCATTGGTCAGAACCCAGACACATGGTACTGCATTAAGCTAGCATATACTCCTGCTCAGAAAACATGATGGGGTGCATTAACCGAGAGCACATCACCCCAGGTGCAGAAAGGTCAATATGCTAATTACATACCCCCAGGGTCAAAAAGGTCACAGTGCAAATCACACAACACAACATAAAGAAAAAGCATTCAAAATACAAGAAAAAGCATAAACTCTAACGGACATCCATCCAACAACTTTGAAAAAGTATACCTTACTGCCTACTCACAGAACCAAACCCAAAAAGTCTTAGTGCTGCTCACACAAGAAAAATATTTTTAAAAACCTAATAAAAACACAAAATATATTTCAAAACTATGATTCATCACAACAGACGCATGCATACATACATCACTACATCATCATCAAAACTTCTACAACACTGCTGTAAAAGGCAACAAAAATACCTACATACCTAGAAATAAACAAAGGACGTCAGATCAAACCATCTGCTTTAATCACAACTGCCCAGCAGTGCACCTGAATGAGGTCACATGACATCTAATCAATAGCTTTGGCTATCAAGTCTGGCTCAGACCATATAGAAAGAACAGAAAGCACAGCCCAAGCTTCCAGCTTAGCCTCACTGATCACATGGGAAGTTCAAGAAGTTAAAAATCAGGAATACCTATTTAAAGCAACAAAATAACCCACTCCCTTGCATTGTAACTGCATCCAGCTAGTGCAGCCTACCAGCTGCAACCCAGCCCCTGCCACATATCTAATTATGCTAATGACCTAAAGGTGGCCATTTAAAGATACAGCACCAAATTACATCACTACTACACTGCTATAAACTAACATTTCTAAACATTTTATAAGTGGAATAAAACAACTCCTAAACTTTGGAACTCTCTCCCACTAACTATTCGCTCTGCTTCCTCCAAACGCTGTCTCTCCTCTCTACTCCAGGTCCACTCCACTCCCCCCATAAGTGCCCATAATCACTGCACTGCTCTGCCTCCTCTTGTTACCACTCCATCAACTCTACTACCCTTCTCACTCTCCTCAACCTCCCCTCCCTCCCTTCACTCCCCTCCACACTAGTTTTCTTCCTCCCCACTCCTACCCTTCATCACTCTTTTCTCTTTCTCTACCTCTCCTCCTCTCCTTTTTCACCTCCACACTAGACTTCTACTTTCCTTCCCCCTCCCCCATATTCTTCTCCCCTCTGCACTCTTTCATGTTCTCTCCCTGTTCCTAAGGGTCATGCCTCTCTCTCGCCAACCTTTGAGTAGTGTTATTGACTTCTACCCCCTCCCAATGATCAAGGCTGCATTGTCTAATTCAAATCTCTTCATGGTGTTTAGATGTATGAACTCTAATTTCCCAAGAACCAAGGTTGCATTGTCTAACTTATATTTAAATCTCTACATGATGTTTTGAGAGATATATATATATAAACTATATGTATATGTGTATATATATATATATATATATATATATATATATATTTATCAAATGTAGGAAAAATCATGTCTGCTGATTGGTTGAAACACATCACATGACCGTGTGTACATCAGAGCACAACCGCACACCTGCACACTTACCCCCTCAAAATAATTTTGCCATTTTTCTAAGACAGATAACCCACTCTAAGGTGTGCAGTTGCACTCTGATATATACTGCACTGGGTGGTTGGATACACAAGGCCGTACACCAAGACATGCATATATCAGAGTGTGACCATACACCTTAGAGTGGTTGCCTATTACATATATGTATATGTATATATGTATATATATATATATATATATATATATATATATATGTGTATATGTATACAGTATATATATATAATATATATATGTATAGATCTGTATGTATGTGTGTGTATATATATATATATATATATATATATACACACACACACACACATATATATATATATATATATATATATATATATATATATATATACACAGAATGAACTCCGGCTGCTCCCCCGAGGGTCTGAGACAGCAGACGGATGCCCTCCCTCACAGCAGCTCTCCCCCAGAAAAATCTCAGAACGAACTCTGGCAGCTCCCCTGAGGGTCCAAGAGGGCAGACGGATGCCCTCCCCCACAGCAGCTCTCCCCCAGAAAAATCTCAGAACAAACTCCAACGGCTCCTCCGAGGGTCCGAGAGGGCAGACGGTTGCCCTCCCCCACAGCGGCTCTCCCCCAGAAAAATCTCTGGTACACCACTCAGCAGCACCACCATGCTCTCAGCTCCCGACTGAGGAAAGGACTTGGCACATTTTTTGAATCCTACTACCTGAAGCACCATTAAAAGCTGTACAATTAATTCTCAGCATACGAATAGAGATAGATTTTTTACCCTCCTAAAAAGACTATTTTGCCTGCTTTAATCTACTCCTTATTCTAGTGTTTTAATTTTCTACTTTAGCCTAGCTTTATGCATTTGTAACCAAACAGCCTGCAAACAGTTGTAACTTCTCAGCCCAAGTGTCAGCATTGCCTAATTTAGCTCTTAATGTTGTAGAAGTTTTTAATTTTAACTGTTGAAATTGCATGCTGCAAACAGCCAGAGTTAGATGCTAGCCCTGCCCAAAATTAGCTTAAGTGAAATACGTGCTCCCATTGACATCTGAATTACACTCCACTTCTAACCCCCCCAGCCCCTCCCAAAAGCTTCTCTTTACTAAAAGTGCTGTGTATCTCTCTCTCACCTCCACAGAATGAACTCCAGCAGCTCCTCTTAGGGTCCAAGAAGGCAGATGGATGCCCTCCCCCACAGCAGCTCTCCCCCAGAAAAATCTCAGGTACACCACTCAGCAGCATCATCACGCTCTCGGCTCCTGACTGAGGAAAGGACTTGGCGCCTTTTTTGAATCCTACTAACTGAAGCACCTTTAAAAGCTGTACAATTAATTCTCGGCATACAAATAGAGAGAGATTTTTTACCCTCTTAAAAAGACTATCTTGCCTGCTTTAATTTATTCCTTATTCTGGTGTTTTAATTTTCTACTTTAGCCTGGCTTTATGCATTTGTAACCAAACAGCCTGCAAACAGTTGTAACATCTCAGCCAAGTGTCAGCGTTGCCTAATTTAGCTCTTAATGCTGTAGAAGTTTTTTCTTTTAACTGTTTAAATTGCATGCTGCAAACAGCCAGCGTTAGATGCTAGCCCTACCCAAAATTAGCTTAAGTGAAATACGTGCTCCCATTGAGATCCGAATTGCACTCCACTTCTAATCCCCCAGCCCCTCCCAAAAGCTTCTCTTTACCAAAAGTGCTGTGTCTCTCTCTCACCTCCACAGAATGAACTCTGGCGGCTCCCCCAAGGGTCCGAGATGGCAGACAGATGCCATCCCCTACAGCAGCTCACCCCCAGAAAAATCTCAGGTGCACCACTCAGTAGCACTACCATGCTCTTGGCTCCCAACTGAGGAAAACCCCGCCGACATGTTGCGTCGGCTACCCACTGCCCCCACCACCACCATTGGTCGGCTTTGCGTTATATAGGTGCAGTCACATGACAACTGAAACCAATCAGCTGAGTTTTCCATTAGCAGGATATCTTTTCTCCCCACTAGAGGCTGCCTCTGCATCCTTTACCTTCCTTCTCACCACAATGATGCTTTATCCAGCTTTGTGCCTGCTCCTTCAATATCCTCTCTACAACAGAGCGCCTACCTATCTTACTCCCCCCATCTAGGCACCCCTTTGACTACCCCTCCCTCTTTCTCATCTCTTCTCCTAGGTGTACCTCTTCAATTCTCTCTCTGGCACACTCCCACCTTATAACATCAATTCTTTTCCCCTGCTCCCGTCCACCCTTCCTCCCTCCTTTCCCACCCACACTCACCTACCCCTACCATCCACCCATCACTGCTTCACTCTCACCTGCTGAACCTCGAGGTCTTTCTCCATTGCTTAAACCTAAGTACTCCACCCCCCAGGCACAACACACGTAACAGTAAGAATTCCTCTCCCCTTCCCCTGCTACTACTGCTCATGGCAGGAGACATCCACCCCAACCCAGGCCCCCTAGCATCCAATCAAATCACACCAGCTCCTGCCCCCTCTTCAGCCCAGCTCTCATATTCTCTCCCCAAGGGCCTCCGTATATTTCATATTAATGCAGGGAGTTTGCTCCCTAAAATAGATGCCCTCTCTGTCTGGGTAAACCAGTATAAACCTGATATACACTGTATCACGGAATCCTGGCTATCCACCAAAATCCCCAACTACACGCTTAACATCCCTGACTACGTCATCTTCCAGCAGGACCGTGGCAGGGGGGTAGTGCTGTATGTCAGACTATCCCTAACTTGCTCCATTAGCTTTAAAGAATCCTGCCCCGCCTCCCACAAATCTCTAGTAGCCCTCATTCCCTTTCCCTCATCCTCCCCTCTTTATATTGGGGTTCTATGCACCCCCCCAAAGACCCCCTCAATACCCTCATCAAGATGATCACTACAATCTGCTTGGTCACTAAAAATGGTGACCTCACTCTACTAGGTAATTTCAATCTCAACTGGCTCTCCTCCAATGCCAAAGCCACCGCTCTGAGGATCAAAGCCCTAAACCTCTCCCAACTAATCCAGGAACCCACCCGCCTAAATTACCGGTCTCAAAATCACTCCCTTCTAGACTGGATTTTAATCTCCCATCCACACAGGATCACTGCCTCAGACACCCTCTCCGATGCTCTTAGTGACCACTGCATCACGTACTGCATCCACAAAATCTACTCACCACAATCCAGCCCCAAATTCATCTGGTCTCACCAGCTACACCACCTTGACAAATCCGCACTACAGCATGACCTCTCAAATGCCGACTGGCTCCCAGTCTTTGCCTATCAAGATGTTGACCTCACCCTATCCCACTTCAGCAGCATCCTCCTAAGCACCTGGGACTGCCACGCTCCCATCAGGAAAGCTAGAGTTAAGCGTTACCACCACCCCTGGATTACTTCGGACTCATCAACTTATGTTGGACCAGGGACAAGGCATGGAGACAGTATAAAGCTTCCCTTGCCCCTTGCAACCTCAAATCCTACAAATGTCTCAAAAACAAATGCACCAATGCAATTCGTAAATCTAAAGCCTCATACTTCAAAGCACAACTTACCCGTAACAATGCTTCCCCTGCATCCTTCTGGAAGGTACTAAACTCCCTTATGGACCCTCCACTAAGCAAGCCAGACCAGTCCTCAGCTTAAATGGCAGAATAGTAGAAGATCCGGCTTCTGCAGCCGAACTCTTTAACTCATTCTTCATCTCCTGTGCTCTACCAAACTCAGCCCCTCCACCCAACCCCACAACTTCCCTTCCCCCAACTCTGGTTTCCTCTTCCCCCTTTCAGACCCCAGGAGGTCTACTCTGCACTCACCACTCTAAACCAGTTCAAAACCAGCCCAGACAGCTTACACCGTAGACTGCTCCATATCTCTGCCTCAGCCATCACTGCTCCCTTAACATACATACTCAACCTCTCCCTCTCAACTGCAGTGGTCCCCACTGCCTGGAAGATGGCCAAATTCCTTCCCCTGCATAAAGGTGGAGACCCCTCCCAACCAGGAAACTACTGACCTATCTCACTCCTTCCCTCCCTCGCCAAACTCCAAGAATCACTCATGCTCTCCAAACTATCAGCATTTCTCACCCCAAACAGCTCCCTCTTCCCTTTTCAATCAGGCTTTAGAAAACATCACTCCACTATCACCACCCTGCTACGTGTAACTGACTCTATTCTCACTGCCATGGACAAAGGCCAAACCACCTCCGCCATTTTTATTGACCTGGCAAAAGCCTTTGATTAAGTCTCCAACCCCCTGCTACTCTGCAAATTAAGTTCCTTCAGCCTCACTCAGCCTGCCATCAACTGGTTCTGCTCTTACCTCCAGAATAGGCAGCAGTCAGTTCAAATAGGGGACACTCTCTCCCCCCCACCCATCCTTTCAGGCATCCCCCAAGACTCTATCCTTGGCCCCATCCTCTTCTCCCTATTCATAAACAACCTCCCCTCCACCTGCCTCTCCTCAAATGTACATCTATACACCGACAACACCATAATCTTTGCCTCAGGGCCCTCCCATGATGGACTGCTCCCAGACCATCAAAATAACTTTAACAGGGTCCAAACCTGGCTTCAAAAAAAACAACTCAAACTAAACACCAAAAAAACAGTAACCATGATATTCGGTACTAGATAAAAGCTCGCCTCCCTACCCACACCACCACCAATCAGCACCCTAGAAGGCTCCCCCCTCGAGATGGTGCCTGCTTTCAAGTACCTGGGAGTCTGGCTGGATAGCCACCTCAATGTTTCCGTCCACATCGAGGCAGTTTGCACCAAACTCTGGCCCAAGCTGGCCTGCCTCTATCACCACAAAGCCAGCCTTCCCCTCCCCACCCATAGCGAACTCTTATGTAAAACTATCCTACCGGTCCTGGACTATACAGACATCATCTATGGTTCTGCCCCAGCCTCACCCCTCTCAAAACTCTATATCCTTCTCAACTCCTTCTGTCAGTTCACCACAGCCTCTCCCCCACTTACTCACCACTGCCTCCTCTACTCTTCTCTTTCCTTGACCCCACTCTTGCATAGGAGGATCATCCATAGTGCCTCCCTCTTAGCTAAATACTGGCTAGGCTCCTTACCTCCCTCCTTCTCCTCCCTCCTCTCACCAACCAGTTACTCTGGCTACCTGCTCCGCCACAGAGGTGCACGCACTTTCCAACTCACATGCCCCCTCTCTGCCTTGGGGCAGACAGCCTTTTCCTACCACCTCCCAGTCCTCTGGAACAATCTCCCCCCCAACCTCCATTAGACCCCCTCCCTCACTGCTGTTTAGCTACTACTCAGGCTTCTCCCTTCCCCTTCTTGCTCCAGTTGCTCTCAGGGTCCATCTCTGACTCAGGTCTAGCCTTCTATGACTGGCCCACATGGTAATCTCCTATTGCAGACAGCCTCACCTTTCATTCTCCGAGTACTCACTGTCCTAGCCCGGTACTAGTCCATTCTATCATGTTTCCAGTCCAAAGCTGCATATACAAACTACTGATTTATGCTGATTACCTGTACTGATTTATGTGGATTATGCAATTCACTAGTCATGAAAGTCCCAGATAATGCATCCCTTGTCTACTCAGAAATTAACTGCACTGTCATGCACACTGCTGTTGTACTTTACGTCTGTAACTAGAACTTGTTGTATTTTCTCTGTTTAGCTCTCAGTGTACACCTTGTACCCAGGTCGCACCTGGAAACGAGCCTCAGCTCAGTGTGCCTTTCCCAGTCACCAATTTTAAAATAAAATTAAAATATATATATAAAATGGGTAGGGAAAATACTCTCTGCTGGTTGGCTGAAACACACCACATGACCGTGCATATATCAGAGCGACTGCACGCCTGCACTTTCACCCCCCTCCAAAACTATTTGACCCATTTTGTAAGATAGATAACCCACTGTAGGGTGCATGGTCGCTGTCTGATATACACTCCTTGGGTGGCTAAACACACAAGGCAGCGCACACACCAAGGCATGTATATATCAGAGCATGACAGCACACCTTACAGTGGGTTATCTATTACATATATATACTGTTCTACTCTGTATATATCCCATTTCCCACTTCCCCCAGGACACATATGGAAACCAGCTGCTTTAGCTCAGTATGTCTTTCCTGGTACAACACTTGAATAAATAAATAAATTCCTTTGAGGAGATTATGTAAGGATTAAGACATGAAAAAGGATGGGTCTACTGTGGAATTAATCCATGGTTGGGGGGGTTGGGGCACGAGGCCGAAGACTGAGTGCCTCCATCAACCTAACCATGGATTAGTTCCACAGTAGACTCATCCTTTCAAGTGGCTTAATCCTCTTGTAACATGGCAACGATTGCATGACTAATAGTTTCTGAATAAATGAGAACTGTCAGACTGATTTAGTTTTATAATGCTATATGTTGAGCAGTTAACCGTGGTGTACATACAGTACAAAACAATTGGAACACACCTATTGGAAATATCATGGCTACTATTTTACTTTTGTTAAAATTATTTTCATTACAAGCTTTAAGCTTTCTAACATCAAAACATATTTTACAACTTTTCAAAAACTTGCAATTAATGTTCTACGCTAGGTGCTTTGATTTTCATCTGTGTGTATTGCAAGAAATGGGCTGCACTGAATGATGGGAGTGTGCTAGGGTACATCTTCATTTTCTTCCTGCAGTTCCTTTTCAGACCAATAGGTGGCTGTGAAACAATCCTAGCTGCACAGCACTGTTTTCCAAATATACTGAATTATTTATTTATTTGAACAAGTCGGATTTACAACCTTTGAGTCAGGGACTCATTTACAAAGGCACCTCATCACAGGGAGGGCAAGACAATAGAACATTATGCAGATACAACATTGGACAACACTACAGGTGCAGGCATTGAACACAGAATACACTAAGTTACATGTTGGTATAATACACAGATTTACAATTAAGGATGCATAATTTCTCTGGAGTTGCAGTGGAATACATCCTTGTATAAACCTAAGGGGGTAGGTAAAAAGGGGTAGGGGGAAAGATGGATTGGCAGTCCAGGGGACCTTGTCAAGATTAGGGGGGCCAGGCAGGGAAAGGTCCTGCAGTAGGATTGGGGGGGCAGGGTTAGTTGCACCAACAGCAGCGGACATTAAAGAGATGGTTCCGGAGAGCGGTTTTGAAGGGACCAAGTTGGGCAGTGTTGGTGATGCAGGTAGGGAGGGAGGGAGTTGATCCAGGCGGGGGCTCGATAAAAGAAGGACCTCTGGGCGAGGGAGGTCTTGGTTCTAGTCACTTTGAAGGTGACTTTAACAGAGCTGTGGATGGAAACAGATAAGGATAACCATGGTAGGGAGGCAGAGACTCCTGGGGGGGAGAGTCCAAGCAGGGATTTCTTAGCAAGAAGGCAGTTCTGATACAGCAGACGTTCCTCGAAGTTGAGCAGGTTGGTGGAGGAATAGAGCAGGCAGGTGTGGGTGTGGCTGGAGGCTCCGTTCGGAGCCTACAGGCCTTATTGGTGGACAGCTGGATTTTAGAGAGGGAGGTGTTATCAGCTGCAGCATAGATGGGCAAGCCGTAGTCCACTAGGGACAGGATGGAGGAGGTGATGGCCAGCCGGAGGGCAGCGAGGGGCAGGCAATCTCTTTGATGGTAAAGTAGGCCAATCTGAGAGTTTATGGCAGAGGAAAGAGCATTGATGTGAGTGTGGAAGGTGAGGGTAGTATTGCAAGTGATGCCTAGGTATTTGTATGTGGGCACTTGCTCTAATGGGAGCTCAGAGTTGGGGGTAATCAGGAAGGGGGCACTTTTAGCTTTATTTTGGTGGTGAGAAAAGAACATTGATTTGGTTTTCTTAAGGTTTATGACTAGTCTGTGATCAAGAAACCACCTTTCTGTTTGGTTGTAGGTGATTTGAAGGGATGATTGGAGAGTGGAGGGATCTGGGTGTGAGGCAAAGAGAACTGCATCATCTGCATAGAGGAGCATCTTGCTATTGCAGGAGCTGGGGAGAGTGTTGAGATAGAGTCTGAAGAGAATGGGACCTAGGATTGAGCCCTGTGGGACCCCGGAGCTAACGGGTCGAATGTTGGAGAGGGAGCCATTGATTTTTACACGCTGGGATCTAGCAGAGAGGTAGCTGGAAAACCAGGCAAGTGAACCAGCAGAGAAACTGAGTTGGTGGACAGAGTTGAGTAGGAGGGGGTGACAGACAGTGTCAAAGGCCTTGGAGAGGTCAATGAACACTGCACCGGCCAGATTGCCGGAGTCGAGAGTAGAGTGCAGGTATTGGGAGAACTCCAGGAGAGCAGTGGTTGTACTGTGTCCTGGGTGGAAGCCGTGCTGCTCCAGGCACATAATGTCATACTTAGCCAAGTACTCAGATAGTTGGATAGACACCACTTTTTTGAGGGCTTTGGAGAGTGGGGGGAAGATGGAGATTGGCCGATAGTTGCTGGGGGAGGATCGATCACTGCTGTTGTGTATTGGAGTGATTACAGCAGTTTTCCATGCACTGGGGAACTGTCCAAGGCATAGGGACTGGTTGAGTAGGTCCGTTAGGGGGACTAGAACAACGTCCAGGACCAGGCGGAGGATTCTGCAGTCGAGGGGGTCACTGCAGGGGTTATTACTACAAAGGGCTTTTAGCAGCTGTGGCCTAGCTTCATGGGGGGATAGGGTGCGCAGGTAGAAAGGGGGGTGATGCAGGGCAGGGGGGAGTGAGGAGGGGATTGTATCAAAAAAGCTGCTGGGGAGGACAGAGCTTAGATCAGAGAAAGTGGTGTTGAGGCAGTCAGCTATAGATAGTGGATCAGAGGAGGTAGCACCATCGATGGTGAGCTGAGATGGTGGAGGGGAGTGGGCCTTCCCATTTAGTTCTTTCATGCTGTCCTAGAAGGTCTGGGCCGAGCCCCAGGTGGAGGTGAGGGTGGTCTGGTAGTGCTCCACCTTGGCCCATCTGATGGCCCAGGTACACTTATTGCACTCTGCATTGTAGGCTTGTCTGTCAGATGGATTGCCCAAAGCTACAGTGATTCACCAGAGATTATCCCTATTCCTAAGTTTCTGGATGAGGTAAGAATGATCCAAGGGGTGTTGCGTTTCTTTGTATGAATCCTGGTGTGGGGGTGAAGAGGTCACAGGCCTTGCAGAAGGCACTTGTGAAGAAGTCAAGAGCTGAGTCAATATCTGGGGCATGTCGGATAGGGGACCTGTCTAGCCGGGCTAGGTGCTGTTTCAACTTTTTTAGGCCACCAGGGCATAGCTGCTGGCGCAGTGTAGCCTGGGACACTGGCTTTGGAGAGGAGGATGACCAGGTACAGATGACTGGGGAGTGATCACTAAGCGAGTCGGGGAGGACAGTGATGTCCCGGATTTTAAAGGGGCAGTTTGATAAGATAACGTCTAGGAGGGTGTTGGTTCCACTGGCTCGGTTGAACCTGGTGGCTGTGAGACTAGTTGGGACATATCCAGGGCAGCAAAAGAGTCCCTGGTTTGGGAGATTGTGGAAGCAAGCCAGTTAACATTAAGATCACTAAGGATGACTTGCTCGACTTTGTGAAGGAGGAATGTGAGGTATTGGATGAGGGACTGGACTGCTGAGTTCTGGTTCCTTGGGGGTATGTAGGAGACAGTAAGAATAAGAGAGCCTCTGGCGGGGTCAGGGATAACTTTTAGTGTAAGGGCTTGGGCACCATAGTCAAGTTTGGGAGCAGGGAGTGCATGACCTACTAGAGTGTCCCACATGAATATAGTGCACCCATCACCGTGTTTGCCTATGTGGTCCTCCTCGAATAAGGTGTATCCAGGGAGGGAGATAGCAGAGTCAGGGGTGGACTTAGACAGCCAAGTCTCTACCACAGCAAGAATATCAGGTTGATACTGGGTGACCCAGCACTGGAGAGCAGCAGTTTTCTTTAAGAGGCTACATATGTTAAGGGATGCAAGACGGAGACAGGTAGTGGTACAGGATTTGGGCGGGCTGGCAGATAAAGGTCCAGGATTGGGGTGTACATTCCCAGACAGTAAGAGTAGCAATGTGATTATTCTGATTAGGGGATGGTGGTAGCAGGGACCCATGGTTTGGCGCCCGGGTAAGGACCTGGTGATAAGGTTGCAGGGGATAGGTACAGCATGAAGGGTGGGTATGGCAAGGAACAGGTGGGTCCAGGGTGGGCCTAAGAGGACAGGGGGAGTGGGGCTGTAGGCAGGGGGTGGGTGCTGGGGAGTTAGGGGTGCGTTCAAGGTGGGAGAGGGCTGGGTCATACTGGGGTAGCTTGGGGTGAGGTGCCTGATGTAGTGGATGGGAGCTCAGGTCGGTGGGGAGGTTTGAAACAGGAGGGTAAGGGTGAGAAGACCTAGCAAACGAGTGAGATTTCCCATAGTTCTATGTTTATAGTGAATGATAAGGGTGACAACTGAACTTCAGTGAGGGTGACTGCCACTGTAGAGTAGTGATAGTGTTACTGACTTTGGTGCAAGAGGTCCCAGGTTCGAGTACACCAGTGAGAGGTTGTCTTAGAGCTTTGTGGAGGAGATGTCAGAGGTTACCCAGGGGCTGAATAGGGCTGGGTTTGGGGAGGAAAAGAAAGGAGAAATAATGATTTAGGTTTGATCTCCTTAGGAAGGGAGGGTGTGATTTCAGGGGATAGAAAACCAGCTGACTGTGGGATTCCGGTGGGAGGAGTTCCTGTGGAAGGAGTTCCTGGACAGAGACTATATACTAAACTGTCAGAGAACAGGGAGAGCAGGCTCTGGCACAAAGGTCCCTCAGTGCGCAACTAGCTTGATTTAGAAAGCTGCTCACACAAAGATCTGAGAAATGGTGCCAAATTTAAAATTTACAGCTGGCGGGGGGGCATTCTATCAGTTGAGCAGGCGTACCTGTTTTCGGCCCTTGAGAGGGCAGGGAGCAGCTCCTGTGGCTACGGCCACGGATGGAGGAATGCCCAGAGGACTTTGGCACAGTCTGTTTTCGGCCCTTGAGAGGGCAGGGAGCAGCTCCTGTGGCTATGGCCACGGGTGGAGGAATGCCCAGGGACTTTGGCACAGTCTTTTCGTACCTAAGGGCTGGGATCACACTCCTGTGGCTACGGCCATGGGTGGAGGAATGCCCAGGGGACTTTGGCACAGCCTGTTTCCGGCCCTTGAGAGGGCAGGGAGCAGCTCCTGTGGCTATGGCCACGGGTGGAGGAATGCCCAGGGGACTTTGGCACAGTCTGTTTTCGGCCCTTAAGAGGGCTGGGATCAGCTCCTGTGGCTACGGCCATGGGTGGAGGAATGCCCAGGGGACTTTGGCACAGCCTGTTTCCAGCCCTTGAGAGGGCAGGGAGCAGCCCCTGTAGCTATGGCCACGGGTGGAGGAATGCCAATTAAGCCAATTAAGTCAATCTGAAAAAAACTTTATTGAATAAGTACTATTTTTCTGAGTATTAACTTCACTTTTTTCCTCTCTAAATTATCTAACTCAGCAGGACATAGAACAACATAACGTTTACTGCTTTCACCTTTCAAATACTTGTTTTGACTGATATTGTTAGTCTGTTTCTTTGATTTCTTTTTGTTTCTCTCACTTTTTCTTTTCTCCCATAGAAGTAGCCTCTTTCTTTGATTTTGCTTAGTTTATCTCACTATCTCTGTTATTTCTGCTTTAGGTTATAGAAGGTGCATGCTCATCTTTACCACTGTGTATTCAACAAGAAAAGGCTAGGACACATAATGTTATTCAGTCATCCACAATGCATTGCACCCAAAGTTGCTTAGAAACCAGTAGATCACAAATGATTGTAACAGTATGTAAACGTTCACTTCTACAGAAATATTGTTACAGCATAATTAACAGTATATGTAGAGTTTAAATGTAGAATATTTAATAAGTCACAAAGTTATGAGGCAGTTACAACATACAACAATCTTGAAAATGTCAAAAATCCTGTGCCAGAAATAAACTGCCAGAAATAAGCTGGAATAAGTACAAACAGCAAACTATCTGCACATTATTTTCACTTGTATACTGCTTTTGTCTATAGTGGATTGCCAAGGTACTACATCATAAACCATGGACTACTGTAGTATTAGACCATGGTTGTCGGTGTACCATATGGTGTCTTTTCTCTGATCTGAATGCTTAATTTTCTTTCAGTTTTATATGCCATGTTACATATTATGTTAATGTACCTTGTGTTGGTTGAAGTCCCTCGTCCTTTGGGCTCAGGACTCTTAACGCACCACTCTGTACATTAACATGGCATAATCCCTCATCTGTCATGCCTTATTCCTTACTTGTAAACCCCCAAGGGGACTTTACCTTTAAGGCTCCATACACTTGCACATCAAAGGGGTCTGCCACCATTGACTCTGACTGGACCAGGAATCCCCTCCATCACTGCTTTAACTGAACTAGACATATAAGCACAGTCACACAGAAATGGTTTGGGGAGTAAATTATTGAAATTAAATGCACAGTGCCTCCATGCAAGGAAAGTGACAGTGGGCTAGGTGACAAATGTAGCGTTGTCCCCTGGGGAAAAATACTATCCCAGTAAGTATGATCCGATACCAAACTGGAATTTCTGTGAATGTGTTAAAATCTGGAGATGGGACCACTGATGAAGCTAATCTGATGGACCCCAGTTTTCCTTCAGCAGTTCAGTACTTTGACATCATGACACAGTACTTTTTAAAGGGAGCAAACACTGAATATGTCCAAGTTGTTGGCAAGCCACGTGACCTATAGCAGCCAATCAGCAACAGTAGAGATCCAGAAGTCTTCATGTTGCACATATCTCAGAGCCATTTCCAGCTTGCTTCCACATGGGAAGGAGTTGATCACTGAAGGAACTCATTTTATGTAAAAAAAAAAAAGTGACTTTTGATCAGAAAACATTAGAAATCATCAGAGAATCCTGCATTATCATTCCAGTTAGCTAGCTCACTACATTCAACTGTAGTTTCAGTTCGGAAGGCTAGTTGCTGCAAAGGAGAGTTTGCACTGTGTGAACCTGCACTGAAAGCTGCAGACCATGCAGCATGAGCAGGCAGAATGAATTTAGCAGACTGGGAAAGCTGCATGACATAACTTACTCTTTTGAGCATCTTATTATACTTGTGGAATGCTTTTTTAGTGAGTTTTAAGATTTTTTTGTCTGTCAGGTACATGGAATGTGAACTGAATTGATATTCTGCTATAATGTTTTTATTTTTTTCACCAATTGTTTATGTCCCCCCAACTGACAGACAGACCCCTTCATTCTTAGCCATCCCAGCCCCATTCATCATCTTCCCTAGAACTTACTTGACTCCAGGAGAGTCCCCATGGAATCTGCTCCCATAGCAGAACTGGAGGTGTCTGATCCCCCAGAGCAAAATTCAGAATCCTGGAGACCTACCTTGTTGATGATGCAGGGCCTTTTGGGGTTTGGGCACTCATCAAGCCAACCATGGTTTCTTCTCTGGTGTTTCTGCTCCATTGCCTTCCAGCTTACAGTGATGCACTGTGGGTGAGTGACTTCGCATGCGTGTCTATGTATAAGCATCTGAGGGCAGCCTTCCCCTTACTGATGGGATCTCTGTTGTGCTACTACCTGGCTTCTGCCAGGTGGCAGGCTCATGGGATGCCTGAACACCTCTTCCCAAGAGGACAGCTGTCCTTAGGATGCTCTATCTTATCTCCCCTGGCTGACCCCTGAATGGCCTGAGTTCTCTCCTGAACATGTGTCAGTGTAGCAAGCAGTAACTTTACCACTGCACTACTGGACCAGCTGATATTGTGCCTTTTCCCCCTTTCTGGTCAGCCCTCCTTCCAATGAGTGCCCCAGCCCTGTCACCCTGACATCTGCTAGGACATACCTGCCTACCATCTTCCTCGAGGGCTTGATCCCCTTGGTGGGGTCACCTCTGCAAAACGGATCCAGTTTAGGCCAGCATGCTCAGCTGGAGAGGTGCAAGGCCTGTGAGTTCTCATTATCATTCTGCCGCTGGACTCTTTTTCCTCCAGTTTTCGTCCCCAGAGAGATGTGGCATGCAGTGATGTCATGGTGCGTGCCACATACTCCTGGCACGATGTTCACTGACGTCTGCCAAGCCTCCCGACCTTTTTGGCCTAGCCTGCCTTTCCCCCAGTTTCCACCAGAGGCCAGACAAGCATAGGGCTCTGCCAACCCTTCCCCCCAGAGGAGGAGAGAAGTTCTGTGGATGCTTAATCCTCCCCCCCCCGAACTGCCCTCCAACAGCCCAGATTAGCTTCTGATCCTGGGTCGTCGGTGTCACAAGCAGTAATGCTACTGCGGCACCGGAGGGCCAGCTGACACTGTGCCTTTAAAATGAATAAACATTAGAGGAGGGTTATTTTATGCATAAATAAATAATAAGTAGGGAAATGATAAATATTTAAGTACTGTAAGCCTACTTTTGTCAGTTGACTTCCTGCGCTACACTGCCATCTTTCGAGTTTGGGTTCTACCGCATTTAAAGGAATGGAAGAAAGGAGCTGCAGCTGTTATGATTTAGTGTTGTATTCTGTTAGTTTACATAATAAAAGACTTTAGTGTAATTTTTTGTTTTCTGTTTTGTGTGGGAGAGAGTTCTGTGCTGGTCTGGTGAAACTATCTGTGGGGACTCGAGATGTGTTTGCTAATTTAAGAAAGGTTCTTCTAGTAGAATGGTTTTGTTTTCTAGTAGATTTAGGCTTTATGTACTCTATGTAGTTTTGTTTTATGTTTTGGTGAAGGTATAAGTATGTTAGATTGTTTTGCTGGGCAGCCGGGGGGGGGGGGTGTTACTGTCATGTGGCTGTGTTTGATTTACATATTCATGTTCAAGGTAGCATAACTGCATGTAAATAGTATACCCCCTGGCCATATGTTATCGCTCATTAGCATAGCCCCATGTGACCAGGATTCAACCAATCAGGATCAGAATTGGCCAGACACCATTCTATACAATAAGAAAATAGGGCCTGCAAAGGATGTCTGTTATTGTATAAGAGACTCATCTTGTGAAGTCAGGTCAGAACTGCTCATCTTTGTTTCATTGTACTCTCACCCAGACCTTGCTAAATGATTCTCTTATACAATGATACATCATTTGTAAACCCTATTAACTTATAGAAACATTTAATTACACTGACTAGAATGCAACTGCAATGAAAATGATGTTTCTTGGGTTGCCCACTCCAGTTATGAGGCTGCACTCAGAAGACTTGCACAGGAGCTCTGGGTGGCTAAGGCAAGTGCTAATCTCAGTACAACAAGGTGGGAGAAGGCTATCTTGGAGGCTGCCTGTGGAAAAATGGGGACTAAGAAAGGAAGCATCACAGTATTACTCTTACCTGCCTTATGCAACACAGTGCCTGCAGCCTTACCACTTTGGAACCTGATACCACAGATATTAGAAGCAAAGCAGGGCCAGACCTGGTCAGTAGTAGGATGGGAGACCTCCAGGGAACACCAGGTGCTACAGGAAGTGGTGCTGGTAGCTCTACAGGGATATTCTTGTAACCAGGATGCAGTGTCCCAATGGGCTACTACCCCTGCCTTCTGCCACAATGCAGGTTGAGGTACCTGGGTTCTGGTTTGGCTGACAAAAAGGGGCTCAGTACCAACAGTAGAACTATTTGTGTGGTGCCTCCACCAGAGTATACTTTAAGTGGGTCTGATGACAAGCTAGTACAGCATCTCTGGGATGTTGTACCTACCCACTACCCCAACCAGTGGTACAATTATTGGTGAATGCTAATAATATGCTCACAGCTACCACAGTTACCAACACAGGTCTGACTTCTGGAACACACCCTGTACACCTGCAAGGAATGGTTAAAAGCAACAAGAAGGCCCTATTCAGTTAGACACAGCAAACTGGCACTCAATAATAATAATAATAATATGCTCATGGACAGTGTTAACATTCAAACAACAAATCTTTATTTATCTGCGGATTGACAATGGGGTAGGAAATGCAAATTGAGAAAAAAAATGGATTCAAAGGCATTTTGGTTCAGTATCACCTTCAAGCAACACATTAGGTCCCCCTGGACAGTCCCAGTTAGTGTCATTGGGTACCCAGATTTCCACAGTTGCAGGCCTGGCATGTTGCTGCTGGTTGGCCAGCATTGGTGTCCTTAAACAAATAACTTTTGGTTTGTTTATTTTACCCTTTTTTTGTGAAACCATAGGCAGACACTTTAAAAAAACAGGCATTTGTAATTCCCAGGCCTGATGGCCTGCACAATAGTTCAAACAGCACACTTGCAATTGGCAAACAACTTGGCAATAGCAACACTTTAATCTTGGTTGCAGGGACAGTCCCTGATTTTACTCACAGTATTGTGGCTTCTTGAACTGGCACTGATGTCAGACTGATTTGTCCTGAAACAGGATTCGATCTGCGGGCTCACGGCTACAAGCTGCAGTCTTCTGTACTTCTGGAACAGGGACCAGCATACAGGGACCGGGGCTGGCATGACTCACCCCCACATCTGGATACGCCCCCCAAGGTGGCCACAAACCAACGCTGAAATGTTGAGGTGGTAGATGACTCCCCAATCTGGTCTGAAGACAGTGGCAGTTCAAAGTGCAGCAACAGTCTCTTGAGCTTCTTAAGGTATGGACTCTCCATATGCAATTCAGTCTCTGACACAGATTCAAACAGGCCACACAGCTTACCCACTTTGCAGGTGGAAGACTCTGTCAGTAAGCTGACATACTTATCTTCAAGTCCCCCCAAAAAACAGCTAGGTGGGAAACAACTCTGTAGCCACAGGCTTTAATTTTAAACAGCAGTTTCTGAAGCAATATTCTCACCTCGCAGCAGCTCAGCTCGGCAATCACCACACAGGCTCTTATGCAGTTTCTGTCAGAAATGGCACTTTCTGTAGAGTTCATGTTCTCTCAAAGCTTGGGAGCTGGAAAGAATTCAATCTGCAGTTTCAACAGTTCAGAAACCAAAAATTCAAGTGGTTAGGCAGCAGAGAGGTGAACAGGCCTCTCCACTTCTCCCCAGAGCCAAACACATAGCCTTCTTCCCTTCTGGAGGCCCTCAATAGACTGCCCAAGTACAACTGTCCCTCCTTAACTGAAGAACGCAGAGTCCTGTAATCTGGTTGGATGCTAAGGCTGTCAATTACAGTCCTGGTTTATTGATTGGCTAAAATGGGCACCAAGCACACAGTTCACTGTTTCTCCCAGCAGCCATAGCAGGAGGATCCCACAAGGACCCTTTGAGTTCCGATTGGTTAGAAAGCAGGGTCAGAGTGACAAACATGGTTACTGCAGTGCAGAAAGTAAACAGTCCAAACTTTAAAGTCCATTTCAAATACAACAGTTTAGTTTTACTTTTACATATTTACAGCATTTAAGAGAGCTCCCTCTGCACTTTTAAGCAACTTTAGAGTGGAGTCTAGGGGAACACTCCCTGGTCGGTTGTGAGCTCCATTACACAAGGACCCAGCACAGGCTATGCACACTATACATAGGGCTGATCTTCTTAAAGCCACAGCGTGATGGCATTAACTCGCACATTTTGCACAGAGTTCATGGATACAGCATATCCATACATGGATGTTACACTCACATCACTGGACATTAACCAGGCTCCTTGGCAGAACACAAGGCTGGACCTGACCAGGCAGAGTGTGACAAGATGCCCAGGGGGATGACTTAAGGTAAGCCCACCACTTTGGGGAAGGGGGTTACATTCTCTCTTGTTTAAAAGTAACCATACCGATGCCCCAGTATGATGGCTGGGGGGCACTGTGCTGTCAGAGGTGATCTTTCTTGGATGAGGCATTAACAGAGGTCCCGCCTGACTGTTATGGTGCATGTTAAAGATCCCATGGCACTGTTTGAGAGAAGTAGGGGAATTTTATTAAAAGAAAAATCATACAAATCAAACTTATACAAGGAAGAGATATTTAAAAGAATCAGGACTCCATGATACTGAGTGATGGGGTTTTGATCGGCATGCTGGTGACCCTGGTTCATGCCCTGAGCCTGGAACTACAGGAGTGGATGGTGCAGGAAGAGGTTCAGAGCATCCCTCAGATGCTTCCCTCCTATGAGGGGTGGGCAGTGCTGTACGGCTTTCATAGTAGCTCCTGGTGGTGGGCTGAAGTGGCATCCTAGGCAGTATGAGTGTGCTCTCACTGCCAAGCATCCCCCCACAGGACACACATTGTGGCAGCACCAATGCAGGGTGGGTGGGGACAGGAAATGGGAAAATGGACTGTCCAGCCTCACTGGATAATAGTCGCTCCTCCCTCCATGCTGAGGTCCCCAGAGCCCACCTCCTCCATCTCCCCTGTCTGCACCGGGGGCACCATACAAGTAATCTCCTCTCCCTGTCCCCCTCTGAGGGAGGGACTCTTCCAGTAGAGTTAGTGTCAGACCCCCCCCCAGGGATGCCGGGTGCATGGGGCTATGACCGATCAAGAGAGGCAGCAGGGGTGAGACTGGCAGGCATAAGGGAATTAGTTGGTCTGAAGGAGTGTCAGGCTGGGGCCATGTGGGAGCATAAATAGATAAAGCAAAACAAGAAGAGCCTTTCTTCACAAGGGGCTGATGTGCATATCAGGGTTTGAGGGAGCCACATACAGCATAGAGAGAAGTGGGCTGGCATAAAAATTGGGGAAATCTGCAGCTTGCAGAATAAAAGTCTGTTCGCAGTAGATCCCGCACCATTGTCAGGAAGTCTAAACCTCGCTCTCAGGGTCTTGGCAATAATGGGCATGCAAGGAATCACAGCCACGTTGCATAAGAGTAATAAACTTGTTTATTACTACAAATAGGATAATCACAGCTGCCCTAAGCAGTTCTTATCAATACGAACTGGGAGCCAATGCTAATCATTCTCTATACCTCGAGGATTCTCTGTGTCTCTTGGGGTCTCTGAGGTGGAAGATGTAATGTCTTACATTATATACCTATGATAATTACCATGGTTATTATAAGATAGAAACATTTCTAGTTACATAGATGAGCCCTATTGGCTAAATTAGAGGAGGCTCCTCAGTCCAAGATAACATTATACAATTTTGTAGTAGTCATCACTTTGTGAAGACAAAGGAGTACAGTTTGCATATAGCACTGTAATAATACAAATCATCACAAGATGGGAATGCCGACTCATGTATCATAATCATTACAAGGACACAGATGTCCTAACATCTTGTAAGCAAGAAATACATATGTGTATTAGAAAGTAAAGTGTATAACAATAATATGCATACATATCCTGGCATCTAATCTTATACGGCAGATGCCCTTAGCCTTATATGTTAGTATAACATATGCCTAGGTATTAGCTGTCTACGATGTACCTCTGTGAGTACCAATAGTGGTGCAGGGACCTCATGTAACATTCTCCCCCTTGTTGTCTCCCAAGGGGCAACACAGCAAAAGTAGGGCAGTGGATAGTGAGAAGGGGTTGTTTACAGACCCAATGCATGAGCCTTGTAAAGGAACTCCAGCTGCTCATGGTGTTGACGCAGTGTGCACCATAGGCAGCAAAGCATAATAATAAGAACAAATATCAAAAATGCTTGTATAATAACAATAAAAGAAAAAAACTAGGCACACAAATTGCTGAAAATGCACCAGTGCAAAATTTATTTTCGGCAAGCCACCTGAACAGACCAAGCCCTGCGCTTCAACCCTGAAGTGGGTCTTCCTTGGGGCAGATTAGCTAAGAAAGACCCACTTCAGGTTGAAGCACAGGGCTTGGTCTGTTCAGGCGGCTTGCTGAAAATAAATTTTGCACTGGTGCATTTGCAGATTCGCCCCTAAGGAAGACCCACTTCAGGGTTGAAGCGCAGGGCTTGGTCTGTTCAGGCAGCTTGCCGAAAATAAATTTTACGCTGGTGCATTTTCAGCAATTTGTGTGCCTAGTTTTTTCTTTTATGCTAACATTTGAGTTGGCAAACTCTGCTAGAGCACCACCAATTTCCATGAGCGCATGATATTTCCTTCTTTTATATAATAACAAAACCTTTAAAGGTGATCTCTAATCAAGTGTTAGTAAGTACATTGTTCATATCATCATCATTAATAAGTGCAAGGACAGCTTCATTAGCTTTAGAAATATTATTACTGATGTTGATGAGATGGGTGTCTTTCCTCTCTAAAAGTGACTTTAATGTCAAAGTGAGGGGATCAATGTGTATATTAAAGTAAGGTAAATACTCAGAAAGTGTAAGCAGATAATCAGGGTTGCTATCAACAATGTCAGTGTCAATGAGAGGGATGGGTGTAATAACTGTGTGCCCAATAACTGACTTTTGATGGGGCACAAAGCAGAAATTTGGACTATCAATAGAACATGTTTGCATTCCATAAGTGTAACTCTTATAGTTAGTTACAATACAATACTTTCCATCTGAATTATATTGCATTTTTACAGTGGGCAGTCTCCATTTTTGCAACTGTACTGGGCAAGTGTAGGCCGTCTTGGAAATCCATGTTGACAGGCGATGAACCACCTCCTGGTAAGACTGGTAGAGCTTGGATGTGTCTGGAGCTGGTGTTGAGTCCTAGAAGTCTGTGCCATTAGTGCTGATGTCATCATCCATGGAAAAGGACCAATCGTTACTATCTGGGGAATAGCCACATACAGGTTTAATAACATCAAATACGGCACATGGACACAAATAAATATACCTTTTCTTCACACAACAGTCCGTGTGCGTGGCAACCCAGGCATCCAGAAGAGAATGGAAGACCAAGAAAGGAGGTAAGTTGAGGCATTCTCTGTAGATATCTTCATCAAGATGCCCAATGGAGTGTACAGATGCTAGTTTATCGAATAAAGCTGTACTAGGATCAAAACGTGGTAAAAAGACAGTAAAAGAAATAAACATGGTATCCTTAATGGAACATTTCTTAGAAGTAAAACATGGATCAGTGTTAGGGTGTCTGGTCACAAAACCCAAATTCCTAGTTGTGGAAAGTGGAATAGTTAGCATCTGTAGGATACACAATGCAATACAGCTGAAAGATTTGCACTGAGGACAATACCATTTAGAGATACGTCTATCATGTATAACATCAGGTATCCTTTCGGATTCTAGATCGTGGAAAAGATTATTGATGGTAGTGATAATGTATGAACCATAGGCTGAACACAATATCTCATGGGCAATATATATTGTTTATCTGCTTCTTTATTGTTCTGTGCAATGAGAACATTAATCTTATCTTTAGAATCTGTAAACGCTTTAGCAATGTCATGCATGTTGTATACAGTGTATCTTTCTTCCTGACTAAGGCCATCCACACCATGCAGTAATGGGGGGTATAATATCATTTACCAAACCAGTTTAGAATTCCTGTAAATGTGATTTGATAGCAGCAATGTCGACTTTATTCCAAATAGACATGACTGTACCAAAAAGACGTGTAACGGTGCCTGTGGCACCAGTGACATCAGAACTGTCAACTTCACGTGTGCTACGCTTTATGACTTTGATCATCAGGATTAGGTTTTCTCCTGAAATTGCCTCTATGCTTGGTGGTATGTACCCCAGCAATAGGGTCTTGAGTACAGATTTGAAAAGGTGCTAAGCTATCAAGTAATAAAGTACCATAAAACAATGAAGCATTAGTAGTATGACACATACCAAATTATTTCAGATTCCAATAAGTCAAGTTAAACAAAACAGGCATATGCACAAATTGTAAGTTGTTAATAAGTGTACCAGGTAAGGCAGTGGCTGTTAGACAACTACGAGGACCAGGGGTATGTTTTGGACATTCCAAAAGCTGTTTATCAGTAGGAGGTAACACAGAAAGGTACATGGCAGCAGAGGCCATGTTGTGTACAGTACAAAATTTCCTGGCAGAGTCTTTAGACAAGGAATTACAATATGAGGGATCAATTAAGGCAGTAATATTGTATAAACTAGATTGTCTAAGAGCAGTTTGGAGCAAGGACAGAGAACTATTGGGAGATACTTTTGCACTGGTCCAACCATGGAAAGTTCCCTTGGAAAGCTTGGCCACAGGGAGAATTTGTCCATGCGACGTGGTTTGCCACTCAATTTGTAGGGTAGGTTTATCAGGAGCAACAACCGAGGCAGTGAGGTATGCATCTGAACCTTCCTGGACAGTAATCAAATTGTCAGGTATATTGATGGAAACTCCCTCTGGGGTAGATGCTAGAGGATCAAGGTAAGGAAGGAGGTGCTTTACCATGCCTTGTATGTAGGGAATACCTCCTGAGATGAGGAGACAGTGGAACAAGATAGCCATCTTGTCAAGGTATCCGAAAAGGAAAACCAAACATTAGTAAGTTAGTACTATTCCACCCAATGGGGTGAGGAAAAGTAATTATACTCCTTTATACAGTTTCAGCTGGTTTGCATGTAACTACATGTCAGTCAGTTTGTTGTTTTGCATGAGTCTAACCTGATAGACTGCCGGACTGAGCTTGTTGACAATGGGGTAGGGGCCTTCCCACTTATTGGAGAAGGAGTGTGTGAGATGTGCAAATCCGAGAACCATTACCTGATCTCCAACTTGCCAATCCACTTCTTGTGCGTGTTTGTCAAACTGTATTTTGGACTTTTGCTGGGCTTTGCCCATGCAGTTGGTAGCATACAAATGAGTGTGTAGGAGGTCTTGTCTGAGTTTTTCCACATATTGGTCTACAGACACATGGTCTGCTGTGGGGGTGTGCAGGTCAAACAACAGGTGCTCAGGTAATCTCATCTGTTACCAGTCATTACCTCAAAGGGTGTCAACTGGGTGGTGGCTGAGGGTGTTCCCCTGATTGCCATAAGGAGCAACAACAATAGGGAATCCCAAGTCTTGGGAGTGTCCTCAATGAATATGGCAAGCATTTGCTTAATTTGCCTGTTGGCTCTCTCTACCTGACCTGAAGATTGTGAGTGGTAAGGTATGTGGAACTCCTGATGAACTCCAAGGAGTTCAAGTGCTTCTTTCATCAACTCACCTGTAAAACTGATTCCTTTGTCTGAGTCTACCTTGAGAGGTAGTCCCCACCTGGAAAAAATCTGTTCCACCAGGATTTTGGCAGTGGTTTTAGCAGTACATGTCTTAGTGGGGAAAGTCTCAACCCACCTAGAGAAAAGATTGGTTACCACAAGGGCATACTTGTTATTTCTGCTGGTATTGGTCAAGGGACCAATAAAATCAATCTGTATGGCATACCAAGGGCCAGAATGCCTTTATGGTAGCAGTTTGGCATTTTGTTTGGTAGGGATGGGATTGCGCACAAACAAGGCAATTGTCTATGTGCTGTTTGATATCCTTGGTGACACCAGGCCACCAGGTGGTGGTCTTAAGCCTTTGGAGCATGTTTTCCACTCCCTGGTGTCCACCAGTGTGGGTGTCATGCACTTGGTGCTGAAATTCAGGCCTAAGGTGATGAGGAACCACCTACAACTTGGTGGGGGTGTCATCTGGCTGATACCAGATGAGCTTATCATCAGGGGAAAGATGCAATTTACCTTCATGGCTTTGATAGGGGTTTTGGGTCGTGAGATTTTTCTCAGTACCCTTGTCAAGGAATCTGAACACATCTTTGAACTCAGAGTCAGCGTGCTGAGCTGCTGACAGGTCTAAGAGGGAAAAGGGTTCAGGTTTCTTCCTGACCACTGCAATGTGTATGGCCACTCTGGCCTCTGGATGGTCCATTATCCAGGTGCCCCCCCCTCAAGCCCCTTCCTTCACAAGGGTGTCAGCTGTGTCATTGAAGACATGATAGGGGTCGTCCATGGAGTGAGCTTTGACCTTGTGTACATAGAGTTTGTGTGCAAACTTTTGCGCCAGTGAATGAATGTGTATTACCAGTTCTTTGTGTTTCACTGGGCTACCATCAGAGGAGAGGAAGGAGTTCTTCTTCCAGAAGGGAAGAAATTCTGTAAGAGAACAACAAACCCAGTTAGAGTCTGTAAAGATGATGGTGTCCTCGGTTCCATGCAGGATGAACTTGAGGGCACAGGCCACAACTGCCATCTCAGCATATTGTGATGATGCCACACTGCAACGCTTAGAAATTTTAACAGTGTTACCATAAGGGTGAATAACCAATATGCCCATCCCCGAAGTCTGTTCTCCATGGTAATAGGAAACTGAGCCATCTGTAAAGACACGACACAATGAGGTGTTCTCGAGTAATTGTGGTGTAGCAGGGAGGAAAGGACAAGGATCTGGAAGATCAGGTGGCTGCAGTGTACAGTCATGGTGTTCTCCTTGGAAAAGGAGGCCATGCGCCAGCACGGATGGCATTTTGTTGTTTAACATTTTATTTTCTCACAAGGACGCACAGACATAGACACAGTACTACATCACAAATCCTGAACTGTACCGCAACATTTGGTGGGAACAGAGGGCTGGATTAACATAAAGAAATGATATAGCAGGGTTTAGTAAGTACAGTCATGTGAAGTACAGTATACAAAAACATAGGTTAATAACTTGACAAGGGGATTATCAGGGTCAGACTAGGTTCCCTCTCCCAAAAAGGGAGGGGGAGCAGGGAGTTGCTAACATTGTGTCTTAAACTTAACAATAGCATATGGGGCCTGAACGGACCCCAGGATGTCAAGCGAGAGTGCGTCCTATAATCAGGCATATAGTACTAACAACTATATACAAGAAACAAAAAGGCAATCTTTTCCTGAAATATTAATGTACCCGTGACAGAACCCATACCAGGGTAGGATAAAACATATATATAGAGAGAAGGAGAAAAACAATACCTGAAAAATCATAAGGTGATTATGAAATGACCCTTGGCTAGGTGTCATGACAGTACTTCGACTGCAGATAGGGCTGCCAGCATTTCTCAAACTGAGCAGATGTGCTACCAGCAAAGCTAGAGATCCTTTCAAATGTAGCCCCTTGGGCTAATGCCAGGAGAAACCCATGAAAGGCAGGAATCTCTGTGGTCCTCCATCTCATCAGAATCAGTCTTTTGGCTACAGCCCCTACTACTGTGATCCATTGAGTCCCTGGGCTGTGTTTCAGCATGGTAGGCCGAGCAAACCCCAAGAGGAGGAGAGAAGGATCTGGGATGATTTGGGGGAATATCTGTTGACACATTTCTTGAATTGGTGCCCAAAAGTGTTGGAGACTGAGGCAATCCCAGACTATATGGAACAAATGTGCCCCTTGAGTACCACACCTCCAACAGGTGTCGGTCGAGATGAGTTCCATCTTTTTGAATTTGGCCAGATCCCTGTACCTTCTGTGAAGGGTCTTATTCAAAATGAGGCATGTATGTCCATCTCAGCATACCAGATGGATTCTTACCCACCCATGTTCCCATTGTTGCTCAGAAATAGGAGTCTGGAGGTCCTTCTCCCACTGAGTTCTAGCCTTTTGGGTGGGGTCTGCAGCGGCATCCCTAAGAGCAGTACAAATCCAGCTCGCTCTATTCTTAGTGCATTCTCCCATATGCTTATAGGGTGGGGACCTTGTTGTACTCCCTTAGTTTTTGGGGAATTGGGTAAATGGGTTATAGCATCCCTAATCTGAAGATATCTCCAAAAGTGGGTGGCTAAAAGATGGTATCTGGTTTTTAATGCCTCAAAAGTGTCTATTGTGCTAGAGACTGGGAGCAGTAGGTCTTGTATCAGGGAAATACCTTGTGCCTCCCAGAATCTCCAGTGGATTATGCTATTACCTACTTTCAGGGCTTGATTATTCCAGAGGGGCATATATTTCCAGGATGCCGGGTCATGACCCAAGTGGACTAGGACTTTCCTCCAATATGTAGTTGATAGCTGGAAGGTGGGGGGAAAAAGGCGATAGATTTTTCCTGCCATACAGGGCCACCACAGGAGAAGGGGCACATAGTAATGAAGCTTCCAATGGAAGCTAAGTGGGGGAGGCCTGTCCAATTTGGGAGAACCATCAAGTAGTGTGAGCTGAGATAAAGGCCATATGATACCTTTGTAACCAAGGAAGTCCCCAACCACCCCTGCTCCAATGTTGACTGAGTTTACGTTTGTTATATTGGGGTTGGGATCCCTCCCACTGGAAGTTGCCCATCATGGCCTCAAATTTTTGGCACCATTTCTGAGGGATAGGCACAGGTAGATGAGCCAACAAATATTGTATCTTAGGAGCCACCATCATCTTGATGGAGTCTATTTTGCCAGCTAGTGAAAGCTTCAGAGCCTTCCATCTCCCCATATCCTGTCTGAGAGACTCTAATAGAGTAGAGAAATTGACTGAGAGCATTTTTGGCAAATTTGGATGCAGGGTAATACCGAGATATTTCATGCCGTTAGGGGCCCATTTTAACCCGAGGGCTATAAAGTCTATTCCAGATGATACTGAATTCAAGGGAAGGACTTCGGTTTTGGACTGGTTTAGCTTAAGACCTGACTCCTTAATAAAATCAGCCAAGATATTAAAGATATTTTGGATCACTTGCGAGGTGTATTCAGTAGTGATGAGGAGGTCATCTGCATATAGGAATGTTTTAAAGTTGGTGCCACCCACGTGTATTCCTGGAATGGAATGAGAATCCCTGAGTACAATGGCCAGGGGCTCAATACCTAGAATAAACAAAAGGGGGGAGAGGGGACAACCTTGTCTCATGCCCTTCTGTAATTGGAATGGCGGAGACAAAGTGCCATTCATCAGGATCCTAGCCACGGGGGAAGCATATAGTCATTTTATCCAAGAAAGGAAACCTGGTCCCACACCCATTATGGAAAGGGTATGAAACGGGAAGGGCCATTCAACTGAATCAAAAGCCTTTTCAAAATCTATGACTAGGGCTACAGAAGGCTTTTTGGACATTTTAGTATAATGCATTAATGAGACCAATGTTCTATGATGATCTGAACCTAGATGGCCTTTGACAAATCCCGCTTGGGAAGGATGAACCAGGCCTTGCAGGAGAGGTTCAAGCCTGCATGTGAGAACTTTGGCTAAAATTTTGGCATCCGTGTTAATGAGGGAGATGGGGCAATAGCTGCCGGGGGAAAGTAAATCCTTCCCCTCCTTGGGGAGTACCATAATAGTTGCTTGCCTCATGGATGGAGGTAAATGTCCTGTATGCAGGGAGTCTCGAAATGCCCAGACCAGATACAGGGCCAGGTTAACTCCTTGAACTCTATAGAAGTCAATAGGCAGACCGTCTATCCCCGGGGCTTTGCAGGAATTAATAGATTTGATTGTCCTATCCACTTCCTCCACAGTTATTGGGGCTTCTAACGGTTTGGTGTCATTTGTAGGGAGTTTGGGTATGGGCAATGAGTCTAAGAATCCTTGAATTTGTAGCGGATTGGGAGGGTGAGGAGATGTATATAGCTGTTCATAGAACTGCGTCATGATCTCATTCACCCCTCTGTTAGAGTGACAGTGGACCCCGTTCCAGTCCGCTAGTGCATGTATCATCTTGGATGTTTGTTGACGCTTTAGGCGATATGCCAGGAGTTTGCTGGCCTTCTCGCCTCCTTCCCAATATGCATGGCACATCTGCCTCAAATTCAACTCAGCTTGGCAAGTTAAATGAGCATTAAGGGAAATTCTTGTACTGGCCCATTATGCTAATGGAGATGGAGTTGGGGCCTGAGACTTTTTAGATTTATATTGGGACTCCAAGACATATAATTGTTTCTCTAAGGCCCTCTGGTCTGCCTCTTGGCAATGCCTCCTGGCAGATGTGAAAGCAATTATTCTGCATCAGATAGTCGCCTTGAAAGCCTCCCAAAGAGTCAAATCGGAAACCTCACCATTGTCATTATTACTCCAGTACTCCATTGCTTCGGGACCTAACCACTTTTGGAATTCCCCATCTTCCACTAAGAGTGAATCAAAATGCCATGAGGGGGTCTGAGGAGAATTCTGCTCTCGTTTAACAGTAACTCCATAGGGGCATGATCTAAAACATAAATCAGGTGCATAGAGGAGGTAACAACCTTTTCATATAACCCAGAAGAAATAAGCCAGAGGTCTAGTCTGCTGGATGATCCATAGGTCTGAGAGAAACATGAGTAGTCATGCACCCCTGGGTGTAGAGTTCTTCAGGCATCTAACAGCCCATGTTCATTCATTAACCTCTGGAGTGCTTTCTTAGCCTGCCTATGGAGTTCGGGAGCTTTATTACTCCTATCAATAGAATGGTTGAGTACCAGGTTGAAGTCTCCACCTAATAGGACTGGAACCCTCTTTTTATTGAAATCAGTAAGAGCCTTATTGACCGTGTGAAAGAACTGAGGACAGTCCTGGTTGGGGGCATAAATATTAACCAAGACCAGGGGGCCCTTCAGGGTCTCCATTTCTACTATAATCCATCTCCCATCTTTATCATGGACATGCCCCTTCAGTTTCCACCCCAGATTTTTATGAAGTAGTATGGATACTCCCCTTTTATGGGAAGCGGCCACTCTATGAAGCTCTTCCACCACCCAGCCTTGTTGTAGCTTCCTAGCTTCATCAGAAGAGAGTTTCATCTCCTGTAAGAAGACTACCATAGGTCTTAACTTTTTCAGATGGAGCAGAACTTTTTTTTGTTTAACTGGCGAATTAAGTCCTCTGACATTCCAAGAAATGAGCCCAGTCTCCATCTGGCCTATGGTACATTATGGCTGAGAGAATATATAACAGAAAACACTAGGAAGTAAGACCATATCCAACAGGGTACCATGCTCTCTCTCTTTCACAATATTCAATGGTCGAGTGATAACTCCAGGGATCAGAGTGCCAGAACAGCTAACATAATACAGTAATTCAAACTTCGTGTTATAAAACTTTTGTGCCTGAAACTTAAGTACTAATAATAACAATAACAGATAATAGTTATTAACATCACCATCCCCCCCACTCCTCCCTTTCCCTATGCACAATCCCATATCTGACCAGCATCTGCTGCCTGTATCGGCCAACAAGCAGCCCAGATACCAGTGGAGGTCGCTTGGAGGTAGGTGGTTACTTAAGCACACCATGAGAGATAGGACAAACCAAGGTCCTGAAGTCTCTCTTCACCCTGAACCCAACCTAGACAGAATAGAATTTTCTGTACACATGGTCTAATGGGCTGCCGCCCATCCAGTTAGTTATACAGTTAAGCTAGGGGGCCAGCCCCTTGATCCCCAGTTAATACTCCAGAAAGCGGTTTGTAGAGGGAACCTCAGGGGGGTGCCATCATGGGAGATCTCAGCACTTCCACCCTTACCTGGGTCACCCTACAGAGCAAGTGTGTAGGGGCGAGGGCTGATTTTGTTAAGAAGGGGGTGGGAGTGGAACAAGGGTCTTATCACCCCATGGCAGACCCCCATGTCCCCAAAAGCCCAAATGAGCACTTGAGGGCCCATTTAAATGTTAAATGTAACCCTCCCCCAATACAGAACCCCGACTCCGGGGAGGGAGGAGATAAGTGACCCAGAGCATATAGTGCAACATAGCGTATAAAGTTCATATGGCAGAAAAGAGAAAGTTTGACTATGTAACCGCTAATAGAAGATCCAGGGAGAGCTTAATATCAAACAAGAAAATACCACATTCATAGTCAGCCCACCGAGCCAGCAGTAGAAGATTGGGCCGCTGGAGAGCTCGCAGGTAGCGGCTTAGCAGGCTGGCTGTGCGTAGACATAGAGGCCTCGAGGGGAATAAGTTCTGCATCTTCTGCCCATGAGAGGCTCCTTGCTGCATGGGATTTAATATCCTTAGGGTGCAATCGCTTGGGAGACAGAGAAGGTTCTTGTGATGTGCCGTCAGAAGATAAATCCATCAGAGCCCTATATTGGTTATTACTCATATCAGGTATGTATGACATTTGTGAGACAATTGAGTCGGGGCTATCACTGTGGTTCCTAGAGCAGAGCCACCGGGTTTTGTCAATGTGCGCCCCCTCTATCCATGCCCTCCTTCTGTTCTTTTTTTTACTGCCTGGGGATTTATGAGAGGCTGAGTGGCCTGGAGTCTGTGGTTGCTGGGCTGGCTGAGAAGCGAGCGCAGGGGTTTGGATAGTGAAGTCTTGAAAAGATGTCTCCATCAGGGAAGGCCTCACTGATAAGGTCCCAGAGCTTTGGGATTCACGTAGTCTGCCCCAGTTCAACTTAGGGGCCTGCACTGCAAGGAAATTTTCTGCAGCTGACGGATTATCAAATAGCCATGGAGAGCCATTGAAAATGATCCAGAGGGAAGCAGGGTATCTGAAGGAGTAATCAAGCCCCAGTTTGGCGCAGGCTCAGCGTGCTGCTGTAAAGGCCCTGCGGCATGCTGTCACCTCCTGTGAATAATCTGCGAAGATCTGGATTTTTTGCCCTCTCCAGATGAGCTTTTTTTTTATGCGAGCCAGCCTTGTAATAGTTTCCTGGTCTTGGAATCGGAGAAATCTGGCAAGGATAGTACGAGGGCGACCTCCGGGTGCAGGGCCAGGGGCCAGGGTTCTATGGGCTCTATCAATCTCTAGTGGAGCATCTCAGCATTGGTCCAGTAAGGAGGGGAGTTCTTTTTGTAAAAATATAATGGCACCATTCCCCTTGCAGCCCTCTGGGAACCCCACAAACCTGAGGTTATTCCAGCTGCTGCGGTTCTCCAGGTCTTCCACTCTAGCCCATAGCAGATGGATCAGTCTGTCTTGTTCTTGCAATTGTGCCCTGGCCTTGTGCCAGCCATCCTCCACTTCTGCAAGTCTATGTTCAGATATATGGGCTCTTTGTGAGAGGTCTACTATGTCTGCTGTGTTCTTTTTAGTAGCCAGGTCCATGTCGTCCATGCGGTGAAGGATTTCGGCAAACATCTGCCAAATTTCTGATAGATTGCCTTCTGGCTGCGTGGATGTTGAGGTGGAATCCATCTTGGGGATGAACTAGGCCATGTGGCGGAGCAAAGAGCATTGAGTAAAACTTCAGTATCTCCAGTCAGCAGAGGGTCAATCGAAGGACCACCGGACGGGCGAGTACTATATTATCGTTTATATTGTTAATGTCACACCATATTGCAAAAAAAGATCAGGATTTAGTAAGGATTATTGGTGGAGTTTCAGAGAGCTCAGAGCTCAGGCATCCATTCAGTTCAGCTGTTGGCCACACACCCCCAGCATGGATGGCATTTTGGTTGGGTGAACCTTGATGTCTCTATCCTGGAGAAGGAGAGACCAGTGTGTCAGTCTGGTGTTGGAGACTGACTCATCCTTCACTCTATCTGATAGCAAAAAGGTAGTTGGGGTATGGTTTGTGTTAATGATCAGAGAGCGTACCCAATGATATACAAGAAGTGCTTGACAGACCAGTAGGTGGCCAGAAGGTTCCTTTCATAAAGGCTGTACTTCTGTTCCACTGGGGTCAAGAGCTGTGATGCATATGCAATGGGTCTCAAGGTGCCATGGACCTTCTGGGCCAGTACTGCCGACATAGCAATGTCAGAGGTGGCACACTCCAGGTGGAATGGCAAAGTGGGATTGGAGTTAACCAGAACTGGAGCTGAGGCCAAGGCCTGTTTCAATGACATCACAGCCTGGGTGTGAATGGGGCCCCAATCCCAAAATATGTCCTTTTTCAGTCATTCGTACAAAGGATCAGCCTTCTGAGCAAAATCACAAATAAAATCTCCAGAATAGTTTACCATACCTAGAAATCTCCTAAGAGTAGCCACCCTGGTGGGCAGTGGCAAGTCTTGCAATCCTTGTATCTTCTTCCAGGTAGGGCTTCGGCCTTGGTCAGTTATTCTCAGGCCCAGAAAGAGTACCTCTTTCTGACATACAGTAGTTGTGCTTTTGCCGGATTACCTTTGAGGCCTGCCCTCTGAATAAGGGTCAATAGTTCATCCAAGAGATCCAGGTATTGTTCCTGTGTGGCTGTTGCCAACAGCAGGTCATCCACATACTGCAAGAGACACTGGGGTGTAGAGAAAACCTCAAGGGTGTCCATCATGTGTAAATGGAACAGGGAGAGGCTGTTATGGAATCCCTGTGGTAAGCAGGTCCACATGTACTGCCTACCCTCAAAGGTGAAGGCAAACTTATACCGACTCTTGGGGGCCAATGGCAATGACCAAAAACCATTAGAGATGTCCAGGGCACTGAACCATTTCTGGTCAGGGGTCAGTAGTCGCAGCACATCGGGTGCTGATGCCACAGTTGGGGCACAACTGAGGGGTGACCTGGTTCAGTCTCCTGCAGTCAATAGTAAGTCTCCAGGCACCTGTGTTTTTTTTTCACAGGCCACACTGGGGAATTAGCAGTGGAAACACATGTCCTGATCACACCTTGCTTGAGAAGTGATTTAATTGTTTCTCTAAGAGAAGGCAGGGCCTCGGATGGAAAGGGGTATTGCCACTGCCTCTCATGTGCGGGGCCTGTCACCTCAATGACAGTGTGCATTCTGCCACAATCATGCTTGTTGGTGGCAAATGCCTCCAGATGCCTTTGCAGAATGGGGAGGAGCTTTGGAAAAAGCTTGTGGCTCTTGAACAAATCTATGACGTCATACTTTTTGTTGTTTGCAGATATTGTTGCAGCCACATGAGAGTCAGGGATCATAATGTAGTGATATTGTCCCTGAATTTGTATTAGTAACATGTTGGCCAGATCTACCACACAGCTGTGTGGTGCCAGGAAGTCAATTCCGATTATACTAGGGTGATCATGCAGTACCATCAGCTGAAATGTATGATATGCCTTCAGATGTCCCAGGGCCACAGGTAGTGGCAGGGAGCGGTATGCTGGCAACCTAGTTCTGTCTACACCAGACATATTGGTCCTCCATCTGGTGGACCACAGGGATGTGTCTGGGTGGTCATTGTGTAATGCAGACACAGCCGCTCCTCTATCCAATAGTACTGTTAGTAGGCAGCCCCCGACCTCAGCCTCAGTGCAGGGCCTTCTGTTTTTATCCAAGACCAACTTGTTTACAATATGGACTGGGGCCTGTAATTGTCAATCTGTACCAATGGAAGCATGGGGAAGCCCATGGAAGAGAGTCTGGGCCTGGTTCCTGTGAACCACTTCACCATGCTGCACTGATGCTATGTAGGGAGCTGCTTCCAGGTTCAGGTCTGTATGGGCCTGAGGGCCTGTACTTACAGTGTCCCTGTGGCCTGTTGATGCCTGCTGTCCCGGTTGTATGGCAGCAAGGGCTCAAATAGGAACAGCATCCACTACAGAGCGCACTTGCCCGAGAAGTTCTCAGAATCTCTGGTTCTCATTGACTATTTCCCTATATGAAGGGCCTGATCTTTGTGGTTTACCCTTATTATTCTTATGGTGCTTCTGGTTTTTGTGGTAGTTCTGGTTCCCACTCCAGGATTGTTGTTGTTGCTGTTGTTGGGCCTGCTGTGGGTGTTGGTTGTCCGTGGGGAGGGTCTGTTTCTCTTGGGCCTGCCCCTCCACCATATAGTGCATCGAGGTTTCCGGAGTAGTCTCCACAGCAGCTACTTTCTTGGAACTGGAACCCAGATCATGGATGTAAAGTTGATAAACTCTCTTGGTTTTCCAAAGAATGTCGGCAAACCTCTCCTTGGTACGATAGGTGGTTGGCTCTACCTTCTATCTTACTGCAGGGATCATGTTCCTAAGGAACAGAGTCTTATATTTGATAAGGTCCACATCTGCGGCTTCTTGTGCAAGATGCTTCACTACTCAGTAGGCCATCCAGAGCCTCTGGTGGAAAGTCGCTGGACTTTCCTTCGCATTCTGTTTTACAGGGTATGCGAGCATCACTCCTACTACACCTTTGCTGTATGTACTGTAGAAATGAGCTCAGCTGCTACTTCATCAAAGGTGGCGTGTCCATCCTGATGGATGGTATCAGGGAGTTTTGCCCACTGTCCAGGATCAATGGCCTGGTGTAGGATCTGGACCTGGTAGTCTGCAGCGAGACCAAGCATTTCATATTTAGCATGCACCTTTTCCAAGTGGCAACTGAGGTTGTTGGACAGGCTCATCTGACCAATGCTGTCAGCTGTTTGCTGAACAGAACAGGCCATTTGTAGGGGATTATTGGGCCGATCAGGCGGAGGTAGGGTGCCTCGGGTGTCATCCAGGGCTGCCTGGGCCACAGCTGTTGGCACTGACCAAACCATGCCATCCCGTGTCCCAGCTTCATGTAGAAGCTGCCTAATTTGGGTCTTGAGAACCCGTTTATTTCTTTCAGAGATGGGCATGGTGCTTATTGCAGTTTCGATCATCGTCTCTATCTCCTGCCTGTCTTCTGTATTAATAATGGCTACCGGTGGTGCCGTCGGGACTAGGCCTGGGCCTGCTCCCCCCCATCATGGGTTCGCCATGTTGGCATCACCCATGATGTGCATCATGACGTCGATGACATGAGTGGCATGTGACGGGTGTCCGCCATGTTGTGGATGGCGGGTTGGGGTGCCTGAGCCATAATGGGGGTGTGACTGGGCATTGTACTGTGAGATGTCATCATCTGATGCCTCCCCTTCAGATGACATTGTCAAGGCTGGGACCATGCCTCCCATCGCCTTGACATGCCCAGCCAACACCACTCGCTGATGGCGCAGTTTCGCCATCTTGGATTCACATTCAGCATGATTCACATTTGCAACATTCACATCCACCACATCCTGCTTCTGTTTCTGTAACACTCTATACACGATGCTCAATTTGTGATTGTCCCTAGTAGCCACTTCTAAGTCATTACGTACCTGGTTTATCTCATCCTGTATCTCTCCTAACTCCTCACTCAACTGTTCATTCATTCTACTTAACAAGTCATTCATTTGCAAAGCCTGCCCCTTATCCTGTCTCAAACTTTCACACTCCTGCTTCAACATGTAGAGTTCTTGCTCACCTGCCTGTGCAGAATGATGCAAAAGGGAATCCTTTTCAATTCACAGTGTTTGGAGCTTATGTCTCACACATTCAGTTTCCTGCAACCCCATCTCCTGCTTAACAGATGAAATTTGCAGTTCAAGGGTTCAAAACCTCACTTCAGAGACTTCCAGAGCAGCATAGAGAGCCGCGACCAACAGCCCTTTAGCTTCTCACTTTCTGGTTGTTTGTCTTGTCTCTGAATACTGAGTTGAAATCCCCAGTACAGGGTTTTCAGATTGACTTGCATACTGTGCAAAGTCAGCCCATCCTCCATGAGAGGCAAGGAAATTTGAGACATCGAGTCTCAGTTCTGCACAGATATTTGATATGGTGGCCATTGTGTGGGAGGGAACAAAAAAATCAAACCATGAAAAGGCACTATGCTGTGTATCGATCCACAACAGGTACACTTGTTCACAGTCAAGCTACTGTGCACTTGTAGGCTTGCAATATAAAACTGCTGTGGGGTGGGTTGAGTTGGCATTGACCACACCCAGTAAGCAGCCAGACTGTAAGTTATTACAAAGTGGTCATAGAATGGGAGAGGTGATGCGGGAATGCACACCTACAGTCCCCGCTGGGAAGGGAAAAGTTGTAAGAAACAAATAAAACTTTGCAAATACCATATATTGCCTGCACGCGGTCGTCAATTGTCAGGAGGTCTAAACCTCAGTCTCAGGTTCATGGCAATAATGGGCATGCAAGAAATCACAGACACGTTGCATAAGAATAATAAAGCTTGTTTATTACTACCAAAAGGATAATCACAGCTGCCCTAAGCAGTTCTTATGAATACGAACTGGGAGCCAATGCTAAGCGTTCCCTATACCTTGAGGATTCTCCATGTCTCTTGGAGTCTCCAAGGAAGAAGATGTAATGTCTTACATTATATACCTATGATAATTACCATGCTTACTGTAAGATAGAAACATTTCTAGTTACAGAGATGAGCCCTATTGGCTAAATTAGAGGTGGCTCCTCAGTCCAAGATAACATCATACAATTTTGTACTAGTCATCAGTTTGTAAAGACAAAGGAGTACAGTTTGCATATAGCAGTGTAATAATACAAATCATCAGAAGATGGCAATGCCGACTCATATATCATAATCATTACAAGGACACAGATGTCCTAACATCTTGTAAGCAAGAATTACACATGTGTATTAAAAAAGTAAAGTGTATAACAGTAATATGCATACATATTCTGACATCTACTCTTATACAGCAGATTTCCTTAACCCTATATGTTAGTATAACATATGCCTAAGTACTAGCTATCTACGATGTACCTCTGGGAGTACCAATAAGGGTGCAGGGACCTCGTGTAACACCATCAACAGGCCTCCTACTGCTGCCACTGCCCAACTCCATCACACACCATCTCAGGGACTTACCTCATACTTCTAGGACCCCCTCATAGAGTCTCCCTATGATGGCAATTGCAGGGGAAGGACTCCCCCCCAACTCTCTTCCAATCTGACAGTCTGGCAGTCCAGAAACCTATCAGTGTTGAAGGGCATGCCACAGCTGATGACTTCATCCTGTCACTTTGAAGGTCAATGAGCAGAGCAACATGGCCCCTGGGAGAGGAGAATGTTTTGAGTATTAGCAAAACTGGGCAATTTCTATCAACATGCAAGAAAACTCCAAAAACCCTTTGTGTACTCATCTGCTAAAAAGTGTTACAAAATTTCAACCTGATAGGGCAGTTTTACCTAGGGCAAAATAGTTCAGAAACACTTTTGTGTTTATGATTACCACATGCTCCCAATCTCCTGTAGCAACAAAGCCAAGACGTGTCTCATATCCTTTCTTGGGACCCTTTTATCCAACAATTGAGCAACAGCTAGATTAAATTTGCCTGGAAGACATGATTTAAAATGAAGAGGTAATATAATGTCAGCAGTTAAAATGTCTTGATACAATGTTTCCCTAGTAGAGGTCATAATTTGCTGTTTTGATAAATTCCACTGTCAGTTTTTTCATGGCTGTAACCACATAACTAGACAATAACATAGTCATTTGAACCTTAGGAGGCATCTCTGATCATTTAGAAAAAAAGTTTGTAAACTGCATGTGAACCAAGTATAGATCATGTTAACCCCACCTTTATTGACTGGTAAATAAGAAACCTCCAATAAAGGAATAGGGAATTTTTTTATTAAATTCAAACAGAAAGCAAACATACAAACAGAAAAATCTGAAAAATGAATCATAAAAAAGTAAATGTACACCAAAATAAACAGGTTAGTCAGCATCATACCAGCTCAATTAAACAATCTTGAAAAGAAAAAAATCTTGCTCATTGTCGGGTGGGATCCACAAAATCTGTTGCAAACTTCATGTGTATTTTTTCCCATCAAACCCAACTAATAAACCTTTTGCTGTTGCAGAGCAAAAGAGCACCTAACTTGCCAAATACTCCACTTAATATAGGCCACATTTACTGTCAAATTCCCAATATGCAATTTCCTCCATTGGTCAGAAATCACAACATAAATTACAGCATCATTGCTCATACCTGAAAATAGCAGTTCTTTTCACTATATAGCTAGTAAGGACAATACATTTTTATGTTTGCTTGCATGCATGTGCAAGAAACATAGTGCCATCATCCTAGTTTTCAGAGGTGTGGCAGCCCTCTTCCAATTCAGTCAGTGTGTTTGCAGGCGCGGCCGCAGTTCTCCAATGCCTGCTGGAGCTGTCTATGACAGCAGTCCAAAATGCAGTGGCGTACAATTGAAAGGGGAATCTACGCTTCAGTGAGCAGCAATAAGATGTGCCTGCTCATGCGTGCTCCACTACACACACACACACACACACGCGCACGCATACTGTGTGCTCTCCCCCCTTCGCACACACTGTGTAGCCGACGGGGGTGCCCAATCCCCCGTCGGCTGTGCTGCGCCCCCCCAAAACAGTGTTCCATATGCCACGCTGGGTACCCACCCCAGCATGGCCACACATCATATAGCCAACAGGGGTGCCCAATCCCCCGTCGGCTCAACTGGTTCCACCTCCCCAGAGTACAGGGTGCCATGCTGGGAGCCCACCCCAGCATGGCAACATATGCTATCACCGATGGGGGTGCCCAATCCCCTGTCAGCTCCACGCCTCCCCCCACCAGCCATCCTTGTGCCACGCTGGGAGCCCACCCCAGCGTGGCAAACGTCCCGCATCGTCATTTAAAAAAAAAAAAACTGAAACTGAAAAATGGTCCCTCGCTGTCTCTGCCCCCACCTGCGCCCACCCACTGTGCACCCCACCTCCCCACACACACCCTCACCCATACTTACCTCCAGACTCTGGTGCAACGATCTTCAGTGGACCGGGAACATGTCTGCACTCTTCAAAGCCGGCCGCAAACTGAGGAAATGTCAGTAAGCTGTATAATGGAATAGATAGGTTTTTTCAACTTTGCTGCATATCTCAGGCAGTTTTTGGAATTTTTGCACCAAATTTTCAGCATGGGGTTTTTGGGACCCCTTCTCATGAATGCTCTCACTGTCATGGCATTAATCAAGCCCGAAGGGTGATTTCGCAGTCACTGCGCAAAATCACCTTTCAGGACTGAGTAATGAAACAACACTGCCACTGTTCATAAGGTGGGCTCTCAAAAAGCCTATGTTGAAAATTTGGTGGAAAAATTCCAAAAAATTACTGTTTTTCGAGCGTGCGTTGCACAGTTCTTACGCACTCTCATAAGTTCACAAATTTTCAATATTTTAACACCAGATTTTCAACATTGCCATTTTACCACACCTCCTTATGAGCAGTACAGCTGTAATTTTTCACATCTTGCCCAAAACATGTTTCCGTCCATGTAGCGCACAATGGCGCAGTCGGTGTGTGAAATCAATGTATGGGACAAATTAAGAAAATCACAGTGGCACTGTTCATGAGCAGAGGTCTTAAAATGGCTATGTTGAAAATTTGGTGAAAAATTCCTAAAATGACTGTTTCACGAGGCGTGGGTTCGCCCAATTCTCATGCGGCTATAAGTTGCTAAATTTTCTATATTTTCACTACAGATTTTCCACATTGTCATTTATTACACTTCCTTATGAACAGTACAGCTGCCATTTTTCACGTTGCCCCAAATGTGTTTCCACACATGTAGCGCACAATGGTGCAGTCGGTGTATGAAAGCAATGTTTGGGGCAGATTAAGAAAATCACAGTTATACTGGTCATGAGCAGAGGTCTTAAAATGGCTATGTTGAAAATTTGGTAATGAAAGTCCATAAAATGACTGTGTTATGAGTGAGCATTGCACAGTTTCCACGCACCCTCGTAAGTTCATGACTTTGTAATATTTTCAGTCCAGATTTTCACCAGTGGCATTTTTCCACCCTTCCTTATGAACAGTACAGCTGTCATTTTTCACAACATGGCCAAAACGTGTTTTCACACTTTCAGCGCAGAGATGCGTGGTCGCTGTGGGAAATCATTGTTCGGGACAAATAAAGAAAATCACAGTGACACTGTTCATGATTGGAGGTCCCAAAATGCCTGTGTTGACAATCTGCTGTAAAATATCCCCAAACTAATTACATTACGGGTGTGCATTGCACAGTTTCTATGCACGCACGTGACTTCACCAGTTTTTAAATATTTTTACTGCAGATTTGCAAAATTGCCATTTTTTACACCTCCCCATGAACAGTACAGCTGTCATTTTTCACATCCTGTTCGGAATGTGTTTTTGCACCTGTGGTGCTAAATGCCGTAGTCGCTGTGCATAAGCAGCTTTCGGCTAACAAACTGATATTGCCACTGTTCATGAGGTAGGGGTCACAAAAAAAACATGTTGAAAATCTGGAGTGAAAATACCAACGAATGCCTGAGGTGTTAGGGTTTCCAACCATAAAGTACTAAAGCACTAGGACTAAAGTAGAAGAAGTTTTGTATTTGGACCTTTAATTTAGGGTAAAAAACTAACATACAAAACAAAAACAAAAAAAGTGTGTGTTTGGGTTAACTGAACTGAATGGGTAACTGAAAAGTCATCTAGGTGTAAATCTCAGGTGACTGAAAGAACTTAACTGCTGTGAGGTTTAAATTACTTGCAGAAAGATCTGGTAAGTAGGGGGAGTGGCTTAGCTAGAAGGAAGCTACATTTAAAGACTGCCTTAGAAAGATTCTGCTAATAGCTTGGCAGAAGACACCAGGAGAAAGGACTGCTGTGTGACTGAACTTCTCTGCTGGGACTAAAGTAGAAGAACTTTTGTATTTGGACCTTTAATTTAGGGTAAAAAAACTAACATACAAAACAAAACAAAAAAAAGTGTGTGTTTGGGTTAACTGAACTGAATGGGTAACTGAAAAGTCATCTAGGTGTAAATCTCAGGTGACTGAAAGAACTTAACTGCTGTGAGGTTTAAATTACTTGCAGAAAGATCTGGTAAGTAGGGGGAGTGGCTTAGCTAGAAGGAAGCTACATTTAAAGACTGCCTTAGAAAGATTCTTCTAATAGCTTGGCAGAAGACACCAAGAGAAAGGACTGCTGCGTGACTGAACTTCTCTGCTGGGTCTATATTGCCCTCCTTCCCTCCCCTCCACCCCCCACCTGAAGCTAGTTCTATTTTTATAGGCACAGGATTTGACTGACAACAGGAACTTCCTGTTTAGGGGCAGGAAGTGAGTGATCACAGACCCACCAAGGACCCACCATCCTAGAAGGGCAAGAGTAGCTCTCCGGCCCCTCTAGCTGCTGGAGGTCTGCCTCTGAACAAGCAAGTGGTCTACTGAGAAATATAGGATATTCTTGTCTCAGAACAGGACAATCAGGAGCTTAAAGGCACACAGGCAGAAAGTAAGGAGAGAGAGAGAGAAAAAAAAGACGAAAGAGTAAGGATTGCAAACAGTTAAGGGTCAGAAATAAGACATGATTGGAGTGGTGCAGTGCAGTGGCTGTGGGCAGCAGTCTTCAGGAGAGATGTTCTGGAGGATGCGGTGTTGTCCCATCTGCAGGCACCTCTCTGGGCTGAGGAGGAGGTTGCTCATCTCCAGGCTGAGTTGGCCAGGATTTGTGGGGCCTCCTCTTCCATCCAGGACCACCAGTGCCACTGCCGTTGCCTCAGAGGTTGCATAAGAAAGAGGCGGTTGGACCACAGTGGGCTCAGGAGGTGAGGTGGTGGAACAGAGGCATCCCTCCAGTTGTACCTCTCCACAATTCCTATGCCATTCTGGCAAAGTGTGGTTCCTCTATGGAGGCACCTACAGTGGAGACCAAGGAGGATGCTGGGAACCTCCACAAGGAGACCCACAGGAGGGTGGCAGGGGACCCTGCAGGGGAGGAAACAACTCCTGGTGGGGACTCCATTGTTAGGAAGGTAGAACTGGGCAAGGAAGGGAGAGGGGTAAGGTGCCTGCCTGGCGCCATGGCTTGGAGGGACAGGGCAAATCCTCAGGATTGCCGGAGCAGCTGCTGGGGAGGAGCTGGATGTCATTGTCTCACCTAGGGACAAATGACCTGGCTAAGAAAGGGAGTAGAGAAGTGCAGGAAGAGTTTGTGGAATTGGGGAGGGCCTTAGTCAAGTAGCATGCACGTAACCTTCGGAGGTGCTACCCATCTATGGCATAGGAGAGGCTAGGTGTTCCGACCATGGGATTCAATCAGTGGTTGAAAACTGGTGTGAAGCTCAGAGATTTGGCTTCATTGGGGACTGGGGGTCCACCTGGAGTGATGCAAGCCTATACTGGCATGATGGGCTGCATCTGTCCGGGAGGAACCAGGGTCCTAGGTGATAGGTTTAAATGCTTCATTGGCAAGCTTTTAAACTAGCCAAGGGGGGAGGCACTGGAAAGGAGCAGGAAAATCCTAGCCCCCAAACAATCACGGTAGTAAGTGTGGCAAACACCAACATGGAGGTGTCGATAGGGAGAAGGGCAGGGGTAAATGGAGAAAGTGACAAAGGCAGGAAGGACAGGGATGGGGCAAAGGGGGTAAGGCCATCAGGAAATGGAGGGTAATGAGTACCAATGCCCGTGGTCTGGGCAACAAGCTCCTGAGCTGGTGGCCTTAATGGAAGAGGATGCCTGGATATCGTAGCAGTCACAGAAACATGGTACACAGAGAACCATGACTGGGATGTTAACATACCAGGGTACATAACCTACAGGAGAGACAGGCAGGGGAGAAGAGGGGAGGAGTAGCTCTCTATGTAAAGGAAGGGATAAAAGCAACTGAACAAAAGAGTAAACAGGGAGGAGGGAGGCACTGTGGGTCACTTGGAGACTGGAAAGGCACCACAATCCGCACAGGGGTTGTGTACAGACCCCCATGTCAGGAGAATGAATGGACAAGGATATGATGGAAGGCATTCTTAGAATGGCAAAGAAAGGAGATACTGTTGATGGGAGACCTGAATATGCCAGATGTTAACTGGAGCACATTTGCTGCAGCCACATCCAAGAGCAGGGCCATTCTTGACGCCCTACAGGTGGCAGGCATTAGACAGCTAGTTTCAGAACCCACTTGTGAGGGAGCAATCTTAGACCTCGTACTCTCAAATGGGGGCAGTGAGAGGATCTCAGATCTAGAAGTAGGTTGCCATCTGGGGACATGTGACCATCAAACAGTGTGGTTCACGTTAAACTCAGCTACAGAGTCAAGCCATACAAAAGTGAGGGTACTGGACTTTAGGGGGCTGACTTTGGCAAGATGGGAGAGTGCCTCAGAAAAGCACTAGCAAACAGGCTAGAAGGAGGTGTGGAGCAACAATGAGAATTATCAAAACTGCCATCACAGATGCAACAAGCCTTTGTGTGAAGCAAATAAACAAATCAAAATGAAAGAAAAAGCCACTATGGTTTCAAGAGGGTGGCTGTGAAAGTCAGGAAGAAAAGATAGCATTCGGAGTATAAGGAAACACAGAAGGAGCAGGACAGAGAGCTGTACCAGTTAAGGCAGAAAGAAGCAGGGAGGAAGTCAGAATAGCAAAGGCCCAAACTGAGGAAAGATAGCCAACTCAGTTAAGAAGGGGGATAAAACCTTTTATAGGTACATCAGCGAGCGTAGAAAGACAAAGTGAGGGATAGTGAGGCTGAATAGAATGAACGGTGGGTGGGCAGAGGGGGACAGTGAAAAAGCAGGAATACTGAACGAATATTTCTGCTCAGTATTCACAAAAGAGGAGGGGGAAGTGCCTAATCCAATTAACAGAAGCACTCTTGATAGGGGGGTCGATCCCAGTCCTTTCACAGAAGAAAGGGTTCTGCAAGAACTCCTAAAACTGAAAGTGGACAAAGCAATGGGTCCTGATGGAATTCACCCAAATTCTAAAAAATTAAGGAAGGAACTAGTGAAACCACTGGCTACTCTTTTAATAAATCATGGGAGGATGGTGTGGTACCGAGGACTGGAGGAAGCGGATGTGATTCCCCTTCACAAAGTGGGACCAAGACAGAGGCAGGAAACTACAGACCTGTCAGTCTGACCTCTGTGGTAGGGAAAGTGATGGAGTCACTTCTGAAGGAAAGAATAGTTGAGTACCTAGAGGTCAGTGGAGCACAGGATCCAAGGCAGCATGGGTTCTGCCGGGAAGGTCATGTCGAGCGAATCTAATAGATTTCTTTGACTGGGTGACCAAAGTAGTAGACCAGGGAGGGGCTGTGGACATGGCCTACCTAGACTTTAGCAAGGCATTTGACACAGTCCACACAAAAGATTGATAGTCAAATTAACCAGCCTGGGGTGGGTCCCAGGGTGGTAGCCTGTAAAACATTGGCTGGACAACAGGACACAGAAGGTAATTGTAAATGGAGTCCACTCTGAAGAAAGGGCGGTTACTAGTGGGGTACCGCAGGTTCAGTATTGGGTCCAGTCCTTTTAATGTCTTCATCAGTGACATTGCAGAGGACTGGAAGGAAAAGTATGCCTTTTGCAGAGGACACAAAGATCTGCAACAGGGTTGATACACAAGGGCGTGGAAAGGATGAAAAGGGACTTGGCAAGGTTGGAGGAATGGTCAGGCGACTATGGCAGCTAGGATTCAATGCAAAAAGTGCAAAATAATGCACCTGGGAAACAAGAACCCAGGGAAGAATACACAATGGGTGGGGAGGTAGTAACAACAACAAAACAGGAAAGGGACCTGGGGTAATCATATCAGATGACCTTAAGGTTAGCAAGCAATGTGAGAAGGCAGTAGGGAGGGCTGGGGTATACTGGGATGTATAGGGAGAGGCATCAGCAGCAGAAAACAGGAAGTTGTTATCCTCTGTACAGACAGTTGGTGAGACCCCATCTGGAATACTGTGTCCAGTTCTGGAGACCCCATCTCCACAAGGACATAGACAGGATAGAGGCAGTCAGGAGGGCAACTAAAATGGTGCAGGGTCTGCAAGAGAAGCCGTATGAGGAGAGACTAAAGAGCTTAATATGTATACCCTTGAGGAAAGAAGGGGGAGACATGATAGAAACTTTCCAAGTACCTCAAAGGGAATCAACAAAGTCCAAGAGGGTAGCATCTTTCAGAAAAAGACTTGCAGAACAAGGGGACACAATTTAAAGATAGAAGGAGGGCGGTTCAGGGGCAATGTGAGGAAGTATTATTTCACAGAGAGGTAGTGGATGCATGGAACAGCCTTCCTGAGGAAGTTGTGAGGTCTAAAACTGTGGGAGAATTCAAGAATGCATGGGACAGACATAAGGCAATTCTTGTGGGGGGCAGGAAGATAAAGGCTGTTGGTTAACTAGGATCTGCGGCCTATCCTGTAGGTAGGGAAATGGGCAGACTAGATGGGCCTAGAGGTCCTTATCTGCCGTCAAAGTCTATGTTTCTATGTTTCTATAATGCCCCACCCTGTAGAGAATGACAGGCATCAGGGGTGTGACTTGGGATTCTTGCCTGTAATGCTCATACCATTCCACACCCTGCAGCCAGTGAGAGGCATCAAGGTATGCCTTGGACTCTTTGGCCCCAAAGTTCACCCTATTCTCCTATACCGCACCCATCTCACCATATTTCCTGATGGAATGGGGTGCGCATAAGGGCCAAAGACCCCAAGGCACACTGTGACAGTTGTCAGTGTCTGCAGGGTAGGGTGTGGTGAAATGGCATGGCCGTTATGCCTGACGACCCAAAGGCACACCCCAATGCTTGTCACTCTCTGCAGGGTGGTGGTGGGGTTGGCTTCAGTTCAATACTTCACTGCCATTTCTATTATGCAGCTCTGTAACTTCTACACTACCAATGCCAATGCCAGCAAGCAAACATTCGGCATTGACAAATGCTTGTTGATATGACTACACTGAAATAAAATAAATGGTCCATTGGTTTCAAATGCAGCCTTGCCTTAAACAGTATCATCCCATCATTCCTTTAGTTTTTTATGTTTATGTCTGTGATTATTCCTGACATTTAAGCAGTCATGACAGCTGACCTAGATAATGCCCCATGTCTTAACTTGTAGTATGGGTTCCATAAGTTAACCCATCAAAAATGTTCTGAAACTCTTTGAGAACATTCAAAATAAAAGAGCAGGTGAATTTCCCCTGTGTCCGGGCAACATTTCCTCTCTTCACTAATCCTCCAACCAGTGAACCTGGTTCAGTGTCGTCAGTTTTCCTCTGTACCCGCCCAGGACTGAGCATAAGACAGGAAGTACTTTCTACCTCCTTTCCCAGGGCAACAAAACCAAATAAACAAAAAAAAGTTGCACATGGCACAGATGACTGGCACTTTGCTGAGCTGGTATGCAGTAGTCAGTGCTGTAATACTGCTGCTATCAGTGGGTGTCTCTGATAGCAGGAATGAGAGCAACATCAACACCAAAAGAAGGACGGAAGGACGGGGACAGTTGTCAAAAAAGAACAAGGAATGAAAAATAAAACAGAAAACAAGGAGAACCTAATGTATCCTAAATTGTTTAGAATATTAACTTTACAGTAAAATTCCAACCAGCATACTGTATATTAAGTTGAAGGGTAAGATGCATGTCAACTGCTTTTTAGCTGTGGCATTTTCATTTCCATGCCACTCTGTTTCAATTTTTTTTAATTGCTTTAATTATTTTTGAAGTACAATATTCTGCAGCAGAGTTACTGAAGGAAATAGTGCAGTTTCAATGACGGTTAATCCCTTTTACCATGCAGGAATCTGTGACACTGTGTTGCATACTGGCACATTCCACAAAGCTGTATGTTTCATTTGATTGGCCCTGCATTCTTAGACCTTGTCAGTAGCTGGATGACTCTGTCTGATCTGGATTTAGATAGTGCTGATGAATGAAAGTTATTTGGGGTAAAAGGCTGTAATGTCTTAGATTACCGATTACCTTTGGTGGTGTCCTGAAATACTAGATGGAGCTTCACTGACACCATCATCCAGTGATCTTCCTGTGCTCAGCCTCAGCTGATGTCTTATTGTCCTCAGTGGTGGCTCTGCACTAGGGTACACCAGGGCACATGCCCAGATAAAAACATGTTGCGCACTGGTTGATGCCCCATGTGGCACAGAGCTACTCTCATTGGAATAATAGATCTAAGATAAATATAAATCTGATATAAATAGTATATTATATATACTATATAGTCATTGCAAAAACTGGGTTAATGAACCAGTTAGGGTTCAACAATGCCACAGAGGTAGGGAAATGTAGCATTAGGGTTTTTAACCCTTACTCCCCACCCACCCCCAAAGCAGCAAAAGGACAACACCACACAAGCAACCACAGACAGCTATCATCAGATAAGACAAACAACATACAACTGTTTCCAGATGACACAAATGCAGTAGCACTGATGTGCTACCTTTGTGGATTTGTATCTGTGACACAAAAAACACAAGACATACACACTCACTTGTCACTGCAAATACAAATCCATGATACTCAAATCACAGTGCTTCTGTGTACAGAAGCACAGGCCCCTGCAGTAACAGATACAAATCTGTGATACCAAAATTACAGGAGTTGTGTCTGCAGAAGTGTACACCCCTATGGGGACAGCATATCTGTAGCCTGAGGTGCTCATGCACATTGTAAGACATACTATACACACATTTGATGGGTTGGAGTTTCTGCAGGCAAAGGAGTAAGACATACACACCAACAACTGGCTGCAGAACTGCAGGTGCCACAAAATCCACAATAGCCAAACTGCAACACTACTTCTATTTGCAGAATCACAGGCCCCTGAGGGGCCTGCATCTCTCTGGCCACAGGTATAAAACATACACACAGAGTTCTGGCTCAGAAGGGCAGGCCCCTATGTTGCCTAAAGTTATGCACACGGAAGTACTGTTGAAGTGTGGCTATAATGGTCTGAGCAGATCTAGAAACTGTTCATGAAGGTAGCAGATTTCCAGATATGCAGATGCATATAGAAAAGCATGCAGTAATGGAGCATAATATCTAGGGAGGTACCTTGTACAGTGTGCATAAGTACAGAGGAACCAGCTATGATTTAACACAGTAACTTGCAGAAAATAACATGTCACTAAATACTGCAGCTACTGAATTGCAGTGTTCCCTGCAGCATTCTGCAGCATTTCTATGATATATTTCAGAATTACTATGTTGCATCTTGGCTGCAACCATTGTACCTGTGGCTACACAGGCACAGACACCGGGGGGATTTCTGTGTACACATACTCATGCGCACGTACTCATGCATGCAGCATGACATGCACACACAGTTGTGATTACATAAGCGCAGGCCCCAGCAGGGCTAGTGCTTATGCAGCCACAGATACAAATCCAAAAAGGTAGCATATCAGTGCTACTGCATTTATGTCATATGGAAACAGTTGTATGTTGTTTGTTTTACCTAATGATGGCTGTCTGTGGTTGCTTGTGTGGTGTTGTCCTTTTGCTGCTTTGGGGGAGGAGGGAGTTAGGGTTAGAAACCTAATGCCACATTTCCCTAATTTTGTGGCATTAAGTTTAACTCTAACTGGTGTATAAACACATTTGTTTTGCAATGAATGTCCTTCCTTTTGAGATGGTAGAATAATATCCTCGTTCACGCACGTCCCATCAGGTAGTAAAGAAAGGTGGGAGGGTCACGTGATGGCAGCCTAATGAGCAGCAGCTAGCTCCCTTTGCTCCGCATCCCTCCCGACTATTTTCATTGAAAACCATTGCTCCATTTAGATATTTCTTTGAGGAAAAGGATCTGCACACCCTCTACAACATACAGAACGGGAAACTTCAGGTAAGAATGGAAGTGTTTATGTGCAATGTGCCGCCGCGCCATTCACCTCCTCCCATGCCGGAGAAGGACAAGGCCGCTAAGTGGCCCAAACAACAGCCTGCTACTGGAAGTAAAACTGCAGTGGGATCAGCTGCTCTTACAGAGGATCACTTTCTCGAAATCATGCAACCGCTTTAGTGCTCAATTGCAGTCATCTCTGAAGAGCTACACCAAGTACACTCCTCAGTGGACTCTCTAACCATTCAAGTTTCCAATTCAGAGGCACATCTTGCCTCCTTGGAAAAAAAGGCTGACAATTTTGTTCTGGATCACTGCATCGTGGGGAAAAGGATCAAAAAAATGGAGGCAAAACTAGAGGATCTTGAGGGCAGAAGCCGCTGAAACAACCTGCTCATTCTCGGGATCCCTGAAAGAGAAGAAGATACCTCGTCAATACTATTTTTACAAAAACTGTGTGAAACAATAGCTGGTCCCTCACCCAATGGAACCACCTACACTATCGAGAGAGCTCATAGAGCACTGCGGCCAATGCCGCCCCCAGGATCACCTCCTAGGCCAATAATATTCAAACTCTTAAATTTCTTGGATAAGCAACACATATTGGCACAAATTAAAATGTTCCAGGAGGTACAACGGGAGGGGAAAAAATACATATCACTCAAGATTTTCTGCAGTCAGTGAGAGTCAAAAGATAAGAAATGCACCCCATCATCTCTAAATTGATTGCAGCTGGCAAGTAATTCCGAGTTTGATATCCAGCCATTCTACAGGTGATAACTGAGGAGCAGTGGCATGCTTTTGACACGTATGAACATGCTCAAATGGAACTCAAAAAACTGCTACCAGATCTGTTTAAGTGAGGGGACTGGCGTTACTGAATGTTTAGGAGACTCTTTAATCCTAAGGGCCTGGTCAAAGGCTAGAAAATGGAACATTGTTTGGGACTTTTCCTGCTGAGTGCGACAAGTTCCTGAAGCCACAGGAAACCTGATTCTTTCTTCAAGTGTGGATCTCTGAAGTGTTTAGAACCCTCGAGAGACAAGATTGAGATATCAGCGTATATTGGGAACTCTCCAACATAAATCTGAACAAGTGGATGTTGGTTTACACTTGTTTGGCATTTATGTAAAAACATAACAACTAATCTTCATATGTCCTCCTTGTCCTATAGGCAGATACTTATGTAAACTACAGCCCTTGGAATGAAGATACCTATGGATGGACATAACTTGTCATTATCCTAGCTAGAGAATAACTCTGGTTTACATTTCCATACTTATATTGCCTAAATAGGTGTGACTTTCATCTTTAACTATATTGTTATGCCGTGCGGTAACCAAATGGAGGACCTGTACTTTAAACTATTGTAAGTGTTGAGGTTTAAGTATAGCAATGCTTAACGAATAATCAGACCTGAATGGATAGTTGCCTACTAAGGTTGAGAATTTACATCTTGTTTATTTAACAATGTTTACACTCTGCACATGTAAGCTCAGGGGGGAGGGGTTCATCAAGGGCTGGGGAGTGGAGAATGCTGCATCGTAGGAGTGCAAGTTAACATCGACTGGCAGTATATTTAGTCAGTGCGGTTGATAGAACAGGGGACATTTGTTAAACTTGTGTTTAATACATAATGTTGTGGAAATTTAAGGATACGAATAAGGGGGGAGGGAACATGCCACAGTTTTGTTTACCATTTGGTAGCCAGCTAATAATGATGGAAGAAAGTATTTCAACTAAGTTTCTCTGGTTTCATCCTATACTGTCAATCTTATAATGGGAGGTCCATACACAATTACAACGTGGAATGTCCGTGGTACTAGAGACAGGTGTAAGCAACAAATAGTTCTCAGGCATCTATCTCATCTTCATGTGGGAATTGCATGTCTACAAAAAACGCATTTAAAAAGAAAAGACACTTCTCTTCTCTGTAGAAATTGGGTGGGCCAAGCATACGGTGCTGGGATTTCTACCAGCCGTGGCAGGGTTGCTATCCTAATTACCAGAAACATCCCATTTAAACTTGTGCAAGAAATATGAGATACAAAAGCTAGATATATATTACACCTAGGTGAGCTGCAATCTAGGCCGGTTTTGATAGGTTCTATTTATGGTCCTAACACAGATTCACCTTTGTTTTTTTTTCAAACCTTCTTAATTTGATTACCCCCTTTACACATGCATCAATCTTCCTGGGTGGGGATTGGAATTTAACACCACAAACCCAATTTGACAGATCTGACAACAAGAGAACTGGACTTTTGCCAGCTCAAAGGGCCTTACGAGATCTTACAGATGGAGCAGGGTTGGTGGATATATGGAGGACGTTACACCCTACCGAAAAGTCCTATACTTTTTTTCATTTCCCCACCATAGGTGCTCAAGACTTAGTTACTTTTTAATGAGCTTGTTTTCTCCTGCCAGGGAATAATTGATAGGCAGATACACGCCCGGGTGATCTCAGATCACTCACCTGTCTCTGTTTCTTATTTATTTGGACCGCGTGTATGCAGGGATTTCCTATGGTGTATGAACAACCTATTACTTAAATCACAACCCACTTTGCAATGCATTAGGAATTTTGTCTCACAATCTTTTCAAGCCAACATAGGTTCAGTCACAAGGCCTGATATTATATGGGAGACCTTCAAATGTGCACTGTGTGGTGAATGTATTCGCCTTGCGTCTAACAGATCCCAGCAGTTTAAAGCTAAAAAGGATAAACTATTACTTGATATCCAAACCACAGGAAGAAACATCGGCTGCTATTCTTCAGATGAAGACTGGGTTAAGTTGCATGCTTTAAATGCCCAGTTTTATGCTCTTATGTCTCAACAAGCAGAACTAGCAATAAAAAGAACTAACCTTAAATACTTAGAATTAGGAGAAAGGGCAGGTAAACCCCTAGCTATCCATCTCAAGCAGGCTGAAATGAGCCATTGTATCTCTAGTTTAAGAACAGACAATGTGGGGCCTGTAGTTACCCACCCCCAAGAAACTGTTGATATTTTCAAACTACACTTACAGACTCTATACTCGGTTCCTTCAGAGGAAATTGCTAGTCAGGGGGATATAGATAATTACTTAGATAAAACTGATCTTCCCAAACTGCCTTTTGACATGGCAACTTCCCTGGGAACCCCAATACAAATGACAGAAGTGGAGTATGCAATACGTCAATTACCCCTGGACAAATCACTTGGACCCGATGGAATTACAAACAACTTGTTTAAATCTTGCTTGGATGACCTTGCCTCCTTTCTGACTGAAGTATACAATTTTTGGTTCTGAAATGGTTTCTTAGAGCAACACTTTCAGGAAACTATTACTGCCCTTATACCCAAACCTGAAAGAAATCCTCAATACCCATAAAATTATCACCCTATATCACTTTTAAATACTGATATTAAAATCTTGACAACGGTCCTCACCAACAGACTAGGTCCCTTTATGAGCAGTTTGATTGGTCCTGAACAAGTAGGGTTTATGGCAGGTAGATATTCCAGTGACCACATTCGTCACCTGCTTCACTAACTATCCCTGTCCAATCATTCAGATACCCCTACTGTTCTAGTCTCAGTAGACGCTGAGAAAGCGTTCAACTGAGTCTCGTGGAACTTTCTATTCACAGTTCTTGAAAGATTCGGTTTTCCAAATAGTTTTATTAGCTGGATTCAACTCCTTTATAATGTACCTACAGCCTCTGTTAGGTGTTACGGCTTACTATCTGATCCCCTCCCACTGTACCGTGGCACAAGACAAGGCTGTCCCCTTTCCCCACTACTTTTTAATTTGTATTTAGAACCCTTTATTAGGAAACTACTTTCTTCTCTGAACCTTCAAGGCATACAGATTGAAACTTCTCACCCCTTATCTCCACTTATGCGGATGATTTATTATTACATTTAGAAAACTCAGCCCAGAGTGTTCCCACTTTACTCAGTGAAATAGACATGTTTTCAAAAGTATTGTTTTATAAATTAAATCCTTCTAAAACAAAATTACGTGGGAATAAATTTCTCACCTTCTTGCAATTTTGTCAGAATTACAGAATTAAAAACCCATACCCTTTTAAATTCTGGCAAATTCGGCAGGTGATCCTGTCTTATATTGGAAAACTAACTCATATTTCTCCCTCTGCTGTCGAACCATATCCAAGCTTGTTGTTGGCAAATCAATCCCATGCAATATCCATGGTATGCAAAGAATTGCAAACCATGGATCAAAGTCTGCCCAAGGTGTTTGTTATTACTGGGTAAATAAACTGTCATTATCTGCTGAAATCCCATTCTGGCACGGTCTTTGGTGCAATATATATATAAGTTTATCAAATGATAGACTTCAGTTAGTGTAATACAATGTGATGCATAACTTATATTTTTCCCTGGATAGATTATATAAAATGGGAAAGCTGCCATCCCCCTTGTGTCATAGATGTAATGACTTTCCAGGTGACCTTTATCATATGTTGTGGGCCTGTGCCAAAGTATCAACTTTTTGGCAAAATATAAAAAATTCACTAGACCCATTTCTTGGACTACAACCTTTATTTACCCCTGAAGTTTGCCTTCTCAATAGCTTCCCTCCAGGAATCATTAAACGTAGAAAGGCACATATTGCACTGATCTCAGCAGTGGCTAAGTTAATAATTATGAGGCACTGGAAAGACAATGTTTTGCCACCAATATTAGAGTGGCATAAAGAAGTGTTATTAGCTCTTCAACTTGAAAAACATATAGCTCAGCTGGCTAATAGAACCCAGAACTATCTGGACAGATGGGGCCCACTGGAAGCTTTACTCACAGTGTGGAAATCATAAATTACTCTAGTTTACCATAGGTATATGAACAGCTTCTGACCTAAACGCAGTCTACATAACTTGGCACGGGGTTGATCTAGAGGGTGGGATAATTGGAAGGGAGGGTTAAGGGGTAGTATTGTAATAATATTGTCCTAAGCCTACTTGGATTGAGGATTGAACTTTGCTCATGTTGTTATTATTCATGTATACTGTCTCCTCAGTCATTACAAGATACCCATGGATGTACTGTATCATGAGAAAATTGAAATAAAGCATATCAAATTAAAAAAAGGAAGGTGGGAGACAGGGTGAAAGATATTTGCTTAAGCAATATGGGAGGGGCCTTAAGAGACAGGGGCAGGCACACAAGAATGAACCCTTGGCATGCAGCAACTACCCAGAAGGGGGCATCTATAGTGAGACTGATCTGTCAGGGACATCACTAGGACCAAAGAATCAGCCCGTAATGAGCTAGTAGTACCAAAAACAGTAGGCAGAAAATATTGTTAATTTTTAAAGCAGTCAGGTGTTACTTTTTATTTTTAAGGTATGCTGCTTTCTTCCACTTGCATATTAAAAGGTTTTGTACCTGTTACTATATGATGTGATGTAATGATTAGTATTTTATCTGGAGACCGACTTATCTAGTTTATTCCTTGAGTCATACCTCATCAGCATTGTGACTCACTCCCCTGCTTGTTTGTATGTCTGTTGGGGAGTAACTGCTCCCAGTCGTGGCACCCACCACCACTTCCTGAAGAGTGTGTGCACTTTTTGAATTTAGACAAGCCATCTTACCTGCTTTGACATAATAGTCCTGCAATGGCCCCCAACTTTCCTGTTGCTTTTACAAAAGAGTCCCCTATGAATCCAACCCTTAATACTACTCTCACCAGCCTTTTCCTTTCTCCTCAATGGCAAGTCAAGTGCATGGCTGAGTAAAAGTCATGAATTGGCTTCTGCAATATCACAAAAGTCCACAATTTTCACAAAGACTTGTAGAATTTGACTTTACCTAGTAATGCTATTTTGCAGTTTTTGGCAGCTGTTAATATGGGCATCCTTCAAGCAACAGAGTACAAAGCTGACACAAGCAGCTTCCTTTCTAAGATCTAAGTAACTACCAAAGTTAATGGCATTACATTCTCTAGTTTTAATGTTACAAGGGCCTATAATTTTGCAGTTTATGTACCTGCAAAATTTATCTTCAAAAGTTCAGAATGTTTAGCTCTTCTTAACTTGGTCCTTTTTAAAGCTAGAAACTTGAAATGTGACACACACGTCCATGTTGTAAAGTAGTTTAAACATTTTAAATTTGGTGAAATCCAGATAATAAATTTACATAGATACATAGATATTGACGGCAGATAAGGGCCTACGTCCCACCTAATCTGCTCATGTTCACACATTCTTAGCTTCTTCAAGCTTCCCTAGAACTAGGATGTCCCCTTCCTCCAACTACCAGTCTATGCCTTTGTCACTATCCACCTTGATTACTGCAATTCTCTCTACCTAGGGCTACCAGGGGTTGATTTCCGCCACTTGCAGCTAGTGCAGAATGCAGTGGCCAGGCTTTTGACTGGAACTTCTAGGACCCATCATATTACACCTGTGCTCCGCAAGCTGCACTGGCTACCTGTTCAGTGGTGGATCACCTTTAAGGTTGGCATGCTAACCTTTAAAGCCCTACATGATCAGGGACCCAGTTACCTGCAAGACCTCCTGGTACCCTACTGCCCCCTCTGTCCTCTCCGGTACACCAACGAGGGATTGCTAGAGATTCCCAGGGTGCGATTGAAGACATTTGTTGCGCATGCTTTTGCCTTTTCGGCTCTGACCCTATGGAATTCTCTACCTTGTTGGTTGAGAGAATGCCTGACCAGCGATAGGTTTAAAACTGAATTAAAAATGTACTTATTTAATCTAACCTTCCCTAATTGTGGTTAAATTCTTTTACTGACTGATTGACTGACATTGTTCTATTGACTCTTTTTAAACTTATTTTATCTAGTTATATTTGATTTTATGTACAGTGCCTTGGCTTGGAATGGCACTATAAAAATAAAGTTTGGTTTGGTTTGGTTTGGTTTGGTATGTAGCTATGCATCTAAGAACTACTGTATGGTCAACACACATTAGAGGGGCAAGATTGTCTTTGCCATACTACTCATATCTGGTAGCTTAGAAATTAAACCAAATGCAGTGTGCAGTAATATTTACCTTTGTGATAATGACATCAAGATATGAGAATTTTCAAAGAACTTCAATCCTTTATAATAAGATATGCTTTTCTCATAGAACAACACGACCTTTAGGGATTTCTGACAATTTTGTCCCGTAGAACTATATCACTTATATTTAACCAAACCGCATGTTTATGCTGTTATGCTAACACATGTTTATGTTCTTACATGTGGGTAACACTCAGTTAACAAGCTTTGCTATGTCAATATCGAACTCATGTTTTTACTTTAAAAAGAAGCATAAGCTTAGAGGTGTTCATGGTGCTGTTAAATTGGTAAGGGAGTCTTGGATTGTGCTGTCTAGCTCCAGGAGCCAAGCTGTGGTTCGGGACAATGCCTATGTAGTTCATCTGAATGATTTCCTACTAGACCTCTAAATGATCAGTGACCAAACCCAATTATGTTGCAATGTTGTGAGCTCATCCTTGCTGGTGCTATTGATTTTGATCTGGACAAAGATATAACTAATCTGCACCTAGATATGGAAAAAATGGAATTGTCTGAGAAGGAGACACAATCACGAGACTGAATTCAAGACGCTCAAGATTCCTTGTCCTCTCAACCTATAAACTGGACACCAAGCTGGCACACCCATGTTCCTCTGTGCAAATATACGAGATGAATATGATACTGTAAAATATCTGTGATCTATTAACGTTTTTGATTTTAAAAGCAACATAATATTGAAAGATCCTAAGAACTATCTAATGTTATAGGTTTCTTTAAATAATTCATATATAGTACTACACTCAAAATTATGAAATCAATAACTTGTGTTTAGATAGCCCGTACCTTAGCAGTAATGTTGTCAGAAATATAATGTTGATGTTTACTGTGGCCTAATCGGTTATTCGAACATGTTATGTAGTTATACCATATTGAGTTTCTCTTCATCTTATATAAGTGTATTTGAATCTATATTTATACATCTACCTTGTTGACCATGGAGGTAACCTCAAAACATCTAGCAACTTAGGCCTTTGTACTTATTATTTGATTTAAGAATCTCTATTTTTAATTTTTTTTATTTTGCAATTTAAAAACATAGTAATACTCCTAAGTAATGCAAAAAGTTAAACTACAATGCAGTATATATCTTTACATTGTTATGTTCAGTGCAGCATATATTTTTACTTGTACATTATCTTTAATATTGCTATTGGCTCAGTATAAACATATATCCATTACAACTTAATATCTTAACATTCTTTATACTCATATTTCATTAATCCTTTGGAACATCTGAATTGTTATGTTATTACTAGATTCCTTTGTTTTGGCCTACCATTCTTTCTTAATTAAATTTCCCTTCATCTATTGCCCCTTGGATTAATTCCAACTTCTTCTAGTATTGCTGGATTTATTTAATGTTATAGTAATGCCCTTTAGTATTCTCATGGTTTCAAAAAATATTTTTTCCAAAGTTAGATAGATGGTGTTTCAGTATCTTTCCACATGCGCGTAATGCATCTTTTGGCATTCATAAATGCTATGTTTATTACATATTTTAATGAACTCTGTATTTTTTGTGTAGAAGATATATGAAACAGACATAGTTCTGTCTCATAAACCAACTCTATTTCTAAAGCTTTATTTAGTATTCCAATATTTTTTTTTCCAAAAGGGTTTGACAAAGGAACATTCTGCAATCACATGTGTTGCATTAGCTATCTTACCACAGCTTCTATTACAGTATGGCAAAACATTAGGGTTAAATTTATTCAATGAGTATGGTGAATTATTCTGTGTATAATGTAAAATTGAATTTGATTCATCCTACTATTAAAATAACTATTCCAAGATGTATAGATTTCATCCCAGTTCTCCATGGATATTTACATTTTTAAATTTTCTCATTTTTGTTTTAAATGTTGTGTTTCATTTGTGTCATTTTTCTTATTAATCTCAGAATATAATTTTGAAATTAACTTCTTTATATTATCTGCTGTTTCCAACAGGTCCATAAATTAATTCTCAAATTTTACTTTATCTTTCTGTTGTAATTCTGTCATAGCTGTTCTAATTTGTAAATAGCCAAAAAACATATTTTTATGTACTCCATATTATGTCTGTAGCTCCTGAAATGATTTCAGTGTCTGACCACTGTATAAATCTTTTATACTGTTGATATTATACTTTAATGATTTTTTTATAGCTGAAGCATTAAAAATGGGATAAAATCATTTTGAAATAATGGAGTATTTTTAGAGATTTTATTTTTGGTCCCTTTTATTTGCATGATATTATTTTAGATTTTAATTGTGTTTTTAACAAACATCTACAGCTCTGCAATCTTTTTTCTAAAATGTTTTGACAATAGGTGTTTAATAGCTAGTGGCAAGGGACTGTGGTATTCAAAATATGCCCATGAGGGAATAGACTGGGACCATAATTCTTTTAGAGATTCTATGGCTGTAGCCCAGTGATATAATTGTAAGTTGGTCAATTTTATTCCTAGCTGGGAGCAATCAGGCACTAATTTCTCCTTTTTTAATCTAGTTTTACCCTTTTTCCAAAAGAATCTAGCAATTAACTTATCTAAAGTCTTAAATATTTCTCCTGGTATCCACAATGGTAATGCCTGAAAAATATATATTGTAACAACTGAGGGAATATATTCATTTTAACAAGTTGAGTCCTTCCCAGTAATGATAGTGGGATTCCTTCATGTTTTTGCAAATCTTTCCTTATTTCTTCTATTAATTGATTTAGACTGATATCTAATATCTTATTCCATTTATTGATATGTTGAATGCCTAAATATGTTATATGTTCTTTTCTGATTATAGTCAAATTCTGCCATACCCGAGTGAATTAACAGTGCCTCTGACTTTTTACAGTTGACTATGTATCCTGATACTCTACCATATTCTTTAATTATTTGTATTACTGGACTTACTTCCTTTTCTGGATCCTTGGAAGACAATAAAACATCACCTGCAAATAGTGATATTTTTAAAACTTTACCTTGTATGTATTGAAATCCTGATATTTAGCTGCTATTTTGAATTGCATTGGCTAGGGACTCAAGAACCAATGTAAACAGCAAGGGTGACAAAGGGCACCACTGCTGCATACCCTGAAATAGGGAAAAAGTATTCGATATTGTATCATTTGTCAATACTGTAGCCTCAGGGTCATATATATATATATATATATATATATATATATATATATATTTATGCAATAGGAGTGGACATATATTCAGTGTGATAAATGCGTTTATCTGAGTCACTGTATGTATAAATAAATTTATACATACAGTGACCATTCATACACACAGTGCCGGACTACTTCCTAGTTTGCCACACTTTCACTTTCTGACAGAGACACACACACTTTCTGTACTGGTATCTGCAGTACACATTGTGCCCCATCCACAATAATACACTCCTTTTAAAAAGCTGTTTTTTTTTGTACTATCTTCAAAGCATCATCCCTCTGAACAGTCCTCACACCAAAAAACACAAGCCATGAAGCAGTATTTCTCACTCGCAGTCCTCTGTATCTATGCCCTTCCCAACCGCGTCCTGAATGGCCTCAGCCCCGACTTCCTAAAGAACTGCATCCTGAACTGCCTCAGCCCCCGACTTCCTAAAGAACTTGTCAACAAGCAAACCGCAGGTTTTTTTTTAACTAATCTCTCCCCTCCATCAATGACCTACAAACAAGACTGCTAACCTGAAAAAAAAAATGTCCATATCAGAAAACGCTCTGCTTTTCTTTTTCTTTCTACTTCATGCGCTTGCTCACATTGCCACTGCAGATCACATACCTCAGTCTACTGTTCATTCCAATGCCACTCTCTCCACTCCATATTCCAACGTTTCATAAAAAAAACTTAAAAAAAAGAAAAATACTTCACAATAGCCACTACTACTGCCATATTCTTTTCACAAGCGCTCACAAAAGTCAGCTAAACATTTCCAGTAGTCTTTCAACAAGCGCTTGCTAAACTCAGCTGCCATGTTTTTCTGTAAAAAAATGTCACAACATACTTCCACCCAATCAGATCTAACAAACCACAGATGTAGGCGCATCAACCTGGCAAATCACAAAATAAACCCACACACTTTTTCATATTTCTTTATTTTAAAAACCTTCCTTTATAAATGACACATATACACAAGGTCTTTCCTATTGCATAAATGAAATAAAGAGGGCTGTGTATATGATTTATTACACTTGTGCTGTTTGCCCTTGCCACCTCACTCATGGCTCCGCGCCGTGAGGTTACCAAGGTCAAACAGCACTGTGTGCATAAATCATATATCACACAGCTCCCCTGCATATCCCTTTATATATATATATATATATATATATATATATATATATATATATATATATATATATAGCCTGTATCCATTTTAGATAGTTTGTACCTATTCCTACTGTCTTCAGGATATCTAGTAGATATTGCCACTCCATCCTATCAAATGCTTTTTCAGAATCCGGGGACACCAACATTGCATTTGGCTCTCTTGCTACATGGAGGACATTCAGAGCATTTTGAATATTATCATGCCCTCTCCTTCCCTTGACGAAGCCTGCTTGTTCCTCCCCTATCAATTCTGGCAGAATTTTTTTCTAATCTTGTGGCCAGAACTTTTGTAAAGATCTTATAATCTAAGTTAAGAAATTAAATCGGATGATATAAGGAACATAATGTTTAATCTTTTCCCTTTTTAGGGAGAACTATAATAAGGGCTTAGTCAAAAGAAGGGGTAAAGTTCCATGGAAAGCATTAAATAGTTCTGTACGTTTAGGGACTAACACTTTTCCAAAGGTTTTATAAAAATCTCTCCCTATTCCATCCAGCCCAGGGTATTTCCCTGGCTTTAATTCTTTTATTGCTTTTTCCACTTCTTCAGTCCTTATTTCACTGTCCAACATTTGTTGTTGTTCTATATTTATTTTTTGACTATTCAAATATTAACATCCACCAGAATTTGTACCTTGTGAGGTATATAGTTTCTGATAGTATTTTACAAATTCCCTATTTATATATTTTTCTGATGTTAATATCTCTCCTTCTGTTTTATTTCTGATGTTTCTTTCTGTTTTTTTCTTTTTGTATCACATAGGCTGTTAGCTTACCTCCTCTATCAATTGGCGCAAAGTGTTTTGCTCTTGATAACATTAATCATTCTATTTTTTTTCATTATGTATCTGGTTGTATTCGTGTTTACACTTTTCCAATCTTTTCAGTTGTATATTAAGTTGTGTTTGTGAATGTAATTTTTGTGCTTCTACTATATCTGTCTCTAACTGTTCTAATCTTTTTTTTTTGGTCTTTGTCCTTTTAATTGAATAAAATATACTTATATCTCTTACAAAGGCTTTATCTGTATCCCAGATGTTATTTAAGGATGTATCTTCCACCTTATTTTCTAGAAAAAAACATTTCTGTTTCCTTCTCAATCTTTTGGACATACTGTTTATCTGTTAATAGTAGTAGATCCAGTCTCCATGCATGTTGAATGGTGGTGTCCCTGGACACAAGCACCAATAGTAGTGGTGAATGGTCTGATATATGTATTGGTTTATAGACTGCTTGAATAAGTTCCCCATACAGCTGTTTTGAACCTATAAATAGATCTATTCTCAAATATGTCATGTGTCTACTTGAAAAGTAAAAATGTTCTCTACTAGTAGGGTATTTTAATCTCCGTAAGTCTATTAGAGCTAAGTCCTCCATTCTATTCTTCAAAAATATAGCTTCTGTAACATCATATTCTCTTTTCTTAGCTGTAGTGTCTAAATTTTCCTGCAAAACCATATTAAAATCCCTGCCAATTAAATATGGCTGAGGGAACTCAGTTAGTTTTGTAAAAAGTTCACCTAGCGTATTCTTGATTTTATCATTGGGTAGATATACAGAAGCTAATGTATATTTGTCACCTTTCACTTCTATTTGAGCTATAACAAACCTTTCTTCTTTGTCTGTAACTTTATTTTTGATATTTACATTGAGCCCTTTATTAACAAGATGGAGGCCACTCTTGATTTAGAAGTGCATATAGAATGTATACATTTCCCCATATTTTATCAATTTTACCTGCTTCCTCCTTATTCAAGTGTATTTCCTGAAAATATAGAATATCTATTTTACTTTCTTAACATAGTTCAACATTTTCTTTCTTTTAATAGGGTTTTTAAAACCACTGATGTTCCAGGTCATCACTTTTAACTTATCACCCATGATTTTTATGTTTTAAGATATGCTTTTGTTGTAATGTGTTTATTTGGCTTTATTATTCTTATGATCCTTGTATATATGCCTTATGCCTTCTATTTTTTATACTGTTTTGCTACAAAGACCCCACCCCTTTCCCTTGTTCAAAATTTCCCAATATTTGTAAATCATCCTATTTAAATCCCCTACCCCCTCATTCTTTTCAGAATGCTCCATTGAAGAGGTTTCCTACTAGCAACACTCCTCAATACCCTTTTACTCTTTTATTTCTACACAATGGTATCAACCTCCAGGAAGCTGGGGAACTAGTCTTCCCCCTCTTCTTTCCCATATTTATCAAAAATGACTTGATTTTCCTTCCCCACAATCTCCTTCCCCCTTCAAATGCAGTCCTTTCCTTTGTATTCATGTTGATTCCATTTGTCTCGTCTTGATTTTTGAGGCATTACTGTTTTTCATTGAGGTATTCTTCTTCTTCTTGGTGCATTGCTATTTTTGTAGCTGTCTTTCTTAAAGTTTCTTTTTCCTTGGGATTATCCTTGCTAGTGTCTTCTTCTTGTTCCTTTCTTTCTTTTGGTTCTTCATCTTTTTTTTCAGATGTCTTTTCAGATGTCTTTTTATATCCATTCTGTTGAGAATTTCTTTGAACTGAAATTCCAAATGCTTGTTTTGCAAAGACCTCTCCTTCTTCAATTGTTTCAAAGTTGTTATATTTTCCTTGAAAAAAAATCCTTAAGGTATTTGGAAATGAATGTTGAAATGTAATACGTTTTTCCCATACCGCTGTTTTTTAAAGAGTTAAACGTTCTCCTGTTTTATGTAAGTTTGGTATTACATCAAGGAAAGTCCATATTTGTATTCCACTTAATGCTAGTCCATGCGTTTTTGTGAATAACAACACTTTTTCTCAGTCCTGGAATCTAAGAAATCTCACATAAACTGCCCTAGGGTATTTCTGTGGTGTATATGACATGTTGCCAGGTGTTCTATGGGCTTGATCTATTTCAATTACATGAACTTCCAACTCTTGTTTAAGGTTCTTATTTAACCATTCTCCCATAAACTTTTGTATATCTTGATTTTCCACACCTTCTGGTATGTTCAGAAATGTTAAGTTATTCCTTCTTGAGCTTGATTCGAAGTCTTCAATTTTTTGCTTCAGCTGCAATATATCTTTTCCATGCTCTGATATTTTAGGTTCCTTCTGAGGCAGGCATCTGAAATTCTGCTTTCTATCTCATTCATCCTATTATTTATTTCTTTAATTTCATTTCTCACATCTTCTATTTCACCCAGTATTTTATAAATTTTTATATGGATCCTAGCAAAGCCATTTCTTAGTTCTGACATCAGATGACTGTATTCTTTTTGTTCTGTGGCTTCACTTTCTATAGTTTGTGATTCCTCATCTCGCTTGCTTACATTTTTAGTTTGCAGCCTAGATTTATCTTTAGGAATTGCCCCCAGATCTGTATTGTGGGTGTATGTAAATTCAAATCTTTCTGGAATCTGTAATGTGGTTGTATTTACGTGATCTTGCGCATTCATATGACTGTCTTTTTTTGTCTTTTTTTCCTTTTCCTGTTCAGAGTCCAGTTCTGTATTTCTTATAGTTTTCCTGTTTCCTCTTTCCATCGGAATTTTTGAGTTTATTTCACTTTGAGCAGCTTCTTGTTCAGCTTGATTTTCAATGTTTTCTTCTATTTCTTCATCTTCTTCAGGTTAGTTTCTTTTCCTTATCCCATTTTCTTCTGCTTTTAATAGAGCATTCAGACCATATACTTTCCTTGTCAGACTTCTTCTAGATTTTACAATTCCTTCTATCTTATTCTTTTTATCTGAAATCTACTTGAAAAAATCTTTTAGGTCTTTTATTTCTCTTTTGTTTATTCTGTATTTTAGTTTTCATGGCATTGGTTCATGCAGTCCCCTTTTTGTGCCAGTTTACAGAACTGCCATGTATTGATTGAAGAGTCTCTGTCTTTAATCTGTTATTCCAATAATTTACATTCACAGCATTCAGAATAACTGCCGTACTTTAAACAGTCACCTTTCGGTTTGCAGTCATAGCAAGGGCCACTGGAAAATTGTGCCCACAATTTTTTTGTGGAATCCGCAATTTTCACTGTTCTCCACAAAAACTGACATGTTCCACAATTTCTTGCAATTTTTGAGTTTTTATATTGAACTGTGTAAAAAGTATTAACATTTTTTATAAAATACTCTCAAATTTATTGATAATTTTACATGCAGACTTGGGTTTGGCCAAAACAATGCAGTGCAAGGTAGGGTAAGGGTTTTATGTGACATTGATTTCTTTTGAATCCTTGTCTCATTTGGTTTCAAAATCCACTGGCACAGTACACTTAAACAAATAACATTTGTTCTGTGTTGAAACAGTCTATCAGAAAACATTTTGTTGCCACACAGACTGAAACAAAAAATGGGAGAAAAGGTGCAAATTATCCCATTCACTTAAATGAGGTGCTAATTATAAAGCCTTTTTGTAAGTGGCAGGGCAAGTTTTTCCTTGTGAGCATACTTTCATTCAGACTAGTTTTAATTGAAACAGCTGAGGATTTTTGGATGGCTCTACCAATTTTAAACTTGAATAAGCTAGTCGCTAACAGTGATCTTCCTCTTAGCAACAACCCCCTAGATGCTCACATGCAAATACAACAAAAACCTGACTAAAGTCTAAAAACAAGCTTATAAAACACAAAATATATCTGAACATTTATCTTTAATGAAACAAAATCACTGCAGTGAGAGAAAAACAAAGGTAAATTACAGGGTACCCTGACTATTGTGTGATGCAGTTGAAATATATGTTGGTATTTTTTTTTTTACATTTTTTGGTAACCGCGTAAGGCCCACTAGGCACAAGTGCCTGTTTTCAGGTACAACCCAGGAGCACTGAGGAGGTTGTGACTTGCTCAGAATCACACAGTATGCAAGTGGAGGTTGTGGGCATTCAACCCAGGTCTGCTAGATGTTGTCAGCTCATTGACAGTTTGTTACTCAAATATCTAGATTATACTGCCAGCCCCAATAACTCCCAGATTTAAAGTTTAAATATGTGATTTCAAAAATAGTGTACAGTGCCTACAGTACAAATTATGACCATTAAACACTTTAACATTTTACTAAAACTCAATTATTCACCACTCTGTCTGCCTATTTTTCTTGTACCAAAGTGGGTGAATAGCTGGCAGAGCACTGTAAACAGCTGTTGATTAGACTTCATTATTCTACATCCACAAACAGAAAAATGTGTTTATTCTGGATTTATTTAATATTGATTTGCTGTGGCTTACTTTATAGAATCTATTTAGCACTGTATGAGGCAGATGCTTTTAAATTTTGGAAGATCGGCAATGCTTACGATAGCTTATCAGTTTAGTATTCTTTTTAGGAACATAAACTTTTATGTTTTAAACATATTCAGGTATCAGTGTATTTATTTAGCAATTTATACTGGCTAATATATGCTGCAGAAAACATTAAAAGATTTATTGTGAAGCACTCAGGGTCCAGAGTAGAACACCCTCAATTTCCCGCAATTTTTGCAAAACGCTTCTCAATTTTGGGTAACCTTTTCTGCAATTTTCCATTGGCCCTGGTCATAGCTCAATAGCTGTTTCTGTATTGGTTTATTTACACACAATTTTTAATGGCAAGAGCTCATGCAGTCCCCCAGTGTACCAACTTACAGACTTGCCATTGTCCTCTTTTAAGTAGTTAGCTTAATTATATGTACTGAAGACCCACTTGCTCATGTGGTTTCTGCTGTCTTACAGAGCTGTGTTGCTTCTTTCACATCTACTGACAATGGATTTAAATTACACTCTTTACAGCAAGGTTCCTGAATCTCTGTAGCATTCTAGTTATTAGTTCAACAGTGTTTATTCCTGTCAGTCTGCTGCCTTAACACACACTTCAGACATAGTTTGTTAGTAAACACTTCCAAGAGGTCTGAAGGAGACAGCTGACTGCTACACGCTCTCTCCACTTGAGAAGTAAGGGAGAGAAGTAGGGAGACAATGCTAGAATTTTATTTAGAAAAGGTAAGCCATTGTTGTCTACCATGTGTCTCTTGTACCAGAATAACTTATTGTGGTCCCCTGCCATGCAACTTTCTCCCACTATCTTTCTGCTCCTTTTCAGCCCCGATGCAATAGGTTATGGAATAATTGGATCGAGCAATGGAGTGGAGTGGAGCCTTGGTCAGGCACAAAATAGCCAGGAGGATCTTCGGACGGACATGGATGGGGAGAAATTGCTCACACCAACTGAAAGGATAGTACAGACTTCTCTATGACCAAAAAAAATGAGAACTTTGAAATAAGGGACTCTGCTGGGTAGTGTTTTGTGCAAACAGAGGGAGCAGAGGGAACATTTGGGTCTGACTCTGAAAAAGAATGTGATTGAGTTTGAGTTGTGGACTAGAAACAGGAAAATATCCATAGTATTTCCAGCATTTTCAGCATCTCTAACAAAGGTTGCTGTAGTCTCTGTGCCCTGCGACAAGGGAAGATTTGATTTTATTTAAATTGTTTACAAATTTCCTAGACTTCTCCTCTATTAAGAAATTTAAAAACAGAAGTAGAAGTAGTGAGAAGTTTGCCATTTTTTTTCTTGGCTTTAGTCATTTTAGTGATTTTTCTGTTTGTGTTTGGTACCTTGATTTGTTTTATTCAGAATATTTTTAGATCTCAAGGGATATAGTTTTAAATAATTTGGTGCCAGAAATTTAAGCTAGATCATGTGACCAATATACTCCATTTAAGCACAGAGCTGGGGACTGACATCAGACACCAAAAGCTGAAGTCATTTTAGATGTCGATTGGGCAGAAGGAGTAAGCTGCAACAGCTTTTTTTGCCTTTTAAAATCCTGAATCTTGCATATTTTTTCTTTTAATTGTGATTTTGTCGAGATAAACTATTGGGCAGATGTACACAGCAAAAATGTTTTTCCCTTGAGTGCTGCTTGTTTTTCACTCATAGCTCGTAGCTGTCTTTACACATACAGAGATGCTGTATCGAGAGGTTTTATCTACTGGCCTTGCTTGAAATAAATTGCTTTTCCTTCTTATTCCTCCTTATTGCTGAGGTGTGACTAGGTGGAGGATCCTGGTAGTGCTCAACAGGGTGGGTTTTCTTAACAACAAACAAGTAAGACCTTCCTTTTGGAGTTTTTTCTGTTTAAATGTTTATTTATTTAATATTAAATATCTGATAAAGGCAGGGTGAGGAGAATAAGCTGAGAAAACATGTAAAGCTGCAATAGCTGGACTTAATTTTAAGTAAAAAAGGATAGCTAGATAGATGTTCAGGTGTGCAGCTTTTATATAAATAGTAGTTGGAACTTCTTCTCTCCCCATTTGTTTCTGTTTCAGTGCCCATAATAGCTAACACACAGGGAGGACTTGTTGAATCTAGCGAGGTGTGCAAAACTGAGTGGAAAATATTTCGCATTGGGAACCAGATTTTTGGATGGTGAACTGTAAAGGAGAAATACAAACAAGAAGATTGAAGAGTGAGAGGTGTTTGGAATACTGCCTATGGGAGTAATTTGCACTCAGTCACTTTATAAAGAGACTGAAGTATAAACGAGAGTGGACTCCGGAAAACTGTTTTGTTGGAACTGTTATCAATTGTAGCAAATTGTGAAACATCATATTTGGTCAGGCTGTCTATTGTATTTATAAGATCTGAATCTGTTGGGTAGCCATGATCACAAGACAACTCAAAAATGAAAGAAGGGAAAAAATAAAAACTAAAACTAGTAATCTTACAACTAAAAAAAGACAAGAAGAACAAAGTAAAAAAAGAATAATATAAGTATTAAGGGGAAAAAATCACAAGTTATTTATTAGCTCCAGGTAACCAGATTGATCTGGTAGGGAAGAGGGAGGTTTTAAGAATGCAAAGTACTAGTTTGGTACCACTGACCTCTTCTCCAATAAAAATGCAAATGCAATCGACTGAACACCTGATATTGCAACAGATTAGGGAATTAGAAAAAGAACCAATAGAGATAACCTGTTCAGTTCAAGGAGAAACTGAGGCAGATGTAGAAATAGTAGTCCAGAACAGTTATGTGAAAACATCCAGGGAAGGGAGTAAGGTCTCCCTGGAGGGAGCTGAAAAAAAGGAAGATAGGGAAGGGAAAAATAGAGGAGTCAGAATCAGAGATTCAGTTATGCTCCTTTTTAAATCAATTTGATGCATTTCTTCCTCCATATATGAATAGAACAGTGTTAGATCCACCCTGTAAATGTTCCCCTGATCCTACCCACCTCTGGGAAAGTAAAGGAAAAGAGCATGAGCAAAAGTCTGCATCCCCTCAGCTAGGGAATTTTGTAAAAGAAAAAGCAACAAGAACTTATGGTAGGACAGCTGAGGGACATAATATATATGTGCAAGAACTGAGAGTGGAAAATAGTAAAGATCTGGAAGAGCTTAAACTAGAGATAGCATATGGTAATTATTACTAGAGATTCTTGCAGTACTGAAGAACAACATGAGTAAAGGTAATATAGAAGGAAAGGTGCTAACAAGGAGCTATGCACAACACTTAGCTGTGATAGATAAAGGCCAGGAAGAGGTGAAGGAAAAGGAGTCAGTGATAAGGGAGAGGGAAAATAACATAAAGACCATAAAAGATATAACAGGAGAAGTGGGTAGGAAGGAAAATCAGGAAATATAACAGCTTGTACACCAACTAAAAGTGTGCGATCTGAACAGAAAAAGAAAAAAATCAAGTAGTAAAAGAAAAGGAAAGAGTGAAAAAGGACATCTATGCTAGGAACATTTTAAGGACAAAATCCAGAATGGAATTGAGAATAGGAGAATATACTTAGAAGGGGAGAATGGAATACTTATTCCAACACTGGTTCCCCTCAATTATTGAAGATCATGGCTGTAGACCAAAATAAGCAAGAAGGAAAATAAATGGTTAGATTGCAAAATGAACAGAGGACAGAGGACTTAGAACCTAGAAAGCAAGGAAGGTTAAGAAGGGAGGAGAAAGACAAACTGTCAAGGAAAAAAATGTAATTTTAAAAGAGGAAAAAAATTAGAAAGGGGTTAATAAACCCAATGGTTTTCTTTAGAGGAATTCTCAAAACTAAAAATGAAAACTTAACAACCCTTAAAATAGCAGTATATAATATAAGTAAGGGTTTATTGGGAAATATGTTTAGGTGGAATGATATTGTTTCACTATATAGATACCATTCGAGGAGGGAAAAAGGATGGGTCTGTCTAGTAACTCAGAAGACTGGAATTAGGCAGATGATCTTGGAGGAAAAAGCAGAGTATTAAAAAATTGGGGGTAAAAGCAGAAACAACTACCTTGTTGGATGAAAATGGAAAGGAAGAAAGTAAGAAAATAACAGAGGAAAAGAGTGAAACATCCAAGATAGATCCAGATCCTTACCTGGTAAGGAAAATTCAGAAAAGAATAACAAACTGTTGGGAACCAATACATAAACAGCATATATTATAGGATAGTGGACAAGTAGGGAATAAAGATAGGATGATTAGAGGGAGGAAAATCAGAGGCCTGAGAATAAACAACAATACGATATTGTCATCTGATGATAATTCTATAATAGATTTGGGCACTACATCCATGGCTATCACAAGGGGAAATAGGTTTTACCCATTGGAACCAGAAGTGATTCTTAATTGACTGAAAGGGAAAAAAACAGTGTCCCCCACCCCAGTAAAAAAAGGTTTAGAAGTAATCTCCTGGAATATAGTGGGACAGGGGAATAAAATGAAGGATATGGGCTGGTGAAATCTAATCTCAAATTTTACTGTCATTTTACTTCAGAAAACATGGGTAACCAACCAGGTGGGGCATCTTTTTGAGGGTTTCCAGACCTGGGGAGTTCAAGCACAAAAATATTCTAAATATGGAAGGCTCTTAGGGGAGATATGTACCCTTGTAAAATTGGGCCTTGGGCTAGAAGCAAAATGTATTGTAAAGAATGAAATATACAATATTCTAGGAATTGTTTTATCCAGGGATGGGAGGCCCATGTGCATAATTTTGAATGTTTATTTGGTCCCTAAGGTCAAGCTGAATGAAAATACTAAAATAATGGAAATTCTATAAGAAGTGTTACTGGATGTACAAGTAAAATACCTGTGAATTACCATCATATTGGGTGGAGACTTCAATGCAAGAGTTGGGACGCAAATAGAGGATCCAAGTAACAACTGGAGTTTAGATGATGCCCTAGGAATTTCCATAAGGACCTCTACAGACTTAACAATTAATAAACAAGGACATATTTTGTTAAAAGTGTTAAAAACAACTAATATGAGAATGTTAAATGGCAGATCTACTGGAGACAGAGCCGGAAAATGTAGCCACATGGGATTAAGAGGAGGAAGCATTTTGGACTATTTCATAGTTGATGCTTACTCCTTTTCTATAATAACAAAGATGAGGATTCTGGAAGTGTGGAACAGTGATCTCTTCCCTCTGTTTCTAAGTATAGATCCACCATTGGCAGAGAAATTGAGAATAGAGAATGTGGAAAAGAGGTATATTGTATATGAAAATATGCAAGTATTTGATAAGAAGAGAATAAGATGGATGGAAGAGACTAAAGGGAGAGTGCAAAAGTTGCTGCAGGAAAAGGTGCTCTTGCAACAAAAAAGGAGAAGTATTGAATACTATCAGGCAGGGATTAAAGGGTGTGGGGAGTGGAATGGACAAGTAGTAAAAGTGTGTAGCTCCAATTTTGGAGACATGGAATGTTTTGGAGCATTTGAAAGAATGATCTTAGCCAAATTAACATCAGGTAAGGAAAACAGGACTATAAGGATGAATAAGAAGAAACAAGGAACTGCCAAATGATATGACAGAGAATGTGTAACTGAAAAATCCAGAATGGTGAAACAGGGGAGACAAATGAGATCTACAAGAGAGCTGCAAGATAGGGTGGTCTTTATAAATTTAAGACAAGAATATAGGGCAATAATAAATACTAAAAAACTGAGATATTCAACTGCCCTTTGGCAAGCACTGCAGATATCAATAGCAGAAAAGGACACAAAGTCTTTCTGGAATCTAGTGGCATATGGGACGAGTAACTTTAGAACAAATATAGAAGCATATATTACCACAGAGGCCTGGATAAATCACTTTAGAATAATATATAGGTTTGATCAAAAGCCTGTAGAACTCCTGAGAAATAATATTAAAAATGACAATGAATGGAATACCCCAGAAAACAAAAGTTGGAATGATTTTACAATAGGGGAGGTGGTAAAAGCAATTAAGGAACAGAAAAACAATAAGACCCCAGGTATGGATGAGATAGAAGCAAAGATTTATCACTCTGATCCAGAATGGTGGTCGGAAATATTAACACTAATTTTCAATTATATGATGAAGATGGAAAATATTCCTTTAAATTGGTCCCTGGGTGTGATTGTCCCAATGCATAAAAAGGGACTAATAGAGGATCTGTGTAATTATAGACCAATTACCCTGCTAAGTACAAGTTCCCAAATTTTTGCCATACTCTTATTGGTAAGGCTAGAGCAGTGGGTAAAAGAAAATAATATAATATCTTTATTCCAGTCTGGATTTAGAAAGCAAAGATCCACACTGGATCCTATATTCACTCTTATTCACATAGTAGAATATGTAAGAAAAGATGATAGAAAGCTATATGTAGCATTTATAGACATTAAAGTGGCATTTGATAGTGTCAATAGAAAATATTATTGGGAGATTTTGGAAAATAAGGGGATAGATAGTAAATTACTTAAGATGATTAAATTACTATATAAAGATTCTGAAGTTATAATAAGATATAGTAAAGATGGAGCTTGTTTGGAACCCTTGGAAATCAATTATAGTGTAAGACAAGGATGCTTTCTGGCACCAACACTTTTCAATATATACAAAGAAATGGTTGTAGAAGAATTACAAAAAATGTATACCTTCCCACCTAGAATATTTCAGTTACCTGTGAAAATGATGTTATATGCAGACGATACTATTATTATGTCTCAAACTCTGATGGTGTTAAAAAGAGCTCTAACCTCAGTTTCTGGCTCTTTAAAGGGGATAGGTTTAGAGCTTAATACACAGAAGACAAAGATTATGGTGTTTGCACTGGGAAATTCAAAACCATATAATTGGATAATAGGAGATAAACATTTTGTAGAAGTGAATATGTTTTGTTATCTGGGTCTTTGGCTTTCTAAAAAACTAACTTGAAAATCCGTATCCAAAAAATAAAGGAAAAAAACGTGAGATCAGTGCAGACAATAGCAAGGTTTACTAATACATTTGTCCAAAACTCTTACATTTCACAAATTAGATGCTTGGAGACAAAGATTAATGCACAAATGCTGTAAGCATCAGAGATTTGGGGCATACTGGGGGATACAATTGTTTTGGAATCTGTACAGAACAACTTTCTAAAACAACTTTTGGGGGTTTCTATGTATACACATAGTTTGATGGTAAGAGCAGAAACTGATTTGTAAAAGAAAGGATTCCAGGTTGCCAAAAGTAGGAGAGTCAATATTAGTAGGTCATCCATTAACACCAAGATAAATGTAAAAAATAAGAAATGGATGAAGTTCACTTTCATTATAATTTCAATATAATTTTTTAATAGAGTTTCCACACACAAACGAAGGCAACAGTTTTGTGGTTAAACCACTTCATCAGGCCACTATGTTGCTAAAAATAAAAACATAAAAAACATTTTATTACATAATGGTATTAATTACCAGATGAATAAAAACCATTTGCACTTGCAATGAATCATAATATGCTAGAAGGTGCTGTATTAGCTTGTATCATCTCAAACAATTACTGTGATACCAAAAAATAAAATACCAATATTTATAATATTCATTATCAATAAATAATGAATGTTTCATTTTGAATTACACATCCTGATGCTGATTACTGCACAATAGTAATGACAAGTCCATTGCTACATAAGTATGAGTTTTTACCTTAAATGAATATTGCTTATTTGTCAATTATAGCCTGAAGTCATAATTTAGATGAAGCATGTAGATTAAATCACCCTAAAGAGAGAAAATTCAATAATATGTTTTTATTGTTATTTATTAATACATATAACTCACTTACTATTAATTTAAATAGAATAGCATAATTATATCCCACTGGATACTTTATCAAATAATTAGTTAATTAATCAAATTTGAGTATATCTCAATCAGCTTACTGCTATGAATGTAGCGATGTCATTTATCTTAATGTTCCAATTATTAAATGCTTAACCAGGCACTTAAAAGATAATGAGTTCAAAAGTAAAGTTACTTAAAAGGAACTTGCTTTGAATGCTAGATATAGTTTTACTCAATTCTATATACTGATGTCAAATAATAAATAAACAATGTTATGCATACCACAACTGTTCTGAGATCTTTATCTGACTCAAATTGGTTTAATATCTTCGGCTATAATGTCCATTTCTAAATATATGGTCTCAGTTCTGAAAATTAGAAATTGGAAAAGAAAAGCATGTGTACAAAAGATAAGGGTTTTCTTTGAAAAAAGTTATGCTAAATATATTTATAAAAAAACTCAACATATAAAAAAAGGAGCTTATTATGAAGAGAGCAGCTTACTAGCATTAGTATAACTTCTGAATGGAGTTTACTCGAATATTCAATTTTCTGAACTCAGCGTTTCAACGTTCTTAAAACAAAAGATGTTTAAACATCATTAATTATTTTTACATGATTCAAAATGTCATGCTGATAGAAAGATATACTAAATACTTACCCTGAAGGGTATGACTGGCATACCATGTACCTCGCTCCACCATTATCAAAAACAGTCCTTTCTTTTCCACGTTTAAATCTCGCGGCTGGTGGGGGGAGAACCATACATCAGAATGACTTAAGCTACCTTAATTCAGGTATTCAGGTAGCCTCTGAGCGTAGATGTAAATCTGTGAGTACAGCCAGATGGGGCAGTGGAGATGACAGGTACCTGAAACACACCACCCTCGCTGTCTCACTAAGTCAGGGGTTCGCCCCCCCAGCACAGGGAAATACATCCCTGATATTTAAATAACAATTTTGTCAAATGGAAAGTTATTATTAAATAAAAAGTTATTATTAAATAAAAAAAGTAATGCAGTGTTGATTTGGTGTGCCATGTGCCTCACTCTAGCATTATCAAAAAAAGGAGATCCATTCTTTAAGTGTTTCAATTTCACGGCTGGTAAGGGGAGAACCATACGTCAAATGACGTATGCTACCTGAATTCAGGTATTTAGGCAGCCTCTGAATATAGATGTAAATCTGTGAGTACAGCCAAATGGAGCACTGGAGATGACAATTACCTGAAACACACAGCCTTCGCTGTCTCTCTAAGTCAGGGGTTTGCCACCCACCGTAGGGATATACATCCCTAATACTTGACAATAATTTGTCAAATAAAAATTTATTATCCAATAAAAAGGAGTAATGAAGTATTTATTTACTAATTTACATGACTCGTTATGTTCTACTATGCAATATCAGAATCAGAAACATCTTACACTACCAATACTTCATAAACTGTCATGTTACACTACTTATATTACATTGTGAGAAAACTTTAAATCAACCTATCACAAAATATAAACGGTTATATATAATACTTAAAGCAATACCACATTAAGATCGTGTGGCAACAGCTTCTTTTTATGAGATACTTAAAGCAAATGCATCCCATAAAATTAGTGTATAAACATTATAAAAATGTAACTTCCTAAATGAATAAATATAATATTGCAAATCATTATGAACACCACTGCTATCATAATCCAAGGACTCCTGGTATGGAGACATTGGGGGCGAGGCATTCGTCCAAATAACCAGTATATTTCAAAAGAAAAGATTCCAATCACATTCATCATTTAATCCAACAGAAGGGTTGGTGGTATTAAGCGTATGAATCCAGTACATTTCTCTTTTCCTGAGTACTAAGTCCCAGAGCAGAAACTGGAGTATATTCTATCAAAACAAAGATAGGGAAAATAGCAATAAATTATTGGTATGGAATAATTAATAATGAAGACCCCAATCTACCTCAGTATTCACTAGTGGAGGAATGTGAAGAAAGATATAGGGGTACAGACATGTGGATGCCTACTTTAAATTCCATCTTAAACAAGCTGAGATTAGTATATACAGTAACTACATTTTACAACCTGCTAAGGGTATGTATCTAAGAACCAGGCCATCCAAAGATTACTCGATGTAGCTGCAGCACAGGATATAGAACATATACATGACTGTGTGGAAGGGAAAATATATAGAAATATTAAAAATATATTTTTAACTGAAAAATATTTAGTGTTCTGTGATAACAAAAATCAGAGAAAAACTTTGAGTAGACTGTGGATGGAACAGGTTAATCTGGGTGTAAAGTATATGATAGGGAGAGCACTATTACTGGTACCATGCTATTACAATGGAAATTATAAGCGGAAAATCCCTCATGTAATTTTTGAATACCCAGTTTTTTATATGCCTAGGATAAAGCTGATTTTGCCTTTAAAAGAACATTTAGAGGGGGTTGATTCTTGGTCTAAAACTATGAGTATATTTAAGTCTAGACATGAGTCAGTAATATGCACTTGCAAAATTGCACAGTATGTATTCTATTATGTGGAAAAAAAGAATCATATGAGGAATGAATAGCTAGATATGGAGCACTTTACCTTAAGTAACCAATCACTGATTCCCTTATCATTGCTTGTTCTCCTTTGGCACTGTATTTAAACCTGTTTTGATTATAAGCGTGGAAGATCTTAATTGCTTGTATCTTGTGTTTTCAGATATGTTTTTAAATATGACATGTAACAAAATTATTTTTATATACATGTGTGTGTAAAATAAAATTTGAATCCACTACAGTTCTATTACTCTAGCGCTTCAGTCATTTCTACATTCCAGTTGTACTGATTTATTACAGATAAAGCCAGTCCCAGAAGGACATGGTCTTATAAACTCAAGCTTCAGTTCAAAACTGCTCCCGCTTGTTAGTCCAGCAGTATACTGTATCTCTCATTCCCCAGAAGTACACAAGAACAAAGTCATAACAAAAGATGAGTTCATGCTTTAGGAACAGAAGGGGTGAAAGAACGACAGTTTCTTATCAGTCCCATTTTCATTCCATTCACCTGATCTCATTCTCACAACACCGTGACCCTTGGCAAAACTCCAGCACAGGAAAATTTCACAATCAGTCATCACACTGCAGATAGGGAAAAGGAGAGCGCACAGCACAATATAACCATTCCTGATTTCTTTGTTTCACTCATTTTCATTCCATTCACCCAATCTCATTCCCACAACACCGTGACCCTTGGCAAAACTCCAGCACAGGAAAATTTCACAATCAGTCATCACACTGCAGATAGGGAAAAGGAAAGCGAGCAGCACAGTATAACCATTCCTAATTTCTTTGTTTCACTCATTTTCATTCCATTCGCCTGATCTCATTCCCACAACAACGTGACCCTTGGTAAAACTCCAGCACAGGGAAATTTCACAATCAGTCATCACACTGCAGCTAGGGAAAAGGAGAGTGAGCAGCACAATATAACCATTCCTAATTTCTTTGTTTCACTCATTTTCATTTGCAGTGCACACCAGTTTTTGGCCTGCTTTATTTCTACCTTATTTAGTACAGCGTGTCCTAGTAGAATATCACTTCTTTTTCTATTTTCATGAATAGGCTTCCTCGGACCTGCTGGTATTTCCAATCAAGCATTTTACCTCTGCTCAGTGTGCTCCTCACCGGCTCAGCATGCTTGTTACATTCAAAGCTTATAGCATGAAGAGTTTGGTGAATTCGACAGTACGTATGCTTATTCTTTACTAACATCAGCTTTTTACTGTTAAACTGCTAAATAAACATGTTTAATCAAAAACGGCACAGAATTAGAAGGGGGTTTGACGCTCGCTTTTCTCACACCTGGTTTGCTGTCGCCATATTGCTCCGCCCCTGCTCTCTATTTTTTTAATTATGTTTTAATAACCTAGAGATTTGATTTACTTTTTTTGTGTTGCCTTAGCCAGCATGGAGTATGTAATGAGTGAAAGTGAGAATAATACAAAGTAATGCAGCTTATAGGTCTCTAAAAATAGTTCAAATATGCCTTTAATGATAAATAAATATGATATAATATTTAATTAGGTAAATATGTTATATTATAAAAATGTAATTACAGTAAAACTCCAGTTATCCAAACCTCAGTTATCCAAAACTCTCAGTTATCCAAAACTGTGGTATGTCTCCCAGCTTAATAGACTTACTTGTAAAGTTCCCTCATACTATCTGAAACCCCATTTATCCAAACAATTGTATTGTCCCCAGCACATTCGAATAAATGAGGTTATGCTGTATTATTATATAAAAATTAAATAAGTAACAGTGAGCTGTGACATGAATTGTATGAAACCTGCTGCCATTACATAGTCTTAATTAGGCATGAAATGGAAAATATTTGAGGAAAAAAGTAATAATATCTATACATTTGTACCACACAGTATTAAACATACATTAGTAGAGGCGGAAGAATGACTATGTTTAGACATAGAAACTTTCAAGTACCTAAAGGGAATCAACAAAGTCCAAGAGGGTGGCATCTTTCAGAAAAAGAGATGTGCAAGAACAAGGAGGCACAATTTGAAGATAGAGAGGGGACGGCTCAGAGGTAATGTGAGGAAGTATTTTTTCACAGAGAGGGTTGTGGATGCATGGAACAGCCTCCCTGAGGAGGTCGTGGAGTCAAGAACAGTGGGAGAATTCAAGAATGCATGGGACAGACATAAGGCAGTCCTAGTCACGGGTAGGAGGAAGTAAGCTGTTGGTTAACTAGGATCTGCAGCTTTTCTGTTAGGTAGGAAAATGGGCAGACTAGTTGAGTCAAGCGGTCCTTATCTGCCGTCAAATTCTATGTTTCTATGTGCCAAGTGAGAAAACTTTCAAAATCCCAGAAGTATGTAGAAACTGTTGTAGAACAATACATTATTTTCTTTTGTCTGATGAATGGCAATCACATTTAAAAGCAAAGAAAACATGAAATAATAACACATTTGTATCCACATGTCATCATAACAAAGTCATAGATTTATACAACATGTTTGTATATAAACAGTACATCAATTCAATAAAGTTTTCAGAGAACACTAGAAATAAGTTCATTGTGTGGGCCCAGTCCCGCTATAGGTGGGCACTTGTGGCACAGGTGGTGATATGACATTGGAGGATGTTACAGTTCATTGCAAAGTGATGCTTTGCACCACCACAGTATTCACAGTATTTGTACCATCTTTGTATATGTCTTTAATTGTCAGTTCATAAATGCCTGTATATGAATGTTGCACTGGGTCAACTATCAAGGATGTATTGTCCAGAAAAATCTGAAGCAGAAACAACGTTGTTCAAACGAGTGCCGTCATGGCTTGGATTGTATTTAAACAAAAGCCTAAAATGTTTCTTAATGAGTCTCTGCAAAAGTACATGAGGGTATGCTGTGAACAGTAGAATGATGTCATAATTATTAGAAAGTCTGCTAGCAGATCACCTGGGAGAAAGTGATTGAATTATGGCAGGCAGCATGGTCAATCGCAGTCCCAAGGTTTTGTGGCAACATGCCACAATGGAATTAGGATTAGCACAATCACTAACAGGCACTTTTATATCTCTGAAAGATAAAAGAAAAATAAAGAAGAGTGCCTCAGGCCCTTCCCTCTTTACTATGTTAGTGCTCTGACACTAAAATAAATTTGCATTATTCTTTTTAATTGAGCTGGTATTTCTTGAATACAGCATTTGCTGCCTTCCAGCTATGCTGTCAGCCACACATTACTGGATATCTGAAAAACAAAAGAAAACAAAAACACAGACATGAGGGTGTCCTCTTCCCTACTGGTAGGTTAGTGAACAGTTTAAATTATGCTGATTCCTTGCTATTCCCTGTAACATTGATTTTATACATGGTGGGGCTGCACTGGTTTTTTACAGGGTGGAGCCCTCTCATGGTTTGGAGAAGGGTCCCTTTCATCATAAATTTGATTAACACCATGTCACTTACTTTTACCTGCATTTCATGGCATTGTTTGTTTATGAACAACCATTAATACCCACACCCATTCCTCTGGTGAACCGTGAAAGAGCTTTCTTACCAGAATGTGTTTGCTTTTGTGTGAGCAGTGTCCATTATTAACAGTGTAACTGACATTCAAAAATGGTTGGACATGTCAGTATTAGGACTATCAGCTCTACAATGAAATTCTTCCATAGCCCTGCATTGATCATACAGGATACCAAAGCACTTCAGCTGCCATAGGGAACAATACAATCTACAGGAAAACACGGGAAAATTCCAAATCGATCTGGGAGCACCGCTGTATTTCCTCACATGCTCCCCCCTTTGTTTAAAACAGTTGTGAATATCAGTCAGTAATGGGGGTGGGGCATATGGATGATCCATATTGCCCCCCATGAGCTCCTTGCAGTGCATGGAGCTTGACAGTGGCATCCCATTACAAACAAGCATTTGTCAATGCCGAATGTTGGCTTGCTGGCATTGGCATTGGTAGTGCAGGAGTTAGGCAGATGCATCATAGGAATGGCAGTGAAGTATTGAACTGATGCCAACCCACCCCCACCCTGCAGAGAGTGACAAGCATTAGGGTGTCCCTTTGGGTGTTTGGTAGTGTAGTGCAGTGCGGGAAAACATGTCGGGCAGGATGTGAAAAATGAGAGCTGTACAGTTCATAAGGAGGTGTAAAAAAATGCCAGTGTTGAAAATGTGGCATGTAAATATACCAAATTTGTGAAGCTACTAGGGTGCATGGGAAATATGCAATGCACACTTGCAACACTGCCATTTTATGGGCGTTCGGCACCAAGTTTTCAACATAGGCATTTTAGCACCTCTGCTGATGTACAGTGTCACTGTTATTTCCTCAAAGTGTCCCAAGAAGTGATTTCACACAGCGACCATGCTATTCAGCGCCAGAAGTGCGAAAACACATTTTGGTCTGGATATGTGAAATGACGGCTGTACTGTTCATCAAGAGGTATGGAAAAATGGCAATGGTGAAAATACAGACTGAAAATATCACAATGAGTCGACGGTACGAGCGTAAGTGTGCAAACCAACTATCATCATAACACAGTTATTTTATGGAGTATCATCACCAAATTTTCAACATAGGCATTTTAGGTCCTCTGCTCATGAACTGTGTCACTGTCATTTTCATAATCTGGCCCAAACACTGATTTCCCACAGCGACTGCGCTATTGTGCGCCGGAAGTGCGGAAACACATTTCAAGCAGGATGTGGAAAATGACAGCTATACTGTTCACAAGGAGGTGTACAAAAATGACAATGCTGAAAATCTGGTAGTAAAATATTGTGAATGCGCGGAGTTACGAGCCTGTGTAGCAACTGTGCAATGCACGCTCGTAAAACAGGCATTTGTTGGATTTTTTCCACCAAATTTGGAACTTAGGCTTTTTAAGAGGGCACCACGTGAACACTGCCACTGTCATTTTGTTAATGGGCTCCAAAAGGTGATTTCACGCAGTGACTGCGAAATCACCTTTCGAGGCTGATTAACGCCATTACAGTGATAGAATTCATGAGGGGCCCCAAAAACCCCATGTTGAAAATTTGGTGCCAAAATTCCAAGAAATGCCTGCAATATGCAGCAAAGTTGAAAAAAACCCTATTCAATCCATTATACAGCTTACCGGCATTTCCTCAGTTCGCAGTCAGCTCTGAAGAGTGCAGATGTGTTCCTGGTCCACTGAAGATCATCGTGCCAGACTCCGGAGGTAAGTATGGGGGGTTGAGGGGAGGCAGGGTGCACAGTTGGTGGGTGCGGGTGTGGGAAGGGGGGCATCGACACTACGAGGATGGTTTTAGTTTTACAGGCGAAAACAACAAAGAAAACCATCATGACAGTTTTCCTGTTGCAGGACATTTGACACGCTGGAGGCATCAGCATACCACCCACCTGTTTTTTGGGGGCCAGTAGCCGACGGGGATTGGGGCCTTCAGCCGCTCGCAATGGGGGATAATGCCGAGATTGGGCACCCCGTCAGCAAACAAAGACAGTGGTGGGGGCATGCGAGCCAAGGGGATTGGACATCTCCCTCGCATTCAAAACAACTGGGGAGGGTGATGCTGACGGGGAGGCCTCTGGCCGGAGTAGAAACACAGTGGGGGGGCACAAGCCGAGGGGATTGGGCACCGGCATTCTGGATTGGGGGTATGCCAACAGGGAGTGGGCTCCCCCATCAGCACAGTAAAACAGGGGGGGTTGAGCCGCTCACCGACCATGCTGATAATGGCAGCGAGCATGCAAACAAAAGGTCTGCTGTGTATGACGAGCTTTGCTCAGATTGCAGCGGACCTTTGCTTAGATGTGCTCGCACCATTATACATGCATGGTGTGGCGCCGGCATGCAGGCTGATTGGGGAATGAGGGATGCACCTACTGATGCGTGCCCTGCATTCGTCCAACAGCGGCTGGGCCCCCAAATCTGCACTCTTCCAATATGTTGGCAAGCCTGTGGCAAGCTAACATAAAAAGGAGTTTAATATCTTTAAAAATGGTAAACTGGCAAAGAAGCTAAAAGAAACAAAACACAAGAGAAAGTAGGGTGTGATATTCATGTCAGTGAAACCCCAGTATGGAGCAGTTAATTAGTGGTTCGAGGTGACCCACCCCATACAGGAGCATGTTTATAAAACAGACAATGTGCACACAGTAACACTGGCAATATATTTATAAGGGAAGGATAAAATATTTCAAATCTGGACAAGAAGTTTAGTTTTAAAACATAAACATCAGTGACTCTAATGAGCACCTCATAGTTAAAGTCTGTTGTACTGGATTTCAGCCAATCACTCCTTCCCGAAGTGAAGGGTTCCAGCAATCAAGGTTATAAGACTGCTTCATGATGAAACAATGTTAATCAAATGTGCATCTTCATAGAAGCATCCCTCCCTCCCACCCCAGAGAAGGATAATTTACTTCAAACAACCTTAAACTTTACCTGTATATGCTTAACAAACAATAAAGTACAAGTGGAAAAACTATTTGTTACAGAATAGGGGTACATGGGACCCCCATACAATTAAGATGGCAAGAATGTGCCATTCTACCAGAATAACTACAAATACCTTTAAATACATAATAATTAACAAACAGAACACGGGAATATGAATCTTGTGGATTCATTTAACAATGAAATATTGTGCCCCCCCAGAGGTTTAGGCTAGTGATATCTGTGGCAGGCTGCCAGCCACCTGAACTCTGTGCCACTGAAGGGACATTTCAGTAAGTACAGAGGATGGGGGTGTAATCACATTAGTTTATACCACACCAAACCTCTTGCAGTAAAACAGAGCTATGTACTTTTAAAGAATAAATATGCCTACACAATTAAGCACATATGAAAGCAAAAACATTTAAATGTAATGACATGACATATCTTTAAACTGCAAAGCAAAAATCTAGCCATTTTTACAGCATGTAGTATAGGATCTCAAAAAAAAAACTTGTCAGTATTGACTTCACAAGGCAATTAACCTTGGAGCTTTTATCTTGATCAGAGTAGAAAAATTCCACTTTAGATTCATAGAACACACAATAATAAAATATCTGAGCATTCATAAAATGCATTTGCAGCACTGAAAACACAAGCAGGTTTTTTACATTTCCAAAGCACGGTGTGTTTGTGTATGTCTGTTAAGAGAAATATAAACACAACAGTAAAAGATGTCTTCTCCCATAATGATTCAGACTAGGGATGAGACGTGTAGTTATTTTAACAAGAACAGCAGGAGATGGAGGCTGGCCAGCCACAGAACAGATAGTCAATTAGACAAGAAAAGAGTATTACATATGTGGTAAGTTCATTTAACCTTTGTCAGTAACAAACATCACTGCTGGAACGGGCAATGCCTCACATGCTCAGCCACCAACAATTCATTCCGTTCCCTAAAAGAGTTATTTGCTGTAAGCTCAACACAGTTCACTCTAACAGAATCCAAATTAGGTCCTAGTGCCCTAATACACGTTGCTGTTTGCACTGTCTGATTTGCCATTCAATCACACTTCCATAATGTAGATTGATCAGTACAATAATCACAGGGGTCCAATGCCTTTGGGACATTTTTACAGAACCCATCTAGCTTGTGTTTAGCTAAATGTTTTGCACTGATTGCCTCCATACTGTTAAAGCAGTTTGGGTTCAAGGAACCATGAGCTTAAGATACCTCAATTCTGAAGTTTATTTATTTTTATTTTTGATAACCAGGTGGGTGTGCTAGACACAAGCTGTGACTATTTTCAGACACAACCCGGGAGGTTACAAACAGTGTTACATCAAGGTAATACCGTTTCAGATTAGGAGCATCAACATAGTACAATACATATGATGGTATAGCAAGTTATGCCAAGCTCTCAACCTAGATGCTAGGAGAAGGTTATGACCCTTTTAAAAGACCAGCATCCCACCTGAATGTTACTGGTGCAACTGCATTTGGATTCAACCCCCCCCCTTTTTTGTATTTTATGTTCTTTGTGAAAGAATCAGGGGAGAACTCACCAGAGTCGCCATTGTAAAGAAAGATTTTGGGGTTTCTGTGAAAATACCAATTATAATAAAGACACAAGACACAACTAGCTGGGATATGCTTTCTTATAGTATGCAGTTACACACACAGATAACATTACAAAGTCTCAGCACAGCATCTCTATATGAAATATAATCTGTCTAGCAAATGACCACAGATTAGCAATCTTTTCATATTTACCTCTCTTCCATGGAGACACAGGCACAGTGAAGGGCTAGGATTCCTGGCTCACCCTCTTGTCTGGAAGGCATTATTATACCTAACTTTGTGTATTGTTACATGATGCTTGGCTAGAGCATCTTACTTCTGAGAACTGGTATGCTGCCTTGCTTACACATGAGGTGAGTTTCACATGCAACAACACTTGCCCTTATCAGTGTTGTCCAGACACTGCATCTTTTCCCAAAGACAGGTCTCATAACATCAATGTGGTAAGGCTGACTCTATTCCGTGGGTTCAGCAAACTGTAGTTCTCCACTGTAACCTCTGTCTCCCAAAAGGGCCCCTGCTTGCAACTGGAATATTTGCCAACAAGCAGTAATACATTGGTTATAAATGCACAGCTAATAATATGGCATTATACTATACTTACAGTTGCAATGAGCTAGTAATGACATGGCATAACAGTAATAAGAATAATGACAAACATTTCCTTACAATATGTTATATTATAAAAATGTAATTATATAAAAATTAAGTAAGTAAGAGTGAGCTGTGACATGAATTGTATGAAACCTGCTGCCATTACACAGTCTTAATTAGATATGAAATGAAAAATATTTAAGGAAGAAATCCTAAAAAAAATTAGGCCACTAATCTTTTACTTAAATAAATATGAATATTTTCATTATGGCCAGTAGTTCAAAGTCTTCATGGGACCTACTATGAACTTATCCAGGACTACGGGCTACCTGGTGGTAGCTTGTCATAATCAAAAGGTACCAATTAAAATGAAATGTTCCCTCATTCCAAAATTATGATTAAGCAATATGTTTTCAGTAAGCAAAATGGGGCCTAAGTGTGTAGTAGTGAGTGTGACCATTTTATAAACAATTCATGATGTACTGACTGCAGGGACAGGTGGGTGTCTCACTTACTTTCGTGACAGACTGTATCATCTTTATTAGAGATTCAATTCAGACAGCATTGCAATAGGTTGTGGGGATCATCTGTGTATGTAATCTTATTGAAGTTATTAATTACGATACCAAAACAGACTTTTTGGAAAGTTTGGTCACCCATAGAGTGAAGCAGTGGGAATTGGACAACCTTGTGTAATATAATACCAGTAGGGAGGAAAACTGATATAGGAAACCTATCAGTTCAACCTGAATATTGTATGGCATCTTGCAGAGTAGATTGATAAGGAATTGACCTGGGGTAAGCAGTTCCTTAGCCCCAAGCAGGGTCATCTGAGATCCTGAGCTTGTAATGTTTATAACACATAACCTGCCAGGCATTCAACACCCCCCCCTCCACCTCTGGCTTAAGTGGTTGCATGAGGTATCAGTTCTTTGTTGCTGTCACATCTGCCCCAACAAATCTCCAGTCCAATGGCTCTCCTGCTTCCTGAGACCTGTGCTCGTGTCAACGAATGCTGCTGAGCAGTGCACAACGAGGTGGTGACAGTTCAAAGCACAGTCATATCAAAAACCCAAAGAAACCTCACACTCCGCTTGATCCAGCACTGAACATGACTCAAAAAGATTCTGTTTAAATATGTTTATTTGCCATAAAAACAACAAAAAATAGCAACATGAGAAGGGGGTCTGGGTGCAAACCTCTGCTACCAAGACCAATCATTGTTCAATTTTTAAGCATTGCTTCACAGGCTATTCATGATCTCTAGCAAATGATTGGTTACAGCAATATCATAAAAACTATTACGTCATAGTGAACATGAATTAAAAAAAAAAACACACAAAAGCCAAATTTAATTGAAAAATAAACTGTATCAAACAAATCCACAGAGAAGTTCCTGATGCTAAAGTCCACGCCTTTCATCAGTGTTCACATAAACTTGGTTTCCCCTCACTGTGGCTGACTCTGTTTCTAAAGGTGTGAATTCATTTTTCACCTGTATAAAAGCACACAAACCACTGGAAAGTACCACATATAAATAAAGCATTATTTAATGCATTTTCCAGATAAGTGGTGGAAAAAGAACATGATGGTGGTAGTGCTTTCTTACTACTTTTTATTTTAAACCTTACTATAATTACCACCACTCACATACTGTATATGATTTTCTTGGTGGATGGAGAGGATGGCGACAGTACCATGTTCAGAAAACTATTTTAAACATTATCAAAATCACCAACGCTTATTGCATTATATACCCAATCTATACCCATGAATGTTTCAATTACACTTAAAACTTTTGCCCTTTAACATAGCAAAGGCAGCTATAATATGCTTAATATTTCTGTTTCACTGATCATTAAAATTAAAGCATTTGTAAATGCATCTAGTATTGTGTAATCACACAGGATCTTCATGGGTGGGAGGGCACCTCCGATTACAAAAAAAAAAGTTGCAAAAAAAAAACACAGTGATGGTATCTGATTATTATTTAATCTTTTAAACATTACCAAAATTACCATCGCTCACATATATGATCTCGGTAACAGAGGAAGAGGGCAGCAGTACCACATTTAATCATTTCGCTGTGTACTTAGTCAATACCCATAACTGTTTCAGTTGCTCCAAGTAATTAGCAAAGATGGCTATAATGTGCATAACATTCCTGTCCCACTGATCACTAAAGGTGAAACACTGTAATAGCGCTGCAACTAATATTAGTGTTGGGGGGGTGACAATATCCAGTAAATATCCCAGAGCAAGTAAAAAGTAAGCATATGTTAGAAAACAATAACAAATTATAGGATGGTAATTAAATCTTAAACAGAGCATGTGGGAGGGATTGTTAGGAATCAACATAACCCTATATCTCATGTCTTCAAAAATGGTCTCAGTTCAAATTTACTATTCAGTCATGGTTTATTCAGCCACCCACCAATAAATCCATTCTTGTTCTCTTTCATTTAAAATGTCATTTGTAGAAGATTTGTGTGGGAAGCAACAATGCAGACACAGAGAGTTTCAGCTTTAGAACGCACTAGCAGGGTAGTGTGCATTTTATTTTCAAAAAAATGTTCTCTAAAGCTTTGCATAAAGCAATTTTCCAGCAAAATAAGAAAATAACAAAATAAACAAAATAATGCACTCAAAATAAATTTAAAGAAAGCTATTCAACTTCAACACAACCCAAATCCTTGGTTGTGTTGCCACAGTGTGGAAAATAACACTTTGCAACATCAGTGTCTCCACTATCTTCTGTGCTACAGGTATGCAGTACTTTCCCTGCTGCTACCTAAGACTCATCTCTTTAACAAAACATTCAGAGGGATTATACACAGGTTACTTGTGATGTCACACAGTCAGCTGATCCGCCCCCTATTCTAATAACATCAAAATTTCCTTTCTAATACATTACCTTGGGGAAGCAGACAGACCAAAGCATACAAAAACATTATATGACTATCATCAGTTCTTTTATATTCCCCACAGTGCTATAGACTGGGATTTATAGCCAAAATATCCTTAATTGGGTCTCTGGGAACCATGACTATGTCCCCTGAACAGTATTATGGACTGCCTAGGACTGAAATTAGCCTCCATCTAGTCCCAATTTCCCCTAAGGTGCAGTCCTGTTTCAGATCATCTGCAGGCAAGCAGCAACAAAAAGTACCAGAATGTTTTTAATTGTTTTAATTCAAAGGACACTGTTTTATGAAAACCTGCAGCTCTTTTCATGCTTGTAAACTTTTTTTATCTCTTGGGAACACAGTGTGAGAGGACCTTGTATAAATGTACTTGCTAACAGCAAGTTTATTTCATTTGGGCCTAACCAGAACACACTCATTTGTTTCCCCCAAATTCAGCCATGCTATGAATGCCTGAGGAGCTCATTATGTTTGCTTGCATGCATGTGCAAGAAACATAGTGCCATCATCCGAGTTTTCGGAGGTGTGTCAGCCCTCTTCCAATTCAGTCAGTGTGTATGCAGGCACGGCCGCAGTTCTCCAATGCCAGCTGGACTGTCTATGACAGCTCCAAAATGCAGTGGTGTACAGTTGAAAGGGGGAGCTACGCTTCAGTGAAAAGTGATAAGATATCACCTGCTCATGCATGCTCCCCCTACACACACACACACACACACACACACACACACACACACACGCTGTGTGCTGCCCCCCACCACGCACACACTGTATAGCCGACGGGGGTGCCCAATCCCCGTCCTAAGGCGCCCCCAAAACACAGTTCCATATGCCACGCTGGGTGCCCACCCTAAGCGTTGCTACACATCGTATAGCCGATGGGGGTGCCCAATCCCGTCAGCTCCACTGTCTCCCCCCCCGAGTACAGGGTGCCACACTGGGAGCCCACCCCAGTGTGGCAACAGATACTATGGCCAACAGTGGTGCCCAATCCCCCGTTGGCTCCACACACCCCCAACCAGCCATCCTTCTGCCACGCTGGGAGCCCACCCCAGCATGACAAACGTCCCAGCGTCATCGCTGCGATAAAAAAAAAATCTGCATAATCAAAAACGGTTCCTCGCTGAGTCCGCTCACCCGCACCCGCCCACTGTGCACCCTGCCTCCCCCATAACCCCTCACCCCATACTTACCTCCGGACTCCTGCGTGATTATCTTCGTGGACTGGGAACACGTCTGCACTCTTCAAAGCCGACCGCGAACTGAGGAAATGCCGGTAAGCTGTATAATGGGATAGATAAGGTTTTTTTCAACTTTTTTGCATATCTCAGGTGTTTTGGGGAATTCTGGGCCCAAATTTTCAACATGGGGTTTTTGGGACCCTTCCTCATGAATTATTGCACTGTCATGGTGTTAATCGGGCCCAAAGGGTGATTTCACAGTCACTGCGCGAAATCACCTTTCAGGACTGAGTAATGAAACAGCACTGCCACTGCTCATAAGGTGGGCTCTCAAAAAGCCTATGTTGAAATTTTGGTGGAAAAATTCCTAAAAATGCCTGTTTTATGAGCGTGCGTTGCGCAGTTCCTACGCACGCTCGTAAGTTTGCGAATTTTCAATATTTTCACTCCAGATTCTCAACATTGCCATTTTACCACACCTCCTTATGAGCAATACAGCTGTCATTTTTCACATCTTGCCCAAAACATGTTTCCACTCATGTAGCGCACAATGGCGCAGTTGGTGTGTGAAATCAATGTATGGGACACATTAAGAAAATCACAGTGACACTGTTCATGAGCAGAGGTCTTAAAATGGCTATGTTGAAAATCTGGTGAAAAATTCTAAAATGACTGTTTTACTAGCGCTACGCAGTTCCTATGCACGCTATAAGTTTCATGAATTTTCTATATTTTCACTCCAGATTTTCCACATTGCCATTTTATTACACTTCCTTATGAACAGTACAGCTGTCATTTTTCACATGTCGCCCAAAATGTGTTTCCGCACTTGTAGCGCACAATGGTGCAGTCGGTGTGCAAAAGCAATGTTTGGGACAGATTAAGAAAATCACAGTTACACTGTTCATGAGCAGAGGTCTTAAAATGGCTATGTTTAAAATTTGGTGACAAAAGTCCATAAAATGACTGTGTTACGAGTCAGCATTGTGCAGTTTCCATGCACCATCGTAAGTTCATGACTTAGTGATATTTTCAGTCCAGATTTTCACCAGTTGCATTTTTCCACACTTCCTTATGAACAGTACAGCTGTCATTTTTCACAACATGGCTGAAATATGTTTTCACACTTTCAGCGCAGAGATGCATGGTCGCTGTGGGAAATCATTGTTTGGGACAGATAAAGAAAATCACAGTGACACTGTTCATGATCGGAGGTCCCAAAATGCATGAGTTGACAATGTGCTGTAAAAAATCCCCACACTAATTACATTACGGGAGTGCGTTGCACAGTGTCTATGCACGCTCGTGATTTCACCAGTATTTTTAATATTTTTACTGCAGATTTGCAACATTGCCATTTTTTACACCTCCCCATGAACAGTACAGCTGTCATTTTCACATCCTGTTCGGAATGTGTTTTGCACCTGTGGTGCTAAATGCCGTAGTCGCAGTATAAGCAGCTTTCACACAAACTGATATTGCCACTGTTCATGAGGTGAGGGTCTCAAAAACATGTTGAAAATTTGGAGTGAAAATACCAACGAATGCCTGAGGTGTTAGGGTTTCCAACCATGACGCCCCACCCTGTACAGAATGACAGGCATCAGGGGTGTGACTTGGGATTCTTGCCTGTAATGCTCATACCATTCCACACCCTGCAGCCAGTGAGAGGCATTGAGGTATGCCTTGGACTCTTCGGCCCCAAAGTTCATCCCATTCTCCTATACCACAGCCATCTCACCATATTTCCTGATGGAATGGGGTGCGCATAAGGGCCAAAGACCTACAGTACACCGCAGACACTGTCATGTCTGCAGGGTAGGGTGTGGTGAAATGGCGTGGCCCTTATGCCTGACGACCCAAAGGCACACCCCCAATGCCTGTCACTCTCTGCAGGGTGGTGGTGGGGTTGGCTTCAGTTTAATACTTCACTGCCATTCCTATTATGCAGCTCTGTAACTTCTGCACTACCAATGCCAATGCCAGCAAGCAAACATTCAGCATTGACAAATGCTTGTTTTAAGAGCTGTTTTTGTGGAGCCTAACTCCTTGTTCCCTCAAGAGAGCTGTGTCTGCTTGCACACTTGCAGGGACTTGCAAAGTGAACGGCTGTGCAGAGCATGAAGGAGCAAGCACTTCTTTATTTACCTTTTATTATCTGGACATTTTTTAACATATTTAGTCCTCTTTTAAAACACATATGCTGCCTGTGCAGCTTCTACATTAAATCCTGCACACTTCCTGGCATACATACAAACCAACAGCCGTGAGGTGCATACAAGAATGAGGGGTTCTTGACCTATGATTTCCTTTACCCCATGTCTCAGTTCTTTTAGGAGCTGAACCTTCCTGCTCCTTAAAATACAACAACAGGCATTTTTATTTTAAGGCAGTCCTATCTATACAGGCATCCCTGTATACCCGGACCTTTTCATATTCTCACTACCTCTACACAGAGGTGTTTAGGGCCTTTTTACACAATGGAGCTTTTTAATGCACTAATTACAAAAACGCATTGCCAAGGACAGGGGAAAAGATATATATAGCAGGGAAAGAATAGATATAAGGAATTACGCTGAGAGGCCACCCACTTGTAATGGTAAAAGATGACAAAGAGCAAGAGAGACCAAAAGAAAAGTAAGAGGAGCTACTGCAGTAGACTTAAAGAAGGGGGTTAGATAAGAGGAATAGCCCGAGCATAAGCTTCATATGTAAAGGGAGGGGCAGCTCTGCCACATTATTACTTGGTACAATTCAAACAGTTACAGGGATTGACTAAGTACACAGTTGAAATGATATGTTACAATTTTGAAAACATTTAAATAATTATTTAAACGTATACTGCTGCCCTCTTCTGTTATGGAGAAAATCATATACAGTGCAACCCTCTTTTCATGGACACATTTGTGCAAGCAGGTTTTGTTTGTTATAAGGGACGTCTGCTATATCATAAAATCTTAAAATATGAACCTCTTCCACTACAACTCAAACACAAGAGTTACAATGAGAACATGCCCCCTCCTCTGCCAACCAGAGATATGGGGAACTGTTATGATTGGAAGCTGAGCAGTAAACAAGATTGGAAATATTTTGCTGTGCAGTACCTGTGCTCATTGGGATCAGGGGCTGAGCAGTAAACATTATTGGTAAGATTTTGCTGTACAGTACCTGTGCTCATTGGGATCAGGGGGCTGAGCAGTAAACATGATTGGTAAGATTTTGCTGTGCAGTACCTGTGCTCATTGGGATCAGGGGGCTGAGCAGTAAACATGATTGGTAAGATTTTGCTGTACAGAACCTGTGCTGATTGGTGCATCAGTAGGGTACAGGAGTAATCCCCTGGAGTAAGGTTTCAGGTATCTGGCATCAAGTAAGGTGAGTGATGTTTTATAGTGCCCGACAAACCAGCTGAATAATCATGTGAAAATTGGCAGGCAATTTGCAGCATGTAACAGGGTAAAGAGGAGCTCAGAGTGTCTGCTATACAAGGGCTGCAGAGTATGGTATAATTTTTAACATTACTGGCATAGCTTTTGGCTTTTGACAAGGCAGATCTGTCCGTTATAAGCATTCACTATAAGTGTGTCCATTATATGTGTGTTACACTGTATGTGAGCAGTCATAATTTTGGTAATATTTAAAACAATAAGTAATAAGCAGCCACCATCATGGTGTTTTTCTACCACTTTTTTTGTAATGGGAGCCCCTTCCCCCATGAAGATCATGTATGATTACACAATACTAGATGCATTTGAAAACACTTTCATTTTAATGATCAGTGGAACAGAAATGTTAAGCATATTATAGCTGCCTTTGCCATGTTAAATGGAAGTTTTGAGTGTAATTGAAACAGTAATGGATATAGATTGAGTATATAATGTTTATTTTTTATTTTATTTACAATATTCGAAAATCAACCTTTGAGCATGAGCTCTTTTACAAAGGTTCCACATCAATGAAACACAATACAAATTGGTACAGACATAGAGTAACACAAGAAACAGCAAACTATTTGCATAAAGCAGCTTCAAGATTGTATACAGTTTAAATTGTTTCTTTTAAGCTAATCATGACTAGGTGGCCAAGTTGGCAAACATGGAGCAGCCTCACAACAGGGGCCTTGTCATGGGGGGGGGTGGTAAATGTAATGAGAGGTGGCAATTTTGATAATGTTTAAAACAGTTATCTGAACATGGTACTGTCACCATCCTCTCCATTCACCGAGAAAATCATATATGTGAGTGGTGGTATTTATGGTAAGGTTTAAAATAATAAGTAATAAGAAAGCACTATCACCATCATGGTCTTTTTCTACTGCATATCTATTCCAACACTTTATTCGGAAGCCCCTTCCCCCCTTCTCAGGTATTATGAATCGAGAACCACATATGACACTGTATTATAAATATCGGAAAATGCATTAAATAATGCTTTATTTATGTGTTGTACCTTCCAGTGGTCCATGTGCTTTTATACAGGTGGAGACTGAAGAATGAAATGACACCTATAGAAATGAAGTCAGCCATAGCAAGGGGAAACCGAGTTTAAGTAAACAATGATGCTAACAAGCATTTGTCAATGCCAAATTTTCACTGCTGGTACTGCACTTGTACAAGGTCTTGCTTGTACACATTTTATTTTACTATACACATAGCAGAAGAGATGCAATATCTCATTTTCAGTGGTGTCCGGCTTGAACAATTTGTTAGACTGTAATAACCCAGGATATGGCAGCTGAGAGGTAATATCTACTTTTAAAATGAGAGCCAGCGGCTCACTGCTGTCACTGCAGCCCACAGTAAGAGTTCAAGGTGCAGCTGCAGAAGTCAAGAAAGTCCCGCTGTTCTCATACAGAGAAGTGAGTGAACTGCTCCTCTCACTAAGCTGGTTTTTGAGTACCCAGAAAATGATATTTCTGGCAAGTTTAAACACATACATACACCAGAATCTAGCTAAATGGGTCATGTTTAGCTAGGTTTACGTGTTTCTTTGTTTTTTAAATACACAACTTAATTATACTTTTACTGTTTCTAAGTTTAAAACAGTAAAAAGAAAATAAGGGCCATCTCCAGTGTTTTTTTTTTTTACCACAGCAAGCAAATCATGGAAATACTCACATGCCATCTGTTTTTTTTTATCTTTCCCGATCGGTTCAGGAGGGGAGATCCTGGGAGAAGCAGCTCCTGAGGGAGGAGAGCTCCTGGAGGAGGAGATGAGAGGGATCCATGCTGACCACGGTGGTCAAACCCCTTGAGTTGAGGAGGACAGCTCCTGAAGAAGAAGGAGCAGCTTGAGGAGGAGTTGGAAGGAGATACCCGTGGGGAGGTAATGCTGGAGGTGAAGTAGGATCTGTTGCATTTTTTTTCAGTAGGTAGGGAAATAGGGCAGACTACAAGGTCCTATTGGTCCTTATCTGCCATCAAATTCTATGTTTCTATGTTTCTATTTCTCTATGCACCAATGATAAAGTATGACCTGTTAACACTTGCGAACATTTTTTTACTGATTGCACTGTTTGTTTTTTATCAAACTTTGACATTATCCTAAAAATTGTTATAATTCAAAATCAGTATACATTTTTTTTCACCAAACCATCCAAAGGCATACCCTTGGCACAGGCTCCATCAGCCCTGAAAATTTCATGAAGAAATTTCATACTGTCTAGGCCATTGGTGAGAGCAAATTACACCAATGTTAAGTATAGGGAGAAAGGTGGGGTTTTTTTTTTCAAATTTTTGAGCGTCCATATCTTGAAAACCATTCAATATGCCATCAGGAAACTTTCTACATCTTGAGACTCTAACATTCTGACCATGCATGCCAAATTTTGTGCTAATTCATTAAAGGATGGCAAAGTTATTAAGATGAAAAAAATTGGGTTTGACATTGAACTGCCAACTGCACCACTATTATATATATATATATATATATATATATATATATATATGTATATGTATATCAGAAAACACAAATTGCACACACCCCAATAATGCAAAGCATCATGGGAAGCATATGCAAATACCCATGAATTACTTTGGACTGGCTCAACTTTAAGCAGAATTGCATGATGCCAGAAGGCCTCACAATACAATCAGCAAAGGCTGAGAACAGCAGACACAGACACGTGTTTCATTTTCATTTGGACTGATCAGTGTGCCATATCTGTATTATCTGTACCTCAGCCCAGGGAGAGATAGCCAGCCACCCTATGGGGGTCTTATTGTTCTTATTGGTTTGGGTCATGGGCATCCCAATGTAGAGAGAAACAGAGAAGAAAACAACAAAAGAAGTATATGCATCACATGATGCTTTGCATTATTGGGGTGTGTGCACTTTGTGTTTTCTTTAAAAAGTGGTTGTATGGCCAATATCCTCCAGGATAATCCTTGCCCCAGTGCATTTGCTCTGGGGTTCTTTTGTTGTCCTCTTCCCTCTCTGTTTTGGGCTGTCCATGACCCAAACCAATAAGATCCCCCTATAGGGTGGCTGGTTATCTATCCCTGGGCTGAGGTACAAATATGGCACACTGATGAGTCCAAATGAGAACAAACACATGTCTGTGTCTGCTGTTCTCAACCTTTGCTGATTATATTATGAGGCCTTCTGGCACCATGCAATTCTGCGTAAAGTTGAGCCAGTCTGAATTAATTCATGGGCATTTGCATATGCTTCCCATGATGCTTTGCATTATTGGGGTGTGTGCAATGTGTGTTTTGTTTAAAATTTGGCTGTATGGCCAATATCCTGCAGGATAACCCTTTCCCCATTGCATTTGCTCTGGGGTTCTTTTGCTGTTATATCTATATTTGATAGATTTCTTTGACTGGGTGACCAGGGAAGTAGATAAGGGTGGAGCAGTGGATGTAGCCTATCTAGATTTCAGTAAGGCCTTCAACACCGTTCCTCATAGGAGGCTCGCAAATATGCTGAGCAGCCTAAGGGTGGACTCAAAAGTGTTAAACTAGGTAAGAAACTGGTTTGGGGACAGGAGACAGAGGTTGGTGGTAAATGGATTTCACTCCAAGGAAGGGAGGGTGACCAGCAGGGTGCCACAAGGATCAGTACTGGGACCGATCCTCTTTAATGTCATTATTAATGACACTGCAGAGGGACTTGAAGGGAAGGTATGCCTTTTTGCAGACAACACTAAGATCTGCAATAGAGTAGACATTCCAGAGGGTGGTGATGGGACAAATGAGGAGGGATCTAGGAAAGCCTGAAGAGGGGTCAAGAGTGTGGCAACTGAATTTCAATGCAAAGAAGTGCAAAATCATGCACTGGAGGTGCAGAAACAAAGGGGTGGAGTATAAAATGTGGGAGTGGTACTGGTGACCACCAATCTGGAAAGAGACCTGGGGGTAATTATATTTGATGACCTAAAGGTGGCCAAGCAGTGTGACAAAACAGTGGGGAGAGCCAGTGGGATGCTACTGTACGTCGGGAGGGGTATAACCAGCGAAAGAGGGAGGTGGTGATACCTCTCTATAAATCACTGGTGAGACCTCACCTAGAGTACTGTGTACAGTTCTGGAGACCACATCTCATGAAGAACATAGACAGAGTGGAGGTAGTCTAGAGGAGGGCAACTAAAATGGTACAGAGTCTGCATCAAAAGCCCTATGAGGAGAGACTGAATTACCTCAACACGTACACCCTGGAGGAAAGAAGAGAGAGAGGGGGACATGATACAGACTTTCAAATACCTCATGGATATTAATGAGGTTCAAGAAGAAAGCCTTTTTCAGAGTAAAAGATGTTCAAGAACAATGGGTCATGCTATGAAGCTGAGGGGGGTAGACTCGGGGGGGGAGGAATTTAAGGAAGTACTTCTTCAAAGAAAGGGTGGTGGATACCTGGAACAGCCTCCCAGTGAAGATGGTAATGGCAAAAACTGTAATAGGATTCAAGAAGGCATGGGATAGGTATTTGGGAACTTTAACAGTGTGGGGGTGGTAAAGCTGGAGATCAAGTAGGATCTGTGATATTACAGTAGGTAGGGAAAAGGGGGACTAGGTGGGCCAAGCGCTCCTTATCTGCCATCAAATTTTCTGTTTCTATATATGCCCTGGGTGGTAGTTGTGCCCTGCCAGTGCCCTGGTAAACAATACAGGCTGTAGCTGCCACTTGTCTTCCAGTGCTAAAATGAAAAACAACTGATGGCCTGACAAGCAAAGTGTTTCCTAAGTGATCATGCTTGGGGAATATACTCAGCAACAAGAACTTCTTGTGGTGGATGTGTTTGATGTGTTCTTGCTTGAAACTTACCTTTCTAAAGAAATCGTTTACTGTTACTGAGTTACGATTTTGTGTAATTACAAAACATTATTGGTTATGTATTTGTTGTGGGTGACTATGTAAAGCATTTTGTGATACTGCTGTGAAAGACAATACATACAATGTACATGTGTGTTCTGTTGTACGTGTTGTTTTTCTTGGGGAAAATGTGACAAGATTGTTTGATTTGGCAAGGTCATTCTGTCTGTTCTAATAAAGATAGACCCATACAGGCTTTGAAGAGCTAGCACACCGACAAAAACTAATATTATTTTTTAAAAGAAGCCAGATGTTGCTTTTTATATCTGAAGTACTTTCTTATTAGAAGATTTTCTACCAGACAGTATGAGGGTTGATGTGTAGATCTGTACTCTGTCTGGAGGCTGACATTATCTACAGCAATTCTGCTCCCCTTCATATCTCATCAACACTGACCTGACTGTGGCACCCCAATTCCCCTAGAAGAGTCAGCCACCTGCTGCCAGATCAGTCACAGTGATATCACTGTTAGGTACAGTCGGTCACAATACTGATGAAGTGTAAAGGGTAATAGAACTAGATATGTCAGCTACCAGGAAATGATCCACTCTTCACATCACACTTAACGAGCAGGGGCTAGATTTTCAAAGTGTGGTACACTGTGTCAAGCCCATAGCACTTTGAAATCACCAGTGTGCCAACTGCACTCGATTTTTGAAAGCTGGGCACAGTTGCAACAGTTTTCCTGACTTATGGCAGCTTGCACCATCTGTGGCACAAGCTCTCTAAAAGCAGTGTCCAAGACTGATGCAAGCTGGCTCACACATAGATGATCTAACTCGCATCAATTGCCACATGGGATGGAAAATTCCATTAGAATGCCATAAGCCATATCTTTGGTGCAGCTGGGGCTTAGGACAGTGTAAAGCATTTGAAAATTCAGCCCTGAGTGTTAACTTTTAATATATTGACAACTGCTTTATTTATTGTGTTTTGGTTTATTAGTAGTTACTTTATACTTCTATGATAAAATATTTGTTTGTTCAGTGAAACAAGTGGGGTTTCACCTTCGCTTTTCCTACTGCCACTGCAGCAAAAAGAGAATTCAACAGAATTCTGGTCTTGTGATGCCAGAAACTCATTAACGACTACTTAGCAGCCCAGTGTATTTCAGTGAGAAACTAAAGATATTGTTCTATCTGTTTCAAAAGAAATAAATACATCTTTCAGCAACAAACTTTGCCTTTTTTATGCTTGCACTGTTGTGTTCCATCTGTATGATTTAATTTTTGTTGAACAGTAATTGGCTTCTCTTCTTTCTAATGAAAATCTGGTTAGGAAGAATATATCACCTGCTAAATAAAACCAAAAGTTTACATGGTATTAAATAAATAACAAGGTTGTATTAAATGTATAATATTTTAGTGGAAGAAAGTTTTACTTCTCTATAAAAATCTGGAACAGGGTTGCAGTTTCCCATTGAAATAAACTGCCAGCCCTGCCATTGAAGATTTTTCTGACTTTATAATACAAGGATTCCATTGGGTTTGGTTTTACTAGTAGCTGGCAAAATGAAATAATGAATAGGTGAGAAAAGAAACAAAGGAAATTATCCAAAGTGGTTACCAAAGCATCTCAAGGCCCCAGCTCTTCATTTTTTATGATATAAATCCTTACTAAGCACATGCTGTTTAACATAATCAAGTAGATAACCTTCTAATGAGCAAATGGAAAGAGAAACATACTTCAGAAATAAAAAGTAAACCCAGACTAATTTTAGAAATGAATAACGTTGTCTGTCTGCTATTTTTACCACCACTAGCTTTTTCAGGTTAGAGGGAAGTGCTCAGAGGTAACATCTCCTCGGTGTAGTGTACTACATATCAACAGTGACAGATATGCTAAATAGCAGTTTGTTTCTGTCAGGAGACAAAATCAAATTACTGAGACCTGGAACATCTGCAGCTAATAGTGCTGTAGTCCCGACAGGATTCCTAATGTTTTCATGGCCTTTAACCACTTCACAAGCTCTGAATTAATACTAACCTCCCTCTGAAGATAGATTAAATATTCACTTACTTCCCATTAACAAGTGCTTCTTCTCTTACCATGTTAGCGTGTCTCTGCATTCTGCTGGACAACTGTTTTACATTACTGTGATAATGTTTAGACTCCGTCTTTTATTACCACTTCAGTTTCCTTCTGTACGTTTGCACTTTTTGGAGGGTGGGGGGGATATCATGTTGCGCACATTCAAAAACCTATTAGCGTCCTGTATTCCTAAGATTTCTCTGGCTCCCCTTGGCCAAATGATTCTTTTTATTTCACAGACAGAGGCCCAAATTAAGTAATGCACAACATTTTGCCATCATTATTATCTTTGAGCAGGGATTAACCTTGGTGGGTCATATATCTGTGGGTGGATATGAGATGGAATGCATATTTCGAGTCCAGCCCATTTACTGTGAACACACCAAGTTTCTGGAAGTACATTTTTAAGAAAATTGTAAGCATAATTCTCAACACACCAGAACACATCATTTCATTTGGAAGGGGGTTGTGATTGTTAAATTGATAAGGTATGCCCTTCATTGAAGTAGGTTATAATCTCATCTATCATGTTTCCCCCTCTGACTTCAGTACTCTTAATTTCTGATATTTGACAGATTCAAAAAGTGTGGTCAGACAGATAATGGTTTGTACAACTTTTTGTATCAGGAATGGGTCATGAATAGTTTTTTGGTTTGCAATTTTGTTCTGTGCCCAGTTCCCACACCTACAGATTTGATGTCCTAAAAACTGTCGGCACTTTATAGATGATCTTACTCTTTGACTGGTTGAGACTGTGCAGAGTCCTTTTGACTCACTTGGGATAGAAACCACTAACCCATACCAATTTTCTGGGCCTTTCCCTATGGAAACTTACAGGTGCAGTCACTGTGGATCTGACCAAGACATTTGACTTTGTGGATCATGATAGTCTGATATCTAACTTGAAATCAATTGTTTTGGGTCTTTCAGTGGCTGATTGAGTTACAAATTACTTAACCCATGACACCCAAAGGGCATAAATTAGCAGTGTGTTGTCTGGTGAAAATGTTGCCCACTGTGGAATCCCACATGACTCTGTTTTGGGGCCATTATTTTTTAGTCTATTCATTGCTCCTATCTCAAAACTGACTCAACACACTAGTGTTCTGTAAGCAGATGATGTGGCGTTGCACAAGTCCTCTTCCTTAGTCAATATCATAAATGTTGAATTGAGTTCTGAGTTTAACCTTTGCTGTGCCACGGACTGATATACAGTATCAGTTCAAAATTCCTATACATTCTAATTCTGTTGGCAGCCTAAAAAAAGGAGCTTGCAGCAGTGCACCTTACCCAGTGGCAAAGTAAACTTAAACTAAGCATAAACAAGGTAAATTTAAGTAAAATTAGTGCTATGTAAAGCAAGTGAGGGTACATTTGTGTCATTTGTCTAGCTGAGTGGAGCAGAATTGTTATTACAGGAGAAGTCTAATGATCTTATGCTGTAATTTTCTTTGGGGACATTATTGATTTATTTAGTTTTTGAAAAAAACTGCCTGTTGCAAAGGGCTTTCTTTTCAGTATTTAGAAAGAGCTAATGGAGAACATTTAAGCAGTGTTATTGCAGTGGTACCATATTCTTGTCTTACATCTGAGCGTCATTTTGCAAACAACATCATGAGTTGTGTCATTTTTGATCAAAAAATGCACACTAAGTAAGGATTAACCCATGACAGGACATGGGTTTACTAAGAATTAATCCACTCCTGGAGGGTCATGAGGCCAAAGGCTGAGTGACTTCAACCACCCAGGCATGGATTGATTCTCAGTAAACCCATGCCCTGAAGTGGAGTTAATTCGCTTATAAAATGGGCAACTTTATTTTAGAAGCACTTAAAATAAATATTTTTAAAAAACTGTCTAAACGTATTTGTAATAAAATAGTTCTTCCGCTTAATGGGTTTGTCCTACTGAGGATGCCGTAGTTGTAGTTTTTTACATGTCTCTCTGGTGCAGTGATCTGACTAGGTCACTTTACATTGCTGTGAATCAGGATTTTGTTGTCTGGGAACCCAACTGAGAGTTTCTTGAGAATGAATCCATCGTCAAGTGAGCTGTTTTGATGAATCAGAATACAGGATTTTCAGAACCCTGTTTTTTCCTGTTGTTCCTGATCCTGTGAAGTTGTACTAATTGTCTGTTCCTGAATTGCTACCTTTCTGTATGCACTCTTTGCTGACAATATAATTCTTCTACTCTTCTTTGATAAGTGTCATAAGATCTTTAAAGACCTGGGGCCCGATTCCAAGATGGCCTCCGTAACTTGCATGCAGTTGCAAGTTATGCCGGTCGCCTCTATGCCAGGGACCCTACGCCACATTCCAGAAGCTTCAGAGTCCACACCTCCTGCCCCAGAACACCACCAACCACACCAGGGGGCATGTAGGGGGCAGGACAGGTGACATAGGTGTTGGGGGTGCACCGGAGAACAGACCCCCGGAGGTTTCTGCTATTTGGGGGATGGGGGGCAAGGGTATACATTAGGGCGCACGGGGAACACGTCTGCACCATTGCTGCAGTGCCAGGAGGTGGCAGCCAAGGGATGGCACCGTCGGTTGCCACTTAGAGCAGCTCAGGGCTGTTCTAACTTAGCCATGCCACTGTGGCTTTTGTATTTGCGCTTGTGGGTTATGACAGCTGCCCTACTGGAATTGGGCTAGGTTGCTGTCATAACCCGCAATTGCGCCAGGCATTGCGGGCTGTGGTGGAAGTGTTGGCATAATCTGCGTTTGTCACAGCCCACAGATGCCACGGTGCAACTCACATCTTGGAATAGGGGATGGCGTATTGTCTGGTGTAAGTAGTGAGATACACCATGGGGTTTGATGTATCTCATCTTATGCCGGAGTATGCCCTTCTGGAATCAAGCCCCTAGTGTACTGCCTAAAACTAATATTAGTTTTCAAAAGCAATTAATCATTACATTTTATATCTGAGGTACTTTTTATTTTCCCTTTGATTAGTTAGAAGATGTTTACCTGATGTTAGTAGATCTGATGTGTGAACAACATTCTACTTAGCAGTTGACATATCTAGCTCTTCCCCCTTATTACATCTTCAGCATTGTGATTTCACTGACTGTGACATCACTGCTGCTTCAGAACAGCCACTCAGTAGCTACTAGGTCAGTCGGCTGTGATGTCACTGTCAGTGAGATCACAAGGCTAATGATGTGGGGGGAGGGAATAGAGATAGATATGCCAGCTGCCAGGCTGAGAGCTGTTCCACACATCTAGCATGATATTATAACATAGAAAACCTTCTTTTTTTTCTATATACTGTAGATTTTCGTCCCCAGAGTTTTGGCAGGTGGCTATGGCCTTCCCTTTAGAGGGATCCATCCTTCTGTGCCCATGTGTCACTGCTCCAACTGACCTCTGCAGTTCCCAAAAACTCCCCCATGGCAGGGCCAGGGGGCTAACTTTCTCCCAGGCATAATACAGAAGCCGGGGTGGCATTGGGGATCACGATGGGCCATCATGGAGCCTGCCAGCTCCTTTTTTGTTTTACTTTTTCTCCCGTGTCCCCTCCCCACCAATGCAAGGATGACGGTTTTGTGCCTTCCGGCCTGTACTTCTCTCCAGCCACCATCAGAGGGCAGTCAATGGGCGGGATGACACAACCTCCCTCCCCTGAGAGAGGAGAGCAGTTCTTCAGACACTCAATCCTCTCTATCCCCTGCTGACCCCCCCCTGTGGCCCGGGCTCATTCCTGAACCCGGGTCACCAGCATTACGTGAGGTGTAGCGACCAGTGCCTCAACCTCCAGTGCCACCAGGCCAGCAAGAAGACTTTCCAATGAGCAAAAGGAAAAAGAAAAATACTTCAGAAATAAAAAGTTACAACGGACTACTTCTTAAAATGTGTATTATTTTCCTGTCTGCCTGTTTTGGCTATACTAGCTCTTTAACTTCCATTTGCAAACCACTAACTGCAGACTAGAAAGAACTTTCCTGGAGGCACTGGAGGCATGCATTCCATTTTTTATTGTTATTATTATTTTCTCCCAGCCAGGGGTTAAATTGCATAGGACCTCAAAGAAACTCCATTCCACAACCTCTTAAACAATTGTATGACAGTTTCACCACCTCTGTCTCTTCCTTTATTGACTACTATGGGAGAGTTCCACCACCAAGAAATGACAGTTCCACCACCTAGAAATCTAGATGTAAAAGCCTACCCCACCCAAACATTTCCCATTTAACCACTGCTCCCAGCCTCCTTTTGTCTCCCATCTCAAGCATTTAGGTGTGCTACAGCTGCACTATTCCTCCAGTTTAGAGGATGGGTAAGCAGCTGCATCTGTCTGTCTTCTTGCTTGCTTGGCTGTCTGTCTGTCACCCCTCATTTGCATGGGGTTTACTATTGCTATTTTAAGTGCTTGACTGCCAACTGACTGCATGATGCTAGCGGATTACAATAAAATGTATGGAGGCTTTATTTCATCCATTCAGCTACAGGCCTAGCTCCTGTTTGCTGTGAAGGATCAGAGTGCATCTTTATCTCCGAGATACAATGAACAGTATCCATGATTTGGGCTGGCAGGAGACTTATGCCTTTGTGGCTAGTGGAGGTTCATCCATTTGTCTGCTGTTTCTCTGAGTACATTGTGTATGCTGCCTGGTACTCCTGCAACCAAATTTACATTGGCAGGACCACTAGGCAGCTTAAAGTGAGAATTCTGGAACTTGTAAGTGCCATGCATCATGGTTCAGATAAAAGTTCTGTTAAGGTTACATTATCAAGAACATCGCAACAGGGACCCTCATGTCTCAGATTTGTGGCACTGAAACATGGGCTGAGGCCTATCAGAGGCGGTGACAGGTTGCAAAAATTGCTTTGAGAAGAATTTTGGTGGATTTTTCCACTTGAATAGACTGACACTCAATGGATTCGATGACATTTGGGTTTTAAAGTCATTTTTGTAACTAGAATAATGTCATAATTATCAAGTTAATCATTTATTTTTCTTTTTGCTATAGGTTATCAGTGATAGTCTCTGGACTGACCATTGGAAAGTTTTTATAACTGGACACCTTCATTTTTTTTTGTCTGCTTTGCTCTCTGAACCTGCCCACTTATATTTATTCTCTTTGTTCTGATGTGACCAGCCTACTTCTCCAGCCTTTAAAAATCCTGTTTTTCTACTTTATTTCAGGGATCCAGCGTGCCTTGACCAGGCCACGGACCCCTCAATTTCTGGAACCTAAACAGTTTTTCAGAAATCCTCTGTACTGCAAGGTACTAGCCCTGACTTTTGGATTTGGTACCAGTGGAAGCTGATTTCCAAGTGGCCCCACTATCTCCCGCTGAACATACCTCTAACTACTGTATCTCCCTCTGTGTCTCTAGTTGAATTTATATGCTAGGGTTTAATAATTTGTTTAATCCTTACAGTCATTTTAAGTTCTGAGTTGATATTAGAAGTGAATTTAGAGCCTTGACTGTGTAACTGTTGACTTTTCCATTAGCAGATTATATCCTCTCACCACTAGAGGGCTATATCTCTATCTCTTTATCTAGTACATAAGCCATGTGGGCTCTCTCTGCCTTTCTCTCGCCTCTCCTCCTCCTCCTTGCCCTCATCCTTCCGAAGCTGAACTTATTCTACTAGGGGATTTCAACATAAACTGGTTAGCATCGAGTGCCAGTGCCTATAAAGACTCCATATCAGCTGCTAACCTCACGCAAATGGTAAACTCCCCTACTAGGATTAACTACAAGGCTGGCACCAGTACCCTCTTGGACTGGGTCCTCACCACTCACCCCACAAGGATTTCTCGTATGACCATTCTCCCAGACTCACTCAGTGACCACTCCCCAGTCATGTGTGCATGGTCTAACAAATTCCTAAGCCCTCCCAAAATTATCGCAAGCAGAGTCCTTCCTCGTGGAAAACTTTACATCTCAAACAACACCTGCTTCTACAAGACTGGCTACCCATCTATGAAGCAACAGATGTTAACTTGGCTCTTGATCACTTCATCTCAATTTTCAACAAAGCTCGACCTCTTTGCCCCTGCTAAAAGACGCAAACAAAATCTCTCTAACCCATGGGTCACCGTGGCTCTTCTCTCACAGCTGAAACTAAGGGATCACTCTCTGGGCAGTTGCCAGGCCACTGGAAAACAACTGGACATCCAAATTACAAACAAGCACAAAGTACCTGCACAAAAGCCATACTGACTAATGAAATCCACCTATTACAAACGGTCTCACCAATACATGGGGAAATGGTTGTGCTTTCTGGGACAATATCAAGGATGTCACAGGGAAGCAGCCAAAAACCTCTCCAGCCATGTTAGTGGTTGATGGATTCTCAACCCTTGACCCCAAGGTGATCGCAAACATCTTTAACACGGCTTTTTCAGACCTTAGTGCTGTTCTACCCCATGACTTTTTCGAAAACAGGGCCTACTCCCCAAATACCTCAGCCCCTCAATCTAACCATCCCCTCTTCTACTTCAGGAAGGTAAGGCTGAATGAAGCTCACTGCTATATTACTGCAGCTATCTCTAAATCTAGATCTGGTAGCGACAACCTGGACCTTAAGCTTCTGTTGCTCAACCTCTATGAGGTAATTCATCCATTAACAAAAATCCTAAACCTCTCTCTCAGCTGTGGAAAATTCCCGGACCTATGGAAAACAGCCACCGTGACACCCGTCCATAAAAGTGGGGACAAGATGATTCACTCAAATTATCGCCCTATCTCCATACTGCCCCCACTCTCTAAGGCACTTGAGCCGCATCGTGGCTGATCAACTACCGACCACTTGGATAAATACAATATACCTTGTCCACAACAACATGGCTTCCGGAAAGGTCACAGCACCACCACAGCCCTTCTTGAGTTCACTGGAGCTTTGCACAAATCCCTTGACAACGGCCTTCTCACAGGAGCCGTTTTCTGGACTTCCAAGGCCTCGATACAGTACACCATGGACTACTAATACACCAAATACTGAATGCCGGGCTATTCACCTGACTCTTCTCTCTGGTTTAAAAGCTACTTAGAAAACTGGTCACAGAGAGTAAAAATCATGGACGCTCTTCTAACACCCCTGCCTGTTCGCTCAGGTGTCCCACAGGGATCCATACTGGGACCCTCCTTTTCAGCCTTTCTAAACTCCTCCTTACCACTGCTCTGAGCAGATCATACTATATGCCGATGACGCTGTTATATTCTCCACTCACAAAGATCCTGCAACTCTTCAACACAGCCTTCAACTTGGTTTCAGTTCTGTAGTGACATGGTTTCTAATCATAAACTGGTCCTCAATGACAAGAAAACCAAATCTATGCTCTTTTGCAGCTCTCATAACCCACACAAGCTACACCACTTGGCTATCTCCACCACCCAGGGCAACACTCTAGATCAGGTGGTGTCCTTCAAATACTTAAGGATTCAGCTTGACCCTAATCTCTCCTATGGACTTCATGTAGATAATGTAGCTAGAGCTGCTAATACATGGCTTGGTCTCCTCTACAAACACAGACCACACCTCACGCCAGAAGCTTTGAAAGTTGCAGTCCTGAGCTCTGTGATCTCTGTAATAGACTATGGTCTCGTCATTTATGGCTCAGCCACAACCACAACCCTTAGACGCCTCTCAACTGCCTTAAATAAAGCATGCCGGCTCACCACTGGTGCTCACCATCTCACCCACACATGTGACCTGTACACTCAGACCGGCTGGCTCCAACTATCAAACCGCATAAAGTTTCTCACCTGCTCCATGGTCAAAAAAATCTACCTTGGCCTTGCACCTTCTGGGGTCTCAACTCTGTTACAACACCGAATTAACAAATGGTGCCTTAGGAGATCCACGCCAGCTACTGAAAGTCCCCACTGTCACACTTCACAGGACAACGCTTTTTGCTTATCGAGCACCACTCTGGTTCAATGGCCTCAGCCCAACCATCTCCTCTGCCCCAACTATTGGTATGTTTAAAACTAGGCCCGGACTATCTCACTACCAACAGCTCCTGTGACTGCCCAACTTAACCTTGTTTCTCCACTTCCTTTCTGCTCTAGTTGTCCCCTCCTCCCTCCTCACTGGATTCTACCTCACATCTTGGTATACCCAATGCTGCACTTTTTCACCCTCTTGCCACCCTTCCTACATTCCTTCTCCCCTACCCTCTTTCTCTCTCCCTATGACTCTGGCACTTCTTATCTGTTGTCTATTTTCTGACATATGCCACTGGCTGCCTTGTTACAATGCTACCCTTGAACTGTATTAATCTGTACTCTGTTTGCAATGTCCACATTGTTGTAATGCTTGTCTTGATGTTCCCCATAATTTGTATTTCTCTGACGTGGAACCTTTGTAAAAGAGCCATGGCTCAAAGGTATTTGTAATCCTAGACTTGATAAATAAATAAATGTTCCACTGGTCCATAAATTATAGGGATACGGTCGCATTCCTGTAGTTAGGGTTCAATGGTCACTTCTATGTTAAACTCAAAATTGCACTTTAATAACTTTGCAATCGTTCAACCAATTCACATAAAATCTTGCATGCACCATCAAGGAACAAAGATCTCCTTACGTGGCAAGCTTCATTCAGGTCAGATGTGTGGGTGCGGAGATACAGAGTGTCAAAAAATGTGAAAATTACCATGGTTTGTCTAATTCTTTATCGCACAGCTATGCAGAAACAGTGTGGCATTGTAGTCTGAAATTTTCAGGGTAAACAGGCCTTGGGTCACAGATGTGCCTTTTGAAGATTTGGTGAAAAATATTAATCCATTCAAAAGTTATTAAATGTTAAAAGTTCCCATTATTTTCAATGGGAGCAGTTAGAAATCCCATGCAAAAAAGGATCCTTTATTGCAAATGAATAATCTTGTGCTTGAAATGGCTAATCCAGTGTCACAAATGGGAATCCTTTTTCATGCAGCCACTATTTTGTATTACAGCTAGCGAGGGAAACAAAATGTAATAACTCAAGAATATGATGTCTTAATTTAAAGCTGAGACAAGTAGCTTGCTTATTGGGACCCCCTCAGTTGGAGTCTGCAGTTAAGTGGTGGAAAATGGTTTTCAAAGGTTTTTTTTCACATAACAAATCTTTTTATGTGACCCGTAATATGAAAAAAGATTATTTTTCGTACCATGAGTAATGAAAAGGATCCTTTTTCATGAACACAGAATCCTTTCCCTGGTGTCTATTGGTACCCCCAACCCTCCGATCGTCATCCCCTTTGTGCCTTCTATGTTCCCTGGTGTCTAGTGTCCCCCAACCACCTTCCCATCGCTATCCTCCTTTAAATATAATATTTCCCTGGTGTCTAGTGGTACCCCCCCACACCCTCTGATTATTGTTCCCATTTTGATTAGGTTTCCCCTGGTGTCTAGTAGCATCCCCCCCACCCTACGATTTATGTCCTCCCATTTATATTTACTTTTTTCCCTGCTGTCTAGTGTCGCTCCCCACCCTCCAACTTATGCCCCCCTATTTTGGTTTCTTTTGCCCTGGTGTCTAGTGCCCCCACCACTTGCCAATGGCTTTCCCCAGCTGAAAAAAGAAAACAGTCCTCAGTGTTTTTTTTTAATTCCTAAAATAAGAAAACAGTCCCTCACCAATCAGACAACCCCCACCTCGCACTCACCACCCACCACCCCATCCCACCCAGTACACACCCTCACTCACCTGAACAGGTCCTAGTTTCCAGATCCCCTCTCTCGATCAAGACACGTCTTGCTGCTGGAACTGGCAACTGTAATATGAGTAACTAAGGTATATGCGGTTCAATGCATTTCAATGGGGGCTTCAGCTTTAATGCATAACTCAACCATTTTTGCAAATGTTGACACCAAATTTTCAACATGGCCTTTTGGGGACCCCACCTCATGAACAATATGAACTGTCATTACGCAACTCCTGCCCAAAAGAACAGTTACGTAAAAACTTACTGTAACAGTAGATCTTTGAAGGGATCTCATTCATCAGGTCACACCATAGGAACTTCACCATCAGTGACGCAGGATCCACACAGAAGATTTTCAACAGTACAACTGGGGCCACCCATGCCGATGCTCCTGTGCCCTCTTCAGTTCTTTCCCCTGGAGACAAAAGGAGCATAGCTCATGTCATGGAGGACCAAGAAGAGAGAGAGGTGTCCAGGCCTATAAGAAAGGCTGGATATACCAGATAGCCAGTTCCAGAAAAGAGCCCCCCAAAAGGGAGATGGTGGGAGGGAAAGCAGACCTTTATTGAAATGTTCGACTGTTACAGTAAGATCTTTCTAACTGTTCTACCTTCTTCAGGGGTATCTCAGTCATCAGGTCACACCATAGGAACAAGTTCCAAGCAGTTACAGGTGCAAACAGGCAGTCTGGGGAAAGGTCAATTTAAAACTTAAGACAGGAGGTCTTGCCATTTCCTGCACAGGTTCTTGAGGCAATGCCCCGACTGTAGTGCTTGGTAAAAGTATGGATGGTACTCCAGGTGACAGCCGCACAAATGTCAGCAGCTGAGACCCCACGAAAACTGGCCACAGAGGCAGCAATGCCTCTTGTGGAATGGCTTTGACATCTCCTGGCAATTCTTTGCCATACTTGTTGCAACAGAACACAAATGCAATTAACCAATCATTTAGATAAACATTGTTTAGAAACCTGAATGCCCTCTCTACCTGGGGTGAAGGAAATGAACAACTGCTTCGACTTTCTGCATTTCTTGGTTTGGAGTAAGTAATACTTCAAGGTTCTGCACACATCTAATATATGGAGCTGTGCTTTCCCTGGATTGGCACGCTCAGGAAAATAAGCAGAAAAGTAGATAGCTTGGTTTAGTGAAAACTCTGACACCACCTTAGGAAGAAATATAGGATCTGTGTGCAAAGACACCCTGTCTTTGTAAAAAATCAAATATGGCTCCTCTCACCAGAGGGCCTGAAGCTCTGAAATTCTTTAGCAGAAGCAATGGCAACTAAAAATAACACTTTCCAGGAAAGAAAGCATAGCTTGCAGGTCACGATTGACTCAAAAGGAGACAGGGTCAACTTCTCCAAAACAAAATTCAAAACTCAAGCTGGGACAGGAGAACAGATTGGGGGCTACAGGTATAGCATACCCCTCAGAAAGGTACATGAGACATCCAGCTGAGCTATGGTGCAGTCACCCACTGGCTCATTAAAAGCAGAAATAGCCGAAAGGTGCACCTTAAGGGAGGAGTACTGGTGACTAGAGTCAGATAGCGAGATCAGGTAATCCAGGATCTGGTTCACTGGACAGGTGAAAGGGTACGGATCATGCTTGGCAGACAATATAGGAAACCGCTTCCACTTCATAGCATAAGTGGAATGGGTGGAAGGCTTTCAGGTGGCCACTAGGACATCTGCCACTCTATTGGAAACCCCAAATCTGGGGATGGCTATGTCCTCAGGAGCCAACTGTGCAGATGGGGGAACCTGAGGTTGGGATGGACCAAGGTCCCTTAAGTCTGGGTCAGAAGATTCCTGCAGAGGGGGAGAGGGACCGGAGGTTCCTCCTCCAGCTGCTGTAGCAAAAGAAACAAAATCTGGTGAGGCCAGAATGGGGCTACCAGGATCATGCTGGCTCCCTCCATCTGCAGCTTGATGAACACCCTCTGAATCTGAGGAAATGAAGGGAAGGCATAAAGGAACCTCCCTCCCCAGAAAAGGGACAACGCATCTTGTCAAAAAACTCCAGGCCCTGGATCTAACGAGTAGAAATTGAGCAGTTTTGCGTTGAGTGGGGACGCAAAAAGGTCCAACTCTGGATGACCCCATCAGTCAAATAGGGCTTCTGCAATGGATAAGAGAAGCTCCCACTCATGCATACTGGACTGGGTTCATCTGAGGCTGTCCACCAGAGTGTTTAGCATTCTTGGGACATGGACCACTGAGAGAGTCATCAGGTCATGGTCTAGTGCCCTATACCGCACTCTCATTGCCTCCCTGCATAGAGGGTATGAGTGCACTCCCCCCCTGCTTGTTGATATAGCATACTACACTGAGGTTGTCTGACTGAATCAGCACTTGAACCAGAAGAAGATGGTTCTGAAAGGTCTGCATGGCATACAAAACTGCCTGCATCTCCAGGACATTGATATGCAGGGAGGTATCAATCTGGGATCAAGAGCCCTGAGTTTGAAAGGGATTCAGATAAGCCCCCCAGCCCAAACCAGAGACATCTGTGGTGAGGATTTGCTATGGAGAGGAGCTCTGGAATGGAACTCCTTGCAACAGGTTCAGGGGTCCATCCACCACTGGAGCACTTTGCAGACTGGGGAGGAGATCAGCACCAAATGATCTAAGTCATCCATTCGCTGGTCCCATTGTACTCGGAGCTCCACTGCAGGATGTGCATGTGGAGCCTGGCCTGTGGAATGGTGGGAATGGCGGTTGCCATCAGTCCCAACAGCCTCTGGTACACCATGGCCAGAATATAATGGCTCTGGGCTGCCTCCTGTACTTGGGCAATAAGGCGCTTTGCCCTGTTTTGAGGAAGGAAGGCCTTCCCCTGTGCCGAGCCTAGGATCACCCCTATGTATTGCAGCCTTTGGGATGGGACCAGTACCAACCTGGGCAGGTTGACAGTAATGCCCATGGAGAGAAACAACTGAAGAGTTCCCTCCAAAGTCTTCAGTAGCTGTTCTCTGGATGGGGCCTTTAGAAGCCACTCATACAGATAGGGGAAAATGTACATTCCCTCCCTCCCTTCTGAGGGCCATAGCTACTGCTACTAAGCACTTTGTAAAGACCTGCAGTGCAGAGGACAAGCCAAAGAGCAGCACTTTGAACTGGTAATGCTTGCCCTGAAAAAGAAACCGGAGGAATCTCTTGTGGGGAGGAAACATTGCGATGTGCAGGTAAGCATTCTACATTTCCAGAGAACATAGCCAGTTGCCTTTCTTGAGAAGGGGCATCAGGTCTTGCAAAGTTACCATTTGGAACTTTTTGTACTGGATGTACAGACTGAGATCCTTTAGGTCTAAGATGGGCCTTAGATCTCTGGTCTTTTTGGGGACCAGAAAGAACCTGGAATAAAACCCTGTGTTCCTCTTGTGCCTGGGCACTAGCTCGATGGCCTCTTTGTGCAGAAGGGATTGTGCCTTCTCCCAGAGAACAGACAGGTGAACCAGCGGGTAGTTGGAGGGCAGAGAAGGAGTCTCTGGGGGTTGTTCAGTGAGTTCCAGAGTGTGACCCCTTTCTATAATTTGAAGAATCCAGGTACCCAATGTTATGATTCTCCATTGATTGAGATGGAGGGAGAACTGACCTCCAACCACCACCTCATAGTTGGGGACCAGATGAGGGGGGTCTGGCAAGAAATCAAGCAGAGGTGGGTCCAGCCACTGGGGCTGGTCCATCACCTCTGGGATGCTTGGCCATAGTTCCAGCATTGGAGGGGGCAGGCAAGGCAACAGAGGCTCTGCATTTGCCCTGGGGCTGCTGCTGGCCTACTGGATGCCTTACGAAAGGGAGGCTGCTGTCTACCCTTCAGTTGTGTGTGACAGAGTGAGTGGACAGATTTAATAGCCCTGCCAGATGACTGCAAGTCATTAATGATGTCCTGGACATCCAGCCCAAAAAGCTTAGTGCCATTGAAGGGGGCATTAAGCACCTTCTGCTGAACAGCCAGAGACCTTCAGCAAGGAGTGCCTATGAAGGCAAATGGCAGTGGCAGCAGCCCTGGCAATAGTGTCTGAGATATAGAGGGCCCGCAGAAGGTGCTTACTAACATCTTCAGTGGTCTGCAAGCATTGGAGCACCTCCTGTTTCTGCGTACGGATTTGTGTTTGAATCTTAAAATATTTTGCAGCATGAAGATTTTAACAAATACTTCATAATCTCACAAAGATTTTTAAAATTGTTGCAAAGCACAAAACCCATTGTGGAGCATGAAGATTTTAACAAATATCTCATAACCTCAAAAAAGATTTTGAAAATCATCGCACAAGACATACGGCACATTTTTAAAAACATATTTAAAATATTTGTGCTACTGTATGCATACATTTTACAGAAAAACAATGTGTGAATCTCAAATATCTCAAATATATGCCCACCACACTCATGTAAGTAAAAAGGCGGTTCTAATTTGTGTGGTTCTAGGATGTGCACTGAGAAATGTTGAATGCCTTTGGAATCTCTGGGTTGAAATCCAAGCTAGGGCACTCATTTGTTTCTCATTTCCAGATTTATATTTCTCATTTCTAAATAGGCAGACTGGATGGGGTCTGATGGGCCTTTTTCTGCTCTCATTCTCTTACTATGTAAATATGTGCACACTGCATTCCTTGTAGATAAACATGGGATAAATATGACAGAAACCTTTAAGTTTCTTTATGGGTTCAACTAGGTAGACTCCTCTGAGCTGTTTACATGAAATGAGAGCTTGTACACGGGGGGAAGGGGAGGGAAGAAATTCAAGTTGGTAGTGTGCAGCTTCAGGAGGGACATGAGCCAGTACTTTTTCACTGAGTGGGTGGTGACCAAATGGAATGGTTTGCCTAGCAGTGTGATCAATGCTACAACTATTTATTTATTTATTTATTTATCTATTTATCTATTTATTTATTTATTAATTAATTAGAGAAAATACATTTGAGCTGGAAACCCATTTACAAAGGTTCCACATCATGACAGAGAACATTTACAGGTTAAAACAGACAGGGCACAAAATAAAGTACATAATTATAAATACAGTCATTTACAAATATGGAGAACGTAGAGGTTACACAGTATATTAAACATTTGGGCAAGGTTGAAGCAGTCAGAGTTTACCTTGTCAGGACAGGAGAAAAGGAGTGGGTAGGAGGAGGTGATTTGAGATTGATGAGGGGGGAATCAAGGAGCAAGGGGAAAGGTGGGTCCAGAAATCAAGGGTGGTTAGGCTTGACAGTCACAACTGCTTAGTGAGGCAAGGTGTTGGTATAGTTAAGGCCCTACTTTAGGTTCATTGGTTACTTCAGGAGGAAGAGCACTAAGCCAGTAGGGTGCTCTGTAGGTGAAACATATTTGCCCGAGGGATGTGTAGCAGAAGGAGGAGACCTGTAGAGAGCTCCTAGTGAATCCTCCGGTCCTGCGCAGATTAGAGGTTGGGTTTAGGAGGTTTTGGACTGCTGCCGGGGTTAGCCCGAGGCATGTTATTTTTCCCCAAGGAGGCAGACATGGTATTGCACCCTACCTTAGAGGTTTAGCCACTTGATCTGGGCATATAGAGTGCAGGTGTGGGTAAGTCTGTGTGTGTGTGTAACTAATCTACATGCTTTGGGCCAGATTTTAGAAGGGTTATGCCTAGCATAACAGCAGTTGCGCCAAGTAGAATGGTGCATGTAGCAATTTACGCCAGCAGTTGCAACATGCGCGATTCTAAAAAAGGGGCCTGCAACACAGTAGGCCACTTGCACTTGAACAGACAGTTCATACATAAACCCCCTGTGATATGGCACTAGGGGGTTTATGGCAGCAGTTGCGCCCCATTCCAGAAGGGCAGCAACAAAGTCCCCAATGTCAGGATTCTACAAGAACCCCCAGAGGAGAACAGGCAATGTAAGTTACACCAGCTTTTAGCTGGTATAACTTATAGACGCCCTCGGGGGTCCTGTAGACCCATCAGCTGTCCAGCAGTCAGTGCACAGTTTCCCTCCCCCATACCTAGCATACCCCTTTGGTTGCCCCGCAGGGCTGCCCACCCCCCTGCCCCCGAGTCTGACAGTAATAGCCCCACAGGGCTGGCCACACCAACTGCCCCCGATTCCTACAGTAAATGCCCCACAAGGCTGCCGACACCCCCATCCCCTGACTCCCCCTCTGCAAAGTGCCCCACAGGCCGGTGCAGTCAACTCCCCCACCCTGAGTCGCCAGCCGTAGATGCGGCATATACCCTGCGATGCCCTGGTAGTCTAGTGCCCCCCTTGATTGTTGTTAAATAAATAAATAGCACCCCATATCCCTGGTAGTCTAGTGCCCCCCCAGTCATTGTAAATTAATTAAATTGCACCCTGCTATCCCTGGTGGTCTAGTGCCCTCCCGATCATTGTAATGAAAAGAAATAGCACCCCCATTTCCCTGGTAGTCTAGTGCCCCGCGATCATTGTAAATTAATTAAATTGCACCCCCATATCCCTGATGGTCTAGTGCCCCCTGATCATTGTAATGAAAAGAAATAGCACCCCATTTCCCTGGTAGCTCAGTGGCCCCCACCCAGCCATGCCAGGCCACCCAGCACCCCCCCACCCGTCCCAAGCCAGCGACTGGCACAGCCCACCTCTCACCTCCACGGCCAGCCACTGACTGAGTCCTGTAGGAGCGCGTACTGTAAAGACGTGCTCAGATATTAATATGAGAGCGATTTGAGTGTTGACGACTCCTATAACTTGGTCCACATGGTGGGTGAAGGTGACTGACATATCAAAGGTTACATCCAGGTATTTAAAGGTGGTTACTTGTTCTATTAGAGTATGTTTATTGAGGATTGTTAATTGATTTGTTTTATGCTTACTTGGGGGTGTAAACACCAGAACTTTTGTTTTCTTATAATTCATAAGAAGTTTGTTTTCATAAAACCATTTCTCAAGTGTGGCTACATTTTTTTGGAGGTGAGTTTCCAAAATCAGCAGATCAGGATGCTTAGTGTAAATGACAGCATCATCTGCATAGAGAAGAACTGTTTCAGTACAAACTGTGGGAAGCTGGTTAAGGAATAGACTAAACAGGAGGGGGCCAGGATAGACCCTTGTAGTACCTCTGTGTTCACCTGCCTAATGTCAGAAAGGATACCATTTATTTTCACTTGCTGTGTTCTGTTGCCTAGGTAGCTTTCAAACTGACCCATAGTTTCTGAGAAGAAGCCCATGGATTGTAATTTACAGAGCAGTAATCTGTGGTTGACAGTATCAAGCTCTTTGGTGAAATCAATATAAATTGCTCCTGCAATCTGGCTTTTGTCTAGTGTTTCATGGAGAAAACTGGAGTATTCTAGGAGTGCTGTTGTAGCACTATGTGTCTTCTGGAATTCGTGTTGTGGACACTATATATTATATTTATCGAGGTACTCTACCAGCTGATCGGACGCTATGCACTCTAGGGCCTTAGAAAGTGGGGGTAGGATGGAGATGGGGTGATAATTGGTATGGAGGGCTCGATCACCATTTTTATGTATCGGTGTAACAACTGCAGCTTTCCATTTTTGTGGGAATTTTGCTAGCCTAAGGGATAGATTAATTATGTTTGTGAGCAGTGGCAGGACTTCATCCAATGTGAGGGATGTTAATTTCAGATCAATTGAGTCATTGCTGTGCCAGGATTTCCCTAATGACCGTATGAGGTACTTTTTGGCCTCAGCATGAGAAATTGCCTGGAAGTAGAAGGAGGGGCTGTCTGAGGGTGCTGCTGGTGTTAGTATTGTTTCTATCTTCTGGGTCAACATTTTCTGTGTCAAGGAATTCAGGGGGGAGTACATTGCTAAGGTCCAAAAATGCAGTGTTGAATATATCTGCCATCATCTTTGGATCTTGGGTGACCTCCCCATTTACTACTATCATGGAGGGAGATGCCTTGCTAGTTTTACCTGTAAGGTCCTTTAGGTTGTCCCAAAATCTTTTTCTATTCCTCCATGTATTTGTGAGGCATTCTCTGAAACAGTGTGCTTTGGATAGTCTGATCTTCTGGGTACAGTTATTTCAAGCAGTTTTGTACTGCTGGATATCAGATTGTTTGCCAATGGCCTTGGCCCTTTACCATAGGTGGTCCCTGATTCCCATAACATTTAGCAAGGCCGGAGTGATCCACGAGTTGTTGGAGCCCTTCAATATACTTTTTTTGGTAGGGTCGTAAATGTCACAGGCTGCGATGAAGGCAGATATAAAATAGTCTAGTGCCCTGTCCACATCACATAGGGAATCAAGCAGGGGCCAGTCAGTTTGTTTAAGGTGGGATTTAAGCTTATCTAGTTGTTCTTTCCAAAGGATATGGCTTGTGACACATATTGGGGGAAAACTGTTGTTCTATTGATCCAGCAGCACATAACTGGGGAGTGGCCACTGATAGAGTCAGCAAGGATGGTTGTTTTGAATATTCTCCCAGGGTGATTAGTGACGACCCAATCGAAAAGTGTTTCTGACCCTGTCCTATAGTTGATTCTAGCGGGTGAGTCTACCATTTGGGCAAGATTGATGCTAGTGAGGGTGTACTTATAGGGGGCTGCTTCTTGAGATATTCAATTGATATTGAAGTCCCCTAGAATTACTAATTCCCTATTTTGACATAGACCTTTTATAAAGTCTATGATCTTGCTAAACCCAATGGCTTGTTCTCTGGTGGGAATGTAGACTGATGCTACTGTGAGGGATTTGCTGTGTGCTCCGAGCAGAATTCTGATAGCAAGCACCTGCGCATTGTTTCCAGTGTCTATATAGGGTAGAGCATGGCCCTGGAGTTTATCATTAATGTATATGATGCAGCCTCTGCCCCTTTTCCCCAGTCTATCCTGCCTGAAGTGTGTATAACCATTTAGCATTATGGCTTAGTCAGGGACCTTTAGTGTGAGCCAGATTTCCACTACTGAAAGTATGTCTGGGTCCTGTTGACACACCCATACCTGTAGTTGATCTACAACTGTAGCCATAATCCAGACTTGATGGGACAGAGTCAAGGGGCAGGTACTGGTGGTGGTGTGTGGGCATGAAGAAGGAACATGAGTCTCTGATTGGGGCATTCTTAGACTGCTTCACCTGGATGGGTATGTTACTCCTATTAACTAGGGTCCTCGGGCAGACTGGATGGACCACAGGCTCTTTTGACCTGTAAATTTCTATTTGTGTATTTCTAAAAAAAAACACATAAGCTGTAACTGGGAATACATGGTTAGGCAGGTGACTGAAGCTGCTTGGGGACCTTACTGATTCTGGTGCCCCCTGTACCTACACAGTTCACATTATTGTATGACCAGCTGTACCTGAGGCCCATAACCTCAGTTACATTTGTAAAATAATGAACTGAAAGCACTCCAGCTAGATTAGTGAACAAGAGTGTACTCCAACACCACGTTGACTGTCTTAGTATTTTTTTACTGCAGCCCCACATAAATTTAGCTGGGCTGATTGTTCCACTTCCTGAGTTAGGGGAAACTGGTTGTTTGATTTATTCATGTGGCTAATAAGGTGTCCATAAAAGTCAACAAATTAGAAACAAAATGGCCATTATGGGAATTATTTTTTACAAAGAGCATTTATCTTTTGCAGGAGGTAAAAAATCTATATGTCAGATATTACAAAACCCTATGATGTGTCAACATTTCCAGCATAAAGGCTAAAGAGCAAACCCATAAATTGGTCATCATTGATATTACTGAAACAAAACTGATGTAGATGTTTGCTGTGTGCTTGTCAAATATCACCCATAAAGTTGCTTAAAACTGTTACAGCAATTAAAAGGAAGGAAAGAGAAGAAATAAATCTAAGATCTAACATGAAAATGCATTTGAAACCACTTCTGAACAGAGCTTTTAAAGCAGCAGTGCAACAAAAATGGCTTAAAATTTGACCCCACCTTTTTTTCTTCTTAATCGATGCCAGATGTCTTCCAATTTATTTTGGTGGTAAAATTTTCAGTTTTCATTATCATTTAAAAATGTTATTAAAGTTCTAAAATAATTATTTCTCAAGAAAAAAAGTTGGCCACCTCATTTTTTCGTAGAAATAATAGTGAGGACCCGTAGAGGGTAAGAGTCCAGACAAAAATGCAAATATACAGTACACAGCATAGGAAGCATCCAGAAACCACAAATCAACAGTTTTGCAAATATGTTTCATAACCATAGCAGAAAATTAGCTTTTTGGAATAACTTTTTTCATTGTACTGCTACTTTAAATGCAGAGGAAGCAGCCAAAGTGTTAAATGTCTACATGTAACATGGGTATACCATGCTAGCAAGCCAATCAAAACATCACTAAAATAAACTACACAGCGCAGAGGAAACCTTTATTGTCTTTAGTGATTATTCCAACAGGGTAGATCCTTTACTCTTTGCTGATGCTGACATTGTTCAACATCTACATGCTGCAATTGGGTGCAGTCACTGAGAGGTACATTCTGTTTTTTCCTTTTTCTTTATAGCATTTCCTTCCATTGTCTGTGGTCCACTCTTCACCTGATGACCCCTCCCAGCCATGTCACCAACTGCTCATGTACTTATTCGTTTATTCACCACTTACCCAGGACCACTGTGGTGGTAAGTGGCCTGTCAAGTCAGTCGTGCATAGACCTGTTGAGGGGGGGATGCCAGCTCTGCCCTTAGTGGATTGGGGCACTTTTCCCACTTTTCTTCCCCTTATAGATGCCAGTCATGCAATGTTGTACACATCGCACCACTGTGTGAGAATGTTGGCATCTGGAGGCATTCCCCCCCATTCTGGTGACCCTAACTGTGATACCATCTAACCTCCACTAGGTGGTAATCATGCTGTGGGGCTCATATCCCCCCACTCTAAGGGAGATGAGCAGTGCCTGGGATGCTTGATCTTCCTCCACCCATGCTGGTCCCAGACAATCTGAGTCTGATCTTGAACCCAGATTGCTGGCACCACAAGTGGTAGCACTACCACTAAACCAGTAGGCTGGCATACATTCTGGGTTTTCATTTCTGAGAAACAATTCCCAGATTTACTGTATATGTGGGGGGTGCCAACCAATGCCAGGGACTCTTGGCATGGGAAGGGGTGCCATTGGATACCAGGGAGAGACTAGCATGAGCTAGGGAGAGGGATGAGATGCCAGTTGTCACCAGGAAGTGTTAGGCATTAGATGGGATGAGGCAGAGGATTGCCACTGGTCAAGAGAGTGTTTGTCATGGTATGGATTGAGGGCTGAGGGTACCAGTAGGCACAAAGGAGTGCTGACTCGGGACAGAAAGAAGGTAAGGATGCAGCTGAACACCAAGAATTGCTTAGCATGGGACAGAGTGAGGAGGATGGGGGTTGCCACTGAATACCAGGAAGTGCTTTATATGCAATGGGGTACGGTCAGGGTTTTCCACTGGACACCACAGAGTACATAGCATAGGATACAGCGAGGAAGGGAGTGCCCCTGGGCAACACAAAGTGGTTGACATGGGATGGAATGAAAAAGGGGTGTGCCACTGGACACCAGAGGGTGTTTGGCATGGGCTGACATAAAGGATGGAATGTCATTAGACATAGACACCAGAGAGTGCTTGATTCAAAGACAGAGAAAAAGTGTGGGTGCCACTGGAAATCAGTGAGTGCTTGGTGTGGGACAACATGAGACAGACGGGTTGCTACTGGATACAGGTAGTGATTGCTGTGGGATGGAATGAGGAGAGCGGTTGCAACTGGACACAACAGAGTGCTTGGCACAAGAAGGAATTAGGGAGGGATATTCCACTGGACACCAGGAAGTGATTGGCATGGGATGGGGTGAGTGAGAGGAATGCTCTTGAACACCAGGAAATACTTGGCATGGGACAGGGAGAGGGTGCATTTACTTTTGGACCACTTGATTTTGTGTCTTTGATAAATATGTTGCTCTGTACCCAGTAAGTGGTGCCCACCAGTCTGCCCAGGCAGCCATACTGCTTGTTTCCGCAAGATCCAACATTAATTTTACTGCTCATATAGGGCTACACCCTCCTTACCATGCTATCAAACAGCCTTATTTCAAAGCACATGCCTTAATAAATGCCAGATACTTGCCCAATGCTACATCATCTCAAGAGCCTGACCAAGCTCCTCAAGGGCTTGGCTCAAATGATAATCCCTTTAAGACTTATCGACAATGATTCATCTATGGGTCTTGTACTCAGAGAAGAAGCCTGGGCAGCCAAGCCTGAAACAGATGTTTTATATATATATATATATATATATATATATATATATATATATCACAGAATTTGTGTATGGTTTAAGTCTTGGTGACCTGTGAGTCAATTGATCCAGTCCTAATATCAAGGCCCCCTTGTTTTCCACAATTTCATGGCCGTGGAGATTTCTGAGGAATTTAATGTAAACCATGGAATAATTATTCCGCAGTTTACATAAACTGCAAAATAATTATTCTGTGGTTTACATAAACTGCGGAATAATTTTCTGAATAGTTTTCTGCAGTTTATGTAAACTGAAGAATACTGTTCTGCAGCTTACATAAACTGAGGAATATTGTTACGTAGTTTACATAAGCTGAGGAATATTATTCAGCAGCTTACATAAACTGAGGAATACTGTTCAGCAGTTTACATAAACTGAGGAATACTGTTCTGCAGCTTACATAAACTGAGGAATACTGTTCTGCAGCTTACATAAACTGAGAAATACTGTTCCACAGCTTACGTAAACTGAGAAATATTGTTCCGCAGTTTACATAAACTGAGGAATACTGTTACGCAGCTTACATAAACTGAGGAATATTGTTCTGCAGTTTACATAAACTGAGGAATATTGTTCTGCAGTTTACATTGACTCTTCAGTGTAAACTGAAGAAAAGTTTTCCACAGTTTATATAACATTCTAGAGAATGCTTTTGGGAATTCCACAGAATTTGAAAAAATTCTGATAAATATTTTGAACAACTCCTGCCCATTAGTTTACCTGCTAATGCTTTACCTTAAAATCCAAAATAAACTGTCCCAGTGATGTGTTAGTCTGAGATACTGCTTGTCCCACCAGTGACCCGGGTTCAGGAATAATATTCTGTGGTTTACATTAAATTCCGTGGAAATCTCCACAGCTGTGGCATTGTGGAAAATAAGGGACCTTGGTGAGACATCTAGTTCTCTGCAAACATGGAATTCTCCTCTGCCTCACAACACTGAGGTGTCAGAGACTCGGGTGGATGGGTCTGGTGGACAGTCTACTCACTCTGGGTGGTCGACAGCTAACCCTCCACAGTCTGTCTGTCTTAACCAACAGACATTCCCGGTAGTGAGGATGCAGCTATATTCTTGTTCTGCACTGGTGGACACCTCGAGTTCATTTTCTGGAACTGCCCGTCTGTCACCATTTGTGTTGACGACACGGAGGGTGGCATTGAAGGCAATGCCAGGCCTCCTCCTGTCACTGTTCTTGGTGTCAGGAGAGGGACTGGCACTGAGGTTGTTGCCCATTCTGTTGCCAGTTTGGATGCTGTCACCATCCATTGTGTTACTATGGTGATGGAGGCAGCAACGGCAGTGGTGCTGATCCTGAGCCTGGCTCTGACAACGATGTATTCTTGGAAGTCATCCCTGAGTCCAGTGTCCCCCATGACACAAAGGAGGTTGATGGCACCAAGTACAGTGTCAAAGTCAAAACCAAGAGAATGGATGATGATGGTGCCAGCCACTTAATGTATACTTAGTTTCAGAAATCTCCCATGGGTTGTTCTTTGCCTTTTGGTACCGCTGCACCATTGATCTGAGTGAACTTCCCACTGACATGAGAGGGGCCTCCTCGGTAGACATTTTTAAGATTCATTTAAAAACTGATTTGTTGCTGCAATTATGATTTACTTAAGCCAGACATGTACCATGTGATTTCATTAATAAAAGAAAATCAGTTTTGGAACAGTATACATGCACAAGTCACCTTATTTATGTGCCACAGAACTTTGCCCACCACCGCAGAAGTAGGCCTAATGGTGCCACAGAACTTCATAGTCCCTGCCGCAGAAGTTACTGTAGGTCTACTATGCCGCAGAGAACAGGGGGCCTTGCCTAATATAATTAAATTATCCTCAAGTCATCAGCCCTTAATTTAACCCCAGTCACAGTTAATATCACCCATTAAAAACAACTCTCCATTCATAATGCAATTTCTTACCCTATGAGCCAAAGTTTCAAAATTCTCAGTTTTCCTTTTGGAGATGAATAAATTATTCCACTATATAACTTTAACTGCTAAAAATATACTACCAAGCAATCATGTCTCAAAATTGTTTCAGCTATCACCTGCCTTACTTTAACTATATTTGTGAGTATATATAAAAGCACTCTTCCACCCCTTTTGTTTCGATCATGCCTGAAAATATTGCTCTACTTATGGAGATCTTGGCATCTGAAAATGTAGGCCAGGTGCAACTGAATGCATATTTAACTTCCGATAATCTCTTAGGTCCACTGTTTTACTAACACATCCATTCCCTTTGGATAGAATGCGTAAAGCTGATGTATCCAGTATTTTCCTGTATTTAAAATTCTCTGACATTTTGACCACCTGTGAGAACAACATCACCCAGTTTATGACAGCCAGTTTGATTAATATGCTCAGTTACAGATGTGCCCAGTGTATGGGTAACAGTATGTTTTTATAACAAATCACATGATGGGCACATCTGCTGAGATGTCAGGGAGACAGCTTAGATGAACCACTTGGTCTTTTCGCTGTCTCTTGAATCCCATGGACCATTACAGAAGTGACGGGCTCTTTGCCAGTCAACTGCTACACGTGTTAAAAACCTTGTAGGTGTCTACTAAATCTTCTGCCTTAATCTGGCAATTTAAAAACCCCAGTCCAAAGCTATTTTAGAAGTGTGCAAAAAGGAGCTGACATAGGAGAACTGCAACATCAGCATTAGGACTCGGGCTACAAAAAGGATGAGACTCTCACAATTTATGCGGAGCCCCATGCTGTGATGCCAGACAGCATCCAGAGCCCCTGCTCACTGCTTCCTATGAGTCCAGAGAGTCATGCAGCTGCAGGATTCACGGTCCGGAGTTGTGCCAGTTGACATGCATCCATTCAGAAGTCTGGGACAGCAGTTGAGTGGATGGAACAGGGGACTATGGGATGAAGCAGTCCATCAAGGACTGCTGTATCCTGTCAGAATGAAACAAAATACAGCCGAGACCCTTAACTCTCTATACTTGCACAGACAATGGTTGGCAAGATGTAGGGAGGCCAATCTGGATCCCAGAGGACATAAGGCAGCCATGCCATTGAGGTGTATAAATGCTACGGCAGGGTATCAGCTCACATAGCATTAACCCATTCATCTGATCCTATGCACTGCATTGATCCTTTCTTGCATCTCACAGAAGCACATCTCCTCTCCATTCCCATGTAGGAAGTACAGGTGGCATGAGACTGAGTATTCAGGGGTCAACATCCGTGTTCATGGATGCTACAGAACTGCTCCACATGTGTGGAGGGGAAATCTGGGACTGCAGACAGCCCTCTGTAGGAGCAGAGGACACTACAGATCAAACATTAAGTCACCACCAGGGGCTCAGTCACCATTAGTTAATCTAACCATAGGGGATATGAGGCACCACAAGGCATAGCTGAGTACCTTATGCCCTTAGGGTTAGATTAACAAGGGTAACCCAACTCTGGAAAGACTTAATGCTATTATTAAAGAGCTAATGGAACCAAAACAAGCTGACATGAAAATAATACAAATTTCAAGAAGTAATCAGTTGTAAATTTTTATTTCTGAAGTATTCTTCATTCTTCTTTTGCTCAATAGAAGGTTTTCCAATGTGATACTATTGTGCTGGATATGTGGAATACCTCTCAGCCTGGCAGCTGACATATCTATCTCTATTCCCCCACTACATCATCAGCATTATGATCTCACTGACTGTGGCATCAGGTGACTGATCTAGCAGCTACTGAGTGGCTGTTCTTAAGCAACAGTGATGTCACAGTCAGTGAGGTCACAATGCTGATGATGTAATGCAGGAACAGAGCTAGATATATCAGTTGCCAGGCAGAGTGCTGTTCCACACATCACACCTACTAACACCAGATAAACAATCTTCTAATTAACAAAAAGGAAAAGAAAAAAATACCTCAGATATAAAAGGTAATGGTTGACTGCTTTTAAAAACTAATATTAGTTTTAATCAGTACACTAGCTCTTTAAACTAAAATGTTTTCTTTTTTTAATGAATGTTTTGATAGTTATAATTGTGATTGTTCTATTATACATGAGGGTTTCCAGATGCTAACCTAACCCTTTAAGAATCCTGTCAGCCAACCAGAATACTACACTTCCAGTCATTATTTGAGAATGGTTGCTTTTGGCAAAACAAGTCATTCAACTTTACTAATTTTTCCGGTGCAGACATATGAGCAAACAGATCATCAGATAGGGCAGACTGTGGCATCGTATTGTGCCCACTGGAGTCGCAACAAGGGAATAGCTGCAGTCTTTTGTACTTCTAGACTATTTGTCACAGAACTCCATAAGAGAACATTCAGCACTCACCACTGGCAATTTCAAGTTTTCCTTATTACATGTCATGAGGTTTCCCACAACAGATACCAGGTGCGGCATGAACGCTCTAACGTGACTAGCCCAACTGTAGCTGTTTCTCTGGATGAAATGTGCTTCATCAAAGAAGAACAACCCCTTCTTTGGACAAAATTAATTTCATCATAGTGCAATAAATCACTCCATAGATGAAATGCATTTTTTTAATTAAATGTTTTTAACTTCCAACAGTTTTGGTGTACACAACGGAAACAATACAGACATTCAAATGATCAGCAGTACCAGTCACATCTTACCACTTCACAGTCTGAGGAAGAATGTTAAAGGAGATTCAGAAAATGAAATACGACATTAAACTGTGTCTGTACATCCATTCTCTGTTAATATGTGTAATGCACCTTCCCTCTTCTGGTGGGAGGTGCATTTCCAATTCCACATCTGGCTATTTGTAACAACTACCCCCACCCAACCAACAATACTGTAAAGGCCCCCCCAGCACAATTGCAAGACAAGAGACATATCTCCTTACCTCCACCCTCATAGCACATATTCTGCCTCATTCTCACCCCCCCCAACTGACCTTACTTTAGTAACTCCAGTGAATGGTGTAGGCAACACGTGATTGGGTCAGGGAGTCAGCCCTGTTCACAGTGCAGAAGGGACTTTTTTCAATCTTCCTCCATCCAGCCTCTTACTCACAGCCTCCTCCACTGCCAGTCAAACCTCCAAATCACCCCCATGGATATGTCCACTCCCCATGCCCTCCTGACAAGTACAACCCCTACCCATTGCAAACCACTGCCTCTCCCCACCACAGACTAAGTCAGATGACTGACTGACATGGCAGGACTGTCTGAAGTAATTGAAGTCTTCCCTACAAGTGCCAGTGTTCCATTCCCAAGCCCTATATGCACTGGTCAGCATGGGTGTGAGGGGCTGCCCAACACAGAACCCTGGGACACAACCAGACACTTTATTCAGTCTACAGGGTCTGGCTAAGGTTGGGACCCTGGGTTTTGTTCCAACTGATCCCTTACACCTGAGCTGACCAATGCATGCAGGGATTGGTACTAAGATACTTGCACTCCTAATTAATTTCTAAAAAAAAAAAAGAAACCAGAATCCAATGAATCTGATTCACATTTTGCAATTCTGAGCATCCCTAGCTGATACTAATCTACTGTGTTGTAGATAGCTGTGCTTATAGTATACAGTTAGGATAGTGTTACGGCTTCAAGGAAAGCTTATGGCAGGAGCTTAGAGGTATAAAAGTAGAGGTCAGCTGCCATAATGGTGGCTGGTCACAAGAGCCAAAGGACATGCTGCATCAGCGGAGTCTGAAGAGCAGCTGGAGCTCAATAATGCCTGAACAGAGTTGCTAATCAAAGGCCATGAGGGTCCTGTATTTGAGAAGCCACACCTTTGTATTCATGGAGAACAAATATGTTTTATGGGGATGCCTTCTATCATATCAGCATTTGACTCAGGGTTGTGAACAGCCATCATGCTTCGGAGTAAACAGATAGTTTGCTTAGGAGAGGAAACCCTGTCTAAAGCAAGCTATTGGGCCTGATGGCCTGAATATGATTCAAGACTGATCATTGATAGAGGTGCCATCACACTGGTTATGTAACAGAATTCGGGACTGATCATTGAGACTGGTGCCATTGTACCACATTGTAATGAAACAAAGGTTCAGGTTAAAGACTTTTTGACGTACCACAGTTATGCCTCAAGCCTTATTTGTCAGCATTAAGGCTGCTTACTTCCAAGTAGCTGAGGAGAATTCAGCAGAGGTTCAGCAGCTGAAGACTATCTGGGGACCAGTCAGATGACAGATAACACCCTGTGATGACTTGGCAGGGGTTCATTAAGGAGCTGAGGACCTAGGTCACAGAGCAGAGTTAGCCAGCAGAATATGGCTATGAGGTCTACTATGTCTGCTCAATGTGTAGTTCCCTGTTCAAGTGATTTAGAATGAGCCCCACCCTCTTCCTAACAACCCTGACCCTCCTTTTCACCTTGTCCCACTCCCCTTGAACCCAACCGCCATCTTCTGGCTAACAACCTTATTTGGGAATCCACTACACCCTGACACCACTCGTTTTGTAAAGAAGGTTCTCCTGACCTCTTTCTTGAACATTCCCTCCACCAGTCTGTAACAGTGCCCCTTGTGCTCTTGTTTTCACATAGGCAAAAGAGGTTCCCAATATCCACCTTTTTTATACATTTAAGGTACCTGAAAGCTTCAATCATGTTTCCCCACTCCCTCCCCTCCTTGAGTGAGTACATGCTGAGGTTTCTCGGCCTGTCTTCATATGTTTTATCCTGCTGGCCCTATATAATCTTCATTGTCTTCCTCTGTATTGTCTTGAGCTGGTTAACATTCTTCCTCAGGTAAGGTCTCCAGTATTGCACACAGTATTCCACATTCAGTTGCACTGAAGATCTGTACAGTGGCAAGATAATCTCAAAGGTATTTGTAATCCTAGACTTAAATAAATAAATAAATTCATAAATAAAACCTCCTCCCTTCTGTTCTTGAATCCTCTAGCTATACACCCCAGCATCCTGTTTGCCTTGGCTGCTGCCTTCTTGCACCGTGTAGGCTGCTTTAAGTTGCTGGTAATGGCTATCCCCAAATCCTTTTCCTCACCAGGGACAGTGGCCAAGACTTCACCTAGTCTGTATTCTGGCCACAGATTCTTGCTGCAAATGTGCATCACCTTGCACTTTTTAACATTCAGACTCAGTTGCCAGATTCCAGACTACCTCTCTAGCTTCACAAAATCTTCCTACAGGTCCTGTACCCCTTTGTCTGAGTCAACCCTCCCACAGAGCCTAGTGTCATCCACAAAAAGGCAGACCTTGTTTTAATGCCATCGCCAGTGTTGCTAACGAACACAGTGAAAAACACTGGTCCAAGCACTGATCCTTTTGGGACCCCACTGGTAACCATCCTCATGCTTGACACCTCCTCCACCCCTTCCCCCACCACCACCACCATCCATTGCAACCTACCACTGAGCCAATTCGCCATGCAATGGGTAAATTTTTTCCCATCCTTAGGTACTTCAACTTCTTGATTAACCTCCTATGGAGAACTGAGTCAAAGGACTTGCTGGAATACAAGTCTTTGTCCACCATCTTTGTCACTAAGTCAAAGAAGTCAATCAAGCTGATCTGACAAGACCTCCCTGCCGTTAACCCATGTTGTCTCTCATCCTGGAGACAATTTGCCTCAAGGAACTCAACCAACCTTTCTTTCAGAATGGTCTCCATCAATTTACCCACTATGTAGGTTAGGCTGACTGATCTATACTTCCCTTGATCATCCCAGGCCCACACTTGTGCAGTGGCACCGCCTGTGTGGTTCTCCTCTCTTGCAGTACCACCCCATATCTAATGAGCGGCTGAGCAGATCCATCACCAGTTTGCTTAAATGCAAATGTTTGTGGCAAGCACTCCTCCGTGAGAGCCGTTTACCATCCCTAAAATCCCCTAGACCTAGTTGGACATGCATATGCCAGGGGAAACCTTGCAGTAATACCATAAGCTGACTAAGGGATCAATCCACGTAATTTTACAGAGGTGTGGATAGCAGCTCTTGATGTTTGGAGGCCCCTTTCTGTACATCTAGAGGCTTCTGTGCATCAACAACGCACAGTTGCCCACCAATAAAGGGAAGTCAGAACCAATCTCTAGAGCTTAGATACTTAAAAATGTTTTCTTTATTTATGCAAGCTTTTAATGACATCTAGGTGTTAAGATCTTGAGTCAATTTTTTAGCCCATTTGTAATTAGTTTAGAATTTTGTCTATCTGAATGACTACTGCTTTACATCAGTCTGTTTGATTTATTATATAAACTAGTAGTTGTTTGTGTTTCTTTTGGTTTAAGTGTATAGTGACCAGAGCCTTCTAGGATAGGGCACTATATAAAAACAGTTCCCTTACATACTGTATGTGGGCAGTTGGGATTGGGCTACCAGAAGGGCATGGTTGCTCTGTCTGATTCTCAGTGCAAACTGTGTGTTACGAAGACAGCCAGGAGGGTATAAAGGCTATGCCAGGAAGACCCCTGCAGCAAGCCTTGCTCCTCCCCTCTGCCACCACCACCTCCACCTTTAACACCACAACAGCACTCCTGAGTGGTCTGGGCCAAAACAGGACATCCAAGTGATTACCTCCATCCCTCCAAAGCAGTCTAGAGGGCTGGAGGCCACAGTGGTTCATAGCAGTTTTCATGTAAAAAGATCTTCCTGTACAGGGATATGGCACTTAGTGGAAGACTGCCATATCAAACAGTCCCCTTCCTGCATGTATCAAGAGAGCCACTCTTCATCAGATAAAGGTTTCCTATTGGTGTCTGCCTATGCTCTGTCCCTGACCACTGCTTATGTCTGTGCAGCGATCTGCTTGTGCAGATGGGGAGACCAAAGACTGCTGATACCTTCCATTGAAGAATGGCATTTGGGTGCAGAGCTGCACAGGTCGGCAAAGAATGAATCATGCATGTGCAGTCCCCTCTGTAGCTCAGCATCTCTCTCCCTCCTGTTTTGCAGCAGTCATCTTATGATATTTCACCCTGTAGGGATCTACCAGAGTTTGTCTCCTCTCTCACCCTCCCCACCTCCACCAAGGCTCGTTTCCCCCCTTCCAACAACTGCTGTGCAGTGTGAAGTGGTTTAACTTCTGTTTCCTCAGGTGGCATAGGGTAACCCCTGGACTAGCCCCATCCACATGCTACAACTTGCCAAGCAACTGTAAGTAAAATACAGAAACCAAACAGCTGAACAAGCCATGCATGTCAGCACAGAACATAACTTAAACAGTGTAACCAGTTTTAACATTAGAGTCAGTGTTGGTCCAGGATTAACATCTGCAGGGGAAGAGCTACTGGACCTCGACAGAATGTCACAGCTTCCCATTCCCCTCAGGGAGCTTAATTCCTGTCCACCCAGAGGTGCAGCCTTTCTCAGGTCAGCACTGTGTGGTCTGGTTTGAAGTGATTTATATCAGATATCCCAGAAATAAAGAGGTCTCTAATCAAGTATTTAAGTCACAGCAGTCAGGATACTCTGTGGGGTAAACTTCGCTGCCCCCAAATCTCTCCGCTACTCCCCCATCCCCCACCTCACCAGACATTCCATGACCCTAACCCCATATGTAAACATTTGGTCTCAAAAAAGATAGTCTACTTAGTTGTCCAAAAGCAAATCTTTCAGAGGTTAATCAGTCAATCCATTTAAAATGTTCCCCAACCATGAGCTTGAACAAGCTGCTGCCATTCTCCCCATTACAAGCTAGGACTGTGTGCACCAAACGATGGGGCCCTGCTATGCGGTTGGGTCACATTTGCTCTAGCCAGTTAGGGAAAGGAGGGGGAAGGGGCCCAAGGGGGATAGTCTGCAACAACCCTAAATCAGAAAAAAATAAGTACCTCAAAATTAGATCCCAGATTTTCTGCTGCCGTTTTTCTGGCACTGTTGCTCTCGCAGAGGACCTACCCTCCGTTGCTGCCTCCTAACTGTTCAGATAGTTCTCTGGCTCTGGACACTTGTGAATACCACCAATGGCTGATCTAGTTTGGACACTCGCAATCTGGGGGGTACAGGTGTTGGTGTAGTCATCCCAGTCCTCTGAGCCATGCCGTCACTTCTCCAAACTTCTGACACTGTCTTTGCATCTCTCTCGTATAATGTGCAAATGTTAGCACCTCCCCATTGTCTAGGTTGATGGGGCCCTTTGCTCTAGCTGCCCATAGAATGGCCTCCTTATGCCGGTATTAATGGAATGTAGCCAGTAAATGCCACAGCCATTCCCCTTACTTAGGCCACCCACCTACGGTACGATGCGCTCATTCCACCTCGAACATGCAATTAATCCCACTCCGATCAAGCTGCTCAATGAGCCCACTTTTTATTCTTTTACTTATTTTTATTCTTTTATTTATTTAGTTTTTGTTGACCGGGTAAGTGCACTAGACAAATCCTGCCTATTTTTAGGCACGACCCAGGGGAGGGGATACAGATGAATGCCAACTGACCTTGAACCAGATTAAGCTGTTGGTGGTATTTTGGGTGAATGAGGAAAATTTGGCCAGGACACTGGGGAAATTCCCCTACTGTTTTCGATAAGTGCCACGGGATCTTTAACTCATTCTATCCTATTGTCACTTAGAATGTTCAGATACCCTCTGCCTGCTGCTAGGACACCTGTGTGCCTGAAGGGATTTTAGATCTGCAGCATTCATACAAACACACTGTGCTTAAATCTACATATCTTAAAAACCATACATCCAATTTTAAAACTGTAAGAAGAAAAGTTTTTCAGGACAAAAAGTTTTTGAAAATGAGCGAGGTTTGGTAATGTCTATTTAACTGGATTTATTGTTGTGTAAGGTTGTTTTCATATTTTAATAAATTCTGATGATTTTATTTAAATATAATTATGCTCTGTTTAGTTAGTCATGCAAAAATAATAAATTTCTGTAAAATTGTCGATTAAAATTGTTAAAAATATACAATAAACATCTGTAACTGTCTAAATATAAATTTTGCAAATTTTTTACAATTTTTTTTTAGTCAAAAATCAATATCTGAATCACTTGTTATTACAGTTTGAGTTATTTCGTTCCACTCCACTGGTTGGAATTTTGCAGTGTATAATTTTTCTTACCACTGATTTTAGTTTATGAATCTGATTATCAATTTTTTTGTTTTCCCCCCAGTTTAGTAAGAACATATTTACACATTACCTTAGAAAGACATATCAGGAAGTGATGCAGGAAGGAAGTGCTTTGTGAGGTAAAGTGATGTAATTAGGAAGAACACCTCCAGTGTAGGTCAGTGAGCTGACACAGGAAATGGAGACATTTGTTAGTGTTGGAGGTCTCTCTATGATTAATTGCATATTTGCTGTAGTTAAAATGTATAATTTAATTGAAATAAACTATTTTATTTTATTTTTGTAATAAAATCCCATAATAAGAATAGGAAACTGTATTTTATTTGTGCTGTTTGCTTTATCATACTGTAAATGAAGCATGATGCTGTTCATGTAAAGGTTTGCAGTCTTTCAGTAAACATCATGCTATATAAATCTGTGTATTTAATTTCCTGGTATAGTTTGTTTTTGGGGGTTGTATTATGGGATGGTTTAAGGTGAGGGAATGACTGTATGATGTAGCACTGTGTGTTAGTGGTGGGGGGGGTCCTGCATTCATAATACGGGCTCAGATGCACTTCATATGTTCTGGGGAAATGAGAGGGGCTGTATGCCTGTAATAATGGTGCTAATATACACTGTTGATACATCATGGGTACACGTATAGGATGATGAAATTGCTGAAAAGGCACTGGTAATTTGGGGTATACTGTGTCATGGGGAAGGGGGTGGGTGTGCCTGTACCAAGGAATGATGCTCATAAGCACTGCAGTCTTTTTGCATCATGAATTGGCACCTGCCCTTGGGGTATACTCAATTGTAGGGAAGCAGGTGGGGCTGCCTGCACCTGGTAAAGGGGTTCATATGACATGCAGAAACATTGTGGGTACACATACAGGGTGATGACATGGGCATCTGTAAAGGTTGTGTACTATGTGCTGTGTCACATGGTTTGCCTGCATACACATGTGATATGTTGCAACATTCAGTATGGCGCACTGTGTTGGTGGGAAGGAGTGTGGGTATGCCTGCACCATGGAATAATACTCATTGGTGCACATGTGTACTGTGTGCTATGTTTTGTTTGAATGGACTGTAAGTCATACACTGGCACTGATCACATCACAGTGCATTAGAGGTAAGGGCTGGTCTGAAGCATTATGAGCACAAGGGACTAAAGAGGTTGTGGAGTGATTCAAACTTGAATAGAAAATTACAGTGCATGTGAGGGTAGTGTTGGAATGAATCTTGATGCGCACAATGGACTACACCATGGTGACTGAGGAGGGATCCATATCAGTAATGCACATCACAGAGTGTCAGAGATAAAGGTTGGACTGAAGACTGATGAACAGATGGACTAAATCAGTGACTCTGGTGGGATTTGAACCTGGACAGCACTTTACAGTGCAGCAGAGGTTGGGGCTGGACTGACACCAGATCAGTCAATGGACAACACCATTGGCTCTGGAGGGATCTGAACCTGAAATACACTTCACTGTTCACTACAGTTTGGGTCTAGATGAATGCATGATAAGGAGATAGATTTTACAAGTGACTGTGGAGGGATTTGAGCCTGAAGAATACTTTACAGTGCATCAGAGATTGGGGCTGAACTTATGTCATAGGAATTGATGGGCTACACCAGTGGATGTGGAGGGTTTTGAACATCAAATGCATTTCACAGTGCGTTATGGGATTGATCTGGACTGATACATGGTAAGTCGATGACAACACCATCAGCTGTGGAAGGATCTGAACCTGAAATGCACTTCACTGTTCACTACAGTTTGGGGCTCGACTGACACATGATAAGGAAACAGATTTTACAAGTGGCTGTGGAGGGATTTGAATCTGAAGAATACTTTATAGTACATCACAGATTGGGGCTGAACTGGTGTCATATGACTTGATGGACTACACCAGTGGATGTGGAGGGTTTTGAACATGAAATGCACTTCACAGTGCATTATGGGATTGGTCTGGACTGATGCATGGTAAGTCAATGGACAACACTATCAGTTGAGGGATCTGAACCTGAAATGCACTTCACTGTTCACTACAGTTTGGGGCTCGACTGATGCATGATAAGGAGCTAGAACTTACAAGTGGTTGTGGAGGTATTTTAACCTGAAGAACACTTTACAGTGCATCAGAGGTTGAGTCTGGACTGACATCATACGAGTCGATGGACAACATCAGTGACTGTGGAGGGATTCAAAACTGATTTGGCCTTTACAATGCATCAGAGATTGGGGCTGGACTGATGCCAGATAAGTTGAAGGCAACACCATTATTTTTTCATTTTAAAGAATCAGCAACTGCGTATTAGGGAGAAGACTCAAGTACAGAGCATGAGACAAACATGCTACTGACCCTAACCCACTTATCATCCATAACGCAGGGAGCAACATGCCACATAGATTTTAATATAGCATAATCCGAACATAAACTCTTTAAAAAGTAACAAAAGGTGCTGAATCCATGTAACCTCATCTAGTACATGCATAAGAAACACTCTCTCCCATCAGGAATACCAGCCGGATCCATAAGATGTGATCACACAGGATGACCAGAAATTATCCCAAAATGAACAAAGTAACAACTATGAAAACTTATAAATAAAAATAAAGTAAATACAGATTACAAATCGAGGTTTTGGTACCAAAATGAAGTGAGTATTTTAGGGTAAGAGCAACACCTCCATCTTGAAACTAAGTTTTCAGTCACCATGCTCTTCCTGCCCCAGTGTGCACTCTGACTGGTTAATGGAAATAGTGACGTGTGCAATAAGCATAGAGCAAGCATGGCAACAGTGAGGATCAATATCACCAGATGGTGACGCACTACAGAGCTAGGGCGGTTGCAGGCGAGGGCTGTCACCCCTAACTGAAACATCAAAAAAAAAATCACTGTACACTCCAGAGCCCAGAGTGCCACTTTCCCTCCAGTGACGGTTGTAAAACAATATGAGTCCTTGCTTGAATGCTAAATAAGGATTTAGTCTAACATTTCAGGCTCACACATTGATAGAATAATGGAAGGCACAACAAAAGATCTGCATGCAGGTTCCCTGGTGCTTTGACAACTAAGGCTTCATCAGGGGGATGGTGCCTGCATCTAAGACAATCCTTTTATACCAATTAAATTCAGAATTGGTGATGTCAGAAAATCTGACCAATCACAGAGCTCAGTTTTTAAATACAAAAATATTCAGCTCACTTAGTGGTATAAATGGACTAATAGTTATAACAATCATGATATCAGTTACAACATGTTATTGTAGAAAAATACCCCAAAAGACAAAAAAATACACCAAAGTGGTGACGGCCAATCGGATTACTCGAATAAAAAAAATATAAGTTATGAAATTATAGTGTCAACCTGATCAGCTTAACATGTTACACTAAAATAAGATTATTTGTTGTTACAATACAAGCTAATGGCAGAATGAACATAATACATCTTACACAGCACATGCAAAAAATAGTACATTTATTTTTTTATGTATTAAGGCTTGTTTTCTCAAAAATAGCCAATGGGAATGCATATTATATTAGGTAAAATCAGTAAGGGTACGATGTCCCCTAATAGCTGGTACAACTCAATTCATCAAATGTAAACAAATGCTTGATCTGCACCAAGAGAAAGATATGGATACCAATCGGCGTCATCAGGCACTACAGCACATGATTTAGGACGCCATATGGTGTCATCAGGAAAAAGAGGTATTTTTTTTATGACGCCATATGGCATCATCAGGAAGGAAGAACATCCACCTGAACTACCACCAATCCAGTCAGATGGGACCTCGGTTTAACGACTCATCCTAAAGATGGCACCTCAGAAGTGCAACACCCCTCTCATGCTGCACTACAGTGTCAGTACTGGGATATTAACCCAAGTGCCAGATGTGGGAACTGAACCCACAGCCCTCTGATCTCCCGGCCTCAGAGGCGAGTGTGCTACCTACTGAGCCACTGACACTGACGAGTGATGAGTTTTTCAGGGTCCCAGCCTCCTAGCACCTCGGGAAGACTGATAATTTGTATGTTCTTCCTACGAGCTCTGTTCTCTTTGTTGTCAATCTTTTCTTTCAGTTGCTGCTCTTTTTCCAGGAGTTGGCTCCCTTCTCTGCCCCACTCTGCTAGATTGTCCTCCATGGTGCTAACAAAACTCAACCTCTGTCACTCTGATAGTGTGGCTAGCTGAAGTCTTACTTAATCCTTCTATGATGCCTTGCTGATGTGACATTCATGCATTTATATTCATAAATACTGGGTAAAAGAAACTTCTGGAGTTCATCTTTGGAAATAGTCACAGTAACCCAGACGTACAGAGCTGAGCACCATGAGGAGCATTTTAATTGGCAGGCTGAAGGGGTTGGAAGGCAGTTACAGGTGTGTGATGTTATTTGTTTACAGTGCATGTACATTTAGTCACAATCTATACTCGGCAACTTTCTGAAAAAAAAAGTCTGCTGGTTTTTATGCCATGTGTAGGACTTCTGCATCTTATTGGTTTCATTGCTTGGACAACAAAAGCTGTTGTAGGCACATACTTGATGTAATGCATTTTACAGCATTTTTTCATAATTTAAAACCGAGCCTGAATTGGCCATTGCATGTTGAAAACTGGACACTGTCTGAATTGAATGTATTGCTTTCTTGAAAGGTAGAGAACATGATTATTGGATTTTGATAACCAGGTGGACAGAAAAGCTCACTGAAACAGAAATGTTCCTTTTTATGCTGGTTGTGCACACGTGCAAGCCAATGTATTGTGGCAATACAGGATTTTGGGGTGCATGTCGCTGCTGAGCCCATTGCAATGCACAAAACTAGGAGCTCGGAGTGGGTTCAGCAGTCTACACCAATGACCACTCAGTGTGGTCCTGATGCAACTCTCTGCTAGGTGGGCTGAACGGTCATGCACTTCAAAGGACTGAAGCCGCTCCAGTCAGAGAGGGCTTCAGTCCTTTTACCTGCATAAAGTGGATGGCTACTGGACTGATGGGGGAAAACAATGACCAGCAGAGCACCCACCGGCACTGTTGCTCCAAGACCAAGAGTAAGTGCCAGCAAGCAAGTCGGCAGTCTTCTCTGCCAGTTCGGCCTGCCGGTCACTTTGCGGCCCTTCCTTCATTCATCCAGGGCCAGACAACGGTGAGTGTAGACAACCACAATGCCTCACAGTCTGTGGCCAGCACTGAGGCCATTCCCAAATGTTAGTTAGTTGACAGCCGCTGCAGCACCACCTACCCCATTCCACCTATTTGTGACACCCCACCCACAGCCCAGGCCACGGAGCAGGCCGAGAATCAAGGAAGAGGAAGGAGAGGGGATGTGGTGCCACAAGAAGAAGTAGGCCAGGAGCAGAGGAGGATGGATGCCAATGCCAGGCAGCAGTGAGGCAGACCCAGCAAAGTCCATAAGTGTCAGTTGCCTGGAGAGAGAGAGGAGGACTTTATTGCCTGCCTGTAGTTGAGGAGTGGTTGTCAGTCCAGTCACGGTTCTCACCTAGTTGAACAGCCAAGCCTGAGTCTGCCAGTGCCCCATTGTTGCCAGCCTAGGCTGTCTGCAGCCTTCCAGCCCAGTGAGCGACCTACCAGAGGAGAAGAACCAGCAGAGGACCAGCAAGGCCAGACCCAGTCAAGGTAGGTCTACTCTCACAGACTGACTATAGTAGCGTCTTTAACCCAGCCGCCCTACCCTCAGGCTCTACTCCCGAGTCCCAAAAATTACACTTGATTCTTGGTTCCTTTCTCTAGAAAAAAATCAAATTGTTTAATAAGAAACCAACATTCAGCATTGACAAATGCTTGTTTTTATGTACTGTTTACTGCAGTGTAGTAGATTGTATCAGGCTAATTTTGCTGCCTTTTAAGGTGACATTTCCAGTAACCAGAAATCCCAGAATCCCCTGCAACTGACATCAGAGGAGGGCTGCAGCAGTAGCAGATTCAATAGCCTGCAGTGAATGTCAGAGTTTTATAAGCTGTAATTTTCCATTTGCTGGTCTGCTGTTCTCCAGGGGCTAGGTACAGTGACAAAGGACTGTACTAAGCCCAGTGAGAAAACATCTGATTTCAGCTTACAAAATCTTTACTATGCATACTGCGGGCTATTGCATCTCACAGATCTGCAACCCTCCTCTGATGTCAGCTACAGGGAATTCTGGGATTTCTGGTTACAGGAAATGTCACCTTACAAGGCAGCAAACTTAGCATAAAACAGTCTACTATACTGCAGTAAACAGTAAGTAAATAAAAATATTTTGTACACAAAGTGCAAATTGGGATCAGCCTCACACTTGGGTGTGAGGCTCTTATTGCTGACAGTTCCCCTTTAACAATGTGCCTTACACATAGAGAATATGCAGAAACTCACCCAAGGATGACACAAATAAACCGCAGCTTTATTTAAAAGGAAGGGGTAGAACGGATAAGGGTGCAAAAGATAAAATGCTATATTAAGGGTGCAGATAAACGTTAACCTACTCATGTGCCCCACTCCCATCAGCAAGTCCCAATCCCTACAGCACGTACACCAAACTTTAACTCTCAAAGGCCTTTATTGGTAAATACTTCACCAGGGTGATGAGTCCAGACCAAATCTCCTGATGACTACCGATGTATCGTTGGCATGCGTGATGGATAGAAGTTGAAACACAACAAAGAAGCTGCATGAGGCTTTTATTTGCAATCCGAACATTACACATTACAGGTGCTGGGCTCAGAGACAATTCAAGCCATCTTTTGTCTAGGCCTTGAAGCTCTCAAACGACATCCAGACCAGGTCTTTTCAAGCTCCCTCCTTATCTATCTATCTATCTATCTATCTATCTATCTATCTATCTATCTATCTATCTATCTATCTATCTAACTAACTACTTGATGTGCAGACCCAAAGTTACTAGTCTTACAGTTTTCTTCACTCAGCTAAGCACTGTTCTGATTGAAACCCCAAAACATAGGTATTGTCTGCAGAAAAGACCATTGGTTCATTCAGTCTACCATATTTTTTTCTGATCCTTCTGGAGAAGCAGTCCTCTGTTCTTTCACAGGTCAATCACTCTCCAGGGGCCCCAGCCCATCTGGCTCCACTTTTCGTATGTGCAACTTCTCTTAGAAGGTTGAACACCCACAACCAGCTGGGATGCCAGTTCGCACCAGACATCCATGATTTAGATCGACAGCTAGCTGCAAGCAGGCTTTTGCTTTCCGACTGTTCCTCCTCCTGGCTCATCCTTGAACCCAACCTAGGCTATGTCCTTTTCTGACTCAGTCCTGCAAGTCACCTAGTGACTGACAGGGAACAGGCTAGGTGCTGTCACCAGGAATACCTACAAAATACCTTTCTCTCAATTTTAGAGTCAAGTAGCAGCACTCTCCTTCTCCAGTTTCAAACATCAGTACTCTACCTGCCTGCCAGACTCATTGTATACTGGTAGCCAATGACTAAGTGGTAGTTCCCAGGGTTGTGGCATACAGCCCAGATTTATGGTGCCACAGTATTTTTAACAAGGCTTTTCTTTGCTCTCTGATTGGTGGAGTTTGTGAGAAAAATATGCAAGCATTCCATGCAACCAGAAAAGGTGCAGATTTGAGTTCCTTGATGGTTAAAATTCACAGACAAACATAAAGCACCTCTGACTTCCTATGAGAGCAAAACATCTTAGATCAAAGTGTGTTCTTCAGCATGGAGATTAGCATACATGATTACATTTTACAATCCCACCTCAGTACTTGCTGTACCCAAAAATGTACATACAGTATGTTGTCCAAAGTCCCGGTCTCATTATTATTACTGATGATTTCCCACAGTTCTTAGGATAGAACCCACTAAGGAGCTGCACAGAGCATTGTGAAATACATTTCATCAGCATGCTTAGAAACATTCTGATGACAAACTGTGTCAAGTAAAAATTCATTTTGTGGGTACCAGGCATCTTGCAAAAGTTTAAAAACAGTTCTGTAGATAAAATGCATCTTGTGAAAATACAAAAGCCAATCTGGGGATGAAATTCATTCTATCAAGCAGAAAAGCCTGCCTAACATGGTGGTTCTGGTGACAGTGCATCACAATGCCATGCAGGAGACTCGGGGTCAGATCACAATCCTGACTCCCATCCCCGGGCTGGAGAAGTCTGAATCTGAAGTGGAGGATTGATACTTCCCATTTGCTTGAGTGCTTTGCATGGCTGAATTGCAAGTAGCATGGGATGTTGCATAATATTCAGCCCACTGGCATGGGCATGGTGGAACATGCTGAGGATGGGACTTTGCAGTGGGCAGATGTAAAGAGAGACATGTATGGGAAGATGCATGCACCATTAGTCAGGAACCAGTAGCCTGCCAGGCTGTCTCTATGGCCCCAACTCTCATATTAGATCCAGAGAAGAGAGGAGGGTGCCCATGCCATGTGGGGGTGCAGAGGTGGCAAAGATATACCTGGCATTGCCTAGGTGGGAGTCAGTGAGGCAGCAAAAAGTAAGCAGCCAAGCCCAGGGATAAAGAAAAGAAAAAAAATCCTTACAATTTACCCATGCTAGTTATTAAAATGATATACACAGGCTTGCATCTCTTCATCAGAGTAATGTTTATAATTTTAAATCCAATGAAACAGACCAGCAGTCTCTTGATGTGAGTACAGCAGATTTAATACTGTATACTTTATTAACAGGGTAACAGACACTTTTCTACATTACCAGGTCATACCCTACTGATGAAATATATTTAATCAACAAATACATACAGTGCTGTTTGGCAAACCTACATTCTGTGAGTGGATTTCATTTGTCAAATTAAAAAAATAAATTTTGATGACATATTTATTTTGAGAAACTAAGAACTAATTTGTTCCTAAAAGGCATGTTTGTTTCTAATTGATCTGGCTATGCCTGGGGTCCAGCGGGGCAGTGGGTGACTTACACCACATCCCCAACAAGAAATGCATGCCACAAGCATCCTTTGAATGGGGTTCAGTGGGGCAGTGGGTGACTTACACCACACCCCCAACAGGCACTATATCCCCCAAGCATCCTTTGAATGTCCCTTTCTTTTCTGTGTCCGAAGCCAGCAGCCGTTCCCTTTTTCCTCGGTACCTGTGCTTTTCTTTACTTCCCTACCTGCCGCCTTCCATTTGCAGGCTGAATTCTCCATGTTGCTCCTGGTCACGTTCTTCTGGTCTGATATTGGCTCTACATTACTTCCTCTGCTGCTGCTATTCTAGCTTGGCTCCTCCCCTTTTCTATCACAGCTGATGTTGCGCAGTCATTTGTTTAGGTCCTGCTCCACTCCTGCATGAGTCTTTCCTGCTGCCTCCTGTTCTCTGTTGTCACTTTTTAGTGTGTTGTGATCCCAGTCCTCAGTCCTGGGGCTGCTCTTCTCCAGGGTCATTCAGTTCCTCTCTGGTTGTCCTCTACTTCTTAGGTTGCTCCGGCTTGCCTGCTACTGCTTGTACATGCATCAGAGGTCCATCTGCTGGTTGCCTGCGTCTCATGCTGCTACTGCACCCTGGTACTCATTTGTGCTGTTCTGTGATTGACCTTCTGCTGGCTCAGTTCACCTTCATGCTGCCTCCTCCAGCATCCAGGGCCAGATTAAAAGATGTGAGGGCCCTACCCCAAACCATACTTTGTGGGCCCCCTCTATATCAAGAAATGCTCAAACTCCAGGACTGGGAGGCCCCTGTTGGCCTTGTGGCCCTAAGCCGTGGCTTAACTGGCATAATGGTTAATCTGTCCCTGCCAGCATCCTTTTGCCTGTTTATCCTTGCTTGCCTGCTCATACACATTCATAAGGTAGAAAAAATGAGCAGACTGGATGTACCTTGCAGTCCATATCTGTGATCAACTTTTTTGTTTCTATACTGTGCTCTCCCACCTGGTGGTTTGCACAGCTTCCTTTTCCTGCTGCGCTCTCCTTTGGCATCCCTCTGCTTTTGACAGCCATGGATGTCATGCTTCACTTTTTTTATTGTGGCCACCTTGTGGATTTGCAGCCTTTATTCTGTTGCACCTTTGATCTGCTGCTTCCTCCATACTAGCTGCCCAACAACCTGCTCAGGTGGTCACTCTACTCCTCTCCTGGGGGCTCAACACTCATACTATATTTTTGCTTTAAGAAGCTTAAAGGCTGCATTTGTTTAAAAAGTTTATTTAGCAGTGCAAGCATTTAGTTAGAAGCCACTGTATTTTTTCCTTTGCTTTAAGAAGCTTAGAAGCTACATTCGTTCAAGCTTAGATGTTACATTTGTTTAAGCTTAGAAGCTGCATTCGTTTGAAAAGAAAAAAGTTTATTTAGCAGCTATAGAAGTCACTGTATGTTTGCTGCACTGCACTCTAAGCTAATATTCCTGAGTCCTCGGAGTTCCTCTGTCCCTCACCCTGCTAGGCCAGCCCCCCCCCCCTTTTTCTTTTACCTGCTTTTAATCCGTTGAACCTTCTTCTCTCTCCACAGCTCCCCATTCCCAGAGGTCACGAGGGCTACTGCAGCACCATCCCCAAATCATAGTTAGGAGCTCATCCCTGAATCGGAGCTCTTCAACAGGTACAGCATCACACAGAGCAGCTGCCACGGATACTTGCGCATAAAGGGTTGCCCCGCTAGCCCCACCCCCCCCCTTGGTGAACCACTTCCTTTATAGTATGGTTCACGTGTCAGTAAATAACGTTATCAGCCTGCTTTCCCACTTGCAGATTATCTTCTACCACCACTAGTGGCCACTATTTACAAGCACACACTAAGCATAACCTAATTTACTGCACCACAATGCTGCCTCTCTACCTAGCTCTAGTCGCTTCCCTCCTACCTTCAGTGTCACTCCTTCCCTCCATCTATTCCAAGGAGCAGTCAGGTAATATGATAGCTGGCACCCTGTCTCTCCTGCTTCCAACCTTTGCAACCTCATCTGCAGAGCTCCCCCATGCAGCCAGGTCACACATATGGCTGATTGGCCCCTCAATTCTACCACCAAGCTTTCACACTGGTCTATCAGCCCTAAATTCATCTGCCCAGCTTACCCCTATGGTGACCTCTCAACCATGTTACACTACCCACAAGCCTCGGTGGCCCACACCATTCACCAAGCTGTTGGTGACACTATTACTCCTAATGTCTGCCAAACCCAGGGCCCCCCCCAGCCACCAACTCCCAAGGGGCCTAAAAGTAGTACACCTTAATATCTGCAGCCTACTGCATAAATTAACCTTACTCCAGACAACTGTCTTATCCCTAAAACCTGATATCTTGATCATTTCTGAAACCTGGCTAAAGTCTCATAACAAGGACACCGAAAAAGCCATCCCAGGCTACACAATCATCCACCATGATCACCCAGGCAACAAAAGAGGTGGCAGTTTACCCCTGTCAACCTACCCTTGCCTGCGCAGTCCATCAGCACCTTGCTGACCAAACTCTCACTCCCCCACACTATCCCCATATTCACAGCTGGTTGCTACTGCTCCCCTGATTCACCTGTACCCTCAGTCCTGGAACACCTGGGCACTTTGAAATCCAGCTCATCAGTGGGTGAGTTCCATATCCTCAGTGATTTCAATTTGAATTGGCTGTCCTGTGCTACCTCGAAGTTTCACGGTCAGGTGGCTGCCCTAAACCTAACCCAACAGATTACTGAACCCACACGTCTTAACCACAAATCACAGAACCAGTATCTACTGGACTGGGTCCTTACCTCACACCAACACTGGATAACTGCCTCAGTCCTACTACCAGACTCCCTAAGTGACCACTACATGATATATGTGGTAAGAAAAATTTTCCGGCCCAAGGCCCCCCCCCAGAACCATCCTTACCCAGTCGTTCAAATCCCTGGACCTTAACTCACTCCTACATGACCTGGCCACCACAGACTGGTATTTCATACCCCAGGCTGCATCTAATGATTCTGCACTGGAGTATTTCAAGTCCAAGTTCTTAGCCGTCTGGGACCGATACACTCCATTCAGATGGACTCAGGTGAGAGGTGCTCACCTGCCATGGATCACAGCTGATATTATGACCCATATCCGAGCCAGAGACCAGGCTTGAAAGTTGTTCAAAGCCTCCTACTCCACCGCAGCACATGCTAAATATTGCTCCTTATGCAATGCCTGCACTAGGCTAATCCAGCGGGCAAAAGCTAATTACTTCCAAGCCACCTTCCAATCTAACTTAAATCACCCAGCTAAATTCTAGAAGGTGATCAAATCGCTCTTCTCCCCAACCTCCCAGCCGCCAACCCCAGTTTTAATTGTAGGCAGTACACCCGTAATGGACCATCTTGAAGTGGCCTCAGAATTTAACTCCTTTTTCACATACTGTACTTTGTCACTTCTGTCCTCACTCTCTCCTTACCATCAAAAAGCAACCCCTACTTCCACCAACGCATGGGCCAAATCTTCTGCCTCTTCCTTCTCCTTCTGTCAGGTCACCCCATTTGAAGTTTACAACGTCTTGTCTGCACTAAACCTTTCTAAAGACAAATGTCCCTCTGAGCTGGATACCAAAATACTCTACCTAGCTGCTCCTGCCATTGCTATACCCCTGGTAGCTCTTTTCAACCTCTCCTTCTCCTTGGCTTCTATCCCGTTGGAATGGAAGCATGCAACCGTTATCCCGCTCCCAAAGAGCAGTGACCCCTTCTCCGCTCCCGGTAACTAACATCCAATTTCCCTCCTCCCCATTCTGGCAAAACTACAGGAGCACCTCGTACTCTCACAACTTTCCTCATTTCTCAACTCCTCCTCCTTCTTCTTCTCACCCTACCAGTCTGGCTTCAGGAAGTCCCACTCCACCGCCACTTCCCTCCTACTGTTCACAGACTCCATTCTTGCTGGTATGGATAAAGGCCTCATCACCTCAGCTATTTTCATAAACCTGGCAAAGGCCTTTGACACTGTCTCCCATGCGCTTCTCCTAGACAAGCTCTCTCTTGCTGGGCTCTCTACCAAGGCCACCAGCTGGTTCCACTCCTACTTGGTAGGCAGATCCCAATCTGTCAAAATTGGTAACTCCACATTTACTTCCCTTCCAGTCTCCACTGGAGTCCCCCAAAGCTCAGTCCTTGGCCCACTCCTTTTCTCCATCTTCCTAAATGACCTGCACATGGCCTGCCCACACACATCCATTCACATGTATGCAGAGGACACAGTACTGCATACATCAGGCCCCTCGACTGCTGATGTGTCAACCAGACTTCAGCCAGACTTCAGTGATGTTCAGCTCTGGTTTCACACAAATCAACTATTTCTCAATGCCAAGAAGAGTCTCAATGACCTTCGGTGTGAGGCAGAGACTCTCTCAGCCCTCCACCATCCCCTCCTTCCACACCATGGACGGGACTAGCCCGGAGGCTTGCTCCTCCTTTAGATACTTCAGGGTCTGGCTCAACCAGCACCTGGATGTTTCTCTACATGTTGATGCCATCCACAAAAAGCTCCACCCCAAGTTGAGTGGCCTATTTCGCAACCATGGGTACATCCTGCTGTCAGCCCGCCGCGCTCTTGTAGAGAAAATGATTCTCCCTATCTTTGACTACGGCGAGGTAGTCTACAGTGCCACTCCCAAGTCCACTTTAGCCAGACTGGACACCCTCTTTCACTCTTTCTGCCATTTTGCTCTTGACTGTCATCCCTCTACACACCACTGCACTCTCTACCGGACTCTCAACCTCCCCTCGCTTAAGGACCATAGACAGTCCCACTGCATGAGTATCACAGCCAAGTTCTGATCCCAGTCCTTGCCACCTTACCTCGCCACTGCCCTAACAGCCTAGTCCCCTCCAGCATACCGCCTCAGAAACTTCAACACCCACCTCCTGGATGTGCCACACATGTCCTCCTCTGCTGGTCAGGCAGCCTTCAAACATCACATGCCAAAACTGTGGAACTCCCTCACTGCTGCCATCCGGCTCACACCCCCAACTCAACACCTCAACCCTCTCAACAAAGCACATTTCTCCTCCACCTGTGCTTGCAGCTAATGTCTAGACTAAATGTAGGCTGTCACCACTAAGCTCCTGATATGTCTAAGTGCCTAGTCCACAATCAGTTCTTTAAGAAGCTCCTCCCTGGCCCTATAGTGCTCGGTATTACACATTGGAGTTAACCAGTTGTTTCTTTCCACGCTCAAAGCTATGCAATCAAAAATGAGATGCTATGTAGTTAATTTGACATTCACTGCACATATACATGAAGCATTTTCCCTTTCTGTTATTGATTTCCAGTTATTCCAAAACAGGCCTGATCTTACCTTAGTAAGTGCTTTTCGATGTTTAACATTGTCACACACAGATAGATATTTTTCTTCCCCCCAACATTTTTTAATTTATTAATTTATTTAGTAGAAACTGGAATTGCAAACTTTTGAGTCAGAGACTCATTTACAAAGGCTCCTTGTCAGGAAAATAGACAGTTTATACACATACAGTCATAGTTACATAATTACAGATAGACTTAAAGAACTCTATGCATGTACATAAATACAAGGAATTAAATTCACATGAGAGCAAAGCTCTGTACAGGTCCTGTACAGTGACGTAGCCAACCACCTAGTATACCAGAAACAGCAATTTAGACTCTGTTACAAATTACCTAGGTAGTAACTTGAAACAAATGTGGAGACACTTGAGCAGCTACATGTTCTGCCAGGATATAGGCAGTGGGGGGGCCAGAGAGGTGGGGATGCAACAGCTATGTGCAGTGACAGCTGCGGGTAGTGATTAGGTGTTGCCTAAAGGCTGATTTGAAGGGCCCTATTCTTAGTTGAGAGGCGATATCAGTGGGGAGGGCATTGCTCCAGGTCAGGGCCTGGTAGCGGAAGGATCTTTGGGCCAGGGATGCCTTGACTGTGGGCACTTGAAGTGTACACTTGTGAGTGCTCCGGTGGAGATGGTAGGGACAGATGGGGTGAGGACAGAAGTTAGGCCTGGTGGTGCTAGGTCAGCAACAATTTTCTTGGCAAGGAGGCAGGTTTGGTAGCTCAACCTCTCCTCAAGGTTGAGAATATCAGCAAGGTCATATAAAGTACAAGTGTGGGCATACCTCTCAACTGTACCACATTACGAGGAACGTTCCTCATTTTACTTCACAAAAGCTCCCTGTTCCACATTGTGAGGACATGTTCCACATTCAAAGTCAACATTTTAAAGCAAAAATCCTTAGTAAATGATGCAAAAAATATATTATTCAATTAATAACAGACTTTCTGAACATAAATGCAACATTTTAACAGTGTTTTGAGCCTCTTAGGTAAAGATTTGATTAAGTGTTCCACATTTTGCCCATTTGTTCCACATTTCGACAGGCAGTGTTCCACATTTGGGGGACAAAAGGTTGAGAAGTACGAGTGTGGGTGAGTCTGCTAGAGCCCGTAAGTAGACGGCAAGCTTTGTTCAGAGACATTTTGATTTTACTGAGTGTGGTTTTGTCTGCTGCACCGTAAACCAGGATGTTGTAGTCCACTAGGGATAACACAGAGGAGGTGATAGCTTTAGGGCTGCAGGTAGTAGGCAGCTCCCGTGGTGGTACAGTAGGCCAACATGTGTGTTTATGGCTGTTGCAAGGGTGCATGTGTGGTCCTGAAAAGAGAGAGCAGAGTTGAAGGTGATGCCCAGATATTTGTAGGTTTTAACCTGCTCAAGGGGAAGGAGGGTACTAGACAGGACAGTGAGCGGGGCATCCTTGAATTTGCTTTGTATATGCTAGAAAAGCATGTGCTTCATCTTTTTTAGGTTAATTACAAGTCGTCGGTCCAGCAAACAAGGATTCCGCCTGGTTAAAAGAATGTTGCAGGGCACTTTGAAGATGGGAGGGGGCCTGGTGTGATGTGAAAAGGACTGTGTCATCCACATAAAGGAGCATTTATTCTGAGCAAGAGCTAGGGAGCGTATTTAGGTACAGACTGAAAAGTAGCGCTCTGAGAATAGAACCTTGTGGGACACCCGAGCAGACCTGTCGGGTGCTGGAGAGGGTAATGTTGATTTTCATATGCTGTTAGTGGGAGGTGAGGTAGTTGGAGAACCAGGACAGAGGGCCTTGCAAAAAAACCTAGCTGAGAGAGAGTGGATATGAGAAGTGGGTGGCAGACAGTATTGAAGGCTTTCGATAGGTCGATGTAGACTGCACCCATGAGGAGACCTTTATCCAGGGCTGTGTGTAAATAGTTGGAAAACTCAATGAGGTGGTAGTGGTGCTATGCCCACTGCGGCAGCCATGCTGTTCTGCACAGAAGAGATTGTGTTTGTCAAGGTATTTGGTCATTTGGACCACTACGACTTTTTCTAGGGCTTTTGAGAGGGGGTCAGGATCAATATTGATCTGCAGTTCTCTGGGGAGATACAGTCCCCACCTTTGTGTATTGGGGTGACCACGGCAGTCTTCCAAGCAAGGGGGAACTGGCCATGACAGAATGAGTAATTGAGAAGGTTGGTAAGGGGTGCAAGGACTGCATCCAGAACTAGGCATAGGAGATTTGGGTACAGTGTGTCATTACTATGGCCAGTGCCACTGAGGGCTTCAAGTAGTGTAGTTTCATCTCAGACAGTGTGAGGGCCCTGAAGTGGAAAGGGGGGTAGTGGAGTTGGGGGGGGGAGAGCAGGGGCAGGGTCAAAGAAGTTAGTGGAGAGGACTGCACTGAGGTCTGAGAAAGCTTCATGGAGTCTATCAGCGATACTCTGTGGGTCTGTGGTGAGTGAGCCATTTACGTCAAGCTGGGCAGGTGGGGGTATTACAGATTTTCCATTCAGCTCCTTAATATTATCCCAGAACTTCCAGGCAGACCTCCAAGAGGAGGCAAGGGTGGATCTGTAGTAATCTGATTTTGCCTTTCGGATGGCCCAGGTGCATTTATTGCGTGCTGCACTATAGATTTGCCTATCTGCAGACTTGCCAGATTCGATTGCTCTATGCCAGAGGTTATCTCTACTCCACAGCTGATTGATTATAGATGGGGTTATCCATGGGGAGTTTTGATCCTTAATAAATGATTTAGTAAGGAGAGCAAAGATATTACATGTGGCATTAAACAAGCAGACAAAGAAACCGAAGGTAGTGTCAATGTCAGGAGCTAGTTTAATCAGGGACCAGTCCCAGTTGGCAAGGTTCTCTCTAAGTTGTGCCAGTTTGCTAGGGTGAATGCGCCGTCGGAGGACAGTTTTTGGTGCCTTTTTTTTTTTTTTACAGGACCAGGAGAGGGTTATAGAAGAGTGGTCACTTAGGGCACTGAGTAGTACGGCGGTGCTGGTAATTTTTTGAGGTCTGTTCGAGAGGGCAATGTCCAGTAATGTGGCAGTGCCTTTGGTAGGGTGGAACCAGGTGGGAATAGTTACCTGCTGTGTAAGGTCGAGGGCTGCTACAGCATCTTTGGCTTGGGAGACAGAGCTGGAGAGCCAGTTGATAGTGAGATCACCCATCATGGGTAGACTGGAGAGGTGCTGTAGAAGAGACTGAAAGGCAGGGTACTGGTGTCACGGGGAATATAGGTGGCTGTGAATATTGGGGGGGGCTGGAGGAACCAGTGGTAATTTTGAGGGAGATCGCTTGGGCACCATGTTCCAGTTGAGGTGGGGGGAGGGCAAACCCTTGAAGCATATCGTGGAGATGTATCATACAGCCACCACCAAGTTTCCCAACCCTGTCTACCTGAAAGAGTGTGTAACCCGGTAGGGTAATAAAATGGTCAGGGGTTTTCTTGGAGAGCCATGTTTCCACTAGTGCTAGGACATCCGGCTGGTGTTGGACAACTTAACCCTGTAGGTCAGTGAATTTTTTAAGGAGGCTGCATATATTCATCGAGGTCATTCATAGATCAGTAGATGTGGAGGGGCAGATTGGGCTGGCTGCTACGGGGCCTGGGTAGGGGTGGATGTTGCCTCATAGTAGTAGGAGGGAGTCGAGTCTGAAAAGAGCCATGTGCTTTCTAATTCGGTTGGGCAGAATACAGTGTGTGGCCCAGCTCTGGAGAAAGATAGGAATGAGCAGGGACCGAAAAGCTGGAATGGCCAGATGGGGGAGGGGGGGCCAAGGGAGTCAGGGGAAAAGCTTGGTGAGAACAGATGAGCTGGTGGGGGTACAAGAGGAGAGTGCTGGACACAGTAGGTGGGCTGGGGAGTGGTAGCAGTGGCGGAGCTAGAGGGGGGCTGGGGGGGTGGTCACCCCTCCTTGCTACCCCAGTGTGAGCAGTAGTGCCCCACCACCTTCATTATTCAATGTTTAGTGCCCACTGTGGAGCCCATGATTGACTGAATGGCCCCCCCGGCTCCCAAATGCTCCCAAACCTGGCTCCGCTACTGAGTGGTAGGGTGGGGAGTGAGTGTTGGTGGGTTGTCAGGGGTGTGGGACCTGCAGGGGGAGGGGATGTGTCAGTGCTAAGAGACAGCAGAACGAGCAGTGCCAGACTGGTAGGCACTTGAAGCATAGTCACATTGGCCATGGTCCAAAATATAAGAGGTTGCAAATATCTTACTGAAATGTGGCAGCCTCTTTGGTGCAGTGGCAGGGTCATGGACTCCGGTGCAGAGAGTGCAAGGTTCAAGACCCAGGTCGGGAGCATGGTAGGAGCCTATGTGAATTGAGTGTGCAGGGTGGCAAGGCACATAGAAAAGCATGGGGCAAGGAGGAGTTGAGGAAGGGCCAATAACGACTCCTAGGGGGCACTAAGGGTAGTGCTCTCAGAGCACAGGGAAGTGGGCTTGTAGAATGGGGAGGAGTAAAGAAGGAATAGAGACACTCTAATTGGGGCCATAGAGAAGTAAGTAGTGGAGCAGTGCTGCTCAGCACTGCCACATAGTGTTGGGAGCATATAACATGCTGATGGAAAAACAGGGACTTAGAAAAAAAGAAGAGACAGGAAATCATGTGACCAGAGGAGGTCCTTAAATTAATGGCCGCCCCTGGGTGGGAGGCTGGCTGGGGCAGTCAACATGCAGTGTCGATGGGCTAACACCCCTGCACAAGAGTGCTGTTCCCCAGGAAGTCCTGTTTACCTTTAAGAGGCTCCCCATAGTCCTGTACTGTCCCGGGTGTGTGTGTGCTCCTTCTGTGTGGCTGTGTGGGTTGTGGTCCTGCAGTCTAAAGTAGGGAAAACAAACAAAGGGGTCTCAGTATAGGTTAGAGAAACAAGGTGTGAACAAGCTTGGTACATCCAGCAGACCAGACCTGAGTTTGATTCTCACAACCTCCACTTGCATACTGTGTGACTCTGAGTAAGTCACTTAACCGCCCAGTGCTCCCAGGTCACCCCTGAAAACAGGCACTTGTGCCTAGTGGGCCTTACCCGGTTACCAAAGACTAAATAAAAAATAATAAAAAAAAAAAAATACAGCGGGAGGCATCTGGATTTTAGTGCACATGCATGGCTTGCGATGCTGCCCGAGTGAGACACAGGGTGTAACAATGGAGCCTTGGGCCTACCTGGAAAACACCAGCCATGAGATGGGCATGCAGCAGGCCCTGCCAGTATACCACAGTGAGTACAAATCTGCTAAGAACAGTAGAATGGCTGTTTGAACAGGCCGATACTCTAATACGACTAAAAGTAGCGCTAATGGAGAGGAGTTCCCAATGCCAGACACAGTGAGGCTAGCAGGAGTAATGAAACAGTGCTACACTATAAGAAATACACACAGTGGCTAGAAGCAGGCTTAAGACAGAAAAACAAGCTACAGGCACATCATGAAATGGTTCTGAGCGACCTACTGTGGCAGAGAAATACAGCATAGACATAGTAAATAGCAGTAAAATACATATCTCCATGACTCTTAAAGCACCACTAGCAGTCTGTAGAAATGCAGACAGAAAAGCAGTCCAAAGGATCCAGCAAATACTATCAGTGGCAATCAGAGGGCAGAAAATCCCTCTGCACATGAGTGCTGTTCCCCAGGAGGTCCTGTTTACCTTTAAAAGGCTCCCCACAGTCCTGCATTGTCCCAGGTGTGTGTTCCTTCTGTGTGGGATGGGGTCCCACAGCCTTTAAGACTAAGAGGTTCCCCATAGTCCTGTACTGTCCCAGATGTGTGCTCCTTCTGTGTTTTAAGCTAGAGTAGCCTCTTTGAGCAGCAATGTCAGCCACATCTTTTTGACTATAAATATTTTCCATCCTTATAGAGGCCATAATAGAAAACATAGAAACATAGACTTTGACAGCAGATAAGGACCACTTGGCCCACCTAGTCTACCCTTTTCCCTACCTATCGGATAAGCTGCAGATCCTAGTTAACCAACAGCCTACTTCTTCCTGCCCCCCACCAGAATTGCCTTATGTTTGTCCCATGCATTCTTGAATTCCCCCACTGTTTTTGACCCCATGACCTCCTCAGGAAGGCTGTTTCATGCATTCACCGCCCTCTCTGTGAAAAAATACTTCCTCACATTGCCCCGAACCGTCTCCTCCCCATCTTCAAATTGTGTCTGTCCCCTTGTTCTTGCATGTCTCTTTTTCTGAAAGATGCTACTGTCTTGGACTTTGTTAATTCCCTTGAGATACTTGAAAGTTTCTATCATACCCCCCCCCCTTTCCTCAAGAGTATTAAGCTTGTTTAGTATCTCTTTGTATAGCTTCTACTGCAGACCCTGCACCATTTTAGTTGCCCTCCTCTGGACTGCCTCCATCCTGTTTATTTCCTTGTGGAGATGGAGTCTCCAGGACTGCATGCAGTACTCCAGATGGCGTCTTACCAACTGTCTGTACAGAGCGATAACAACTTCCTATTTTCTTCTGGTGATGTCTCTCCCTATACATTCCAGTATCCCCCCAGTCTTCCTTACTGCCTTCTCACATTGCTTGCTTACCTTTAGGTCATGTGATATGACTACCTCCAAATCCCTTTCCATTTTTGTTGTTGTTAATACCCCCCCCCCAATTGTGTACTCTTCCCCTGGGTTTTTGTTTCCCAGTTAATAAAGTTATGAATATCCCTATCTAAACTGAATATATAGTCTTTTTCTAATCCGGCCTTATTCAGGATGCTATTAAGTTCATTGAACCACGTGGCTTTCTTCTCAATCAAAAATATATCATTCCAGCAATGATGCAATAAATTATCAGGTGATGCACTAGTTATCTTTGCCCAAAAAGTGAGGCAGCATTTGATTATTGGTTATTGATATATTATTATACGACTTATGTACTAGGATTTGCATTTTATATGTACAATTAATTGTCACTTCTCCATCCTATTGTATATTGCTTCTTATTATTCCTTCCATGGATATATCTTGTATTTTGTGCATTGTTTACACTTAGTATTGGGACTGTATGTCATGTCTATTTTTTGCTGTATGTATTCTCTAGCACCCCCTTCCCTCAGGTTGCACCGTGAGATGAGCAACTTGTTGTCCAGTGCACCTTCCAGGTGAAACATTTCAATAAATAAATAAAATAAATAAATTTTACATCTAGTGTACTGGTTTCAGCCCAAGCTACTGCATTTGAGGCATATGTTTAATATGTATACCCTTGAGGAAAGGAGGGAGTAGGGGGACATGATAGAAACTTTTAAGTACCTCAGTGGAATAAACAAAGTCCAAGAGGGTGGCATCTTTCAGAAAAAGAGATGTGCACGAACAAGGGGACACAATTTGAAGATACAGGGGGACAGCTCAGGGGCAATGTGAGGAAGTATTTTTTCACAGAGAGGGTAATGGATACATGGAACAGCCTTCCTGAGGAGGTTGTGGGGTCTAAAACTGTGGGAGAATTCAAGAATGCATGGGACAGACATAAAGCAAGTCTCGTGGGGGTAGGAAGAAATAGGCTGTTGGTTAACTAGGATCTGCAGCTCATCCTGTGGGTAGGGAAATGGGCAGACTTGATGGGCCAAGCGGTCCTTATCTGCCGCCAATGTCTATGTTTCTATATATTGGAAGCTCCAATAACATTTTAAGATACAAATTTTGGATCTTCTCTAAGTCCAAAGTGTTACTCTTTAAGCCCCAAATCTCTGCTGCATATAACATTTGGGCATTTACTTTTGCTTCAGAACATTTTGAAGGGGCTATATATGAGTGTCCTCCATATTTTTGTGCAAAGCTATTTATTGCTAGCACAGATTTTTTAGCGGCAGAGAGTGCATCTGATATATGTTTTTTCCACAGTGTACTTTTATGAAAGATTACCCCCAAATACATTCCTCTACAATCTCAACATTTTTACCTGCTATGTTCCATTCTCTCCCCAAATTGCCCCTACTAGTATGTCCAAACACTATTATTTTAGTTTTTTGAATATTTATTTCTAACTCTAGTTTCTGTAGGGACTGTTGTACAGAATTCAGGCCTCGTAGAAGACCCAATGAGGTTTGAGACGGAATGACTGCATCGTCTGCATATAACAATATTTTAATTGGAATCTTATTAATTACTGGGGGAAGGTATCACAGACAAAAATATCTTCAACTAGTGTTTCTATATAGATATTGAAAGTGTTGGGGCTAAAATACTACCTTGTTTGACTCCAAATTCTGTTTTTGCAGGTTGGGTAAGAGCCCCATCCTTGCCATACCTTACTAGGTATTTTGTATTTGAATGCATTCTTTTAATTAGAGTCAGCAATTTGAAATTTACCCCCTTGGCTTCCATTATTGACCAAAGTGTATTTCTATTAACAATATCAGAGGCCGCATTATATCAATGAATGCTGCAAGAATATTTTTCCCTTTATAAGCTACATATTTATCTAAAATGGGTTTTATGTGATAAGGGCACCTCCGTTTAAGCAATTCCCTAATGGGCAAATGCAGGAAGCAGAATGCAGAAAGGGTGACGGGGGACTATGGTGAGCCATGGAGACAGCGCAGGCAGGAGGCAGAGGCTGCAAGGATGTGTCATACAGTGCAACTATGCTATGGGGCCACATGCAATGGGTGAACCCACTGTGGCAATGGAAACAGAGCCTAGGCACCAGTGCACCAAGACAAGAGCGCCCCACGGTGGGCGAGGGGACGGGGCGAGCAGCACATGGCACCATGCAGTGGGCAACCGGCGGATAGTGAAGGGAAATATATATTGCAAATACAGTTCTCCTTTGTGTCTGTGTTTCTGTGTGTGTGGGGGGCTGGAGGTACGGGACACCAGGGGTGGATGCCAACAGTGCAGCACCACCCATGCACGGAGTAGGCATGCCATGGCAGGGCTGTGTCTCACAGCACATGGTGGGGGGGCAACTGGCACACAATTGATGGCTGTGTGGGCAAGGGCAGTGTGCACGGTGCCCCTTCCCACCCTGCCACCTATTAGTATTGATGTCCGGACTCACCCCCCACGTCTCAGCCGCCGTCGCTGCTGCATCCTGGTGGTCTTGCCGACAACACACCCGCAAGGGCTGCTCTTGGGCAATGGTGCCACTGCAGGTGTCTGACTGTTGGATTAGTGGGGCATGACTCCTGTGGGGGGGCTCTGCAGCAGTGCAGCATGGGTGTGGAATGTTACCCGGTCATGGCGGGGGATCCCATATACCTGTTGATGCGGGGGGCTGTACTGTGGTGGTCTGCTGGGCTGGGGGGGCAGTGGTCATTGCTGTTGTGTTGTGTGTGGCCATTTTCAGGTCCTGTCCTCCATGCAACTTGCTGCCAGCTGCACAAGCCTTCCTAGGCCCCGTCCAGCAGGGTTTCACTTTTCCTGCTGCCCACACCCGGTTCTCACTTCCATGCCACACTGACTTGGTACACTTACGGAATGGACTGTAGCCACTCTGGGTTTTGTCCTTACGGAGCTGTAGCTACAGTTGCTATTGTACTGCTGTTCTGCTTCTTTGGGTGTTCACCATTTAGGTAGCTGCACTTTTAGTATCACCCACCCCAACCACGCTGATGTTTTGTGCTCTTCCTGGCTGCTGCCTCTAGAATATACTGAAGGGTGATGAAGTGGTCACTAGTAGATCGACCATGGTGAAAACCAGTTTGAAACGTGGACAAGATCCCATTATTTTCTATTCATAATTCTAATCTATTCAAAAGTAAGTGGTAAAATATTTTTAAACTAATGCACAGAAGAAAAATCAGTCGACAATTTGCAGGGTCATTTTTGAGGCCCTTCTTATGTAGTGAAACAATAATAGGCATCAGCCAAATATCAGGAAGGGATTCAATTTTACATAAATAGGGATATAAGTTTGTCATGGATGAGGTTTTAATGACTCATTGTTTGTTCATGAAATCATTAGTAAACAGTAGTAAATGTTGTGGCACTGTCATCATTGCTACATTCTGACGACACTAATGAAAGTCATGGAAGTCCTGAATAAAGATCAAACATCATGGAATCAATGACGTGTATGACTGCCATGACAAACTTACATCCCTATACATAAATAATTATACAAGGTGCTTAATAATTCAGCCCACCATTGGATAGCCGCTTGGTACACCTCTGCAGGGATGTTGTCAATACCTGAGGCCTTATTTTGTTTTTGTCTGGAATTGCTTCTGCTACTTCTAGGAAAGAGAAATCTTCCCAGTCCACTGTCTCATCCAGGCCATTTATGAGTGGAGTACTCGCTAGCTGGCCGACGTTATCTGAGTTATTTTTAGTTTTATAGATCTTACTGAAGTGTTGCTGCCACTCATCTGGGGGAATCATGGCTTCGATATTGGAGCATAATTTTTGCTCCTCTTTTGCTACAAGACTCCAGAAGGTTTTATCATCTTTATCAAGAATTGCATTCTGTAAGGTATCTCAAAGTAGTGTTTTATGTAACGTGTTTTTTTTATCAATAATAAATTTATTAGGGCTGTGCGAATACCTTTTCCTGAATATTCAGCTGAATATCCGGTATTCGGGTCCCAGGTGTTCGGCATTCGTTATTCAGTATTCGGCCAGAAAAGGTGTTTTTTTAAGGAAACTTTAAAAAAGCACTTTAACAACACCATTAATCACCCATTAAACCTGGTGTAGCATATACACCTCAATGAGACTTCAACCACCAACGCAGAGCACTCATTAATGCAACACAAGCTACATGCGGCACACTCGATCCACCACACCACACCACACATATAGCACTCCAAAAATTATATCAAGCATTGTACTGGGTCAGCACTGGAGGGTGTTCATGGTCACAGATGTGGTAGCCAATGATATGGGCATCGGCGATTGAGTGCTTGCAATAATGGCAACTCAATCCTAGTGCATGTCGAAGGGGCTACTGCGGAGGAAGGGTGACCGAATGGGGGAGGTGGGCACATATAGCGACAAGACATCACTATATGTATGCGTGGGGGGTCCAGCATGATGGAAGGGAGGGAGGGAGGTTGGCCTGGTGTGGTTGGTGTGGGCTGCTGAGCTGGCCCCATAGTGTGGTTGGTGGTTGTCAGCCTAAAGTTGCAAGGGTTTTGGGTTCGGGTCTGGGTCCGGGCATGCCTACATTTTTGTGTGCCCGGACCCACAATTTTTTTTCTCCAGATTTTGCACCCCTCCGACATGCACCCCCCTGGAGTTAAGAATTCTTTAGTAGGAGGTGTGGGGCAGTGCAGGGGGACAGCCCACTGCATGAACAATCACAATTAAAGTCCCTGGCACTGTTTTCCTGTGCGTTGGGGATGTACATCACTGAAATAGATTTTCGGTGATACATTCTTGCCCTGCCACCAATCGTGATTGCACTTTCATGGTTATCACATAAATCCACAGACACAGGGTAGACGGTGCTTTGGCCATTGGCATAAGAATAGTGGTAACAGTGGCTGCCATAGTGGTGACAGCTGAAATAGTGGCTGCTGCATGAATGGCACTGTTGGTGGTGGGAAGCACACTGACTGTAGATGTAGCAGCCATAGTGATAGCAGTGGGAACACTGGCTGTGGTGTCTGCTGCTTCCTGCACAAAGCATGTATGCACTAATGCCCTCCTACTACTGCACAAAAGAATGTGACAGTGAATGTATAATGGAGCAGGTGGTGACACCAGTAGTAGTAATAGTACTGCCGGTGGTATTAGTAGTAGTAGTACTATTCCCAATGCTACAAGAACTAAAAGGCTTGCTTGGGGATAAAAATATTTGAGATCTTCTAATAAAAAGACACCTGTCTGTCATCGTCCATGTAGTCTATCTCACCACCTTCTCTGGAATTGTATTATGTGTCAGTAGTATACAGTGGAACAAGACAAGATGCAATTCAGTACTTTGCAGTAAATGCTGTCACAAAATATTGGATGACTAGAGATTAACTGCCATTGAATTACACTGCTCCTTGCAGCATACTGCAGCACTTTGCAGTAATTTTGCAGGCATGGAAAACAACTGAGACTGGTGATGCCACACTGGTAACTGGAATATTTCAGGCATGTGAAATACTTGGGTCTGGTGATGCCACATTGGTAACTGGAATATTTCAGGCATGGGAAATACTTGAGACTGGAGATGCCACACTGGTAACCGGAATATTTCAGGCATGTGAAATACTTGAGACGGGTGATGCCACATTGGTAACCGGAATATTTCAGGCATGGGAAATACTTGAGACTGGAGATGCCACACTGGTAACCGGAATATTTCAGGCATGGGAAATACTTGAGATGGGTGATGCCCAGTGACAGCGCTACACTGGGGCACACCAGAGCACGTGCCCTGGTCAGAAAATGCTGTGCCCCAGTTCATGCCCCGGAGCTCTGAAAACAGATTTTTTTTTCTGTTTGGTGTTGTTGCTTTGCTAGCCTAGCCTCGGTCTGTCCAGCGTAAAATTAGCCAGCAGGCAGCAGTTGGATTACCTCAGACAGATCCTCCCAAATCCCGAATCGCCTTGCTGCTGAGCCTGAGCCCGGGTGGGCGGGACTCCTAACTTTAATGCTGGTGCCTGGCAGTGGAAATGCAGAGCTTGGGAGGGCTAGCTACTGATCCTGAGTCAGCCAATTAGTGCAGCACAATATCTTTACACAGACCAATTGTAATGAGGTCCATGGGGAAAATTCTGCCCAATGGCAGGGAGGTGGCTGCAGCCAATCGATGGCTGCAAAACTCTGCCAATCAACACCAGGCTTCCTCCTCATCCAATGAGGTGTGTTGGTCGCTTGAACTTTCTTGTGAAAAGTGCAACAGCCATGTGTACCACCGAGAAGAGATTTGTCTGCTGCGCCTGCCACCGCACCGTGACCAGAGAGGACTACGAGACATTTCTCCCGCCTGCTGCCGCATCCTCGGATGGACTGGCCAGCGAAGCCATTCTCCTGCCTGCTAACGCCGCCGCTCTCCTTGTTTGATGAAGCTGCTTAGACTCTGGAGAAGCTGGAGTGCCCCTGCCAATTGCCAGCCAGCCAGAGTTCTCCTGCTGCCATGTGGTCCTCCGGTCCCATGTCCTCAGACTAGTCTAGAACCCCCCCCCCCCCGAATCTTGGAGCTCCTCAAGCTGCTGACTGTGATGGTGCAACCGCTCAACCTCAACTGATTCCCTTGCTGAACCTTTCGGGGCTGCTCAGCTTCAGCTAAGGTAAGCACGCTGAAATGAATTTGTAAATTAATGCTGGCCTCTGCCTGTGCTTCACCACAAGGGGGGGGGATAGACTCAAGAGACATGCATGCTTCCAGACTGGGTCAGGGTGTGTGTGTAAGATGGGACTGTATGGGGGGGGCATACATGCCTCAAAGCTGGGGGTGTTTATGGCTGGCTGGTGTTTGCCACTCTGTGGGTCTTTCAGTGATGGGCCTGCATCGGTGGGGGAGAAACATACATGATGCCTGTGTCTGGGGGAGGATACATAACATGTTGCTCTGTAACTGGCTGACTGCTCCGCCTTTTTATATAGTTGTGGTTCTTATAATCAAAGATGAACCTGTGTTTTGGGAGGGGGGGTTGCGGCATACATGATGCCTCTGGTGTGCACTATGCAGAATGTTTGGTGTGTTTCAAAGATGGGCCTGCTGTGTCTCGGGGGGGATATACTGAATCTGTGAGGTGTTTAAATGGGCTGCCTGTCTTTTTATGCTGCCTGTCTGCACTGTGAAGGGTTGGGTTTGTTCTGGAACGGTGGACCTGCAATGGAGGGTGGGTGGGTTCTGAAGTGCCCGATGGTGTTCCTTGGGGGAATGGGGCCATCCCCATGTCATTCATCCATTTGGTGTGTCTGCCATTGTGCTTGAGACTTGGGGAGGCCCAGGCTTTTCCCCGGTACTGAACATACATGATGCCTCTGACTGTAGTCTGTGCAGCATATTGCCGATGGCAGGGGAGGTTTGAGAGATGGGCCTGTGTCTGGGGGAAGGATACATAACATGATGCTTGAGACTTGGGGAGGCCCGGGCTTTTCCCCCAGTACCATAGGAGAGGCTCACCTTAGCAAAGTCTGAGAGACTGGTATTTTTGACTCTGAGCGGAAGCAAGGGGTACAGTACTGCCATGCTCTTGTTTCCACAGAGCACTAAATATTTTCTTCCTCATTGCTTGACTCTCTTGCTGATGTACACTGAATGTACGTCCAGTGGATGTACACTAGATTGTTCCATTCAGCACTGGAGGAAAATGGAGGATGGATACTGGGGGGGGGGGTGTATGAGTTAGCTGGGAATACTGTATTTTAACTGTGCCTCCAAACCAGGGATTTGTGTTTAGGACTGGAGTGCGGCGGTGTGGGGACTGATGGGGTTTGGGTTACAGAAGACTGGTGAACTAAGTGGCTGGGTTCAGCTGGCACACTGCCAACAGATGGCCTAGCCTAGAAGCCAGGAACTGGCGGGGAGGGAGGCACCTTGGGGTCTGTGGATGGAGGGAGGGGGTTGAGTTAGGGAGGGCTGGTACACTGAAAATAAAGGACTGGTTCCTCCTGCTGGCATACTGTTTTAAGGGGAGAAAGACGAGGTGATGAACAGAAAGGAAGGGACTGCAGTGGGGGAAGGGCTGAGCCTAGTGGTTCTATTGTAAGATAGGAATTACTGTCGACTGTCACCGTCTGCCATCCCCAAACAAGTGCTTTCACAGAAACACCTCTTCTCCTAACAGTCACAGACTTCACATCTCATTCAACCTGACTCAGGCCCATTACCAAACCAATAACTTTCATTGTATTGCTAATCCTACTTTGTAGGTGTATGTATGTGGTTTAGATACCAGAGTGAACCGATTATGCATGCATGAGTGCTGGTATGAAACTGAATGGACCTCTGTCAGGCTGGCTACCTTGATGTGGTACAGGCCTATCACAATGTTTGCTAAACACTGTAGCTAAGGCCAGTTTTACTTCTGTCTCTGTTAGGATGAAATGTTGTAAATACAAACATTATTTATCTTTTGGGATTATTGGCTAAATGGATATTTGAAATGGGCAGGCCTACTATTTGTGAGATGGCCCATGGGGCATTGCATATTTTGGTTTATGTTTACATGGGGGGGACTTCAATAGTGTGCATCAGTCCTCCTGGTACAGCCTCCCTGGTATTGGTAGGAGGCTAGTAGCCAGAGAACAGCATCTGCCCAGCCAGACCTGTAGCTGGATGCACCACTCATCTGACCTCTTACAATCTGCAGTACAGAGTCTCTGTCCAGCAAGCAACAACACAACGCAAGAAGCTACCTGTTTGCAGAAGTTGAACCAGAGAAACTCTACCGAGTCTACTGAATCTACTTGTGCCTTGAGGTAAGTCAAGTGGGTATTATGTCTCAGTATGATGTAAAGGGGTGGGGATGGGGACTCATGGGAGAGAACACACAGAATCCTGGTCGTGCAACTGTGGGCGTGAGCAATCCAGGGTGATTAAATTTGGGGGGGATACCAGCTGGAAATAGGGCAGGATTGATTCTTCTGCTGGTGGTGTGGGGGGGGGCTGCTTCACCTGGCTTGGGATGGTGGGTGGATAATGGGTCTGGTTCTCCTGGCTTGGGGGGGTAGTACTAATTTTTCAGGCCTGCAGGGGTGGCCCCGCAGAATAGACTTTATAAGTTACAGGATGTTGTATCTATTCTGGTATTTATCTTACATGAGTTTTTTATTGTATTGTTGTTCTTTGCTAATTACTGGTGAGGCCCATTAGGTATAAGGCCCATTTTTAAGGGTGACCTGGCAGAACAGTGAGGTTAAGTGACTTGCTCAGGGTCACACAGTATGCAAGTGAAGGCTGCAGGAATAAAAAGTGCGCCTGCATGGTGTTCAGGCTCATTCATAGCTCATGGTTGTAACCCAGGGTTTCATAAATGGGGAGGCCCCAACCAGTTCCAGGGGAGACCTGACCTGTCAAGTCTGATAATGTACTGCACCAAAAGCATCAGTGCAGGTTGCTGTGAATAGTCTGAACTTGTAACTTTTTTTTCTATTTTAGATCACCCCTTTTATCCTGTCTTGTAAAAGGCGTTGCTGAACAGGTTGAGCCTACTTTTGTTTTACAATCTGAAGTAATTAAAAAGGAGGGTTTCATATGTGGCCCGCTGATGCAGCAGTAGCGCTACCGCTTGTGACACTGGTGACATGAGTTTGGTAGCGAGCTCAGCCACCAGAGGGCTAGCTGGGTAGAGAAGGAATGAGCATCTGGAGGACTGCTCTCCTCTGGGGGGGAGGGTCACAGATCTCGGTGTACACTTGGCTCTAGCAATGGCAAGGGGGAGAGCACCTTTGGACTGCCACGGAGTGAGTAGGGGGAGGGACAGGCCGACATAGACACACGGCACACAGGTCATGCATCATGGTGCCATTGCACACTGTATCTCTGGGGAGAAAAAGGGGAAACAGTAAACTTCAGTGGTACTATGGTGTAAGACACTGCATCTGACTAGCTGGGCTCGTTGGTCCAGCCACTGGATCCCATCTACGGACACGAATTGGGGACCCCGCTAACCCCACAGGGGGGCAACGATGGGGGTATTGGCTGGTGGTAAATCCCAGTGGATGTTGGGTGACAGGGCTGGGAGTCCTGTGGATTTAGGGAAGAAAAGGAGAAACTAACAAATACATAAATGAATAAAGTTTCTTTCAATATGGGTAGCCCCAGGTTTTTAGCAGTATTCATAACTAGCTATCTTTGAACAGCCACAGTCAGGGAGTAGAGTCTGTTGCATACTAGTTTACCATAGTTCCAAAAAAGTGATTTTTAAATTATATGCATTAAAAACAAATCTAGAGAACCTGGGGCTAGCCACTTTAAAAGGAGTTCCCATTTTGTCAGTTCTGCTCTCAGAAATTCTGAAGCTAAGAGGTAGAGTGGCTCTTACAAGACCGGAGAAATGGGTGATCTAAAATGGACTAAAAAGTAATACGGTCAATATTTTTATAGTAACATGCACTGCTGTTTTATGTTTCCAGTCAGTTCTGTTTGGTATGAAAAGACGGTGAAATTGAATGCAAACTGTCCCAGGTGAATAACTTGGTCATTTATTCAGTGTCATTTCAAGTTTATTTTTTTCTGGTGTACAGGGCACTGTATTGTTTCTATGGGGAGGCCTGATGTTTCCCTTTCATATCTTGGGGAAGGGAGAAGCTCATTAAGAGACTGTTTGAGAACCAGAAGCTGTAACCTATGGTAAACATCCTCATGTTTCCTTTAATGTGTTGGTCATGCATTCTGATTCTTTAGCACAAGTTTGATTAATCATCTATATTTGTGTTATTGTTACCCCCAGTTTTGCATATTGTGTTCAGTTTATCACAGCAGTTACTGTTTTCATATTTCTTGAATATTCCACAAGGTTGACACACCATTCTATGCTTGTACATCTGAGCAGCCTGTGGATGGTGTAACTAATACTATGGAATGTTCAGGTAGTATGAAAAATGAGGGCAGTAGCTGCTAAGGACTCTGACAGGATCCATAAAGTGCCAAAGGCAAGAAAATAAAAATGTCTGTCACTGTAACACATCAGATTAAGATTATAGTACAAACAAAAGGGAATACAGGAGTGCATATAAAAGTATAAAATCACTGCAGTTAAAGGCCATAGTTAACATTCAGAATTCAAAATACTGGTTGATTTACTGCTAATGGTCTTAATGGCCATACTTAACACCTCCAAGAAAGACTGGTTTTACAAAATAAGGTTTGTGTGACATTACAATGTCTCTGTAACCTGGACATGCAACCAAAATGGCATGGCTTGATACTATCAGTTTTAAGAATATGTGAACACTCAAAATGGCTCACAAACCAGACTACACTTAAGCAAAACTACATTACCAAATAAGGACCCTGTGTAGTGTCAGAGTGAGCAGCCTCAAGTTGCTGGAGGTGTTGGCATGCCTCGTGCCATCAACGTCTGGTATTCCTCTTGGCTGTGTAGTGTCAGAGTGAGCAGCCTCAAGTTGCTGGAGGTGTTGGCATGCCTCGTGCCATCAATGGCTGGTATTATGCTGAGTAGCATCAGTGACCCCACTCCATTAAACAGTGGTGGTGGTGGTAGTAGTAGTAGTAGCATTTTTTTTCCTTCTTTATTTTTTTATTTTTTAGTGGAAGTTCAAATTGAAAATATAAATGTTTGACTGAAAGGAAACAATGCTGTCATTCTAGATTATGGATATCCAGGGATCCCTCACCAGAAAACGAAAGGCTGATGAATTGGAAGATGACTGCAGTAGTTCACAACAGTCCGAAACTGTGCCATGTTCAAACACCATGCCTCAATGGGAACATAGTGATGACAGTATGCAGTCCGATAGTGATACTTCAGCATCAGACTCCGAGGATGATGAAAGTTTGAGAATCACTGAGATCTGTACAGCACAACAGAAAAAGCCTATATGCCCCTCTGATTTGAGCCAGAATAGAGACTGCATGCCTGTACAACCAAAGCTGAGTGCATTTCCACAGAAGAAGTTTGGTCAAAAGTGGAGGGCATTCAATTCCAACTGGTACAGCATTTTCCCCTGGATTGAATACTCTCAGTCTGAAGATGCTGTGTATTGCTTTGCATGTCGTCATTTTCCTCGGGCCAGTAAAACTGTGTCTGTGTTCCTTAAAAATGGTTTCCAGAAATGGAAAAGATTGACTGGAAAGGATGGATCATTAACCCTGCAGAACAACTCGGAGTCACCTAAAGCATCACATACAGCATGGTGTGACTTCAAGATACATGCAAAGGAAGGAAGAACCATACAGAATTTGATCAATGAGGATCACAGCAAACTTGTGAAAGAAAACCGCCATTACATCAAAACAATATCAGAGATATTGAGGTTAACTGCCACGCAGTGCATTGCACAGAGAGGACACAGAGAAGATGAACAAAGAGTCAACCAGGGCAATTTTCTTGAAATTCTTAATCTTATAGCAATGTGTGATGACATAGTTAAAAAAAAAATTGTCAGGTACAAGAAATGCAAAATATACACATCACAGCATCCAAAACCAGCTCCTTAATATTATGGCACAGCTTGTGCGACAGTAAATTACAGAAGAGGTGGCAGCTGCTGGGGCATTCTCGATACAAGTGGATGAGTCAAAGCACATTTCAAAGATTGAGCAGATCTCTTTCGTTATGCGTTATGTACATGGTGGTAAAATACATGAAGAATTCCTTGGTTTTCAACAAGCAAAAGGCCTGTATGCAACATCCCTGACCAGGATAATACTGCAGACACTTGTAGATAACAGCATAGATATAAACACTTGCATAGCACAGTGCTACTATGATGGTGCCAGTGTTATGAGCGGGGAAGCAGCTGAAGTGCAAGCTAAATTTCGTGAGGGAGTTCCTAAGGCTATCTATATACACTGCTACAGCCACAGGCTGAACCTTGTAGTTGTGGACTGTGTCAAAAACATTCAGCTGGCAGCTGAGTTTTTCTCATTGTTACAAACCTTGTACAATTTCTTTAGTGGGTCAGCACTTCATGCCTACTTTATAGAAATGCAAAAAGAAATGATGCCTGGAAAGGTGCCAGTGGAACTCAAACGTTTATCTGACACAAGGTGGACCTGCCAATATGCTGCATGCAACAGTGTACATAAGACTTTTCCAGCTATCATGGAGACACTACATCACTATGAGGGGGAGAGGGGCAATGCTGAGCATACAATTCAGGCAAAGGCACTTATACATATAATAAATTGCAAATTTGCCATTAATCTCGTTCTGTTTGAGCTGATCCTCAAAAAGACCAGCATTGTTGCAAAGTGTTTGCAATCTTCTGATCTGCAGCTATCCTGTGCCGTAGAACTGGTAGCAAGTTTACAAGAAGAATTATAGAAAGCCAGACGTGATAGCGAATCTTAATCTGGTTTATGGTCTACAGTTTGGACAGAAACACAAAAGCTGATCCAGGACAATGGTTTGCCTCAGGCTCAGCCAATGGAGAGGGCTCATATTCGGAGAGGACCTGCTTCTCATCAGGATCATATCACAATGAGCACAACAGGGCAACGTCATGTTCTGCAAACCAAGGAAGCTTTTTGGAAACACCTCTTCTTGCCAGCTCTTGACAGGATCATTGGAGAACTGGACAGATGGTTTGATGACAAGAACTGTGAAATCCTAAAAGCAGTTGCTGCACTAACTCCAGGGAGGAAGGATTTTTTGAAGGAAAAGAATGTACTTGCCAAGGCTCACCACTATGGATTGAATGTGCGAGATCTATCGGCCGAGTTGTATGCAACAAAGAGGCTTCTGGAAAGGAATCCTGATGAGGACATAAACACTCTGTATGCTCTGATTCATTATTTGATGCCATACAGAGATGCCTTTTTTGAACTATATCACCTGCTTATCATTGCACTTACTCTTCCAGTCACATCTGCAGGATGTGAACGTTCATTCAGTAAACTCAGAATGATTAAAACATACCTTCGCAATAGAATGGCAAATGAGAGACTTAGCAACCTGGCAGTCCTTTCTGTTACTGAAGGCCGCATACAAGACCTGGATATGAACAGTGTGGTGGCCATTTTTGCCAAACTACATAGCAACACAAGAATTACTTTATTATGAAAAGTAAATATTGCATACGTGAAATGGTAAGACGGTTGTAGTTCATTTTACTGTTTAGACTAAATAATAACTTTTTATTCTGTTCACTTTCAGGCACCTAAAGAGCTGGTGACACGTTCAGGAGAACTTTAATAAAACATAATTTTAGGCACTATCCAGCTTGTATTTCCATTGGTTCTGCCTTTCTCCTCCCCATTATGTAGTAGTGAGGTCAGCTGCATGAGAACAAGATCTTTGATCCTGAAGAGTTCATCTGTTTCTGCTGCTTTCCCCATACCTGAAATTACAGAACACTACTTGTGACAAGTTACTCCCGTCCCATGGCAACAGATAGTGATGTCACAACAGAGGATTATGGCTTGAAGCAGGGAGTAAGCTATAGAGGCAGATGAATAATACTAACATACTAAAATGCCAGTAGAATAGGCCTAACAGTCTCTCGAGTCTGCTCGATTTTCAGCATAATTGTAAAGAACAAATGATCATATTTTCAAATAACTGTAAAGAACAATGATTGTATATTCATACACTTCTTTAGTAATAAATTATAGGAAGGAGAAATGAATAAAATATAAATGACATGCAAGCAGAACTGTACCTGATAAGTTTTTTTTTTTCCTTTGGGGCATCAAGCTCTTTAAGACAAGACAATTAAAAACAAAAAAAAACAAGAGGAGCAATTATTTCAAAGTAGCATGTAGTGAATGGTTAGATTCTGTGGACAGATTAGCTATCAAAGAATTTGTTGTATGTCTGATAGATAAAAGGCATATACTTTAATAAAACATTTGACACCCTTGAACTTGTGCAATTAGGATAGTAATAAGAAATAACATTATCTTTTAGGAATCGGTAGGAACTTAGTTCAGTAGTATTAAATTATACATAATTGCAGTACATTATTGTTTACAGATTTGTTTGTGTAGTTTAGACATTGTTGAATTACATCATGTGACCTAAAGGAGTACCTTTTTATTCTGGCTTTTTTTTTGTCTTCACTCCAAAAAACAGAGGTCTCATACCAGTCCCAAAATTGGTATATGTCCTTTATGGTTTCTGAAGTGAGCACCAGCATGCTGTTTGACCAATGCAATGCTCAAAACAAACCCACAAACCAGTTCAGCATGTGGAAGATGGTAACATACAGTGGGAAATATGTGACTGGGAGAGACAATGGAGCAGACAAAAACATCTTTAATTACAAAGTTAGTATGTGTTGCATACTTAAATGTAAAATAAAAGCTCTAAAACATGTAATGGAAACTTCATTTTTATTTAAGAAACATAACATTCATTTTTCAAATTGTGAATGGATGAGCACACAGGCACATACATGCATAATTTGTGTTCTGGTTTCTATAGGTGCCCTGGTTCCCAACTGTGGTGCCCACCCAGTGCCCTGGTAACCAACAAAAGCTGGAGCCAACACTGGTGATGCCATACTGGTAACTAGAATATTTCAGTCATGTGAAATACTGGAGACTGGAGATGCCATACTGGTAATCAGAACATTTCAATCATGTGAAATACTTGAGACATGTGATGCTATACTGGTAACTGGAATATTTCAGTCATGTGAAATACTTGTGGCAGGCAGGGAAAGGCAGCTTGTGAGACACCAGTTAAATGGGTTTCACACTGTCTCACTCTGTCCTCAGTCTCAGCTGAGCTGGAGGGATGACATCATATAGAATTCTCACAGCAGCATAAGCCACATTGGAATGCTGCAGCAAGGGGTTAGCTTAGAACATTGGGGATTTTGCAGTCAGTCTTGAGGAGTAGTCTGCAGAGGAGGGTTGAGAATGAAGGAGGTGTTCTGCAGGTGGCAGCCCCTCAGAGCTTAGCTCTGCTATAGAGCTACCCAGAGGTAGAGGGTGTGTGTTCTTGCCCTAGATAGAGACACAGAAGAAACCTGACATAGTGGTAGAGACCGCTCCCCGGCTTGTTCCAGTGCCCCATCCATGGAGGGATGGGAAGAGACCAGTGATTTCAGGGGCAATTCCACTGGCTCTGCTGAAGAAGGGAAAGCTGCCTGATGAATTGTACAGCAAGTACTGAGGTACCAAGATGTGTTTTTTCATTACCAGAAGCCCTGGGGCACCTGCAAACCAGCTGGTGAGTCAGCTTTGCTATAGAGCCCATGTGTTCACCAAGACAGTGTGTAAAATATCTGCTACTGTGGGGTCAGGGAAGGATAGCCAAGTACAGGACTTGAAGTTTGTGTATGACTAAAAATGCTTCTAAAGAGTGGGGGTCTACAGGGATGGACATAGCCACTTAAAGAACATTACAAGTCAGGACACCAGCTCATGAAGAGTAGAGTGTTAAATGTGATATACATTTCGAGATAGCATTCTACAACCAGAGAGGTTCACAAGAAAGGTGTTGATTCCAAATGAATGGTCAAGTATGGATTGGGAGCGAGAGGTGGGAGACCCCCCCCCATCTGGAGTAACCAGATTTACCTCCACGGGTTCACTTTGGGCACCTATAGCTTTCTCCCAAGCACTTGGCCAGTGTTGGCAGAAAGTACCCAGATGTGGGATTAGGATGAAGATTTTCCCTTATCGAGCTAGGAAGTGCTCATGGGTGGTAGAGGGAGCCACCAATAAATATCCATGCCATATGGAAAAATGTCCCAGTGCTGGCAGAGGTGCCACGCCAGGGAATCCAAGAGAAGAATACCAGTTCGGACTGAGAGCCCAGTGTGTTCAGAACTTGAGGATTACAGTGTTGTGACGAAGATGTGTTCTTGCCTCCGTTAATCTGCATTACCAGGGAGTGTAGCCTCGTGGGGGTCCATCTATGCTTTATTATTCTGTTGTTGTGAATAAAAGCCACACTCTAGAATCCCACTCCTGGTTTGGACATTTCAGTTATTGCTTCCTGTGTCTGGATTACTTGGGTGCCCCTATGCAGAAGTTTCAAACCTAGCCAAAATGCCGAGCAACAGTTTTCTCCCCAAACCCAGGCAGTCAGGTAGTGGGTTACAAAATGGAGGCGCCGCATCACACTAAAAAAAAAAAAATTAACATCAACCCAACCCTGGCTGGTTAAACTTGAGATAAGTGATACCATTCTCATAACCGTAATATTTCAATCATGTGAAATACTTGAGACAAGTGATACCATACTCGTAACCGTAATATTTCAGTCATGTGAAATACCTGAGACTGAAGATGCCACACTTGTAACTGCCATATTTCAGGCATGGGAAACACTGAGACTGGTGATGCCACACTTGTGACTGCTATATTTCAGGCATGGGAAACACTGAGACTGGTGATGCCACACTTGTAACTGCCATATTTCAGGCATGGGAAACACTGAGACTGGTGATGCCACACTTGTAACTGCCATATTTCAGGCATGGGAAACACTGAGACTGGAGATGACACACTATTAACTGCCATATTTTATGCACGTGAAATACTTGAGACTGGTGATGCCACACTGGTAACTGGTACCTGGAGAGCTGTTAAAGGGATCGATGGAATATGGGCACGAGCAACACGGGGATGAGAGATGTAGCAACACCAACTGAAGATTTTGTATTGGGAACAGCAATCAATAGGTGGGTGGCAGTTTTAGGCACTGGGAACTGCAGGGCATGCTCTTTCAAAAGAATACACTATGACAGTGGAAGTAATAAAGGAAAAGGGTGCTGGTCACAGATTTGTGTTAGTATGACTTTGAATATGAATGTTAGCATGTTGTGCTTATTTGCTAACAGAACAATAAGGTTAGCACAGAATGGCTTGTGTATGGGTCAATGCTACAACACACAAAAGTTGTATCCAGTACAAGACAATTATTTAATGCAATTGTTAGTGGCCATATGTGTACCCAAGGTGAGGTAGATTTATTTTTATAAACACAAGTTGTTCCACATGTGCTGGGTCAAGTGAGGATCGTTGAAGTTCCACCACATCCCCAGCAGTGCTGAACATTCATTCAGACGGTACGCTGGTAGGGGGGCAACAGATATATTTAAGGGCCAACTGTGCCAAGTGCGGAGATGCTTTCATCCTTTTGATCCAGTACTCCACTGGATTTATGGAGAATGACTCCAGAGGTTCATTGAAATAACTGTTCAGTAGATTGGTTGCCAACTGTGGCTGCTGTTCTGTTCTCTTCTGCTGCTCAGCCTGTAGTGATGAGCTGAGCTCAGCCCAACAGTCACCCTCCTTCTCAAGGTTTTCCATACTGCTTTCAGTTTGTGATTCTGAGATTGGCTCATCAATAGGGTTACCTGCTGGTTTCATCGACCCAAGGATGCAGAAACTAAGTTCTGAGTACATCTGCTTCGGAAAGTCTGTAACCCTGTGAGTGGGCATTATAAGGTGTAATACCTCACACTTGAAACATGGATCCAACATAGTGGCAAATACGTGATTTTTGTTGGAACAGAGATCAGAAAATCTAACTTCTAGTTCTGTGGTGAGGTTTTTCACAAGGGATATCACTGTTCCTGGTGTCTGGTTTGGATCTTTCTCAGCATTTTCACTGAATCTCCTCATGGCTTTTTTCAGGATCTGTACAGCAGGAATTACCTGACTTAGCAGTGCAGAATCAGAGCGAAGGTCACGAGTGCTCCTTTCAAATGGGGCTAAAACTTTTACCAAGCCCTCAATCACAGCCTAGTCCTGATGTTCAAGGACTCCCCCATATCAGTTTCCATGCTCATCTCATGAAGGGCCTGCTTTCATTCCAGAAGCCTTTGCAGCATGTAGTAGGTGGAATTCCACCTGGTCTGTACATCCTGGATGAGATGATGCTGCAGCATTTGAAGATGCTTTTGTAGCTGATGCAGACAGTTTGTGGCTTTCACAGAGTGAAAGAAGTGGCTGCATATGCTTCTGGCTACTTTGACTGTGTGATCTGTCTCCACTGTGTTTGCCAAAGCCTTTGTCACCACCGAATTTAGTGTATGAGCAAAGCAGCGTATCCCCTCAAAATTGCCATCTCTAAGTGCTTTTATCATATTTGTGGCATTGTCTGTGACCACAAACCCTACCTGCAAATTGGCAGGAATGACAGTATGTTTACAGCCCGGTGATCCTTTTCCATAACACTGACATTTAGCAAAGCAGACCTGCAGGGAGAGGGGGAAGAGACAGAACCAGCACCAGTACCACCATCACCACCAGTCACTACCACATCTGCAACACACCAGTGTGCTGTTAGTGACATATATGCATGATTTGAATTCATGCTGGTCCATATGTCAGTTGTGCAGTGGAAAACTCCACCAGCAGCCAGCCTGTGCTAGTAATCTGGCAACTTCTTTTTTCAAATCATGGTAAATGTTGGGTACTATAGTACATGAAAATGTGGTCCATGATGGTATATTATACCTAGGGTGCAAATGCTACAGCAGCCTACAGAAACCTGTGTTTTCCACAATGGAAAATGGCTGCAGATCCAAGGTCATCATCTCACCAATTAAATTGGGGATCTGCTGTGCTGCTGGGTATGACACCTGGCATTTGGTGCGGACGTGGAAGGCTTGCATGATGGGTGTAGTCAAAGCGGTACCACATTGCATTGATTTTGACTTTGAACCCATGGTGGAGGGTGTTACAATAATAGACGATTGAGCAGAAGAAGGCAGAATGGGTAATGCTCCTGTACGGGGATGCGCTATAAGTGGTGTAGGGGGAGTTGAGGGCACACTGTCTGTCTCAGTAATACATTCACTAACAATACTTTGTGCATCTACTGGACCAGCACCAGAAGAGGGGCTGACAGGAACATGTTGTGGAGGGGGAGGAACAGCTGTGGATCATTGAAGTGCACTGGGATGTTTCATTCAGAGATGGTTCATCATTGATGTTGTTGTGAGATTTGAAAGGTTTTTACCACGACTTATAGTACAGTCACACAAACAGCATACTGCCTTTGTTGGATCATATTTTACAACACTAAAGTACAGCCACACCACACTTTTCCTTGCACTGACAGTGGAAGTACAGGCCCCAGTAGGGCGACCATGGGCATGTTTTGCCCCTTTCCCCTTTTCAGACCTAGATGCAGTTAATGCAGTTGTTCTACCCCTTTCTTTCTCTGCAACAGATGTAGTTGTAAAACTACTCTGTGTATCGGATGGAGTTGAACTTGACCCAACTCTTTGAAAGGACAGGATGGACTGTTTTTTTTTTTTTTTTAGGAGGAGGAGGATGACCCTGACTGGCCTGTTTGCCATGACAAGAAGCATTCCATTTTTTGGCAGTTGCACGTTCACGCTTCTCATACAGATATGCCGCATATTCGGCCTCATCGCCAAATTCGCTTAGGTGGGTATCACTGTCAGATGATGTACTTAGCAAGTCTTGAGGCTCTGGTAAATATTCAGAACCAGATGAATGCTCTTCTTCAGAATCCTCCACATCAGCAAAAGGAAATGTGGTGAGAGGAAACTTCCGAGGCTGAACAACAGTACGTTTTGGCAACACCATTAGTGCAGTCATTGTAACAGTCTCATGGTCAGTACTAGTCACAGTATTTATGGTCATGGGCACAGTTGGCAAGGTAGTAGCACTGTTGACAGTAGTCCTGGTGCCAGAATTACAATCAGGAGTGACAGTCAAAGAAATTGGCATCATATTACAGCTAGTTGTAATACTGGCAGCAGTAGTCATGGTGACAGTAGAACACTCAGGACTACTAATGGAGGCAAAGGTTGTGGTGACAGTGGCTGTGCAAGGAGCACAAATAACAGTGCACACTATTATGGCAGTGGTGGTGTCAACAGTACAAAAAGGATTTGCTCTGGTTGCTGAAATCACAGCACTGGTAGTGGTGGGGAGGAGCACACTGATAGGCGATGTTGCCTCTATAGGGGCAGTTGTGTGAATAGTACTACCACTGGTAGTGGGGGTGGGTTCTTGTTCTTATATAACTGGAGATGTCAGCTGTAAGCCCTCGTACTTTTATAAAATGATGGTGCTGCAAATGCAGTACTAGTAGTAGTAGTGGCAGCAGTTGAAGTTATAGTAGTACTAGTACTACCCCCAATCTTACTGACTTCAGAACCTGAAGGCTTATCAGGGGAGAAAGCTATTTTAGAGCAGCGAATACAATCAGACCTTCTCTCACCCTGTTCCTCACTGCTTACGATTGGTGGTGAAGATGACTTGCTTGGGCTAGACCATGCACGTTTTCGGGATTGATGAGACAGAGTCCGTAACTTACTGTGTATATTATTTGTGATTAGTGTTTTTGTTTATGTTGGTGCTTCTTGCAGAAAACAACAATAGCAACATCACTTATGTAGCAGCTAATAAAGACAGGCTGATACTAGAGAGAGAGATATGGAGTCAGCAAACAACTTCTTACTTGTACGGTGTCAGTTGTGCAGTCATACAGTACAGTAATTCAAGCTTTGAAGGTGCACCAAACAACTTACAACACACAGAACCCAGTGAGTCACACCTGACACACACACAGAAATACTAAAGCAGTTCACAGAAAATTTTTGTGTACAGACTTACAGTAGTGCACGCACAAGGGGTGAAGACACACAAAAAAGAAAAAACTCACATACACAGGAGGCCACTCAGGTGCAGTGAGTTGTGGAGGGAGGAGTCACCTGCAACACCCTCCTTACTCAGTTGTACAGGGAACTGAGCCAAGAACCAGACTACAATCAGCAACAATTCAATGGGCCAAGCCTGACCCAGTGAGACAAAAATACGCTGCTTTATAAATCACAAAAAAAATGCATGCAGACAACTGTGCATGCACTTGCAGGACAGATTACAAGAACAACAATACATCGCACACACGGATGATGTATGCGCCGCGGTAAGCTGCAACGCAGACAAGAGGGAGTCAGATGATAATCACACCTCACTTATGCAGGGAACCGAGCCCGGAACCTGATTACAGCAAAATACCAATTTGCTTCACAAAAGAAACAGAAAATACCACAGGGGCTGTGTGTGGATTTGGAACAAAAAGCTAAGCAAGCACAGCAGTGGGGATGGGACAGTCAGCAAAATCTTGAGCCACTCACTGTTACTGAGCCCAGTAACACTTACCCACTACATGCAGAAGCCAAACTGGATGTTGCTGACAAAAAAAAATCCTGATAAGAACTAATTGGTTCTTAAGCAAAAAATCAAACTACTCTGCTTAAGCTGAGCTGTGAAACTGTAAGAAGTGAGGGAGGGGAGTCAGCATGCAGCAGCACACACACAGATTCACTCACACATAGATTCTCCTTTTCCTTGAAACTGAGCCCAGTTTCAAGGATGAAAAACAAAACTGCAGTCAGATGCAGTCACAAGGTGATCAGATGTAAAAACTGGATCACACACAAAAAGTTTTTTAAACAGTTATAAAAGTTACAATTGGTAAACTAAACAGAGCTAGCTCTCTCAGAAATAACTGTCTCTTCTCATCTACACACTCGGAGTGAGGAGATCACATGGTGTTCCTGGCTCTGAGCTCCAAAAACAGCCTCTGATTGGCCAGCGAAGCTCTGTGAGATTTTGAAATCTCACCCACCAAATAGTACGTCCTGAATAACAGCTGAATGGTGAACTATTCGGGACGTCCATCTGAATATTCTGCAAGCCTACTATTCGTGGTATTCGGGAAATACTATTCGGGCCATGCACAGCCCTAAAATCTATATTCCTGTCTTAGATTAAAGAAGACATTCTATCTGCAAGGTCCACAGATTTTCGTATCCTCCTTCCTTGTTTTTGCATTATTGTTTTTGCTCTATGGTGCTCAAGGTCATACCAGTTGGCACCTGACATGTATATATTATTTTTACTATTATCCCTACATCTATCACATGCCCCTAAATCTTCAATTATTTCATTTTCCAATTTTAGCACAGTGTTCATTAAAGTTTTATTAAGGCAGTTCTTCTTATTACTTTCTTGTTGTTTGGAGACTGCTGCCATCTCCTTTGTTAATGAAGTTTTATTAAAACATAAATTGTGCATTTAATAGTGAAGAATTTGTTCTGTATAAGGATGCCACCTCATTCTGTTTTTATTAATTATTTGCATGTGCTCTTCTGCTTCTAATCTATTTTTTAAGTTAACCTTGGAGTAAGGAAGCGATAATTTTAATTCCAAAACAACAGGGAAGTGATCACTTTCCCATTAGTGTAATACATGTATATTTTTAATCTCAGAAAAGGAGTACATGCCAATAATGAATATAGAGGATAATGCCTGATGTACAGGTGATAACCATGGTATAATTAATCACCTCGAGTGGTTGCTAGGGCATCAGTAAACCTCGAAAAGCGCAGCTCGAGAGGTTTACCATGGCCCTAGCAACCGCGAGAGGTAATTACACCATGGTTATCACCTGTACATCAGGCATTGTCATTTATAGTGTATGGGACTCGACATGAGAAGTTACATCCCCCACCCAAACACAGGTAATTTAGCCTTACCTCATTAATGAATCTACACTACAGCCACTTGGTTGTGTAGGAAAGCAATTTATTAGGATACACGGACTGAACAACAGCGGGCTGAACTAGCAACAGAGCTAAAATGTTTTTTTTTTTTCTGTGATGCACTGTATTATACTGGCTTACTGAAACCTTTATAATTTGCTGACCATTCTATGTAACATGTTTGTTTGTACATTGATGGCATGGAACCTTTGTAAAAGAGCCATTGGCTCAAAGGTAATAATTCCTAGAACAATAAACTAAACTAAACTAAAATCTCCATCAAACATAATGATTGCTAGACTCGGTAACAGTAAACTGTGACAATTGGAATGTAATTTGAATACAGTACTGAGACTAACAATCACATTCCGGGTGTGTAGAATACTAAATAACACTGGCATTCAGTTATGTAAACCCACTGCTATGACATAGATGAGAGAGGTTTATGAGGTTCTGACATCACAACAGTGAGATTACAAGGTTGTAAACAGCTTACTTTCAGTGGGTAATAAGTGCTACCCATATATTATAAATCTAATACATTCACCCCTTTTTTGTTGGGAATGTCCAGTCTCTGGGAGAATCTCCCGGCAGCAACAATTAATAATCCTAAGGTTATAGTCTTTAAGAATTTATAACATAATTTTGCCTCCTTTATTAATATATGTGTACCTGGAGGTTCTGATAGGTATAACTAGGGCATCATCAAGAGTCCAAGTTTGGATTAGATCTGCAGGTTCCTCCCCTATCGTTAAATTAAAATTTCCCCCAAGTACTACTGTGGTTGCCCCATAATTGTTACTTATTAGTATTAACAGTTTTTCTAAATCCAACAATGAAGCTGTTATTGCCTCTTTGTTTGAACCATGATTCAAATAAACATTTACTAGTATACATAATACTTTTGGCCCCCTTTTCACTTCCAAGCACAATTTAGAGTTTGAAAGATCACCAAAAATTATCTGCCCTACTAGATTTAGTGATATGTCCATTAGAATACACAGGCCACCAGAGACATGACCAGACCTTGAGCATTTGGATGTATTTACATTCCAGGATTGATAACCTTCTAGAATGCAATGTTTTTTGTCTAAGATCCAAGTCTTTTGTAATAGAATAATTGGAAATTTCCTGAGGAATTCCAGGCACCTCGGCCCAGATGTTCAAAAGGGTTGCGCCATGCGTAATAGGGTTGTGCCAGCGCAAGTCTGAAAATGCTCCATTCTGCGATATTCAGCGGGAGGCAGATGCGCCCCCAAATCACACGGAGCAAGAGTGCAATGATAATGAATGCATGCGCAACTGAAGGGGGAGGAACCATGCATAAATGGCACAGTACGATATTCAACAACATGCGCCATGTGCAATAGGGGAGCAAGTGGAAGTTGCGCGATAGCAGAAATGAGCCAAAATAAAAAGGAACAAGGGAGAGTTTCAAGAACGCTACAAGGAAGGCACATGTTGCTGAACTATAGCCAGACATACAGGGCAGGACAGACACACAGGGCAGGACAGAGAAAGGGTATCCTGAACCCACAGGCACAGGGAAGGTGTGGGGAGCCACAGCCAAACCACAGTGCAGAAGGGGGAAGTGCCACACAGCACTGAGGCCACCAGAGGAAGGTGTTCCCGGTGCAGGCGAAGTAGCAGCCAGGACAGCGGGGGGAACACAGAAACAGCTGCTGGGGGGGAACACAAGCCAGGGACATGGCCAGTGCCACCATCCAAATGGAGGCAGTAATGAGGGGGGGTGAGAAGGCAGGCAGCAGTGGGGCGTGGCCGTGGAAGGGCCTGTCAGCAGTATGCCCCCAACAGGCAGTACCGAGCCCGCACCAGCTTCGAGCTGTACACCGATACCGAGATCGTGGGCCGGTACCGCCTGAACCAGGCAATTCTGAGGCAGCTCTGTGAGCTGTACAATGATGTGATGCAGGCACCCACACAACGGAGCATGCTCTGTCAGTGGAGACAAAAGTGACAGCTTGCATGTGCCTGCTCGCCACGGGTACCTTCCAGAGACCAACAGGGGACACCACAGGCATAACTCAGTCAGCTGCATCATGCCACCTCACCCAATTCCTCTGCGCACTGCTGCCACATGCTGCGGAGTACATCCATTTCCCCAGCACACAGGCAGAGTGCACAGCAAACATACAGGAGTTCCACAGGGTAGCACATATGCCTGGCATGCTAGGGGCAATAGACTGCACCCATGTGGCCATCTGCACACCACCTGGCCCTGAAGGTGCCGCATATATCAATCGGAAGGACTATGTAAGCATCAACTGCCAGGTGGTGTGCGATGCCAGGGGGCACATAATCAATGTCTGTGCCACGCACCCTAGGGGAGAACGTGATGCCTTCATCTGGCACCAGTCAGCACTGTGCCACAGATTCAAAAGTGGGGACATCCCCACTGGCCACTTAGTGGGTGAGTATGCAAACCACGCAGAAAAACATAGAGCTTTGGAGGGGCATAGTCAGAGGTGACATGGGTACTGGCCTAGATGACCCAAGGCAGGGCGACGCTGATCACCAAACTAACCTCCACCCTCTATACACAGGTGACAGTGGATACCCACTCCGTCCCTGGCTGCTCACACCATACCGGCGGCCCGCGACCCCATCGCAGCAACGCTACAGTGAGGCACATGCCACCATATGCAATGCCATCGAGTGGGTGTTTGGGATGCTGAAGGCACTTTTCCATTGCCTGGACACGTCTGGCGGTGCCTTACAGTACAGCCCCTCAAAGGCTTGCAGGCTATTCCTGGCCTGTTGCATCCTGCACAACATGGCCAATGACTGTGGGATAGCCGTACCGGTCGAAGAGGGGGAACAGCGATGGGGACGATGAGAACACTGGTGAAGATGGTGATGGGCAGCCCCCCCTTGGGCAACGGGACCCCCCGACTGATCCTGCTGGCACAGCTGCACCGGAACACCATCACAGAGGAGCACTTCAGCCAGCCCAAGTAAGTCATGGGGCCATGTGCAACCACCAGTGGCAAAGGCACAACTCACAAACACGCATGGACAAACACCAGGGGTGCATGCTGTCAAGGGAAGTGGCCGAGCATGGAACCACACACACCACCAGGGATGGGCAAGGTCTAACATGGCACATGGTCATACACACACACACACACACACACACACACACACACACACACCTCACAAGACATGCACAAAGGGTAGGAGGCACGCCGACCCAGACCGCCACCCCTAACCACACACACGTCCACAGACCACCACGTCCAGTGCCTGTCATTGTGCGTGTGTCAGACGCTGGGCACCATTGCACAGTGGCATACAGTGCAACGCAGGCATCATCATGCACACGCTACAGCAGACAGCAGCTGGGAGGGTGTGCAGATGGAACGTGGGTGTGTGCGCAGGGCCGGGTACCCCACCCGTGCATTGCACGCTGAACAACACAATGCACACAGGGCAGCATCAGACAGTGGCCGTGCTAGGAGACAGGTCAGTCATGCGCCACAGTGCCATGGCCACAACGGATGTGTGGGCAGCCCCGCTGAGACCCGCCAGCAGTGACAGGCTGACCAATGGCCTCATGGGGTGGCACAGAAGTCCCCCAGGGGTTCCACTGCATCAACATGACCATGCTCGAGCAGGGGTCTGCTGCACACTGAACATGCCTGCACCAGGCGTGCTCAGGATGCCCACAGCTGAATCTGGTGTCAACAAGGAGGGTGTTGCACAATGCTGGGAATGGGGAGTGGACATTGCACTGTGCAATGTCTGTGACGCATGGGCAAATAACTGTGTGCCCATTGTGGCCATGACAGCTGTGATTGCCTGTGTCTGCCTGTCAATGGCAGCGGTCACATCCTCCCGCAACTGGTCCATCCCTGCCAGGAGCAGAGCAGTGTTTCTGTTGCACCGCTCCTGTGCCTGGCGCAGAGCTGCACTGAGTGCATCCACTGCCGTCACAAGCCGCATCTGCTGATTGACTGATTCTTGCAGTATGCGGGTGTGCTCATCTAAGAGGTCATCTGCCTGAATGGCATGCTGTCCCTCATGGTGTTTGCGGCCCTGATGGTCATCACCCCTTGAGGGTGGGCACTGCACACCAGGGCCAGGCCTGGGCATGTCCACGTCCACAGGTGGTGCACTGACGCCGCCCCCTGACACTGTACCCCCATGGCCATTGGCTGACTGCTGATACTGCCCCTCCGGCTGCCACTCTCCAGGGCTCAATGGTGCCGCAGCAGTGGCCGCAACAGACCCACTGTCCTGGACACACACCAGTGCTGCCTCACTGGTGCAGACAGGCACAGGCTGGGACTGTGATGTCATGCAGGCCTCCACGGCGGCACCACCCACAGCCATGGCCATGATGTCACCTGCTGTGTGGCCATCCCATGGCCCACACGTCTCACTGCCCATGACGTTAGCTCCATCATCATCAGTGACAGATCTGGCACCAGCTCGAGTCTCAGCATGCTTGCATCCAAGAACGCTGGCATGCTGGGACATGGGCAGGGTCTCCTCTGCACCTGCTCCACCAACATCAGTCCGGACGTCCAGGTGGGCCCACTGTTGCACTGACCCTCGTATGCCTGTGGAGGTTGACGGGCCCTCCTCCATCTCCATGCTACCACCCTCGGTGGAGAAGCCCTCCACTGCTGTCCCATGTAGATGCTCAGGAGCTGTAAGGGAAAAACAGTAGCATTAATGTATGCGACCTACCCTGCCCCCCCACTGACAGACCAGGACCTACCATGCAGTGACGGGCTACCATCCATCTGGAATCCACCACCCAGAACACCCTCAATGGCACAAGGCTGCATGCTGGCAGCAACCCGCTCTTCCTGTGGGGTCAGGCGTTGCACCTCCGGCTGTCCCCCACCGGTCACAGACCATGCTGCCCTGATGGCAGCCACCTTCTCTTTAATTCTCCGCCTGTCCGTGCCCATCTTCTTTTTGCACTCCTGCATGGAGCGCTGGTGGCTGCCATGCAGGTTGACAGCACATGCCAACTCCTCCCATGCAGCAGCACGGGCCTGTGGTGTTCCCTGGCATCCGCTGAGCAGCGGCTCCTGGTCGAGGTAAGCCTCAAACAGTGCATCTGTCTCTGCCTTTGTGAAGTTTAGCCTCCTCTTCCTCCCACGTCTCTGTTCCTCTTCCTGCACCTCACAATCGGATATGATTCCTCCTGTGAGAATGACTGGTGTTACCTGTGACTGTGCAGTCCCATGCATGTCCCAAACACCACAGTCCACACTCCCAAACAGCATGCAAGTTGCAAGCTGCAATAGACTGCAGTAACCGACTATGGCCAGTGCAGCCCAATGTCACATTTTTATAGCGCAATCCATGCAAATGAGGTGAGGAGCATTTTTAAGTGGATGCAAATGCAGTGACTGTGCCATTGAATGGCTGATTAGCTGATTTGCATATGCCAGCTGAATATCGCGCTGTTGCGCTTTGCGCAATTGTGTTGAACGTGCTGAGCCAAGGGAGCAGTTCTGTGACATGCACAGTACACACCTAATTGCACATGCCCGGGTTGATGACGCAGGCGCCTGCCGTGCTGCTGATGTGCTGAGTATGGGAGGCAACACAGGGCACTGCCACCATTGTGCCAGTGGCGCTACAGCGCTGTTTACATATATGGCGCTGTGGCACTGGGACGCCATAGGTGCACTGGGGCAACAGCGCTGTAAGCCGCTATAGGAGGTGGCACACAGGCACCCAATTATGCTACATGCATTCGGTTTCAATCGCGCTGTGGCTGTCCATGCGCCAGAGACCCTCGACCCTGTGCCCGATCTTTGCCCCTAGGCGCCATGCGTCAGGCATGGGTGCACCACTATCACGCTGTTCAGTGACAGCGCAATAGGGAATGGCAGCACTGTACCGCGCAGCATCTGCACGTGTCAGGACCGCACTGCTGAGTGCCATTTTGAATCCACCACATTGATGAGATGGCGCAGAGCAGAGCAGTCATGTGGAACCAGGTGGAGCTTGCCGACCTGGTGGCAATTGTAGAGCCCCATGCTGGGGCTTTGTATGGAGAAGCACCCCTGGACAGGGCCAGGAGTGCAGTGTGGCAGGAGGTGGCCAATGCCCTCGAGGAGGCCACCGGTATGGGGCGCACGGCGGAGCAGTGTCACCACCGTTAAGGGGACCTGAGGTGCAGGGACCCGGACCTGCTTTCCCGCCTGCGGGCACATGCCAGGAGGGGAATAGTGCCATGGCCTGGTAGGTGCCACATCCATACACTATTATCGTCCATAGGGGTATCACGGTTGCATGTGTCTGGCACATGGGGGGGGGCCGTCCAGTGTTGGCAGTGGTGGTGGTATCGGGGTGTGGGGTGGATGGGTATGGCTGTGTGGGATTGCACACACATGGGGGTGGGGGGACTTTGCTACTGGATTGTACTGATGTTCCTCTCTCCATGTTTACACCTTAGGGCCCTAAGAACGCAGTCAGGCGAGGAAGCGAAGGCGCCACCTGGAGGAGCAGCGGGGCAGGAGGGATGAAGGTGTTCTGCGGCACGTGGACCAGCCTAATGATGGTGAGTGCCTTACATCCATGATTACTATTGCATGCTGTATAACTGGGCGGGCAGCGGAGCATGGCCACCATCCACTGACACCACTGCCATGCACGCAACTTATTACAGTCAGCACTGTCCAGTGGCACTGCATGTCTGAGAGTGCATCAATGGTGGTCCATGTGTGCACCAGGCACATGGCTGTGGCACTGCCTTCACACCGCATAGCCAAGTCACTGTACGGCCATGGTGGTGCTGTGCAGGACATTGGGCGGTGGGTGTGTGCAGTGGTCCACATGGCTGTGGCTGCCTGGGTAGGCAGGTCTTGTGGACACAGTAACTGTGGGTGGTCGCACACCATCACAGAGGCGTGGCACATGGCTGTATGCCATGCACAATGGGTGGGCTGCAGGGGGCTGGACAGTCACACTTATTGACTCTGCTCCCTCGTCCTAGGTGGACGGTGACTCCAGGTGCTGGAGAGAGGTGTGTGGGAGCTGCTTCAGGTGGAAAGGGTGACCCTGGAGCTCTTGCAGCAAATCGACCGCCACGGGGTGAGGAAGCAGAGGAGAAGACATAGGCGCCATGTGGAGGAGAACCGGGGCAAGCATTGAAGACTCCATGCCCCTACTAACACCTTCCCCCCTTGACCCACCCTCACACCCCTTCTTCCCTCTCCCATATGTTCACCCCTGCCCCTTACCCACCCCCACCTGTTATGTGGCCCTTCCCCCACCTTGTAAATAGTTATAAATAGTTATTTGTTACTTCTTTTAAATATATGCATTTTGTTATGACAACTGTGGTGGTCTCTGATTTGCAGTGGGCTACAGGTGCTCAGCTGCAGTGGTGTGCATGGCGTCAGGGGTGGTGCATGCATGGGCGTGTGTGTGTGTGTGTGTGTGTGTGTGTGTGTGCAGAGGTGAACTGCCTATGGTGTGGGCAGGGGGATCAGTCACTGTCTGTGGTTTGTGTGTTGTACTCTGTGCACTGGATGCCTGTGTGCAGTGGTCCACGGGGCCTGCACAGTGTGCATGGCACCCCTGTCAGACCGTCCATGGCCTGTGCAGCTGACACCCTTGCATGTCTGTGATATGCACAGTCTGCTGGCGTGTCAGTGGTGGCTGTCCATGCTGGATAACAACTGTACCCGGCACAATGCCAGGTTGCCTTCCATCACCAGTATGATGCATGTCTGCCTCCAGTGGCACTGTGGCCTCCGTTGTTGTTGTCCCCCCTCCATGCTGTCACTTGTGTCTGTTGCAGGGGATGTGCTCCAGTGTCTGTCACCTGTGCTTTGGCGGCATGCTGGTGGCATACAGCTTCATGATGCCTGCGCAGGGTGGCTGGCACACGTGTGCAATGTAGGGATGCTGGCCGTGTGTACACATCAGCCATGGCCACAAGCCAGTGGCTTGGTTGACCCGCTACTGTGTCCCTGTGTTGGTGTGCCCTTGGGTATGGGTGGGTGTTTGTCCATGCACTGTGTTGCATCCTGTGTGGTGCATGCTTCCATGCTACACTGTGCGTATCTGTGCTGGCTGTTGTGGCTGGTGCTGGGACGGGATGAGTCCTTGGGAGGGTGTGCAGGGTGCTGTACCGCTGGAGGTTTGGTCCGAGGCATGCCCTGTCACATGCGGGGTACTTTGTGTGGCGACACATGGTCGGTCTCTCAGCTGTACCTTGGAGGGGACGTGCAGGGTGGCACTGTGTATGCTGTTGTTGCATTGCTGTCTGCTGCCACCCGCAGCAGGGTGCACATGGTGGGGATGCCTTGCATGGCTCCATGGTGCACAGGGTTGCATTGTCACAGTGGGGGTGGTGGCAAGCATAGGGTGTCCTGCACTGTTGGGTGCTACTCCTGGGAAGGGTGTCTGGTGATTGTGGTGCAGGGTGTGCTCTGCATTGGTGGGATGGTGTGCCGTGGGGTGGTCAGCCCTCCTTGTGTGCCGGTCACAGCTTGCAAGGGGGTTTGTTGGGGCACCATGGCCCAGCTGTGGGTTGGTTGCTGGTATCCATGGGCCAGTGGTTATTCCAGCTCTCCCGCGGTTGTGCAGTTCATGGGGTGTGGGAGACGATGTCTGTTCTGCTGTGTGCTCCTCTGCCCATCTGTGGCATGGGTGGTGGGTCCCTGCATCCCTAGTTGTGCTGTTGCATTTCTGCCCTGCTGCAGGGGGCGTCCCTGGTTCAGCTATGGCACATCTGGACTGCTCCGCTGAGCATCCCTTGTTGCGCTATGGCACATCAGATATGCTCAGCTTCACATCCCTGGTTGCGCTATGGCGCAGGTGGTGCGATATTCAGTTGTTTGCCATAGGCGCATCTTGGCCTGCGCAGTTTTTGAATATCGCTCTTCTTGCGCATGGGCACAGTGGACTTGCGCTTGCTCCTGCTGTTGCACACTTTTTGGGCGCAGTTTGAATATCCGGGCCTTTATGTCTCCAAGTTTGCTGACTGCCCCTGAGATGTTACAACTTAATAATCTAAGGCTTTTTCTTTTGGTATATGGTTCTATAAGTCAATCTGAATCTCCCATATAACTATTCTTTCTTTGAGCCATCCATTTTCTGCTGATTTTTTTATGTATTTTTAATTTTATTTTTTAAAAGTGCTGCTGGAGATATACTGTTTATTGTTTCCAGCATTGAGTCTGACAGAAACATACTACTATTGATTCTAAGTCCATGGCATTTTCTGCCTCTTATATAATCATTATTTTCTTGCCCTTTCTCATAGCTAGATGACAGTACATGGATGGTCTCAATGGTTTCTAAATCCCTTGTCAGCCTTGTCTGTTGTTTTTGGTTTTTTGTTTGCAGGATGTTGTTGTGTGACCTGCTCCCTGTATATTATTTCTTGGTACTTATCTCTTGAGGAGGACAGCATAGAAACTTCTGCTTCTCTTCCTTGTATTACTGTTGTATCAAACTTAACTTAATTGTTCTCTTCCTTGTACTATCATCTGGTTTGTATATTGTATATATCTTATCTCCACTATCCTCATTCCCAGGACACACCTGGAATCGAGCAATACTCAGCTGAGTGTGCCTTCCTGGTAAAACTTTTAAATAAATTAATTAACTATCTTATATAATACAAAGCTATGCCCTGTCCAGCCATATTACCATACTTTCTTTCACCTTACTTTCATACTTTCAGGCACATGAAACAATTACTACTGGGCAAATGCCCCTAGGACTGCTGGGCTCTCACTTCAACACTTAGTGCCCCTCCAAAACTTTGTATGCTTTCACCCCAAAAGGCTTTATGTGACTAATAAGGTTTTATATGACTTAAGATGGTTTCACCCTTAAAGGTTTTGTATGACTTTGGGCCTTGCCTCTCAAGAACTTGGCTCCAATGTCACTTAAACACATAGAAACATAGAAGTTGACAGCAGAAGGAGACCACTAGGTCCATCTAATCTGCCCATTTGTGTTAGACCTGTTTTGACACTCTAGTTGCCCTTCGTAGTCAGGGCTCCCTTGTGTCTATCCCATGCATTCTTGAATCCCCCCACAGTGTTGACCCCCACAACCTCTTGTGGCAGGCTGTTCCAAGTGTCCACCATTCTTTCTGTGAAGAAAAACTTCCTGGTGATGGTAGAGAACCTCCCTCCTTGCAGCCTGAGGTCATGTCCCCTGGTCCTGTAGCTCTTCTTGAAGTGAAAAAGTTCCTGTGCCTGTACCTTGTTAATGCCTTTTATGTACTTGAATGTTTCAATCATGTCCCCTCTCTCTCTTCTCTGCTCCAGGGAGTACATATTCAGTTCCCTAAGTCTTTCCACGTAAGACATGTACTGCAGATCCTAAATCATTTTTGTCACTTTTCTCTGTACTGTTCCCATGAGGTCAATGTCCTTCCTGAGGTGAGGCTTCCAGAATAGGACTCTGTATTCCAGGTGAGGCCTGACCAATGATCTATACAGTGGTAGTACCACCTCTCTCTTCCTGCTCGTGATTCCCCTCCCAATGCAGCCCAGCATTATGTTGGCCTTCATTGTTGCCTTCTCACACTGCTTACTAACCTTCAGGTCATCTGAGATTATGATTTCCAGATCTGAAGGTAGACCGGAGTGCTAGAAGAAAGGAGTCTTTGTTCTTGCTCAAGCTTGCAGAGCGGATCCACAGAGGGTCCCGGAGGTCATGAGGGCTGTAGGAAAAGACACCCTCCCCCATTCCCCCCTCCCCCGAATTTTCCTCAGCTTGCAGAGTGGATCCACAGAGGGTCCCGGAGGTCATGAGGGCTGTAGGAAAAGATGTCCTCCCCCACCCCCGAATTTATGTCAGCTTGCAGAGTGGATCCACAGAGGGTCCTGGGCTGTAGGAAAAGATGCCCTCCTCGCCCCCAAAATTTTCATCAGGTATGTACTCGGCTTGCCACGAGGAGCCCCTCTGTTCCAGCACTCTACGGAGGATTTGAATTAAGGACTTGGTGCCATTTTTCTCTGCCTGCTTTGTTGCTTTAATTAATTACTGTCGGCCTAGGCTTGGAGATAGTTTTTTTAGTTAAAGAATTCCATGCCCTAAGGCATAAAAGGCTTTATTTCTGATGTGCTTTAAGACCACTTCAACTGCATTTAGGATCTTAGTATTTCATGTAAAGTGCTAATATGTGCTGTTTTCTAAAGATTTCCCTTGCTGTTTCATGCTCTTAATTTGAAGTAAGTGTGCTGCTTCCTATGAAACCTCTGTTTCCCCTGCATTTACAATTGCATGTTTAATCCCCATTTAGACCCCAGTCCCCTAATTTGGTTTTGGCTCTAAGAGCTAAGTCAGTCTCTGAATCTACAGCCTGTAAGGCGCTACGCAGGTTGCAGCTTTTCCGATGGTGGGGCTGTTTTACAAATTAAAATTAAAACTGTACTCCACTTAATTTGAATTAGGACCTTATTTCTGGTGTGCGTTTCTGAAACTGTACTCCACTTAATTTGAATTAGGACCTTATTTCTGGTGTGCATTTCTGTCCTGCCCTCACCCCTTCCCCCTCACTCAACTGCCATAGTATATATAGCTTACCTCACTGTGCTTTCCTCCATAGCTTGCAGAGCGGATCCACAGAGGGTCCCGGAGGTCATAAGGGCAGTAGGAAAAGACTCTCTCCATGCCCCCCCAAATTTTCGTCAGGTATGTGCGCGGCTTGCCACGAGGAGCCCCTCTGTTCCAGCACTCTATGGAGGATTTTAATTAGTGACCCCGCCGATGCATAGCGTTGGCTCCCCACTGCCCCCACCACCACCCTTGGTCAGCACTCCCTTATATAGGGAGAGGCTGTGAGCTGAGAAACAATCAGCCCACATCTCCATTTGCAGCTTATACACATTCACCACTAGGGGCTGCTGCTCTGCCTCCTGGTTAATCCCACTTCCTAGGACTACTCTCATCCACCAGAATGCTTCCTTTAATTCTCCAGCTCTGCTCTCTATTACCAACTACCCTGCCCCGCCCAACCAATACACTTTACAAATACCTTCCTCAGCTTCGGGCCCGACATTAACCTGGATGCCTGGCTTCCTTCTAGCGTATGGGATGCCTCTTTCTCCCTCCCAACCTCTGCGAATACGCAACAGAATGTAGCCTTCTCTGCTGCTATCATTACCTATGGGCACCACCCTAGGCACACCACGCTAGCCTTACCTGGCTCCATCTATTGGTCATACCACCCCCATCACTGGTGCAGCCCCCCCGTCCCTCATTTAAACCCCTCCTCCTAGCTACCCCTCTTATACTCCACCTTCCCATTCCTATCTTCTCAACCCCTGTGCGATCAGAAAGGCTTGCTCACTACAGTAAAATAAGGTTCTGGTACGCTGTATGCAGATTCATACTCCTCCTCCTTCTTATGTCAGGTAATATGCGCCCTAATCCCAGGCCTCCAGCGACCTATCCAACTATACAACCCCGTGTCCGGGGCCTTCGTATAGCCTCCCATAATGTCTGCAGTCTCTTAAATAAGTAGGACTCCTTCCAGGGTTGGGTCCCGCAGCATCAGCCCGATGTCATAGCCAACTGCAAAACCTGGCTTAATCCTAGGATCCCTGACTCATCCATCACTCTCTCTGACTACAACCTCTACCGCATGGACCAGAAGGGAAAGCTGGGGGTAGATGTGCTATTTACAGCAAGCCTATATTACACGAGCAGCTGCTCCCAACACCCATACTGGGTCCAGGACCACAAGCTGTCACACTTAAACTAACCTTGGAATGCTCCCAAACCCCGCTCCTGATCACTGTTGTGTACAGTCTCCCTAGGGACCAAAAGGTGTCCTTCCTCTCATTATTGTCCTATCTGGACACCCTCCCATCTCATACGGAAAAGATTATACTCGGGGATTTCAATATCAATTGGCTAGGTAGGGACGCCTCACCGCTCATGGATGCTGCCACAGCCCAAGATCTATCCCAAGTGGTCACATCACCCACCTGTCAGGATCTGCACATGGGGTCTTCTTCTCTGCTAGACCTCATTTTCACCAATCGGCCACACAAAATCACTAATGTCACCGTCCTCCCAAATGTACTTAGTGACCACTCCCCCATCCTCTGCTCCTGGACTTGCAAAGCTCCTAGATCTCCTCCAAAATTAATATCACAGTGCAAATTAGGCCCTGGTAAGCTGACATTTCTTAAAGCACACCTCGGTGCACTGGACTGGTCTTTTGTTATGTACTCCCTTGACCCTGATAGAGCACTTGACCTCTTCATGCTGGTCTTCGACAATATATGTGACTAATATGCCCCTCTCACCAAAAGAATGGTCAGAGGCAACATTGTACCTTGGATCTCCGATCGCCTCCTAGTCTTGATGCGGGTGAGGGATTCATTGTGGCAACTCTCCAATGAGTTTGGCTTCTTGCTTGATAGGCAAAAGTACAGAGAGGCACGGAACAAGTGCACCTGGGCTGTGCACATGGCAAAAGCAGATTATTATATATCCTCCTTAACCACCTCCTGGGGCTCAGGTCGTAAGTTCTGGAACAACATTAACGAAATCTGTGGAAAAGACCCTAAACCTGTTCCTGCTCAGGTCCTGGTCAACGGGTCTTTGACCTCTGACTCTACCCAAATTGCTGAGGCTTTCAATCATGCCTTCTCAAACCTCAACCATGTTCTCCCCCCTAATTTCTTCGATCCACCTTCTTCCGGTGCCCCTACCCCCTCAGAAGCCCCCCCCTTTTACCTACACCTAATTATACCCAGTTCTGCGGCACCATATCTCATGGAAGCTCTGAGTCACTCCTCCTTCAGCAGTGACTCCCTTGATGTGAAGCTCCTTTGACTCACCCTCCAGGAGGTCCTAAACCCGCTAACTCACATTTTAAACTGCTCCCTGTGTCTAGGTAAATCCTCCTCCAGGTGGAAATTATCTGCCATTACCCCCACCTTTAAAAATGGGGATCGATCTGATACAAATAGTTACCGCCACATCTCCATACTCCCGCCCCTATCCAAGGCCTTAGAGTGGATTGTGTCAGACCAGCTCACTGATCACCTCTCCAAATATAATCTACTCTGTAAACAACAACATGGCTTCCGCAAAGGGCACAGTACCACCACTGCCCTTCTTGAGTTTACCACCCACATACACTCTGCGTTGGATAAGGGTCACATCACTGATGCTGTCTACATAGACCTCACAAAGGTGTTTGACACTGTAAACCACTCCCTCCTGCTAATCACATTGACCAACCTGGGCTTCTCCCATGATGCTATGGGCTGGTTTACTGACTACCTCATGAACCGATCCCAGCAGGTCAAAATAGGGAACACCTTATACAAAAGTTTGCCTGTTCTCTCAGGTGTTACCCAGGGTTCTAGTTCCGGTCCGCTGCTTTTCAGCCTATTCCTCAACTCCCTCCCCATGTCCTGCCCCAGCAACTTTTACTGTACATGGATGATGCTGACCTCTTCTCCTCCAACCCTGATCCCTTTCAACTCCACTGCCCCCTCCAGGCCACCTTCGGCTATGCTGAGAACTGGTTTGCCACTCAGCAACTTACTATTAACTATTCTAAAACCAAATTTATGCTGTTCTCCCATCCACAGAATGCAAGAAAGCAACATTGCCCTCTAGTTCTAACTGCAAACCAGACTCCCCCGGAGCAAGTGTGCTCCTTTAAATACCTGGGCGTCACTCTGGACCCTGCACTTAACTTCCACCTTCATATCTGTCACCTATCGAATCCTTAAAAGTCAGGTTGGGACTGTTATATCGCTTCAAATACTGTCTCACTTTGGATGTCCTCAGGCTTGCTGTCTCCTCTTCGGTTCTCTCGCTGTTGGATTACGGCTTACTGATATACGGAGCAGCAAATACCACTGCCCTAGATAGTCTCCGTTGCTCCCTAAATAAAGCCTGCCGCCTCATCCTGGGATGTGACCGACTCACGCACACCTGCGTACTTTATAATGATACCAGCTGGCTAAACCTTGACAACAGAATCCAGTTCCACACCTGCCTCTTGGCTAAAAAAATTGCCCTTGGTCTCTCCCCCTCTGGACTAGCCCCTTTAGTCAACCCTGAACCCAAGGTGCTTCACACTCGTAGCTCTGACAAACCCCTCTTCTCAATGCCCAGCTGCCAGACCTCCCTATTCCAAAGATCCTTTAACTATAGGTAGGGATGTAAGTTTGTCATGGATGAGGTTTTAATGACTCATTGTTTGTTCATGAACTCACTAGTAAACAGTAGTAAATGTTGTGGCACTGTCATCATTGCTACATACTGAATAAAGATCAAACATCATGGAATCAATGACATGTATGACTGCCATGACAAACTTACATCCCTAACCATAAGGCCCCTCGGTGGATGACTAGTCTACCTGGCCCCTTGGCAAATGAACCTAGACTTGGGCCCTTCAAAACCCACCTTAGGGAACATCTCCTGTCCTCGAGTGCCCTGGCCTGAGTTTACCCTCTCCCCCGCCTGCTTCTCAGCCTAAGCAGTCAATGTCAGAAATTGTTTCCAAACTGTACTACCTGTTGTGTAAGGACTATCACTAAGCAATTCCTAGTATTTGAATGCTTTTACTGCTCACTGTAACTGAATGTTTGCCTACTGCTCACTGTATATTTATTTGAACGTTATTCAGAGATCTATTGTTAGTTCTGTCAGTCTGTATTCTTATCTCTGTGATGTGGATCCTTTGTAAATGCGTCTATGACTCAAAGGTGTTGCCGAATACAAAATAAATAAATAAAGTCTTTCACCTCCAAGGTAATACTGCTTTCTTGGATTTTTCTTTTCTATGTGCATGACCTTCCACTTTTTGGTATTAAATCTCAGCTGCCACACTCCAGACCATTCTTCAAGTTTCTTGAAGTCGGCTTCCATCTTGCTCACTCCTTCTGGGGTGTCCATCCTACTGCATATCATGGTGTCATCTACAAACAGACACACCTTCCCTTCCAGTCCATCAGTGATGTCTGCTATAAAAACATTGAAGAACACAGGCCCTAGCACTGAACCCTGGGGCATCTGCTGGTCACCCTGCCTTCAGTCGATTGCACTCCATTAACCTGTACCCTCTGGGTTCTGCCTTGTAACCAGTTTTGTACTCATCTGACTACTTCTGAACCAGCCCCTGTGTGATCAAGCTCTTTATCAGCCTTCTGTGTGGAACCGAGTCGAAGACCTTACTAAAGTCTAGGTAGAGCACATCTACTGCCCCACCATCTTCCGCTATTTTTGTAGCGTAGTCAAAAAACTTGAGCAGAGTTGTCTGGCATGACCTACCTGCTGTGAAATCATGCTGTTTAGGGTCTTGTCGGCCACTAGTTTCGAGGAATGCTATGATCCCCTGTATTAGTTTCCCTACTACAGACATCAGGCTCTCTGGTCTGTAATTACTAGCCTCTTCACAACTGCCTGATTTGTATAGTAAAACCACTATTGCCTTTTTCCAGTCTTCGGATACCATACCACTCTTCAAGGATTTCATGAATAGAAGTGCCAGAGGGGCTGCTAATTTTGCCCCCAGTTCCTTAAGGATTCTGGGGTGCATCTCGTCTGGTCCCATTGCTTTGTCTGCTTTTAGTTTATTTAGCACCTAAGGTACTTCAGCTTCTGTAAAGGGACTTGTGTCTACTCCTGGTCCTGGGGTGTTGTTTTTTTTTCTGGGCTGGGCCATCCCATGGGTCCTCTTTGGTAAACACCAAGCAGAAGCATTTGTTGAGGATTTCGGGCTTTCTCTCGGTCATATTTGGTGCATTTCCCTTCTTCAGTAGCAATCTTTACTATCCCCTTTTGTCTTCCTACATTCCCTAATATATCTAAAAAAATTATCTGTCTCTTCTCTTTGTCCGTTCTGCTATTTGTTCCTCTGTCTGGGCTTTTGCCTTTCTAATTTGTTTGTTTGATTCTCTCATTTTTTCCTTGTACGACTCCCAGTCTTTCTCAGTTTTGGTTTCCTGGTATACACTGTACATCTTCTTTTTTTCTTTGCCTGTGGTAGCCACTTCCTTGGAAAATCATTGAGGATTTATTTTTCTTTTTGCTTTGCTGATCCATCTGGCGCATTGATCTGTGGCAGTCTTTATTGCTCTCCTGAGTCTCTCCCACATGACCTCCACCTCCTCAACCCCCGTTTCCATTAACTGACTACTTATGTTGTTCCTCATTTTTTGGAAGTCAGCCTTTCTGAAATCTAGCACCTTTATCTTTGAGTGGCTGGTGTCCTGTGTTATGTTTACCTCAAAGCTTAGCATGCAATGGTTGCTGTTGCCCATATGACATCCTGCTTTGATTTCCTTGATCCTTTCTGAGTTTGTGAGGACAAGATTGAGAATGGCATCTCCCCTTGTTGGGTTTTTAACAAGTTGGCACTTCCATGGGTTTAGTACTCAGATGACAGAGTAAGGGTAACCATGCCAGCAGCTGATGTTTTTTGAAGTCTTCTCCTTGGGGTTCATTCTGCATTCCTTGCCTTTCTTTTGTATTTGGGCTAAACCTAGATATACCTCGGGGGGATGGAGTCCACACTTGCATGAATTCTTTTGGTTACAAGGCTGAACCCTGCAGCACCTTCAAGAGTGTGGAAGTCTCACCAGGATAGAAGGAGAGGACAACTTTACACCTTATTATTTTTAGGCAAATGAGATTACCTTTCTTTCAATAAAATTAGCTATTAAACTTAGATGCATGGCAATCAGAAGCCTTGAATCTCCAGAGGTTTCACTACAAGTTTTTTTTTTTCTCTCCTTCATGCCAAAGGTCAAAAACTAATTATAAAATTATACCTTGAGTTGGGTCTGGATGCTGTCTATGTATACATATATTTATCTTTTCTGAACTTTCATATCTAGCAGCTGTCCACTCCCTCTCTTCTTAAAAGAAGTAGGGGTTTGGACCATTCTATTCTTATGCCTTCAGCTCTGACTTCTTGGGCATCTTCCCTAAGATACTGTTAACTAAAGGGAACAGTGTTCCTGTGGTACCTCTAGGGCCAGAACCTTCCTCAAGATGGTTCCTGGGCCTACATGGTACCCCCAAAAGAGTGGCAGTCCCTAAAATGGGGACAGAAGAGTGAATGGCAATATCTACATTGCATGAACATTCTAACAACTTATAGTTCAAGCTTATATATACTATGGATCCTGTCATAACTTACAGTATCAAGCTTCCTCCTTCTAATTACTCAACTTAGTTGCGTGAGCACTCCATATTAGTTGCTGACTGAGCCAGCTAACTGATTAGGTTATGCCTGGGGTTCAGTGGGACATAGGGCAACTCATGTCATGAACCTACTGAGAGCTACTTAAAGCATACGCCCCAGGTGTCCTTTGGATGCTTGTTTTTTAGCTCCCTCATCCACTTGTCTTTCTCCAGCTGTATACCTGTCTCCTTAGGGCATCTTTCCTAAGGCACCATTAGCCTAAGGTAACTTTATTTCTGCTGCACCTCTAGAGGTGGAACCCTCCTAAAGAGGGTTTGTGTGCCTTTACTGTACCCTGAAAGGGTGTTAGTCCCTGTAATGGGGACAGACAGTGTGAATAACCAAGCCTACATTCTAACCTTCATAGGCACCCTAACTGCTTACAGTCCAAGCTCATATATTCAACATTACTAAGCTTCCTATTGCAAACAGAATTATGGTGTCAAGCTTCCTGTCCATCAGTTGCTCAACTTACATTGCACAAGCACTCCCTACTTAGTTGCCCTCTGAACCAGTGAACTATTGAAGGAATAATGCACGACAGGGTGCGTGTTATGGTGGGATAACGTCATGCCTCAGGTGGTTGGGCATGAGGCTGCAGGCTGAGTGCGTCCAGTACCCAAGAAGTGACGTTATTCCAGCACAACACACACCCTGGAGTGCATTATTCCTGTTATACAATGACTCATTTGTTTGAAAAGCGAAAAAAGATTTAAAAAAATACATTTAAAAATAGATTTTTGATAGTTTTTGTAATGGGTAGGGAGACACAGGAAAAAATAGTGCTTATTTTTCTGTCCTGTAGGTGGGGCTGCTGCTACAAATGGCCTTTCCCAGTCTCATAGTCTGTCTGCCTAGCTTTTACTGTCTGTCTCTTTCATTTGTCCCTCCTAGTGTGGCTTTACATTGAAGCTGTGTCTCTTTCAGTTGTTCTCCCCCCCCCCCCGACTAGCTTTTCATTCATCCATGCAGCCCTGGAAGCAACTTACATTACTGTGTGTGGGGAAAGTGAAATGGAGCCAAGGATTGGTAAGTAGAGTGCGGTCGCACTCAGATCTGTTTATTGTCGCATCTTCCTGCTGGTACTGTCGGCGACTGTTCTAACAAAATAACAAAAATGATTTATCGGTATGTGCATGAATTCATAGCAAGGAGGTTATGGCCAGTCAAGCAGGGGTTAAGGAAAGTGAAATGAGCCGAGGATCAGTGAGTGGAATGTGGTGCTTTAAACAGGGTTTCATGTCATGATAGCGAAGTTTTTACAGTGCCAACAATGACAGTGAGGGCAAGTCGCTGAAAACCGCAATGGCGACTTGCACAATAGCGAGCTGCATAACAGCGACACTCAGCCCCATGTACAAGACCTAAGAGAAACAACAAGATTTTTTATGTGGGGGTCTGTGCCCCCCACACCTCCCATGTGGGGGGCTTTGCCCCCCGCACCCCACATAATTAAGATTCTCAACTCCGAGGGGGGCTTGACATTGGGGTAAAGTACAAAAAGTACATGCAGCAAAATGAATCACACACTGCAAGCTCTGAACCCAGAGCCTTCTGCAGTAGGGGCGTACACCCTACCATTACACAAGATGGCTAGCTCGGAATCACACTGCCAGACTTCCTGCCATATCTTATTACCACCTTCCCCCTGTCCCACATGCAGCCCATTCCTACACTCGCTGTTGTCATACTGCCTCACTATTACCCGACTTGCTATTGTTTCACAGTTGCTTTTCTAATGGGCAGTCATACTGAGTATCTCATACTGAGTCACTCAATTTGACCACACCAGTATCACTGGATACTTTTAAACAGCACACACACTCATGGTTCATTCAGGGTGATGGCTTCTTCCCCATACTGTTGGTGGATGTTTGTGAAAGAAAAAAGATTTAGTCATATCAGTAGCATTTCCTAACTAGAATGTTATGGGCAGCCCAGCAGAGTTAGTGAAGCCAGATAGTGAGTAAGACATTTGAAGCTAGTCGGTCAGATGTTGGGTCGGAAGCCGAGGACGGATTTGTTTTATTTTCTCTATGATTCAAAAATGTGCAAGTAGCACAGTTAATGTGTTGTGTGGTACATTACTTCAGTTTTGTGTGTTTTGGGACCATTTGCGAACGTGGAAGGTAGGGATTTCTGTTGCCAAAAAAAAAGTGCTGCAAACTGCACAGTTGCCATACCGAGTGTGGACAGCTTGGACATGGCATGTCCAGTGATTTATTTTAGTTTTGATGTGGTCATATGTGTGATGGGACCAGATCCGTGATGTTATGCTGGGATAACATCACGTGTTCAGTCCCAGACGGACCAATCAGAGCCCAGCATTCTTTCTTGCTATTGTATAATAATACATAAACAAAGAAGTACAACCATAGTTTATTCACGATCATAATAGTGGGGTCCTGTGTCTTCATGATACCCTTAAAATGTGATAGTACCTGCAACAGGAACAGACAGTGTGAACTACCAAGCTTACATCCTAGTCTATATTTGCATTCTACTGCAGCTACTTACAGTTAAAGCTTACATATACAACAGTACTACGCATCCTATTGCATACTGACTTACAGTATAAGGCTTCCTACCTACCAATTATTCAAATTGCACAAGCATTCCATACTTGGTTGCTGTCTGAGCAAGGGAACCAATACATCTTGGACCTGTTTTTCAAAGCCCCTTCCCCCAAGGCAAACCACTGTTCATTGTAACTTATTTTGTTGACAAACTCTTAAAAAGTGACTGCTGTGCTTTAAAATGAAATATACTGTACTGTACTGTACTGCCTATCTCTACACTCTGTTTCCTCTTAATACATCAGTCTGACAGAAAGAATGGGGTTGCCTTAACTTTTAACTCATTTTAACTTTTTAGTTATAATATAAAATGTAACAAATCAATATTGTTACCTGATATCCTAACAGTAAGTACTGCTGCTGACCAGGCTAATGAGCTGGGTTCATGTCCCTAGCCCAGGCTCTTGTACATCGTGTACAGCAATAATGTGGTGTGTCAATCTCAGAAGCCACCTGATTCCGAGGAAGATGGGTGGCTCCTGTCATTAATGTAACTGCCCCTGGTGGGCGGGGGCAGTGAGCCATGCAGGCAGGAATACATGTCTTGCCTCCAGACCAGCATGATGAAGGTATTGGCATAGAATATAATGGTGTTATGTATTCAGTGCTGTGCCAGCAAATGCCAATCAGAGTGAGGTGGGTGGGTCTGGTCCAACTCAGAAACCTAACTGGCCAGAATGATTTATTGTCTCTGGAGGTGTTCTAGTCTGTTCAGGTGGGATGATTCTGCTACACTTCTCCACCCAGTTATGGCACCTGACCTCTGGGTCCTCTTCCAACACATACTCCCCCAGGTTAGGAATGCCCTAGACAGCCTGCCTACCAGCTACATAGCTGGTAACATCTAGAGAATCAAAATAAATAATGAGGCGACAGGCGTTGGTTATCTAGGGGCATATGGTAATCACTCTAGGGCTTCAGGAAATGGGCCAGAGGAGATTCTGGCCATCTAAGTAAGGAAGCAAAAATATAGAGTATCCAGAGCTTCCACATCAGCACTCCTTAAATGAGGGAGCTCTCCTGATGTTGACCACTTAAATGAGGGAGATTTTCGTGGGGCATCAATGTGTATGCCTAACTGAATGTAAGCTGCTAGAAATGCATTGCTGAAGTCATTTGAAGACAGGAGGACTTGCCTGTTCTTTGAGTCTGATGATTTTAGGGACATGGACAAGTGTCATAAAAAGTGGGGGATGCTCAAAGGAATGGCAAAATCAACGAGACCCCCTGAAAATAAGGACATTGAAAGGTAGAGTATTATAAATCAGTAGTGTGGCCCATTGCAGGCTGACAGTTGATCAGTGGAACTTAAGAACTACCTGCACGGCTGATCAATCATTGTCCAGCATACTGTAATGTTTACGGAGAGCCCCCAACCCCCCAACATGCACAATTATGCCAGCACAAGCATTTTGATGATGTTGAATAACAGATTTCCGGCAGGGTCAGTTTTCATAAATCCTTCAAATCTAGGCCTGGATTAAGTACAAGTCATAATACTCTCAACAAATTACGTTTTATTGACTGCAGACACATTGCAAAGTCTGCTTACAATACAAAAACCTTGCAGGTTGTAAGCAAGTTTACAGTCATATTTGGCAATGAAATTACCACTTTCTTATTGAAATGGCAGATATGATTTACCCATAATTCTCTTTGGTGACTTCACATGGGTGGGATCTCCACCTGTAGAAAAACAAACATTATAAATATAGCAGCCACTCAGAGCTCATGAGGGGACTCCTCCCCAGCACTCCGAGGGGGCAGGCCTGCGTTCTATAGATGGTGTCTCTCTAGGTGATAAATACAGAACGTGCAGTGGGGACCTGTGTGATAAATTGTTTATGTACACAAGCGCAGTCTGACCTCAGGTAACCTTATGAGTGGTTTAACCCAAGTGAAATGTGCCTGGGGTCTGACTGCTTGAGGGTAGATAAAAAAAATTATCACAGTTTCCCCACTGCATGTTCTGTTTATGCAATAGGCTAGTCAGTTTTTGTATGATTTTTTTTAATGTACTTATTTAAATGTTTTTTAATTAAGGAAAAATAAAAGGATTTTTTGAGCTCTGCTGCATGTGGCTCTGCAGTGCTGAGCAGCTTGCTATGGATGTTGGTGAGGGGGATAAGGATGCCACAACCTTACATAGATAACATGACTTTGTATTGGCATGAAATGTGTGTGGGAGGTGCTCAGCAGTCTGTAAGAAAAAAAAACATGATGGCTCCATTTCTCACTTAGCAAGAGTGTGAGGGTCTCAGTGAATTAAGGCCATTCTTTGCTTTGTCTTTTCTATTAAAAAAAAAAGCTGATTTATCTGCCATGATCCTGCATTTGGTGTTTGGGGATTACTAGTATTGCACAGCTGGGGCCAAATTCACAAAGGTCAGCGCAAGCTGCACCAAAGGCAGCTTGCGCTGACTGCCAGTGCACTAGGGACCCTGTGCCCAATCCACTATCGAGTAGGCTCCAAGAAGCAAAGTCCTACAGCTTGCACCAACCCTGGCACTGCATCAGACAGACAGTGCATCCTGAAGGAGTGTTACAAGCCGCGGAGCAGCCATGTGGCAATAGAACCATGGACAGCAGTCCTTGGTGGCTATCAACCACCCCACCACAGCCCGATTCCCTGTCAATTGTCAAAACTAATCCATGGCGGCACCCCCCAGCCCCGAACTCCCATAATGATTCTAGTAATATATAAATGACACTATTCAGTATCCCTGGTAGTCTAGCACCCTCCCAGCCCTAATCTCCACAACAATTCTAGTAATATGTATATGACACTATTTAGTATCCCTGGTAGTCTAGCACCCCCACTCCCATGCCCTGATCCCATTACGATATTTTTAAAATATTTAGAATAAAATAGTTATATACCCTGGTGGTCTAACACATGCTGCACATGTCAAAACCCTCCCACAGGACACGTCTAAGTACCCTTAGACCAGCCCTGGCTAATGTATGGGTACTTAGAATGTAGCACTGGGGCACTGGTGTCCTTGAGGTATGTGCGACCACATTTGCAATAACCGCTCTTTGTGTCTTCCAGGGTCCCCCAGAGTCAAGATACAATTTGGTTGGTGGCCAGGCCTTCAAGCAGCGGTCAGCAGCTAGAGTGGCGACCAGGGTAGGGATGCTGCTCCAGGACATGGGTCTTCCGAGGGTTTATATCCGGTGGGAAGCCAAATGTGTCGGTGGTCCCCTAGGAGGGGAAGACCAGGGATGCTGGAAGACAGTGAAGAGGCTGCTGGCCAAGAAGAAGGACTTTTGAACCATTGGGCAATGGGGCTTCATGCCATCCTCATCTGGTCCCGGTCAATCCAGAGGTCCAGCAGGCCAAATGGGGAGGGGGTGGCCTCTCTCAGTAGGCTTGGCATTCAGGTCAGCCAGGAGATGGGGGGAGTGAGGGGGGCCAGTAAATGGGGACCGTGGTTGAACATAGTCAGATTCAGGCCTCTGGTAAAGTCCGAATAGCCGAGATGGGGCACTTGACTGGGGGGGGGGGAGTACAGAGGTGGTTAGGAGCACTGCAGAGGATCTTGTAGGAACTGAGTGAGCAGTCAGCTTCGGGGGTCGGATGTTTTCCATCCTGTGATATCTCAGGAGGATCACTAAGAGATGGAATAGTGGTAAGGGGCGGTGATGAGCCGAGTTCTTCTGAAAGGCTTGTGACTCCCTCTGGTTGGCATGAAGGCAGACACGAGCACCCAGACCCAGGGGCAGGGTCATGGTCTGCCTGCAGCTGGTATATCTATACTTCAAGGATAATGGCGCCTGATTGGGGCGGCCGTACAGCCTTGGCCAGTATGACCATGGGTTAGTGGATCCTCCCGGATGCGCATGCTGCAGTTAATCTGGAATATTATTTAATAAACTCATGGCTGTGGCCATTTCCTCCAAGACATGTGTCAGTGTGTTTCTTTCCAGAGAAGGGGGTATGGAGGGCTACCAGATAAAGCTGTATTACTGGATTGAGGAGCTGCAATATGTGGACTGGACACTAGAGAACAGAACATTAAATGTACTGTTTAAAATTGTAAAACAGACTATTTCTTTTGAAACAAGGATGGTTCTAATTATCAATTTGCTGTTAAATCTTTTGTTAAGGGAATGATAGTAATTGGATACAGCCTGTGGGTGGATACTGGAGGCTCTGTGTGGGAAAATTAAAGTTAAAAGTAGTGCCAGCAGGCAGGCGGAAGGGTGGAGTTGATGATGAGTTTACTATGTAGATAAATGTTTGATGGCAAGTTTACTATGTAGATAGATCTAAGAATGCACAATTATCACACAGTAGCTCAGATAAACACATTTATCACATACATTTTGAGTCCATACCTATTGCATAAATACTTTTACTAACACGGTCCCTACACCTGGAGAACAATCTTGGATAATGGATGACTGAAACTCAGGGCTAAAGCCCACCCCCAACCCCCCAGGAAATATGTCATTCTGTTCCCAGTCTTTCCCTTCAATACAGTGGTAATGCACTCACACATATACACAGTGCACACACACAAAAAAGACAAACAAAAACAGACTTATTGAGAATGAGGTATAAGGGAAGGCTAATTGGGTAAATGAGGGTAAAGCAGTAGCACTAAAATATCATGCTGAACACTCCGAAACAGTATCCCCACTCTCTCCTTCCCACTACTTGGCAGTCCCACAGTCGCCAAGAGGGTAGACCCTACTTTATCCTCCCCAAACCATTGGAGAGATCACACTATTATGTTGTAGTGCGTAACTTACTGGAGTCTATGGTCACTGGCCAGATCACTGGGGCTCTTAAACAGATACATTGCACAAACAAATAAAACAATTCAAAGGGGCCCCTATTTGTAATCCAAGAAGGTATGCTGTACACAGGTCTTTTGCCTGGGCATATTGAATTTAAAATATGCCCCAACCTGCCTAAGACTTCTGAAGCCCCCCGCCCATCCCTAATCGAGATGCAAGGCCTGAACCTTGATAATTATTCTTGAATCTGGAGTCTCCTTGCACACCACATCTTCAGTGGCAACTGTAACCAGCTCTCACTCAGCTCTGTGCCCCCTCCCAAAATGGCCTTTCACTGAACTTCTGGATCTTTTATCTAGAGTGACACAAGGCACCGGCCTCTCCAACCCACCTTGCCTCTGCAATGCGATACCTCTATGTAAAGGGAAACCACCATCAGAGCTGTAGGGGTTGGATGGCCCTGGCCCTCTTTAGTTTCCCATTGCAGAGGTGCTGCTGGCCTTCTGCTGTTTGCTTCCTGCTGGTTGGAAAAATCCCCAGAAGGGAAAAATACCTCAGGGCCAATTACTCATCTCCATTCTCCTTCCTCTGTCTGTGCTGTGAACTGCAGCCCGATCCTCCTAGTCAGTTCAGATGAGAAGTGCACTCTCAAGGCCTACCGGCCTCCACAGAACAATGGTTGCCTGTATCGCTCTGCAGTCCTGGCTCACAGTCTCACTGCAGCCCTCCCTTCACACTGAGCTAGACTGAGCCCAGATCGTTCACTCCACTGTTCCTTTTTTGCTCTTTCATGTGGCATCCTGATTGGCTGCAGATGCATGAAAAGAATGCACTGTTGCTGTGCAGTCCAGCTCTACAAAAATCCTGAGGTTATTACTGGGTGCTCCATTGTAAGGCAAACTGCGTGTGGCCTTTCACCCTGTCCCAAGCAGTTCTGGGGGGTCAGAGGTCTCCTGTACCATGGGTACCACCATCTTTGTTCACAATTATAGTGTCCTTTTTAGTTGGTGCCCTCCACAGCCTTGGCTGCATCTTCTGAACACTTCAGGAGTTCCTATCCACTTTCTTCCCATCCCAGCTGCCTGTCATGGGGCAAGGAACATCTCTGGTAGTGCATGCAGCCTGAATGCTATTGCAGGGGAACTGCACTGCCGTTCAAGCAGTGTGGCAAATCAAAAGTGCCAGCCATTGGTGCTCTCCAAGCCCTCCAGTGCCAAAGAAACAGCTGCTGCTCCTGCCCACCTCCCAAGCCTGGTCCCCACAGCTGCAGTCTGAGGATACCAAGTGAAGACAGACTTTGGCTACTTATGGATGGGGGCTGGGATTCCGAGGAGACTGCAGGTAAGCCAACAGATGTGAGTCTTACATGAACATTTTTAACAAACCATTTAAAGAGCAAGTGCTTAGTAAGTATATGTATCTTAACGAATACAGGTTTGGGGCCTTTAGATGCCTCTGTAATCATTTTGATTGCTTTTATTTGTTTCTTTCATTACATTTTCACAATTTTACAGTATTTGTATTTTGCTAACTGCTAGCAAAAAATGAATCCAGTGGAATTCTTGTATTATGATGTCAGAAAAGTTTTACTGGCAAAGCTGGCAGTGTATTTCAATGGGAAACTGCAAAGCTGCTTTCAGATTTTTATAGAAAAATAACACTTTGTACCACCAAAATATTATATATTTTTAATATAAATATGTGACTTTTTTGCCATTGTAAATTTTTTATTGTTTTCAAAAGAACAAAAGTAAGTCAACATCCAACATCTTACAGAGCTATGCAAGTTTACATAGATGAAATTATATAGGATAGTCCTCTTACCTCAACAAAGATACCCCAGGATGTGTATAGCGGAGGCTATAAAACTAGACAATTTGGGATATGCACACTTCTTTATGCATCTTATAAATGAGAAATTACTGCCTGCAGGGATGGGCCATTTACTGTACTTTATAAAATTTATTTGAGATCTTTTGAGGAGATCAGACAGGATGCGAGTTGTAGACTTACTGATTTGGACATAAATATGTGGCGTGTTCAACTCTCTAAGCTGAAGTTACATGAGTTTTACATATCCGTAAAGATCACTTGGGGGTTTGAGTCATACCTTTCTCTCTTAACTTGCCCAAACTTAGGAGACTGTACACTAGATTTAGAATGGAAAGCTATAATGCTCAGCATATTCTTTTTAGGCAGAGAAGAGATGGAGTATTATCCCCGCTCTGTATATGTGGAATGGGGACTATTGACGATCTTAAGCATGTGGTACTTCAATGCCCTAGATTTGAAATCTATAGGAAAAACCTTTTGAGTAGACTGTTGGGTGATCTCAGCCTCCCCCCTGAGGAATTACTTAAATATTTATTTTCCACAAGAGAGAAATATACAGTAGAGACTCTAGCAAAATTTCTCCTGCTAACTCGCCTATAGACTTTTGTACAAGGAGGGTCGCCTGAATGCTTGGAGATTAGTGCAATATATTTATGGAGATTTTACGTTATTTGTATAAAAATGTAAGTTTGCTTGTACTTATTTATTTATTTTAACTCTGTCTTGTACTGTTTCTTAGTATATTGTAACTGCTTTATGCTGAACAATAAAATGTACCTACCTACCTGCCTATAGGATAGCAAGTATAATACAATTCAGACCTGTTTAAAAGAAAATATGCCTACCATCTAAAACCATTATACATAACACAATACAAGTGAAACCAAAACAATTCATTCTTATGCTCTTTAACTAGATTAGCTTACATATATTAAATAACTGTTTTATAAAATAAGTCCCCAACTCAATGTATCTAAAAAGAGTGTCCATGCTTTATAGAATAAGTCTGGTTTGTTAGGAACATTATAACTTATACGCACATTGATAAATATGTGATTTTTGATAACCTGTGATCTTTTGCTATAGTTTAGCAGGTGCCATTTTCTTCATAACCAGATTTTACTTGGGAGAAGAAAAGAGAAGCAAATTATTGTTTTAAAAATTGTAAAATCATATAGATGGGCCACAATAGTGCAAACTTATAAAAGTCAAAGTTTATTGCTGAAAGAAGTGCCTAGTTCTTTTGAAAAATATAGAAAAATATGTTTAGTTTCTCATTTAAATACATTGGGCTCCTAAATAACTGGCTGTTTTTGACATCACAATACCATAATTCCACTTAATTCTTGTTTACTAGCAGTGTACAAAGCAAAGGTAAAAGCCCAGCTATTTCACAACCCTAACAAATATTTTATTGTAAAAGTATGGAGTAATTATTAACACATCACAATATAATAAATACAATAACGAGTTGTCAATTTATTGGAAGTAAACACCTGCTCTTTAAAGGGACACATTCATGTACAGTGTTATACGTAGTTTGAAAGCACATGTAAAGTTCTTTTAATTGAGGTATTGGGCATACCTATAGCTGGAAGCAGTCCAGAGATATAGATGACTGAGTCTGTGCAATAGAAATACTACATTAGAGCCATTCTTGGAACCTTGTGATGTCAGGGATGATCAAGCAGTGCTTAACTCAGTGCAGTTAGGCACTGCTTGATCTTTACTGACATCACAAGGTTCTAAGAATGGCTCTAATGTAGTATTTATATTCACAGACTCAGTCATCTATATCTCTGGACTGCTTCCAGCTACAGGTATACCCAATATCTCATTCAAAATAATTGTTCATGGGCTTTCAAACTATGTATGACACTGTATATGAATGTGTCCCTTTAAATCTAAATGGACCAATATCAGGCAGTGGAGGGTGTTTACAGGGTCCCTTTCACAGGCACAACATGCACCTCAGCCTTTTGTTTTTTCCATAGAAATGTTTCCACTCCAAAGCATGAGGGGTGGTTTCTCAGCCTTGTTTCTACTGTCTCAAGCCAGCATCCCCTTCCCCCAGCACTCACTTGTCAGTCATGAAGTTCCCCCATGAATTGCCCCTCGCGGCAGGGCCAGTGAGAGAAGGGCCATCCTCCCCTTTGGCACACTAATCCAGATAAGGCTAATGGTAAGTGATGGGTGGTTGCGTGGACCCATGACCAGTAGGCAGGTGAGTGGAGGTGACATGCATCCTGGAACCATGGCTGCCCCCACCACTAACTGCAGTCAGCCATTTGAGCATCATTGCTACCACCAGGCCTCCACATGGTGGCTGCCAAGAGCTGAGTCAACTTGCCATTCCAAACTGGGAAAGAACAGGTGCCAAGCAACTGCTCAGTCCACTCCCATCCTCCCCCCCCCCCGTTGTTAACTGGTGACCTGAGCATATTCCCAGACTTGGGTCACCAGTGTGGGAGAGGTAAGCCGTAAAGCGCTTTAGCTCTCTGCACCAGCAGGCTGGCTTACCTCATTCCTTTTGAACACTATGGTAGACATGAAACCCAGATGTGCAGTGCTGCATACCCAAAAACAGTCAACTACACTTGCAAGGGATGCAGTTTTCTTTGAAAATCAGAAAACACAGGCTTAACCCTTGTTCATTCACAAACATTTAATCACATGTCTTATATGTTGCCTTAGTTTTTAGGGGTGCCACTGGAACATAGAATACATCTGTAATCAAACACAGTCCATTGCACAGCCCACCACTGGATTATATTTGATTACTGGTACGCACCTCTAGAAACTTAGTGAACATATAAGAAATATGATGAAAATTGTGAATGAGAAAGGGTTGAGTTTGTTATATCTGGATTTGTTTAGAAATATAGAAACATAGATTTTGATGGCAGATATGGACTGTCTGAGCCACCTAGTCTGCTTATTCCTTACCTGTTTAAACTCCAGATCCTGAATGATCAGCAGCTTTCCCTCTCTTTTCTATCACTAGGGTTGCCTTCTGTCTATTCCACGCATTCTTGAACTCACCAATCATTTTAGCCTCTACGACGCCTCCACTGGGAGGCTGTTCCAGGCATCCACCACCCTTTCTGTGAAAAAAAACTTCCTCATATTACCTCTTAGTCTGCCCCCCCCCCAGCCTCATATTGTGACCCCTTGTTCTTGCACAGCTCTTCTTTTGAAAGATGCTGCCCTCCTGGACCTTGTTGCTTACCCTGAGGTACTTGAATGTCTCTATCATCTCCCCCCTCACCCTCCTTTCCTCCAGTGTATACATATTGAGGTCTTTCAGTCTGTCCTCATATGTTTTCTGGTGCTATCCTTTCACCATTTTTGTTGCCCTTCTCTGGACCACCTCCATTTTGTCAATGTCCTTCCAGAGATGTGGTCTCCAGAACAAAACACAGTATTCCAGATGTGGCCTGACCAATTGTCTGTATAGTGGCATCAACATCTCCTGTTTTCTACTGGTGATGCCCCTCCCTTTGCACCCCAGCATCCCTCAAGCCTTCCCCACCCCCTTTTCACATTGCTTGGCCACCTTCAGGTTGTCCATTATGTTTACCCCCAGGTCCCTTTCCAGTTTTGTTGTTGTTCGTATCCCCTCCCCCCATTTTATATTACTCTCCAGGATTCCTGTGGCCCAAGTGCATGACTTTACACTTTTTTTGTATTGAAATTAAGCTGCCACACTCTTGACCACTCTTCCAAATTGCCTAGGACTCTTCTCATTTTTCCTACCCCATCTGGAGTGTCTACCCTGTTGCAAATCTTGGTGTTATCCATAAAGAGGCTTCCCTTCCCTTTCAGCCACTGCACAATGTCACTGATGAAGAAAGTGAAGAGGACCAGCCCCAGAACTGAGCCCTGTGGCACCCCACTTACCACTCCTCTCTCCTGGAATTGAACTCCATTTACCACCGCCCTCCGTGTCCTGTTGCTCAGCCAATTTTGGACCCAGTGTACTACCTTGGGACAAACTCCCAGACTGCACAAATTGTTTACTAGCCTCCTGTGTGGGACAGTGTCAAATGCCTTGCTAAAATCTATGTAAGCCATGTCCGCTGCCCTTCCCTGAGCCACCACCCTGGTTACCCAGTCAAACAAATCTACCAGATTTGTTTGACAAGATCTCCCTGCTGTGAATTCATGTTGCCTCAGGTCTTGAGCCCCACTAGCCTCCAGGTATGCCATAGTCCTTTCCTTTAACATGGATTCCATGATTTTCCCCACTACTGAGGTCAAGCTGACTGGCCTGTAATTTCCAGCCTCCACCTTCCTCCCACTCTTGTGTAGTGGTACCACATCCGCCCTCCTCCAGTCCTTTGGTACCACTCCCTCCTCTAGTTATTTGTTAAATAGGGCTGTCAGTGGTGCCACTAGTGCCTCCATGAGTTCTTTCAGTATTTTGGGATTCTTTCCATCCGGTTCCTTTGCTTTGTCCACTTTTAGTTTTGAGACTTCCTTTAGGACTCTCTCCTCCATGAATGGACTGGTGTCCACCCCTCCCCCGTGTGTTTCCACTCCCTCATTTTGGTCCCTCCCCTTCCCCTTCCTTTGTAAATATTGAGCAGAAGTATTTGTTTAGAATTTCTGCTTTTTCTAGGTCCCTCTGCACCCCCCCCCATTCAACCTCACAATGCCTCCATTGGTCTTTTTCCTTTCCCTGATATACATGAAGAAGGTTTTGTCATCTTCTTTTACTGATTTTACTATCCTTTTTTCAGTTTGCACCTTTGGAAGATGTATGGCAATTTACATATGCAAGCTTTACTCTGACCACTTGCAAATTTTTATGTGGTTGCATTAGTATAGGTGGCCAACATTGTGGTTCACCTTGTCATCTGGTGGTTAGCTTTTATTTGCATCTCAGCTGAACTCTAATTACACAGTAGCCCCTGTTAACAGTCATAAAGAGAAAGAAAAAGTGAGTAAAAAAATACATCTGAAACAGGACTGACTATTGGGGGAGTACACTAGATTATTTTGATTGCATTGAACAGCATGCTGTATCAACAAATACATGAACTACCATAACTTCAAATCTTTTACGAGACAAGAAAGTCATTTTTTGTAAAGAAAAAAAAAACATGGGTGGCAAAATACAAAGTTGCAGGAATCACAATAGATGAAGATGGGAACTCACACTGTGGACAGTCATTAAATGAAACATGAATTACTACGCAAACATGACTCAGTGTCACAATATTACATCTGTGGACAAAATGTTCTTTTGCAGAAAACATATGAACATTGTCGAGGGAGCCCTGATACACTTGTTAAGTTTAATTCCTCCAAAATGAAAGCATAGACAGGAAGTATGGTGCTGGCTGCGTGACAAAGCTCCCCCCCCCTTATTTTTCCTTGGCTTTACCCAGACCAATTACAGAGATGAAAGACTCCCATCTCCCAGTTTGAGGTCACTGTGCTGTCTTCACTCTCGGCCTGTCACCTGTGATTCACTAAAGTAATACTGTGCTCAACTGCTAATGTGAAAGTGTGGCAACAGAGCAATCAGCCTAAGTGTTTCTGAAGTAAGTCTCTGCCGTTTGTGGAACGGTTTCCCCTGAATCACAGCATTACAGGTGACCCGCGTCCCAAAGAGTTAGGCACTGATGTCCAACCTTGACTCCAAATTGCTACCACTTGCCCACTAGCTTAGTTAGATCAAACAGAAGATCACCTAGAAAAATAAATACTGCATTTCTCTTTCAATTAGATCCTGAAGGGATAGGGGGCATGATTAGTGTCAAACTGCTTCTCACTTTCATGAACATCTGTTTTCCATTCTTTTTTCAGCAACTTATCAGGAGGTCTGATGCTAGCACTGTAGAAAGAAGCTGTTGGTATCCAGCATGAACTTTCAGCACATTAAACAAGATTGGAGCAATTTTCAGCCAAAAAAACACTGGTAACTCAGATGATTACACAGCAGACCATCAACAGAGTGCTCTCCTGGGCCCGGCCATAACCTACAATATGAGATGATGGTATTCATGGTCTCCTGGTAAACATTTCCTTCACTTGTTTCTCTTGGCTAATCTCACAAAGTCCTACTGATGATTTTTAATTATCCCTTTAATTTTTTGAGCTAGAAGTTCAGTCATTGCCTTTTTCATTTCTGAATCCTGCATGTTAGGGAAAGGCCTTTGTATAGATGCAAGGTAATGTTCAAATTTTCAACGGTGTATCTGTTATCAAATTTAGTAGGAAATTCAATATTTCATGTTTGATAGCCATATCTGATTACTCCAAGGTTTGTTTTTCCGTTTGTGAACTAAGTAGCAACATTTTTATTTTCTTTCTGCATATATATTCAGTGGAAAAATAACTCTGTTACTGCACTAGTTAAGGTTCAACATAATGCCAATTGGGGTGTTGCCCTTTTCAGAGTGGGGGCTTTACAAAGAATGGCATTTACCTTTAAGCTAATGCTCTTGCTGAGATGCTGTGACTTTCACTCTCATTCTGAGCTCCATATGAGCCCTTGTGTTTGTTATTAGGCAAGACAGGGCAGTTACATTTTTTAGAGTACTCTTTCCCCAGAGTTCAGTGCAATTCACAATAATAATGCTAGTAAAATTACAAACAATTAATTAGACAGCAAAAAATAATCAAAAATTTCAAGCAATAATTTAAAACAATCAGGAAAATGTTTCACAAAAGTGATAGGTTTTTAAGGAGGTCTTAAATGCCTGAAATTTATCAGCAATGACTGTGTGTGTATGTCTTATAGCATGCATGAGTACCTGTGCAAACAGAAGCACTGTTGCAAATTGGGTATCATGGATTTCTATATGTAGCTGCTTCTGCGGCTAGAAGTCAGTGTGTATGTCTTACATCTGCAACTGTAGAGGAGCAGACCCCCTCAGGGGCTTGCACTTCTGCAAACAAAAGTACAATTACAAGTGGGGGGAGGGCAAGATGGTGGAAGAGGAGAGGGAGTGAGGGGAACATGAGGGACTCTCTCCCCTGTTAATGCTCCAAATTTCTGTAGTTTAATGCTTATTTTGGTCCACTCACATTTATTTATTTATTTTAAAAGTTTCCACCAGGAAAGACATACTGAGCAGTGTACAGCTCATTTCAAGAAGCATCCTGGGGGATATTTGAGTGTCACATGAGTGTGTAGTGACTCCCAAAACACTCCCGTTGCTCTCTTGTTGGCTGCCCATTAAAATCCCTTCTGGGTCCATATGTGTGCAGCAGGTTAGTGAATAAATAACCTTGTTCACAATGTTCTTTGGGAGCCAATCGACGTGCCTTTACTGAACTGTATTGAACTGTCTTCACAGCTCCTAAGCACCAAGATACATGATAGTGTGCTCTCTGGGGGGCTTGTTTCAGCAGAGGTGATTTCAAGCTGTGGTAGATAGAACCTATGAGAACTCTTGCATACTCATGTGCAATCTATTAAAGTGGCATCTAGAGAGCACTTGGTATGAGAAATCAAAGTGGTTCATTGAAAGATCTGAAAGATTTTTTTCATCAATTTCCTGAGAGGCAAAGAGCAAAAATTGGAAAGCCAAAGGAATTGACATCTGAGGCAGGTAAATGCAAGGCTAAGTGCAACCAGAGGAAAGCAGCAACACTCAGAAGAAGAGAATTTATCTGACACTCTCAAAAAAAGGATGTTAGATGTAGGATTGAAAAACAAGAGTCAGTGAAGTAGTGCCAAAGATTTAACTCCAGTGTAAAACAATCTGAGATAGTTTCTTCTGTAAATGACCAGTCAGTTTGAACACCAGAACTACATGACAGACAGCAGAACAAAGACATTATGCGGCCCAGTCAACAAAAAAAAAAAAACGTTACCACTGTACACCAGTCAGCTCTTGAGCTAACAGAGAATACAGGGGGCAGCAGTCTTGACAAGCTGAGTGAGCTAAAACCTTCTTTAATTAACTCCTCTTTAACTAATATTAATCTAACAGCCTCAGGACGTCTGCATAAAGCTGGGACTATTGAGCAGAGCACTATAACCAATATGGCTTACACTATAACAAAAAAGAAGGGCTATCTAAAACAGAAAATGTCAGTGAAAAAACAGTAGCATTATGACTTCAGTTCTAAGTGTTGGGGAAAGGGTGAAATTGCTGGAAGAGAATTTAAAACTGATTGAGAACCCAGGGTTTGATTTTCAAAGGCCGACACAGGGCTTGCATCAAGTCCTGCGTCAAAGTCATTTTTTGGTGCAGCTGTGCCAAACTCCATGCCGCAGTGGCACCCAATTTTCTATTGTTGGGTGCAGTTGTAACAGTTTCCTCAGTTTACAGCAGCTTGCACCAATGGTTTGGCACAAGTCCCGTAAAAAGGGTCCCCCAAATGGCACAAGTTAAACCAGAGAAAAGCTGGTCTACCTCACATCATTTGGTACTCAGGACTGAAAATCCCAACCATCATTCAGGAGTATGACACAAGCCCTGTGTGCTAAATGATCGGCACACCAGGGGCTTACGGCATTCTCGGGGCTCTGAAAATTGAGCCCCCAGTATTTATAAAGGCCCTTAGTAGTGCAATATCTGAAAGCTCAGCAGTATCTTCAAGGGTGAACTGAGTGTGGAAATTGCGGGCTATAGTACTAATAAGAGTAGTTCTTTTCCACTCCCCAGTAACTTTGAATTCTTCTTTGTACATAGCACATCCTCTCAAATAACTAGCACATTGAATGAGGAATTCCCTGATATTATACATATGGGGCTTAAAGCAGCAAAATTAAAACTCTGCAAAGTAAAAGTGCTCTGTCTTTAAAATCGCCTGAAAGGGTAAACAAAGTAAAACAGAAAAATATGTCAGACTGTTGCTTTAATTTAGCAGGCTGAAAATGCACAAGGAGACATAGTCAACTCTGATGTTTGTTTATTTATTTATTTATCAACAGTTTGGAAAACCTGTGAGCAGAAGCTCTTTACATAGGTACCATGTCAGGGGATAACCCAGTCAGGACAACAATTACAAAACAAAGGTTACATTTCATGTGATAATAGGTAAAAATACATCATGTGAGTTAAGGATCAGACAACATGAGTTTGGCGGGAACAAATTCAGATAGTAGTGGAGGCAAGAGCAGTGGGTGCAGAACAGTTGGGGAAAACAATGACAGAGACACTGGAAGCAATGTATTACACAGATAAGTCGGAGGCACCGTACAAAGTATGCCTGTGTCAGAACATTTCCTAGCTTGCTAAGGACAAAGATTGGGGGAGGGTGGAGACGGTGAAAGACAAGAGAGGGAGGGGCTACATTATTGGAGGGAAAGGTATGGGGCAAGGATGGGAGGTGAAGGGAAGAGGAGAGAGAATGAGTAAGTGCAAAGAAAGAAAGCTGGGGTGTGGAAGGGGAAGTGCTTAAGGTTTGCCGACCATTGTGAACAGGTGTGGAAAGGGGTAGGAGACCTAGCTGTAGCAGTGGCAGGATGCCACAGTGGTAAGGTATTGCCTGAGCTGATGTTTGAAGGAACTCAGGAATGTTGCATTGATTTTTCTCGGGTGGTAGCGAATTGATCCAAAGTGGGGCTCTATAGGTAAAGGATCACTGCCCAAGTGCTGTACAGCAATGTGGGGTTCTGAACACCCAGTTGCTGGATTTCCTGGTTGTATGCTGGTTCAGTGCCAGACTTAGGAGAGCTTGGACACCAGGTGGCATCAATCCAAGGCTAACTTTTTTTTAGCAATCAGGCAGGTTTGGTATCTGAGCCTGCTGTCAAATGTTGGCCTGGGCACAGAGATTGCATGTGTGGGTAAGTCGATCAGCACCAGTGAGTAGGCGGCAGGCTTTATTCAAGGTTGTTTCGATGTGCCATAGGACAGTGTCAGTGGCAGATCTGTAGATGGCAATGCCATTGTCAGCAAAGAAGATAACTGAACTATGGATGGCAAAGTGCAGGGTGTCTGAGGTCAGGTTGTGTCTGTGCCTGTACGGCATCCCTATTCTCCTGTTTTTCACCTTCATGGTGTTATCAATGTGCTGAGTGTAGGACAGGGTAGAGTCAACAGTTATACAAAGATACTTAAATTGCTGGATCAGCTCGAGGGGTGACTCCTCACCATTTTTGATGGTAAGAGGAAAGTTCCTGTGTTTGCTAAGGTTACTGGTGAACAAAATAGTCTTTTTTTTGTAATTCAGTATAACCTTGTGCTCAGCATTCATATTTCAGCGGATGTGAAGGCATTCTGGAGCTGGTCATGAAGGTGCATTGGATGGGAGTGATTGGTGAAAATAACAGCATCATCCATATGGAGCAGGATACAGCCTTGACGTGAGATTGGGAGAGTATTTAGAAATATACTAAATAATAGCAGGCCCAAGATGGAGACTTGTGGGACCCCGGAGCATACTGGCCTACATTCAGAGTAAATACCTCTGATTTTCTCTTGTTGTGAATGATTGTTTAGGTAGCTCGAGAACCATGTCATAGTGTCTGAGGAATGTCTGGTATAGTGGAGCTGGTCAATCAGGAGTGTGTGGTTCATGGTGTCAAAGGCCTTGGTTAGGTCTATGAAAGTTGCTTCAACCAAGAGCCCTTGTTCCAGAGAGTTGCGTATGAATCCAGTAAATTCAAGTAAAGCTGTGACAGTACTATGCCCATGCCGGAACCCGTGCTGTTGGGCACATTGCAACTAGTGTAGCTCCAGGTACTCCACAAGCTGGTCAGCCACGATGCACTCCAAGGACTTAGAGAGTGGAGGGCGTATTGAAATCAGACAATAATTCCCAAGGAGCGCATGGTCTCCACTGTTGTGCACTGGGAGTAATCATCACAGACTTCCATCATTGAGGGAATTGTAAGAGGCTAAGTGACAGACTGATTATTTTGGTGATGGGCACAAGGACTTCTTCCAGTGCCAGGGTTACAAACTTAAGGTATAGGGTATCTCCACTGTGCCTCGAATTCCCAAGTACTTACTTGAGGTAATGTCTGGCTTCACTTTCAAGAGACAGCCTTGAAGTAGAGTGGTGGGTGGTTAGGTTGTGATGCTGGGTTCCCCTGACTACCACTTGTTTGGGTATGGTTGAAATTGTCTGGTGGCAGGACACTGCTTAGATCTGAGAATGCCTTATTGAACCTGTCTGCGATGACTTTTGACTCCATGGTTGGGATGCCATCAAGATTTAGCACGTTAGCGGTACTCTTGGGGTCTTTCCCTGTGATATCCTAAATATTTTTCCAGAAAGACCTGCTGTTATTCCAGCTGTTAGTGAGGGTGTCTTGCAAATATTGACTTTGGGCTAATCAGATTGTCCTGGTGCATTCATTTCTTGCCTTTCTGTAATTCTGGAGGTTAGATTTGGTTCCTGAGGCCTGTGCCTTCTGCCACAGGTCATCCCTTGCTTTTAGGAGTTCAAGTAAGGCCGAGGTGATCCACTTGGACCCCTTTACTTTTCTTGTTTTAAATGGCACATGCTTGTAGCAGACTGTATTGAAATGGGTGATGAACTGACTGAGTGCTGTGTCCACATTAGTAGTGATGAAAATTTCTGACCAGTCTCGGTGCCTAAGATCAGCTTTTAGTTGTTCAACGTGACCTCGGATCAGCACCTGGTTGGTGATAGTTCTAGTAGGTGGGTTTGCAATACTTGTTAGACCAGCAGCATGTGAGGGGGGGGAGTGGTCACTAAGGCAGTCTGGAAGCATGGTGGTATCTGATATATGCTCTGGCTGGTTAGATAAAACCCAATCCAGTAGGGTACCAATCTCAGATCGGTAATTTAACCTAGTTGGGGTCTCCACTAGTTGTGTAAGATGAATGGCTGACAGTGCATCTTTGTGAGCAGAGGCTGTGGAGGAGAGCAAGTTGATGCTGAAGTCTCCCAAGCATTAATATTTCAGAGTGTAGGTTCAGGTGGCATAGGCTATTTAGCAGTGTCATGAAACTGGTTGCTGTGTTCTTTGGAGGAAAGTAGACTGAAATCACTGTAAGTGTTTTGCTGTGGGCTCCAAGGAGAAGTTTGATTGCTAGCAGTTGTACTTGGTCACCAGAGTTAGGCACAGGGACAGCGAGGCCCTGTAGCATATCTTTTATGTAGATTGCACAGGCTCCTCCTCTCTTACTGAGCTGGTCCTGCCTGAACACTGAGTATCCCAGGACAAGAACTGAGGAATCAGGAATATCAGGGAAAAGCCAGGTTTTTATTACAGAGATGACATCAGGATTGTGCCGAGTGATCCAAACCTTTAAACCAACTGGTTTAGGGAGCAGGCTTCAGATATTGATTGTGGCCATTTGAAGCATCCCTATATTTTTTGCATGAGTTTCAGAGTTAGACGGTGGGCCAGGATTTGGATGTAATGTATGTTGCCTGAAAGTAAGAGTAACAGGAGTATAAGCCCTTTTTATTGTCTCCTTGAGTAGTTTGTTGTTGTAGGTCTGAGTTCTCCATTTGGTTTGATACATGGTATAGGCTCCTTGGGAGACGAGAAGGCAAGGGAGAAGTGCCAGGGAGGGGTTCCAACACGGGCAGCAGTAAGTCCTACAATCTGAGTAGGTAGCCCCAGGGCTTATGTGTGGCTTTGTTGTCATGTTGTAGGCTAAGGTTATGGTCCCATATGCATTAAAAACATCATGCTGCTTGGCCAAGGAAGGAGGTGCAGTTACAGATCCACCTGGGAGACATAGGAGGATGAGTTGTAACAACAGTGTGGCTCCCAGGGACGGCATGGTGTCGGGGTGAGCCCTGGTACCTAACTTCAAGAGATGTTCCATCGGAAGAGGCTACTGTGGGAGGTGGAAGAGATACATCACAGTCTTCTTACCAGTACGACTGGTTAAAATGGTGTGCCAGGGAAGCGATTAGGTCATTTAAGAGTGCAATTGTGGGAAACTGAGTTTTATGCCTTTAAATGTAGACCTGCTGAGTGATTGAGCCAGGGCTGAAAAGGGAGTGGTTTACATTGATGAAAGAGCATTTAATACTGGCCAGGGGTGGAGGAAGGCAGGTGGGACAAAAATCTGCCTAAGAATGGCAATTGCAAGTGCCGCAGGTCTGGCCGAAAGTCTAGACAGAGGCACCTTTTTTTGTTTAAAAATCAGTGGGACTGTCTAGCCAATAGGAAGTGGGCAGACCGTCCCAGGAGTCAAAAGGATTAGAGGCTTCCAAGCCTTGGTCTCGCCATACCTTACTGCATGCAGAGCCGGATTAAGATGCTGGCTATGGTGGCTGGATCTGTGTGGAGTGCCGGGACCAGAGGTGCCACTTTTCAGCCCTCCAGGGCTACTGTCTCTGTCCTTTAGGGGTGGGCCAGAGATGCGGTGTAGGTGCAGCCATTATGTAGCAGGACCCAGACTGCTAGAGCCACTCTTCAGCCCAGTCAGGGGAGTCCTTCTGTGGAGAGGAGGGGAGAGGCAGAAGTTAAAGTAAAATCAGAGCAGGGAAACAGCGGGGCAGGTTCTAGGCAGGCAAAGTGGCAGTAATTACTAGGGACAAAGGAAAGAGATTAACCTGGGTGGGATAGCATGGAAACAGCAGGGAGATGAAGAGGTGCTATGAAAATGATTAATTAAAATGCAAGGAGTGGGGCGGGGGTGTCTGGGTCATGACCCATGAGGCGCCAGCCCAGCCTTTGGGAAGACAGGACACAGGTAAAGAGTAAAGAGGGGAAGAAGGGCAATAAGGACTGAGATGGGAGGGGGGTTTGGTAGGGGGGCTCAGATTGAGGATCGGGTAGTAGAAACACCGCACAAAGTGGCAATCCATTGCTGCAACAGAATAAACATTGGCTAACTATAAAATGGCAGTTTCTAGCAGTCTGACTTTCAGCTAACTGAAATGCAGCAACTCTATACTAGACAGTGCAGTATTACAAACAGTTTAACAGCTAGTTCAAATTAACTAGTAATGTACAGAATAAAATTAGGCTGTAAACTTGAAAAATCTGCCTAAGAATGGCAATTGCAAGCACCGCAGGTCTGGCCGAAAGTCTAGGCAGCGCCAAAAGTCTAGGAAGAGGCCTTTTTTTTGTTTAAAAATCAGTGGGACTGTCCAGCCACTAAGAAGTGGGCAGGTCGTCCCGGGAGCCAATAGGATTAGAGGCTTTCAAGCTTTGGTCTCACTGTACCTTCTTGCATGTAGAGCAGGGAGGAAGATGCTGGTTGCTGTGGCTGGACCCATGTTGAGTGCCGGGACCAGAGGCTCTGCTCTTCAGCCCTCCAGGGCTACTGTCTCAGTCCTTGGGGGGCAGGCAGGAGATGCATTGTAGGTGCAGCCGTCCCATAGCAGGACCCAGACCACTAGATCCACTCTTCAGCCCAGTCAGGGGCTTCCTTCTGTGGAGAGGAGTGGAGAGGCAGAAGTTAAAGTAAAGTCAGAGCTGGGGAACAGCGGGGTGGGATCTAGGAAGCAAAGTGGCAGTAATCACCAGGGCCAAAAAATGGGGATTAAGCTGGGTGTGATAGCATGGAAACAGCGGGGGATAAAGAGGTGCTATGAAAACCATTAATTAAAATGCAAGGAGAGAGGCGTGGGTGTCTGGGCCATGATGCATGAGGTGCCGGGCCAGCCTTTGGGGAGAAAGGACACAGGTAAAGAGTAGAGAGGGGAAGGAGGGCAATTAGGAGTGAGCTGGGACATGGGGTAGGGTTCGGTAGGGGGGCTCTGACAGAGGGTTGGGTAGTAGAAACAGGTCTGGCCGAAAGTCTAGGCAGAGGCACCTTTTTAGTTTAAAAATCAATGTGACTGTCCAGCCAATCAGGAAGTGGACAGACAGTTCTGGGCCAATAGGATTAGACACTTTCAAGCCTTGGTCTCACCATGCCTTCTTGAGTGCAGACCCGGGAGGAAGAAGCTGGTTGAGGCAGCAGGACCCATGAGGAGAGCCAGCACCAGAGGTGCCACTTTTTAGCCCTCCAGGACTACTGTCTCAGTCCTTGGGAGGTGGGCAGAAGATGCTGTGTAGGTGCGGCCATCCATAGCAGGACCCAGACCGCTAGAGCTGTTCTTCAGCCCAGTCAGGAACTTCATTCTTCTTGCCTGCAGAGCCAGGAGGAAGATGCTGGTTGTGGTGGCCAGACCCATGTGGAGTGCCAGGACCAGAGACATCGCACTTCAGTCCTGAAGGGCTACGGTCTCAGTCCTCTGGGGGTGAGCAGGACATGTGGTGTAGATGCGGCCATCCCATAGCAGGACCTGGACCACTACAGCTGCTCTTCAGCCCAGTCAGAGGCTTCCCTCTTCTTGCGTGCATAGCCAGGAGGAAGACACTGGTTGCGGCAGCTGGATCTGTGTGGAGTGTCAGGACCAGAGGCGCTGCTCTTCAGCCCTCCATGGCTACTGCCTCAGTCCTCGGGGGGGGGTGGGCAGGAGATGCAGTGTAGATGTGGCTGTCCTGTAGCAGGACCCATACTACTAGAGTCACTGTTTAGCCCAGTCAGGGACTTCCTTCATAAGTGTAACCCCCACCCCTACAAATATGGGCTCCCAAAAAGTCTTCCTTGGGCTTGCCCAAATGCCCACTGCCAGGCTGGCGTTCTGTGTCCTAGCTATTTAAAAATGTCTGCATGCGAGTGCCCTGTTAGCCTCCATGCCTGTCTCTTTAAGAGCTGCCTATTTTGTGGTTTATAATTGATCTGGGTAGGGGCCGAGTAGTTTCAGGCTTGAGTCCCACCCGGTGTTGCTGTGCTAATGCTCCATTCTACCATCGCTAATTGTGCAGAGGGAGACCTACAAGGAGCTGTAACTTTTAGCTGTCCATCTGCTTTATTAATAATGATACTGTAGTTTGTCTAACCTGCCTTCTTTGCAGCATGGACATTTCTACTATGCACCACCATCTTGGTCCTGGACTGCCAGTTTGGACCAATCAGTACCTTTGGGGACCCTAAAATGGAGTCTATCCCCAGGGGCTTGAAGGAGTGAATTTCTATAGGAATTGTAGTTTTCACACTTTAGCACCAAAATGGACCTGGAGGGGGAGTTCTAGCTGTGACAGATAGATGAATCGATGAATCAAACCGATTGGATCTCTGGGAAAGTCTCAAGCTGCTTACAGCAGAGGGTCAGTCTGAGTTTGGAGTTGGAAGCGTGAACAGCTTGAGAGATTTGAGCAGCTGCTCCTGCGTAGTAGCGTGGGAAACTGGTGGGAAGGCTGTGCTAGGCCTGCCTGCCTCATCTTCCCTCGTGCGGGAATTCTTCAGTTAAAGCAAATAAGACTGCATCCGAAGAAATTTGTGACCAGAATTACAGAATTGTGACTGCCTTTTTGCCTGAAGAGGACCAAAGATTTGTTTCCATGCGATCGGTCTGTCAGGACGTCCACAACGACCGCAGAGTGCAGGGTTTGCTCAGAGACACTGTGATTACAACCAGACTGTCATCCGAACTATGGTATTGCTTTACCTTTACTGTAAGTGTGCTGAATGGTGTTAGTGGGTTGCGATTTGGTTTCCCACTGCCTGATTGTGTCATGCTTGCTGGAAGCATGTACCGGACTTTCTCCAAACTGTTTCACTCGGTCTGGGCCCTGCCACATCAGCCCAGACAGCTGCTCATGCCACAGAGAAAACCATCGACAAGAGACCAGCCCACGGATCAGCCCCCTGCTCAACATCATGAACAGGAACGACACCACGTTGAACCATGTGGGCCCTGCTTCTCCTGGCAAACCAGCAAGTCACCCTGAAGTCTCCATTTCATGTGTCCTGTGTCCTGTATTGGGTAGCATGAGTAAACACCAGGGTAGCTCCCTGCAACAAAAGCTCAATCAAAGTGTGTCATCTGATTTAATTGTTTTGCCTGCTTATCACAAGCTGAGCCATCTGGCTCCGGATTACAAATATTGGGTTAAAGTGCATGTTGTGTTTTCTTTTTCCTAAGGGCCCCAACAACAGCTGCAACACTGGCCTACCTCAGGCAATGCTCAGGTTAGCCTGTAACACCAACTGGGTACCCAGAGTGTGTATAACTGTAATAGAGGGATTCTTAGAGGCATGCATGCTAAAACCTGATTTAATCAGTAATAGAATCAAACACCAGATTACGCCCCGTCTTTGTTACTGCCCCCCAAATAAATCAGATCTGAATCTTTTTGCACTTAAACTGTTTGTGGTGTACCTCTGTATAGATAGCATTGCAATACTGTTGGTTGTTGTGGTAAATCTTATTTTACAGGGGGTCTCCAGGGTCGAGCCAGCTGAACTAGCCCTGATGGTAAGTGCAACAAGTGTGGGGTTAAAACTGTTGTCAGGGGTAAATTGCAATTGTATATTCTGTGAATCATTTAGGTCACTAGAGGGAAAAGAGGGGGGTAACAGTGTCCTGGAGGGCTGTACCCAGGTCAGCTATGCTACCACAAACCCTGTCCTCCAGGTGGAGGCACCCAATTCTAGTACCCAGGCCCCTTAACCTGCATCTGGCCAAGCAGGCAGGGGTAGTATCCCTTGGGATAGCGCCACTGGGGTTACATAAGTATAGCTGATGAGGCAACTATACTTACAGAAATGAGGAAGGGTTTTCTGGATTTGAGCCAGAAGATGGAAAAATTTCAAAAGATATATTAAGTACAGCAGAGCCCACGTAAGTGCACATCTGATAAGTGCACATTCTGGATAAATGCACATTTTTTTCTGATTTTTTCCTATATCTGAAGTGTTACTTTTTCTGGTTAAGTGCACCTTCCTGTCAAGTGCACATTTTCATAGTTCACCAGTGCCTCTATTAGCATGTAATTAGTACCTATTACAGTACGTGCACATCCTGTTTTAGCTGATGTGAAAATGAGCATCCTGCCTGCAAGGCCTTTTTTCACACAATAAATGAAAGTGAAAAAATAAATACACTAAGAAACTGATTTTTAATCGCATTAATGTATATAGTTTTAGTGTTACTTGGTTTATGCTATTATAACTACAGAAATAAAATTAAAAAAAAACTATCTCAGGCTCGGTCTTCCCCATTCAAAACATTTATGTCTGGATAAGTGCACAGTCTGCTTAAAAGCACATTTTTTTACATGCAAAAGGAGTGTGCATTTAAGAGGGCTGCACTGTACAAGGGAGGAAATTAAATCAATTAATCATAAGGTTTCTGAATTGGAAAACAGATCATCAGATGTGGAAGACTTACTTCCTCAGCTGGATACTAAAACAGTGGAGAAATCAAAGGTACTTAAAGAAATCAGAGAAATAACTAGACGAGATGGACTGGAGGTCCTGTAGAAACAATTTAAATTTTTTACATTTTCCAGTAGGGGTGGAAGGGGGGAACATCATGTGATTTGTGGAACAATGGCTGAATGAAATGCTGGGGAGGCTCCTGAAAACTAATAAGACTGAGACTGAAAGAGCACACAAACACCAGCTAGAGCTTTGAATTCTAGTCAAAGATTTCCCAGAGTGGTCTATACAAAATTATTGCATTATCAAGACAGAAAGGAAGTTCTGTTAGTAGCAAGAAAAAAAGGCTTTTGCTTCAATGAGAAACAAATATTGTTTTTTTTCTTTGTTTAGGGCAACATATATATATAAGAAAAGAAGACAGTTCAATCCTCTCAAAACTGTTTCTTAGGGAAAAAAAATAAATTCCAACACCTAATGCCCAATGTTCTGAATATTTTCATCCAGGGAAAGCATACAGCCTTTGAGAGTGTGGAGAATGCTGAAGCCTATGTCAAGACTGTTATAGGACTTTTCTATTCAAGACAGCCAAAATAAAACAGAAAAACATTATTTAAGACTGGAGGTGCCTCACCTTGTAACTGTCAGTGCTAATGTCAGTGAGGTAATGGACAGAGTAGAACATCAGGGAGAACATGGAAGGGACAAAGTAAATAAAAATTATGTAGTAAATGAAAATATGTCCTTCCATCCAACTGATTCTGTTAAAAAGGAGCTGGACAAAACAGAAGAAGCCAGAAGGGGAAAATAAAAGAAGTAGGATACCAAGTATTGTGCTAGATTCTGCTCAGGTTCTAATCCATCCAGAACCACTGAATGAGGTGGTAGTACAACAAAGAATCACTGTCACTGACTGGGTGATAAATTAGCAGTACTTGACTTGAATAGTTATTAATCTACCCAAGAGTCTGAAATGTAAATGTCTTTCTTCAAAAATGGGGAGGGGGAAGTAGAAAAAGGGGATTCTTGTACATTCCATACTAACTAAACTTAGATAAGCCATGACTGAATGACACAGCAAAGCAGGAGAGGAAAATATAAGATTTGAACTATTAAATGAGATTAACTGAGACTCCTGATCAAACCTTAATATACTGAAAGTAAATGGCCATGGGCAGTGCGGGTATCTCTGAAACTTTAATGATTAGTGACTGTGACGATACAATTTAGTATCTATGCAAAGTTTCTAAAAGGTCATTTTTTTTTATAAAATTATTAGTGGGTCAGTATAATTTGTTAGAAAATGGGCTAAGAAGTTCCCATGCTCTGATTGGCTGATACTCCTAGCATCTATCAGACAAGAGCACAGGTAAAAAAAGTGCCAGTCCTAACTGACCTAATTATCAGTATCACTGTGCCAATGGAATGTTCAATTTTAAATAGCCACCATTTTTTTTATCTCGTTTGGTAAGAGCTGACACCCAACCCCAGTCCTCCAGCCATCTGCCCACCTGCTTAGTCTACTGCCACAAGCTGACATAACTTTTTTCTTATTTTTTTCTCATCCCTGTACCTGGAAACAGAGTACCACCTCTGGTAGCGCTCCTAACATTCCTCTGTCTGTCCCACAAATGACCCACTTAGCGAGAAGGAGAAAGCCTCCCCATCCTTCCCATTTGTTCATATTTTATTTTTAAACATTTACCATCTGGCATGATTGCCTGTCACTGCTGACCGATCCTGCCATGCCATTTATATCATCTTTAGAAAGTAAGTCCCCCACCACCACGCACACGCATCTGTTTGCGCAAGACCATAACTACTACCAGTGTCCAGTAAACATTTGCAAGTAGAAAGAAAGGAGGGAAGCAGTGGTGCTCTGTGGTTGGTTGGGAAGGGAGAATGATTAAATGGTTTTCCTAACTCAAATCAATCAGCATGCACAACTATCCTGAATGCACTGTGACAGAAAATGCAATCATTCTCTAAACTGCTACTCTTACTGGCAGTGGGTGGATGAGATCACAAAAGAAACAAAACCCAAAAGAATCAGCCCTTGACCGGAATCCTGGACCCTGGCGGCACCTGGCTGAACTCACCGCTGGCCGTGCTCATCTATCAACCTGCCTGCCAGCTCAAATCTGGTACGGAGAACCGGTGCTTGGAAGCCCAACTCCCAATTGGCTGTCTCTATGCTGCCTTTGCCCCTGATTGGCCATTTCACTCTCCTCTTCAAAACCCTCTTTTTCTCTGGTGCTTTCCACTGCTCCTCACTCTGGTACCTCTACCCTGTTTTCTGAGCTTGTATTTTTAACTGTACTGTCCAAAAGCTTAAGTAATTCTACAGCTATTAGTTAGCTTTTGCATTGTGTTGTACTGGTCAAATCAAATTGCACTGCTACTTGAACATGCACTTCTCCTGGTCCTCTGCCTGCTTTGTTATTTGTTTCTCATTTCCCTCTGTTTGCTGCCTCTTTCCCCCATCCCTGAACTTCTGGGACTTTTTCTCCACCTCGGCCCTTGCAATGCCATCACTCCGCCCCCTTTCCCCACCAAGGCTTCTCCTCTTACTCTCCATACCCACTCTTAGCATCTCTTCTCTCTATTGTTCTCCCCTCTGCTGACCCCGCCCACCAATTCACTCCTAACCTGCTCCACTGCCTTGAAGTAACTGAAGCTCTCTCTTGTTTTTTCTCTTTGTAATCAACCTTTGACTGGGCTCCTGGACGCCGGCAGCACCTGGCTGAACTCGCCGCTGGCCGTGCTCATCCATCAGCCTGCCTGCCAGCTCAAATCTGGTACAGAGAACTGGCTCTTGGAAGCCTGACTCCTGATTGGCTGTCTCCATGCTGCCTTGGCCCCTGATTGGCCATTTCACTCTCCACTTCGAAACCCTCTTTTTCTCTGGTGCTTTTTACTGCTTCTCGCTCTGATACCACTACCCTGTTTTTTGAGCTTGTATTTTGTCCCGCCTGTGACACTCTTTAAGTGGACCTCCCTCCCAGCAGCCCTTGCCCTGCTCCCTCCACCTTCTGCCCTTTGGCTGAATCTGCCTTCCTTTCACTGACCCCCCTCCAAGAATTCTCAGGCTTCACCTGTCCCAGCTGCACGTCTGTCTAGGCTCCCCGACTTCGCTACCCACCCTGGTGCCCTGACTTCACTATACTAGACGCACAGTCTACTCCCCCTTCAAACTCTAGTCCCAACCTATCCATTTCCTACTGGCCTTATTAAATCTCTCTGCTTTGTTTTCACATCCCCTACATGAATAGTTGTGTGGTGCTTCACACTCTGCCTGTTTTACACACTGTATTAAAACTCTCTGCTTTATTTCCCTTCCCTATATGCATAGTTGCATTGTGCTGCCCACTCTGCCTGACTTGCATACTGGCCTGACTATAGGCATATATCTATACTGCTCCCTACTCATTGGCTTTGTCTTACCCTCCGGCAGGCCCACTGGCAATAAGCAGTTGAGTCTGGTTAACAATGTCTCCCTGACCTATACCATCCTGAACCCACTGCCTACCCCTTGTGCTGGGACTCCATTGATATATGTGTTGCCGTCTGAGGCCTTTAGGTTATTGGAGCAGTTCAAAATCTCAACCCCCTCCCACCCAACTTAACCTGCTCATTCTCTCTATCAAACGTGTCAAATTAAATGCCCTCAACAGACCTCTCCGGCTAGCTCTAAAACGTTTCAAGTGGCATATTGTACAACTGGCATGGCTTTTACTAATGATATTAGGTAATATTCACCCTAATCCTGGCCCAGTGTACACCAAGCCTCTACCCACGGGCAACTGTGTGGCAATATCCATTGCCTCCCTCAACATATGCAGCCTCCAGGCTATGTTTGACTCCCTTCAGGCCTGGGTCTCCCTCCATAAGCCTGAGGTTCTTTCCATAGTTGAGACCTGGCTAACCCCTAAAATCTCTGACCATGCCATCTAGCTAGAAGGCTATTCCTCCTTCAGGATGGATGGAGTTGGCAAACATGGAGGTATCTGTATCCTTTACCTTAGGGACAGCCTCAAAGGCTATATCCTACTGGGACCCATTACTGGGGGTCTTACCCAAATGCTCACCATAAAACTGGAGGTAGGATCTCATGGTAAATCCCTTACTCTGGTGAGAGTCTACATACCTCCTAAAGAACATATCTCTGGCTTCAAACTTGTATTGGACTATCTCTCAGACCTCCGCAACAACTCTGAATACCTGTTGCTTGAGGATTTCAATATTAACTGGATTTCCCAGAAGGCAATGCCACACAGAGATGTCATCTCCTCCCTCAACATGGTCCAATTAGTCGAAAGCCCAGCCCAGGTAAACTATCGCACAGGGACCAGCACTCCAATTGACTGGCTCTTAACCAACTGTCCTGATAGGATTTCCAGTGTATCTGTTTTACCAGTCATCATTAGTGACCACTCCCCTATACTTTGTACCTAGAACAATAAATCCACCAGAATTCCCCCTACAACTGTGACCTCTAGGTGCTAAAGAAAGGGCAGCTTGGTTCTCTCAAATGGCACCTCAGTTCACTCGATTGGTCCCCCATCCACAATGCCCCGAATGTTGACACTGCACTTGAGCTCTTCATCAGCACATTTTATGCTGCATGTGACCTATATGCTCCCTTCTAAAACAGGTAAATTAGGGATACATGCAACTCCTGGGTCTCACCTGCCCTGATCAAACAAATGATGATATGAAAAAACCTCTGACACAAGGTCAAGTACTCAGGGTCCCAGAGGGACATCCAGCTTTACTAGGAAGCCAGCAACAAATGCACAGGAGCAATCAGAAAAGCAAAAAGCCTCTACTACAAAAACAAATTCAGCAAATCCTGTGGAGACAGCCACAGATTTTGGGATGACATTTAATCCATAACTGGCAAGCCCAGCAAAGAACCACCCACTATTCTCAACATAAACAGTAACGCTACCATGGACCCACATGAAACTGCCAACACTTTGAACAATGCCTTCACTGATCTCAGTGAGGTGCTCTCCCCTGACTACGTAGATCCGGCAACTGACAAAACTCCCCCCTCCCTCCCCCCACTACATGGCAACTCAACACCCCCCCCCCATTTTACTATAGAGTTATCACTAATGCTGAGGCCAAACATTACCTAACACAAGTACTTGGGAAGTCCAGAACCAGCAGTGACATGCTTGACCTGAAACTTGTCTTGCTTAACCTTGATGAAATTCTCTCCCCACTCACCAAAATCCTTCACATGTCTCTTATAACTGGCAAATTCCCCCAGATCTGGAAAAAAGATATGGTCACCCTAGTATTTAAGAATGGGGACAGAACCACTCACTCCAACTACTGGCCCATTTCAATCCTCCCACTTCTCTCCAAAGTGCTTGAGAGGATAGTTTACGACCAGCTCATGGACTACCTAGACAAGTACAATCTGCTGTGTCCCCAACAGCACAGCTTTAGTAAATAGCACAGCACCACACTGCACTAGTACAGTTTATGGGCTTTATACATAAGGCACTAGATCAAGGGCTCTTGATGGGGGCTGCCTTCACTGACCTCACCAAAGGCCTTGATACTGTTAACCACAAACTCCTTATCAAGCAGCTGGCTGACACAGGTCTATCTTCAGTATCTCTAGAGTGGTTCCAGAGTTGCTCATCCAGAAGAGTTCAGCATGTCAAAATCCTGGACACTGTCCAACGCAATGTTACCTCCGGCATTTCCCAAAGCTCTATTTTGGGACCACTTTTATTTAACCTGTTTTTAAACCACCTCCAAAATGCCTATCCTGACAATATTCTGCTATACTCTGATGAAGCCATATTATTTACAAGCCACTCTAAACCCTCAGTCCTTGAACAGAACATGCAGTCCAATTTCTCAGCTGTAGAAACCTGTTTCTGCAACTCCAAATTCCTCATGAACTACAAAAAACAAAGATCATGTTGTTTGCCTCACTGCACCACAGGCACCAGTCATACCACCCCATGATCCCGAACAACAAGGGCTCTGCTCTTGACTTAGTCTCACACTTTAAATACCTGGGGATCACTCTTGACTGCCCCCTCTCCTACTCCCTCCACATTGACCACGTGGCCAAGGTCGTAAACTGACAATTAGGCCAGCTCTATAGGCACAGACACTGCCTCACAGAAGATGCTCTCAAACTTGCGGTTAATAGCTTGGTACTGTCCATAATTGACTATTGTCTGGCTGTCTATGGGGCAGGAACTTATACTGCACTCAAGCAGATCAAGATGGCCTTAAATAAAGCCTGTCGCCTCATCCCAGGTGCCCCACACTTAACCCACACCTGCAAACTCTATGCCCACTGTGGCTGGCTCAACTTGCAGGATAGGATACAGTAGCAGATCTGCTTACTTGCCAAGAAAACCACACTCGGCCTTGCCCCCACATGTTTACAATCCCTTCTTATCCCTACAACCAACCGCAGGCCAGCTGATGCACAAGGGTGAACCTACTCCAAGTCTCCTTCCACCGAATGTTACTTGGACAGCGCTCCTTTGCATATAGAGCCCCCAAACTACTGAACTCGCTCCACTTTGACCTGCAATCGGAACCCAAACTGGGCCCCTTTAAAGTTAAACTTCTCTCCTACCTGTCTGCCTCAAGTAGCTGTGACTGTGACTGCTTACCTTCCCTCTCTGGCCCCTTCCCCCCCATGTAATATGCCTCTTAAGCACTTATCTTATCTCCCTTGACCTTCCCTCCCACTGGCCTATGGCTTTTCTCTAACTGGCACCTCCCACGTGTACCCGCTCACACATTTTACCCTCCCCCTGCCCTTTCTCCACAAAGCTCTCTGGGCTGCTCTAGTCTCCTCTCTCTCTATTCCCCTCTACAGTCCCTCCCTGTACCTACCTTCCTGCTCACACACCCTGCCTTCCGTTTCCCCACCCCGTCTACCCTTTAACCCCCACCAACTCCACTCATGCTCCTAAAGTGGAGCTGATGATGTAACTATGCTCTCTTCCTCCTTAAGTTTTCTTATCTCTAAAACATTATATCCTACTGTCCTTTGATGCAGTCTTGATGGGCGCCTGTACTAGCACTAAATCAACCCCTATGTTTACTAAATGGACCTGTAACATCATGTTACTGAACTTCATGTATGTTAACGTGTTTGTTACTGAACTTTATGTATGACAATTTGTATCTCTGTTCACAAAGTGCAACCTTTGTAAATGAGCTTCTAACTCAAAGGTACTAATCCAAGATGTAAATAAGTAAATAATAAATACAAAGGTAAGCTAAACAGTTGACATTCTGGTTCAAGTGATAATGGCGACCGCGTAATAGCGATCACCGTTTGGGTGAGTCTATATCCTCCGAAAATGAATTTCTGTGATGTAGACTCACGGTGAACATCAAGACAGTGCTGGAGACTTTCATTTTATTTTCTTATGAGGGAGACTGTGCCCCCACACCCCTCCCCCACTAAAGGATTCTCAACTCCAGTGGGGTGCAAAACTTAAAAAAAAAAGAGAACTCATGATCCGGCGCAAAAAAAAAACAAAAAACGAGCATGCCCAGACCCAAACCTGGCACCATCCCAACCCCAGCCTGCCACCAACCCACCATGCCACACAGCCAGCTTGGCAGCCCACTGCTGCACTATGACTCACAAACCCTCCCTCCCTCCCTTGTACATGTTGCACGGTGTGGTTACTCCCCAGTGCCCATGTATACATAGTGACATCCTGTCACTATAGTTGCCAAGCCCCCTATCTGCTCGCCCTCCCTGCCCGGTAGCCCTGTGTAAAAGCACCATGATTTAGACACCCTTTTTGAAAGCACTCAGTTGCAGTTGCCTAATACATGGGATACCGACGTTCTAATCAGAGCACACACACACACATGTCAGTTCTGTAAACTGAGCGGTTTGGTGATAGTTCGTTAAAAAATGTTATGTTCACTGAACAAGTGGATGAACGTCGTTAGACAGAAAATGCCCTTGCTGTCTGTCGCTTTCCCATCCCATTCCCTGTCTTGCCTGGCTTCAGAAATTCATGGGCCGTACACAAAACCACAGGCGAACAGAAATTCAAACCAGTCCCAACTCCCAAAGACTCCTGGTCTCAACTCACTCTGTCTCTGCCTTCCAGAGCACTCCATCCTAGCAGAGTGCTGTTCTCACTCCTGGTCTTAAATACACCCTCTGTACCACACTAAGAACTCCATCCTTGCAGAATGCTCCTGCCAGATCTTCTGATCGTGTTTCTCACTGCCACAAGAAAAAAGTGGCAAGTAGGCAATAATGGAAACTGGCTCAATCAACAATGAAAGAAAAAAAAAACTTATTTCTTGACAAAATATTACTAGTAGCAGCAGCACCCAAACACTGCAGTGTCCTCTAGTGGGAATTATACCATTGAGGGACTACTTTACCAACAAAATGATTTTAAAGTTAGTTGTACTAATCTTTTAATTTTTTTTTTTTTAATGTTACATAAAAATGACCCATGCATTCCATTTGCAAAGTGCAATAATACCCAACAGGGTGGGTGGTATTGGGTTGTACCAGGCCTGCTTGTGGTGTTGAGCCTCATTACACCCCTGGGTGATCCACTATAGTCCAATACCACCCGCCCTGTTGGGTATTACTGCTTACTAATATTATTTAATTTCTTCATTAACTAAGTGTAACAAGAGATGGGATGGGGAGAAATTTATAATTTAAATACATTATGGGAGTGGATTATTTAATCAAGGTGGAGAGGCCTTCTCTCCATCTCTGATAGAGAGAGCTCTGTCTTGTAGATTTAGTCAGTTAGTGGGTGCTGTTTTCCATCTTTTTGTTATACTTTAGCTGAGTATTACCTAATTGTTCCATAAATTAGGGAATGAGGGGGATAAGAGTCATTATTTTTCTATACTATATGCAGAAAGGTAATAGTAACTTTAAACAAGCATTTGTCAATGCCGAATGTTTGCTTGCTGGCATTGGCATTGGTAGTGTAGGATTTACAGAGCTGCATAATAGGAATGGCAGTGAAGTATTGAACTGAAGCCAACCCCATCACCACCCTGCAGAGACTGACAGGCATTAGGGTGTGCCTTTGGGTCATCAGGCATAACGGCGACGCCATTTCACCACACCCTAGCGTGCAGACACCGACAAGTGTTACGGTGTGCCTTGGGGTCTTTGGCCTATGCACACCCCATTCCATCAGGAAATATTGTGAGATAGGAGCGATATAGGAGAATGGGGTGAACTTTGGGTCCAAAGAGTCCAAGGCACACCTCGATGCCTCTCAGTGGCTGCAGGGTGTGGGTGGGGGTGGAATGGTATGAGCATTGCAGGTGACAATCCCAAGTCACAACCCTGATGCCTGTCATTCTCTACAGGGTGGGGTGCTATTGTTGGAAACCCTAACGCCTCAGGCATTCATTGGTATTTTCACTCCAAATTTTCAACTTGGGTTTTTGTGACCCCACCTCATGATCAGTGGCAATATCAGTTTGTTGTGAAGCTGCTTTTGCACAGCGACTACGGCATTTGTCACCACAGGTGCAAAACATATTCTGAACAGGATGTGAAAATAACAGCTGTACTGTTCATAGGGAGGTGTAAAAATGGCAATGTTGAAAATCTGCAGTGAAAATATTAAAAAAACTGGTGAAGTCACGAGCGTGCATAGAAACTGTGCAACGCACACCCGTAATGTAATTAGTTTGGGAACTGTTTACAGCAGATTGTCAACACAGCCATTTTGGGACCTCCGGTCATGAACAGTGTCACTGTGATTTTCTTAATGTGTCCCATACATTGATTTCGCACACCGACTGCGCCATTGCGCACTACATCAGCGGAAACATGTTTGGGCAAGATGTGAAAAATGACAGCTGTACTGCTCATAAGGAGGTGTGGTAAAATGGCAATGTTGAAAATCTGGAGTGAAAATATTGAAAATTTGCAAACTTATGAGCGTGCGTAGGATCAGCACAACAAACGCTCGTAAAACAGTCATTTTGCAGAATTTTTTCACCAAATCTTTCACATAGCCATTTTAACACTTCTGTTCATGAACAGTGTGACTGTGATTTTCTTAATGTGTCCCATACATTGAGTTCGCACACCGACTACGCCATTGTGCGCTACATGCGTGGAAACACATTTTGGGTGAAAAGTGGGAAATAATAGCTATACTGCTCATAAGGAGGTGTGGTAAAATGGCAATGTTGAAAATCTGGAGGGAAAATGTTGAAAATTCACGAACTTACGAGTGTGCATAGGAACAGCGCAACGCATGCTCATAAAATAGTCATTTTCGGGAATTTTTTCACCAAAGTTTTAACATAGCCATTTTAAGACCTCTGCTCATGAACAGCATCACTGTGATTTTCCTAATGTGCCCCAAACATTGATTTTGCACACTGACTTCGCCATTGTGCGCTACATGCGCGGAGGCACATTTTGGGTGAGAAGTGAAAAATGACAGCTATACTACTCATAAGGAAGTGTGGTCAAATGGCAATGCTGAAAATCCGGTGAAAATATTGAAAATTCACGAACCTGACATGCATGGGAACAACATAGCATGCGCTCTAAAGCAGTCGTTTTGGAATTTTTCATCAAATTTTCAACATAGGCTTTTGAGACCACTCATTGGAACTGTCATTTTGTTAATCAGTCCTGAAAGGGATTTCGCAGTGACCGCAAAATCACCCTTCGGGCCCACTAACGCCATGACAGTGACAGAATTCATGAGGAGGGGTCCCAAAACCCCATGTTGAAAATGGTGCCAAAATTCCAAAATGACTGAGATATGCAGCAAAGTTGAAAAACCCTATTCATTACATTATACAGCTTACCAGCATTTCCTCAGTTCGCGGTCAGCTTTGAAGAGTGCAAACGTCTTCCTGGTCCACCGAAGATCGTCGTGCCGAGCTCCTGAGGTAAGTATAGGGTGAGTTGGGGGTGTGGGGAGGCAGGATACACAGTGGGTGGGCGCCAGTGGGAGAGGGGGGTGAAGACAGCAGCGAGGGAAGGTTTTTTTCTTTCAGGTTTTTTTTTTTATTTGGACTATGCGGGACGTTTGCCATGCTGGGGTGGGCTCCCAGCGTGGCAGCTGGAAGGCTGTTTGGGAGCAGTGGAGTCGATGGGGGATTGGGAACCCCCGTCGGCCATAGGACCTGTTGCCACGCTGGGGTGGGCTCCCAGCGTGGCACCCGATAGTCTGGGGGGAACAGTAGAGCCGACGGGGGATTGGGCACCCCATCAGCCATACAGACTGTGGGGGAACAGTAAACTGGCGAGGATTGGGCACCCCTGTCAGCCATACAGTGTGTGCATGGGGGAGGTAGGAGTGCATGAGCAGGCAATGTGCATATGCGCGTGCGTGTGTGTGTGGGGAGGGGAAGCGCTGCTCACTCAAGCAGTGCTCTCTCTTTCAACTGTACAGCTCTGCATTTTGGATCATTGCACTATGTTTTTTGCACATGCGTGCAAGCAAACATAAAAAGGTGGAGGGATGGGAGAGGGGAAGAGATGAAGGCTACAGGTGTAATATCAGCATAGCTCAGTTCTACAGTGATGAATATTGTTGGATTATTTCTCAATTTAAAGGTACTTTCTGTTATTATCTAAAGCAGCAATTTACATGCCTTGATAACAGTGTGAAATGGAGGAATTAATAAACGTATAAATGGGTTTAACAACACTATCAAAAGAAAAAAAGATTATTAAATATGTACAGCAGAAAAACAATAGATATGTGTGTTTTCAAGAAACACATTTAGCCAAAACAGAAGCAGATAAGTTGGACAAACTCTGGGGTACAAAAGGGTATGATGCAATGTATACTTCAAGGTCAAGGGGAACCTCCATCCTCCTAAGAAAAGGTTTTTTTTTGGGGGGGGGGGATAAAGAGGAAAAATACTATATTGACCAAGCACTTTGTTATACTGTCACTGTTTGTTAATGGGAAATGTTCGACGATAGCATCAGTCTATGCTCCTAACTTTAACCCAAGTCTGAATTTTTTCATAATTTTTTATAAAAATTGTGGAATTTGCCCAACCATATATAATCACTGGAAATTATAACCTAGTTTTCAATGTGTCACTAGATTCCACCTCAATAAAAAGGAAATTAATAAAAAAGATTTAGAATACCTCCATGGCATGATGGAAGACCTTGCACTAATAGACTTTTGGAGAATTAGGACCCCCTGCAATGAAGAGTATTCTTTTTTTTCTTCATCAAGGTTTAATACCTATTCTAGAATAGATTATTTATCGGGCTGTAAATCTTTATATTAGGATGTTATGAGTGTCAGGTATGAACCGATCTTTATTTCTGACCATGTACTAATAGGCTTTTCTATGGCATCCAGGGACAGTACCGATCATAGATCCTGGAAATTACACCCATTGTTATTGAAGGGTCCTCTCTTCTTTGAAAAAAATCCCCACTGAAACAGGTGTTTATTTAAAAAAAATAAACCAGAAGAAATTTCTCATAGTACAATTTGGGATACACACAAAGTGTTTATTCATGGTCTGTATATCTCCTTTTCCTCAAGTAAGAAAGCAAAAGCATATTAATAGACTTCTTGAATTGGAAAAGGAGATTTCGAATACTCAGCAGTTACACACCAAAATATTAATTATTTATATAAAAAAATTTGAAAAGCTAAACCATGAGTATAATCAGATTAATAATGAGAAATAATGAGAAATTATGAGAAAATACAATGAATGATGTTACTGTCTCATTCTAAATATTACATCCAAGCAGACCGTAGAGGTAAGCTCTTAGCTTATTTGGCACAAAAGGAAAAGGCAGAAAGGATAATCATAGAAATATAATCAAATGAAGGACAAGGCCAGGCAATGACAAAAGCAAAGGAGATTAATACTAAATTTATTAAATATTACTTTACTTTATATCTGACACAAGGTACCACCTTACTAACTAAGACATTTGTAAATATACCCCCAGTTACTTCACTTCAGAAATCATTTTTGGACAAGCCAATAACTATAGCCGAAGTAGACAGGACAATCAGAGCATTTAAGCCAGGAAAAGCACCTGACCTTGATGGTATTAGTATAGATTTTTATGAAGCATTTAGAAAAAGTGCTGACAGCTAAACTCTGTAATTTGTTTAATTCCTTTCAAATCAGCTCCCCCTCCTTTAATGAGGCCCTTATTCTTGGCATCACAAAAAAAGGAAAGGATGCCTCATTATGTGCCTCATATATCCCAAGCTCACAAGACAGGGATGTCCCTGTTCTCTCTTCTTTCTGAATTAGTCATTGATTGAGCCCCTGCTGAATGCAATTAGAGAAACTCTGTTGATCTCTGGTTTTAAATTTGATAAAGATATAGTATTGAAACTATCACTTTTTGTCGATGATATTTTGTTATATTTGGAAGAAGACAAAATAAAAAGAGCTTGATGCCAGTTTGAAGCTGGTGAAGGAGTATGGGGGACAACCTGGCTATCTTGTCAGCTGGTTGAAATCTGACGCACTCCCAATAGTGCCAGATAAATGTAAAATCAACTTGGAAAAATTTCCAGCTACCTTGAAAAAACAAAGTATCTCATACATAAGAATTCAACTAACACTATGAATCAGTTACTAAAAATAAATATAAAATCCTTAACAGAAATGGATGGTCAGGTCCTAGATAGGAGGAACATTACACGGGGTGTATGTACACCATGTTGAGCGCTACTATTTTGGTGACTCCAAAAGAGTGAATGCTGAAGAGCAGCCGCAACAGGAGTGACCGACACAAAAGGCTGCCCCACAATACAAGGGTGAAAACAGCCACAGACCCACAATGGGTGAGACAACTGCAGCTACACAGAGCAGGCAAGGGCCAGGCAGGTGAAGCCCACAGGCAGCGAGGCGCTAAAGGGCGATGTTGCACCAACAATAGGACCACCGAAGGCACACTGTGGGGAGGGAGTAACAGCAGTGCAGGGGTGCAGATGGATGCCGACAAGGGACTGCAAATGATAGGGGTGCACAGAGGTGTAGGGGGTGTGCACACACAGCAGAACAGGAGATCCAGCCCCCCACAAGAACCACAGAGCAATGAGCAGCAGCAGCACTGTGAAGCAGGCTGTGACAGCCTGGAAACAGCTGCACTGAACACAGTGTACACCCCTGGAACACCTACCTGTGGAACACAACAGGCATCAGGCTACCACCCTCAACCTTTCCAGCAGGAGTCAGCATGTATGGGACACCAGGCAACACTTGCAGTGAAGGAGTGGCATAGGGCATTCAATGGCTGCATCGGGGCATGCCACCCCTGTACATGTCATCACCTGCAGTGCCTCCAGCAGGAAGAGGAGTTGACCAGGGTCCGCACTGAGCAGCTTGTGCTTGGTGCAGAACCAGCTCAGGTCCAGCAGCGTTACCATGACCTGAATGCCTGGATCACATCTGTGGTGGCAGAATACAGTACCCACAGCCACTACAATTACCTCGGCAGACTGGCCATAACTTCCAGTTCCATGTCTGAGCTGCTGCGGTGTAGTAGTTGGCAGGGCAGTGTGCCCTTGCACTTGTGCGCCTGCATGCATGACCTCTTGTGTGTCTCTCCGTCCTCTCCCCCTCACTGGGACAGTATACACATCTGTTTTGCAGTGTTGCCCATTGTATGGATGCCCAATGTAACTGCGCATTTGGGTGAGTTGCTCATTGCCCACTCTCCGCAGGTCCTCGCTGTTCCCATGGTGCTCATCTTGCAGTGCTCATGTACCATCGCTCGTGTGGCTAGGTGCGCTTCTGCATCATTCTGCTCCATGTGCATGACCATCAGGAGTTGCCCTTGTGGGACTTGCCCTGAAAAAGTCACCCTTATCACATAAAACCATGGAAGGGCCTACCCTATCACCGTTAGGGTGCATACAAGCAACTGCGATGAATGTTCTACCCAGATTTTTTTACCTATTCTAGGCTCTCCCAGTTATGATTCCAAGGAATATATTTATTCGATTAAACTCATAGTTAAATTTATCTGAAAAGGTGATCATTTTAGACATAAAAGGGAAAAGCTGTATCTGCAGTACAATAAACTAGGGTTGAAACCATGTAATTTCCAGTATTATCACTACGTTGCTATGCTGAAACCCTTAAAGGAGTTTTTTAGTAAATCACATCCCCCATGGACTTATTTTGAAACCATCCAAACAGCATATATGGAAACGACACCACTCTTGTTTCAAAATTTAAGTATGAAAAACCTGGTCAGAGGGGAAAATATATTTCTTAAAAATACTCTAATGGTTTGAAAAAAACTCTAGCATTGCTAGGGATTACAAATGTTTTTTGTAAACTAACCCCAATATATCAAAAAAATGTTCACTCTCTCTTTGGGGCTTTGTCGACTGAAAGATTGATGGCCTATAATGTCAAATATAGCTCAGATTCATTTGAGGGTTAAACTATGAAGTCTTTTCAGCATCTTGAAGTTCAGTATGGTGTTTCTAGAAATATGTTTCTTAATTACTTACAAATCTGCTCAGTAGTATTGAAATTAATACCTGAAGGGAATTTTACAAATCATAGAAATTCATTATTTTATCTATTAAGCGAAGAACCCGAGCCAACCAAATTATTGTCCATAATTTATAACTTTATTTTAGACAAGTTGAATTTGACACTAAGGGCCAGATATTCAAAACTTTGCCCAGGGGCTAAATTAGCACTGCCCGGTGGGCAAACTTAGCCTGGCGCACAGAGCAAGCTATATTGAAATGGAAATAGCCCGGTGCTAATCCTGCTGAATATTGCAGGCTAAGGAAGCCGGGCAAACTGGTCTGGGAGTGCAGCGCAAAAATAGCCCAGGAATAAGACAGCACTGAATAAAGCAACCAGGAAGTGCAACCCACAACAACAACACAGTGCACAGCAACGTGAGGGCAGGTACAGATGAACTACATGGCCAATGTGTGTGTGCCAGCAAATGCATGGACTCAGTACAGCTGCAGGAAGCAGCAGATGTAAAAGAACAGTGATCAAAACTGTATATTATTCCCCGTACCATTAGCACCGTGCTAATTAACGCAGAGCTAAGCAGTTAGCCCAGGGCAAACACGTTTGCCCGGAGCTAAAATGTGCCATATTCAAAAGTGCCATGCAAATGAGCCTATTTAGGTAGTCTCTGGGCAAACAACCAGATTAGTATCTCATTATACCCTGATTTGCATGCAGTTTGCCCAGCATCACTGCAGGGTCCCACAGAGCCACCTGTAGGTCAGTCTGAAAGTACAGGGGCTGACCAGGTCCAACCGCAGCTCCACCTGTAGGTCAGTCTGGCAGTGCACGATGATAGCTGCAGCTAGCATATTGTACCCCAGGAGACAAGACAGCATAGGCACAGGTGGTGGTGGTGCTGCATGCAACTGTCACACTGTAGGGCATGCTACAGTGCACAGCAGACACTACAGTAGCAAGGGGGCCAGTAGTGTGAGGGACACAGCACTGCCTATGGTGTGTAGGGCAGTGATGATGACTGCACTGTACACTGGGACAGGCCCAACCTGCAGGTGTTTACTGACAGTGGACATTACTGTTACACTGTTGTGTGACCCACAGATGCTGTACCTGTGGCATGGGATGCTCACAGTGACATGTACATTTCTGGCTTTGAGTGCTGTGGCAGTTGTACAGCTGTGCGGTATATGTCCGGGGGCGGGGGCATATATTATCTGAAAGGCACACTAGTGTTGGGGGTATTCCCAATACTGGCCCATGTGCACTGCATGATGTGTCCCAGCCTTGTGGCCACACCTGGTCTGTGGTACAGCCTCGCCACCCATACACACTCCCGTCAGCATCCTCCATGCCCACAGTGCTGCATGTGTGTGCTGGCATCTGTTTGTGTCCACAGATGTGTGGTCCGCAGGTGTGTGCTGTATGGCCACACTGCCATGCTGTCTACTGGCGGCAGGGTCGCCACTTACTGCCTGGAATGACTGGGACTGGTGGCAGATGATGGCATCATTGTGATGCCATCGGTTAGCAGCATGCTTCCTCTATGTTTGGCTTTATCTATGTGTCATATTTATTTGTTAGGGTCACGCAAAACCCACGCTAAACCCGTGCAAATACCGTGCAAAGCCAAAGTGTCACTCAAAGCTGATTGCCCAGGGTTAAGACAAGCTTTTCCTGGGCGGTAATTTGCACCGCTCTAAGTGTCATGCTAAGTCGCGCAAAACCACTTAGCGTGGCGCTAGTCGTTGAATATAGCATTACGCCTGTATTCATGTCAGTTTGCCCCTTGCATACATTATAATCTTGCCCGGTGCTAATGCAGTTTGCCCGTGCTATTTGGCCTTTTGAATATAGCAGACCTGCGCTAATCCCGCGCTAAACCTGTGCAAACGTTTTTTGCCCGTTGCAAAGTTTTGGATATCTGGCCCTAATACCCTAAACAGAAACAGGAAAATGATCTAAACATTAATATAGCAGAGGAGAATTGGGACTTGATCTGTTTAACTTGGAATAGGGCAATGAGTAACAGAATGAACCAAATTCAGTTTCATATTACCCATAGGCTATATTATTCCCTCTGCATTTTGAACAAATTTAATAGTGACATTTCCGCTTTCTGCAATATAAGATGTGAATAAATACTAGCCAGTTCTGTATAGTACTGGCCATTTGTTCCAATATAAAACCATTTGGGGAGGGAATTCTCAAACGAGTAAATGCAGTGTTAAATATTAATTTAGTATTTGAACTGGAACTATGCCTTTTAGGAACTTCTTCTTTAGAAAACATTCCCAAATGCAATGCTTTAAAAATACTGCATATAGTTCTGTTAATCACAAGAAGTTGCATTGCACGTTGTTGAAAGGAAGAACAAGCTCCATCTCCCCAACTATGGAAAAAATTATTCTTAGAGAGTATGAGACTGGAAAAGAACTATTATTTTACAAACAGATTACTCAATATTAGAACATTTGGGATCAAGTGCCGAACTACTTGATAAACTTTGATGGGCCATGATCTGTTTAAAGATTGTGCATAGCACACGTTGGAAAAAGTATTAAGAGGGCAACATTAATGTTCCAGGGAATAAATTGTTACTGTTATTTTCCAAAAAAAATCAATGCTCTGATAGTGTTGCTTTTTTAAAGGTACAAGGACCTAAAGGCTATTGTAATGTAAAATATTACTGAAGTTGCCATATATATCTACGTCAAAGGAGATGATGAATTATGCTTAAGATATGCTGAAATGTTGAATTGATATGATGAGTACTTGTTTTTATGTGCATATTTTAAATAAAAAAGTACCGTTGCAATACTGGTATCATAGATTTTGTGGAACCTGTGCCTCTGCACTCAGAGGACAGTCTGTCGGCTGGATCCACAAAGATAGCCAAAAATCCTGCCGCTGTGGGTAAAAAGGCCTGCAGCACTGCGGAAATGCTGGTGCAGGATATTCTGAAAGAAAAATTGCACACGTGCGGAAATCCGTAAAAAAAAAAAAAAAAATAGCAGTTGCAGAAATTCAGCAGCTGCAGAAATTCTGCAAGTGCTAAAAATCTGCAACTGCAGATCTGCAGCTATGGAAAATGCGCAGGATTCCCAAAGACAGCAAAAAATCCTGCAGCTGTGGGAAAAAGGCCTGCAGCACTGCAGAAACGCTGGTGTGGGATATTCTGAAAGAAAAATTGCTCACGTATGGAATTCCACAAAAATCCCCGCAGTTGCAGAAATTCAGCAGCTGAGGAAATTCTGCATGTGCTGAAAATCCGCAACTGTGGATCCGCAGGTGTGGAAGAGGCTTAGGAGGCACAACACAGTGATCGAAATTAGCTGGAGCAGCAGACTTTAAAAGTCTTGCCATAGATGTTGCTGAAAGTACCCACTGAAAGACCAGCAACCATTCCCTCAACTGGGACCACTGCAGCACCACTGGTACCAGCAATACCATACGCCACAGTGGCTGTCTGTAACTGTTGGTTGTGTCTCTCTCTGGAGTGTTTCTGCACTAGCACTCACTGCAGCCTGTTCAGTCTCTGCTGCCTGTGGGGCTCCTTCATTGGCTGCACTAGGTCTAGTGGTGGTTGTTTGTTGTCATTCAATGACAATGTGTGCTAGTGTAGCTGTAACTACCGCCACTGATATACACCCATTGGTTTGCTATTACTTGTGTCTGACCTCTGCTATAATTGTATGTCAATTGTTGGGACACTGCATTTTGTTCAGGGCACGTTATGCCTCACTCTCATTTGTGCAGCTTTTTTTCCACAACTACGGAAAAAAAACTGGCTGGGAATAGCCTTTAAAGAGATGTGCCATACTTATCAATTACTTTTTTTCTCAGGAATTTCCGCAGCTGCACTTTTTTCCACAATCCGTAGTGTATTTTTTCTGCAGCTGTGGAAGTTTTGTATATAGCACTCAGAGCAATTTCCCCTTTTGTTCTGCAGCTACAGAACTTTTGGGGACTTAGGGAAGATTTTGGACTTTGTTTGTTTTGTTAATCCCCCCCAAGGCTTAAGAGGCACAACAGCAGGTGATCCATATCAGCTGGAGCAGCAGACTTTGACAGTCTTGCCACAGATGTAGCTGAAAGTACCCAGAGAGAGACCAGCAACCATCCCCTCAACTGGGACCACTGCAGCACACTGGTACCAGCAAAACCATGCACCACAGCAGCCGTCTGTAACTGACGGTCGCATCTCTCCTTGGAGTGTTTCTGTTGTCTGCTGCAGCAGCACTCACTACCGGCTGTTCAGCCTCTACTGCCTGTGGGCTCCTTCATGGGCTGCACTGGGTCTGGTGGTTGTTGTTTGTTGTCTTTCAATGACAGTGTGTGCTAGTGTTGCTGTAACAACTGCCACTGATATATACACCCACTGGTTTGCTACTACTTGTGTCTGACCTCCACTATAATTGTATGTCAATTGTTGGGGCACTGCATTTTGCTGAAGGAGTGTTACACCTCACTCTCACGTGTGCAACATATTTTCCGCAACCGTGGAAAAACACTAAGAATAGCCTTTAAGGGAATGTGCCATACTTATCAAGTACTTTTTTCCCTGAGGAATTTCTGCAGCTGCACTTTTTTCCATAGTTCGTAGTGTATTATTTCTGCAGCTGCAGAAGTTTTGTGTATAGCACTCAGAGCAATTCCCCCTTTTTTTCTGCAGCTACAGAACTTTTGGGGACTTAGGGAAGGTTTTACACCTTCAGATTGTTTCATGAATCCCTCCCTGTATGTCTTACACCTGCAGCTGCAGAAACATAGTCCCCTCTAGGACGTGCACCTCTGTAGCCAGAACTGTGTGTGTGTGTGTGTGTGTGTGTGTGTGTGTGTGTTTACAGTATGCTGTGGCGACAGATGTGCTGGCCGTATAGAGGCCAGCACTTCTGTACACAGAAGTCATACTGTTATTTGGGTATTGTGAATTTCTGTCTGCAATCAATCAGTCAAGTCTTTATTTATTCAGGCAAACACCATTGAGCAGGTTCGTTTACAAGGTGGATCTGCATTACACAAGGTCAAGAATAACACTTTTATGTACAGATAATAAATAGACATAATTATACAGAAATAGAAAAAAAATACACAGAGCAATAACAAGTATTTCAGGTATAGGGTTAACTAGGTTAGGGAGAATGGTATGAGAAGGGGAATTAAAACATTCTGAAACAGCCAGCATATTAAAACATTTTCAAACAGCACAGCATATCATTGGTCAGGACATATACAAACTTAAGGGGCAGATATGGAGGGGAGGGGTACAGGACTGCAGCTGTTCTAAGAGGGGTGCTATGGTAGATGGGCTGGGGACATATATGTTAGGAGTCTGAGGGTAAGAAAGGTAGTGGATTAGCAGAAAAAAAGGGGGGTATAGGTGGAGACAATCAAGGGGCTGGGTTAGGTGGAGATGTAGTGGGCAGGTAAGCAGTAGGCACCCTAGCATGCTAAGCGTGCTGGAAATAGCTGCATAGCTCCTTAACAGCCTTGGCATACAAAGTCTTGAAGGTGGTAAGACTAACAGGGAGACTCAGTTTCATAGATTTCTGTAGTTTGTTCCAGAGTGAGCCAGACGTTGATGTGTTTGTTTTGCAATGTGCATATCACAGATTCAATTCCAAGAAGGTAGCACAAATAGCATTTGTGCCATCTGGAAACAGCTGTATGTTTGTCTTACCTGATGATGGCTGTGTGTAATTGCTTGTGTGATCTTGTCCTTTTGCTGTGTTGGGGGGGGGGGTTAGAGTAGGAAACCCTAACACCACATTTTCCTACTTTTGTGATGGTAAGTTGAACCTTAATTGGTACAGTAACGCAGTTATTTTGCAATTAATATGTATCTATATTTATGCAATAGGCCTAGACAGAAATCTGTGCAGATGAATAGTTCATGTCACTGCAGCAGCAGTGTACAGTGAAATAAATGCATTTATCTCAACAGCTGCATTTCTCTAAACAGTTGCCATGTCATACAGCACCCCTACCCCATGCTTACATTACTGGCAACAGATGACTGTGACTACATACAGTACCTTTCCCTAATGTGCCTCTCGAGACACAGTATACTTCTAAGTCACCTTTCTTCTGTTCAGTAAAAAAAAAGCCATTCTCACTGCACACAGCAGGAAGCAAGGAGAAATCACCTTCTGTAGTGATTTGCGATCAGTTGCTACCCGCCCTCCCACTCAAAATACCCATTTCATCAACATCAGCACAAGAATACAAGTTAGATAACATTCATAAGTTTTCATTTCTTATAAATGAAATTGACCATTACAGTTGTCAAAACTTCCAAAAAACAGATATACAACAGTTTGAAATTCATTCTGTGGCAAAAGTAATAAACACGGTATAAAAGTTTCAATTTCAACTTCCTGCCCCCAAAAAAAAAAACCTGAAAGAGAAACAACATCAGCAAATAACAGGTTTGACCTAGAACTACAAGACAACCGCACTCTGTATGAACAAGATATTGACTCACTGGAAGACCCTACAGCAGATATAGAAATGACATCTACTGAGAAACTACAACCATTACCGGAGCCAGTACTTCTTATGCATTCATTAAATGCTCTACTGCAGCTACCATCTGTTACATTAATTGAACAACCAATGCAGAAGAGCCAGTATCACAAACAAGACATCAGGTAGATCCAGAAGAACAAGGCCTACCACTAACAGCTCATCACTTACATATGCCTCAGCCTGCTTTACAACCTCTATTTACTAATCAATCAATCAATCAATCACTTTATTTAACCAGGCATAAACACCATTGAGCAAGCTCATTTTCAAGGTGGTCCTGGGCATTAATACAATACAGTACACTTCAAAAGATTACAATTACGGTGGACAACGGTGCAAAAAAAAAAAGAAAAAACATTGTGAAGGTGTCGGTCAATATAGGCCTATACATACCGGTCAACATAATTAACATGCAAAGGTACATAATGATAAGCTTTACTGAAATGAGAAGAGACAACAATCCCATATGGTCTCCGCTATGTAAGAGCTCAGACTTAAATGATAAAAAATAAGGAGGTATTAAGGAATAGGGTAGAAATTGGGGTGAAAGAGTAGGCAGCAAAAAGGGAGGCCAGAATAGGTAAAAGGTAGAGAATAGGAAGGGCCATCTTGGATTAAGGGAACTAGGCTTGTAAGTCCTAGGTTTCTGTCATTAGGAATGTGGGGTGGATGAGATACTTAGGCGTAGGATTTGAGAGTGGCACCTGGGGCTTAGGGGTCATCGGCATCTGAAACAGTTGCATGATTCCTTCAGATAATCCGTTAATAGAGCTTTGAATGTGACAATGCTTAGAAGTGAGGATAATTTTAATGAGTCTTGCATAGTGTTCCAGAGTGATGGAAGTGAGAAGTTGATTGCTGCTGAGCCAAGGGTAGTTTTCACTCTAGGAATCTGGAAGCAGATTAAGGAGAAGCGTCTCAGGCCATAGGAACCATTAGCCCATTTGAAGATGTTCGAGATGTATGCAGGGAGATTATCAGATAATGCTCTAAAAAAACCAGAGGAGAGCATTCCTTTTTCTTCTAGTTGAGAGTGAGGTCCATCCCAAAACCTGGTATAGACAACAGTGATGTATACTACGGGGCAGATTTAAGATAAATCTTAAAGTGCGGTGGTAAAGGGTGTCCAGTTTATTTAGCATTGTTGATGGGCAATGACTGTAAAGGAAGTCAGTGTAGTCCAGTATAGGTAGGAATGTAGTTTGTACTAGTCTCATTCTGGCTTCTAACGAGAGTAAGTGTTTAATGCGATAGAATAAACCTAATCGCTGTCTTAGTTTTTTTGAGGTTTCATTTAAGTGGCACAGAAAGTTGAGCTTGTTATCCAGCCAGAACCCTAGGTATTTAAAGGTATCAACTACTTCAAGAGTGTTCTGATCTGTGTGATATGTGGACATCCAGAAGTAGACTAATAATGGGCCCTATGCACTAAAGGGTGGGTAATGCATGCCTGAGGCGTGTACCTCACCCACGCACCTACGCAGCCCGAGACAGGCGTAGGGTGCATGGTATGAATGACTGCTAGCACCCATGGGGTGCCTGTCCATGCCCCCTCGGCATGCAGTGTCATGTGGGCAGGCAGATTCACAGACCCAGGAGAGCATCCAGTCAGATGCCTGTGCTGGGTTCCAAAGTAGATCCCTTGTGCTCATGCGGTGAGCGCACTATCTAGGAGACAATCACGTAAAGTGGCATCCTTTTGACAACTGCCAGGCAGTCACCCGAGATGATGCCCCAGCTCTTTCCTGCAGCATAGTGGGCTGGGACAGCATGGAGGTTTGTACCATGGTGCTGCCATGCCTGGTGACTGAAGAACACAGGGAAACATACCAGATTATGCCTGGTCTCGGTTGGTGTACCTGCCACCCACTGAGCTTGGCACTATGCAGCTTAGTGAATGCTGCGTAGTACAGGCATGCCCCCAAGATGCCCCCTGCACAGTGTTCCAAGTGTGGCTTGGGTGGCGGGCGCATAAGTGTCTTGTGCACTGTTAGTGAATGCCACCGGGGGGTCCACAGGACCCCCCACTGGATGGAATTCACACTTAAGATTGCCTACATGCCTCAGATACATGGCATGTAGACAACCTTACTGTTTGTGTGTAGGGCCAAATGACCTATAAACCACTAGCACTGTGACTACCCTTCCAACAGAAGAAGAGATAAATAACTTTATAGACAGCATGAAAATCCAGAATACTTCTAAAAAACAGTTTGAGATATTAAAATGATATCAAGCTACTTCAGGAATAGCTTCTAAGAAACCAGGACACTTAAAGAAATTCCACTGAGCATTTTCAACAATCACCTTTGCAGATACTTCATGACAAGAAGAAAGAATGAAGGTGATGAGTATAAACCTCTGATGCTACACTCCACTTTTCAGAGTGTGGAGGGTTTTTTTTAAATGAAGAACTACCCAGAATCTGAAACACTTTGAAGAAACAAGACAAGTAGTAGTATCAAAATAAAAAACAAAAATTAAAAAGCATGGGCAAGGCATCAAGAGTAAAAGCTGCAGATGACCTGACTGATGATGTAATTAACTCACTTAAAGAAAACAAACACCTTGGACCCCATATGCCTGGCTCACTACTCCACATAATGTAGTTGATTGTGTACATAAAAACATAGAAATTGTCTGGAGATAAGGACCGCTAGGCCCATCCAGTCTGCCCATAGGCCCCTCTACATGTATACATCCTCTCACCCCAAGTGGTCAATGACTTTTCATCACTCCCTTCCTGCCCAAGGTTTCCCTGTGCTTGTCCCAGACATGTTTAAACACCTCCACTGTGCTTGCCCCACTGCCTCTTGTATTAGACTATTCCAAGCGTTCACCACCCTCTCCATATAGAAAACTTCCTCACTTTACCTTTTAATCTCCTCCCACTCCAATTTCACATTGTTCCCCCTCATTCTGATATCTTTTCTACACTGGAAAAGATCTCCCAGCTGCACCTTGTTTATGCCCTTGAGGTACTTAAATGTTTCTATCATGTCACCCCTTTCTCTCCTCTCCTGTCCTCCAGTGAGTACATATTGAGGTCTTTTAGTCTCTCCTCATATGTTTTGTGGTGCAAACCATGCACCATGTTTGTCACCCCTTCTCTGGACAGCCCCCACCATGTTTATGTCCTTTGCATGTACTTTGGCATCAGAGGAAACATTGGACACAGTCTTAGATGGGGTGATGTTACCTGCAAACAAGATGAAATCAACATGGCACACATAGAAATAATTTGAGAACAACAAATGAAAATAAGAATGGGGACGAATCCAAAGGAAACAGATGCATAAAACCGAGAGCATATGCAGTACCATGTAATGCAACCATTTGCTGCATAGAATGAACTGACTGCCTTATTAGCTTCTGCATAATAAAACATTGTTATTGATGGAACAATCTCAATGGATAAAAATAATGAACTGCCGAACCTGTCACTAAAAAACTTTGCTGTAAAGGAAAATAGTTGTGTAACGGTCACTTGTGCTTGATAAAACTTTTTTGCAATTTGCATGTATACCTGAAGTGTGGAAAAGTACCAGATGGCAATCTACGTGTACCTGGAATAAAAAAATGCGTATACTGCATTGACTATTAATACAATGTGATAATCTTGATTCTGATGACATTAGAAACATTAACTTGGTCAGTAATCCAGTACCTTGTTGTAATAAAAAAATAAGTTAAAGTTGAAACCTAAAATTTGTTGTCTGCAGAACCTTTTCTTTTTCTTGTCCTTGTTAATCTGCTACCTAGCAATAAAACTCATCAAATAATGCATGAACCACAGTTTACACTCAATTTTAAATTATACCATTTTACCACTTTGTGATGGTTCTTGTAAATCAAAAATTATACTTTTTTTTTTAAGTTTCAATAGTTGTGCACCTACTTGCAAACAAAAATTATATTTACACTGCAAGTTTTAGATTTCTACAGTAATTTACATCTGCCATCAACAATTTAACCTGTGAAGGAGGCTGTACTACAGTGAAAGAAAACCTCTGCAGGCTACAATGACTAATTTAAAATGTTCTGTACTACTGTTCTGATTAATAAAGTTATCTGCTCATTTATTTGTTTCATATTTTATGACTTACCTTAGATGTCTTAATTGTTTAGGTGTTGGTGTAGGTGTAGAATATTCACTATAATAATGTACTAAACTGATAAAAACATCCAAATAAACCCCCCAAACAACAAATTCCACAAAATTGGTTCCCATTTCTTTAGGGATAGTATCCAAAATGGCAGGATACTTCTTGACTCATGACTGCTCCATTTGGTCCAGTATCCACATGGTGGGGGGCCGGGCATCCAAGATAGTATGCCCAAAAACAAAAAAAGCCCTAAAATAAACCAGCACCCCAAAAAGATTTAAAATATTTCAAAAATTACATCAACAGGAAAGCAGCTGATGATAGATCCATGCCCAAGATGATAGCAATGCAGGAATTTGTTGATGTCCCACGTGGTAATCCTGCAGTCTGCCTCGAGGTACTCCACATTGCATTATCAAAATCTTAACAAAATGCAGTCATAAATCCAAAGATGTTGAAGCTGACAACTCCAGTTATCCCCTGCACTGCACTACTCCTAGGTTGAACTCCTTGATCTCCATACTTCTCTGAACAAGGTCTCAGAAAGCAACACCACAACATTTTTGCTCTACCCCAGTGAACAATCTGCCATCCCTGGAAACTTCCCTTCAAAGAGTCTGCTGTTCAGAAATTGGTCTATTCTTCACTTAACACATTATGCACAATCCCTGCCTCATGCTTTCCAGGTTATCAATGAATCTGGGGCTTTATCTAATTATAAACTTAATACTGATGAAACAGAGGTGATGCCCCTTAATGCAGGGGTATGCAAACTTGATATTACCTCTATTGGGCTTCAGTGGCAGCCTAATGGTCTGAAATATCTGGGGATCCAGATATCCACAGACCCTCAGGATACGATTTCTCTTAATTTAAATGCTTTACTACAGCAACTGAAATAGGACCTGGAATTGTGGAATCACTTGACTCTTACCCTTTAGGGTAAGACTAATCATATTAAAATTAGTCTTTTACCTTGGGTTCTTTATCCTTTGAGTATGTTGAATAATATTATTATTACAACGAAGTGGTTTGATACGTTGCACAGTTACATTTGTAGGTTTATTTGGGCAGGTTAGGTGATGCACTGTGCCTACTATCAGATGGCTGCTCCTAAACCTTTAGGGGGTTGAAGCTACTGAATTTATTTCTGTGCTATTTGGCTATTCATAGTTGTGAGTACTTGCAGTAGCTTTAGAAACTCCCGTTATGACACAATGGGTTATACCCCCCTTGTGGTTACAGCTTGAAAGGGAGTTATGTAAATGGGCAGGTATTGATATTAAGACCTTGATTTATACTACAGTTCGACAATCCCCCCAGAGTCTGTAACACATACTGATAGCTGTGTTTGTGGGTGTTCATGAACAGCTTTGTTATTTTCTACATCTCCAAGCCCAGGCTGATGTCATGCAACCTCTCCTTTTTAATCGCAATTTTCTTACTGCTGGACACTCTAATTTTGCCTTCTTATGGGTCATCTGCAATTTTGTTAATGTGGAGCACCTTCTCCTAGACAATCAGTTAATTACCTTCCATGCATTTCAGCAAAAATATCAGGTTTCCAGTGAGGAGATTTGTTTTTCCTTTATGGAGGTATCTCATTTACTGACTAAATATTTCAAGGATCATCCCAGAACTTCAAACCATAGTGTGGCTATTTTACCCCTAGTACCTTGGATCACTCAGCCTCGTCCTATTTCATGCCTATAACAAGGTCTTTATGAGCTCACTGTTAATAAAGTAGACAGTTGGATTCCTTATTGGCAAATAGCACCTCTTAAGCCATAGGGAGTTTATGACTGGTAGTGAATTTGGAAGGATGTTTATGAATACATTAAATTTGACATTTACAGACTCATGCAATTTAAGTTCTTACATAACTTGTATTATACCCTGGTGAAACTGTGCAGAGCTGGGAAACTACCCTCAGATGTGTTATAGTCCCCAATGTCTCACTCTGTCTTGTCAATATTTATAAGTGTAATTTATTGCACACCGATAGTATTATTATGACACAGTGGCATTACTCGTTCTGTTTACATAACTAGTTAACTGCAGTCTGTTTAGAAAACAGTGATTTTGCATGGAACAGAGCAATGCACGCTATCCAAAGGTAATTGCATATGTGCAATGCAGACACTAGCATTAGTTTAGGAAAACAATGTCTACAGTACTGCAGTGTCTGATGGAAACTGCCAAGTGTTTCTACCAGGAGGGTTTTGGCATTAATGCACCAGCTGATGGTAAAGTGTGCACTGCTCTGAGGGGGGGCGGCATGAGAGGCTCCCTAATTACATTAGTAAAATGCATGGTTATCTGGGATTGCTGAATGCTGAACCCAGGTACCCAAACAGATATATAAACAGACAGATGTGCAAATGCATTGAAGGAGACTGTGTGTCTGTTCCCCCATGCATCCAGATTGGCTATCAGCATCACAGTAGTGTACACAGCTGTAGAGCTCAGGGGATAACAAGCAAAGAAAATTTGGAGGGCAGGCATCATGAAGCACTGTCTATCATGCCGTAGCCCACTCAGCCACGCAGATTTCAGGGCATCACTTGTCTTACCAAACTGGGCAGTTCCCATTTTTAGGGTGTTGCATATGTTGCTATAAAACTGTACTGGGGCTGTTTGGGGTGTTTAGCATGCACTGTGGTGCATATGGTGACATGGTGGTTCTTTGAGCACCATTTCTGCTACCAAAATCCATACCTTCACTGTGGGTTGGTGCACATGTAGCTCGACAACTGTATATGTGTTTTTCCCCGTGCATGGTGGTACATATAGATAATAAGCTATTGTATAAGCATCATTTCTGCTACAAAAAATCTACTCCTTAGTTTTGTGGTGTGGGTCACATGGTGCTACACTACTGTACTCAGCTTGCTTATTATGCATCTGGTGACTGATTCTGATTTTGGTCACCATATGTTTTACTAAATTTCAAACCTAGGTCTCGGGAAAGAGAACATTTTGCTAAACAACTGTACTCCTGTTGTTCTGCATGCAGGTTGCTGCACATGGCAACTGGGCTGTCATTCAGCTACTATGTGTGCTGTTAAAGTGTGCAATAAACCATAATTTTGAAGTACTGAGGAGGCAAAGTAAAACGCTAGGGAATGTAACCCTCACACTACTCCTTGTCTGCATGCCTGAAGGGAAGACAGTCCCACAGAAACAGCTTCAATTTGCAGGTACAGACCAAAAGAAAAAAAACGAATACTGCTAACCTGAATGTTACGTTGCTGCTACAAGAAGGTCAGTCTCTCACAATTTATAGTTCAAAGTACCTTCAAAGGAAGCCTCCCTGTTTCAGGGAGGGAATGTTTATTTATTTATTGAAGTTTCTGAGATTGCCTTTGAGTCAGAGACTCATTTTCAAAAGCTCCACGTTTTAAGTACAGACATTCAACATCAACATACAGTGAGATTCTATACAATGGCGAAGCAGTCAACAGTTATAAAATACAGAAAAGATGCAAAACATAAAAGTCGATACAATATACAGTTCATAACAGGTGTAATGTACAATATGTAGGTGCAAAACAGGCAAAATATACAGTTCATAACAGGTATAATGTACAATATGTATGTGCAAAACAGGCAAAATATACAGTTCATAACAGGTGTAATGTACAATATGTATGTGCAAAACAGGCAAAATATAAAATATACAGTTCATAACAGGTGTAATGTACAATATGGAGGTGCAAAACAGGCAAAATATACAGGTGAAGGTTACCAAGCAGACAAACTGGGGAGGGGCGGGGCTAAGAGAGAAGAAAGGCTGGACAGAGTCTATTGTTGGAGGGGTGCAGGAGAGGGGGAGTGAGGGGGGTGCCCTGGTGGGGCAGAAACACCAGGGAAGAGGTAAGGGAGCAAACTAGGATGGGGGTATGGGAAGAAATTACAGTGAAAAACATAAGATTCAATATCAATCACAAATACTGGCAGAGCGGAGGTGGTCCCTTTGGGTGGATTTAAAACTGCCAATCTTATTTTTAGTTGCAATGGAGCTGGGGCAAGCATTCATCAAAGTGGGGGTCCTGTACATAAAAGTTCTCTGACATAGGGAGGTCCAGCATCTGGGGACACTGAGAAGTAGAGCTTCTAGTGCTTCTGATTACAGGGGTAGACTTTATAAGGGCAGAGAGACCTGGGAGAAAGAGGCCAAGTTAAATCTTTTTAGCCATGAAACAGGGGTGGAACCTGAGTTTGTCTTCAAAGTTAAGCCAGTTAGTTGTGCTATAAAGGGTGCAGGTGTGTGTGGTACAGTTACAGCCTAGGACTAGGTAACAGGCTTTGTTAAGAGACAGTCGGAGTCTACTAAGGGAGGAGGTGTCAGCCGCTCCATAGATAAGGATCCCATAGTCAGTTAGGGAGAGGACTGAGGAGGAGACAGCTAGACGGAGGGCATCAGGAGTGAGACAGTGTTTGTACCTGTGCAGGAGGCCAATTCTGGTGTTTACAGCTGTAGATAGGTGATGGATGTGTTGGTAGAAAGTGAGGGCTGAGTCAAGCGTGATACCCAGGTTCTTGAAGGTGTCTACATGTTCAAGGGAGGTCTGGTGAGTGTTAATGATTTGAGGACATGAATTTTTGTGAGGTCTCTGGTAGTGAGCAAAGGTCATGACCTTCATCTTTTTGTAGTTCAAAACTAGACGCCAGTTGGGGAACCATTGCTCTGCTTCCATGAAGGAGATTTGGAACGATTGCTGAAGTACGGCAGGATCCGGGTGGGCAGAGTAGAGGACAGCATCATCTGTATATAGTAGCAGGTTACCTGAGCAAGCTGCAGGGAGGGTGTTTAGGTATAAGCTGAAAAGCAGGGGGCCCAGAATGGAGCCCTGCAGCACCCCTGACCTAACTGGGAGACAGGTGGAGAGGGAGTCACCTATCTTGAACTGCTGGGTTCTACCTGTAAGATAGTCAGAGAACCATGAATACATAGATACATAGACACTGTCGGCAGATAAGGACCTACGGCCCACCCAATCTGCCCATTTGAGCTTGTAAGTTCACTTTATGTTTTCCTAGAAGTCTGTTGCCCCTTACCCACTGACCTCCAGAATCCCTTATGTCTATGCCATGGATTCTTAAATCCCGTGATTGTTTCAGCCCCCAATACTTCTTCTGGAAGGGTGTTCCACTTGTCCACCACTCACTCTGTGAAGAAATTCTTCCTCACGTTTCCTCTGAATCGCCCTCCCTCCAACTTCATCTCATGCTCTCTAGTCCTGGAACATATTTTTCACTGAAAAGTAGTGTATTCCCACACTCTGTTCCTCCCTGTAAGAAACATGTATGCCTCTATCATATCCCCTCTCTCCTTCCACTCCTCCAGGGAGTACATATTCAAGTCCTTCAACCTGTCCTCATAGGACTTGTGATGCAATCCATGTACCATCTTTGTTGCCCTCCTCTGAACCTTCTCTACTCTGTCTATGTCCTTACGTAGGTAAGGTCTCCAAAACTGCACAATGTACTCCACGTGGGGCCTCACTAGTGTCTTGTATAGTGGAATTATGACCTCCCTTTTCCTGCTGGTGATGCCCCTGCCTATACATCCCAGCATCCTATTTGCTTTACCTGCTGCCTTGTTGCACTGTTTCTCTACCTTGAGGTCATCCGAGATGATAACCCCCCAAATCCCTTTCCTGCTTGGTGCATGCTGTATTCTTACCTTCCAACTGATATATTGTGCCAAGGTTTTTGTGCCCCATATGAATTATCTTGCATTTCTTTGCACTGAATTTCAACTGCCAAACACCTGACCATTCTTCAAGTTTCTGCAGGTCCCTCCTCATTCCATCTACACCCTCTAGTGTGTCCACTCTGTTACAGAACTTTGTGTCATCAGCAAAAAGGGAAATTCTGCCTTCTAGGTCCTGTGCAATATCACTGATGAAGACGTCGAATAGGACCAGTCCCAGCACTGATACCTGTGGTACCCCACTGGTCACTCTTCCCTCTGTGGAGTGACAGCCATTTACCATCACTCTCTGTGTCCTGCCACCCAGCCAGTTTCCTACCCACAGCACTACAGTCCTGCCCACTCCCATATTCCCTAGTTTGTTTAATAGCCTTCTGTGCGGCACAGTGTCAAAGGCCTTGCTGAATTCCAAATAGGCCACATCCACTGCCCTCCCCTGATCCACCTCCCTTGTCACCCAGTTGAAAAATTCAGTGAGGCTGGTCTGACATGACCTCCCCCTGGTGAAACCATGCTGCCTTGGGTCCTGTAGTCTGCTGGCAATCAGATGCTCCACCAATCTCTCCTTCAGTGGTGCTTCCATGATCTTCCCCACTACTGAGGTGAGGCTGACTGGTCTGTAGTTCCCCACTTCCTCTTTTTTTCCACTTTTGTATAAGGGAACTACATCTGCTGTCCTCCAGTCTTTGATGGTATCCTGGGAAAGACCTAACGGGGGGAGGGTGGTTAGGAGGAAAGCATGTTTAACCATGTCAAAAGCCTTCAAAAGATCCATGAATGCAGCGTCGGTAAGATTGCCTTTGTCAAGGGCTGAGTGTACAGACGAGGAAAATACAATGAGTGCTGAGGTAGTGCTGTGGCATTTTCAGAAACCATGTTGTTCTTTAAAGAGGAGATCATATTTTGTGAGATGCTCAGTAAGTCGGTCCAAGACTATGTGTTCCAGGGCTTTGGGGGGGGGGGATGGGTATAGATCGATAGTTGCCAGTGGCCATGTGGTCACCACTTTTGTGTATGGGGGGGATGGTAGCTGCTTTCCAGCACATTGGAAATTTGCCTAGACAAAGAGAGTGATTGAGTATGTAGGTTAGAGGGATGAAGACTTCCTGAAGGGTCAAGCAGAGTAGTTTTAAGTCCAGAGAGTCACTGCTGAACCGGGGGCCACTGAGGGCTTTTTGTAGATAGGGTTTGGCTTCCCACAGGGCAAGTGTCTTTAGGTGAAAGAGGAGTGAGTTCAGGGGGTGTGGGGGGGAGGCAGAGGAGATCAATGAAGTGGGAAGGGAGGATGTTGCTAAGATCAGAGAAGGAGGAGTTCAGTTTATGGTCAGAGATGTAGTTACCATATATATTAATTTGTGAAGGTGGATGTTTTGGTCTTTCCGCTAAGCTCTTTGATGTTATTCTAGAATTTTCTGCCTGAACCCCAGGAAAATGTAAGAGACACTTTGTAGTGTTTCGCTTTGTCTTTATGTATAGCCCAGGTACATTTGTTCCTTGCCTCAATGTACTGTTGTCTGTCAACTGGACGGCTATTTGCCAAAAGGAGTCACGGTGGCACATCCGGTCAAGGAGATGGTGGGAGATCCAGGGTGTAGGGTTGCCTTTGATTACGCATTTGGTCAGTGGTGCAAACTTTCACAGGCAGCTTTAAAGATGTGGATAAAAAAGTTGAGTGCCATGTCTAAATCAGGGGTGTTTTTTAGGAGTGACCAATCCCATTGCATTAGGTGGTGTCTTGATTGCTCAAGTTTACCAGGTTTAAGTTTATGCTGGTGGATAATTTTTGGTGGGAGCTTTGGGGATTCACACGACTAGGTGCAGAGTACTGAAGAGTGGTCGCTTTATACTTTGGGGAGTGCTGAGACACCTGTGATCCTGTGAAAATGGTTGGTGAACACAAGATTAAGAAGAGCTGCAGAGCTGGCGTGTGTGTTTTGCCGTGTTGGAGTGGTGACTACCTGGGTTAGATCCAAAGCGGCCATGGCATCTTTAAATGGTGCAGCGGCCATAGACTGCCAATTAATGTTGAGGTCCCCCAAGACACTACACTCAATTTTTTTGAGAAGGAGAGAGAGGTAGTTCAGGACGGGGTGGATGTTAGCAGTGCAAAGCAAGCACATTAGCCTAGAGACACACCAGGAGTAAAGTGTGTCCCTCACTCACATCACTAACTGTACAGGTCACAGAGCTTGGTGCAGAACGTGGAGGACGATCAAGCTGACATATATGACATACATAAATTAACATATTAAAGTAAGCAATACACAAAAAAATACATACTCATGTGCTATTCTGCAGATGGGTACACAAGCAACCACTAGTTTTAACTGTGGCTATGTGAGAATTCCCTATTAAGCAGACAGACATACTGTGGAGTCTACAGAGTGCATACACATCATGTTCTCATATGGTGGAACAGGGCAAAGATTGGTGCCTTAGGCATCAGCAGGTGAAGGCAGCAAGCTGAGACTCTGCTGTTCAACTAAGGTAAGGGCCTGTTCGCTCCTGCTGTTGTATTCACCGAAGAGATTTTTTTGTTTTGTTTTGTTTTTCAAATTCTATTTTTTCCTCCCCACCTTGACCCCACCGAACTCTCTCTGGTGACCGCCCAGTCCTTGGAATCTACCTCCCTTGCACGACCTGACTCGTCTCCTCTCCCCCCCCCGGCACCGGGCATCCCCCGGGTCTACCCTCCCGGGAAGGATCACCCCCACCCAGGGCACTCTTTCTTATAGGGTTGAGCTCTGGGCTGGGGGGGAGGAGGAGGAGGACCAAGGAGAGAGCCGCGCCCGACTTTCCGGAGTGTGGTCCTTGGGTGGGAGGTGCCATTGCCTATCATTGGGAGGAGGGGGGTATTTACTTAGGTAGCTCCCCTGTGGAGCCTGGCTGTCAAGGCAACGTACTGCCATGGCTCCACCCCCAGGCATATGCCACAACACTGCTTTTGGCTACCCCCAGCCACCACCAGAGGTTGCTCCTCAAGTGATCATTCTCCATGTCCTTCCCCAGGAAGAAAGAGCAGTCCTACAGACACTCAGTCCCTTCCCTCTCCTGATTACCCCCATTGCCCCGGGCTCGCTCCAGAACCCAGGTCACCGGCATTGTGCGAGGTGTGGAGTCCAGCGCCTCAACCCTCAGCACCACCGGGCCGGCCCACCAAAGGGATTTGTGGAAGATATAGTGTAAGCTAAAACAAGTAGTAGGAGCAACACCCTATCAAGGGTACGCCAAAACAGGAAATAGAAGCAACACCTATCTAGGGTAGGCGTACAAAGATTAATAACAAATGACAAAAGAGGTAAAACTAAAAGCACCCTATCTGGGATTAAGGGTTCATAAGGGATGGGTGGAATCAAAAAGGGTAGGCCAAACCTGGGAATAAAAGCAACACTCTGTCTAGGGTAGGAGTACAAAGGAAATAACAAAGAACATAAGGGGAAAAACTAGAAACACCCTATCAAGGGTAGGGGTGCATAAGTATTTCCAAGAAACACAGGAAGAGCAGGAACTGGGAATGCTGGGAGTGGTGCAGTACAGTGGCTGTGGGTGGCAGTTTTCAGAGAGATCTTCTGGAGACTGCAATGCTATCCCATCTGCATGCATCTTTCTGGGTTAAGGGAAGAGGTTGCTAGACTCCAGGCTGAGTCGACTAGGATTAGGGGGGTGTACCCCTATATCCAGTGGCCACCAGATCTGCCACCTTTACCTTAGATGATGCCAGGGAGGAGGAAGGATGGCTGGACTATGGTGGGCTCTGGAAGGGTGTGGGTGGTAGGTCAGAGGCACATTCCTCAACTGGTACCACTACAAAATTCTTATGCCGCTATGGTGAGGCAGGACTGCCAGGAGGTGGAGCCCATAGTAGTGGCCAGGAAGGATGTGGGGGTCCTCCATAATGGAGATCCAAGGAGGTTGGAAAAAGACCCCAGAGGATAAGGAAGCAAATGCTGGTGGAGGACTCGATTGTCAGGGGGATAGATTTGGGAATAGGATGGGTGGCAGAGAGGGAGGTCATGTGGCTATGTAGCAAATGGCCTGGAGGGATGCAAAGTGGATCCTGGAGATTACTACAGCAACAGAATGGGAGAGGGAGCTGGATGTCATTGCCCACCTCTGAATCAATGATCTGGCTAGGGATGGGGCTGAGATAGTGCAGGGGGAGTTTAGGGAGTTGGGGAGAGGTCTTAGACAGGTAGTGTGCTCAGTGGTTTTCACTGATGTGATGCCTGTCTATGGTGGGGGGGGGGAGGAGAGGGATCTCCACACCAGGAGCTTCAACATATTGTTGAAGAAATGCTGCAGAGAGGAGGGATTCAGCTACACTGTGGAATAAGGATCCCCCTGGACCGTTAAGAGCCTAGACAGGGGGTCATGGCATGCATCCCTCTGGGAGGGAATTATCAGTCCTCAGTGGATGGTTTAAATTCACTGTGAGGAACATTTAAACTAGGCGGGGGGGGGGTGACAGAAGGAATTGGAGAGGCAGAAACTTCCCAACCACAGGCTGAAAAATAAAGTAGGGAGAACCTGAGGGGAGAGGACCCACCAGGGTGCAAATTAATAAAGAAAGCAGGGTGATATAAATGAAGGGGGGGTGGGAATAGGAGCATTAAAAAGAGAGGCCAGAAGGAGGAGGAGGAGGGAGGGCAAAAAGGAAAAAAGGGGATTAAAAGCAGAGGATTAACAACATCTGGGTGGCCATGCCTGTGAACGCTAGAAGTCTAGGAAATAAGATTCCAGACTTAGAGGCCACCATGGCAGAGGCTGACCTGGATATTGTGGCCATTACCAAGTCATGGTGCACTGAAAATCATGACTGGGACATGGACATAACAGGCTATACTCTGAAAGCATAAAAACAATGGAGATACAGAAAATACAGAGGGGGCAGATGTACTAAGGGTCAACCTGGAGATGTAGTGAAGCCAATATTCACACTGGCATGATCTACACACCTCCGGCACAGGGAGAGGGGGATAGATAAGGTACTGGTGGAAGCCACTGGCAAAATGACAGAAAAGTGGGAGGTGCTTCGACTCCTATCTGCCTGATGTAGATTGGAGTGGCTTCGACTAGAAGCAGAGACATCTTGGACTCCCTGCAGGGGGTGTTCCTTGGGCAACTAGTCAGTGAACTCGCTTGTGATGGAGCAGTACTGGACCTGGTACTCACTAACAGGGGCAGTATTGTAGATGTCAAGGAAGGAAGCCAACTTAACATTCAGAGCTGAACAGCATGGTGTCATTCTCTTTTTGGTTTAAGATTAGTTTGTTTTCCAAGAACTACTGTTACAGTTATAGGATATCTGCCTGGAGAGCTGAAGCAACAGTTGAGTTAGCCTGGCTGTAGGAGAGGGCTGTGTGTACAGTTGGTATACGTGCAGATGCTGCAAACAGAGGGGCACAAGGACAGGTCATTAATGAGCATGGTGAACATGAGTGACCCCTGTACAAAACCAGAAGGGAGACACATGGAGGCAGGAAGCACATTTGAGGATGAATCACAAGTCCTCACTACCTGGCCATGCTCAGATAGGAAGGACTTAAATCACCAGAGATACACCAGTGATGCTAGCAGCCTTAACTGGGAACAGAAACACTTCAGTATTCCCAATTAATTTTTTTCTGCACTCTGTTCTTTTTCTGCATGTATCTCTCACTTGTTTTGTTTTGTTTCATTTTTATGTTCTTTTAAACCAGTTCTGTATGTAGCGCCTCCAAATGTGCCATTATAAATCTGACAGCCAGTAACATCATCAATTAAAATCAGTCAGCAGCTCTTGACACTGATTCTGCTATGGGCATGGGCTGGTAGATTAATGAAAATGGAGCAGCACCTCAATGAGCTCAGTTTGCACTGAAGTAAGAACCCAGGTAAGTAGCAGCATCAACATAAGAGTCACTGACTGATCTGAACTGATGATGTCACTGACTGAAGCATTTATAATGGCACAATAAGTGATTAACTACATACAGAGCTGATTTTAAAGATGGAGACAGAAAACAAAAGAGAGATGTACAGAAAGAGAACAGGTGTTACTGTAAGTAAACATTAACTTGAAATGTTGCAGTTTCTTTTCCTCTGTGAGTTAACAAAGCAGAAGGGGTGTGCTTCATAGCTTGATATCAAATTTGGAAAGATATTACAATTGGAAAGACTATATGATGGGATTGTCATAGGTCATGAAATAATGAGGTCAGACACAAGCAGATAATGTGCAATATGCAGTTCAGCAGGATACATGGCGTACAATAGTTTTATTTGCAAGTGCCCCAAAGCCGCAACGTAAACAGTTCAAGTATGCTCCTGAGACAGGTTACACAGTCTTTTCTGAGCAATGTTTCATCCAGGTCCTAAAATGGATCTGACAGTTCATTTCACTTTTACTGAGTTTTCTGGGTTCCGAAAGCACTGGCTAAACCTTTGGATTCACTTCCGGAGCACAGGAGCTTGCACGTCCTTCATTCTCTGAGGTTTTGCAAGGGATGACTAACCCAACCCCTTGGCTTGACACTAAGAGAATTTATACCCTTCCCTCTAACCACATGACCATCTCTTTTATCAATCAGACAATAATACATGTTTGACACAATACACGCATAAAGCAATCAGGTAGTTGCCTTTTGATCTTTGGTTGGAAAGGCTTGAGCATACCGGGTAAACTGAACATTTTTGACAAGCACATTACTGACATTACTACAGTACGATTCACATTACAATGTCACATCAGTGAGTTGTTTTTTTACATTTTTTTCATTTTTTATTTACTTATTATAATTTTTACTTTGAAGCTGACAATGTACTGGCAACTTACACTGTTGTTTTTCAACACTTAAGCAACTCAACAGCAACTTCTAGTAAATGTTTTTGCAACTCAGCTGGAATGCATCTGTACTTCTTTCGCAGTGCAATTCAAAACTGCATTGCAACTCTTGGGCGACTCTTTTTGTAATGTTTTTGCAATGTTTAATGCTGGATCTAGCAAAACATATGCAGCTCATTGAGAAATGTTAAAGCAGCTTGTTAGTGTTACATGTTTACATGAACTGCACTGTACTGTCTGACTCTAGGCAGAGAAAATCAATGCACACTAGCACCATTTGTGCACTGGTTATGCTACTGGTCTGAGGGGCTGCCCTTCTTCGGTAAAGTTTTCCTCCAAATACACTGGCTACACTGCATGTAGTACCTTTTAATCTTAGTTCCCATCCTACGTCAATAGAATCTAGTACAGGCCAAGTCCAAGTTCTGTTCACATCCCAAATCCCAAATGTCTTTGCACAGGGCATGCAGCACAGTCTTATGAACTTAGCCGTTGGCAGCCATTGTCGGAGGAATCTGATCAGTCTCTGAAACCCTCAATAGAGATGCTTCCCTATATGAATTTGTTTAATTCCTTATGAAACAACTTGGTGCCTGGATGATTGGGCAATACAATTTCTCCAGAGCATGAATAAAGCTGAGCTCATTCCTCTGCTCCCTCTGCAAGTCTCCATTTGGGGACAGAGGTTATGTCTAGGGTAGTGAAACTCCTCTTTGCTTGGGGAAGGCAACCGGCTGAAGTTCCCAATGTGTCTACTACTTTGTTGGGATTAGCAAACGAGACTCACTCATCTGTATCAAATTGTTTACATAATGCTTTCACTGTAGTCCCTGGAATGTGAATCTTTTTGTTTGTATCACTGAATCTTCAGACAGCCAGTGAGACAAGGTGTCCACATGCACGTGTTTCAAACCAGGTCTGTATTCAACACTGTTATCATAAGTGGACAGGCTGTTAGCCAAGATGCCCAGCCACATCCAGCAGCTGTTTTTACATAGGTCAAGAAGTTATTGTCTGTTCTGATGGTTATCCAGGCACCATATACGTAGTGATCAGACTGGTCAATGATGGCTTACTGCAATGCCAAGAACATTATAGACAGAATAGTTCTTTTCAGAAGCTCTCAAGCTTCTGCTGGCAAATTGTAATATGACACATATCTTCAGGGTACTGTTGTTAGAGGACCACTTCAAACCTGCTCAGGCTGGCATCAATGTGTATAATATAGGCTTTCACTGGATCAGCATATGCCAGCACCAGGGCAAGTGTCAACTGGTGTATGTCTATGAATGCATTCTCATACAAGCCATCACGTAAGGATCCAAAAGCGTCTAACCTTGTTGTAACTACCGGGGTCATCATGCTTTGGCAGTAACTGTCTTGACTTGTTAGTTGGTGGGTAGCCTGGGGTGAGATTCTGACTGAAATTCACACTGGAATTGTTAGGATGGAAAGCAAGCATATGAACCTATTATATCTGCCCCCACCCCCATGCATGCACGCACGCACACACACACACACACACACACACACACACACACACGCAACCACACAATGGTAGTAGTTCATATAATTCCCCTGGCCCTTATGTTGATCAAGTAAATTTTAAACATATTGATATTTGTGCAGTTTATCAAATTTTCTGGTAGAGCATTCCATAATTTTCTGATCCTTTACGTAAAGTAACATTTCGTAATATTTGTTTTAAAATTTGTGGTTGTTAATTGTTTGCTATGTCCCCTCATGCCATATGTAACCATCTTTTTTGATAAACCAGAAGATGATAATAAGTTGTCATCATCAGTCATCTTAAATGTTAGTAAGAGGTCTCCCCTGATCCTTCACCTTCAAAGGGTAAGGAACTCTAGGTATACCAATCCATCCTTTTTGTTCTTTATTATACTAACCAACTTAGTAGCCCTTTTACATACATATGAACATACGAAGAAGCCAGCAGAAGAAGGCCATTTGGTCTAACAAGTCTGTTCGTATTGCAGGGTGCACAGCTTGAGCTACTGTCCCTGCCCTCCCTCTCCACTACTCCCATCCTCCCTACCCAAGATCCTTACCTTCCCCTATGCCTATCCCAGCTTCTCTTAAAGCTGTCCACTGTCTTCAATGAGATGACCTTTTCTTCAGAGATGTTCTTCAGTTCTTCTTCAGAGATGATTCTCTGAGTCCTTTCTATTTTATTGTCATTGGTGGCTGTTGTTGGTCCCCAGAACAAGTTGCAATAATCAATGTGAGGCCTGACATATGATTGATATAATGGCACGATCTTCCTCTGATCAACTAACAAAATATTTTTTTAAGCAGTTTATTATTTAGTTGGTTTTCCTAAAGATGTTATCAGTTTGTTTTGTATTTTTGAAGTAATTTTTATAGTTATCCTTAGGTCATGTTCCTCAGCTACCTCACGTACTTGTTTTCCTCCTAGAGTACAACTGTAATTTTGATTAGTTTTTCCCCAGGTGCATAACACAGCATTTATCTATGTCAAACTTCAAGTCTCATGAGTTTTACCATATAACAATTTTAAGTCATCTTGTACTATTTCATAATTATTTTCTGTTTGAATTTGCTTACCAATTTTAGTATCACTGGAAAATTTAGAGCACCAACTAATGATATTAATGTGACGGTCACTTATGAATAGGATAAACAAAGTGGGACCTAAGACTGACCCCTTAGGTACCCCACTTGTAACCTTCCCCTGTTAGAGTATGTACGATTGATCACCACCCTTTGACTTCTATTAGATAACCACTGCTGCATATATATTTCCAGTTGTTTATTAAGATTTAAGGATAGTAATTTATAAACAGTATCCCATGATATAGGTGAGTCAAATTGAGCGACTCAATTTGAACACCTTAGATACTAGCGAGTAGTACAAAATAGCTAGGATGTCAAGGTAGTAAGGGTTGCAAAACAGCAAGTATTACGGGAGCAGGGAAAATAGTGAGGAGTTGTGAGATGTACTGTAGTGTAGCAGATGTGGGCTGCAAACCATACTGCCAGCCTAACATAGTAGTTAGAGTCAACAACTGTGTATAGCTTGGTCATGCGGTAGAGCTGGGTTCTATTCCCAGTTAGTATTTTTTTATTTTTGTGGGGTTTTTTTTGGTTTTCTGTCTCCAGTTTGTCTCTGTGTCAGAGTTCATGTCTGCCCCTTGTTCCCACTTCCTGTCACTTCTCAGTGGTGATATTTAGTTTCTTTTTTTTTTTTTATTGAAATATTTTTTATTACTATATTGCTATACAGAGCAATACAGTTTGCTAAAGAAGTATACATTAGAAGTCAGTTCAGAGTAATCAGTCTCATATATCATATATTCAATCCATTTCCAGACCGGGTAATTCAGCCATACATAATCCCATTCATAAAGCCCAAGGAGGGAGTATACTATCTTGTTACAGTGGGCCATCCTACACCTCCCAAAGGTCCGATTCAGGTATATGCCTGTATGATTTGCACAGGCAAAGAATCCCAACCCATGCTCTATACCAAGTAAAAATGTGTACATATTCCCAGGTCCGTCTCCCCCCATCATGGTCCAAAATCTGGATGATGATCTAACTGCTACAGGGTCCATTTCCTCCGTCCATTATCAAAGCTTATTACTTGATGATACATTTTAGCTGAGACTCTTTCCAAGTTATACATTTCATAGGCTAGGAGTCTCCAAGACTCTTTAGTCGGGACCTTGGGAGTGAGCTAGAATCTAGTAACAACTTTCTTAGCTGCTAAGATCAGGAGTGTCAGCAAACAATAGAGATTCTTATCAACTTTAAAACCAGCAGGTGGCACTGCTGTTAGAATGAATGTGGAGGTAAGCAATTCAAGACATTAAAATATATTGCTTAATACTATCAGAATATCCTGCCAGTAGTCAAATAAGTATGGGCAAGACAATATAATGTGGTCCTGTCCGGCTCTAGCCTGCCCACATTCACTCCAACAATTCCCATATTCCTGACCCCTCAACTTTGCCAATATCTCTGGGGTTCTAAAAAACCTACTCTGCAATTTCCACGTGTACTTCCTCCAATAAAGATTAGAGCAAATCCAAGAGTATGCCAAGATGGACTTGCTCCATAAGTCTTCATTGAGTTCTACACCCAATTCCCTCGCCCAACGTACCCTGATATATGCCAGGGAGTGTGTATTATATGCTCTTAGAGCTTAATACAAATTGCTAATAATATGTTCCTGTACATTCCCCTTAAATGACGAATAATCATCTGCACCAGTTTAGAGGGGTTTCATCTACCCCCGATATGTCCTCCTTAAATGGTAGAAGTTTATTTCTCAGAACCATGAATGAAGGATATTGACTTGTAGGGATTTTATAATTAGCTTGGAGATAGGAGAAAGAATAAATGCCCGTGGGTCCCACTATCTGGAAGGTATAATACAAATGATATAGCTGAAATTTAGCATCTCTCAAAGACAGGGAGGAGGTAGTGCCACATTTGTAGCCATTGTTTGAAAAATTCATCCTTAAAGACCTGGAATTGTGTCAATGGGAAGCATTTAGAGGAATCTCCTAAAATAAAGGAGGGAAAATCCTTCATATTATTCAGAGTTGTCTCTATGTCCTTCCAGTGTGCTTTATATTGGGAGGCAGCATGTAATAGGGCTATGCAGATTTGTGCTGCTTGTGCGTATTGTCTCAAATTTAGAAGATTGAGCCTCCCCGGGCTCTAGAGAGTTGTAATGAGGAGTATCTATACAAGGGGTGTTGCCCCCCCCCAGATAAACTTAGAAATCAGTTTGTCCCATGCCTGAAAATAAGTATTTGAGGGGAAAATTAGGATGGTTTAAAAAAAAAAAAAAAAAAAAAAAAAGGAGTATGCATGGCAGTATATTTTCAGCTCGACTGAGTATCCCCATGGGCAACTTGGCCCACCTGGAGACATCCATTGTGATCTGTTGTGTAAGGGCTGTGTAAGTGGTTCAAGGTTCACAAACTTAAGATGTAACATCTTAGACGGTATCTTAATGCCTAGATATCTCATCCTGACCCTGTTCCAGCGGAATGGAAAACCAGCCTTCAATGTCCAAGAGGGTGCAAATGAATAGTTAAGTACTTCTGTTTTAGTGCTGTTTATTGTATAACCAGCTAACCCCCCAAACTCCTCAAGCTGCCCCCAGGCCACCGGAACAGATGTTTCAGGTGACATAAGCATCAAAAGAATATCATCGGCAAAAAGCGTAATTTTATGGGACCTCACACTCAATGGAATCCCCTTAATTTCCGCCTGAGCTTGTATATTAGCATCCAAAGGCTCCAAGTATAGAGCAAATAACAAAGGGGACAATGAGAAGCCCTGCTGGGTGCCTCTTGTTAAAGGAAAGGTGGGGTAAGTGCACCATCCAATTTAAAATATGCTACAGGGGATTGATACATGGCTATGATTTTGAGAGATACATTTATCCATGAAAGCAAAGCGCCCTAGGGTGGCCCACAAAAAGGGCCATGAGACCCTATCAAATGGTGATATTGAGTTTCTGCCCCCTCCCAATTTTTTATCCCTCCATGAGTTGCTTACCCAGAAGAATATCTCCCCTCTTGAGTTTCTCCCACTCCCCAAGTAGGACCCCCCCGGAGATGGTTATTTTAGATGGGGGGTGGAGGGTGAAGCCCCTCACAACAGATGGTGTGGGGGACAGAGCCCTCACAGAAAGTCAGTAAAGAACTTTGCTCTTTAGGTTGTAGCTGTAGTGCTGGTCGCTGGTTTTGTACGCACTATTTTGTACTCACTGTTTTTTGTTGGTGCGGTTGCTACTTAGCTGTTATTACATGGAACCTTTATAAACAAGTTTATCATGATTCATGATATTGAAAGCTTTGTTGAAGTCAAGATATATCAACCGGGTAAGCATTCTCTAAAGATTCTGTGACTGGCTCATAAAAGGAAATCAAACTGGTGACACAGGACCTCTCCATTTTAATTCAAGTTGAGTTGTGTCTTCTGCTCCAATGTTCTTTAAATGAACATTGATACAATCCTTAATGTGGTGCTCCAAGATTTTGCATACTAAACAAGTCAGGCTAATGGGTCTATAGTTACCTGGATTTGATTTACTGCTTTTTGAAACATTCTTCCAATCGTTGAGGACAGTACCAGTTGACACTGAATTATTAATTATGTCAGGAGCATAGTTAATTCATTTGCCAGTTCCTTAAAAACTCTAGATGGTATATTGTCTGGCCCAATAGATTTATGGAAGTCCAGAGTTTTAAGTTTTTTTTGCCTTTTGCCTTATTAATTTCTTAATTTCACTATTAAGCCATGGCAGAACTTTTTCTGTTTTACTATACTTCCTCTGTAACAGTATGAATTTATCTTTCAAATCACTGATTTTAGTTTCAAAATTCCCCTACATTCTTCAGCTCCAGGGCCCCTGAATTGGTTTTCCCAGTCCCTAATGTTAGCCATCATGTTGTGGTAGTCACTATTATTGCAATAAAAAGATCATAGTTGTTCTGTAACCCTTGTAATTTCAAATTTTATTTGGACTTCAGTCATATTGTTGTCACTACAGACTAAAGGTTCGTTAATGATGGGGTTGCCTATATTGATGTTATCATGATCTAGTACCAAATCAGGTAATGCTGTTCCCCTAGTGGCCATTTTAACACACTGAGTTAATCCAACCTCAGATACATGATTAAGAAATTCCTTCCCTAATGGGGGTGTGGCATTATGAGCTGGCCAGTCTATAACTGGAAAATTGAAGTAACCCACAATACATTTAGTTCTATTAGCATAATGTGAGATTTTACCAAATAGAACTAGTGTGTTATTGGTGTCCTCTTTAAGTGACCTTTAACAAGCACCCAATGTGATAGGTCTTGTAATTGTGTTAAGGACAGATACTCATAAAGTTTCTGGATTGTATGGTGTTTTTAATATATCACACTACACCCTTGCCTTTATGTACAGTATATCCATGTCCTTCCTGATTAAATTATACCCAGTGATGTCCTTGCCCCACAGGTCAATTTTATCAAACCAAGTTTCTGTTACAGCAGTGACCCCTGGTGAATCATTCGTAATTTTGATTCTGAACTCATCTAGTTGATTATTTAGGTTTTTAGCATTCAAAACCAGAATATTTATTTTGTTACATCTAACTTTATTTAAAGTTCTTATGAGCGGAGATACATATCTCATGCTTGTATACACATTTCCACTACCAAAAGCGCATGCTGTTTCCCTACGCTCCATAGCCATTAGTTTAAATGCTGAGCCACTGAACGTGCAAATATTTCTCCCAGTATTCTGCTGCCCCTTTTATTAAGATGAAGTCTGTCCATGGCATACGGTGCTATATTCCCCCAGAAGGTGTCCCAGTTTCTTTGGAATGTGAAACCCATAGTTCTTGCCCAATTCCATAGCCAGTAGTTTATATTCCGGACAGCATTCTGCCTTGTATACAAAGCCGTACATATCGGTAGGCATGCAAAGCAATTTTGTGCCCCCAGTCTGCTTCCAACTTCTTTAAAGTCCCTTTTAAGCTCAACTTCATTTTTCCTACCTATGTCATTGTACCTATGTGGACTATAACCGTTGGTGTTGTTCCATAGGGTTTCAATACGTCATTTACACAGTTGCTCACATTTTTTATTTTAGCTCCATGGAAGCATGAAACCATGGATTTTTCTTTATCTTTCCTGCAGAAGACTCTGTCTGTAAATTTAACTACTTAGTCCCTGATTATTACTACAGTGTAACCCACTTTAGTGCACATCGGATAAGTGTACATCCCAGTTAAATGCACACTTTTTCAATATCCCATTTTTTTTCTATTTTTGCAATGTTAAATTAACCTGTTAAGTACTCACTGTATAAGTGCACATTTCGGTTAAGTGCACATTTGTTTCCATATTTCCTAGTGATTTTAGGTCCATCACACTTGTAAATGCACATTTTTGCAAAAGATATAGAACATTTTTAATCAAAAACCACCTTTATTAATTCACCTTAAAGTGTACTTAGCTTGTAACACCAATTATCCAACTTTCCCTACTGTAGGATGTATTTAAATCTGCCCTAGAGTACCCCCGAGATGCTGTATTTCCAAAGCAGTCAGTGCAATGGAGCATATATCTCAGTCAAATGCATTGCACCCTCAGATAACTGCCAAACTGCTAATCTTTTTTTTCTGTTTGTTTGTTTCTCTGAACTGTAGATCATTAAGAAGCTTTTAATCCACACTGATTCAGAGGCATTAGTTCAATTCGATGAGCTGGCAAAAAAGTTATCAAAACTGGATGCTATTCAAATGCTGGACTAGGCGTGCACTTCTGTCACTCAGGAAATGATAGCCAACTGCTATCACAAGATGGGGCTAACATCACTGAGCTCATCTGAGGGAAACAGGAACCCGGACGTGGACACCAGAGACATGTCACCGATTCCCATTTTGCTAGCCAGTATGACTGCCATGGATTTTATGGAATACCCAGCCATAAATGAATTTGTTTCCACAGTGGGACCTGTAAGTGAGGGGGAGATATGAGGGGAAAGCCGGCGGACACTAATGCCACCGACATGGACCAGGAAAAGGATGACGAAAGTACCCAAGAAGAGGAGCCAGTGTCTTCTGCTGAAGCTCTACAATGCATGGAGAAAGTAAGAAAATATGTTCTCTCCAAAGAAAAAAATTACTTTAGCACTTTAATTTTGACACATACATTCAGCAACTAGCCCTAAAAAACAGTAAACAAAGGAAAATAACATATTTTTTTTAAATAGCTACTGTGTTTGATGAGTAAGCTGAGTAAGCCATACAGTAAGGTTAGGTTTTTTCAAAGCCGTGGTGTTAAGCCAAATTTATTAAATACTGTGCTGTAATGAACTAAATTAAGAAAGCATTTTTGTTTATATTTACTAATGTCTGTCAGTGTTAAGGAGTGATGTTTGGAGTGATGTTGTTTCCTGTTTCTTTGATGTCAGCATCAGCACTATATGCTTTGTATGCGGCGCCCATATTTAATAAAGCACTTTTAAAAGACACCAGAGTCTGAAATGCTATTTTTCTGTTAAATGTACAGCCTGCTTAAGTTCACAAAAAAATCAATATCCTGAGGGTGTGCACTTAAGCGGGTTCCACTGTATATGTTTCCCTGTGTCCATATTTATACCAGGTGCATTATTTTGAACCATAGTATTACAGACATTTTCTTAGGCTGGTGGTTCAAACCCATTGACTGTCTCTAGTACGACCTGTTCTGGTTGAGGGGGAGAGAGAGGGTTTTGAGTTAGCGAACAGGATCTCAGCTCTCCCACCCTTTTTGCTTCTTCTGCATACAGCAGTCCACTCATCATCCTGAAGGGATGCCAAATCAGTTTCATACCTTCCCTTTTTTGACTCTGGTCACATATATGATTTCATTCTGCAGACCCACCTGTGCACTCTGCTCTCATACCCTGACTATTTGGAACATTTCTTTCAGTATCCTTACTAGTTGAGGCTTCCCTTATCATGTTGCCTACAACATTTGTAGCAGTCTGATTTCATGGATTTTATTAAGTTATGTTGTTAGATTGTTTACTCTGTATTCTAGGCTATCAATTGACTCACAACTTTTGCATAAATATTCAGTCCCAGTACTATTTTCTTCAGTATTCGGTTCCACTGCCTCACACCTGGGGCGTTGTAGTTCCCAGTCCCCATCTGCTAACATTATTTTGTTTGTTGCCATTATATGAGCTCTGATAGGCAGATTAAAGTCTCCCTCAGCCAGAGTCGTATTTATTAGTATTCCAAGACTGGTAGATAAAAACCACACAGTAACACTTTTAAGTATTATTCACAAAAAAATGTTTGTTGTTTTTAATTCTTTATTTTATTTTTTTGTTTCATTAAGTTATATATGAGGGAGGTATAAAAGTGAAATGTATTGTAGGAGAGACCATGAAGACTAGTCTGTTAAAACACACAAGCAAAGTCCTATTTCAAATCTAGCCACAAGTGACATTTACCTAGTAACTAGAACATTAATTGGAAGGCTCCTCCTATGGTTGGATGGACAAGCAGCCAGCCACTCCCACTTCCTGAGTTATATAAGCAGTTCTCTCAGCCTCCTTCTGAAGCACTTTTCCTTTGCCAGCTGGAGGCTCTGTTCATTTGCTCTCTACAGCTTGCTAGGGCCCCACCCCCAACCCCCGCCCCCCACCTTGCTGTTTCTTTCTGCTGGTCTCTTTGTTTTGTTCTTCTGCTTCTGGTTTGTATTTTGCCTCCGGCTGTGTGCTTCCTTTTGTCCCTTCCCTGTTTCTTCTCAGTTTGTGTTTTAGTTTTGTTTTGTTCTTGTTTTCTTTTTGAGGGGATTTGGTTACTCGGTATACACACCCAACAGCGACATTTCAACCGCAGGGTCCCCTACAGCGACTACAGCGCCATGTCACTGTGGGGAACCCGCTGGAACCTGGCACAGTCTGTCAGGGGTCCTGCATACCCCCCCCAAATCAGCTCTGCCTCGGAGTTGGGAATCCTAAGTGAGGGGGTGTGGGGGGCACAGACCCCCATGTAGAGTTCTGGGGAGCCAGCCTGCTTAAAAACACTTGTTGCAGTCTGAAACCGGTAGCCGACTGCAAATGCGGTCAACCTGCCAGTTTCACTGTCGGGTGGTTCAACTAAAATTTTGTCGATGACCCATTGTAGATCCTGCTTACTCCTGCCATTTGGCTCTTTTGCAGCTCCAGCTACTTGCTTTTACTTACTCCCACGGCTATTGTACCAGTACCTGTGTTTTTACACAAACCAAAGCTGCTTCCCATGCTACTGGCCTAATTGCTCCCCATTTTATCAAACCTAATTGTTTTCACCTGATTCAAGCTCCCTTTGAACCCTAGCTATGCAGCTCACTCATGCTTCTCTGTTTAATCTACCTCCCACATGATCTTAGCTGCTTTTGAGCATTGTGCTTCCCTCCATTCCCTGCTTATGGCTCATAGTTCCTCACTGTGGATGCTGTTCTGTGTTTGTAAGCTGTTGTTATAATCTGAAATCAGCTAAGCTACTGCTGCTGCTGTAAACTAGCTTTAAATACCTGTATGTGGTTCTCGACCCCTTCCATCACTTTCTTGTTTTTCCAAAGGCGGGGATTTGGAAGTGTTTGGGGGAGTCTTGGCCCCATGTGGCTAATTACTTATGTTCTAAATCCTGCCTCTACCACCAAAAACCTCAGAATATTTGTCACCTTAATTTGGTTTTTGAATGCCTGGCTGGCTTGCCCCACTATCATACTGTTGCCCCCACTTACATTCATGTCCCATCATTGCTACTATGTTTTGCAGACCTATGTGCCGGTCTGACTATTTCTACTGCTTACTGACCTACATGCTGGTCCAACTATTGTTACTCTGCCCCACTGCATTACCCTGCCTTACTGATCTATGTCCAGATCCACCCTTGCTCATGCCACCTTTGTTCAATGCTCCCTGCCATTTGCCCTGCAAGTTCTCAGTACTCAAACCCATTCAGTCACTCATTGGTCCCTGGGGCATGCTAGCCATTGCATTCTGGTGTAGATTTTCCCCTTCAGCCAACGGTCTCACTCTGCACCTAGAGCCTACAGCTTGAGCATGTGAAGCTTGGGGCAGGGTCCTTCTCACCTGGCCCATAGCTGGGAATGTCCTCTCTCCGGGTGGACCTTCAGTCATCAACTGTACCAATGGCACCTCAAGTTGTAGAAGTTAAGACTCAGCTCTAAAGGGTTGGGGTTGCTTACGGGGGCCCCTTGAGCGCCCAAGCAAGGAGGCACCCTTCAAAGCTATTCTCCCTATAACTGCCTCTGGTTCACCTGGTTTGTTTTTAGATTGGTAGGCCGGCTGAGTGCCCCCATGGTTATTACTCTCTTCATCCTGCCTTGGAGGTGGTTGGTTGCAGAGCGCAGTGGCTTGCAACCCTCCACGGCATTCCTGTTAGAAGGATAGAGAGAGAGAGAGAGAGCTTTCCTCCAAATTGGAATATTTTCCACCTTCCTTTAATTGGGTTTCCAAATTGCAGCAGCAGAGCCGTCACTAAATAAAATATCCCAAGCCTGGAGGGAAGGTGACCTAGGCCTTGGATCCCCAGAGATTTCATCCTCAAGGTTTTTTTTTTTTCTCTCCTCCATGTCTCAGGTTATAACTGTTAGTTAGTGTAGTATCCCCTAGTTCCATAGGCAGGATCTGCAGTTGGATGGAGGAGGATGGTGTCTCTACTGCCATTCCCTCTCTCCTTAGGAAGTCCCCTCATTCCCTCTTGCAACCCATCAAACCCATGCCATCCTAACCTGCGCATCCCATCACGATATCAAGCAGCCTGATGCTTCTCTATTACTATGTCTCACAACTACTGATTGCTTATATGCTTCATACTACTTCTTTTTTGGGGATCCTTCCTAAGGTACCTTTAGCCAGGGGAAGTGTCCCGTGACACTTCTGGGAGTGGAACCCTCTAGAAGGTTCCTAGCCTTTGGTACCCCTACAGGGCGGTAATTCCTCTGGAATAGAGAGGGCGAAAGGCCAAAACCTAAGTAACACAGTTGCACAAGCATAACACTTATTGGCTGCGTAGGCCATTGAATTGGAAGGCTCCACCTATGGTTCGATGGACAAGCAGCCAGCCACTCCCACTTCCTGAGCTATATAAGCAGTTCTCCTCAGCCTCCTTCTGAAGCACTTTTCTTTGCCCTGCCATCCTCCCTTCCCCTCCTCCAGCAGCAGTGCCTCTCTCCTGGAGATCCTTCCTAAGGTACCTTTAGCCAAGGGAATCATCCCACGGCACCTCTAGAGGCGGAACCCTCTAGAGTGTTCCTTGCCTTTGGTATCCCCTCACGGTGGTAATTCCTCTGGAATAGAGAGTGCGAACAGCCAAAACCTAAGTAATGCAGTTGCACAAGCATAACGCTTACTGGCTGTGTAGGCCATTGAACAAAACTTAAAACATAGAAAATTAAAACTGTATAGTATCTGCCCCTCTGGTTAACTCTAGCTGACACTCACAGACACTGCCACTGCCAGTGTTGCCTCTGACCAGTGTTCACTGACGCTTTCCCAGATTGGAGATTAAAAAACAGTAGACCGGAAGTGCTCCAGCCGTGATTTCTGGTTGGGCATTTATAGTCACACTTCTAAAAAATATTAAAACACTGCCAGTTTAGGTGTTTGCAGTGCAAGAAACCCTTAGTGAGGCTAAAAATCATCCTTAGGACTTCACCACACATCTTACACTGTGCTGGAGCCTGCGCACAATCTGGCAGTCTTACACACTCCCTGCTGCCCCTGCACAACCCTAGTGATGATAGAGGGTACGAGAGTACCCAAGGATGAGATTTGTTTAGCTCTGCAGTGTAAATAGAGGGAACTGGAGAAACTCCTATGAAATTAGATAGATTTCGTGAGATGTTGTGACAAGCAAATAGAAAAACCTGTCACAGCCCAGTAACAGCGTGCCACATACACCAGATTCAGCAAAGAGTGCACTGCATGGGTGTAGTCCTTAATGAATCCTTGCTAATACCTGCAGGGCCCAAAAATGATGCAATTCCTTCAGATTCCTATGTCTAGACCAGGTGGTAAGTGCCACTATCTTCCTGGAGCCAATGCTGACTCCATCTTCCAAATGAATGTGTTTCACACACTTAACTAAAGTCTGAAAGAATTGGCACTTATCAGTGGAGACTTACGAATATATGAAAAGAGCCAGCAGAAGACCATCTGGTCTATCACATCTGCTCGGAGGTAAGTGATGCAGGGTCTGGCCTAACAATTTATGCCAATGACCCTGCCCCCCCAACTGTCACTCTCTCTCCCCCCTTCTCCCCTTCCTTGGTCCCAATGGTTCCTTTTGTGCTTGTCCTAGGTTCTCTTGACTGCTCCCACCATCCTTGCTGATACCACCTCCTCTGGAAGCTCATTCAAGGTGGACACCACCCTCTCCATACAGAAATGCTTCCTTACATCCCTTCTGAATCCCCCCTCCAATAATTTTAGGCTGTACCCCAAAGTAGTGCTGTTGTCACTCATTTTAAAGAGACTCTCTCTTTTCACTCTGTTAATTCCCTTTATGTACTTGAAGGTCTCTATCATATCATACCTCTGCCTTCTCTCTTCCAGGGAGTACATCCCCAGGGCTCCCAGCCTCTCCTCATAGGACCTATCCTGTAACCCCTCTATCATTTTGGTTGCTCTCCTCAGGACCCCTGCACCATGCTGATATCCTTATTAAGGTATGGATGCCAGTACCTCACTCCATATTCTAAATGTGGTCTCACCAATGACCTATACAATGGTAACATAACCTCTCTCTGCCTACTACTGAATACCTTTGCAATACACCCCAGCACCCTGTTAGTCTTTGCCACCACCTCTTTACACTGAGAGGTGTGTTTCACGTCACTCATAGTCACTACCCCTAGATCCTTTTCCTTTTCAGAAGCAGTTACCTGAGCCCCTCCTATGTAATACTCTGTCCTAGGGTTCTTGGCCCTGTGTGCATCACTTTGCACTTTTTGGCATTTAAGCTAAATTGCCAGATTCCTGACCACTTCTCTAGTCTGGTGAGGTCCTCCCTCAGATCCTGTATCCCATCCTTGGTGTCCACTCTCTGACAGGTTTGGTGTCATCCACAAAGAGGCACATTTCCCCTTTAATGCCTTCCCCAATATCCCTTATGAAGACATTGAACAACACAGACTTGAGCCCAGACTCTTCCAGTCAGTCCAGAACTTTCAACAGTCAAGCCTCAAGCTCCACAAGCATCTTTCCAAAGATGATCACATCATTGAGATACACTAGGCATCCATTTCACCCACAGCTCATTCCATTAGCTGCTGGAAAGTAGCGGATGCCCCTGAAATTCCTTGTGGCATTCATTCAAATTCATAGACGCCAAGTGGGAAAATGAAGACTGTTTTCTCCTTATCCTCCCAGGCAATCGGGATCTCATAATAGCCACTCTGAAGGTTCAGACACTGAGAACACCTTGCTTCCATTCAGGCAATCCAGGGCATTCTGCACCCTGGGCATGGTGTATTGATCAAAGATTGCCCTCTTATTCAGTGTTCAGGAGTCCACAAACATCCGCATGCTCCTTTTCTTCTTATGGACCACCACTATGGGTAAGATATATGGAAGCCTTACTTCTTTATAATCCTTGCTGCCAACACTTCTTGAAGGTGACATTTAACATTGTCGATATCTACTGGTGCCATCCTCTGGGACCTCTCTTGGAACAGTACATCTTCACACAGGCTGAGATGATGTTCCTCTCACAGGCACATCTGACGTCCCACTCACTTATGTAAGTAAGTAAATCTTTTTATACCACCCATTCCTGGGGGCTCTGGGTGCTGTACAATACTAAAATACACCATAAAGTCCACACAACAAACAAGAGACATTATGACACTGTCTCAAAACAACCTAATTAAAGTGCAGATTACAATAATAGATAATACAGTAAATAGGATAATAACAATAAAATCCATACAAAATAAAGTTTTTAGTATTGTAACAGCAAATTGTTCAGCAATTTCCCCTAAGTTTCCCCTCCCTGTTAAATGTTTATTTTTATGCTCTCGTGCCCGGGAGCTGTGTATGCACATGGGGAACAGAGCCAGGTTCCCCAGCACAAGACAAGTGTGAGTGGGGAATTATTTTTAAAATCGGGAGGCTCGCGACTTTTAGAGTTGGAACTCGGGGGAGGAATTCTAGAGAGACAGTTTGGAGCGAGGAGAAAGTGACCGCTTGGGAGAAGTTCTGTGTGGCTGTGAAGTGGAGAGGATGTAGCAGGTCTGGGGGGACTAGAAAAAGGCTTACCTGGTAGTTGAAGTCATCCCTCCAGGCTTGCTTGCATTTCTGCTCCTTCTCCAGCTGCTGAAAACATCAGAAGAGCTCCAGTTCGGTCATTGGGCTAAGAGCCCCGAAGCTTATTTGTTTTATACCCCAGTTTTATTTAATTTAAAAGTTTCTCTGTTCCCACATCGGTGGCTAGTAAGAACCGCATCACCAAGTAACTGTCGGCCTTCCACAGGTCCCTAGATGGCCGCCGCATTGCCTGAAGCCCTCCCACTGCCACAGACACCTCCCGCCTCCCAACCAAAAGCTCAATGGAGTGGTGAGTCATTGACAGCACTCACTCTGCGCTGATGCCCAACAAAAGAAAAGAGACTGTTTATTTTAAGTTGTTTGCGCTAGGCACAAGAAGAAGCAGCGTAGCGCCACAGGAACATCAGGGTGCAAGGAGCCCTGTTTAGTATGCGGAAGGGGTGGGAATGAGTGACGCCCACGGGGAGGTGCCATCTGTTAAGGCCATAGAAGAGGCCTATGTTTATGCATTAGGGAGGTGGGGCTGAAGAAAAAGAGTGACAGCAGGCTTAGAAAGCCAGGGCCAGGGAAATTTAAAGGAGCCCCGCCACAGTAAAGCTGCATTAGTGTTGGAAGGGACAATTCTGGCCCACTACAGGTAATTAGGGCACCAGGCCCTATAACAAAGTAAAGGGCACCAGGCCTGTAGTGGTAAAGAGCAGCCAGGCCCATAGTAAATAGGGCATGAGGCCCAGCAGAGTAAGGGGCACCCAGGCCCATAGTAATTAGGGCAAGAGGCCCAGCGGAGTAAGGGACAGCCAGGCCCATAGTAATTAGGGCACAAGGCCCAACGAAGTAAGGGGCAGCCAGGCCCATAGTAATTAGGGCAAGAGGCCCAGTAAAGTAAGGGGCAGCTAGGCCTATAGTAAATAGGGCATGTGATCCAGCACAGTAAGGGGCAGCCAGGCCCATAGTAATTGGGTCATGAGGCCCAGCAAAGTAAGGGGAAGCTAAGCCAGTAGTTAATAGGCCAAGAGGCCCAGCAAAGTAAGGGGTATCCAGCCCCATAGTAAATAGGGCACAAGGCCCAGCAAAGTAAGGGGCAGCCAGGCCCGTAGTAGATAGGGCATGAGGCCCAGTGAAGTAAGGGGCAGCCAGACCTGTAGTAAATAGGGCACGAGGCCCAGCAGAGTAAGGGGCAGCCAGTCCAGTAGTAGTTAGGGCAAGAGGCCCAGCAGAGTGGAGGGCAGCCTGGCCAGTAGTAATTAGAGCACGAGGCCCGGCAGAGTAAAGGGCAGCCTGGCCAGTAGTAATTGGGGTATGAGGCCTAGCAGAGTAAAGGGCAGCCTGGTCTGTAGTAATTGGGACATGAGGCCCAGCAGAGTAAAGGGCAGCCTGGCTAGTAGTAATTGGGGCATGAGGCCCAGCAGAGTAAAGGGCAGTCTGGCCAGTAGTAATTGGGGTATGAGGCCCAGCAGAGTAAAGGGCAGCCTGGTCAGAATTAATTGGGACATGAGGCCCAGCAGAGTAAAGGGCAGCCTGGTCAGTAGTAATTGGGACATGAGGCCCAGCAGAGTAAAGGGCAGCCTGGCTAGTAGTAATTGGGGCATGAGGCCCAGCAGAGTAAAGGGCAGCCTGGCCAGTAGTAATAATTGGAGCAAAAGGCTCAGAAGTGTAAAGGGCAGCCTGACCAGTAGTTATCGAGGCATGAGGCCCAGCAGAGTTACAGGCAGCCTGGCCAGTAGTAATTGGGGCATGAGACCCAGCAGAGTAAGGGGCAGCCAGGCCCATAGTAAGTGGGGCATGAGGCCCAGCAGAGTAAAGAGCATCAGGCCCCTGGTAGTTAGGGTACTAGGCCCAGTGGTATTAGGGGCAGGTTAAGCCCACAGATACTTAAAGGGGCAAGTTTAGGCCCAATGCTAGCCATTTAGACTCCAAAGGTGTTAGGGGGACCCAGTAGCATTAGTCACCCCATAGTGGTATAGGAGCCTAGCTAGCTACGTGAGCCCTCTCGTGTTAAAGTGGATCATCTTTTGTATAGCTTTCCAGATAGCCTATTTCCCCACTGTAGCATTTACATAGTAACAGGAGAACCCTATCTAGCCAGACGGGACCCCATTAGGGTTAGGTCAACCAGTGTTAGGGTTCAACAATCAAAGTCTATTGCCTGTACATTTACTGTGATCTGAACTTTGGAACTGATCTATGACCAGTGAGATAAGAAATAAGACTGTATTGGCATGGCTATTACTGCTACTAGCAATGGAACTGCCAGAAGCCCAGAGATGCAATATCAGAAATTCAGGGTCGGAGAGCTATGATTATGTTCCAAGCCAGAGGTCTGAGGGTCAAGTGTCAGGACATTGGAAGTCCAGTGCCGGAGGTCCAGGGGTCCAAGGCCTGAAGTCCAGAGGTCCAGTGCTGGAATGTTGGGGAGTTCAGAGGTCCAGTGCCGGAGGTCCACTCCTGGAGGTTCAGAGGTCCAGCGCCGGACAGCTGGAGGTCCAGAGGTCTAAGGCCAGAGGTCCAGAGGCCCGTACCAACAGGGCTAGTGTCCTGATACTTTAGACACCATGGCCCTAGGATGAGGGGTTATTACAGAAATCCAGAACCTTGCCTTCGGGGAAAAGTTGAGGTTAGAAGACTTGGTTTGCTGGCCAAGGCACCTAGCTTCACCTGAGCTCTTTCCTTCTAAGACTGCTTGAAAGGCAGAGTAGAGAAACTTACCAGAGCAAGGGAGAAGGATTAAGACTTAGCTTGGCTAAGCAGATTTACTGTGTGGTGGTGTTTTATTTTTACTCACAGGAGTTGCTACTGTTTGTTGCTAACATTTCATTGCTTTATTTTTTTCTCTGATTCAAATTGTTGTTGCTGGTATACCTTCTTCTGCATTATTACAAGGTGTGCCTACAGGTGTGCTAACAGATTACTGCTGTAATCTTCTGATTCAAATTGTCTTTGCAAGGTATATCTTCTGTTACTGCTTTATTTTCTCTGGAGCAAAGTGTTTCTTACAGGGTATATCTTCTCTGAAATTACTGTATTACAGGTAGAGCTTACATTTTGTGACTTTTTATCATTGGGCTAAGCAAAATTATTGTTTGACACTGTGTTTTATTTTATTCTTGTTTGTTGAAAAGGTTTGTTGTCTCAGAGGTGTTTCAGTCTCCTTCTCACATTGAAGGAGCAAATTGCTTTTCCTCCCACAGCTCTTCCACAGGATTAGGTGTGTATGTGGGGGTGGAGCTGGCAAACTGTCAGTAATTTCCAACAGAAAGAAGGGTTAAAAAGTCAGGTTAGTTGATATCTTGGAGGTAGAAGACTTGGTTTGCTGGCCAAGGCACCTGGCTTCACCTGAGCTCTTTCCTTCTAAGACTGCTTGAAAGGCAGAGTAGAAAACTTACCAGAGCAAGGAGAAGGATTAAGACTTAGTTTGGCTAAGCAGATTTACTGTGTGGTGGTGTTTTATTTTTACTCACAGGGATTGCTACTGTTTGTTGCTAACATTTCATTGCTTTATTTTTTCTCTGATTCAAATTGTTGTTGCTGGTATACCTTCTTCTGCATTATTACAAGGTGTGCCTACAGGTGTGTGCTAACAGATTACTGCTGTAATCTTCTGATTCAAATTGTCTTTGCAAGGTATATCTTCTGTTACTGCTTTATTTTTCTCTGAGCAAAGTGTTTCTCACAGGGTATATCTTCTCTGAAATTTTACAGGTGGTGCTTTACAGGTTTTACAGTTTTATCTAACATTAGGATAAGCTTTCAGGGTTACTGCATTTGTTGTTGACTGATTGTTTCTGCTCTTACCTCCTTGTTCTTTCGTCCGTGGTTCTTCTTTTTAGACAGGGGAAGGGCCCAGCCACCACCCCATCTAACCACCCACGCCACACTCCTTTTTATAGGGTACCACAGTTGTGACATTTCCTGTGGCAGAGCAGGAAGGCGGATCAGTGGGGCCTCCACAAGGTGATCTCATTTACAGGGCACTAGTAATTTAACTTGTTATAACAAGTTAAACAAAGCACAATTAAACCATTACTTGCATTTTTTTTCTTTCTAATTACTCTGACTAGGTCACAAACCCAGCAACTTATTTGGAATGGATTTCATTAACTGCAGGTACTGTGGAACAATTTCAGAAGGACAGTCTTACAAGATTTAGGACACTGTCCTACATGCTGAGCCTTTGGAGATCTTAGGTCTCAGCTCCAGGCAGCATGGGCAGAGATTGCACGCCTCAAATTTCATATTGAAGAGGAAATACATTATAAGAACCACCCGCCATTTCCCCAGCATCCAACAGAAAAACCTCGCCACCTGAGAGGGTAGTTGGTCCAGGAGGTTGGCAGGTGGTTGGAGGAGCAAATCAGGTGCCCCATCCTCTCTGCTCTCCAACACATTACCTCCAAAACCATATAAACACTACAAACAGGTATCTGCCTCTATCTCTGAAATCAAATAAAGAGGCAGAAGACACTGCAGAGCAAGACACTGCAGCACAGGAGCTAGCACAACAATACTCACCCAAATCAGGAACCAAAACTAAACAAGCACAAAGGAAATCCAAAAACTTTGATCATAGGAGACTCCATGATTGGGGAGTTGATACCCATCTCCAACCAGGGGTGATGGTCAGATGTCTCCCAGGTACATCAGCATGGAGAGACACTGACCGCATTACAAAATTGTTCACAAAGCAGGAGAAAACATTGATGTCCTAGTACACATAGGGACTATCGATCTCGCCAGCCGGTCAGTTGTGGAGACCAAGGAACACCTGACTAGGCTGGGTGACAAACTATCATCTATTTCGTCCGGCATCTCCTTCTCTGAGATCCTGCCAGTCTGGGAGAGGAGCAGATGGACGGAAGGTCAGAGAAGGGGAGATAGGGGAGCTAAACACGTGGCTCAAGGACTGGTGCCAGGAAAAGGACACAGATTTGTAGGAACTGGCAACAGTTCTGGGAGCGAAAGTTCTTTAAATTTGATGGACTGCATCTGACTAAAGAGGGAGTCAGTGCATTGGGGCAGAAGTTTGACGTCTTTGCAGAATATTTAAACTAGCAAATGGGGAGAGGGGTGCAGCACCCCATACGTCGAATGGGAAGAACACCCCTCCCCCCTCAGCTAGTGGTCAAACAGGAATTCAGCGTGTTTGCCGTTCATTTGCATCACCAGGTAAGAAAAAAGGTTTGTCTCCCCATACGATGCACAGGGGTAATGCCAAACTTCACCCAACAACTAACACACCAAAATCTGGCCAATGGAAAATCATGTACACAAATGCTCACAGCCTGGGAAATAAGATCCCAGACCTGCAGGCAATAATGTCAGAGGCTAAACTGGACATAGTAGCAATTAGTGAGACGTGGTTTACCAGTAACCACACTTGGGAGACTTCAGTACCTGGCTATGTATTGTTCAGAAGAGACCGAAGTGTGAAAGGGGAGGGGTGGCCCTGTATTTAATGAAAATATCAAAGCTACAGAAATTCAGAATACACATAAGGAGCCAGAAGAACGTGGGTCACCCTGGAAACAGGAAATGGGACAGCCATGAGAACTGGGGTTGTCTACAGGCCCCCAGACCAGGGGGAGGACATAGACACATTACTGTTAGAAGATATACAAAACATGACAGCTAAAGGGGAGGTTCTGATAATGGGAGACTTCAACATGCCAGATACAGATTGGTCAATACCAGCAGGAACATCTGCCAGAACTAGACTCATAGTGGATTCCCTGCAGGGGAGGGCCTCAAACAACTGGTACAGCAAACCCACAAGAGACAGGGCTATCCTAGATCCAGTACTGACTAACAAAGAAGGGATCACAGATCTCCAGGTAGAAGGTCACCTGGGAGCCAGTGACCATCACATGGTATGGTTCAATTTGGCTACTACATCTAAATCATCCCATTCCAAAGCAAAATATGGGACTTCAGAGGAGCTGACTTTGATAAGATGGCCAACAGAGTTAAGCTAGCCCTGGCAAAAAGAAACACAGGTGAGGAGGTACAGGCAAAGTGGGCAAGCATTAAGGATACAATACTTGAAGCAACATCCCATTGTGTTAGACAGAAAAGGAAGTGCAAAGAAGAGGAAACCACTTTGGTTCTCAAATACAGTAGCAGAAAAGGTCAGAGCCAAAAGGCTGGCCTTCAGAAAATATAAGGGAACACAGGGGATGAAGATAGGGAGGCATACCAAACTGCCCTAAGGGAAGCAGGTAAGGCAGTAAGGCAGGCAAAGTCCCAAACTGAGGAAACACTAGCACGAACAGTAAAAGAAGGTGACAAGACTTTCTATAGATACATTAGTGAAAGGAGAAAGTCCAGAGGGGTATGCTAAGCTTAATGGAGAAAAGGGAGCATGTGAGGAGGAGGACCCTGTAAAGGCATCTATCCTAAATAGATACTTTTGCTCAGTATTTACTGAAGAGAAGGTAGGGCAGGGCCCACAGCTCAGCATCATGGACACAGGGGAGGAGGTGAGCACTACTCCCTCACAAAGAAAAGGGTCCTACAAGAGCTTGCTAAGCTCAGGGTGGATAAGGCAATGGGACCTGATGGCATACATCCCAGGGTATAAGGAGCTAAAGGAGGAACTAGCAGAGCCATTAGCAGAATTGTTTAGTGAGTCTCTGAGCACAGGAGAGGTCCCAGAAGACTGGAGAAGGGCTCATGTGATCCCACTCCACAAGAGTGGTAGCAGGAGGAGTATGGGAACTACAGACCGGGTCAGTCTTACCTCAGTAGTGGGCAAGATTATGGAGGCACTCCTTAAGGAAAGGATAGTGCAACACCTGGAATCCATAGGGGCACAGGATCCAAGACAGCATGGGTTTACAAAAGGAAGGTCCTGTCAAACTAATCTCATAGATTTCTTTGACTGGGTAACAGAGTGGTGGACCAAGGGGAGCAGTTGATATGTCCTACCTTGACTTCAGCAAAGCTTTGACACTGTTCCACATAGAAGATTGATAAATAAGCTAGGTAGGCTCGGGGTGGGTCAGAAGTTGGTCAACTGGGTGGCAAACTGGTTGACTGGCAGAAAACAGAGAGTGGTGGTAAATGGTATACAGTCAGAAGAGATGCAAGTCACAAGTGGGGTACTCAGGGATCAGTCCTGGGGCCAGTCCTATTCAACATCTTCATTAGTGACCTCCGCAGATGGACTAGAGGGTAAGGCTTGTCTGTTTGCAGATGACACCAAGATCTGCAACAGAGTAGATGATCCAGATGGGGTGGGCAGAATGAGAAGAGATCTGGATAAACTAGCAGAATGGTCAGAAGAGTGGCAACTGGGATTTAATGCAAAGAAGTGCAAAATCATGCACATAGGGAAGAGAAACCCTGAAGCCACTTATAGGCTGGGAGGGGAGTTGCTAGCAGTCACAAAGGAAGAAAGAGACTTGGGCATCATCATCACTGATGACCTAAAATCATCCAAGCAGACCTCTAAAGCAGTAGGTAAGGCTAGGGGGTGTTAGGGTGTATTAGTAGGGGTATCACAAGTCGTAGAGGAGGTATAATCCTCTGTACAAGACATTGGTTAGGCCCCATCTGGAGTACTGCGTGCAGTATTGGAGGCCACACCTTCACAAGGACATTAACCAAATTGAGGCAGTCCAGAGAAGGGCAACCAAAATGGTGCAGGGACTGCATCAGAAGACATATGAGGACAGATTAACGGAGCTCAATATGTATACCCTTGAGCAAAGGAGGAGAGGGTGATATGATCGAGACATTTAAACACCTTAAGGGCATAAACAAGGTGAAAGAGTCTAACATGTTTAAATATAAGAAAAATAGCAGGACAGAGGACACAGCATGAGATTAGAGGGAGGCCGATTAAGGGAATATGAGGAAATTCTTTTTCACAGAAAGGGTGGTAGATGCATGGAATGGCTTACCACAAGAGTGGTGAGCTATGAATACAGTGCAGGGCTTCAAACAGCATGGGATAGGCATAAGGAGCAATACAAATGACTATGAATAGATAGGTCACTGACAGAGCAAAGGCCGATGGCACATTTATGAGGTAGAAAAGAAATGGGCAGACTGGATGGGCCTTGCGGTCCTTATCTGCAGTCAACTTCTATGTTTCTATGTTTCTATGTTTCTATGTCATCAAGGGTGGCCAGAAGAGGGCCGGCGCCATAGCAGTTTGCCCCAAAGCCAACAGGGAGTCACACTGGGGACAAGTTGCGGTCCTCGAGGGTGGCCAGAAGAGGGCCGGTGCTGTAGCAGTATGCCCCAATGTAGACAGGAAGTCACACTGGGGACAATTTGCGGTCATCAAGGGTGGCCAGAAGAGGGCCAGCGCTGTAGCAGTCCATCGAATACAGTCTTGGATTCCAGATCAAGAATTCAGCAGTCCCAGTGCTGGTGGCATGCACTTTTTCTGGCCGTCAACCTTGAGACTCTTTCTGTTCTTGTGGACCTTGTTGAAACTCCTATTTTCCTTATACCCAGTATTTTGTCTTCCCTTCCCTTCCCATTTTAGTATAGGCGCCCTCCCTACCTCCACATGTTTATTAGTGTTCTGTCTGAATTTCTGTAAACTATTGTTGAAACTGATTCTCCTGTGTCTTTCTCTTTCTGTTGATCACCCAGTGGTACCCACATAGGGGAACAGAGCCTCCCCTTTATTCCATCTCTCTCTAAACCTTCCAGTTGCCGATTCTGATTGGCCTGTGTTTTTTTGGGGGGTCAGTCATCTGGCCATTGGGCTGAACAACCCAACGAGGACCTAGCCCTACTCCCTGGCTAAATTGGCTTTCGATTTCTTGGCGGGGCCGGTTACAGTACAATGCCAGCGAGTTATAGTAGCCCGAACACCTCCTTAAAGAGATGGAATTTCAGACCCCTCTTAAAGGCTTCCAGTGAAGGAACCTCCCTCAATGATCATGGGAGTGAGTTCCACATGATCGGGCTAGCTACCTCAAAGGGCCTGTCACCAGATGACAAGCTGACCCTGGGAACTGCTGAGGCCCACCTCAGACGAATGGAGGGGCAGAGGCCCTCTCCATTCCTCTAAGCTGGGCCTCCTAGCAGTTTCAAGGCAACAGAATCATCTGGCAACAGGAGTCGAGTGTAGCTGGCCTACCCTATGGAACTTGCTTCCAAGATCATTGAGGGAGGCTCCCTTATTGGAAGCCTTTAAGAGGGGTCTGAAGTCCCACCTCTTTAAGGAGGCATTCGGCCTACTATAACTTGCTGGCTGTATTCTAAAATCTTTATTGTGTGTGGATTTTATTGTTATTAAGAGGAGTCAGGTGGTCAAACAGGTAGCTACAACCCAGTCCATGTAGGGCCTTGTAGGTCAATAAGCTGACCTTGAAGAAGAAAATGTTGCTCTCTTGGGCCAACTTCTAGATTATCTGGGCTTTCCATCCCTCAGATATGGGTGACTCCACAAATTCAAAAGCTCAAAGACTAGAGAGGCCAATAGGGCAATCAAGGATGCAAAAGCAGACAGAGAACTTCGTATTGCAGAGGGGGTCAAAGGTGGGGAAAACAGTTTTTCAAGTACATAAGGAAAAAAGAAAGAAAGGAAGGAAAGGGAATTATTAGGCTAACAGAGGGAGGCAGGGTAACAGAGGAGGATAAGTAGAGAGCTTAGTTAAAACTAGGGAGCACAGCAGGCCTTTACCAGAAAGCGGCATAAAGGCTGCTGAAAGGAGGATACTGGAAATCAAACAACAGGTATTTACTAGAAAAAGGGTCAAAAAAAGGCTAGCAGTCCTGAAGATGGATAATGCCCCAGGGCAAGACAGGATGCATCCAAGGGTGGTAAGGGAACTGGCATCAGAATTAGCCAAACCCCTGGTAGGGCAATTCAATAGCTTTATTCAGACAGGGGTGATTCCAAAAGACTGGAGGGTAGCGGACATAGTTCCACTTCACAAGGGTGATGACAAAGAACAGCTGAGTAACTACAGATCTCTCAGTCTTAACTCTGTTGTTGGTAACCTGATGGAGGCGGGGAGGGGGGCTGAGGAGAGCTGGAAAAAAAACTGATAGACTGTAGTGTATTAGTTTTTTCCAACCCCTCCTCAATTCCCCTTGTCCCTGTTCATACCCTTAGTATGTGTGTTTTCCCCTTTCCCTTCTCCTTTCTGTATTCTTCAGTGCTTTCTGCACCTGCTTTTATTGGGATGGGTATAAGTCTATGTTCTACATGCCACCACTCACACTGTTTGCATGTCATGATGTACTTATGTTAAGAAAATTGCCTTTTTATTTCCTGGCATCTGATTGGCTAGTACCCTTACCAGGGGGGTACATTAACTTTCAATAGATGACCAGGAAATAAAAAGCGCCAGCCCAAACCTACCTGATGCCCAGCCAGATATCATTGTGCCCTTCCTGCTTCACCATTGGCTGAAGCATTGGGCACTCAATTTGAATCAACCACCATTTTTTTTCTCGCTAAGCGAGAGATATTGGCCCCCAACACCAGACTTCAGTACCAACTGTTAAAAAAACACACACACACACACACACAACAGTTTGTCATTTTTTTAAATACTGAGCATTCATGAACTCATGAATCTTGCTTCTCTAATTTTTTTTTTTTTTTTTTTTTGTGATTAAAATCAGTGGAAGCTCTGCTCCATTCCATTATGATCCATCTTCGCCTTCACTTACACTGCTGGACACCCTTCCCCTAGCCCCAATCACACTCACATTTATTGCCCTATGACCGAAAGAAACCTCCTCATAAATAAAAACTTCTACTGTGTATCTATGCTGTGCCATGGCTCACAGCTCTGATGCTACCTTGCAGTCTTGACTCTCCGAACAGATTCACGGCCACCAGTCATCTCTCCTCGCTCATTCGTGCTGCCGCTCATCTCATTTCTCCACCCTGAGCTCTACAATCCCACACATCAACCTCTGTCCATGACATGTCCCCCAATAAACAAAACAACCCAAAGCTTAACACAAAAATGAGTAAACAAAGAAATTTGTTTTTCGTTCAAACGCCTCTTTTACTTCTGAGTATGACGTCATCAGGCACACCGAAGTAATGCTGCATCTCTAAATAATTATAATACAATGGCAAGAAAAAATCCTGGACTCTGATTGGCCAGTCTTGGGCTGGACCTGTGATGTTATCCCAGTACAACATCACGGGTCCAGTCTCAGCCTCACTCTGACCCTGCAGATGAGCTTGATATGCTTGAGCCTCTTAAGCTTGATTGTTTCATCTGCTCTTAAAAAAACAAAAATATTTTTCCACACAGAAACATCTTTAAAATGATTTTTTTTATTCTGTAGGCCAATGAGTCATTGTATAATAGCAATAATGCCCTCCAGGGTGTGTGTCGTTTGGGATAACATCACGCCTCAGTTGTTGGATGCACTCGGCCTGCGGCCTCGTGCCCAACTACCTGAGGTGTGACATTATCCCATCACGACACACACCCTGTCGGGCATTATTGCTTAAACATCACACAGTACACATTTTGTAACCCCCCAAAAAAGCAAACGCACTGCTGTTGAGACAGTAAGTACAAACGCCATCTCTGGGGGGGGGGTAACTTCAAGATTATGGTGAGGGGGTGGACAGCAGATGGCACAGCACAAAAACTGGGACTTCTTTACTATGAACACCTTTAAGCTTTATTATTAATAAATCTTTTAACTGTTTTTCTTGACTTTTTTAAATCCCATAGGAAAAAGCCACAGTGCCCATTTTCTAAGCGCAATAATACCCTCTAGGGTGGGTATGGGCAATACCAGACTTCAGGGCTAGGAGACGTCCGCCTGTGGCGCTGGGCCTCATTATGCCCCTGGATGGTCCATTGCCCAATACAGCCCACCCTGTCAGGTATTATTGCTTGCATTTTGTATATATTATGTACTGCATATTTATTTATTTATTACTATTTTATGACTGAGGTCACTTTAAATCATTTGCATATTTTGCACTATGAAAAGGTTATGAGTATCTCAGCATGTTTATGTCTAGAAAAAGCATCAGGGTGACATGAAACATTGATGCTTACATATGGGGTGCTACTCTCTTGTAGCTCTATCTTTTAACTAGCAATGAAAGCTTGTTAACTACTACAAGGTCTTTGGGGAAATTGTAGTCCAGATCGAGCAGATCAACATGTGTATATCTAGTGATTTGCCTTCATTTGGCTTATGCTCTATCCTCCTATGTTCTGAGTTGACATTGATGTGTTTTTCTTGGTTATGTTCGCCAATTTTCTGGTATACCACTGGGACATCTTTCCAAATGTATTATATACTTGTTTACTTGGTATATGTTTATTCCTCAACTGTATTACCCTGTTCTTTAACTTTCCCCAACATTCTGTAGTGTTTTTCCTGTCATTTCATCTCATAATATTGCAGTTACCAGTGCCGTAATTGTAGACAGTAGTCCTACCATTCTTACAGTTAATGTTGCTGTTAACGATAACTTGATGTTGATGTTTGTATTGTTTTATTATTGGTTTTGCCTGGGCTGGGCCTGAAAAAGGACCTTTGGTCCAGTTTCTTTAACGGATTAACAAAGAATAAATTAAATTAAATTAAATAACTTCTACAGTGGCATAGTCACTTGTGCATAACGGCTCCCTGATTTTGAATTGTACAGTATATTATTAATGCAGTTAACACCAAATCCAAGACATTTTGTCCCGTAGTTGGGATTAATATGATTTGTGTCAAGCTGCTTCTTCTGACAATGTCCAAGAATAGATTTCCTTCTACCCATCTGCGTCATTATTTGCCCAATTAACTTCAGGGAGATTGAAGTCACCCAGGATTACTCTTTGTCTCTTACCAGCATATTCGTTTATCTCACTGATATGTAAAATGAGCAGTTTTCTGCTTATATTTGTGGGATATAGAAGTTTCCTGTTTTTGAGTTATTCAGTTTGAGGCTGGTTATTGATACCCGTATTAATTCTAGGCTGTCTGGATTAGTACTTGTGTTAAGGTTCTTTATTTTTAGGTGTTCCTGAATAAATAGGGCAACACCCACATCCCTTCTCCCTCTCCTGTCTATAAGTGTTAAATTATACCTTTCTACATTCTTATCACAGTCATCATCTGGGTCCCACCATGTTTCCATGACTGCTGCTGTATCTGTTTTTTTTTCTTTCAAATAATAATAAAAATAATTTGAAGCTGTCAAGTTTATTTACCAAACTTCTAGCATTTAATGACAGTATTTTAAACTCCTTATATATTTGCGCTGCCTTGTTTGGTTTCCTTTTACCCAACCTTTCCATTTCCACAATCCCATTTATTAGTTTAAATTTTTTAAGTCCTCTTATTAAATATTTTGGCCAGTATATTAGCCTGTTTTGAACTGAGATACAATTTATCCTTTGTGTATTTTATTTAGGAAGTGGTCCGAGTTTTTTTTTTGGTAATGTGAAATCTTCTCTGCATGTCCGATTATCTAACTGTTTAATTTGATAATTCCAGACATTAGTTCCCTAACATCTGGAATTCCTTTCCACTTGAAATTCGCTCCGCACAATCCCACCATTCACAATCACTCCTCCTCCGGAAGCACACTATTCACTGTTGCAACTACACTTAACCCTTTCTCTGCCTACTTAATTCCCTAACCCCAGCATTCCCTCTCTACTTCCTCCCAACTTCTGGGTCACCTTTTGGCAGCAGCCTCCATTACTGCCTCACCCCTTATCCCCATCCGACCCCCCAGCCAATTACTCCCTCTCCACCCCTCTTTCTCTCACCACCTCCCTTACCAGGTCCGTGTCCCCTTGCAGGGTTCTCAGTATCCTGACAGGGTGTAGTTTTTGGCATGCCTCTCTTTTCTCCCTACTATTCCCCTGCCCTCTCATCTCCCCCCTACCACTCTGGTTTTTACTGCCATTTCTAATAGGCAAACTTAGCACTTAGAAATCCTTGTACTCAGCCTGCCACCTCTAGCACTTTTAAGGTGTACTCCTTCTAATTGGTCTGTATCTTACCTAGTTACCTGTAATACTCGTGCTCATGGTATTGCTACACTGTATTTCTATACGATACTGTCTGTCCCTGTTCTTTTTGTGTCATGGATTGTAATGAATTTTACTTTGTGTTGCACTTATGTGTATTAGTCTGGTTATGTTTTTCTTGCTCTCCCCACTTATGTAACCCTTCCCCCCAGGATGCTTCTGAAAACAAGCTCTTTACAGCTCATGTTGTCTTTCCTGGTGAAACCTTTTCAAATAAATAAAATAAGTAATTTTCTGTTGTTTTTTTTCTTTGATCTAGGGACAGGGAGAATTTCTCAGAAAATTGGTGTGCATTCTAATTATTTTAATTTCTTTCCCAATTTCATGTAGTCTTGTTTTACTGTACTCCACATTCTTTTCTTCTGCCTTTATCGTTAGCCCCCACATGGATCAACACCTGTGGTTCCTCCCCAGATTCCATAAGAATATTTTCCAGATTTTCATTCATGTCCTTTCTATAAGCACCAGGTAGGCAAGGAACCATTCTTTTACTTTTATCTTTACTACAATCTAATCTGTCTTGTACTGCACCATAGAGTCCCCAGTGACTACTACATTACTTGCATCTGTATCTGTTTTTAACAATGGATTCATTATCTTACAGTGCCAGTGGTTTATAGTTGTTAAAATATGTCATCCTTCATTTACTGGTGCTTCACATGTCCCTGCCCTTCTGCCCCTTTTTGCTCCCAGTCTTGGTTGTACAAGCGTCCACTCTTTCCCTTCCTCCTCACTCTCCTCTGCTCTGGTTCTCTTTTCTTGTCAAAGCTGCTGGCTTAGTTGCTAATTGTAATTGCTTTCTGTTTGTTTCATATCCCTCAGTATGTCGTCCACAAAGTTTTCAAGCTTCCTGATTTCTTGCAAATGTTTTAACTCATTTCTCAAAAGGTATAGTTCCTGATTTAGGGATTGGATTTTATTACAATTGAGGCATAAGGAATAGTTATTATTTCACTTTCCTTATTTCACAAATCTGGTAATAAGTTTACAAACCCTGTGTTGTATCCTTTCCTCCCATAAACAGCTGTTTATCACTATCCATGCTTAGGCACTATGTTCAACTATACCAGAAATGGTTGTTGGGACCACCTTTCGGGCAGAATTTTGTGATCTCTTGGCTTCCCTGGGCTGACAAGGGCAGACATGTGCCTATGCCCATGTCCCCTCCGCCACATGCTGGCTGACGCTTGCACTAGCACCTGCGTTTTTGCTCCCGAAACTGGACGTGACGAGATGCTCAAATCTAGTTTGTATGTTACTCAAAGTGCTTTAAAAAGTGAAATAATGGCTTTAACACCTTGAAAGTACCTAGTGGGTGTTATAAAACTCCTTCTTGACTTTATGTGGTGCTACAGTAACCCCCCTATAAGGGCTATCAGTGAGATATGATTTGGGATCCTCCAAGCTCCCAGACAGCCTTGCTCCAGCTGTCCATTCTGGCCCTTTAATACAGTAAATGAGGGGGAATTATTTTTTTCACTTTGTTTCTGTTTTGTTTCTGCTTAATGTGGGATAGATGAAAGTTTTTAGTGAGAGGCACAGACATATGAATTATGGCTACAGGATAGAAAGTCCTGCTGCCTGTCTTGCAGCCTCAATCAGCCGAGCCTTTACTGGCATTGGCATTTATGCTCCCAAAACCAGAAGTGATGTGACTTTCACTTCCAGTTTGGCATTTTACTCAAAGTGCTTTAAAAAAAACTAATGGCTTTAAAGACTTAATAGTATACAATGTGGATGTTATAAATCTCCTTCCTGACTTCAGATGGTGTTACAATAGCCTCTCTAAGGGCTAACAGTAAAATACAATTTTGGGTTCCTCCAAGCTTCCAAACAGCCCTGCCCCAGCTGTCCCTTTTGGCCATCTGATGCAGTGAATAGTGGTGGTGGTGGGGGGGGTTCTGCTTACAGTAATTTGGGATAGATGAGAGTTTTTAGAGAGAGACACAAACACACATGGAGTATGGGTACTGTTCCTGATAGAGAGTCTAGCTACCTGTATCATAGCCCAAGTTATAAGGAGAAAAGTATGTTGGTGGGTGCAAATCCTACTTTCCCCCACTAACATCTGGCAGGCTGATTGGCATTGTGACTTAAAAGGATCATTATAAATGACTTATGCGATTTACACCGAAAAGCATACAGAGGCACTGTACGTCTTATCCTGTGTAGAGTCATCTCTCATGCAGGAATGTTAGGAGTGACCTGTTCCACTTCAGAGCTGTGGGGGGAGGGGACGTGCTTTATTTAACTTAAAAAAAGACTGTAAATTGTGCTAGCTAATTTGAGTGATTTAAGTTCATAAGGCCTCTGGTGGGTATCTCTTATGGTGTAAGAGACCTCTCCTGTGATGTTTGGGCGGGCAGGCAGGGCTGCTCAGCTTCCCTTCTGGGTCGTCTCACCAAAACTCAATTTTGGTGTCTCTTATACCATAAGAGACATGCAGCAGATGCCCTATTAACCTTTGTGTATGGCTCCAAAGTGTGGTGGTGTAATGAGGAGGTTGTTTGCACCCCATTCTGTGCCTGCACACTTTACAGCTGTGAACTGGACCCACTGGGCCAGCCCTAACCTATTACAAGTTAGAGAATCTCACAGTGTGCTCTTTAAAAATTATATTGGTGAATATTCAATATAATTGAGAAAAAAGATAAATGTAAATAGTTGGGAAATGGATTACAAAATTCCTGCAACCTGAACAGCTGACAGCTGTTATGAGGGGTTAGTGCATCAGTCAACTTTGCCCGTAAAAAAAATAAAGCATGTGGCTCATATTTCAATGCTGCAGCTTATGCTGCCCCTGAAATCCCTCCGCTCAGCTCACTGCTTCCTCTGCTGCACTCAGCAGTGCTTACAAGATTACAACCCCATCCTATCATGTTCAGAAAATGGGTTGTGATGGGCCAACATAGTTCATTTTCAATAAGGCCCTTCAGGGTGTGGGTTGTAGGGGGAACCCACCTTTCCCTACTACACCCCGAGCATGTGGGCATCCACCAATAACTGACATCCTGTCAGTCATCACTTACTTATTCCAGGCTGGCCTAGAGGTGAATCAGCAGCCCATCATATTGCTGCCTTGAAGACCAAGGTTTGCGCATGAGCCCCTGAGTCCCACTTTGGAGTAGTCTGGGGGCCTAATGCATCACAGAGAGCAGGTGCTCAGCTGCTTGAGAGGGAGGGAGGGAACCAACCCACTGGAATTCACACATCCTCTGCTGGTCAATCACAGAGCAGCATTGTCAGTAGCTGCTTAATCTGCCTGTATTGCTCAATTTCCTACCTGACAAATCAGGGACAAATTACAAAAATCGGGGGCACATCTGAAAAATAATAATGTCAGTTCAAGAAGCAGTTACCACGTGTGGTTTAGTCTAAATAGTACTAGATTTCAACACTAAGAGGTGACATTATTTTTGTTATTCAAACCCGTACTCTTTAGTGTAAAAAATGTCAAATGTAGGAGAGAGAGAGGACATTTCTGAGGCAAAATCAGGGGCCTCCCCGCAAATCAGTGTCAGCTGAGAGGTATAGAGGAAAGGTGCAGTTACGGTGTCAGGGCTGGGACACTGCTGAACAGAAGATAAAGTAGGGAGCTGGGGAAGGATTCTTATTAAAGTATGAAGATTATTAAACACTGCAGGGTTCTTTCCAGCAATGATATAAACACAAGATGTGATGTATCACTGGGGCTTGCGGTCTGTCTAAACCAGCTGTTTAGTATTCACTTCCCACTGCTGCTGATGTCTGGGGTCAAGAACCCTGAGGGATAAAACATGAACTAAATTAGCACCTGACTTGCAAATTACCACCCTACAGTGTCTAATAAGAGGCCAAGCCCCTTAATAACACAGTTAAACTGTGCCCAGTGTTAGTGATTTTATGAGGACTGCTCAGCGTTTAAGGTTAAAATAACTGCTTCAGGTATAGTAAACATTTATCTCACAGGCACTTACAATGGGGCCAGGTCCAGTTGTTACATAGCAGTAGATTGATTACTGTGACTCATTCAAATGAATCTAGCAAGTGGAGTGAAATAAGAAGGCGCTGTCTTCAGTATCTTCTTACCCTTTTATAACATGGTTGGCATTGGCTGAATAAATAAGCATAGTTATCCTATTAGTATTGGGTTAAAAATGTAATGTGCTTTTTCTTTTACTGTAGGGTTAGGGTAGGGTTAGGGTTTAAGTAAACCCTGATAAATATTTGACATAGGAACAACAATTCTGCTATCCTCTTAACCCGTCAAAATCATACTGGCTAGGAAGCATTGTTATAATCTTTACTGATAACTTAAAATATCCATATTGCTTTTATTATTAATACAATGGTAGCAATAAAATGTTGTTTTTAACAAACCAAATACTCAAACTTACCATACTCTGGTGTCTTGTGCATTTCACTATTTCCCACAATTCCAAAATGTCACTTTTTGTCAGAAGCCGGTAATTAATCAGCTCCATATTTTCTATGGTGCTAACTAATTGGGCCTGACTCCTGCAATACAGAACACAGTTACATATGAGCATACGAATGTGCCAGCAGAAACAGACCACCCGGTCTATCCAAGGCTGCTAGAGTGTGTAGCTAGCACCACTAGTTTGCAGCTGCCCCACCTCCCTCCCCTTTGTCATCCCAATGACGCCCCCCACTTCCTCTACTCTCATTCTCCTCTGTTCCCTGTCCCATGCCCTTTTGAAGCTGTTCACAGCTTTACATGATACCACCCATTCTGGTAGTGCATTCCATTTTGCTACCACCCTCTCTGTGAGAGTGTCTCCTCATTTCCCTCCTAAATCTTCCCCCTTTGTTCTTAGCCCATGCCTCCTGGTGTCCCTCCCCCTCCAAAGTTTAACAACCCCATCTGCCCCATCCTTATTGATTCCCCTCAGATACTTGAATGTCTTTATCATGTCCCCCCTGTCCCTTCTGTCCTCCAGGGTGTACATATTCAGGTCTCCCAGCCTGCTCTCATAGTCTCTCCCCTCCATTCCACATACCATCTTCATTACCCTCCTCTGCACCCCCTCCAGTAGCCTGATATCACACTTCAGATATGGCTTCCAAAACTGCACAAAGTACTCCAAGTGTGGCCTTACTAGTGACCTGTAGAAGAGCAAGATCACCTCTCTTCACCTGGACGAAACCCTCCTCGCTATGCACCCCAACATTTTGTTCACTTTTGCAGCTGCTTTCCTGCACTGGGCGGTGTTATTCATGGTCCCTGTTACCATTACCCCAAGGTCCTTCTCCTCCTCAGTGATCCCCAGCTTAACCCCTCCCAGCCAGTATTCTCTTCTTGGATTCTTTGCTCTGAAATGCATAACCTTACAATTCTTTGCATTGAACCCCAGCTGCCACCTCTCTGACCACTCCTCTAGCTTGCTTAGGTCCCCCTGCAGCTGCTTCCATCCCTCCACTACATCCACCACTACTCCCATTTTGGTGTTGTCTGCGAACAGACTTACCTTGCTCACCACCCTGTGTGCAATGTCTGATATGAATAGCCCAAATAATATCGGTCCTAGCACAGAGCCCTATGGTACCCGGCTCATTTGGAGTTGAGAGTTCCCCTCCCACTACCACTCAATGTAGCCTCCCACTCAGCCAGCTTGTAATCCAGTTCATCATTTTTGCCCCTACCCCTACACCAGTTAGCTTCCCCCAAGTCACCCATGAGGCACTGAATCGAAGGCCTTGCTGAAGTCCAAGTAAAGAACATCCACCACATGACCCTTATCCAGCTCACCTGTCACTCAGTCATAATATTATATCAGGTTGGTTTGATAAGACTTCCCCAAAACGAACCCATGCTGCCTCACACCCTGGAGGCCATTGTCCTCCAGGTATGACACCAGTCTTTCCTTTAATATTGTTTCCATGAGTTTGCACACTATGGAGGTGAGACTTACCGGGCAATAATTACCTAGTTCATCCCTTGGTCTGCTCTTGTGTAATGGCACTACATGTGCCATCCTCCAGTCCAGTGGCACACATCCTGACTCCAGTGAGGTGCTGTATAGATCCACCAGTGGCTCCGCCAGCACCTCCACCATCTCTCTCAGCACCCTGGGGTGGATACCATCTGGCCCTGGAGCCTTGTCTACCCTCATTCCCTCTAGGACTCTACCTCTCTCAATTCTTCCATTTGTCACCTCCTCTCCACCCGTCCCCACCCTCCCAGCCCATGGTGGTAGTGGTCCCCCTCCTTTTCTTCCATGAACACTGAGCAAAGTATTCATTCAGTGCTTCTGCCTGTTCTTCCCCTTTTCCATCACTCCCTCCCCCCTTTATCCTCACTATTGTCTCCTTGCCCTTCCTATTCCCCCTGATGTATCTGGAAAAATCTCCCCTTCCCCCTCCATATTAACTCCCTGTGCTAATCTCAGCTCCCTCTGAGCCTTGGCTTCTTTCACTTTCTGGTCACCTCTCTGGACCATCTTGCATACTCTGCCCTGCCCCCTTCTTTTTTTTTGCCCTCACCACCTTCCCTACCTCACTGTTCAACCAGCATGGTTTACTTGCTCTGCTCCTCTTACTCTCTGTCTTGGTGCAGGCTTCCATTGACTCTGTAATCCTACACCTAATAATATCCCATTTCTGCTCCATGTCCATCTCCTGTCTTATGCCCTCCAGTTTCCCTTTCAGTACTTCCCGCATCCTCCCAAAGTCCGCCCCCCTGAAGTTTACCACCCAGGTTAATGATTTCTCTGACTCCCTGCACATGATGATATTAAACCACACTGTTTGATGATCATTGCTGGCTAGTAGGTCCTCCACCCTTACTTCCCTTACTGCCTCTCCATTTGACAATACCAGATCTAAAGTGTTCTTTAGCCTAGTAGGTACACTGACCAACTGTGTCAGGAGACCCTCCTGGATCACGTCCAGGAGCACTTGTTCCCTAGCACTGGAGATGACCGGTATGCTCCAGTCAACCCCTGGCAAGTTGAATTCCCCCATGATGATCATCTTCCCTTTTCTACATACTTTTCTGATTTGTCCAGCTAATTCCCTGTCAAGCTTCTCAGAAGGGGACAGCAGCCTGTATACCACCCCAGTCATCAGTTTCCCACCCCTTGAGTCTAGCAGCTGCAGCCAGATTGCCTCTGTTCTCCTTTCTTCCCCCCCTCATCCCTTGTGCATTTGATCCCGTCCCTCACATAGACTGCCACCCAACCCCCCTCCTCTCCCGTCCCCTCCTTACGGTCCTTCCTGTATAATTTGTACCCTGGGATTGCCAGATCCCAGTCCCGGTGCTCAGTTGCTGAAGTTTCTGTAACAGCTGCAATATCCACCCTCCACACTGCCAAGAGTGCCTGTAGCTCAGCTGATTTGTAGCCTAAGCTTCTCACATTCAGTGAGACCACCCTCCATCCTGCCCCCTTCCCTTCATCACCCTCCATCTCCTCCCTTCTACTCCCTCCCTTTTCAGCCACTCCGAATCCTTCCCGGCTAGCCTGGGGGGTAGGCTTTGACTCCACTCTACTGGATCCCTGCCTACCTGCTGTCCAACTGCCACCACCCCCATCTAGTTTAAATCTACCTTTGTCGCAATATACCACCCCAGTTTTTGCTTTAATTGTTGTGCATAGTTCTATTCATTTTGCAACAGTTATAAAGCTGAAGTGGAACAGCCATCATTCTGATTGCTGGAAATTGTGAAATTACCCCATGGTAACCACAAGGGTGGCTCACCCTGCCATGGAGTGAAACTGGGGTGTGTGTACTGAGAAATGGGAGTGAGTTTTTTTTTAATTAAAAATTAGTATTTTACATTACCTCATGTGTTTTATTACAGTAGTAAGGCAGTGCAGGGGAGGTTATTCAGTGTTGACACCCCTTGCTGCAAACAGCACTTGACGTCATCTTGTGCTGTTGGTCATGTATCACATGTGATTACCTGGAAGTAATACCCCAACCCCTGGCATGGCTTACTAAAATAAAATAAAAAAAACTTAATATGTGAAAATAAAATATACCATATGATAATAATGATCTTTAAAGAAAATATGCATTTTTTTAAAGCTGAACAACAAATGCACATAAACAGCTATAAAGTTAATGGATATGTAGACGCCAACCATTTTTGGCTACTAAAAGTATCCCTTGGGCTACTAAACGGTTCCATTGATTAAAGGGTTAACAGTCAGTAGAATCCCCAGCAGCGCAGCAAGAGCCAGTGAACATCCAACTGTCCAAAAAGTTCAGGTACGTACTCCTCTCATGTGGTGCAGATGTTAAATTATTTCCTCACTGTATATGAGGCCAGCAGGTAAACAGTTAGAAGTGCTAATTCCAGGAAAAGCCAGCCACTCCAGACAACAAGTTAGTGCAAAATCATCATTCAGAATTTATTCAAATGTCAACAGCGGCCCTCAGATCTTGGCACAATGTTTTGCCCCTTGGGTTTCCTCAGGGAATGAGGGCCTGCATACAATAAAATAACATTTTTACTATGAAGCAAACAAATAATCCATAAAGGCCACACACACTTACAATTTAAACAAAACTTAATTAAAGACCATGTCAACCTGTATCTAACATATGTCAAAACACAACTTGGTTTTGGAGGTAGCATTTCTTTTTAGTTCAGCAATATTTTTTTTAACTGAAAGAACTGATGTAATAAACAGTATAAGATATCATCTCGTCATATATGACATGTTGTCCTACATGACACATAAAAAAACTTCTCAGCACCCTGTGTTTCAGTTAAAATAAGGATAACAGACTAATTTACAGATATGCAACAGCTCGTCTGTACTGTCTCCTATTGTACCACATACACAATGTGTCAGTTCCCTGACCAGAATTACAAGTGTTTACATGCACCACAAATAAACAGAAGTGTGAGCTTGACTTACGTTTTATGCTTCTCATAGCAAAGTTCTATGTAAATTACCTAGTCATATAGGTTTTCATTACTTAGTCCTGACAGTTCTCAAGCTGTTAACATTTATTCAGCCTGTATAAATAGACAATATTTTAATAACAGTAATATTTGTCTAGTGAAAGTGAACATCATATAGTATCAAGATTCTTTAGTTCACAGTGTATCTTGAAAAGCTGTCCTTTTGTTCCCTCAGTTTTTTAATGTAGTGTTATTGCATATCTGCAAATTAAAAATATAAAGTTTTTTAGTTAAGATTCTGGTGAAAAGTGCAATACAAAGGCCCTGTCCACACTACACTGCTTTAATGCTGTAACGGTTCAAAACCATTCCAGACAGTAACCGTTATAGTGTGACCACACTGCCGGCAAATAGTCTCTATAACAGTTTGGAACCATTACAGGCCGTCCACATTGTGGGTGCTGTGTAACCGTTACAGCTGCACTCTATGCCACAATTCAGTTAGTGCTGCACAGGGGGAATGCTGGGGCTACATGCTCACCCATCCACACTATGGCCGGTAACAGTACAGGGGCAGAACCGTTTTTGTAACCGTCATTGAAACCACCTCATAAGTGGTTTCAACAACCAACAATGGTTATGAAAACGCCTTCTGTGATGTTACAGGTGTAAACGTAAACCATTGTGGTAACGGTTTGGGCCCTCTGTAACGTTACAGAGGCATAGTGTGGACAGGCCAAAGTGGCAGCTAGCAGTGCCATAGCACATTTGTGATCTCCACCTGGTGGCAAGGGAATCCATATGAGCACTGTCCATCAGTGCTACTCATTCTTATGCTGCTAGGAGGAGGGCTTAGTGTGGGGAGTGCCAATCAGGAAGTGTGTCCATCAGACACCAACACAGTGACATCACAAAGGCACATCTTGTATTGCACTGAGCTTATGTCACTGTGTTCTGCTTCACTGCAGTCTTTAGAGCAACTGATGTCACTGGGTTCTGGAATAGATAAGTAATAAAAAAATAAATATTGGGTGGGAAAAAGCTTGCCTTGATATAGGGCCCTAAATAAGGGGAAAAAAAGGACTACTTCAAAACAAACACATAAAACAATTCACTGTGGTGATAAAACAGAATTTCCACATGCCCACGTTTACAGTTATATTAAAAAATATAAATAACATTTTTTATGTTCCTTTGAAGCAATAATGTATGACAGGTTATGTGTCACGCTGGGATAATGTGACTCCTTGGATGATTGGGCACAAGACCAACACACATGAAGTGACATTATTCCACATGATACACACCCTGTTGTGCATTATTACTATCACACATGACTAGATTGCAAAGAAAAAAAACAGAATTATAAAATACATTTTTAAATACATTTTCAGTTCCTTTTTCCATGGGTAGGTATACATACAAAGAAAGTTCTGACTTTGTTTTTGCCAGTAGAGGGCGCTGCTGAGTATTGTTGTACTGCTTTGTGTTTCTCCCTCCACCCGCTCTCGAGTTTGCATCTCCCAAAAATAGGAAGCTGCTCATCTGCATAGAAAATACCACTTTTTTATTATTTTTGTAATAGACAATGGGAATTTTTTTTGAGGCACTGGAACAAGTATTGTTTTTTAGCCTCCTACTCCACACTACTTTTGAGTAACAACCTCTACCCCCTCCCCACCTGGTACAGGAAGCAACGTGAAATGGACATGTTTCTTAGTTGTTGTTTTTTTACACATCTAAGCATTACAAGTTTATTATGAGGAACTGCAGCAGTGTTATCAAGAGAGGAGTGGGTAGATACAAGAGCCCCACACAGTGTACATGCATTGCTTCTGTGTGCTGCTGAACACTGGCTTTGGAATGTGAAGCTACACAGAGAGCTAAGTGTAGGTTGTTTCAAACTGGCAGGTCAGAGAAAACAAATTTATATAAACATGTTTACTGCGGAAACTGAAAGTTTTGTGACAATTTTGTATACCACAGTGGAAAGGAGAGATTTATATTTAAAACTGGGTCCTGGTACTGGCATGTGTTTTACATGGCCATATCAAGAAAGGGCAGCATACAGTTAGGAAAGGTGCCATGACATTTACATTTCTGTTTGCATTTATATTAATTCTGTTTTAATTAATTTATGTTTCTGTAATGCTGACCTTGTAAGGTGCCCAGCAATGTATAGATTGGGTGCTATACAAATAAACATTCATTGCCTTAGAGTTATGTGGTCATGAATGGTCACATATGTGTCTGACATTCCTACAGTGATGTTATGCTGCGATAACATTACTGTTAGCAGTGGGCACTGACCAGTCACAGCCCAGGAATGTTTCTTGCCATCGTACAGTATGCAACAGTATGTGGGATATGGGCATACCTCGGGTGCCTAATAAGGTATGAGGCCACAGATTTCTGCACTCGAGAAGTGGTGATATCCTACCATATCCCATACCATGTAGTGCATTATTGTGATAATGCAATGGATACTTTCTTGTGTGGATAGTTATCATGATTTTTTTTATGTATATGGTATGGGTACATTTGTTAAAAGTAGGTCTCTTGTGGTCCACACGTGACTCTGTTGATGTTGTGAAGGTGTAGGTGGCACTGTCACAGTGGAGGTGTAGTTTTAGCTTGTATTCTGTACAGGACTGCATTTTGATTGCCACTCCTCCGCTTAATAGTTAGCTAGGCAATACATACTGTAGGTGCCAAAATGGAAGGAGGGAGTGACTATGGTCATGGCCCCATCAGTTTCTGCAGTCATGTTATTTTATTACAAGGGAGGACTCTGCCTTTCAAATGCAGCAGGTGCAGTAAACAGTGTTACTTTCCATCACTCCTTTTGTGGCTTGCAGGGTGTCGGCAGAATTCTGAAAAAGTGAAGGCCTGAATAGTGTTAATGGACATGGGCTTGGTTTATGGCCTTTTGAGTTAAAGAGGACCAATTTAGGCACCTATGACAAGCATGTATTAAATCCTGCTTTCTGTTATCTGTTACTTTAAGTTAACTTGTTATGTTTGCTTGCATGCATGTACAAGAAACATAGTGCCACCATACGAGTTTTCATAGGTGTGCCTCCCCCACTTCCAATGCCCTGCTCCCTTTTGCAGGCATGTCTGCACCGGCAGCTGCACCGCACCAATGAATGTTCGAGCTGTCTATGACAGCCGTTCCATTGCAGTGGCATACAGTTCTAGAAAACACACCACAGACATTTGCATACTGCCGTCCAGCAGTATGCAAATTGCCTATGTCGGTACTGCATCTGAACTGTCATAGACAGTTCTTCCACCCCCCTACGAACACATACATGCACGCTGGGAGCCCATCCAAGCATGCACATGCTCTCCCCCCATATGGCTGATGGGGGTGCTTCCAGGTGCCATGCTGGGAGCCCACCCCAGCGTGGCAAAAGTCAGAAAGGTGACGGTGGTGCCCAATCTCCCGTTGGCTCCACTGAATTCCCTCCCCCAACAAAAACAGACTTCCAGTTGCCACGCTGGGAGGCCACCACAGCGTGGCAAATGTCTGTATGGCTGATGGGGGTGCCCAATCCCCCATCGGCTCCACTGGTCCCCCCTCCTAAAAAACTTACAACTGCCACGCTGGGAGCCCACCTCAGCATGGTAAAAGTCCCGTGTCATCTTCCTAAAATGAAAATAAACACCTAAAAACAAAAAAATGGTCCCTCGTTGATTGTATTGCCCCCCTCCTCCAACCTCGCCCACCCTCTGTGCATCCACCTCCCACCCCCACACTTACCTCCGAGTCCACTCCTCTGAGGACCCACCCCAGCATGCCAAATGTCCAGGAGCTCCCCTGTAAAAAAAAAATGTCCCACGCATGTTCTTTTTTTTTTCTTCCTCTACCTGTAAAGCAAAAATAGTCCCCATCGAGTCTGGCAGCCCCTCCCAACCCGCGCCCACCTTCTGTGCACCCCCCCACACCCCCCACACCCCATACTTACCTCGGAGCCCAGCGCGATAATCTTCAGTGGACTGGGAACATGTCTGCACTCTTCAAAGCCGTCCGCAAACTGAGAAATGCCTGTAAGCTGCATAATGGTATAAATAGTTTTTTTTTCAACATTTGATGCATATCTCAGGCATTTTGGGAATTTTGTACCAAATTTTCAACATGGGTTTTGAGGCCCCTCCTCATTCAGCCACTGTCATATGATTGGCCTCTAAAGGTGATTTCATGGTCACTGCGCCGGAATCACCTTTTGGGACCGATTAATGAAATGACAGTGCCAGTGTTCATGAGGTGGGCTCTCAGGAAGTCTGTGTTTCAAATTTGGTGGGGAAAAAATCCAAAAACTGACTGTTTTACAAACATGCGAGGATTTACAAATATTTACCCACTGAGTTCATGAGGTGGTGTCATAAGAAGGCTATGCTGAAATTTTGGGGTCAAAATATTAAAAAACAACAAAGTTAAGAAGGTATGTTGTCATTTTTCAACATTTGCTCATAACTTTGGTAATTTTCCGTATTTTGACAGCAAATTTCAACATAGCCATTTTTCACCCCCTCTCATGAACATGGTGGGTGCCTTTTCAAATCCTGGCTGAAATGTGTTTTTACTTGTGGTACAAAATGACATTTCATCCAGTATTTTATAAATGGCACACATTGTGTTCGGGGAGTCATAAAAGACTATGTTGAAATGTTAGGTTCAAAATATCACAAAAAATATGATGTAACATTGTTTGCAGGTATGCCTGTTGTTCCAGTCCTGTGCCAGTGATCTGAGTTCAGGTGCAAGCTCAGTGAGCCTGCTGAATGGCTGAGCTGGGGAGAAGGCACTGTGGCATGTGGTACTGGTCCCAGTTTGAGGAGGGACAGACTAGTGTTGTGGAGCACACATGACACCTTGTTGTGGGCCAGGGAGCTTTCCCTCACAAGGGATTGACATGCGTGTTGAGGTTTCCCAATCATGACAATTTCACTGTTATAACTCTTTGTTATTAATTTGTTTTCCTCAGTGCTATTCATGCCCAACAACTACACAGCAAATGCAAGCAAACATTCGACATTGACAAATGCTTGTTAACATAGTCTTGTATTAGCCCACTTCATGAACATGACGGGTGCCATTTTTCAAACCACCTCGGAAACATGTTATTTTTTTTTAAACTGTTGTTCCTCAAAATTAACTTGTGACACTTATATTTAGCACAGGATTTTATAAATGACAGTCCAAGCAGAATAGCAGCACACCTACTAATCTTTTCATAACCATGCACAAAAAATGGTCTCTTTGATTAAATAGCTCTCCTTAATCACAACAAGCTCAGAAAACAGCAATAGCAGCAGTAACTGTGGCTTCCACCACCTCAGGCCATGTCATAACTTACTCATAGTGAGCACAACTATTTGAATTTTTTAGCAGTATACTTCCAAAAGTCCAACAGAGCTTGTAACACTCTGTGACAGTCGGCCACTATGGAGTAACAGCCGCACTATTTCGGCTGTTATTTCTGCATTCCAGGACAAAAACTGCAAACTGAGGAAATGCTGGTAAGCTGTATAATGGCATAAACTGTTTTTTTTTCAACTTTGATGCATATCTCAGGCATTTTTTGGAATTTTTGCACCAAATTTTCAACATGGGGTTTTTGGTACCGCTCCTCATGAATTCAGCCACTGTCATGGTGTTATTTGGTCTCAAATGGTGATTTTTGGTCACTGCGCGGAATCACCTTTTGGGACTGAGTAACAAAACAACAGTGCCAGTGTTCATGAGGTAGGCTCTCAAAAAGTCTATGTTGCAAATTTGGTGGGAAAAATCAAAAAAAATGACAGTGACACGAGTGTGCGTTGCGCAGTTCCTACGAACACTTGTAAGTTCACCAATTTGCAATAGTTTTACTCCAGAGTTTCAACATTGCCATTTTTGTGCACCTCCTTATGAACAGTATAGCTGTCATTTTTCACATCCTGGCCGAAATGTGTTTTTGCAGTTCCGGCGCAGAATAGCGTGGTTGCTGTGGGAAGTCAGTGTTCAGGACACATTAAGAAAATCACAGTGACACTGTTCATGAGCAGAGGTCCTAAAATGCTTATGTTGAAAATTTTGTGATGAAAGTCCATAAAATGAGCGTGTTACGAGCATGCGTTACACAGGTTCCATGCACGCTCGTAGCTTCACAAGTTTGCAATATTGTCACTCCAGATTTTCAACATTGCCATTTTTCTGCACCTCCTTATGAAAAGTATAGCTGTCATTTTACACATCCTGGCCAAAATGTGTTTTCACACTTCCAGCGCAGAATAGTGAGGGCGCTGTGGGAAATCAGTGTTCGGGATGCATTACGAAAATCACAGTGACACTGTTCAGGAGCAGAGGTCCTAAAATGCCTATGTTGAAAATTGGTGATGAAAGTCCATAAAATGACTGTGTTATGAGCGTGCATTGCGCAATTTCCACGCATGCTCATAACCTCGCACACATTGTAATATATTCTCCAGATTTTCAACATTGCCATTTCCTGGCCTCCTTATGAACAGTACAGCTGTCATTTTTCACATCCTGGCTGAAATGTGTTTTTCCACTTGCAGCGCAGAATAGCGCGGTCACTGTGGGAAATCTGTGTTGGGGTCACATTAAGAAAATCACAGTGACACTGTTCATTAGCAGAGGCCCAAAAATGCCTATGTTGAAAATTTGGTGATGAAAGTCCATAAAATGACTGTGTTAAGAGTGTGCGTTGCGCAGTTTCCAGTCACACTCATAACTTCACACATTTGTAATATGTTTTCCAGGTTTTCAACATTGCCATTTTTCCACACCTCCTTATGAACATTGCCATTTTTCTGCACCTCCTCATGAACAGTACAGCTGTCATATTTCACATCCTGTCCGACGTTTGTTTTTGCACTTCCAGCGCAGAATAGCATGGCTGCTGTGGAAAATCAGTGTTCAGGACACATTAAGAAAATCGCAGTGACACTGTTCATGAGCAGAGGTCCTACAATGCCTATGTTAAAAATTTGGTGATGAACGTCCATAAAATTACTGTGTAACGTGCACGCGTTGCACAGTTGCGACGTACCCTAGGCTCTAACGTGCGGGCATTTTTAATATTCCCAGTACAGATTTTCAACATTGCCATCTCTTCACACCTCCCTGTGGATGGTACAGCTGTCATTCTTCACATCCTGCCCTATCTGTGTTTTCGTACATGTGGCGCAGAATGGCACTGTCATTGTTGGAAGTCAATGTCCGGGACACATTGACATAATCACACTGCCACTCTTCATGAGATGTCCCACATGCTTTCATGAGGTGGGGGTCACAAAAAGGCCATGTTGAAAATTTGTAGTGTAAATAGCAAGAAACGCCTGAGGCATTAGGGTTTCTAACCATAGCGTTCTACCCTGTACAGACTGACAGGCATCAGGGTGTGCCTTTTGACTGCCGACTGTTCTGCTCATGCCATCCCACTCCCACCTCCAGACAATGACAGGCATCGAGGTGTAACTTGGACTCTTCAGCCCCAAACTTCACCACATTCTCCTATGCTGCACCCATTTCAGCGTATGTCCTTATGGAATGGGGTGACTGTAAAGCCAAACACCCTAAGGCACACCTCAACATGTGTCGCTGTCTGCAGAATAGGGTGAGGTGACATGGCATGCCTGTCATGGGCGACAACCCAAGCACTTACCCCAATGCCTGTCCATCTCTACAGGATGGAGGTGGGGTTGGCGTGAACTTCAGTACTTCACTGCCATTCCTATTCTGCATCTCTCTAACTCCTGCATTGCCAGTGCTAATACCAGCAAGCAAACATTTGGCATTGACAAATGCTTGTTAGTTTTGGTGGAATATAGGTAGGATTTTATAGGTTATAATGTGGTATATGTCATAATATTCTAGAAAGTATTGCAGAGGATGCCTGTGTAATGGTTGTTAACAGTCTGCAGAGAGGTGTGTATAGTTTATGATGCTGTACTGACTATTTGATGGGATGCTAGTGTGTTAGTGTTCAGTAACAGTTCACAGTCTGACTTTCTAACAACCAGTGTGGTTATTGTCAGCAACAGGACGCTTGGTGGGTTGTAAATGTTATGATGCTCTACTCAGTATTTCATAGGATGCTTATGCTACTTGTCAGCAACAGTTCACATGGTTACATTTTTTGGTCATAGATGGGTGGTCAGTCATAGACGCATGCATGTCCTGCATCACAGATGTTATGCTATGCTACTGGCAACACAGATAATGCGTAAGGTCTGCAAGCACAGTTTGCAGACCTCTGCTATGGCACTGTCCTCATGATTTCCCAAATTTTGTCACTGAACAAATCACTATCTGAGAGAAAGTGGCTACTTTGTGCCATGAAACCAGGACATCAGCAGCAGATGTCAGCATGGATTAGCTTGATGTCACAGTTCTGCCTATGTTGGGATTTGAACCTGTGTTTCAGTTGATTTCACTGTGCTGTTGCTTGTATTGTGACTCAGACCTCTGATTCAGCCTACTTCACTGTTCTGTGCTCTCGGTTCTTGTGGTATTCTAGCCTGGGACCTAAGTGTAGCCAAGTTGGGGGGATCCTAGGTGCCACTACTCCCCCCCAGCATGCTTCCATGATGCTGTCATAAAAACTATTTTTATACACCTGGACTAAATAATGAGATTTCTTTGGTGGAACCCCCCCTTCCAAATTCTGGGTATGTTTCTGAGGGATTCTTCCGATTTCACAGTGCTGTGTGCCTGGCTTTGATGAGATTCTAACCTAGAAGGATGTGGAGGTTAGCCAAGGAGGTGACCTCAGCAGAGAAAGCAGTGGACCCCAGAGGAGGAGGAAGCGAATCCTGGTGGGGGACTCCATCATAAGAGGGATCCAGCTAGGAACACAGGAGGGGGAGGACAGGGAGGTGAGGTGCCTACCAGGTGCCACGGCACAGAGGGATGGAAGGAAGATCCTGGGGATCACTGGGAAGGCAAGACGGGAGGGTGAGCTGGATGTCATTATCCACCTAGGTACCAATGACCTGGCAAATGGGGAGCCAAAGGAAGTTCAGGAAGAGTTTAGGAAACTGGGGAGGGTCCCAAGCAAGTAGCTACTTCTGTCACTTTCTCAGAAGTACTACCTGTGAGAGGCAAGGAGAGCATAAGAGTGCATGCACAGGAACTTTAACTCATGGTTGAAGAACTGGTGCTGTGAGAAGGGTTTGGATTTATTGGTGACTGGGGACCCACCTGGAGGGATGGAGGTTTGTTCAAGCCTGACGGCCTGCATCCATCCTGGAAGGAATCAAGCACTCAATGATAAGTTTAAATGCTACATTGACAAGCATTTAAACTAGCAAAGGGGTGGCAGGCCAGCAAGGAGGGTACCTACTTGCTCACCCCCAACAGCTAGCAGTGGAACCAGTGAACCAGAGGAGGGCTGTCTCTGCAAAGCAGTGTGCAAAGATGGAGATTAGTGCCCAAGAGGTGGATAAGCAGAAAAGGGCAAAATTCAGCAGAAGGGCAGACAGCAAGGAGAACCAGGGATAAATGACACCAAGGAAGGGGCTGAGTAGAACAGTGAAGCAGTCTAGGGAGGTCAAATCATGGACAGCCATGTGCAAATGCCAGGAGCCTTAGCAACAAGATGGAAGATCTGGAGCGTCATGGTACAGTCAGACCTGGACATTGTGGCCATCACTGAAACCTGGTGTAATGATAACCATGACTGGGAGATGGCCATACCTGGCTACAACACATTCAGAAGAGACAGAGCAGGCAGGAAGGGAGGGGTGGCACTGTATGTGAAAAATGACATAAGGGCCACAGAGATCCAGGAGGAACAAAATGGGGAGAGATACTGTGGGTTAAGCTGGAAAGGAAAATGGGGACAGCCATCCACTTAGGTGTGGTCTATAGACCACCAGCCCAGGAGGAAGAAACAGATAGGGAGCTGATGCTAGCCATCCAAGGATGGCAGACAAAGGTGAGGTAGTACTGGATGGAGACTTCAATATTCCAGATGTGGACTGGAGCATCCCAGCAGCAGCATCAACTAGGAACAGATTTATCCTGGACTCCTTCAGGGTGCCTTCCTCAGGCAACTGGTCATGGAACCAACTCGGCAGAAGCAATACTGGACCTTGTGCTCACAAACAGGGACAGTGTGATGGGGGTAACAGTGGGGAGCACCTGGGAAACAGTGACCACCAGTCATTGTTGTTTGAAATCACAGAAAGAGCAGAACCAAACCACACAAAAACCGTATCCTGGATTTTAGGGGGCAAACTTGAGGAAAATGGGGGAGATACTTGAAAGAAGCATTAAGGAATGGGACAGGAATCAGGGTTGAGGAACAGTGGGCATATTTAAAATGGGGATTACAAGAACAACAGAATTATGCATTAAGCAGGTTAGCAAGAGGAAAAGGAAGAGGAGACCATTATGGTTTTCAAAGAGGTATCAAAGAAAGTGAAAGCCAAAAGATTGCATTCAGGCAATACAAAAGACACAGGCAGAAGGGATAGGGAGAAGTACCAGGAGAAGCAAAGGAGGCAGGGAGGTCAGTAAGGGAAGCCAAAGCTCAGACAGAAGAACACATTGCAAAATCAGTGGGTAGAGGGGACAAACCCTTTTACAGGTACATAAGTGAAAAAAGAAAGACAAAGGGAGGGATAGTGAGACTGAAGGGGGAGGATGGGAGCCACGTGGAGGATGACAACAGTAAAGCTGACATATTGAACAGGTATTTCTGCTCAGTCTTTACTGAGGAAGAGGAGGGTAATGGGTCTGAAGGGAGTACAATGGGTAGAGAATGGTGCAGAAATGGACACAAGTCCCTTTACGAAAAGGGTCCTGAAGGAACTGGAAGTGATAAGAGTTGATAAAGCAATGGGGCCAGATGGGTGCACCCAGGGTCCTTAAAACTAAGAGAGGTGGTGGCTGAACCTCTGGCTATCCTGTTTAGCCAATCACTGGAAACAGGAGTACCCAAAGACTGGAGGACAGCAGATGTAGTCCCTTATACAAAGTGGGAACAAAGAGGAAGCAGGGAACTACAGACCAGTCAGCCTCACCTCGGTAGTGGGGAAGATCATGGAAGCACTACTGAAGGAGAGATTGGTGGAACATCTGGTTATCAATGGACTACAAGTCCCAAGGCAGCATGGTTTCACCAGGGGGAGGTCATGTCAGACCAACCTCGTTGAATTTTTTGACTGGGTGACTAGGGAGGTGGATCAGGGGAGGGCAGTGGACATGGTCTATCTGGACTTCAGCAAGGCCTTTCACACTGTGCCACATAGAAGACTATTACACAAACTGGGGAATATGGGTTTGGGCAGGACAGTAGTGTGGTGGGTAGGTAACTGGCTGGGTGGCAGGACACAGAGGGTGGTGGTAAATGGCTGTCACTCCACAGAGGGAAGAGTGACCAGTGGGGTACCACAGGGATCAGTGCTGGGACTGGTCCTATTCAACATCTTCATCAGTGATATTGCGCAGGATCTAGAAGGCAGAATTTTACTGTTCGCTGATGACACAAAGGTCTGTAACAGAGTAGACACACCAGAGGGTGTAGACAGAATGAGAAGCGACCTGCAGAAACTTGAAGAATGGTCAGGGGTTTGGCAGTTGAAATTCAATGCAAAGAAGTGCAAGATAATGCATATGGGGCACAAAAACCCAGGCACAATATATCAGTTGGGGGGTGAGGATATAGCATGCACCAAGCAGGAAAGGGATCTTGGGGTTGTCATCTCTGATGACCTCAAGGTAGGGAAACAGTGTGACAAGGCAGCAGGTAAAGCAAATAGGATGCTGGGATGTATAGGCAGGGGCATCACCAGCAGGAAAAGGGAGGTCATAATTCCGCTATACAAGACACTAGTGAGGCCCCACCTGGAGTACAGTGTACAGTTCTGGAGACCATACCTACGTAAGGACATAGACAGGGTAGAGAAGGTTCAGAGGAGGGCAACAAAGATGGTGCATGGATTGCATTTGGAGTGCATCACAGGTCCTATGAAGACAGGTTGAAGGAACTGAACATGTACTCCCTGGAGGAGAGGAGGGAGAGGGGATATGATAGAGACATACAAGTATCTTACAGGGAGGAACAGGGTGCAGGAAACACTATTTTTTAAGCGAAAAGATGTTCCAGGACTAGAGGGCATGGGATGAAGTTGGAGGGAGGACGATTCAGAGGAAACATGAAAGAATTTCTTCACAGAGCGGGTGGTGGACAAGTGGAACACCCTGCAGAGGAAGTGGTGGGGGCTGAAACAATCACGGATTTAGAATGCATGGGATAGACATAAAGGAATTCTAGAGGTCAGGGGTAAGGGGCAACAGACTTCTAGGAAAACAAACTGAACTTACAAGCTCAAATGGGCAGACTGGGTGGGCCATAGGCCCTTATCTGCCGACACTGTCTATGTATCTATGTATCTATGTAACATTCACCTATTTCAGTTTTTTTTCTTGTGTCTGTGTTGAGTTTTTAATAGAAATACAGTGAGAGAATCTGGCTTAGAAACATGTGTTTCCTTGGGTCCATTTCTTTAGGTCCTGGACTCATGTTGGGAGAAGTAGTCCTCCTGGACTGCTGTATCCTGACGGGACAAATGAGCTAACAGAAACAAAACTGGTTGTTGGTGGTGAGGCGCCCAGCCTGCCGTGGAGGCTCCTGGACCTAGGGCTGCAGGTGGGTAAGCTGCTTCTCCTCACTGAGTGGTCTTGTGTCTAGGCAGAGGGGAGAGCCCAGCTGCTACTGCTGCCCCTATGCAGGTGCATCCATAGCCCCCTGGACCAAACTAGTCCTGCCTGCCCATGTAGCTGCAGACATTTTATTTATTTATAAAATGCTTCACCAGGAAAGACAACATGAGCTGACGAGCAGCTCGTTTCCAGAAGCATCCTGGGGGAGGGGGTACAATAGAAGGGTAAGGAATACCAGAATACAATACAATACCAACAAAAAGGTACAAATGTTTTTACATACATTAAAAAAAAACGTGAGGCATTGGAAGCTTGCTCCCACCACAGGATGTTGCCGCATGGAGCAGAGCTGACACCGGGAGTTCACACAATGGAGTACACACAGCAAGGGAGGAGGAGGAAGGAAGCAAGGGTGAAGCAGAAAAACAAGTTTGTCTCTATGATGGCCTGGGCTCCTTGTGCTGCCCCTGAGTGTGGGTGCATGCCTATGGGGAGTGTCCATCCCACTGGGGCAACTGACACAGAGGGTGAACCCATGGGGGATCTCAAAGGTTCCGGGTGGGGGGCCAAGAATGGGAACAGTCCGGAATGAGTTCTATCACAAGGCTATATCCTGTACAGACACTGATGGGGGGAAAAAGATCTGTTGAAAAAGTAAGCTATTGAAGGGCTGGCCCAGTGGTGTGGCAGGAGCACTAATGCCTGCCACATCAACAACCTGGGATTGGGAGTGTTCTCATGTTGCTGGGGGCCAGCTCGGGGGAGAGGATGAAGTGCCTGATGGACTGCTCTCCTTTCCTGGGTGGGGGGGGCTTACTACATCCACCAAATGACTGTGGGTCTGTGAGTGGCAAGGAAGGGAGGGTGCTGCTGGACTACGCAATATGTGTGTGCCTTCACCCATGCACCTTGATGTGTGTACCCCAGCAATGGGATTGGGGAAAGAAAGTAGGTGGAAATATAGAGAGGCAAGTGTCTATTATACACTGCACACTGAGCCATCACCAGCTTCACCACCAGAGCGACCTCAACAGCTACACTGGATTTGGACTTCGGGGGGGACTGCCTTCCCTCTTCTGACCCCATGGGGGCAATCCATGGGGGTTACAGCTAGATGGATAGACCTGGGGAAGATGTTGGACAGTGGGGATCAGTGTGGCAGGGCAGATGGGTGCCCTAGTCTGCCTTGGCCAGGGAGTACAAACATTATGGAGAAAAAAAAAAAAGAAAAAGTAAGTTACTATTCTGATAGAAGGTGTTGAAACATTGCACACAGTGTACGTGAACCAGCTAGTTAAGATACCAGGACAAAAAGCTGTTTGTGGGCGATGGTGATCGTCTGAATATCCATAGCCTATGTGCCTGGCAAGATAATGCTTCCCATTGAGATACATTCTGTGTACCTTGGGATGCACACCACCACAGGGAAAGCAGTAGGGAAGTGGAGGTTAGACAGTTACTCCACAGCATGCTGGGGTGACGATGATGCTGGCAGTGGGTGGTACTAACAATATAAGAAGTACATGAAGTGACAACTGTGCTGAACAGGGTGTACAAGAGATATTGCAATTGTATACCATCATACGTAAATTATAATTATTTCATTGTGAAATGATGTTTGCTGCAAACAGGCAATTAAAAAGAATGCATATAACATAAACAAATATATTTGGATATATTTTTGTGCCATTGCCTCTGTTTCTACCTCTTGGAGGCTGGGCGTTGTGCTCATTGTATGTGCATTGCAATAAACACAGGATTGTGTTGTACACTGCAACAATTAATAGCCAGAAATGAAGTGATAACAGGCACATAATATGTGCAATAAGACTTTATTTATAATTCCTTTTACATCTATATATAACTACACATGTGGCTTTCAGAAATACCATTTCTGTAATAACGATAGCAGCAGCTCTCAGTATGTCTGAGCTGTCTGCTTTATTTCTGTGAGAGTATACTGGTCTCAGTATGTAATGTGTTAATTAGGCAGAACAATAGGGGTTTTATTAATGAAACCAGAGTTTTCATTTTGTGCCATTGCCTAGGGATTAAGTAAGCAATAAGACATGACAGGGTGTGTGTTAGACACTTTAACACATGGCTAGGAGGCGTAGTGAGGCACGAGGCCACCGACCAAGTGCGTCCAGCCTCCTAGCCATGTGTTAAAGTGTCTAACACACACCCTGGAGTGTCTTATTGCACTTATGAAATGGTTATCTAAAATACAGATGCATGTCATCAGTAAAATGAACAGTATTTCATAGTGAAAAGCTTAAATATTTGTGTTACTTTTTAACAAAATAGTTCCTCCGCCTGTTTGTTTCTTTGAGTTGAGGACTTTTGACCTGCTAGTTTTGACCTGCTAAGGCATCCTTACTTGTATTTGTTTCCTGTAGTTGTCATGGCACCCCCCAAAACTAGCAGCATGCTAGTGTAACAGCACTTTAGAAAGTCTTCAGCAAGAAATTATGCTGTCCTTTTTTAAAAATTTCTGTATCTTATGGCACCAGGCAGTGCTAGGTAGAACACGCTGTTTTTGTAAGCTGTTACGGTGATGCAGGAGTGAGCAGGCAGTGGGTTGGGAGACATCTGCTCGGAGGTTGAGAGGTACAGTGATTACAAGAAGAAATTATGCTGTGTTTACTTTTTTTACATTTCTGTACCTTATGGCACCAGGCAGCGCTAAGGAGAACACGCCGTTACGCCGATGCGGAAGCGAGTGACCAGGCGGCGGGTTGGGACACAGCTGCTCAGCGGTTCACAGTTAATGTGACTGGGCAGGCTGGTGGCAGCATGTATTTTTTTTAAATCATGCAGTGAGCAAAAACATGAACATAAACATTTATGAAATGGGCATCTGAATATTTGCAGATATGTTGACAGATTGAAAATACAGCCTGGTATTTCACTTATAGTTGGTGACAACAAGATGGCTGATTTTCAATTTGCCAACATTCTAACTGATATCTTTACTGGGATCAGTGCCCACAGGTCACTACTGGTCCTTTTTCCTGTGTGTAAGAAGGAATATCACACAGGTATGGACCAATCAGGATGCCTAAATTCTGATGATCATTTCATAAGATGCTGCAATAGATAGCAGCACTCATTTGCAGACTGACTCTTTGTCTCTCACAGAAGACTCCCAGGCAGCTCCCCTGCATTCCATTCTGTCACACTGCTATATTGACTTTTCCAAGCCAGCTGCTGACTGTGCTACAATGACATCATCAGCTGGCATCGAGAACTCAGCCGTGTGACCTTCAGTGCAATGCCAGTAGCACTCAGGAACAGAACTAGGCTGCAGATATAAAATTTAATGAAAATGGAGCCTCCTTTCACTGTATATGTGATACATGCATGCATTATGTAAAAAGGAGTCTGGGGCTACAAACAGAAAGGAATTTAGAAACCACTTAGAGAGGCTGAACTGATCATCTTTAAGGCACAGCAGTCAAACTTTAACAAGCATTTGTCAATGCCGAATGTTTGCTTGCTGGCATTGGCAGTGGTAGTGTAGAAGTTACAGAGCTGCGTAATAGGAATGGCAGTGAAGTATTGAACTGAAGCCAACCCCACCACCACCCTGCAGAGAGTGACAGACATTGGGGTGTGCCTTTGGGTCGTCAGGCATAACGGCCACGCCATTTCACCACACCCCACCCTGCAGACACTGAAAAGTGTCACGGTGTGCTCTTGGGGTCTTTGGTCTTATGCGACCCCATTCCATCAGGAAGCACGTGAGATGGTGCGATAGGAGAATGGGGTGAACTTGGGGCCAAAGAGTCCAAGGCATACCTCGATGCCTCTCACTGGCTGCAGGGTGTGGAATGGTATGAGCATTACAGGCAAGAATCCCAAGTCACATCCCTGATGCCTGTCATTCTCTACAGGGTTGGGCATTATGGTTGGAAACCCTAATACCTCAGGCATTCATTGGTATTTGCACTCCAAATTTTCAACATGTTTTTTTTTGTGACCCCACCTCATGAACAGTGGCAATATCATTTTGTTAGCGGAAAGCTGCTTATGCACAGCGACTATGGCATTTAGCACCACAGGTGCAAAAACATTCTGAACAGGATGTAAAAATGACAGCTGTACTGTTCATGGGAGAAAGTAAAAATAACAATGTTACAAATCTGCAATAAAAATATTAAAAAATTGGTGAAGTCACAGCGTGCATAGAAACTGTAACGCACACCCATAATGTAATTAGTTTGGGGATTTTTACAGCAGATTGTCAACACAGGCATTTTGGGACCTCTGATCATGAACAGTGTCACTGTGATTTTCTTTATCTGTCCGAACAATGATTTCCCACAGCGACCACATCTCTCGCTGAAAGTGTGAAAACACATTTCGGCCATGTTCTGAAAAATGACAGCTGTACTGTTCATAGGAAGTGTGGAAAAATGCCACTGGTGAAAATCTGGACTGAAAATATTACAAAGTCATGAACTTACGGTGCGTGGAAACTGCACAATGCTCACTCGTAACACAGTCATTTATGGACTTTTGTCACCAAATTTTCAACATAGCCATTTAAGACCTCTGCTCATAAACAGTGTAACTGTGATTTTCTTAATCTGTCCCAAACATTGCTTTTGCACACCGACTGCACCATTGTGCGCTACATGTGCGAAAACACATTTTGGGTGACATGTGAAAAACGGCAGCTGTACTGTTCATAAGGAATTGTAATAAAAAGGCAATGTTGAAAATCTGGAGTGAAAATATTGAAAATTCGCAAACTTACGAGCGTGCGTAGGGACTGTGCAACGTACGTTCGTAAAACAGTTATTTTTTAGGAATTTTTTCACCAAATTTTCAACATAGCCATTTTAAGACCTCTGCTCATGAACAGTGTCACTGTGATTTTCTTAATGTGTCCCAAACATTGATTTTGCACACCGACTACGCCATTGTGCGCTACATGGGTGGAAACACATTTTGGGGAGATGTGAAAAATGACAGCTGTACTGCTCATAAGAAGGTGTGGTAAAATGGCAATGTTGAAAATCTGGAGTGAAAATATTGAAAATTCACGAACTTACGAGCCTCGTAGGAACTACTAGCCTTAAGCTTTCGTAAAACAATAATTTTTTGAAATTTTTCCACCAAATTCTCAAAATAGGCTTCTTGAGAGCCCACCTTATGAACACTGGCAGTGTCATTTCGTTAATCGGTCCTGAAAGGTGATTTCGCGCAGTGACTGAGAAATCACCCTTCGGGCCCAAATAACGCCATGACAGTGACATCATTCATGAGAAGGGGTCCCAAAAACCCCATGTTGAAATTTTGGTGCAAAAATTCCAAAAATTGCCTGAGATATGCAGCAAAGTTGAAAAAACCCTATCTATCCCATTATACAGCTTACCGGCATTTCCTCAGTTCGCGGTCGGCTTTGAAGAGTGCAGACGTGTTCCCGGTCCACCGAAGATCGTCGCGCCGAGGTCCGGAGGTAAGTATGGGGTGAGGGTGTGGGGAGGCAGGGTGCGCAGTAGGTGGGTGCGGGTTGTGGGGGCAGGAGAGCGCGAGGACACTTTTTATTTCCAGGTTTGTTTTTTGAAATGACAACCGCAGGGCGTTTGCCACGCTGGGGTAGGCTCCCAGTGTGGCACAAGATAACTGGTTGAGGTCGTGGAGCCCGGCGAGTTGGGCACCTGTAGACCATAGCATCAGTTGCTACGCTGGAGTGGGCTCCCAGCATGGCACCCTGTACTCTTGGGGGACAGTGGAGCCGACGGGGATTAGGCACCCCAGTCGGCTACACGATGAGTTGCCACGCTGGGGTGGGCACCCAGCGTGGCATGTGGAAGACTTTTGGGGGCTCAGCACAGCCAACGGGATTGGGCACCCCGCCGTACAGTGTGTGTGTGTGGGGCAGCACGCAGTGTGTGTGTGTGTGTGTGTGTGTGTGTAGGGGGGGCGGCAGGCAGGCGATATCTTATCGCTGCTCACTGGGCGTAGTTCCCCCCGCACCTCAGCTACTCCACTGCATTTGGAGCTGTCATAGACAGCTCCAGCAGGCATTGGAGAACTGCGGCCGCGCCTGCCAACACACTGACTGAATTGGAAGAGGGGGTGACACACCTCCGAAAACTCGGATGATGGCACTATGTTTCTTGCACATGTGCGCAAGCAAACATAAAAATGAAAAGGAAGTGCCCGGCCTTCAGATGGGTATCAATGAGCTAAGCACTGGAAGCTGCTGTTGGTGGGGGTTACCCCACAGGTTAAGAATCTGGATGAGAAAAAAATAAGGTTATGTGTGAAACAACTCATTGGGGAATATACCTTTTACAACTTTGGCACTTCCACTTTTCAGACTGATGTGTCACCTATGACACAATTCTTTTTTTAAGTTTAAATGGTTGTTGTAAAAGACTGTCCTCTCTGCATATGTTGTATGCAGCAGTTGTGTGAGACTGTGATTGGGCCTTTGAAGAAATCTGCTCTGAAAAAGCTGCTCTCAATGGCAGTTCCTTGAGCCCACAATTAAGCTTTTGAAGAAAGTCACTCTGAGCAGTAGTTAAAGTACATCAGTCCATGATTCAGCTTTACATGAATCTGCATTGAGAGGCAGTTACTTGATATCCCAATCAAGTACCTAACTCTAAAGACAGCTGACTGAGACAAATTTGCTGGAAGCGTTAATTGTGGGGGTACCAACTGGGCCGCTGTTATGAGACTTGGGAGCACTTGTGGATGCTGCTGAGTTCAACCCTGTGTGGGGCTCCCTCTGTGCTCACTGCCAGCTCACGACATTAGTGCTACATTTTTTAAAGGGTGTGGCTGTAGTGGGCGGGTGAAAGACTTCTGCAATCAGCAAAGTGGGCAATGATTTACATAATTTGATGAATTTGATGAGTCTGTAAGAGGAACTGGTTTCAACTAGTGTTGTATGGGTGGATTTTGACTCATGTAGAAAGTCAATCAAGTTTGTGTATTCATAACAGTCATTGCATAATTTTAAGGAATACTACAGACAGAAGGTGGTAAATCATGGGATATTGCCACACTTTGGGTGCACTGTGAATTATAAGGCCCCGAGCCTTGTGGCTCAAACAAAAGAAGTGGCGATTTGTGCACAATACCCTGAAGTGTATTATTACTATTGTCCACAGGGCTTTTTGTGCAAATAAAAAATAAAAATAAACTTTTTAACATATTTTTAAATGTTTTACAGTGCAGGTGTATATGTAGAAAAACAGTTGCCATGTTGCACTGTTTAGGTAAATTCCACAGGACAGGACAGCTGGAAACGGTGTGCTAATGGAAAGAGGAGGGATGGCTCTCAGGTTAGTAGGAAAAGGGATGGCTCTGAATTAGGATAGTAGGAGGAAGGATGGCTAAATTAGAATGGTAGTTGTCCAGTCTGCTCTTGTGTGGTGGGAGCACAGAGCCTGAGAGTACAGTAGCAGCAGCAGCAGGTACAGTGTGCTGAAAACCTGGGACTGGTAGAGATGTGCAGTAGTGGTTGTACTGGCTGAACTGGGATCTTTTTAAAAACACTGTGGATGGACACCAGGGCAGCCATATTATGTGTCGACAAAGGATGGTGGAGTACTACAAAGGCAAGCAAAAAAAAGCTGTTGGCTGGCACTTTTTTATGTTTGCTTGCCAACAAACCTGTTGCTGTCACTCTGGGAGAAGGCTTTGGGGGCTTGGCCCTCCTCCACTTATCACACTTTCAGAACTGGCAACCTTCACCACCAAATTTGTCTACGCACTGTCTACCTTCTGGTTTACTTTAAAGTACTTAGCCAGTTGGAGGGCTGGCAAATGCACGGTGAAAGTTGCTTTTTCCATTCTTTATTTGTACTTCTGAATGTCTGGGGTGGCTGCTCAACCCTGTCTCACCCACCAGTGCTCGTCTCTCCCAGGACTTACTTAGATCTGTTCCCATACGTATTACCACTGTGGCAGGGTCAGAGAGAGAAGGGTTCTTCCCCCCCATAGCAATCATCCTGATGAGTCAAAGCATGCCAAGTGACAGTGCAGGTCTGTAGGCAAGCAGGCAGGATTTCATCAACCCCAGCTCCATTTTCTACCTCTATTTTTCTCTCAAGTCCCTTCTGCAGCCAGCACAGTGTGTGCATGTAGTGGCATACAAGCATCACCAGGTTACAGTCCCTCCATTCTGTGCTGCTGCAGTCTGCACTGCCACCAGCCCTCCAGCTAGTGGCAGTCACAGACTAGGCATGCAAGCCCACCCTTCCCAGGAGAGGAGAGCAGTTCTCTGGACACTCGGTCTTCTCCCCCTGGTAATGCGAGGATGCTTGCGAACTCAAGTCGTCAACATGGCATGAGATGCGGCATCCAGTGCCTCAGCCCTCAGCACCACTGAGCCACCCAGCAATGTACTTTTTCCTGTACAGTTTCTTTTTTTTTTTAATTCAATTTACTTTATTAGCATATTGATATTACATAAAAAGTGCCACTCTATTCAGTCTAACAGTTACAAGTCAGACAAGTCATTATCAAGCATACATGCTAATAGCAACTGGCTCGTTGAAGTAAGAATCAAAACAGGTAACATGACACATTAACCAAGTAATCTAATAAGAAAAAAAAAGAAACTTACCCACCGCTCATTCCACCCAAACCACCCCATACCCCAGCAGCATCTACAGTCAGATTGAAACATTTTACAAGCACTCATTCGGAAGGAGAACACAAGGGCACTAAAAATATATCTAATAGCAGGACATTACCAGCGGCCAAGGAGGTTAAGCTTGCCAACTGGCTAGGACTGCATCCAGCAGGCCCCATTTGGAGCCATATGATTGGATCCTGTTGTTCATTCTGGCTATGTGTTGCTCTAATTGTAATGCCATTATAATTTCCTTATGCCATTCTAGGATTGATGGAGCGGAGGCGTCCTTCCAATGTCTAAGGATAACCGCCTTGGCCATGGCTGATATAATAGTCATGTACAATCTCTTTTGCCTGATCTCGCCTCTGGGGAAGCTGTTTAGCAGACAGATTTCCGGTGTGAAGAAGAGCTCCAGGTCTAATATTGATGGCAGTGAGACGCAAATTGCCCTCCAGAAGGGCTGTATCACCGCACACTCCCACAAAACATGGTGCAGATCCCCTTCTTTAGTTAAACACCTGTTACAATTAGGTGATGATAACTTGCCCATCTTGTGGAGCCTAGCTGGAGTATAGTACAGGTTATGCATAATGTTAAATTGCTGTAATTTATACCTGTTCCTGTACAGTTTCTAGTTTCTACTAGGAATGTTTCTTGTGCTTTTTGTACTACTCATCTGATGCTGTTGAGCAATTTGTTTTTCTGCCTAGTGTGACTTTAGACAGGACGTACTTGTCACACAGTGGCACTCCCCCCATCTCACCAGCACTACCAGTTTACTGCAAGCAGCTCAGCAGCACTTTTGCCCCCCCAGCTACCCACTCATCACTGGCACTGCCAGTTTACACACTCAGACTGCTCAATGGCACTTCCTGTTTCTTTCTTCTCCAAACCTAACACTTACTCATCATAGGCATTGCTGGTTCACACGCTTGTGGTCAATTCCAACAACAGCGTGCCCAATCCATGGTGTCACATGATGCCCTCAAGCCAATTTTGGCACCCATGTGCCCAATCCTGTGTCACACAACAATCTCTCTAAGTCCGTTCCAACACTAGGGTGACAAATCCCCTGTGTCGCTAACCCCACCACCACAATCCAATGGGATGCCCAATTACCAGTGTCAGTCCCACCAAACATCAACCCTACAAAAAAAGAGAAATGTCCAACATTGTTTCTTTCATTTTTTTTATCTGAAAAAAGGAAAACCATCCATTGGTGTCTCACAACCCCCCTCCACCCATCACTGACCCCCCTCCACCCACCACCCCACACCTCCACAGCGTTCAATGATATACTCATCTTACTGATCACCAATGCACTTGCTACCATGCACGGCCATGAACTGAAAACAAACTACAGAGACAGGGCTGCACGGCTACACATTTTCTCCCCGAACGCACTCCAAAGCTAGGAGACATTAAAAAAAATAACTTTATTAGTGAGCAGATCAGTAGCACCCTCCACAAGTACTCATAACTTATATTTTTTCTGAAAATTTAGATCCCAAATTTTCAACATGTTTTTTTAATCCACAGCTCATTAACAGGACAGGTGTCTTTTTTCAAATCCCACCCCAAAAATATGTTTTTACAATCATTCCAAAAAATCACGTTTCAGACAGGATTTAAACAAGCATTTGTCAATGCCAAATGTTTGCTTGCTGGCATTGGCATTGGTAGAGTAGAAGTTACAGAGCTGCATAATAGGAATGGCAGTGAAGTACTGAACTGAAGCCAACCCCACCACCACCCTGCAGAGAGTGATAGGCATTGGGGTGTGCCTTTGGGTCGTCAGGCATAACAGCCACGCCATTTCACCACACCCCATCCTGCAGACACTGACAAGTGTCACGGTGTGCCTTGGGGTCTTTGGCCATTATGCGCACCCCATTCCATCAGGAAGTACGGTGAGATGGGTGCGGTATAGGAGAATGGGGTGAACTTTGGGGCCAAAGAGTCCAAAGCATACCTCGATGCCTCTCACTGGCTGCAGGGTGTGGAATGGAATGGTATGAGCATTACAGGCAAGAATCCCAAGTCACATCCCTGATGCCTGTCATTCTCTACAGGGTTGGGCGTTATGGTTGGAAACCCTAATACCTCAGGCATTCATTGGTATTTTCACTCCAAATTTTCAACATGGTTTTTGTTACCCCACCTCTTGAACAGTGGCAATATCAGTTTGTTGGCGAAGCTGCTTATGCACAGTGACTATGGCATTTAGCACCACAGGTGCAAAACATTCTGAACAGGATGTGAAAATAACAGCAGTACTGTTCATGGGGAGGTGTAAAAATGGCAATGTTGAAAATCTGCTGTGAAAATCTTAAATAATTGTGAAGTCACAAGCGTGCATAAGAAACTGTACAGCGCACACCGTATGTAACTAGTTTGGGATTTTTTACAGCAGATTGTTAACACAGGCATTTTGGGACCTCCGATCATGAACAGTGTCAGTGTGATTTTCTTTATCTGTCCCGAACAATGATTTCCCACAACGTCCACGCATTTCTGTGCTGAAAGTGTGAAAACACATCTCAGCCATGTTGTGGAAAATGACAGCTGTACTGTTCATAAGGAGGTGTGGAAAAATGCCACTGGTGAAAATCTGGACTGAAAAATTTACAAATTCATGAACTTACAAGGGTGCGTGGAAACTGCGCACTGCTCACTCGTAACACAGTCATTTTATGGAGGTTTGTCACAAATTTTCAACACAGCCATTTTAAGACCTCTGCTCATGACCAGTGTCACTGTGATTTTCTTAATCTGTCCCAAACATTGTTTCGCACACCGACTGTACCATTTATGCGCTACATGTGCAGAAACACATTTTAGGCGAGATGTGAAAATGGTAGCTGTACTGCTTATAAGGAAGTGCAGTAAAATGGCACTGTTGAAAATCTGGTGTGCAAATATTACAATTCATAAACTTGCCAGCGTGCGTAGGAACTGCTAGCGTGAACTCTAAAACAGTCATTTTTGGGAATTTTTTCACCAAAATTTTCAACATAGCCATTTAAGACCTCTGCTCATGAACAGTGTCACTGTGATTTTCTTAATGTGTCCGTACATTGATTTCACACACCGACTAGCCATTGTGCACTACATGGGAAACACGTTTTGGGTGAGATGTGAAAATGACAGCTATACTGTCATAAGGAGGTGTGGTAAAATAGCAATGTTGAAAAAATCTGGAGTAAAAATTGAAATTTACATAAACTTACGGCGTGCGTAGGAACTGCATAACCTGCAGCTAAATAAAACAGTCATTTTAAGAATTTTCTCGCCAAATTTTCAACATAGCCATGTTAAGACCTCTGCTCATGAACAGTGTCACTGTGATTTTCTTATTGTGTCCCGTACATTGATTTCTCACACCGACTATGCATTGTGCGCTACACGGGCGGAAACACATTTTAGGTGAGATGTGAACAATTACAGCTGTACTGCTCATAAGGAGGTGTGGTAAAATGGCAATGTTGAAAATCTGGAGTGAAAATATTGAAATTTCGCAAACTTACGAGCGTGCGTAGGAACTGCGCAACACACGCTCGTAAAACAGTAATTTTTAGGAATTTTTTCACCAAATTTTCAACATAGCCATTCTAAGACCTCTGCTCATGAACAGTGTCACTGTGATTTTCTTAATGTGTCCCATACATTGATTTCGCACACCAACTGCACCATTGTGTACTACATGGGCGGAAACACATTTTGGGTGAGATGTGAAAAATGACAGCTGTACTGCTCATAAGAAGGTGTGGTAAAATGACAATGTTGAAAATCTGGAGTGAAAATATTGAAAATTCACGAAGTTACGAGCATGCATAGGAACTGCAAAACGCACGCTCATAAAACAGTAATTTTAAGGAATTTTTCCACCAAATTTTCAAAATAGGCTTTTTGAGAGCCATACTTATGAACTGGCAATGTCATTTCATTAATCATTCCGGAAAGGTGATTTCACACAGTGGCTGCGAAATCACCCTTGAGGCTAAATAACGCCCGTGACAGTGACAGCATTCATGAGAAGGGGTCCCAAAACCCCATGTTGAAAATTTGGTGCAAAAATTCCAAAAATGCCTGAGATATGCAATAAAGTTGAAAAACCCTATATATCCCATTATACAGCTTACCAGCATTTCCTTAGTTCAGCGGTCGGCTTTGAAGAGTGCAGGCGTGTTCTAGTCCGCCCGAAGATCGTGGCAGAGCTCGGAGGTAAGTATGGGGTGAGGGGGTGTTGGGAGGCAGGGGTGCACAGTGGGTGGGTGCAGGTTGTGGGGGGGGCAGGAAGAAGCGCCAGGGACAGTTTTATATTTACAGGTTTCTTTTATTTCACAAAGCGATGAGGGACATTTGCCACGCTGGGGTGGGCTCCCAGCATGGCAGCTGGAAGGATGTTGGTGGGGGCAGGAGCGGCGGGGATTGGGCACCCCCGTCGGCCATAACATCATTTTGCCACGCTGGGGTGGGCTCCCAGTGTGGCACCTGGATGCTTGGGGGGGCGTGCAGCCGACAGGGGACTGGGCACCCCCGTCAGCCATAAAACATTTTGTCACACTGGGATGGGCTCCCAGTGTGGCACCTGGGCTTTTGGGGAGGCGTGGAGCCGGCCAGGGGATTGGGCACCCCATCAGCCTTACAGTGTGGGGGGAGGAGGCGCGCATGAGCACGCAGTGTGCATGCGTGCAGCGTATGTGTGTGTGTGTGGAGGGGGAGCTCTGCTCACGGAAGCGGAGCTCTCCCTTTCAACTGTATGCCACTGCATTTCCAGCTGTCATAGACAGCTGGAGCAGTGATTGGCGCACTGCGACCATGCCTGCAAACACACTGACTGAACTGGACGAGGCTGACACACCTCTGGAAAAACTCAGATGATGGCACTATGTTTCTTGCACATGCGTGCAAGCAAACATAAAAATGATGTAATGTCTTGTTCATAAGGTGGGGTAATAAAATGACTATGTAGAAATTTGGGGGTCAAAATCTCAAAAAAAATTAAGTTTAGAAGAAGCATTGTAATTTTCAACATTTACTTAACTTTGGTATTTTTTGAGATGTTGACTCCAAATTTTTAACACAGTCTTTTTTATCACACCTCATGAACAATACAGGAGCGATTTTTTAAATCCCGCTAAAGCGTTTTTTGCAGTCATTCCATGAAATAACCTTCCATATGATATTTAAAAAATGAGACCCGTCTTTTTCACAAGATGAGGTAATATAGGACTGTGTTGAAAATGTGGGGTTCATATCTTAAAAATATTGAAACACTGCAAATGTTCTATGTGTACTCAAAACTTTGGTTTTTTTTTTTGAGATTTTGACCCCCAACTTTTATGTTTGCTTGCGATTGCACAAAGTGATCATACTGCTACAATAGCGAGTTTCAGAGGTGTGTCACTGTCGGGGCCAGTGTAGGGCAGTCTACAGTGGGCTTGACAGTGTCAGGCCAATGATCATGACACAGTTCTGTGCTTGTCAGATGGAAACTTTGTGCAGTTGAAAGAAAACGGCCACTGACATCACAGGATAGCTGTATGCTTTCATCTGCATTATGCCGCCCAGCAACCAGCTAAACAATGTCATGATCAGCCTTCACCTCATCTCACATGTACTTTTTAGTACCCAAATTGTTTCAATAGTACCAGTTCAGCTCACCCCACTCCCTTCCATAATGAGCCCCCTCTGTCCACTTCAGACAGCACACCACTCCTGCCCACCTGACAGGGTACCCAGTCCCCAGTGCCGGCTCAAGCACCCCATCCTCGATCCAACAGTGTATATCGTATTTATTTTTATTTATTTATTTGAATTTTGGTAACGGGGTGAGCCCACTGAGACATTACAGTCACTTTTTCAGGGGCGACCCAGAAAGTGCAGAACATAGACAATGACATGGCTGTAGCAGTGGATGCATTTACATCATTCACTTATTTACAAAAATTCATAATTTACAGAAACATTCACAGATTAAACATATACAGATTACAAAGACATGGCAGTTACAGTGGTTTTATGTACTGTTTAGTGCCCTAAACATTTCAGTAGTGGCGGCTCAGTTCACATCCTCTCCACAAAGGGGTTGTGTTAGTTGAAAGGTTACGTACTGTAAATCTAAGACTGGTGCTCATGCTTTTTCTGTTGCTGCTCCTCAATTTTGGAATGATCTTTCTGATACATTGCAGTCTGCTTCCTGTTTTTATTTTTATTTTTTTTCAGTGAATCTTTTTGTCTGAGTTTTCATAACCATTACACATGCATGCATCTTTTTATATATTATTTTTTTAAATGTTACAGTTTTTGGATAATCATTGTGATTATGATTGTAATTTTGATTAATGCATTCTGTTTCCCTGTATTATTTCTTATGTTTTATGCACTGTTTCTGTAATTTTTTGCCTGGGTAGATCCTGAAAAAGGACCCTTAGTCCAGTGTTCTTTCCCGGTTATCAAATTAAATATATAAATAAAATAAATAACCAATCCCCTTTTGCCAAAGGGAGCATATCACTCCCACCCACCTGACACTGGGGTGCCCAATCCCTGGTGCCAGTACAAACACCCCCCTCCCCTGAACAAACACTGTGTGACATTGGGGTGACCACCCCCAGTGCCACAAAACATCCAGGTAGCACTGGGTGCCCAGTCAAAAGTGTCAGTACCTGTAAAAAGAAAAAGAGTCCCTTGTCATCCTTTTTGTTTGCTTGTTTTGTTAACCCTGTAACAAAGAAAACTGTCCATTGATGTCTGTAGTGCCACCTGCCATCTGCCCCACTCCACCCAGACCCCCCATCCCCATCTTATACTTACCTACCAGGGTCCAACACCATAACATTCCCTGGACCAGAAGCACATCTTCACTCTTCAATGCCAGACTGGGAACTGAGAAAATCAGGTATGTATGGTTAACATATGCCAGTGCATTTTTAACTTTTACTTATGACTTGGTCATTTTTAAATATTTTCCCCAAATTTTCAACATGGCCTTTTTGAGACCCCCACATGAACACGGTAGGTGAGAAGTTTTAAAAATATTAAATGTAACCTCAGGAAAATGTCTCAAGGTAAGAGGTTCATTACACTATCAAATTGATGCATCACACTCCAGTGTACAAGTTGCAGAAAATATAATACTGAACAGATGGCTGAGTTTTAGACCTGTACTTGTAAAGAATGCACATCTGATAAAGGACCTCAAATACAACATTCAGCAATTGGAGCAAGGACTAAATTTCAAAATAATAAGTGAAACACTTCCTGAATTCGAAAATAATACCTTAGCTGAGAGCCAGCTATCACCACTAGGAGAGCAAAAGGAAGATTACCAAGACATGGATTCTGAATGGTTTGCTGTCCCTAGTGGGAAAAAGACCAAGGTGGGGGGGGGGGAGAAGAGCCTTGGGAAATGGGATGAACCTTTTTAATAAGTATTCTTTTTGTTTTTGTTAATTTCACTAATGCAGGAGTAGCAAAAAAGGTCAAGGCCCATAGTCAGCTCCTTTAGGATACAGTATGTAACTCATATTACACCCCCCAGCAATGTACCTGCCTATGTTTCTTTTAAATATATCTTTGTTTCTGCTTGTTATCACATATTCTGGACGTCTGTTCCACAAATCTGCAGCCCTCTGTGTGAAGGAATCCTTTCTTTTATTTGTTTTAAAGTTATTACTTGTAACCTGTAGGGGATGTCCCCTTGTTACTGAATTTATATCTTTGAATTCAATATTTAATTCATTTTATCAGATTTGGATCTTTCATAATGTCATCTAACCTCCAGGCTATGTAATTCTAGATGTTTCAGTCTTGATGGATATGGTACAGATTTCAATTTCCCAATAGATTTTGTGAACCTACTCTGCACTCTCTGCACTCTGTCCACCTCCCTCCTTGTGTAGGGACTCCAGAGCAGGCTACAATAGTCCAGCTGTGGTCTAACATAAGACAAGTATAGCAGCATAAGTACTTCTGTTGTCTAGCTTTTAATATTTCTTTTTATTGCCCCCAGAATTCTTTTCACCTTTGATACTATGGTTGCACATTGGTCCTTGAATTCAAGTTTCATATCTATTATTGTACCCAGATCTCTTTCAGTCTTATCTGTTTTTAAAATACTGTTGTTTCTGACATATTCATTAAATGGATTATGTCTCCTTATACGTAGAATGCAACATTTATCAGAATTTAGGGACATTCCCCACTTATCTGGCCATCCAGATATACTATCAAGATCTTTTTGAATTATGTTTCCTTGCTCTGTGCTTCCACATGGACCACCCAGCTTTGCATCATCTGCATATTTAACCAAATAATTATGGAAACTGTCATCCAAATCTGCCATGAATTACTGAAATATAATGGGGCCCCGAACTGGCCCTTGGGGCACTCCACTTGTAACTCTTCCCTTTGCAGATAGATAGCCCTTAATCGATACCCTTTGTGTTCTGTTATTTAACCAATTGTTTATTCATTTGACAAGGCATTTATCAATGCCATATCATGTAATTTTTTTAATACTGCCCAGTGTGGCACAGAGGCAAATATCTGATTGTCATATATTTACCCTTGAGTGAGCTATCTGATGAGGAAGCATACTCCCCTGTGTCAACATCTCTCAATGCTGAAATGAACAGTACATATTCAGTAGTACTTCAACAAACACATGTGATTGGTGACTCAATTATCAAATACACAGACAGGATAATATGTGGACCTCATAAGCTCAACAGAACTGTCAGCAGTTTCTCTGGGGCTAGAACTAAAGACATTAGTGAAATTATAAACAACATCCTTGATAGTGCTGGTGTAAAACCATTCATAGTGATACACATGGGTACAAATGATCTGGTAAGGTGTACAGATGAGGAAATAAGAAATAACTTCAACAAACTGGGTAAAAATCTAAAAGACAGAGGTGGTCAAATAGCAATATCTGAAATGTTACCTGTACCCAGGGCCTCACACTTTAGAAACAAAAGAAGAAAGGCATTAAATACATGGTTGAAAAACTGGCAAATGAAAAGGGGTTCTGATTCATCAGAAATTGGGAAACATTCAACAACATACCAGATTTATACCGTCATGATGAACTACATCTCAACAAAAAAGGTTGCAGGTTACTGGGTCACAAAATGTAAACAATTGATAATGGAGACTTTAAACGAGAAGGCGGAGGAGAGAGGACAAGGACACAGCGATTGGCAGAATAAACAAAAGCATACCCAGAAACCCAAGAAGGAAACAACATATCAAATGTGTACTGTTAAATGCAAGACGTCTGAATATGACTAAAAGATTGGACTTGAGAATAGTTTAATGATGGAGAACATCAATGTAGCCTGTATAACAGAAACATGGCGAGAAAATAACTTAGGCCAAATTAAACATATTGATTGATATTATTATTTAGCAAGGAAAGAGCACATAAAAAAGGAGGGGATGGCGTGATATTGGTAAAAGAAGGAGTGGACTCTATACTACCAGAACCAAACAAAAATGATGATATCAACACAAAAAGCACATTGATTCAAATAAATGACAAAATGGATAAATCATTCAAACTAGGAACACATTTGCAGACTGCTTAAGGCAGGGGAGAGTGAAACACATCATATTCATCATCATATAATTAATGAAATTGAGAACTACATATCACTATCAGATACTATAGTACTGGAGGATTTTTAACATGCCAGGTATCAACTGGGTGAACTTACAACAAATGGGAAATGTATTAGAAAGGAACTTTCATGACATGGCAACAAAATTTAACATGGATCATCTAGTACAAAACAGTATAAGAGGAGCAATATACTGGATCTGTTACTAATATCCTCTCTGAAATAAAGAGCATATATGTAAGTGAACCAATCCTAGGTAGTGACCATAACTTTATAGTATTTCCTATTGACAGAACAACTAGCATCATGAAAGGAGTAACATCAAGACCAAATTATGGGAAGCTGATTTCAGATTGATAATAAGTTAAATTATTTAAATAAACTGAGATTATGAATTTAACAATAGGACAGTTGATGAATGTTGGAACATTTTCAAAAATAAAATTCTACATATAGAGAATAAATATATATGAAGAAGTAAAGTATATAATTGTAAGGAGAAGAAACCTTATTGGTGGAATCATAAAATTAGCAAAATCATTAATAGGAAAAGGAGAATGTTCATTAAATACCAAAGTAAACCTACTGTAATAAATAGAAGGAATTATCAGGAAGCTGTCAAAGCAACTAAAAAATGCATAAGGATAAGAAATACAGAATTCAAATTAGCTTCCTCAAAAGGGAATAATAAAGCTTTTATGCATATGTTAATTCACATAAAAGTAAGGACAGAACCAGTAGGACCACTTGAGAATACTGGTAAAATAATAAATAACAAGGAAGAGATGGCCAAGGAATTTAACAGCTTCTTTGGATCCATATATAATACAGCAGGTACACTCACTACTGATAGAAATATAATTGATACTAGCATCCAGAATAAAAGCACTGGTCATTTAGTAGTGGATAAAATAATATTTGAACAAAAGCTTAATAAATTGAATATCAGCAAATCAGCAGGCCAAGATAATATACAACCGAGACTCCTGTATGAACTAAGAGCTGAGCTATCTGATCCTGTTGCCAGAATAATCAATCTATCTGAACGGGAGGAGTGCCAGTAGACTGGAACACAGCAACAATAGTGCCCATATTCAAAAAAGGAACAAAGGCAACACTGGAGCATTACAGACTGACAAGTGTCACATCCATCATTTGTAAAATTCATGAAGGACTAATACTGGAGGAAATTCTTAGAACTGCAAAGGAAACAGCAACTGTAGATTACAAAAAAAACTTGATTTTATAAAATAAAGATCTTACACAACTAACTTCTTATGTTTTCATAATAAAATATCCAGATTACTTGGCTCCAATACACCAGCAGGTGTAATCTATCTGACTTTAAAATACGTTTCACTAGGTCCCACATACCAAACTCAAACAAACTACATTGATACCAAATTAAGCCTATATGGCTGATGGGAAAAATTACAAAAAGTCAGAATCAATGGCATAGTCTCTGAAGAGTGCCCTGTACCCAGTGAAGTTTCACAGGGCTCAGTGTTGGGCCCATCACTGTTTAAGTTGTTTATTAAAGATCTGGAAATAGCGTGTGAAATGTTTTTTAAATACATTTGTAGACAGTACTAAACTCTGGGGTCTGATAGACAATCTAACATTTAGAAACTTTCAAGGGACCACAGGAGATGAGAGCAATTGGGAAAATATTAATAATATGGAAGTTAAAATATCCAAATGTGCACTTTGGAAACAGTAATCCACAACAAAATTACTGCTTGAAAGGGGTGAAACTCAAGAAGGTCAGTAATGAGAAGGATCCGGCTATCGTAATTAACAACCAACTCCAAAATGGCAACCGATGCAAGAATATTGTCAACAAGGTAAATAAAATCTTAGAATGCATCAGGAAAGCATTCATTAACAAACTGAAAATTTTATAGTACCATTATATAGGACCCACATAAGGCCACACATTAACTTCTGTTCCCAGGTTTGGAATCCCCACATAAAAAGGAATATAGCACTAGTGGAAGATATACAAAATCACACATGCCCCCACAATGCAAAGTATCATGGGGCTGCATATGCAAATCACCACAGAATATTATGCTGGTTCAACTTTAAGCAGAAATGCATGGTGCCGAAAGGCCTCTCACACAGTTTGCAAAGGGTGCCAACAGAAGACATAGACATGTGTTTCGTCCTACCAGGACTCATCAGTATGCCTCGTCTGTTTGACACCCCAGTGGAATGAACCAGCTACCCTAAGATGGTCGATCTGGGTTATGTTGTGGTGAACCCAATTAAAACAAAAACAGTTTAAAAGACAAAGAACCTCTGTGTGGAAGATGTCCAGCATAGAGCAACTAAGCTGATCTCTTATCTTAAAAAACAAACACTATACAGAAATATTAAATCATTTGAGACTTCATACACTAGGAAAAAGCAAACAGCATGGCTTTGAATATAAAATAATAAGTCACAACTTGCGAAGACATACATTTGGTACAACATCATGCCAACTAAAGTAAAATAGACTTTAGCAAGGCATTTGACACAGTCTCACACAAAGGATTAATAAACAAATTAACCAGCCTGGGAGTGGGTCCCAGGGTGGTAGCCTGGGTAAATCATTGGCTGGACAACAGGACTCAGAAGGTAATTGTAAACAGAGTCCACTCTGAAGAACGGGGGTATTACTAGTGGGGTACCACAGGGTTCAGTACTGAGTCCAGTCCTTTTTAATGTCTTATAAGTGACATCGCAGAGGGACTGGAAGGAAAAGTATGCCTCCTTGCAGATGACACAAAGATCTGCAACAGGGCTGATAAACAAGGAGGCGTGGAAAGGATGAGAAGGGAATTGGCAAGGTTGGAGGAATGGTCAGAAGTATGGTATCTTGGATTCAATGCAAAGAAGTGCAAAATAATGCACCTGGGAAACAAAAACCCAGGGGAAGAGTACACAATGGGGGGTAGTAAGAACAACAAAAATGGAAAAAGACCTGGGGTTAATCATATCAGATGACCGTAAGGTTGGCAAGCAATGTAAGAAGGCAGTAGGGAGGGCGGGGGTGATATTGGGATGTATAGGGAGAGGCATCACCAGCAGAAAACAGGAAGTTGTTATCCCTCTGTATAGACAGTTGGTGAGACCCCATCTGGAGTACTGCGTCCAGGTCTGGAGACCCCATCTCCGCAAAGACATAGACAGGATGGAGGCAGTCCAGAGGAGGGCAACTAAATGGTGCAGGGTCTGCAAGAAAACCCATATGAGGAGAGACTAAAGGAGCTTAATATGTATACCCTTGAGGAAAGGGGGGGGGGGGACATGATAGAAACTTTTAAGTACCTCAGTGGACTCAACAAAGTCCAAGAGGGTAGCATCTTTCAGAAAAAGAGATGTGCAAGAACAAGGCGACACAATTTGAAGATAGAGAGGGGAACAGCTCAGGGGCAATGTGAGGAAGTATTTTTCACAGAGAGGGTGGTGGATGCATGGAACAGCTTTCCTGAGGAGGTTGTGGGGTCTAAAACTGGGAGAATTCAAGAATGCATGGGATAGACATAAGGCAATTCTTGTGGGGGGTAGGAAGAAATAGGCTGTTGGTTAACTAGGATCTGTAGCTTATCCTGTAGGTGGGGAAATGTACAGACTAGGTGGGCCAAGCGGTCCTTATCTGCTGTCAAAGTCCAGGTTTCTATGTTTCTAAGTTAAAAGCATAGGGGGGACTTTTTTTATTTACAGGGTTGTTAGCATGAGGAATTCTTTGCCAGAGGACATTGTAGCATCTATTGTAGAAATGAACAGATTTCAAGAATAAACTGGATAGATACCTAGCACATAAAAACATTAACGGATATAACCACTAGGAAAAGAGGGGCAGTCTTGATAAGCAAAATTGTCTTTTACTGCCCTTAAATTCTTAGTATTGGTCCTAGTATTTTTCAAATCTGAGCCAAAAGGTGATTTCACAGTCACTACAGGAAATCACTTTTCAGTGGGATTTGAAAGTTTTCACCTAGCAATTCATGAGATGGGGTCATAAGAAGGCTATGTTGAACATTTGGGGTAAAAATATTAAACAACTAAGTTGATGCCAGCAGTGCATGATAGAGCGTAATTGTTAGTGGTAATAGTGCAGACAAGGTGGGCTGAAGGCCTTTATCTACCAAGAATTTCTATGTTTCTATTCTATGAATGTACATTGGCAATTTTTAATGCTCACTCATAACTTTGGTAATTTTTAATATTTTGACCCCAAATTTTCAACATAGCCATTTTTTTCACACCACCTCATGAACATGACAGATGTCGATTTTGAATTCTTGGCCAAAATGTGTTTTCATGCCTGTGGCATGAAATGACGTTTTAGCCAGGATTTTAACATTTTCACCAACTGGGTTCATTAGGTGGGGTTATAAGAAGACTATGCTGAATATTTGGGGTCAAAATATTAAAAAACAACAAAGTTAAGGAGGTATGTTGCCATTTTTCAGCACTTGCTCATAACTTTGGTAATTTTAGTATTTTGACAGCAAATTTCACATAGCCATTTTTCACCCTCCCCATGAACACGGTGGGTCTTTTTTTCAAATCCTGGCCAAAATGTGTTTTTGTACTTGTGGTGCAAAATTATATTTCATCCAGTATTTTAGAAATGGCACCCATTGTGTTCGGGGTCATAAAACACTATGTTGAAATATTAGGTTCAAAATATCACAAAAAAAATATGATGTAACATTGTTTGCAGGTATGCCTGTTGTTCCAGTCCTGTGCCAGTGATCTGAGTTCAGGTGCAAGCTCAGTGAGCCTGCTGAATGGGCTGAGCTGGGGAAGAAGGCACTGTGGCATGTGGTACTGGTCCCAGTTTGAGGAGGGACAGACTAGTGTTGTGGAGCACACATGACACCTTGTTGTGGGCCAGGGAGCTTTCTCTCACAAGGGATTGACATGCGTGTTGAGGTTTCCCAGTCATGACAATTTCACTGCTATAACTCTTTGTTATTAATTTGTTTGCCTCTGTGCTATTCATGCCCAACAACTACACAGCAAATGCAAGCAAATGTTCGGCATTGACAAATGCTTGTTAACATAGTCTTGTATTAGCCCACTTCATGAATGACAGGTGCCATTTTCCAAATCACCTCCGAAACATGTTATTTTTTTTAAACTGTTGTTCCTCAAAATTATATTGTGACACTTATATTTAGGGCATGATTTTATAAATGACAGTCCAAGCAGAATAGCAGCACACCTACTAATGTTTTCATAACCATGCACAAGAGATGGTCTCTTTGGTTAAATAACTCTCCTTAATCACAACAAGCTCAGAAAACAGCAATAGCAGCAGTAACTGTGGCTTCCACCACCTCAGGCGGTGTCATAACTTATTCATAGTGAGCACAACTATTTGACTTTTTTAGCAGCCTTCATTGCTCCTTTTATAAATCACACCTGCCGTGTTCATAATGTATGGTGATAAAAATCTAAAAAAACCATTATGAGTGCACACTGAAATATTTCAGTGTTTACGCTTAACTTTGGTGTTGTTTGAGATTTTGACCCCAAGTTTTCAGCACAGTCCTTTTTTACCCTGCCTTATGAACATGGCAGGTGTCCTCAGCATGTGTCATTTTTCAAATTCCTCTAAATGTTATTTTTGTGCTTGTTTTGCTAAGTCACGTTTTGGGTGAGATTTGATATATCACAATTGCCATGTTCATACTTGGGATAATTAAAATATAATGTTGACAATGTGGGGTCAAAATCTTAAAAAAAAAACAGAGTTACGTGTCATTAAGCATAACAATTTCACTGCTATAACTTTTAAGCAAAAATAGCTGGCATTGGCCAATGCTTACTTACTGCGGATATGTGCAGTGATGCCCTCATGGCTGTTAGACCATCAAGTTTGAGTATTAGTTTTAGGCATTAGATATATAAGGAATAACACTTGACATGGTGTGTGTTTATAAGGGTGTCATGCATGCCTCAGGTGGTTGTTAGGCACGAGGCATAGCCAAGTGCTGCAAACACCCTAGAAGTGCATTATATAAGCAATAATTTTCAACAGGATGTGTGTTTCCAGAGACTTAATGACACCCCAAGTGAATTGGAAAGCAAAAGGCTAATGACTGAGTGACTTTCAATGCACCCATGACATGCATTAATTCTTAAGAAACCCACTCCCTGGAGTGAGTTGTTGCACATTGCTCTTACCCCCCTCCACATGACAAAGTGTTCTAATCTTTTTCTTCTGCTATGCACTTTATTACAACTGTTTTTGTCTGCCTGCTCTGGACCGGATTGTATCCTTCCTGTTTATCATTCTTGTCCTGCTGTCTTCCTCTGGGATCTGATTGTATCATCTTATTTTGACCCTTATAACTGTCTCTAATGCTGTACCACAGTTAAATTCTCTGTTCTGCAATGTGTTGCCATAGCACTGCTGTACCATAGTTAAATGCTCTGTACCGTAATGTATTTTAAGGTCATGTATTACTTTACCAACCTCATAAGCTGTGCTTTGAAATGTATTGTCACTATGTGATTTCTGTCACCGTGTCTGTAACTCTCCTGGGTCGTGCCTGAAAATAGGCAATTCTATTGTCTAGCACACCTACCCGGTGAACAAAAACTAAATAAATAAATAAAACAGAATTTTTTTTTAAATGGAAAAAGTTGTTGCTTTCTAGAATAGATGAGTTTGATAAAAAAGGTTGTGTGCCTTTGAATGAACTCAGGAACTGCATTTATTTTAAAGAAACCTATGTCCTGTTGTGAGTTTTTGTGTTTAAAAAGTAGAAAAAAATTGATTTTAATGGAAAAAAAGGTTTTATTTTCATTTGGCTAGGTTGTTGCTATGTAGATTAAAGCAGGTGAGCTGAAACTGTGCAGTTTCTAGGTCAATAGTTAACGATCAGGTGCTATGTTTTAACCTAAGGAATCTTTCGATATGGTCAGTTTTTATTACTCCATTTGACAATCCTTTATGACCACATGCCCAGGAGTGTGTTATATCACTAGTAAAATTGGCTTTTATTAAAAAACTATCTATATCTATACACATATATATATATATATATATATATATATGTATAGGTATAGATATGTATATATATCTTATAGTGGCAGAGTAGTGCCACTATAGTTTATTTTATTTAGTTTTTGTTGACCAGGTAAGTGCACTAGACAAATTTTGCCTATTTATAGGCATGACTTAGGGAAGGGGGATACAGATGAATGCCAACTGATTTTGAACCAGATTAAGCTGTTGGTGGTATTTTAGTTAGGGTTGAGTAGCCACTTTAATGCAAAGCCTCAAATTTTGCACCTTAATAACTTTGCCACCATACAACAGATTTGCCTGAAACTGTGCATGCACGGTCTGGTACATAGATCTCTGGATCTGGCAAGTTCCATTACAGTCGGATGTATGGTTGCGGAGCTACAGAACACCAAAAAATGCAAAAAAAATTGACTTTTGGCACATTTCTTTGCTCATGCCCATAGCCCATACGCTTCATCCATTTGGTCTGAAATCTTCAGGGAAGATGCCTTTCGAAGATTTGGTGAAAAAATATTAAACCATTCAAAAGTTATTCAAAAAACAAATTTCCCATTATAGTCAATGGGAAAAGTTAACAAAAATCACAAAACTTTCGTGAGAGGCTGTTTTTACTGTCACAAATGGCCCTTTTACTTTCATGAGTTGGCCATCTTGTTTACAGTTAGTGACACAGAAAAATGCCTGGCATTTAAAATTGGGATCCTCTAGGTAAACACTGATTGTTGTGTTTACCTAGTCAGGTCCTAAGGATGCTAGCCATATATTTCTTTTTTGGGGAGGTTAAACCCACCCAGAAATATGTTTTTAAAATTTTTCCGAAAAATACTTTCACAAAATACTTTCGCAAATTTGAAAGTTTTGTGATTTATTTTGTGAAACTTTTGTGATTTGTTAAAGTATTTTGCAAAAGAATGCTCAAAATAACTACAAATCTTTGCCAGCCTCCTGCAACAAAACAGTTTGGTCTTTTGGGCTGAAATTTGCAGGGTGGCAAGCCCTGGTCCCACAGATGTGCTTTTTGTGGATTGGTTCCAAAACATTACAGGGTCCCAAAGTTACAGCACTCTGAAGTTCAGAAATGTTACCATAGGATAACATTGTGGCATCTGTGATGCCTTTCAGGGCCCGTATCTCGAAAACGGTTCGAGATACAGACTTCTCATCACAAAACCTCTTAGTCCCCTCCCTATGGGGGGACTAAGTTCAAAACTAGGTTGGAAGATCCTGAAACCCATGAAATTAGAATTTTTTTTTCTACCTTGTATGGTCCCTGAGATATTTGCAATTTACTGTTCCAATTGCTCATTTTCATGTCTGAGGACCACTATTATGCCCAGAGACTTCATGTTCACAGCACTTTTTGCTGCCCCTATCTCAGACACAATGCGCGATATAGATTCGGTCGACTTTATGTTGTGAGAACTACTGACTCTCATGATTACAGTTGAATTTTTTTACTAACTGCTACAGTTCCCCAGATATGGGCAAATTACTGTTACAAGGCTTTCTTAGCCTAAAGGGCTGCTGTATGGCTCCGTGCTTATGTGTAAGTCTGGGCCCGTGCTCCCACAAACACATATCATTATGCAGAAATGGGCAGCTTGGTGGGAGCATGGGTCCTGAAGGCTGACGACCCCAAGGCACACAATGCCTGTTGGTGTCTGGAGGGTGGGGATGGGGCATTAGGGTTGGAAACCCTAACACCAAATTTCCCTACATTTCTCACTTTACTAACAACCCTAACTGATGCGTTAATGAAGTTTTTTGCAATGAATATCTATATCTATATATCTATATAAATATATATATATATGTAGTTCAGATCAGTTTGATCAGTTTTGCAATTGCCAGAAAATAATCATCTGTCAACTGATGTGTTTTGACAGGATTTTCATGGCCCATTTTATAACTTAAAAGTAAGATTCTTCTGTTCCCCTTTGTTAGATAGGGAAAAAAGAAATCTGACTTCAAACTATATAGAACTTCTCAGAGGTAGGACACTTTTCCTAATTAGAACACTTTCAGAGCCATTGTATCTTGCCAAATGTTAGATACAGTATGCATTGGAGATTTACATGAATGTTTTTATTTAGCCTGTGTATTAAGTATAATCCAACAAATGAGGCTTATCAGTGCATTAAGAAATTGCAAACAGATGGTCCTAGCATCAACAGGTACTTCATTGTTCTGGAAATTGCAATCTGTAACCAGTAAAATTCTCTGAACAAATCCCTTTTTGATTGTTCCTGTATATTGAATAATTAGGATTTTAAATAGTGCTGTATTTTGCCCTCCGTGTTTGGGTGACTCAGTGTGATCACAGCACTTTTATGAAATCAGAATCCTTTACAAATCAACACATCATGAGTCAGAAACATTCAGACTTAGACATAAGGAACAAGTCACTGAACAAGGAGCTAATACAGTATCAGAAGAAAACTAGTACACTGTCTGAAACTAATTGTTACTTTTTGTATCTGAAGTATGTTTTCTTTCCTCTTTTGCTTATAATAAGATATTCTACCAGACAGTACGAGGCATGCTGTGTAGAACAGTATTAGTTGGTAGCTGACAAATCTATTTCATTACCTTTCATATAAAATGGGTAAGGAAATATCTGTGTCCTAACTGACCATGCCCTGGTTCTAGTCCTAGCCTTGGGAGACTACCACCAATGGCTTTAAACAAGTCCCTGCCAACCTTGGTGCAACACATGCCATACCCATGTGCCAGATGCAAGGAATGTTCATTTTTACAGCTGTGGGTGGAGCTTACAGCCATTTTGTGATCTGTTGCTCAAAACAGCTGATCATGGCACCTTCTGTTGGACTTTTGGAAGTATCCTTTCAAAAGTCCAACAGAGCTTGTAACACTCTTCCACAGTCAGCCACTATGGAGTAACAGCCGCACTATTTTGGCTGTTATTTATACATTCCAGGACAAGAACTGTGCATGTGCTCCTCACGTGCATGTGCAATTCTGCTGGCACCGCCATGTTGCAAATGGCATAATGCAGTTCACCACAACTACACATGTGCAACTGCCGTGCATGCGCAGTTGTGTCACCACCGCTATCTTAGAGATGGCACTCGCACAGCTAGCCACAGTCAGAGCGGGTTCTGGCTAGAGTTTGTTTAAAATGTGTCCCCTTCTCCCTCTCATACAGCTGCTCCAAACAAAAATTATAAACATTTCTGCAGGGTGAGTAACATGGTTTAATCCATACAGCACATGTTTTTTTCTAATTATTTTTATCGCCTCCTTTGATCCAGTGAACTCTGTCCGGTGATCTCCTATGCCTCCCTTGTCTCTACCTCCCATCGCGGCTATGTCTTCTCCACGCCCCTGGCCCGGCACATCCCACGAGTCTGAACCCTCCAGGGAAGGGCTACCCTATCTGCCCAGGGCACTCTATCTAGAGTGCTGAGCTCCAGACCGGGGGGGGAGGGCCTGCAGGGAGGCAAGACTGACATTGGGAGTGTGGACAGTGGAGAGTAGGAGGTGCCATCGCCTATCACTGGAGGAGGGTTTTTTTGTGTCGTTACACTCTCTCCCTCCCACTCTTACCTCTGATCCCAGACATGCAATGACGTCTTGACGACGTCTGCCACTGCTCAGCCCAGCCCCTTTTTCCAAGCCCTGTAGAGTGACAGTGCCTCCGACTACCGCCAGAGGCCACTGCAGTGCTAAGCTATCCCTGGATCCCTCCTCTGAGAGAGGAGAGCTGTCCTCTGGATGCTCAATCCTCTCTCTCCCCTGCTGATCCCCAGCTGCCCAGGCTCATTCCCAAACCCAGGTCACTGGCATGGCACAAGGTGTGGCGTCCAGTGCCTCAACCCTCTGTGCCACCAGGCCGGCTATCCATACAGCACATTAATGGCTGCAGTATATAGGACTGCAGGACTGCAGCAGATTTACCAAACAAAGAGGAGGGAGAGGAGGGACGTGATAGAAACTTTCAAGTACATCAAGGGAATCAACAGAGTCCAAGATGGTAGCATCTTTCAGAAAAAGAGATGTGCAAGAACAAGGGGGCACAATTTGAAGCTAGAGGGGGATGGTTCAGAGGTAATGTGAGGAAGTATTTTTTTCATGGAGAGGGTTGTGGATGCATGGAACAGCCTTCCTGAGGAGGTAGTGGAGTCAAAAACAGTGGGGGAATTCAATAATGCATGGGACAGACATAAGGCAATTCTAGTGGGGGGTAGGAGGAAGTAGGCTGTTGGTTAACTAGGATCTGCAACCTATGCATTAGGTAGGGAAATGGACAGACTAGGTGGGCCAAGTGGTCCTTATCTGCCGTCAAATTCTATGTTTCTAAATACAAATGTTAGCATGCCAAGTCAACTGAGATGCTGGTGGAGATGGCCCAAACTGGCCCATGAAAGCACAAGGTACAGCTCCAAGCCAATGCCTTATAGGCAGTATACTCTTTGGAGGTAGAGAAGTACAGCTTGCCACACGTGGCCAACAGCATCTGTCATAGCTTTCTACACACAGGATCCTGCAGGCCCTGTGTGAAGCAGGAGATCATGTATAACCTTGTCTGCTCAGGGAAGGGGGTGGGCATTATGGTTGACAACCCCAAGGAACACCACACCAATGATTTGCCAATACTCCAGAGACTCAAAATCCTAATGTTTTTCATTTCCTTACTTTGTGCACATTGTGTTCTTCTACCCAATTGTCTACATTAATGTATTTTGTTTGCAATGAATTCTCCTTTTTTTGTGATAGTGGAATCGTATCTTCATTCATGCACTGAATAAACAAAATAGTGGAGATGCTGTATTTCACACCCTGCATCACCAACCACCTAACAGGTGAAACCCAACAGTGTCTTAATACTTGGAGTTGTACAATTACATCTTACTATCCTAGTATAGATAATAAGCAAGAGATCTCTTACCTGGGTCCTGGGGATCCTGGGATGGGATGGGGGCTCTTGATGGAACATCCAGTCGTACTTACAAAAAAGAAAACTGATGGGTCACAAAGGATCTGCAGCTCTTTAGGAACTAAGACAAACAAGGTAGTATAATCATAAAACAATACTGCTCTGAAACAAATGGTCAATGTCCTGCCACACCATGGTTAGTGTCCTGCCACAGTGTGGCCATTGTTTAATTGGACATGTACACATAAAGTGGAAAATGGGTTAGCATGAGTAATAAAAATACTGATCAGTTCAGTCAGAGTGAAGGGCTTGCAGAGTTTTTTGTTTAAAGTTGGTTGTCAGGAGTGGAGATAGTGGTACCTCGGCAGCAACCCTGGTTCAGGAACGACACAAGTTGCTTGCAGAGGTTAGTGCGGGGGAGGTTAACAGGATTCAGAATCCATGGGACCACTCTCCCAGGGACCATACAAACATCCTAAATTTGCCAGCAGATAAAGGCCTACTGAATAAAACATAATTTTTTTGGTGTGAGTACAAAAACGCAGTTTGGGCAGGATTTGAAGAATAACACATACAAGGTGAACCAGACAGCAGATGCTGAATTCTGCTGTCAGTATCCCCACTCCCTTCTGAACCATGTTTCATATTATATTACCAGACAGTGGGTACACAATCCTGCCAACGATATCCCCCAGATCCATGTTCTAATGAAATAAAAATGACCAGCAGCTGCCCAGTCCCACCAGACACTACACATGTGTTAAGACTGACAAGGAGGGGCCCATGCCAAGTGTTGGCTAAGATAATCCCCCTCCACATAAGAAGCAGACCAGGGAGCCCACCTCTGGTACTGCTACACATGATGGCCCCCCCATTCCCTTCAGTTGATCCTGTCACACCCCTGCACCTATAACTGGTGACACTGTGGCACCAATTCCTAGTGTCAGTTCCCCATAAAAAAGAAAACTGTCCTTCAAAGATCTTGTTTGTTTTTTTAATTTTTTTAACAACCTGAAAAAAAGAAACATGTTGAAAATTTGGTGAAAAAATATTTAAAAATTACTAAGTTATGAGTGCACATTGAAATGTTTTAACGTTCACACATAACTCATTTTTCACACCACCTCATGAACGTAACAGGTATCGTTTTTCAAATACTGCCTAAAACGTGTTTTCGCACTTGTGGTGCAAAGTGAAGTTTTGGCCAGTATTTTATAAACAACGCCTGTCATGTTCAAAACAGGGGAATCATAAAAATACTGTGTTGAAAATTTGGGGTCTAAATGTCACAAAAAAGTTGTGAAGAAACTCTGTGTGCAGGGTCAGCCATTGGCCCAGTGGGTAGCACATTGTGATCCCGTGCCAGTGAGCTGAGTTCAGGGCATCCACTGTGAGCCAGCTGGATGGGTCAAGGCTGGGAGGGATGGTGCTGCCATGCAGCACCACTCTGAGCCCGGAGAGGGATGATGCAGTGTTAGCTATATGGGTAACAAGTAACCACAGAGTGAAAGAGAACTCTTCTCTTGGTATACTGCCCAGAGAGCCCTGTTCTTGCAGGTCCCAATGGGTTCTGTATGAATTAGGTTAAAATTTTTATTATCACAAAAAGAAAGGAATTTCAAGAGCTGGTCCATCAGCACAGCGGTAGAGCTACCGCTCGCAGCACCAGCAACCTGGATTCAGTCAGACACAAGCCCAGGTAGTCGGCGGATGGCCTAGGGAAGGAAGATCAAGCATCCCAGAGGATGCTCTCCTCCTCTGGGGAGGATGAGACTCCTGCTCTGCTATGACACTGCCTTGAGGATGACCATAGGAGGCAGTGCAGTGGAGCTGTGATGAGAGGGTGGGTGCTACCTGGCCCAGACATCTGCATGCTTGTGTGCAGATGTCCACTGGAGCCCTAGCCCATGAAGCAGTCACAGGAGGGGACCAGTAAGATAAAATACCTCCCTGACCTGCAGCAGAGTGAAGCTCACTCCCTCCACAGGCCCCACACCACTCATTGGGCTCCCAACCACAACTCAGCTGTAACTCTACCCAGGTTTGGGGACCCTGGAAGGCTCCACCATGGGGGGGCGGTAATCCATGGGGCACTGATGTGTCAGAGGTAAGTCCCAGGGACAGTGGGTGATGGGGCTGGGAGGGAGAAGAGAGGAGATGACCACCAGGCAGGGAAGCACAAAAGCATAATAAATTCAAAAGAAGAAAGGAAATTCATTGCAAAAATATTGCATTAGCACACACATTAGAGTTGATGAATGCAAAGCAAACAAAGTAAGAAAATGAAAACCATTAGGGTTTAGAGACTCAGGAGTCTTGGCAAATTGGTGGTGTGGTGTTCGTTGGGGTTCTCAACCCTAATGCCCACCCCTCCTCTGAGAAAACAAACATGATCTCTTGCTTCACACAGGGCCCACAAAGCCATGGGTGAAGCAAGCTATAGTACAACTGATTCTGTTGGTTACATGTGGTGATACATACTTCTCCACCTCCAAAGAGTATATGCCTATGATGCCCTGACTTAGAGCTGTATCTTGTACTTTGGGAAAGAGGCTGTGGGATGGGAAATGGGGGCATTAGAGTAATTCGGTGGCAATTTAGCCTTTTTATCAGGCTGTATTTTGTGACATATCCTTTACTGCAAATTATAAAATGGGCTCACAAAATCCTGTAACCTGATTGACTACAACATCTTCTGAGCCGTGTCCTTATCAGAAGATATTGTAGCCAACCGGCACTACCCTTCACTCCCGAGATCCACTACAACAACAAATCAGTGAGCTGTGCCAACCCTAAACAAATACACAGGCTGGCACAGCTCACATTGGGGAAACGGCAGTCTCTGTCTATGAAAGAAATCTTCATTATGCACCCCGTCCCCATAACCAAGCTCAAACTACAGTGAATCGCACAATAAATAATGAAAAAAAAAAACACTGTAACCTCACAACTTTTGGTTGAAATCGCCACCATCCCAACAGCTGCTCATGATCCACCGAGCATCCTGCGTGCTGCAAACAAAACGGCTTTCCCCGCTAGCTCATGTGCTTGATCCCGATATAGCGATTTGTGCCTCCCGCATCTTCCACTCTTCCAACCTGTGACAAGAACTTGCTTCATGAATGTCAACAGAAAGAGACACTTTTTTATTTTAGAATCATTACAGTTTTAAAACCGTGACCTGCCCATGAAACCAGGAAGCAAGTGTCTACCGCTACGGTGGTCTCTGAGTGACACGCTCGCTCTCACTCAAGCCTGCTATGATACACATCAGTCTTCTTCAAAGCACAAAATACAATATGAATTTAAGAAAAAAGAAACTACAACAAAATAGAATAGGCTATCTCTGCTGTTCCTGGGGACGAGGGGGGCTCAAACACTTATAAAAGGGAACTATTTTTCACTATTTGACCTATTAAAAGCACTTTTTATACATATATTTTAAACATTTTTTATCTTTATTTTTCTTACAACAATTTCCTGTTATGCCCATTTTATAGGCGCAATAAGACACTCCGAGGTGTGGGTTATCTCCTGATAAGAGCACGCCCGAGTACGTCGTTAGCGCCGAGTGCCTTATGCATCTGGGCGTGCTCTTATCAGGAGATAACCTGCACCTCGTCGTGTGTTATTGCTTGCTTACTGCACTGCATTGTGGCTGGTTCCTTTGTATATATCTAGTAATAAAACAGGTAGGGAGTTTTCTTCATCCTGATTTGCTGTGAGGTACTTTGGCCATATCCTTATCAGCACATATTGTGCCTCCTGGTGTATATATATATATATATATATATATATATATATCCTCCATGGGCTGCTCAGGCTATCAGTGAGGTGAAGGATTGCCTTCAAGATCAGATTACTGACCTATAAAGCCCTGCATGAAGGAGCACCAGATTACCTGCAAGAACTTCTTGTTCCTCACTGACCATCCCGAGCTCTCCATTATGCCGAGGGTTGCCTCCTTGTGGTTCCCAGGGCTAGGCTGTGGCATTCCAGAGACCATGCATTTTCAGTGGTTGTGCCAGTCCTGTAGAACTCTTTGCGTCATAGGCGTAGATTGCAGGGGGGGCAGAGGGGCCCCCCCTGAGAAATTAGACCAGGACTTTTTAAGGAGCCCAGCCACTGTTCTCTGGTTATCATTTTTTTTTTTAATGTTGATTGGGATCAGGGCTATTCCCGGACTGCCTGCACCTCTCCGGGGCAGGGAGGGGGGGTGGCGACGCAGCGCCGTGTCTCTTTAACAAAAACTATCCCCTTTTCCGATTGGCTGAAAGCCTGCAACCATAGTAGCCTGCAATTACAGCCAATCAGAAAGTGCTGCAAGCTGGCGCCATCACGTAAGCAGTACACCGTTAGCGGCGCCATTTAGTTGTCTGTGTGCCTTCCATGAAGGCGCAGCAGCAGCATCCATATAGCGTAGGGCTGAGGAGAGATAGCTTTTCGAGGATGTCGAGCAGCAGTCGTTGGTTGTCTGTCAGGTGTCACCAGTGTCTCAGTCAGTCTAGTGTTCCCACCCTCCTCCTGTTCTGAACAGTCCAGTTTAAATATACCTCACCCGAGTCCTCTGACTACCTACTCTCTGTTTCTCAGTGCAGCCAGCTGTGCTCTGGGCTCTCTCACTGCCACCTGAGCCTCCCATCCCCGAGAGCCTAGGAGGCCTGCAGCCACAAGGCCTCTACCACCAGACAGACCAGGCGGAGGAGCAAGTAGTACAATTACAGTGAGTCTGAAGCACGGCCAGGCTTGCCTGCACACCCAGCTCCTGCGTCCAGCAGGCCAGAAAAAGATTTACCGTGTTGTCGGCGAGTCCCACACCATGCCCGTTGCAAACCAGTTCCACGGTCCACCGAGAGGGATTATTCAGGTCAGTGAACAGCGAAGAAGCCGGTGGTCATGCAGGCTATAGCAGACCCATAATGCGACATGTTCATCTGGTGTCAGAAAAAATTAGTTACTGTCTCGTCAGGGGATTAATCGGGAGAGGAACGGGACTGTTGGGAGAGACTCGGCTACGTGAACTGCCTTCTTGGCCTTGCTGTGCCCTGCTGCATGCTGCCCGGTCTGTGCCCTTACTGGTTTGGTGAGTAACTGTGCTGCAAGCTGGTTGTTGGAAATTAATACCATTCACATCCCAGAAATGTGTTTTTTTTTTGGGGGGGGGTTGTCTTGGCCATGCCATGTGTCTGGGGGGTGGGTGGAAGGGTTTCTGTCAGCTTGTGTTTCTTTGGGTGGGAGGGGATTTTCTGGCTGTTGAGGCTGTCCATGTTGGTGCAGTGAGTGGGGGGGCCTATTTGTTTGGTATGGTGTGGACACTGGTCATGTTGGTGGGGTGGGGACACAGTTACTGTGCTACTGGTGTGGTGGGGTTTGTTGGGAAAACTCACTGGATGGTCTGTGTTTGGTGGGGTTGGGGGGATGGTCTGTTTTGTGGGCTTGGGGTCGGGGGAGACAGTCTCTGTGTTTTGGGGCTGACTCACTGAGAGGATGGTCAGTGTTTGGTGCTGGGGGAGGGCCTGCATTTGGTGGGGCTGGGGGGAGACGATCAGTGTTTGGGGCTGGGTTTTTAGTGTTTGGGACTGGGAGGGCAGGCCGTGTTTGGTGGGGCTGTGGGGACAGTCTGTTTTCTATTCTGGGGTCTGGTGGGGTGGAGACACAGGCCATGGTGATGTGGGGACACTGGTTGTGATGGTGGGGTGGTGACACTAGCCATTGTTTGGTGGACTTGGCTGGCCATTTGTCTGGGGGGACTGTCCATAATGGTGGAAAAGGGGGACTGTCCATGTTTGCCTGCCGGGTGTCTTGTGGGGAGGGGGGGATTATTTGCTGGTCGGGTATCTGGGGGAGGGATCTTTCCATGTTGGCTTATGTGGGTATGTCAGTGATTGCTGATCAGGTGTCTAGGATGGACTATCAATCTTGTTGGGAGGGAAACTCTCTGTGTTGCTAGCCAGGTGTTTGGGGGATTGTTCATGTTGGTGGGGCAGGGGAAATTCTGTGTTTGCTAGCTGTGTGTCGGGGTGGGGACTGTCCTTGGTGGGATATGGGGACCATCCATGTTTGCTGGCTGCCTGAGTGTCTGGTGGACTGTCCTTGTCGGTTGGGAGGAGGGCATTCTATGCTCACTGGCCCGGTGCCTGGTGGGGAGAGGGACTGTTGGGTGTCTGGGGGGGGACTGTCCTTGTAGGTGAGGTGAAGGGGGGACTGTCCATGTTTGCTGACTGGTTTTCTGGTGGACTGTCCGTGTTGGTTAGGAGGGGGGACATTCTGTGCTTGCTGACTGGGTGATAGCATATAAACATAAGTAAATGTTAAAACATAATTTCCACCTCATCCTTTACCTGTCAAGGGATGTATCTCACTCACCTGTGCCCGCAGCTAGCATATGAACATTAGTAAATGTTGAAACATTATTTCCCCCTCATCCTTTACCTGGCTGTAAAAGTAATCTTTCACTTTTTTGATTTCTCCGATCGTCCACTGTGGAGGGGTGAAACAGACAGATTCCTTGGCCTTACTGTCTCTGTCTTCATTGCCTGGCAAACACAACCAAAGGGGTAGCTTTTTGTGTTCTCCCCCGTACAGTGTTACAAGACTAGCAAAAAAAATCTTGCACTAAAACATGCACCCTAAAGAAATGTTTACACTACTACCTGGCTATTGTTAAAGCGACTACTGACTGGCCATGATTTTTTTTGGGGGGGTTGGAACACTGGTCATGTGTGTGTGTGTGTGTGGTTGGGGACACTGCTGATCGTGTGTGTGTGGGGTTGGGAACACTGCTGGTCGTGTGTGTGTGGGGGGGTTGGGGACACTGCTGGTCGTGTGTGTGTGTGTGGTGTTGCGGACACTGGTCATTTGTGTGGGTGGGGTTGAGGATACAGGCATTGTGTGGGTGTGGTGGGGGCACTGTTGTGTGGGTGGGTGGAGGCACTGGCATTGTGTCGGTGGGGCGGGGTTGTAATTGTATACCAGGCAATCTGTGCGAACCGGTAGCTCAACATCTCTCTTTCCAGACAAAGAAAGAAACATAAACAAAATGCAGTATAAAATGTGGTTTTATTTATTTGTGTGTGCCTGTGATGGGGAGGCACAGACCTGGATGCCTGGAGTGGATACCAGAAAAATGAAGCTGGAAATGGTGTTGGTTGGGTGGGGTGGAGAGAGAGTGGCTGTGCTGGTGGGGTGGACACAGAGTGTGGAGAGTGGCTGTGCAAGTCCATCAGGGTGCAGAGAGCAGCTGAGCTGGCCAGTCGGGGTGGAGATAGCAGCCTTGCAGGTCTGGGGTGGGGAGAGTGGGCTGTAGCTTTTTGCATGGACATTTAATTCACTGTTGCTTGCTGTGCTTTCTGCTGCCCTGCCAGCTTTGTGCTGCTGTGCTGACCAGGGTGGACTGGTACACATGCTGAAAAAAATGGTTCTGGCCACTGGTGATGGAGGAGGGAGGGTGGATGGGCATACTGGCACAGAAATATTTTTTTCAACATGTATGCCAGTCTGCTGGGTCCATGCCATGCTTACCTCCCTTGTACAAGGGGCTTCTGAGCACTAAAGATAAGTTTCTGTGTCAAAATTAGGAACTGTTGGAAAGTATGATATCCTACAGTATAAAAATTGTGCATGTTTATGTAGTTTCACCTTACTGTGTGGTTCGACAAGATGTTCTGTGGTCTCTCCTCCTCATTTAGCACCCTGACCTGTGACCTAGCCATCCCCCAGGGCAGGGGGAAGGTCCGTTTTTTTGTGGTCTTTTGGTGGTTTGTTGGGCATTTTAAAATGCACTGTTTCATTTACTGTGTTGTACTGCCTGGACCTGCTGTACCCTGTCTCTATCCTGAATGTAAACATGGTATAAAAAAAGTTAATTTTTTGGTGGTGTGTATCTGTCTGTGTCTGTGTGTAGAAGAATAGAGACACACGCTCAGACAAAAAAAACTGTATTAAACCACATCAAACTGAAGCAACCATGTTTCATTTGTGCCCTTCAAAACTGTCAGATGAGACGATTTTGAAGTAGTCTGTGGGGGGCGGGAAGCATCCACGGCAACCTGGGCTACCACAACCGGCCCACCACACACTGTCATAGGTGATGCTAATAAAAACCACCAACCACTACTTACCTTTCAGGGTGGGTCCTGTGAGGCTGTGCACAGATATCTGGAGTTGTTGTTCCAGCAAACTTCCTGTGGTGTCTGTTCTCTTAGGTTATGTGATGCGACTACTTTTGTGCCAGGGCAGTCTGTGTTTGCTTGGATGGGGTTGTGTAACCCTGGGTATAGACAAAGATGTATATTCCTTAGGCACCCATGGGGAAGAGAGTGGTAGGGGTTGTGGTGTGACCACACCATGCCCATGATCATCTTGAACAATTAGGGGATTTGCATTGTTCTGTTGCACTGTCCCAGGTATATCAGCATGCTTGTTAAGAGCACCGCCTGAGGAGTATCAGCAAGTCCCATGCTTATGTATGCAATGCTTGCTTGCTTGAGGAGAGCATTATCCTCTTTGCTTACCTTACCTAACCAGTTTCAGGCATGTGACATTGAATAATATGGGATGGGATGGGAGACTAATGAATTAACTTGGTTATAACAAAAAAGTGTTAACACTGATTGCAAGTAAGCACTAATGCCCAACAGTGTGTCATGCTGGGATAACGTCACGCCTCAGGTGGTTGGGCAAGTGCATCCAATACATAAGGCATGCCGTTATCCTACCATGACACACACCCTGGAGGGCATTATTGCTGTTATACTATGGCGTGTTGTTATACAGAATTAAAAAAAAATAATTTTAAAGATGTTTTATTTGGTGTGGAAAAATATTTTTAAGAGAAGATACAAAAAACCACACTAATGCTAACAATCGTCAAGAGGTTCATGGAGAGGCTGAGACTAGACCTGTGATGAATTGGATGTACTGGGATAACATCGTGGGTCTAGCCCAAGACTAACCAATCAGAGGCCAGCATTCATTCTTGTCATTGTATAATCGCATTTTTTATGTAGTCTATGTAAACAAGGGCTCATGCTGTGAGGATGCACATGCTGGGATGTTTCCCATACCATCCATGTTTATAGGTATACTGAGGTGGCACAGCCATTTGCTGCACTTCCTTGAAACATGCTTTTTGCACTCCTCAAGGGTGGGAGGGCTAGCTCAAGCAGACATTTCAAGAAGTTCAGGATCCAATATAAGGGCTGGACTTAGAAGGGTTATGTAAGCAGCAAAGGGGGGGTGAGAGACTAGTGAGCTATCCACCTGGAGGTTCAGGTGGGGGCAAAATTAGGTCAAGACTGATTTGAATTGATGCTGAGGTGAGGTTCTGTCCTCTTGAGAAGGAAGTTAATTTCCTTACATATTTTCAACTTTACAAGTAAGTCCTCACTCCCAAGGCAGAAGAACGAAGAACTGAATACAAAACAGATCTTGGTCAGTTTTTCGACTCTGGTCTCAGGAGGAGTTGGGCCGAGAGCAGGCTGCAGTAAAACTGGTGGTGTGGGGAAGTGCTCTGACTTGGCCTGGGCTGGTCCCTCCCAGGAGTTATTCAGCTGTAGTCTTAAATGTTTTTTGGGCATTATTTGATGCTGTTGATTTGTTTGCATTATGCAAGCACCCGCCCTCTTCACTGTTGTGATACGTGAAAATCAGGACTTTTTTGTTACGTTGCCCCCCTGTAAAAATAACAAACTACACCCCTGCTTTGCCTAGATATCTACAGGAGGTACCCTCAGCAGAAACCTTTAAAAAAGGTTTAAGAACTTTTCTATTCAACCAGGCTTTTAATATATAAGTAAACTGATTATCATTTTCTTGTACTATTTTAAAGAATGATAGATAGAAGTGTATATTTCTCTCTGCTGTATGTTTGCTTGCTATGTACTGTATAGAATTTGTCTGGAGTGATGTTGGTTTTATATTTTGTGAAGCGCTCTGAGCCCCAGGGAAGGGGCGCTATATAAATAAAGTTTCTATCTATCTATCTATCTATCTATCTATCTATCTATCTATCTATCTATCGATCTATACTGATGCAGTAGCACCAGTATAGTTAGAACTGAGTAAAGTGTTTAATGATAAACCCAAATTTTTGTACCATTGGTGGGGATTGACAAAATTCCCCAAAATTTGACATGCATTGTCTCACAGGCAAGTTCTCAAGATGTGAGAAGTTCTGTGACAGCAGCTTTTGCAGTTTCTGAGAATCAGAATGCCCATTTTTAATGAAGTGCAATGTTTTTTCTAATACTTTTTACACCTGTTTTGCTTTCTTGTACAGCCGAGAAAGTACATTTGTGTCCAGAACTTTTAGAACAGATGTGGCCTTTGCCAAGGCAGTGCCTTTCGAATGTTTTGTGGAAAAATATTGTCTCAAGTGTTATAAGAATTTTAAGGGGTTTTCTGAGCATGTTCAGTTGGGTTTTTGGATAACCCTCTGATACAAAAGATAAATGTATCTTTTGCAGACATTTATCATTCACAAAATTTGTGATTTATCTTTTGTGAGAAAAAAACATACAGGTTGCGATGGCCACAGTCTTTTTAAGTAAAAATGTCTAAAGCACATGTAATCCCCCTGTTACCCCGGGTTACTAGAATCCCTATAAGACCTAGTGGCAGGGAAGACAGCTTGTGAAACTCCAGTTAAATGGATTTCACACTGTCTCACTCTGTTCTTAGTCTCAGCTGAGACTGAGGGATGACATAATTTTAGAACTGTCGCAGCTGCATAAGCCGCACTGGAATGTTGCAGTTGGAGGTTAGAATAGAACGTTGGGGAATTTTGAAGGCAGTCTGTGTGCAGTCTGAGTGAGAGACTGTAGTGCAGCAAAGTGTGTGCAAGCTCTCAGAGCTTTAAGCTCTGTTACAAAGCTACTTTTGTAGTAGGTGTGTGTTTCCACCCGAAGAGGAACACAGGAACTGGTAATTGAAGTGGTGAAGACCACTTTCAATGGTTCAGAGCCCCATCCCTGAGGGGATGGGGGAAGGTGTCAGCCTGTTTTCCAGGGGCAACCCCCCTGGGTCTGGCTAAGGGAAAGAAGCTGCCTGTTTGAGTTGTGCTGAGGCACCAGAAGCTCTGAAAGGAAGATTCCTTGAGGAGGAAATGCCTGTGGAGCACCTGCCACCAAAGGGTGAGTTCACTCTGAAAAAGGGCCAAGTGTTTTCACCTGAAACAGAAGGAAATTAAAGGGACTGTTACTGTGGGATCAGGAAAAGACAGCCAAGTATAGTTGGAAGATGTGGGGATTGGATTGCTTAACTCTGTGGGGGGTCTAGAGTAATGGACAATGCCAGTTAATTTAAGTATGTTCAAGTCCAGCACAAATGGGAAGCAAGACAAGTAGATGGAATGTGAAATACATTTAGCAAGAATCTACACAGCAAAGTGTTAAAGGATGAGGTGTTTACAGTTCAGAGAAATGGCCGGGTATGAATTGTTGGAGCGAGAGGGGGGAGACCCCCCCATCAGTAGTAACCAAATTCACTTCTATGGATTTGCTCTGAGACACCTGTTGCTTTCTCTCAGGTACTTGGCCAGTGCCTGAGGAAAGTACCCAGATGTGGGATTAAGAGGAAGATTTCCTGATGTAGCCGAGGTGCTCTTAGGTGGTTTAGGGAGCCATCAGAAAATGTTTCCATGGTTTATGGAAGGTATCCAAGTGGCTGGCAAGGGAGCCAAGCCAGGGAAAACCCAGAGCAGTGTAAAAGTTCAGGCTGTGTAACCCAAAGCACCGTACAAGTCCGGGCTGTGTGCCCAGTGTGTTGTAGAGCCTGAGGGCTAAAGTGATGAGGATGTGTTCTGGTCTCCTTTAATCTGCATTACCAGGAGTGTAGCCCCATGGAGGTCCATCTATGCTTTATTTATTCTGTTTGGGTGTGAATAAAAGCCACACTTTAGAATCCCACTTCTGGTACTGGACATTACTGTTATTGCTTCCTGTGTTCGGAGTTACTTGGGTGCCCCTGTGCAGAGTAGCCAAACCTAGCCTTTGTGCCGAGTGACATATTCCTCTCCGAACCCAGCCCACCTGATATTGCTGTCAGATACAAATGGCATACTGGGTAGGGGTTACAAAAATGGAGGCACCACTGAGGATTTGGGTTTGGAATTTAGGGAGGAATGTAAGAAAGGTCGCTTGGGCAAAGGGCTAGCGTTTTGTCTATCTGGCAGTGGGTAGCCCAAAAAGCTGAAGCAATGTTAACTAATGTGCCGCTGTGTGCCATTGTCCACGTACTGTTGTTAAATGCCAACTGTTTACCAAGGAGCAGTAAAGCCTGAGAGAGTATGCCCTTGTCCTGCATCAAATTTACATTGTTTGCCAGCTTTTAAAACTGTTTGTGACAAAGAAAAGTGTGGAAAACTGTGGGTAGAAAAAGGAAAATTGTGCCCTAGACATTGGAAATGCTTTCTTGTGAACTGAGAGACTTGTTGTGCTTAATAACCATGAAAAATGGTTGAAATGGGCTCCCACCGTGGAGTCAGTTGAGAAAAAAAAAGTGTGGTTTTGCAGTTTAAATTTGCCTACTCGACGATTGCCGTGAGGAGAAGAGCACTCGAGAGGAAAGAGGCTCATTTGCATGGCATCGAGTGATTGGTGAGACTGCAGTCCCACCCCCAAGCCAGCTCTAGAGCGATTGCCCAGCATTCAAGAGGGAGAGTGAGTGGAGTGCGCGAACTGGCTTACAGGAGGAGCGTCACGGTGACTGAAAGTGCTGTAAAAAGTTTAAAAACTGACTGTTCTGTTTAAATTCGGGCTCAACCCGCATCTCGATCGACTGGACTGAGAGTGTGGTGTTCAGAGGGACAATCGGCTGGACTGCCAACCCGCTTCTGTTCAGACGCCTCCAAGACTGGCTGCAGGCTGTTTGCCATCGCAGCAAAACAGCTACTGATAACAGTGAGTACCAACAGAAATAATTGCTCAAACTAAATGATTTTGCCAAATGCCAGTTGAATCTGTGCGCAGCAGTGTAATCGCTTTGCAAACAAAGACTGGGTTAAGTTTTTCCAGCAAAAGCAAGCATTTTAAGCCATCGACTGTGAGCATAATTATAGGTTCAGCATCAGTATAAGTTTCAAAGCTATGAGAGAGACTGTGAGTTGTATCAGACATGCAGCATGAGTTACAGGCAATCCTTTGCTTGAAGTACTGAGGCTTTAAGGGATTGTAAGCTAGAGCAATGTCTTCAGCAGGCGAAAAGTCCATGGTAAATCGTATAAATGTGCTAGGAAAAAGAAAAGTGCAAGTTTGTGCAGTTTGAGCAAAGTTATCAGTACAGTGTGTAAATCGGATGCGCAGTGGCTTGACCCAATTTCAGAATGTTGATGCGTAGGAGTGCTGCCTCTGCCATTACAGGGTGGGGTAGTAATGTAAATACAGCAGCAGAGGAGCCATTTTGAAAGAGAAGGAAAGTTTTCAGTGATGAGGGACTTGAAATAACAGTAAGCATTGTTTGTTTTTTTTCTCTGCAGTCATGGCCTCAGGACCAGCCTGCTACCCGGATCATGCCCAGGCTGTGGTAGCAGTAGAAGTTAACAAGTTAAGGAACATTGAGAGATGTTACTACAGAGGATGACTGCCTCCTCAGGTGGCGATTCCTGGATATCCAGTGCAAGAATGTTTGATGTGCTTAAATGCTGGAAGGGACGTCTTCATGGTACCTCACTGTTCTGGGTGCTTAGAGAAAAATGGTTTATTTAAAGCGTCCAAGATTCATTTGGCTCCCACATGGACAAAAGTTCAAGAATCTGCAGTTGGCAGCACACAGCACCAGACGGAGCCTGTTGGAGAAGGCCCCTCAGGGGAGTGTGGCACAAAGCAAGAGGGTGCAGATTTACAGACAGAACAATGTGCTGATGTTTCGGATTCTGAGGCGCAGAGAGAATATCAGGAAGAACATCAGTAGACCCATGGAGAGCAGGGCCTAGCCCAAGTCTCATAGGTGAAGACGAGATGAAGGAGGCCTTTGAATGGGAGGTTTCAACCTCCGCGCCCAGCGAAGAGTGGATAGTCTCAGGAGTGAGGACGACTGCTCACTCCTGGGCACAGATTCTCAGTGAGGAAGAAGAAGAGTAGGAACCTATGTGGCCTTGTGAAAAAGGAACTGGTACATAGCCTCAAGCTCTTGCCTCAGAGGAACGCATGGAAGAGAGTGGTGGTTCCACTGCCCTGGCTGTACAAGAAGACACCAGGGATCCATTTTTTGTGTCTTTGAGAATGCGTAGCTGACAGAACCAGAACTGGCCACTCCCAAGCCAGGCCAGAGGTCTCAGGTTGACCAAAGCTAGTAAAGAGGAAAGACTGGTTCTTAGAAAGGCGAATGAAATCTATGGGATGTCCTTTCCTACCTTTCCTCGGAGAGTCTGGGAGGAGACTGAATAAAGCAGGAAGTCCTGGATTTGGGCAAAAACAATGAAATGTGTGCATCCTGGTGCAAACAAGCATGTTAACAGAATGTTTCACGACAAATACAGCCAGTGGAAAAGAGGCAGGACACTGTTAATGGACACTGTTCGAATTGTGGATGGAGAGGGACGTGAAACCTATCACAGTGTGAATTATGAGAGCCCAGACGGGGTAATAATTCAAGCACCTGACCTGTTGTGCTATTGGCCACAATGCAAAGCCCTCCCTGCGAATGTGCCCATGCCTACCAAATGGAAAGCAGAGCAGTGGTAGCTCCAGTCACTCCAGCCGTTGCAGTACCTATGTTTTTCCACCAGTATGGACATCCAGGACTCAGGTGCCCCACATTCATCAGTTCTACAGTGTACTGGCCTCCCAGAATCCATTGAATGGCCCACCAGATGACTTCAGATACAGAGAGGACACCAGCCCAGCTGTATCCTGATTTATCGCCTGGTAATCGGATGACTTCAGACCAGCTGTTTTCCTTTTTGTTCCTGTTCCAAGGTTCCATCTCCAGAGATGACATCAGCCCAGAAGTTTCCAGATGTGCCCTCCTGTCATTCCTGGAAGATGTCCACCCAGCTGTATTGGAAGAATGCTGTCAGGGAGAGTCTTCGGCTGAGGACTAGGTTTGGTGCCATTTTTGTTCTTCAAGGGACTGGTAAGTCCAGATTTTTCTATTCTTATGACATCGCAGTACACACCCTACACTAGCAGGCTCCAGATGTTTGAACTGTTCTCAAAGACTCTCCCCTTTGGGACTTTGGCCTGCTAGAACTGTGCTTCACCGGGCTCCGGCCCAGGAGAGACTCTTTAATGGACTTGCCTTTTGGCACTGTGGTCACTAGACGGGACTTCTAGGGCACTCCATCCCCCAAATATGGTGTATTGTAAATAATGTCATTGTTTTCTACTGTTTTCTAATGTTTATACTGTTTTTTCTACTTTTCTAAAAAAAATCTTTTTGGGATTCTCCAGTGTTTTGATGGTGGGGGTTTAGATAGACTGTGTATGCAGATTAGGAGTGTGTGTTGTCTTTCTTTTTCTTGCAGGTGTTCCTGAAGAAGATAGAAGAGAAGACAAGAAGAGGAGGAGGAACTCAGCGGAGTTCCTCTCTAGTACTTTACAGTGTAGTCTTTAAAGTACTGTTGTTGTTGTTGTTACTGTGTGTAACTTTTTCTTCCACAGGTATGGTTGTGGGGGAGTGTGGGAGTAATGCATAGTTGTGGTATTAGCTCCTGGAGTATGGTTGCATGGTGTCCAGGGTCGGGGAGGTCCCCTGTTTGTTTTGTTTTGGGAGATTTGAGTTAGAGGCAGACAGGTTTTCCCCTAGGGGGCTAGGGGGGATGGACAGGCTGTGGTCCTGAACGGCCATAGGGGCTGCAGTGCTGATCTATTAGGGCTATGCTCTGGGTAGTTCTACCAGAGCCACTAGGTACCCACAGTCAGTGGGTAGAGTAGAGGCTGATATGTCAGCCAAAGGCCTCTAGGCCCTTAGTGTTGCCTTCCTGTGCTAGCACATGGTAGGGGAGAAGGTAGCGCTACCTCCCCGTAGTCAACACATGGGGTGAGATGGCCTAAGCCGGGTGAATAATGACTGCGGACAGTCATTTTCCTGGCCCACTGTGAGTGTAACCCCCCCGTTACTCAGGGTTACTAGAATCCCAGTAAGACCTTTTGGTAGGCAGGGAAGGCAGCTTGTGAAACTCCAGTTAAATGGATTTCACACTGTCTCACTCTGTTCTCAGTCTCAGCTGAGACTGAGGGATGACATCATTTTAGAACTGTCACAGCTGCATAAGCCACACTGGAATGTTGCAGTTGGAGGTTAGAGTAGAATGTTGGGGAATTTTGAAGGCAGTCTGTGTGCAGTCTGAGTGAGAGACTGTAGTGCAGAAAAGTGTGTGCAGGTTCTCAGAGCTTTAAGCTCTGTTTCAGAGCTACTTTTGGTTAAGGAGTGTGTTTGCACATGAAGAGGAACACAGGAACTGGTAATGGAAGTGGTAGAGACCACTTTCAATGGTTCAGAGCCCCATCCCTGAGAGGATGGGGGGAAGGTGTCAGCCTGTTTTCCAGGGGCAACCCTCTGGGTCTGGCTAAGGGAAAGAAGCTGCCTGTTTGAGTTGTGCTGAGGCACCAAAAGCTCTGAAAGGAAGACTCCTTGAGGAAGAATGCCTGTGGGGCACCTGCAACCAAAGGGTGAGTTCGCTCTGAAAAAGGGCCAAGTGTTCACACCTGAAACAGAAGGAAACTAAAGGGACTGTTACTGTGGGGTCAGGAAAAGACAGCCAAGTACAGTTGGAAGATGTGGGGATTGGACTGCTTAACTCAGTGGGGGGTCTAGAGTAATGGGCAATGCCACTTATAAGTATGTTCAAGTCCAGCACAAATGGAAAGAAAGAATGTGGAGATTGGACTGCTTAACCTGTGGGGGGGTCTAGAGTAATGGACAATGCCACTTAATTTAAGTATGTTGAAGTCCAGCACAAATGGGAAGCAAGACAAGTAGATGGAATGTGAAATACATTTAGCAAGAATCTACACAGCAAAGTGTTAAAGGATGAGGTGTTTACAGTTCAGAGAAATGGCCGGGTATGAATTGTGGGAGCAAGAGGTGGGAGACCCCCCCATCAATAATAACCAAATTCACCTCTACGGATTTGCTCTGAGACACCTGTTGCTTTCTCTCAGGTACTTGGCCAGTGCCTGAGGAAAGTACCCAGACGTGGGATTAGGAGGAAGATTCTCTGATGCAGCCGAGGTGCTCTTAGTTGGTTTAGGGAGCCACCAGAAAATGTTTCCATGATTTATGGAAGGTGTCCAATTGGCTGGCAAGGGAGCCAAGCCAGGGAAAACCCAGAGCAGTGTACAAGTTCGGGCTGTGTAACCCAAAGCACCGTACAAGTCCGGGCTGTGTGCCCAGTGTGTTGTAGAGCCTGAGGGCTTAAGTGATGAGGATGTGTTCTGGTCTCCTTTAATCTGCATTACCAGGAGTGTAGCCCCGTGGGGGCCCATCTATGCTTTGTTTATTCTGTTTGGATGTGAATAAAAGCCACACTTTAGAATCCCACTTCTGGTATTGGACATTACAGTTATTGCTTCCTGTGTTTGGAGTTACTTAGGTACCCCTGTGCAGAATAGCCAAACCTAGTCTTTGTGCCAAGTGACAAATTCCTCCCCAAACCCAGCCCACCTGGTACTGCTGTCAGATACAAACGGCATACCGGTTAGGGGTTACACACATAAAAATTATGTATGTTTAAAAAACAAACATCTTAACCTGGCCAAATGAGAAAAGACATCCTCCTGCTGGAATCAGCGACTGCAATATGAGGAAATGAGTCAGGTTAATGTACTTCAATGCATTTTGAGCTTTTAATTATAACTTTGCCTTTTTTCAATATTTTATTACACCAGATTTTCAGCATGAACTTCTTGGGACCCCACCTCATGAACAAGGTTGGTGAAATGTTTCAAATCCATCCTGAAAGATAATTTTGCAGTCATTCCACAAAATCACTTTTCAGGTCCGATATGAACATTTTCACCTTTAGGGTTCATGAGGTGGGGGTCATAAGATGACTATGTTGAAAATTTGGTGGAAAGATATAGTTAATTGATCAAGTTATGGGTGACTGTTGAAATATTTAAATGTTCACACATAACTTTGCTAATTTTTAATATTTTTCCACCAAGCTTTCAACATGGCCTTTTTGGGACCCCACCTCATGAACAAGGCCAAATCTTCTCAATCAATCAATCAAACTTTATTTAACCAGGCAAAATCATCCTTGAGCAAGCTCATTTGCAAGATGGTCCTGGATGAGTAGGATATATACAACTACAGCAAAATGACCAGATAAGCAGTGTACACACAATGAACAAATAAAAGACAGTTACAGAGAAACAAATAAGATCAGGGCTGGGGAGTACATATGATGAACACTATCCGGGTTGATAATGACTGTATATATGAAGGATTCCCTCAAGACATGGGATTATTCAGACAAAGATCACAATGTTGCAATAAGACGAGGGATACCAGGTAGGGTAAGTGAGGGAACAACAACTGAAGGTTTATGGGCGAGGGAAAAACAAAGGAAAGGGTCAGTGAGGGGTGTAAATAGATGTAGTTAAACAAACAGGTGGGAGATGGCAGAATAATCCCAAGGTGGAAAGAAGAAGAGAAGTGCTAGGGGAATACGTGTAAGTGCCAAGAGCTTGGGGAGCCACAGGAGATGGAGGAGGTGGTTATTTGTGGCATACACACAGGGCTCTCAGTTTGACAGTGAGCAGCCTCCTGAATAGTGAGGCCCGGGAGGGAAGACAGCCTTAGAGTTTTTTGCATGGACATTCCAAAGGGTGGATAGAGAAAAGATGATAGCCGCTGAGCCATGTCATATCCTTATTTTGGGTACTTTAAGAGAGACAAGAGACAAACTCCTTAGACCATATGTTCCCTCAGTACGCTGAACCAGCATAGAAATATAGGTCGGTAGTTCTAATGAGTAAATGGAAAAGGAAAAAAATGCTTCAGATATAAAAAGTAACCACTACCTATTTTGAGAAAGTACTGTAGAACTGTTTATTATTGCACAAATTATATTTCGCGCATGGCACTAATGGGCCACTATTGCTCAAATTTATTTTCACGCTCTGCAATTAACTCCTAGTTTGTATCCATTGAAAATATGCAATTTTGGCCAATTAGTGCCATTTTATTTTAGCTCAATTATCAATTAAGCAAATATAGCTATAATTATTTTACATCAAATATAACCTGTTCTACAGTAATACAATTTTTTTGTATATTTTTTTTTTTTTTTGCGCTTTCATTCATATACCTCAAATCACTTCCTTTGGGGCCTGTTTGAATCTTTGGTGCTTTATGTTAATTTGGTTGTGATTAATTCTTTAGTGTGAGTTGGCCATGCATCAGTTGTACATTCTGTGTAGATGCGCAGTCAGTGGACTGAATATTGCTTGTAACTTTTTCCTATAAAGTAGCATACCAAGGCACAAATATGTCCAACACACACATGCTTCTTTCTAATTCTTTAAACACATACCTTTTCTAAGAAACACCAGGATCAAGTGCTGTGTGTGAGATTTCACGATTTACTGTATGACAAATTGGAGTAATAGCCAGCAGAAAAAGAAAAGTAGCATTCATTGCTGTCCTGTAAGTAGACCTCCAAGACAGAGACTCAGCATTCTTAGGAGTATAGCAGCTGAACCACAAGGTGAACCCAGACTCTGACTCAGACTAGGATCTGCATTGCCATTTTGCTGTCAGTGTAATACACTAGTCATTCCACTGTCAATGTGTCGGCCATTATTTGGTGGCAGTCACTTTAATAAAATGATGGACTTTTAACTTATGGTTCATCCAGTTGTTGTTTGTATCATTTGTTGTTTATGCCCACTGATCTCCGGTGCCAACCCCCCTGGGAAACTAGAGGCACTTCCTCCTTCCTTCTCCCAGACCCCACCTGCCTCTGTCCACTGACTCCCACAAAATCTCACCTTAACCCCAGAAGTGTACAGGGTGGGTGGGTTGCACCCCTGAGCATGCACAGTGTTGGCTGGTGGATGAAGTGGTGGGGACCGGATTGGATATACCAGGGTCCCCAGGAAGATTGCACTGGTCCACTTTCCATTTTCTTTTTTCTCCTATGTTCACCTCAGAAGACAGTAGCTCACAAGTGTGATCATTGTACATGTGCATGTATTGTGTGCACAGTGCAGGTCCCTGGCCAATGCACCCCCCACACACACACACACACACACACACACAGACACACATGGTGTCCAAACCTGCACTGCCAACTGTAGTCATCCAGGAGGCTGTAACACAGTGGGGATGGCAGCCCTCCCTCCTTGAAGAAGGAGACCATCCTCTGGGATGCTCAATCCTCTTTTCTACCCCCATCCCAGGTGGATGCTGACAGTCCAGGCTCATTCCCGAACCTGGTTCATTGCCTTTGTGAGCAATAGAATCCTTCATCTTTTTCCAACTTGATTAGTGAATTCTGCCATGCTATCCTCACTCTAGGCAATCCTAAAAAAAAATCACATTATCTGCATCTACATGCCCCCTGCAGGAAATTACAAACCCCACCCTTCCCTTTGGAGTGAAATCAGCCCACTCTTCTTAAACAATGAATTTCTTCTCATTGGAGACTTTAATATTGATTGGCTTACTGACCATACCAAAAAAAAACTGGTCTTACACTGGTGGAGCTGGAAGTGATTTAGTGAATCTCAGACCCCACCAGATGAGTGAAAAATGGCCAATCAGCAACGCTCCTTGACTGGATACTTATACCATGACCAGACAGATTCATCTGCTCCAGAGTACTAGCAGACACTATAAGTGACCTCTCCCCTACATACTGCCCTCTGGAGGGCTAAGTCTCCTAAGCCAATCCCTAGAATCATCCATTTCCATGACTTTTCCAAACTAGACACTAGTAAGCTGCAACAGGAGACTGTTAGTATTTAGTAGTCTCCGCTGTAGTTCAACACTAACTTACAATGTGCCCTTAATATCTTCTATGATATCCTCCCGGCTATCCAAAACAGAATTGCCCCCTCAACCACAAGGAGGGTTCGAGGCACTGTCTCCAAGTGGGTGGACTGTTCACTGTTATTGGCTCACCTAAAACTGAGACACCAGCTGGTCCCTCTATAAATCCTCCAAGACTACCACCAATTGGGCCAACTATAGGGCATTCAGAAATGGATGCAAAAAAGCCATCAGACAACGCAAAGCTGATACTGCAAATCACTGCTTGCCTCCTTGTCTGGTAATTCCAGACATTTTTGGTTAAATTTAAAATAAGCCCTTGGCCAGTCCAGTAGGAACATACCACATGACCTAACCATTGACGGTGGAATAAACTGAAATAACCCTATTATGACTGCGGACACTTTTAATACATTAATATATTTTAATACTCCTCTCTCTCCCTTGGTGTATTGTCTTCCAGCTCCCCAACCCTACACTGAGTCTTCATCCTATCCTTCCTATGTGCTATATAGATCTCTACCAGTACACTCTGAAATGACTATGTATGTTTGTGTGTAGGCTTATAATTGAGTTCGTAAATTCGCTCCAGCTCCTACTGACAATATACTTTCTACATACTGTAATGATCACTGGTGTACTATGTTATGTCGTAGCACTGAAATTGTGTTTGTCCTACGTGTTCAGGACCATCTTGAAAATGTGCTTGCTCAATGATGTAATTGCCTGGTTAAATAGATTGATTTTGATTGATTGATTAATACATGCTTTACTGACCTCTCTGCTTATTTAGATAATTTCATTACTGCTGCCCCTTCCCTTAGCACCCCTTCCCCATTGAAGCCAGAGCCTGTTAACCCCTTTTCTACTTCAAAGCTGCAGCCTGCAGGGAAGTCCGTAGACTCCTCTCCCAAATTCCACTAGAACCATTCAAGTTCATCTTCTAGATCAGACAAATCTGAATCTACAATCGTGAAAATTGCTGCAGCTGAACTTGCCCTTTTTGTCACCAGAATTCTTAAAGCTATGCCATTAATCCAAAGGATATCCCTCAAGACAGGGTCCTCCCTCTGATTACACCTACGCCCAACAACTTCCAAATGCTAGCTATTAAAATAATACTTGAATCTCTCACTATTATATCCATCTATATCCCCCCTCGCGACCAAGCCTCTGGCATCTGAATGGTTACTGACTTCCTAGAAAATATCCCAAACGTACTGAGATGGTCATTATGGTGGACTTCAATGTAAATGGGATGGCCCACAAGGCAGAACCAGGCAAGGATGCTTTCTCGGCCATTGACATCTCCCAACTAGTACCCACGTCAACTTGTATCAACTTTAGAACAGGCTGCAGCTCCCTCCTTGACTGGGTTCTCTCCACTCACCCATGTAGAGTCTCTAACATCAGAGTTCTCCCAGACTCATTAAGTGACCACTCCCCAGTCATCTGTCAATGGTATAATAAGTCGCCCAAACCTATGGGCAATTTCACCTACCAACATTTCCTAAAAAAAAGACAAGCTTCCACAATTTTTGACTGCACTCTCTATGACTGACTGGTCCCCTATTAATTACATGAACTGCATCGACCAAGCCCTGAAATATTTTATACAGTGGTTCAGTGCAGTATGTTACCAGTTTGCCCCTCACAGGAAACAAAAAGTTAGGGGAATTTCAAACCCTTGGATCACCCCTGCACTATTAATGATGATGCGGACCAGGGACTGTCTCTGGTACTGTGCACTGGCCTATGGTCTCCAGACTGACTGGCAAAGCTACAAAACTGCTAGAAACCAGTGTACCCAAGCGATGCGCAGATCTAAACAAGACTATTACAAAAACAAGCTCACAAACAATTGGAAAAACAGTAAACTTTTTTGGGATACTAGAGACTTGACCAGGAAACCCATCCAATCCCCCCCAACTGTGATTTTTTAATGGCACTTCTACTCAGGACCATAAAATAATAGCTGGCACCTTCAATCTAGCATTTACGGACCTCAGCAGGGTACTCCCACCTGACGTTTTCAAGAATTCTACCTTACCAGACAAGCATAACAATTCTGCTACTCACATAACAACTCCTCCATTCTACTTCAGGAAAGTGTCCCCAGCTGAAGATAGAAAATACCTGCTAAGGGTACTAGGTAAATCTAGATTTAGCAGCAACACCTTGGATCTTAAACTTCTCTCCCTTGCACTTGATGCCATCTTAGTCCCCCTCACCAAACTCCTAAACCTCTCTCTCTCTCTCAAACAGTTCCCTCAGCTCTGGAAATATGCAGTCATCATGCCTGTTCACAAGAGTGCAGACAGGTCCCAACATGTCAGCTACAGCCCTATCTCAATCCTCCCCCACTTTCCAAAGCCCTAGAGCAAATTGTTGTGGACCAACTGTCTGAATACCTAATTAAGTATAACATTCAGTGTCCACAACAACACGGCTTTCAAAAAGCACATAGTACGACCACTGCCCTACTAGAATTTACAAGTCACATACACAGGGCCCTGAATACCGGACATCTTCTAGGGGCAGTGTTTGTAGATTTGACCAAGGCATTTGACACTGTCAATCATCAGCTCCTCTTAACCTCCCTCCCCGCACTTGGACTCTCCAACAAGGCTACCAACTGGTCTGAAAGCTACTTGATGGGAAGAAAACAGCGAGTTAAGATTGGGGACTCTCTCTCTGACTGCCTCCCAGTGTATTCTGGGGTCCCCCAAAGATCTATTCTTGGCCCGCTACTTTTTAGCCTCTTTATTAACAATCTCCCCACAGCCTGTGACAATAATATGATCTTATACATGGACAATGCTGTCCTCTTTTTCCACTCACTCAGACCCAGTCCTCCTAACTACTGGCCTTCAATCTAATTTCAGCCTTGTTGAACAGTAGTTTGGTCAGCATAAACTGCTGATAAACTATAAAAAAAACAAAGCCATGATGTTCACCAATGCTCACAGCAAACACAAATCAGCAATCTTAACTATAATGAACAAGCAACACTACCCTCTTGACCAAGTCCAGGAGTTTAAGTATCTTGGAGTTACACTGGACAGTACCCTTTCCTATACTTCTCATATAAACCTCATACCCAAAGCTTTCAGTTCTAGGATAGGTATCATCTACTGCCACCGCCACTGCCTTACTATGGAGGCTATGTGGGTAGCTGTAACCAGCACAGTCCTTTCAATAATTGATTATGGCCTGATCTTCTATGGATCAGCAGCTTATGCTACACTAAAAAGAATCAGAACCACCCTAAATAAGTGCTGCCATCTTGTAACAGGAGCAGGGAAAAGAATGCACACCTGCGAGCTCTACAGACAATCCTCATGGCTCCACCCACAGGGTTGGATCACCTATCAGACCTACCTCCTGTCTAAAAAAATCTGCCTCTGCCTTACCCCTTGTGCAACATATGGCCTTATGTTAACCTCCCCTCACACTCGATGTACCCACAGCAGTAATAAATCCTCTTTTCTAGTTCCTTTCTGCAGTACATCTCAAGCCCAACACTCCTTCGCCTACATGGCTCCCTCCCTTGTGAATGGGCTGCTGCCTGAGATCTATGCTGAGAACAAACTAGGTCCTTTCAAATGCATATTGCACCAGCACCTCTCTAATCGCTGCAGTTGTGACTGCTCCACTTAGTCTGTCTCTATTCTCCCATGATACCCCTTCCTCTTCCTGCTGTTCTCTCCATGCACTTCTTGCAACAATATGTACTATTTGTGTCAGCGTAGCTCATTTGGTAGCACATCCGCCTCTGGACCAGAAGGTCATGGATTCTCGTCCCACACTGGGATTGGACTTGCACCTAAAAATCGCTGGCATTCGAATGCAGTATTGGGGGGTGCTGTACTGCTGGGGTGTGCTGTCCTTCGGATGAGACATTAAACCAAGGTCCCTTCTGCCCATCCTGGTGTTGTCCTGGTGGGTGTCCAGGTGGAAGTAAAAGAACCCAGGGCACTCTTCGCAAAGAGCAGGGAACATTCCCACTGTCCTGGCCAACATTCCCCTTCCCATAAACCAGTTCATGCAATTATCCAGGCTGTGTGCGGGTGCTGATGTGCGATATGGCCGCCACAACACATTCAGTCACTTCACTACCAGTCTAGCATTGCTTGTAAAGCACTTTGGGATACTATGTATGAAAAGCGCTATATAAATGTTGAGTCTTCTTCTTCTTCTTCTATTTGACAATGTTATTCTCTGACTGCATCAAGCCTCTTTACCCTCATTTTAGTTTCTCAATTAACTAGTTAATTCTGTTGATACCACATGTGTTATTACATTTCCTAATTGTCTGTTTCTTCACCTTTTTGTTACCTATTTGTTTATTGTTTTACACTTGCTCTGGATGCAGAACCTTTGTAAATGAACCTCTGGTTCAAAGGTAATTTTTAATCCTAGAATTTAATAAATAAAAATAAAATAAAGAGCTACTGACACCTCAAAGAAAACTTAAAAACGTAATAATTAGGTACATTTCTGTTTGTGTTCCATTTATATATTTCTCAACCCCATAATTTACTACTTAAGAAATGTGTATGAATATATGAATAGTGTCTCATATAGTTCATTTTGTGATTATCTGCCTCTATAGCGTACTCCCTACTTCAAGCCATAATCCTCTGTTGTTACATCACAAACTGTTGCCATGGGAGGAACTGTGATATCACAAGAAGTGCTCTTTGACTTCAGGTAGGGAGGAAGCAGCAGAAATAGACAAGTTCTTCAGGAGCACAGATCCTGTTTTCATGCAAATGACCTCGCTACTAAATAATGGGGAGGAGGAATACAGAATTAATGGGAAATACAAGCTGGACAGTGCCAAAATATTATGTTTTCTTAAAGTTCTCCTGAATGTGTCACCAGCTCTTTAATCTAATCTATCATTCCCTTCCAAAACTATCTCTGACATACCTTTTTATTGAGATCTTGGATTACACCAGTGAGCAGATGCTCATTTATAGGTTCCACATCAGTTTACAAAGACAATAAGGTACAGCATTACAGGATTACATTTGGTGCAGACAGAGTTATAAGGTACACACAAAATTGAGCAGCTTAGGCTGTATAGCAGTTTGCCAGCGTCTGAAGTTAGGTCACCCTATTGAGTTGTAAACACATAGAGGAAAGCAGGAGGAGCAGGCTAGGGAAATGGGGGGGGGGAGTGGCAGTGGGTCAAAGTGTCATGTTTGGGAGGAGTACAGGAGGCACCGGGTGTGAGGTAGGGTGGTGACCTGAAGTGCTAAGGTTGGGATGCATCAATGTATAGTGTTGACGTGAGGCAAAGTGTAAGCAGGTGGCTGTAATTAAAAGAGGGTGCTAATGGTAGCAGCCACAGTTGTTGGTATTAATAAGGTGCTGCTGAAGTTTGCGTTTGAATGAGCCAATAGTTGCAGCACCAGTAATGTCAGGTGGTAAGGCATTGGTCCAGAGAGGAGAACAATAGCAGAAAGCACTTTGTGCCAAGGCAGTGTGGCATCTAGGTCCTTTATAGATCTGAGTGGTGGAGTTTCTTGTGAGTCGGGTGCTTGAGTGCAGGGTTAGGAGGTTCTGGACCCCTGCAGGTAGTTGATTCAGAGATCCTTTCTTGGTGAGGAGGCAGGATTGGTATTTTATTCTATCCTTCAGTTGGAGCCATCCTGCCCAGGTCTAGAGATCACAGGTGTGCATGAGTCTTGCAGCACCTGTGATAAGGTGGCATCCCTTGTTTACTGCAATGGAGATGCGGTGCATTGCCGTGTCAGTCGCCGACCTGTAAATAGCCAGGCCATAGTCGATGAGGGAGACTATTGAACTGTTAAAGGCCGGGTTCAGTGCTTCATATGTTAAACAGTGCTTGTGATGGTAAAGAATCCCTATTCTTGTGTTGATCACACTAGCTGTATTGTCTATGTGTTGGGCATATGACAGTGTGGAGTCAGTTGTGATGCCCAGGTACCTGAACAGCTGGACGTGCTCCAGAGTGACTCCACTGTCATTCATGATTGCAAGGAAGAAGGCCTTGAACTTGCTTTGGGAGCTGGAGTACATCATTGTCTTTGTTTTTTTGCGGTTCATGACTAGACTGTGCTTCTTAAACCATTTTTCAGTGGATGAGAACCCCCTTTGGAGATCAGCCGTCAGCTGTTCAGGATGAGGGTTGCTGGTGAATATGAACAAGTCATCTACGTATAGGAGCATTCGGCATGGGCAGGTGGCCGTCAGTTGGTTTAGGAATAAGCTGAATAGTAGGGGTCCCAGAATTTACCCCTGTGGGACCCTGGAATGGACTGGTCTGCTATCAGAAGGGATATCACCAGTTCTGACCTTTTGGAAGTGATTGTGAAGGTAATTGTTGAACCAGTGTACAGATTCTGGAGAGAGACCGGTGGCAGACAGCTGCTCCAGAAGGAGCTCATGGTGCACCGTATCAAATGTTTTTGATAGGTCAGTGAAAGGTGCCCCTACCAGAAGACCTTGGCATAGTGAGTGGTGGATGAAACCAGTAAGTTCAAGTAAGGCTGTGATGGTACTGTGTCCGGATCGTAAGCCATGTTGTTCAGGATAGAAGAGTTGGTACTGGTTCAGTTGTTCGACAAACTGATCTGCCACAATCCGCTCTAGAGCTTTGGAGGGGGGAGTATGGAGATAGGTCTCTAGTTGTTGAGCAGAGTCTGGCCCCACTTTTGTGCACTGATGTTACTGTTGCTGATTTCCATCGCTAGGGGATCTGTGAGAGGCAAAAGGAAAGGTTGATTATTTTAGTGAGTGGGCCAAGGACTTTTGCCAGGGCCAGGTTGAGACTTCTTTGAAGTAGAAGAGCGGTCAGTTAGAAGATCACTGCTGGGTAACATTATGATCAGCCGGGCTTGGAGGATTAAAGTAGTCCACTGGTAGTACACTGCTTAGGTCTGTGAACATGTTGTTAAGTGTGTTGGCTATGTGTAGATGGTCCAAGGATGGTGCGCCATCAACCATGAGCAATGACGGGGCAGTTTTGGGATCCTTGCCAGTTATATCATTGAGGTTGTCTAAGCATGACTTGCTGTTAGTACAGGAGCTGGAGATGGCTTCCTTGTAGAATTTGCTTTTGGTAAGTCAGATGGCTTTCATGCACCCATTACAAGCTTTTTTGTACCTCTGCATGTTAGCAGTGGTACCATGTGCTCTCGCTTTCAGCCATAGTTGATCTCTGGCATGGAGCTGATCCAAAAGGTCTGGGGTGATACAGGGGTTGCAATGTCCTTTTATTTTTTTAGTCTTTATCGAGGCATGCTTGTAACAAACAGTGTTAAATTTACTTATGAAGTGATCCAGGGCTGTATCCATGTTATTGGCTTCATAGAAGTTTGATCTGTCTATGCACTGGAGGTCCACTTTTAGCAGCGCAAGGTGACCTTTTAGTAGTACACAGTTTGGTATAGTTCTGGGATGTGGTTTGCACAAATTGTAGGTCCAAGTATATGTAACGGGGGAGTGGTCGCTCAACGAATCAGGGAGAACAGTAGTATTGGAGATGTGAGCAGGCCGGTTAGAGAGCATCCAATCAAGGAGAGTGCTGGTCCCAGTTTTGTAATTGACTCTGGTTGGTGTCTCGACCATTTGGGAGAAGTGGATGGCTGATAAGGTATCCTTGACTGGGGCAGCAGCAGAGGAGAGCCAGTTGATGCTGAAAGCTCCCAGCATCACAATTTCAGTATTTAGGCTCAGGGTGCTCACATATTTTTATCAGGTCACTGGTGCCAGCCACAGTTAGTTTAGGTGGGATGTAAACAGAGAGTACTGTAAGAGCCCTGTTATGTGATCCCAGTAGTAGTTTTATGGTCGGGACCTGCAGGTTGTCACTACAACTGGGTGTGGGTAAGATATGTCCCTAAAGGGAATCCCTGATGTACAAGACACAGCCCCCACCTCTTTTTGAGAGATGGTCCTGTCTGAACAGGATGTATCCAGGCAGTATGGTGGCAGATTCAGGTATTTTGGGAGACAGCCATGACTCAACTACAGAGAGAACATTGGGGTTGTGCCGAGTAATCCATACTTTCAGGTTATCCATCTTTGGAAGTAAACTGCAGATATTTATAGAGGTAAGAGTAAGTACTGTTGGCCTAGGTGATAGATTGAACTGGTGGGATGGCAGGACAGGGTTCGGGTGCACATTGCCTGATAGCAGGAGTAGGAGCAGTAGTAGATGAATGAGATAGTGCAGTAAGAGTTTAATATTCTGTTCCCATTTTCTCTTGCCGGGTAATCATTCTTTCATGGTGCTAAAGTATGCAACAAACCCAGGGAAGAGTGTCACCATAGAGGGATCTTTAATCTATCCTTCACTTCCCAAACTATCCCAGACATATGGAAGGTATCCTGTGTTGTCCCAGTCTGAAAGAAGGGTTACCAAACTAACATAACTACAGCACTCCCAGGACTCAATAAAATACTTGAAAAACTGGTGGTTTCCCAACCGACCAATTACCTTACCAACCAAACCTTCTTCCTCCTGCTCAGCATGGCTTTTGTAAGGAACATAGAGCTACCATCACCCTCCTCTCCCACTCTTCTTCTATTGCCACTGCTATGGACGGGTGTGAATTTTCAGGTATGATCTTTATCAGCTTTACAAAGGCCTTCGACCTGGCTGACCTCATTTTGCTAAAAGCTAAACTAGGTGCTCTGGGTGTCTCCCTCCCTGTCCTGGCCTGGTTCAACAACTACCGTAGCAATAGGTTTCAGAGAGTTAAATTCAGTCATGCCCTGTCTAACCTGGCTGCCACTAAAGCTGGAGTCCCCCAAGGCTCCATACTAGGGCCTCTTCTCTTTTCCATTTACATTAACTCTATTAGTACATGTCTCAATCACTGCACCCCCTATCCTTTATGTAGATGATCTAGCTCTTTGCAGTAGCTCTCGCAGCATCCCTGAGCTAAACTGTATCCTCCCCTATGACCTTAAATCTATACAATCCTAGCTTCACTCAAGAAAGCTCCTTATGAACACTAACAAGACCCAAGCAATGCTATTTGGCTCCACCACTAGTTTAAGATTGCATAACACCACTTTTACTGTTGAATGTCTGGATGGAACTCACCTCATTACAGTTCCTACATTTAAACACCTGAGGGTGACACCAGATGCCTCTCTAGGCTTTTCAGCACATATTTCTTCCACATGTAATGCAGTCAACACAAAGCTTGGACTCTCTTATAAAGTTAATGGTGGCCTGACATCTGCTGCCTGCATTGCCATTACCCATAGCATACTTCTGCCCACCCTGACATATGGGGTGGCGGACTTTCACCCTGCCTCTAAAACTACCCTCCATAGATGGGACATAGCATATAATAACATCTGAAGATTTGCCCTGGATACTAACAGGTTTACTCACAACTGTGATTTTTATGCCAGGCTAGGGTGGCTCCTTCCCTCAGAATTGAGGACAATTTCCTTGGGGAGTCTAACCTATGCAGTCATTAACAGACAGTCCCCAATGACCCTGTCTGTGCTTATAGGGTCTGACAATCACACTTACCTCATAGATTCAATGTCCCGGGGTCCTTGCTTGTACCTAAAATCAAGACCAACAATAGAAAACTGTCCTTTGCCTTTGATGGCCCCACTGTCTGGAACTCTATCCCTGCTGCTATCTGGCAGTGGGAGTACTGTCGTGCTTTTAAGTAAGCAATAAGACATGAGGGGTGTACATTAGACATTTCTAATGCACGGCCAGGGGCATAATGAGGCATGCCTTCAGCCACTGGCCATGGGTTAAAAATGTCTAATGCCCACCCCCAGGGTGTCTTATTGTGCTTATAAAATGGGACCCTGTTTTCACATTAATGTTACTATTGAAATTATAAAGTTAAAATGCTAAAAAGTTAACCATTGTATTTGTTTTTGACATAAAATAGTTCCTCCATCTGTATGATATTGATGCATTGTTGTTTGACATTAGGACTTTTGTTCTAAGTAGGCTTTCTTAGTTGTACTTTGTAGTTTTGAAAAGTATGGAGAGTGAGTGCATGGGTACAGGTTTGAGCCAGCAGGACTGCGATAATAGGTTTTTTTAATTGTTTTATTATGTGAAATGGACATAATGCAGGGATGTGGGGCATAACCAAGAACTAAGAAGGCTGGTGAGTGCCTGAAGAGAGATGCTGGTAAGTTTTTTCCCCTAAAAAAAAAAAATAAAGGTCTTGAAGCAGTGTGAGTGGGAACAAAAGCATCTGACTGACGGCAGCAGCGGTCATCGGGCGGGCGGGTACGGGACAAGCAAAAACAATGGCAGTAAGAAGACTGCCTGCTTTTTTTGAGTATGGCACACTGGTTTGGCTGCCCACCCCCTAGTAGAGATAACCAAGGGGGTGGACGGGAGAAAAGCTGTGAATTCTGCAGTGGACATGTGGCTCTTTACTTATTGCAAGAAGATTCCGGTTAGAAAAAAAAGCATCTGGCCATACTTCTACCCCCGCCACCAATACCTGTGGCCAGCATGATGTTGTAGTGAGCACTGTGCACCCATATTGGAGCACCCCCCAGCTGGGAGCAGAGAAATGAGGCAGCCTGGCGAGGTGCTGTTGTGAACTGTTTTTAAAAGAAAATGAAGTACCCTTGGCTGCACATTCCATACTTGTTACCTTGGTTACCTGCAAGCACAGCAGATCAGACTGCGCAATCTTCACTGAGCTACATAGGTGGTACAGCAGAAGTGAGACATGAGAAATACAAATAAATGTATCCTATGTGTTAGACTTCTGTTTACAACAAGTTGGCAAGTATGCTGTAACCAAAAGTCTGTTATGTATTTGTCCTCAATGTGATGAGGTACCTTTGGAAATGAGCCTCTGGCTCAAAGGTTGTAAACCGATGTACAAAATAAATAAAATAAAAATGGTTAGTGGTGGGCTTTTGATATTTCATAATTTTACATCAGTATTTCCTCAATAAGATTGCAGATAAAATGGAAGCAATTTTAAAAAGGAAAATTCTGTTTTAGAATTCTAAGCCTGAAAGCAGTGATCTCTTATGTCTCCAGCTGCAACTACTGCTGCACTTGTTATTAGCCATGCATTAGACACTTCTAATGCACAGCTAATAGCCAATCAGATCTCTGGAAAACCTAGACCCATTTTATAAAAAGGCTTATTGCTCTTACCTCTCCCAGACCACAGTATGCTCCTGCCCCTAGGCTGAAATGTTTTTTTTTTTCTCTTCTTTCCCCCCATCTGCTTTATGTCATTCCAGTTTTTACAGTGTCAAATTGAATATATACTCTATTATATCACTTAGTTCGGTTGTACTTTCTGCCTTATATTACTTCCAATAGCCTTCGTATGAAGTCTGAACTACTCATTGCTTAACCTGACACAAAATGTCCGCCCAGTAAATAATGAGTTAAATTTTCGTGTAAGCCAATTGCTGTTAGCATATTTTCATTTCAAGTGTTGTACTGTACACCATATTCTTATCAAATTAATTTTCATTACTTCATTTGTGTTGTTTTATGTTGTACTCTCCCAGGTCGTGCCTGAAAATAGGCAAGTGAGTAGATTCTGGAAACCCTGTGAATCAGGTGTTTAATTGGGGGGTGGAGCTGAGAGATGCTTAGTGCCTTCTGAAAATTAATTACTACAGGGTGTTTCGCTAGCAGCAACAAAGGGACATAAGGGGAAGAGGGGACACAATAAACACACAAACACACATACAGACAATACTATCCTCCCTCCTACCTGTCCACCCATCCACACGAGGCAAGTTCCACTTTTATAGTCTCTAGGGGGTGACTGACAGCAGATAGATACTTCCTGGGAGGGTTCACTGGAACACATAGAAACAGCTACAGGGCACAAGGGCAAATAAGCAAGGGTGTTCCTCTACTGAAGGAAAGCAGAGAAGGGAAGAAAGAAAGAGGGAGAGAGAGAGAAAAAGAAAGAGAGAGAAAGAGAGAGAAACAATACCCTAAAGCAGGAAAGACACTTATAGACATGATAGGAGTGGTGCAATGCAGTAGCTGTGAGGAGGCAGTCTTCAGGGAGGCATTCTGCGGGCTATCATGCTGTCCCATCTGTAGGCACCTCTCTGGGCTGAGGACAGAGGTTGCTCATCTCCAGGCCAAGTTGGCCAGGATTTGGGGGACCTCTTCCCCCACCCAGGGACCACCAAGTCTGCTCTCCCACTGCTTCAACTGTTGTCAAGGAAGAGGAGTGGCTGAATGATAGCAGGCTCAGGAATGGTGAGGGTGGTGGGGAAGAGACACATCCCTCCTACGGTTCCACTCTTTAACTCCTTTAACTCCTATGCTGCTCTGGCAAGGTGGGACTGTCCCAGAGAGGCACCCGCAGTGGTAACCAAGGATGATGTGGGGATCTTCCATGGCAGGGACCCCAGGGGGAGGAGGCAGAGAACCCCAGAGGAGGAAACAACTCCTTCTGGGGGACTCTATCATCAGGACTGTAGACTTGGAGCCAGGAGGGGAGGGAGTGAGGAAGGTCAAGTGCCCACCTGGCATCACAGCTTGGAGGGATGGACAGCACAACCTAAGGATCACTGGGGCAGCAGGATGGGAGGGTGAGCTAGATGTTATTGTCCACCTGGGGACAAATGACTTGGCAAGTGGTGAGGCTAGGATAGTGCAGGAGCAGTTCAGAGAGTTGGAGAGGGGTCTTAGGTGGCACGCTCTGTAACCTTTTCAGAGGTGTTACCCATTCAGGGCAAGGGAGAGAGCAGGGTACTCTGCACAAACAGATACAATGCATGGCTGAAGGACTGATGCGTAGCAGAAGGATTTGTCTTCATTGGGACTGGGGTGCCACCTGGAGGGATGCAGACCTGTACAGGGGCTATGGCCTGCATCTATCCAGGGGGAACCAGGATCCTCAGTAAGAGGTTTAAATGTTTCCTCAGCAAGCATTTAAACTAGCCAAGGGAGGTGACGGAAATAAGATGGGTGAAGCAAACAGACCCCCCCCCACAAAATGATACAGATGGCAGACAGGATCCTAACTTTGAGAAATCACCAAAGATAACCAAAGCCAAAATAGGTAAAAGTGCAGAGAAAAGGCAGAATGTGAGTAAGGACAAGAGGGGTATGGAGGAAAGACATGGGGATAGGAGTGAAGTTATTAGGAGAGGAGGCAGTAAAAGTTGGAAGGCTATGTGCACAAATGCCCGCAGTCTAGGAAACAAAATTCTGGAGCTAGTGGCCCTGATGGTTGAGACGGACCTGAACATTGTCACTGTTACTGAGACATGGTTCACGGGGAACCATGACTGAGATATGGCAATATCAGGTTACACTCTATTCAGGAGGGACAGGGTGGGTAAAAATGGAGGAGCAGTGGCTATCTATGTCAGGGAAGGAATTAGGGCAGCTGAGGTACAGGGAATGCAGGGAGAGATGGAGGCACTGTGGATCACCCTGGAGACAGGAAATGGCACTGCCATTCACACTGGTGTGATCTACAGACCTCCTGCACAAGGGGAAGAGCTGGATAGGGTACTTGTAAAAGTCATCCACAGAATAACAGCTAAAGGGGAGTTGCTGCTGGTAGGAAACTTCAGTCTGCCGGATGTGGATTGGAGCAACCAGGCTGCAGCCTCCGCCAGGAACAGAGACATCCCTGTAGGGGGAGTGCCTAAGACAGCCAATGATGGAGCCCAAATGGGAGGGAGCGACAGGGACAGAATTACAGATGTAAAAGTGGGGAGTCATCTGGGATCAAGCAATCACAGTACAATGCGGTTCAATGTGAGAACAGCAGAATAGTCAAACCATATGAAAGCAAGGGTCCTGGATTTCAGGTGGGCCGACTTTGCAAAGACGGGGGAACATCTTAGGAAATCACTGGCAGGGAGGGAGAAAGGGGGAGGTGGAGGAACAATGGGACAATTTAAAGGGAGCCATAGTGGAGGCAGCAAGCCATTATATTAGGCAAGTAAACAAAACAAAGAGACAGAAAAAACACTGTGGTTCTCAAAGGAAGTGGGCCGAGAAGGTAAGGGCGAAAAGGGTGGCATTCAGGAGGTACAAGGAAACACAGAGGGAAGAAGACAGGGAACTTTATCTGGAAAAGCAGAGGGAGGTGGGAAAAGCAGTCAGGTGTGCAAAGGCACAAACGGAAGAAAAAATAGCCCAAGGAGTAACAAAAGGGGACAGGAACTTTTTTCAGGTACGTTACTGAAAGGAAAGAGACTAATGGTGCGATTGTGAGACTAAAAAGGGAAGAAGGGAACTATGCAGAGGGGGACCAAGACAAAGCAGAAATCCTGAACAAGTATTTTTGATCAATATTCACAGAAGAAGGGGAAGGGGAGGGACCAAAGTTAGGTTATGGAAGCACCACTGGGAGGGAGGTGGACACCAGTCCATTTAAGAAGGAGAGAGTCTTAAAGGAACTTACTAATCTGAAAGTGGACAAGCCAATGGGGCCAGCTGGGATGCATCCCAGAGTATTAGGGGAACTCAGGGAGGTGCTAGCAGCACCACTGCAAGACCTACTCAACAGTTCACTGGAAACAGGTGTGGTACCAAAGGACTGGAGGAGAGCAAATGTAGTCTCTCTCTCCACAAAAGTGGGAGCAGCAAGGAGGCTGGCAATTCAGGCCAGTCAGCCTGACCTTGGTGGCGGGGAAACTAATGGAATCACTACTAAAAGAAAGGTTTGTGATATATCTCGAATTCAGTAGAGCACAGGATCTGAGGTAGCATGGATTCACAGTGGGAAGATCTTGTCAAACAAATCTGATAGATTTCTTTGACTAGTTGACTAGGGAGGTGGATCAGGAAGGGGCAGTGGATGTGGTCTACCTGGATTTCAGCAAGGCCTTTGACACCGTCCCACATAGAAGACTAGTAAACAAGCTGGGCAGCCTGGGAGTGGTAGGACACAGAGGGTGATGGTGAACTTAGTTCAATCGGAAGCGAGGGGGGTGACCAGCAGGGTTGATCAGTGCTTGGACCAGTCGTCTTTAATGACTTCATAAGCAAAATTGCAGAGGCACTGGAAGAGAAGGTGTGTCTCTTTGCAGACAAGACGAAGACCTGCAATAGGGTTGGTACTTCAGGAAGGGTAGAGAAAATGAGAAGGGACCTAAGCAAGCTTGAGGAGTAGTTAAGGGTGTGGCAGTTAAGATTCAATGCAAAGAAGTACGAGATCATGCACTTGGGGCAAAGAAATGCAGGCGAAGAGTACATGATGGGGGGAGATATTGACGGCCACCAAACAGGAAAGGGACTTGGGAGTAATCATATCTGAAGATCTAAAGGTTACCAAATAACGTGAGAAGGCAGTGAGGAGAGCCAGTGGAATGCTGAAGTGCATAGGGAGAGGTATTTCCAGCAGAAGGAAAGAGGTGGTGATGCCTCTGTGTAGAACATTGGTGAGACTTCATCTAGAGTACTCTGTCCGGTTCTGGAGGCCGCATCTCTGGAAGGACATAGAGCAGAAGCAGTTCAGAGAGGGGTGACAAAAATGGTGCTGGGGCTGCACCAAAAGTCATATGAGGGGAGACTTGAGGATCTCAATATGTATTCCCTGCAGGAGAGGAGAGAGGGGGGATATGATAGAGGCTTTCAAATTCCTCAAGGGTGTAAATAAGGTACAAGAGGGTAGCATCTTTCAAAAAAAAAAAAACAGAACAAGGGGCCATGATATGAAAATAGAGGGGGGTAGACTTAGGGGTAACATGAGAAAGTTTTTTTTTTTCATGGAAAGGGTGGTGGATCCATGGAACAGCCTCCTGGCAGAGGTTGTAGGGGAAAAATGGTAGAAGAATTCAAAAATGCATGGGACAGACATAAAGGAACTCTAGCAATAGGAAAGAGGGGGTAAGCCACAGATCATTTAGGGTCTGTGGTATATGAAACAGGTAGGGAAAATGGGCAGACTAGGTGGGCCAAGCGGTCCGTATCTGCCATCAAATTCTATGTTTCTGTGTTCCTATGTTACTGTCTAGTGCACTCATATGGTAAATAAAACTAAATAAAATATAAATAAATAGTGCTACCGCTATACCAAGAGGCTGGCTTGACTTGTCCAGTTTTTTGATGTTCATCGATGTAACATTTTATCCAATGGCAATATGGATGCCAGTCTGATTCTGAGTCCAGATTAGTGTGTTGTTCAGCTGCTAAATGCCTAAGGACACTAAGTCGCCATCTCTGAGGTCTCTGCGTCAGGCGTCCCCCCCTCCCCATCTGCTTACAGGACAGTGATAAGTGCTATTTCCCTTTTTCTGTTGATTACCACTTCTGAAATGAACATCCTGCTCCACATTTGAGTGGTTTCCTTTTGTGCAGTGAAGCAATTGCCACTGAAATGCATTGAGATTATGCAGTATCATGTAAGATAGCCTGCCAAAAACTGTGAAAAGAATGCACAGACTTGGCAAACAAAATGATATGTTTTTAAAGTGACTTGTTCTAATTTATTGGCATATAATGCAGAAAGCAAACTTCTCAAGCTGGTAGACACAAAATATGGGTCAGGATTCTCAAAAGGATCCATCTGACATTCAGCTTCCACTATTTTTACACAAAAAATGCATACCAACTGTTACATCACCTTTTACATGCTCTAACAGTGTCCAAAGTGCACGTAAATAAAAAACAGCTGCTGCAAAACAATATGAAAACAGAATTTCAGCATTTTTTTACTGCAAATCCTAACTTTTTGCTTCATGCATCTTTTGAAACTAGCAGAAGGGATGTGCTCAGATGCAGTCAGGCAGATGCAAATGCAGGGACAACATGCATTTGAATCCGTGTCTGCTCTTTTGGAAATCCTGTTCCCAGTATTTAATGGTGTCATTTTTGCAGTACACTCACTAGCCCACTCACTCACTTTTTATTATCTGCTAACTGGAATAAACTTATGAACTGTGGCATTTTGTTTTCATGATGGTCCCTGGGTGGAGGGGGGAGGCATCAGAGCAGTCACATCCAAATTTTCAACATTCAAGACACAAGACAAGAGCATAAGCAAAATTATACAAACGCTAAAAAAAAAAAATAAATACATTTCACAGATTTGGAGTCCATGAGATGAACAATCCATGAAGCAATACCAGGGGGCCACTGGGTGTGTACATAAATTAGATTTTGGCAGGTGCTTGTGAGGGTGTGTTTTAAGTTATTGGACCGGATTCTTGGTCACAAACCAGTGCTCAAAGACCATTGAGCCCATACTAAGGTTGCAGCCCCATTGAGTCATGATCAATGGGGATGCAAATTCTTTCCGAGTCCCACAGAGACAATTGGCGGGGGCTGGCAGTATAGCCTAGAGGTTAGCAGGTGATGTTAATTTCAGTTTAGGCTAACACTGATAACAACTGATCAAAGCGCAAAGCGGGTGATCGTTCAGGTGGAATTAAAAGAGCCACAACGATATTACAAATCTAGCAGGTGTTAATGAGCTGCATGAAAAGCCATAAAGAGCCGCTTGCGGCTTGCAAGCTGCGGCGTGAGTACCACTGGGTTAGAGTAACGAGCTGTGAATGAGCTTGTTGTATCTAGCATACCTGGGTTTGAGTCTCACAACCTCCACTTGCACACTATGTGACCCTGAGCAAGTCACTTAACCTCCCCAGTGCTCCCGGGTCACCCTTGAAAACAGACACTGTGCTTAGAGGGCCTTACCCAGTTATCAAAAGAATAAAAAAAAATTGTGAGTGCTGGGGTTGGGGTTGGGGTTGGGATTAGGGGGCAGGGCACAATGTTAATCAATGCTATTGTGAACTCATTGCAGCCCTCACAACACAGGTTGCAGCAGGCTCACTATGTTACCAACCCCCCTCCGAAAAACAGTGCTGCTGTGGGTGCACTATTGGAGCAGCTAGCTCCATCCTACAAATTAAATACAAAAACAGGGCCCCTAAATATAGCAGAACACCACAACAGACTCTGGAAAACTTCCTTCAGACAGATTTTATTTTAAAGTTCCAGAAAATGCAAAGTGCAAGTACAGATTTACAGCTCACCAAACTGGAGACTTTCCTAACCCTCCAGCAGCTTTGTGCCTCCTCGTTATGTTAGTCTGCTTTTAACTGCTGCAGCCCACTCACACCACTGTGAGCAGAGGTGCTGGTGTCCACTCCCCTGACAAAATGCTTTTGTGTAGCTTGAAGTGCTGGGGAGCTGATAGGTCAGGCATACTGCCTCTTGCTTAAATTATTTGCAATAAAGTAAGCCCTTTCTTGTTATTTTAACACTGGTGGTGTGTATGACTCACGCGGTTTTTTTGGTCCCATTTAAGGAGCTGGCCACTCCTGTCATGCACCCACATCCAGTCTGAGTGCCACTTGTTTTTTATGTTTCTATGTGTCCCTGGCCAGAGAATGCAGAAAGGAGAGGAGAAGAGGAGCACTGGGCACCAGGGATGGTGTGGGGGCACCTGCATCAGAAACTGGAGGGGGGGTAGTATTTGTATTTGTTATGAGGGGGGCAGACAGCAGCAACAGGTAGGCACCTTTATCAAGTACTGAGGGGGCTGCCGTAGTAAGGGGAGGACTGATCATGTGGTGGGGTTAGCAACAATAGGCATCATCAAGAGAGAGGTGGCAGAGGAAGGAGGTGGCACTGGGTGAATGGGCTGAGATTTTAATGAATGCCACTAGACACTGGAGAATGCATATAACATGATGGGGTGGAAAAGGGGTTGCCACTGCCTCTGGACACTAGGGATTGCTTGGAACAGGGAAGGATGGGGTGGAGGCCCGTACCACAGTCCCAGTACTACAGTATAGTGTTGGAACACATGCCAAGTGTTTGTCACATCACTGCATCTGTGATCACTCAAAAGAATGTTAGCAGCTACTATACCTGATAGCACCCACTAATACCTAGATTAGCAGTTTGCACTGTGTCACACTTGCAAGGGATCTCCACTCCCTGCAGTCTGAGATTGTTGTGCAGAACAATGATTTGGGGAAGCGATGTTTTGCACCACCCTGGAATGTGACTGGGATATCGGGCCCCAGGCAGTTTGTTCCATCTTTCTGAGGTTCACTTAAAGGCATTTTCTATTAGGGCAATTGCTAACCAGAGGGGGAGCAGAGCAATGAATGGGAAATATTTGGAGAATATTACCTCTGAAACCTGCCTCTCCCTACATGTGTAATTAGAAAGCTCGGAATAATGATGCATTAATTAGCACAATACTAGTGTAAGTAGGAATTATTCTACAACCACTTGTTGATACAGGTATCTTAGTCACTAACTGGTGCCTGCGGAGACAGGCACAGAATGGAAAACTGCAGTGTTCAACCCTTGACCTGCCTTCCCAAGAGTTTTCTGTGACCAAATTTTCCTGGATCTCCAAAGACATTACACAGAGTCGAGTCTTTGTTAGGCAGAGGTTATCCATGACATGGAATTCATTATCAGGCGCTACTAGGATTACATGCTCCCTTTTCCTGGTTTATAACTGTACTGGTGTTCATTTCATGTTGGGTTCTTTCTGGTATGTTATTCAAGCCCCAAGTTAGGACTCAATCCACAAACCGGGGATTTCTAATAGGAAAATCCTTTCATTATCAGCACTATTAATTATGATAGTTTCTAAGATTTCTGATGAGAACAGCAAAACAGAAAAAGTATGATTATCCCTTGGGAATTTTGCTTAAAGTGTAATCCAGTATCCAGGAAACCTTTTTAAAATATAATATTCAGACACTGTCAGGCGTATATGTAATTGATTTTCTGTAAAGTAAGTTCTGTCATTCTTTACTACTGGGGACATTTGCATGAAAACAAGATCTTTGTCCTCATGCTTCATCTAGTCCTGCTGTTCTCTCTACTGCACCCATCACTCTCTGCTTTTAACAGGGCTTACTTGCATCACTAGTTCTGTGATGGGCTTTGCTCCTCCCTGTGCTCTGGGTTCTCTGTCCCCTTGAAGACACACTTCCCTGTATCACTCTCTCAGCCCTTCCTGAGTTTTAATAGTCTTTCCAGGCAGCCATGAGATTTGGTTATCATGGGCCAGAAATGAGCAGAACAGCATGAGTATATGGTTGGACAAAACTGAACAATCATTGGGGAACCCAGGCAAACAGGAAACATTGAATCAGTGTACATTCAAGTCTATTGCAGAGCGGATCGCCTGTATACGCCACACAAGGTGACTTTGCAGTTGACCTACAATGCTTGTTCCAATACAGAACACTGTGTGTAAAGGGGCCTTAAAATTCCATGTTCCTGAATGGAGAGTTGATCCTTCTATAGAGTTTTCCATTGCCTATTTAACTTACTGTTCATTTTCAGGTAGTTAATTAGATACACTATGAGGGTTAAATTAACTGCAAGTTAAGGAAAGGAAAGGAAATAAATAATAATGACCAGTGAAGTAACTGATCAGATCACAGGATTTACATTCCAATATTTACAGTATTTAGCATATAGTGCTTTATAATGAGCAGTTTCAAGTAATATTTCCTTACATGTTTTTCAACATCTTCTTATGATCCTAAACAGAGCAAGAAATGTGTGTGAATTTGCAGCCACATACTGCAGTATTGTTTCTTTTTTCAGAAATATATTTTTTATCCCCCAATGATTCACATTTAACTGTAGCTGAATGAAAGTTAAAACTATAAACTGATTTTTATTGTTTTATAGTGTATAGTGGAGTGTTGTTCTGTATAGAATTGCATCCCTTTCAAAATGCTGTTAGAAAATGGGCTTTTAAAATACACAAACCTGATTGGCTGGCATTGGGTGCATTCATTTACACTGAGAGCCCTGCAAGTTAAAAGTGCCAGCCATGCCAACCCACCAAAGTATCATACAGCCCACCCTGCCTTCTGATTGGCAAAACTCCCTAATCAGTATAGCAACTGTCCGCTATTTGTTTTCCTCGCTATGCAAGAGATGCTTGTCCCCAGAGCTCCTGTACCAACCAAGCTCCCGGTCGACTTCTCCATTTAATACATTTAAAAAAAGAACCAGCAAACTCTCCACTGCAGTGTCCCAGAACAGGGCATCAAACTTGCATTTTCCCTGTAGCTGGCTGACACTGTAACTCCACCTACTATAGACGTCCTGACGCTGATCCATGGAACTAATAAAGGAACCACTGGCGAATGAGCTGTTGTTCCCTGCAAAGTACAATAAATGCCGCAAATTTAAATAGCATTACCAGCGCTGCTGTAATAAACTTTAAAATAACAATATTTTATAGCACTGTTGTCTCCTGAACTCCTTGGTCTCCACTTCCTGGTTTTACATACCAGCATCACGTGCCTAACAGACGCACATCCCAACTGGGGGAAAAAAAAAACAGAAAGAACAGAGACCTGTCTTTTTATAAGCATAAAAACAATCAAGAAGACTGATGGAGGATTTTATCAAAGAAACTCCATTGTGTTCTCTTAGAGGTGCTGGGGGGGAGGCAATAGATAGAAAGAGGGAATATTTTATCAAATAAACAGTATTTTTTACTTCTGTGATTTATTTTCAAAGTCATTTCCTATACTACTTTATTTCTTAATTCTAAGTGCAACAATACCCTCCAGGGTGAGCAGTATAGGCAATACCAGACATTCCAGGGACTATAAGGCCCTCCGCCTCTGGCAGCAGGCCTCATTATGCCCCTGGGCGGTCCGGTATTGCCCAATACCGCCCACCCTGTTGGTTATTATTGCTTGCTTGTACCACAGTTCAAAGGTCATGGAATGTGATTCTATCCTACTGTGGTAGAACAGCACTCTAGAGCCTCTAGAGACTGCATGAGTCAGTTTCATTTTGAAAGCAAAAGAACTCACAGAGACATATTTCACACAGTACTATACACTATAAAAAATACAGGATGAGCAACTCTATGCACAACCAGTGTGTTTTGTCACCACAGGGTTCTGTGGCAGAACACATAGAATAGTGGATGGGTGACCATCCACAACAAAGCTGTGTTTCCATCGAGGAAATTGATGACATCATAGAGACCTCGAGAGCGAAGCTCAAGAGGTCTCATTGATGTCATCAATTTCCGAGATGGAAAAAGGGCCTTAGTTGCGGATGGCAACCCATCTACTATTTTATATAGTATATGGTTAGGCCTTTTTACTTTTTACTTTTTTGCACCTCTTTTGTCCCCCGGTTCTTTGTTACCTCTTTGTTAGTTGCTGCAGCTCCCGTACTCACCTGCTTCTCCCCCGATACTCACTACAGCCTCTCTGCACTCCCACTCACTCTCATGTTTCCATTTTTCAGTTTTGGCTTTGCGCCTTTTTAAAATGAAATAAAAAAAACTTCTGTGACAAAGAGCCATGTGAGGGTCTTCATGTCAAATCTAGGAGGGTCTACTGATCGGCGGTCGCTAAATAGCACAGCCATGTTTCCGTTCTTTTCCCCATTTGTGCCAGCCGAGTTAGCCAACAAGGTGACAGTTCAAAGCTAAAAAGTTGTACTATCGACGTGACATCAGAACAATAGTACAACTTTTGTGACCTTTGAACTGTAGTATAACAAGATTTGGAAAGCCATTGTTTTCCATACACAATAAGCCTGACCATATACTATATACACTGGTTGTGCATAGTTGCCCATCCAGTATTCTCTATGTTTATATGGACAACATTCTGTACAATTCCTTTTATGGAATCTGGAATTTGGGGTTTTGACTGTCGCTGAATGGATTAAGAACTCTGACCAAGAGCTGCCGACCTATCAGAGCAGCACTAGGAGTTTGTAATGAACCTGGCTGATCATAACCCAAACTACTACTAGCTATGCTAGGGAAGCCACTTCTTTAGCCTATTGGTAGAGTTCTAGTCTTTCATATTTTTCAGCTCCACAGGTAGGCTTCTGTCTAGGGTGGAGTAAGTTTAACATTTGAAATATAGTTCATATGTAACTCGGTGACTGCCCAACGGCTGTGAAGACTACTGGCTTGTGCAGCCTTGCTATGTAATGTACTTTAAGTTCTGACTCTATCATGCAGTGACATACGCAGCACTCCAAATTCTTGGTTCCATAAACAGAACTGTATAGAATATTGTCTATATATGAAAACAATACAAAACACAATTTTTCACAATCATTTTTGTTGTTGTACAGTAACAGGTGTATCATTTTGAGGATATGGATATCATTTTTGAATATAGGATTATTACCATTACACATTAGAAATAGTTTCCTGTCCCTTTTGATTAGTTTCTGTGCAACTTATTCAGCGGAAAGCAATAGTAATTTTACCTCCTGTGGAAGCCAATAGGACAGGTGTGACGGAGCTGGCCATTGAGAAGCACTGTGGGTATCTCTTTCCAGTAGAGTAATGCTTTCACCTGTGAATGTGAGGATCACAGGCATCACATACTGAAAGCAGACACTGAGAACAGAGTAGATGTAGATAATGTTTGCTTGTCCCATATACAACATCTTATGAAGCACTGCTGCCATCTGCTGACTACCTGGTATTACAGCTCATTGAAGAGTCTGTTCATCCACAGTGCAGCTTCAGCAACTGATCCATACCTTCAGGAAGCAGCCTTAATTTTTTGATTGCTGAATATGTTTGCATGTATACAGATTCTGGATGTGCAGTATATATACTCCTGCAGCATTGTAAGGGTTACTAGAGACCCAACTGTTAGCTGTGTCTGACACAAAATACTGCCCAGTTTGTTTCTCCACCAAAAAGTCTTTACAAAACAACAGTATATAAACACATACACTGTGTGGCAATTGTTTAATAGGTTTTTAAACAATGTGTCAGTGTGGTCTAGTTGTTAAAGTGCACTGAACTCTGAAAGAGAAGATATTAGGTTCAAATCCCATCACAGACACTGTCTCACTCTGTGACCTTGAGGAAGTCACTTGACATCCCTCTGTGCAGTTCTTCCATCTGTAAATGGGATCATAGCAGGACCCACCAAAAAGGAGGTGTTGCAACTCAGTTGGGGTATCCTGAGCACATAAAATGCACTACACAAATATGTATTATAGGGGCATGGAAGCCCTATAGTTAGGGTTGAGTAGGGTCTTTAATGTTAACCCCCAAATTTGCACATAAATGTGCACTCCCCCGCTGGAGGTCTGTAGACCATGCTAATGTGAATAGAGGCTCCATTCCTTGTCTTTAGGGTGACTCGCAGTACCTCTGCTCCCCCCCATGTATTCTATGTAACTCTGTTGCTTTTATGCCTTCTCTCACATAAAGCACCACACACCCTCCTTTCCTTCCCACCCTGTCCCTCCTGAACAGAGTACAGCCTGGTATGGACATGTCCCAGTCATGGTTTCAAGGGAACTATGACTCAGTAATGGCCACAATAACCAGGTCAGCCTCTGTTATTATGGTCTCTAGTTCCAAAATCTTATATTCTAGACTTCTAGCATTCACATACAGCCTTCCAGGTTTTGTTACCACTCTGCTTGGTATGCCCCCCTTTCCTTTTGGCTCTCTCTCCTTCCCTCCCCTCCCCTCTCTTTTTAATATTTCTGTTCCCATTCCACCTTCATTTCCACTGCCCTGCTTCCTTTATTAATTTTCACCCTGAGGGATTCCATTCTCTCCATTTTCCCTATCTGAGGGGGAGGGCAGTTGCTGCTGCCCTGATTTCTTCTGCCACCCCCTTGGGTAGTTTAAATGTTAATCAAAGTAACATCCAAACAATCCACTGAGGACTACGGTTCCCCTCCTGGATGGATGGATGCAGGCCATCACTCCTGTAAAGGTCCTTATCTCTCCAGGTGGATCCTCTGTCTCCAATGTAGCTGAACTACTCCTCTCAGCACCATTCCTTCAACCAAGAGTTTCCTGAAATAAGTGGGTGGGTGGACTCTTGATGGCTGTTTTCAGGAGTTTAGAAAACTTTATTTTGGATCAGACTGAGGGAAAGGGTGTTACCCCCTCCCTTTCTCACTGCTATTGTCTTATATTAAATAAAGCAGCATACCACAATGGTAACTGAAGATATACCACTGCTACATCCTCTAACAACAGCAATGATTAAACTAAAGCAAGTGCTTTTTAGTATCAGGCCTGGGAGGACTGAGCATATATTTGGGGGGAAAAAGGAACACTCACATGCGGCAGAAACACCTTGGAGGCAACCTTGGCCCCAATTCTTGTCCCTTTTTTCCACCACATGCTGGACCATCTTCTACTTCCTTATTTCATATTATGTAAGTAAGGATTAACCCATAATAGAGCATGGGTTTACAAGAGAATTAATCCATGCCTGGGGGGGGGGTGCCAGGCGTGGATTAATTCTTGGGTCAACCCATGACTCAAGAGGAAAAAGGAACAGAAACAGAGAAGCCTGAAGGCCAAGGGGGATCGTGGTGGGACAGCATGGCCTGATGCAAGAGATTCCCTCGAAGTTCTACTGTTACGGTAAGGTCTTACGTAACTGTATTTTCTTACTTTGGGGATATCTCTTGCATCAGGCCACATCCATGAAACAAGCCCCCAGCAGTTCTGACAGGGAACCAGTATGGCCGGCTGGAGGCTATTGACCTAAGATAGGAGGTCTTGGAGCACAGCCAGGACAAAGCCTGCCCTACTTATAGCGGCAATGTCCAGACTGTAATGTTTACGAAAGTGTGGACAATACTCCAAGTTGCAGTAGCACAGATCTCTGTTCCTGAAACAAGCAACTGAAGTGGCCATGCCTCTGGTTGAATGACCACAAACAACGCCAGGAAGTTCCTAACCATACTTCCTATAGCAAACAGTAATACAATTAGCCAACCATTTGGACAGGCACTGTTTAGAAACTGGTACACCCTCTTTCCCTGGGGTGAAAGAAACAAACAGCTGCAAGGACTTCCTGCAGTTCTTCGTATGGTGTGTATAGTAGCACAAGATTCTAAGCACATCTAAAGTATGGAGCCATGATTCCCCTAGATCAGCATGCTCTTCATTATAGACAAGTAGGTGGATGGTTTGATTTAAGTGTAAGCACCCTCCAGGCTCTTACTAGTTAATTCTGGTTGCTAGGGGTAGCTAGGGAGAGAAAGAGGGCTCGGTGCCACTAGGTCTGGCATGTATGTTTGCTGGCAGCAAGGGGCCCCATCCTCAGGGGTGTATAGCGAGAGGGATTTTGGCACCAAAGGGGGAGCCAGAGAGACCCAGGGGAGAGAAAAGTCCTGGGGGTTTAGCCTGCAAGTTAGGCCAGAGGGCCACAGTGGGGCCGAGGTGGGCTGGTTGCCACCCCGTCCCTCCTCCCTCGAAGATCCGCGTATAAGAGGTGTGGCAGTTCAGGCCATGAGAGAGAAGGGGGAAAGATTGGAGCTGAAGGATTGGGACCTGTTGGTGCAGTTGGGAGCCGAAGCCTGAGAAGTGAAAGAATTATGAAGGCTGCCAAGTAAACTTCAGCACCTTGGTAGGGTAAGAACTAATGGGGCCCTCGTAATTTAAGTAGTCTCGCCCATGGGTGAGTGCAGACCGTGCAGTCAGAGTATGTCCTGTGGATGGGCCTGCTATGGCAAATGGAGCTGGGGCACAGTCCAGAGGTGGTAGTCTGGACTGTTGTGGACATAGTGGTGGCAACACTACCCCTTTCTCCTGGTCAGTGGCCACCACAGAGTTGGGACTCCTGAGCTGGGCAACCTGTGGAGGCAGGGAACGGTCCAGGCAGGGAATGGTTGGCTGGGACCCTGGTGGGGTGGCAGACTGTCCGTGTGCTCAGTGTGGCATGGCAATTAGTCTCCTGGGTGACGTCAGTCCAGAAATTGGAATCGCTGCAGGAGTGGAGGTGCTGTTTGTTTCCAGATCAGGATGCAGAATTCCCTGGAAAGCCATTCTAGGCATGTGGCTTCAGTGATTGGGTGTCTAGAAAGTCTTTGGTGGTTCTGTTCTTGCTAAAGAACACCAGTTTGACTGAGTTTAAGATCTTAAGGTGAAGGAAATGCTCCATAAAGTCTAAGGCAACTAGGGGTACCAGATTTTGGGATGCCAAAAAGAGAACACTAAGTCCCTTCCCCGATGAGCTCTTGTGCCAGACCCCAAGTAAATAGGTTTAAAGTCTCCACCGCCTTCACAGCTCATTTACAAGGAGGTCCTGGGTAGGAGAGTATAAAAAAATTATAAAAATAATAATAATACAAGAGGTTAGAGTGGGTACAAGAAGAATATTTGACAGCTGGAAAAGAGGACATGTCCTCGTAAAAGAGGACATCTGGTAACCCTAAAGGCAACCACCCATGGTGAAAGTGTATGTGAAGGCCAAGTTTGGAAATGGGATTGGTACAGTAGAAATGCCTCGTGCTGTCATGGTCCCTAGTGAATGCCTAGTGTTTTAGAGTAAAGGAATGGAAAGTGAGCCAAAGAGGCCCGTGTAAGGATTTGGACTGAGAGACGGGAATTGGAATGGAAGTGTTGCTAGGTACAAGTTACCGCTAGGTGTGGCCTGGTTTGGCCCGCTGTATTGCTGCTGCCACGCATGTCGCCTTGAGGGAATTACTGCTTGAAATAATTCAGTCTGCTGGCAAAAGAGACTGTTACAGGAAAACGAAGGTGTGTGCCTGTGGATGCCCCCACCATATGTGTTACCTCCACACTCCATGGAGTGGTTCATTAACTTTCTTGTTCATTAAACCTGTTTGTTGCATTTTGAATCCAGCGTGGACAGTGGATTTAATCAATTTGATCTGTGCATTTTGTCCCTGCTAACTACTCTTGCCCCTGCAGCTCACCATTTGCATCTAAGAAGTGTTCCTGCTCCCTTCACAAGTGAAGTCAGTTCGCTGCCATCAGAAGGACCAGGTAATGAGCACATTTCTTACTGTCTTTGGACTGTGTTGCTTGGGTTGTACAGTGCCCCCCCCCCCACCTTTACCATCCGGATACCCCTAGACAGGTGGGGGGGGTCTTACATAAGGTAAACTCAGACACCACCTTAGGAAGAAACTTAGGATTTGAATGCAAAGACACCGTCTTTGTGGAAAACTAAAGAAGGAGGCTCACAGATCAGAGCCCAAAGCTCACAAATCCTTCAAGCAGAAGTAATAGCAACTAAAAATAATGCTTTCCATGACCGAAAGCATAGCTTGCATGTCTTGGCTGGCTCAGAAACAGCCAAAGCAAGATCACCAGCACAAAATTCAAGCCCCAAGATGGGACTAGATCATGGATGAAAGGCTTCAGATGAAGAATGCCTCTCAAAAAAAAAAAGGTACAGGACACCTATAGTTGTGCCATCGTACGGTCATCAACAAGCACATGGAAGGCTGAAATGGCTGACAGGTGTACCTTAATGGAGGAGTACTGCAGGCTGGAATCTGAAAGGGATAGCAACTATCCCAGAATCTGATTCACTGGACAAGTGGAAGGGTCCAAATGATGGGAAGCCACCCATGGAGCAAAGTGCTTACACTTCATGGAATAAGTGGGCCTGATGGAGTGCTTCCTAGTGGCCCCCAGAACATCAGTTACCTTTTGGAACACCCCAAATCTAGCCATGGCAATATCTATAGGAGCCATGTATGCAGATGCACTGACTTGAGGTCCAAATGGACCAGGCTGTCCTGCTCCTGTGAGAGCAAGCCTTTGCCCAGGAGCAGGGGCATCAGTGGTTCTACCACCAGCTGCTGCAGCAAGGAGAACCAGATCTGATGAGGCCAGAAGGGGCTAATCATGATCAGAGGGTCCCTTCCATCTGGAGAATGATTAGCACCTTCTGAAGCAGAGGAAAGAGAGGAAAGGTGTAGAGGGATCTTCCCTTTCAAGAGAAGAGACCACGTGTCTCGCTAGAAAACTCCAGGCCCAGGAGCTAGCAGAAACATGGCAGTTTTGCATTGAGTCAGGGTGCAAAAAAGGTTCAATTCTGGATGTCTCCAGCTGTCAAACAGGTCTTCTACAACCAAGGTCAGCAGCTCCCATTCATACATCTCAGACTGCAACCGGCTTAGCCTGTCCACCAGGACATTATGGATGCCTGGAACATGGATGGCCAACAGTTCTAGACCATGTTCTAGAGCCCAGTACTAGACCCTAGAGTGGGTACGAATGGGTCCCCCCCTTGTTTGTAGATGTAGTGGACTACACTGATGTTGTCCAATGGCACTAGCAGAGGACCCAGGGACAGATGGGTCTGGAATGCTTGTAAAGCATACAGGATAGCTCTCGTCTCCTAGGATGTTGATGTGGAGGGTATCCTCCACTCCGGACCATGTCTGTTGAGTCTGGTGAGGTTCCAGATGGGTCCCCTGGCCCAACCTCAATGCTTCTGTGGTAAGAAGCTGCTGAGGGGAAGGAATGAGGAAGGGAACCCCTTTCAACAGGTTGCTGGGTTCCATCGAACCACAACTGCACCTTTTTGACTGGGGGAGGGACTAGAACCTGCTGTTCTAGGTCATCAGTGCGCTGATTTCACTAGACCCTCAATGTCTGCTGAGGGATCCTGATGAGCAGCCTGGCTAGAGGAGCCATGACAAAGGCTGCAGCCAACAGGCCCAAGAGCCTGTAGAAAGGCTCTGGCAGGAAGATATCTGTTGTTGTACGGCAGCTAGGCCTAAGCCACCAGGCAGGCCTCCCCATCCTGGGCAGGAAAGCCAAACCCTGAGTCATATCCAGTACTGCTCCTATGTACAATAGGTGCTGACAGGGGGTCAAGACTGACTTAGGAAGATTGACAGTGGTCCCCAGAGCATGGAACATTTGTCTGGCATGTGCCAGAGGCTGGAGCCGGTGCCCCTTGGGCTGTGCTGTGAGTAATCAACTGTTCAGATAAGGGAAGACAAGGAGTCCCTCCTTCCTAAGGGCGACTGCCACCCCCACCAAGCATTTGGGAAAAACCCAAGGCGCAGGGGAAAAGCCAATAAGCAATGTTGGGAACTGGCAGTGCTCCCCCTGGAGCCAAAACCTGAGGTACAGCTAGTGGGGGGTAGGTAGGGGCCTACACATCCAGGGAGCACATCCAATCTCCCAGGCATAAAAATGGAGCAGCAGGCCCAGTAGGGTCACCACTTGCAACTTTAGGTATGAGATATAAAACTACATGTATCTGAGACCCAGGATGGGTTGTAAATCCCCAGTGGATTTGGGGACCAGAAAGACATGGTAGTAAACCCCCTGCACCTTTGAGCCTCAGGCTCTGATTCTCTGGCCTGCATGGGCAGCAATGTGCAACTATTTCCCCACAGCATTGAAAGAAGGTCTGGAGAGAAGCCTTACAAAACTGGAAGTATATCTGGAGTAGGGTTGTCAGAACAGGTTCGGCAAAGATTCGAACCCTCCTCGAACCCTGGTGTTCGAGTTCTAACTTAGAACTCGAACACTAAACGGTTCGCAAAAGGGTTTGAATCGCCGCGAGATGCGAGACGACGTGGGGTCGAGTAAGCAACGCGAGCAGCGGGATCTGTGGGGGTATTTAAAGAGATGCGCCACGAGGAGGAGCGCCATTTGACTGAGGATCATCGCAGACAGAGGCAGCAGCAGCAGGCAGCACCAGCAAACTGTAGCAAAAGCGGTTAGAGCGTCCACTACTCTTGTCCAGTCATGGCCACTTCTTCTCCTGTGAGACCGAGAACAAGAAAAAAAGCTAAAAATCGGGGGGGGGGGAGACTGGGAGTGGGACTAGGGGCCGGTTCAGGACAGAAGGAGGGAATCGGGAGGGATTAATCAAGATTGGGGGAAGGGACTGGGGAATAGGGAGGGATTGATGAGACCAATATCAGGAGGACTGGAGGAGGACTCGGAGAGAGACTAAAAAAAAAATAAGAAGACTGAAGATTATAAGAACCTTTGTGAATGTGAAATGTGATTATTTGAAACTGCAGCACACTGCACACTCAGCAGCTGCCAGCAACAAGCATACAAGGGGGCAAAAGGCAACAAATCTTTCTGAACCCTAGTGTGTGTTCACAGAGAGAAGCCCAGTGTGTGCCCTTGACTGCACTGTACTGTACCCCTACCCAGTGTGTGTTACAGAGAGAAGCCCAGTGGCCAGTTGTGTGGTGGCATTAACCTTACATGACAGAAACGTAGGGGGCAAAAAGGCAAACAAATCTTTCTGAAGTAACCCTAGTGTGTGTGTCAGAGAGAAGCCCAGTGTGTGCCTCTTTGACTGCACTGTACTGTACCCTACCCAGTGTGTTACAGAGAGAAGCCCAGTGGCCAGTTGTGTGGTGGCATTAACCTTACATGACAGAAATGTAGGGGGCCAAAAAAAGGCAAATACATCTTTCTGAAGTAACCCTAGTGTGTGTGTCACAGAGAGAAGCCCAGTGTGTGCCCCTTGACTGCACTGTACTGTACCCTACCCAGTGTGTGTTACAGAGAGAAGCCCAGTGGCCAGTTGGCTGTGGGTGGCATTAACCTTACATGAAGACAGAAACGCAGAAATATAATTCTCATTCCCTGGTTTGCATATGTGACTGGCTCCTGTGGTCAGCCCATCACCCTGCTGCTGTGTGCCTTTGACTGCACTGTACCCTACCCAGTGTGTGTGTTACAGAGAGAAGCCCAGTGGCCAGTTGTGTGGTGGCATTAACCTTACATGACAGAAACGTAGAAATATAATTCTCATTCCCTGGTTTAGTGATGTGACTCCGCCTCCTGTGGTCAGCCCGGCTACTCCCCATGTCTGTGTGCCCTTGACTGCACTGTACCCTACCCAGTGTGTGTGTTACAGAGAGAAGCCCAGTGGCCAGTTGTGTGGTGGCATTAACCTTACATGACAGAAACGTAGAAATATAATTCTCATTCCCTGGTTGCGTATGTGACTCCGTCTCCTGTGGTCAGCCCATCACCCTGCTGCTGTGTGCCCTTTCACTGCACTGTACCCTACCCAGTGTGTGTTACAGAGAGAAGCCCAGTGGCCAGTTGTGTGGTGGCATTAACCTTACATGACAGAAACGTAGAAATATAATTCTCATTCCCTGGTTTACGATGTGACTGCCTCCTGTGGTCAGCCCATCACCCTGCTGCTGTGTGCCTTTGACTGCACTGTACCCTACCCAGTGTGTGTGTTACAGAGAGAAGCCCAGTGGCCGGTTGTGTGGTGGCATTAACCTTACATGACAGAAACGTGAGAAATATAATTCTCATTCCTGGGTTGCGTGTGGACTGCCTCCTGTGGTCAGCCCATCACCCTGCTGCTGTGTGCCCCTTGACTGCACTGTACCCTACCCAGTGTGTGTTACAGAGAGAAGCCCAGTGGCCAGTTGTGTGGTGGCATTAACCTTACATGACAGAAACATAGAAATATAATTCTCATTCCCTGGCTGCGAGTAGTGACTCCGTGCTCCTGTGGTCAGCCCATCACCCTGCTGCTGTGTGCCCTTTGATTGCTATGTGTATGCCTATGCCCAGCAGCCCAATCATTCTGTAAGCCTTGAACCTGGGATCCTTTAGTAGCCAGCGATTACAGATCACATTGCTTTGTTACACAGGAATTGTTTGGGTGTTGGTGTGTTCACTGCAGTATACTGGACTGGTAGTACTGGTACTTACTGTCTGTTATGGCTGACACCAACATAGATGAAGCATTTAGTGCTGGTGTTGGAGCAGGTGTTGGTGGTAGTGGTAATCCTGGTGCTAACAGAAATAACCAAAATGTTTCACGTGATAAAATTCAACAAACAGCAAAAAGCAACAGTGAAGTGTGGTAAAGGGGACCTTTTAAGAAAACCTGTACAGCTGCTGGGGTCACGCAGAGAGCACCATAAGGTATGCCATTCATGCCGTTAAGATCCTGTGACTAGCAGCAATAATGCAAGTGACAGTGAGTCTCTCTCTGACTCAGACAGTAGCTCTTGTCTCAGTCCCACACTGTTGTGTCTCGTGACAAATCATTACTTCCTCAACAAAGTGAAATGAGCAAGTCTGCTGACAATGAATCAGGTAGTGCACTTGCAAATACATCCAGCACTGTTGGCAATGAAAAGGACATATCCATTGAATCCACCACTTCTGTGTTGGCCAGCAATGAAAATCCATCAGAGTCTTCTGTCCACTCTTCTAGCACCAAGGAGCATGTCCCAGGTTCTGTTAGGACAGGTGAAAAGACACAAACAGTCTTTAGCTATCTTCCTAGCACTCGAACAAAATCTGTCACATCTGAGGTGTGGAATTATTTCTCAGTCAGTAAAACTGATCCATGCAGAGCAATTTGTTCCCTGTGTAAACAGAGTGTAAGCCGTGGTAAAGTTGTGTCATGCCTTGGCACTACAGCTCTTAAACGCCATCTGAAAAAGCATTCGGTTTTGCTTGATCATCCAAAACCAAAACCCATGTCCTCCATCTTCCAGACCGCACGTGAGAAGGGTCAGGATCAGGAATCTGAAATGGATACTGAATTGTCTGAACTTGATGCGGGCAGAACCACTGCCAGCCCTAGGATCACTGTTACCACCAATGCCAGCACCATTAGTACCAATTGCACATCCAGTGATGGCACTGAATGTATAAGTCCTAGTCCACCATCTCTGCGTCCATCTGCCCATCGAAGCACGGTGTATAATAAACCAGCAGGGACATGTTGCAAACAGCTAACACTGTCTCAGACATTTGAAAGGAAGAATACCTTTACTAGAAATCATCCAAAGACCCTTCATCTTAATCACCGAATTGGTGAACTGTTAGCCGGGAGCCCTTCTCCCATACTCTTTGGTAGATCATGAGGATTTTAGGGAGCTCATGACATTAGCAAAGCCTCGTTACAATGTTCCTCATCGAAGGTACTTTTCCTATGTTGAAATACCAAACATTTATCAGGCTTTAAAAGCGACAGTGATGCTTGCACTTAAAACTGCAGAGGGTGGGGTTATTCATGTCACAACAGATATGTGGACCAGCACTCAAAACATAGATTACATGTCCCTTACCGCTCATTGGGTCACGTTTTCTTGTGCTTCTTCAAAAACAAAGACACCTCAAAGATGGCGCTGCTGCATATAAAGAAGTTTGGGCAAAGTCATACTGCTGCAAACATCTTGCAGGAACTAAATGACCTCCTTGACGAATGGGTTTATTCTCACGGTCTAAAATGTGGGCTTCATAGTAAGTGACAATGGAGCCAACATCTAAAAGCAATACAGGATGGAGGATTTCTGCATGCTTCTTGCTTTGCACATTGCTTACACTTAATTGCCACGGATTTCTCAGCAGCGAAACACAAGTGGATGGTATGATTGCTGTTTGCAAAAAATTGTGACTCACTTTTCACATTCAACCAAGGCTATCGGACATTGTCCGAACTACAAAAAACAAGCTGCCCCAGCAAAAGCTGATTCAAAATGTTTCACCGTTGGAACTCAACGCTTTATATGCTGCAAGCGCCTCTTGGAGCAAAGCAAGCTGTACATGAGTACTGCTCCAGTTACATTATTGGAGATGGCATTATGCTGTCTGTGCTGCAGTGGAAATTAATGGAGACAGTGTGCTGTATCCTAGCTCCTTTGAGACAGCTACAAGGGACATGTCTTCTGAAGGTGCATCTGTGAGTCAGGTTATCCCACTCATAATGCTCATTTCACATCATCTTAGTGTTCTAAATCTACAAATAGAAAAAGACAGATCTGAAGCGCAGACAACATGTCGCCTATATCATGGGAATCTCGTAAAGAGAATGAGCGAGTGCTTCAAAACCAATGACAAATTAGTTGCAATGACGAAATCAAGACACTACATCCTTGCAACTCTCTTAGATCCCAGGTTCAAGGCTATACATCTTCCAAAAACAGATGATATAGAGCAGTACAAATGTATGTTGCTAGATGAGCTGCAGCACTCACAGGAGTCAAACACAGACACGCACAGTACCATCAGGTTGTCATCACCACAACATGCAGGTTCATCTTCACAAAGGGATACAGAACTGGAAAAGTCACCAAACATTAACAGTAGTTGTTCCACAACTGCCACTTCGTCAGCCCTTAGTAGCAAGCTAAATCTGTGGCAAAACCTTTTCCCAAATTGCTGCCATACCAGCTGCTTCTACTGATTCCTTTTCTGAGCGGTCTCTGTCCAACATGGTAGACAGTTACCTGCAAGAACTGCCTATTCCTATTGATGCATGCCCTTTTGAATACTGGAGATCAAAAAAGTCAATTTGGACAGAGCTGTATGATGAAGCCTGTAAATATATTGGTTGTCCTGTAACAAGTGTCTCTTCAGAATGCATGTTTAGTACAGCTGGCAATATTGTGACAGACACCAGAAATAGGTTGCTGCCAGAAATGTACACACGTTAACTTTTATTAAAGTTAATAAGTCAAGATTTTCGTATCCCTACAAGAGTATACAAACTGATCCTGAAGTGATTGATGTTGTGGATGTTGATGGTGATGATGACAACTCAGATGGTGGTGGCTGGTAAAAATACTGTGTGGGACGGAGTCTCTCTGCACCAAAAAGGAAACTTTTACAGACTGTGATGACTTTGGTTGTTGTCTCTCTCCTTTCTCGATCTACTACCTTGGACTATATACCCCCCAAAACTTTCACCATTTCATGGCAAACTGCTTTGTAGCTAGGGTCTAAACTAAAGTCAACAAGTTTTATATACAGGGCAATTTTAACATCAGTGGGAACAGGCCCAAATTTGGCATAAAAGGGACACTGTCACGTCAATCCTTTCTGTATCATATTATTTATAGTTAAAGTGCAAACATAAATTTTTGGATTTACCTTCTGTGACTTTGTGGTGCATCAGCATGGGCTGGGACAGGAGACGGTCTATTTTTCAATTTTAAAGAGGACAAAACAATGAGTTCTAATTGGTAGCTGTTTATTATTTTTCAATTACAGAAATGTTAGCCATAAACGAAAAATGGATGCTAGTACATGGGTGAGGGTTGTGGGTTGGTTTTAACATGGGTGTAAGGGTGGCATGGTGCTACTACACAGATGAGGTGGTGGAAGAAAAGTGGAATGGGTGATGGGGTGAAAGGTGGGTGTTGTTTTAGTTCTTTCATTTACAGATTAGTGATCAGCTGGGGATGGTGAGGAAAAAATGATGACAGACCGAACCTACTGTACACATAATATATATTCTTATTAAATACATTGCAAACTGCTGCCACCTAGCACAATTGTCCTGTCCCTTTAAAAAAGAATAAAGGAATCCGAAATAAAGAAAATCTGCATCAGCAGTTTTCACAGAATGTGACGTATCATAGTGTTTTGCTTTATAAGTAGTGATAATTTGATACATAATGGGGTTGACAGGCGCTGTCCTTAAACATCACATGCCAACTGCTGCAGCTACATAAATGCTCCTTAGTATGTGGTGAGGAAACCACTGTTTTATTTATGTGACTGAAATACAGATTTTATTGAAGTATCAGCTGCAAAAATGCATCATCTTAGAATTTTTTGTATGTATTACTTCAATTTGCCAACAAAAATGTTGGTATATGTATGCATTACCTTAGAAAATTGCATGCATTTTGCCAGCAACAATGACTGGCATATTTTTTTTATTAAGAACAAAAAGACACAGCACCAACACTTCCAAAAATATACTGTATTGTGCGTTTTAACTGATAGCATCACAGTACAGAAATGCCATGCAGGACAAAACAGTTTAAACAGACAAAAGGACCTTTTGTCTGTTTAAACTGTTTTGTCCTGCATGGCGTTTCTGTACTGTGATGCTATCAGTTAAAACGCATAATACAGTATTTTTGGAAGTGTTGATGCTGTGTCTTTGTTCTTGGTGCTCAGCTTTCACACAGGCACAATTTAGGATTGGAGCAGCCTTCTTGTGGTTTCTGCAAATATTTTTTATTCCAATGTCTTGACTGAATATGTTATGACATAATATGTTTTGTGACAGTTCCACATGTTGCTGCTGTAGTACTTGGCTTGACTTTGTTATAAAAGCTTTCTTTTAAACATAGCAACTTTTGATTCACTCATTTAAAACAGAAAGCAGCAAATAGCTGAAATTAGGTAATATCAGTTATTTTTCTCCTAATTCATGACGATGAGTATATATAGCTGAGTACATAAATGGCTAATGTGCCTCTTTCTTTCACTAAGGAACTATGATGCAGCTGCAGCAGGAAAACTTTTAACATATGGGTGGGTGGGTGGGCCTGTTACATATTAAGTTGCTGACTTTAGCAAACAGAAGAAACTATAGATAAACCTAGTTGTATTCCTATCAATGTCACACAAGATAATTTCTCTCCCCTTATTTTGAACAGTTTTCCTTTACATGTATTTTATTACTATCTTCGTTACTGGCAGCACAATAAAAAAATAGGGTTCAAGTTCTAAAAAGTTCTAAAAAAGATTAGAACACTAGAACTTTTTCAAAAGTTCTAGACTAGAACTAGAACCCAGAACTTCAGAGGGTTCTGACAACCCTAATCTGGAGGCCACCACAGAAGTTGTACAGGGTGGCCTTGTTCTAATGTCTATAGGACTCATGTGTCTGTGGTAATCCTCACCACCTGTCCCAGTGCAGGGAAAGCCAACCCCATACATCTGCTCATATGGGCAGGGCTGTGGTTGCCTTGCTTGTACCCAGAAGGACGGTTCCCAGCATGGGCCTATAGAGGGCATGACTAGGGGCACTCATTGGCTGAATGTAGCATAAGTAGAAGAGAAACCGTAGGGTCCTACCCGAGGCCAGTTGGGCAGGTAGAATACCCTGCACATCTGCCCTGAAGAGATCGAAGCCTCTCAGAATGGTTTGGACTGTCTCATCAAGGGCAACTACAAATACCCTAAGTGAAGGATGCCAAAGCAGGAAGGTGCCAAACCATAGCAGCTCTGGCGGAAGCAGCAGCGGCGACATAGACAGACCGTAGAAGATGCTTTCCGATGTTGGCACTAGTGTAGAGGACCCAAAGCAAGTCCTGCCACTGAGGATCCTGCGGGAGGGCCAAGCATAGCGGCTTTGGCCCAGCTCAGAGGTTAGTTTCTGAAACTGGACTAAGAGGGCAATGCAGTGTAAAGCCAGCTCAGCAGAGGCAAAGGCCATTTCCCCCAAAAGGTCCCGCCCACTGGACTCCTTATTTGGGGGCAGTGAGCAAAGATGTATGCAGGACACCTTCTCTGGAAGGCTTCCCTGAGGAAGCCTGGTAGAGAGTTTTCCCCACCCTGAACATGGTAGGGAGCATGAGTGGATTGTACCAAATGGCCATAGAGGCATTCTCCCAGGCAGAGCAGAGAGGGAGGGAACAGAGGGGAGAATATGGCAGTCCTGCATCCTTAGCCAGAGCCCTCATGGGCATATCTTGCTCCTAGGCACCACCCCCATTGTGAGCACGGAGATGAAGCACCCCCATAGCCATATGAAGCTGTGACAGCACGGAGATGAAGGGGGGCGATGAGTGGGAACCTCGGTATAAGCTGAGCTGAGGCCATGCCCCTGGAGAAGTCTGTGGAGGTAGATCCTGAGGGGGCTCCCAGCCCCACCAGCCCTCACCCCAGGCAGGAAGGTACCCATCCTCAGCCCCTGGCCCTTAAGGGCATACAGGGGACAGCGACGACCAGAAGTAAAGAGGGTTCATCACTAAGACAGGTGCCAGCGGGGAGGTGGAGGCTGTGCTAGACAGCCCTGACATCCGCAGACCCAGTTGCAGAGACTCCAGAAGGAGTTGGATAGTGTGCTGGAGACTCCACTAGGTCAGGATCTTGCCAGTGCACCTGGCAGTAGCTGGAGGCAGGGTGTGATCCGTGGAGTCAATGGGGCAGCCTAAAACAGCCGGGGCCTCTGCTCTAACTGCCCTGAGGCTGCAACAGGGGAAGTTGGGTCTCCGGAGATGCCAGAATGGCTAACATAGTTGGTAGGGAAGGTGACTTTCCCTATGTAACAAGCTGGTGCCAGCTGAAGTAGTACTGGTGCAACTCCCTGCCCGCAGTCCCTAGTGAACAGGGGTCTAAGAGGTAGAGGTAGAAAATGCAGCAGGGGTATAAAGAGGCCTGACACATGTGGGATTGGCGAGTTCACACTGGCTGATTCAGTACCAGTGGACTTCCCTGCCCACTGCCCCAGAGGAAGAGAGGAGTTAGAGAGCAAGAGAGGAGTGGGATCATGGTGAAAGGAGGCCAACACCAACAAGCCCCCACTGGCCGAATTTTTAGAGGGCCGAATGGGGCACCAGCTGAAGGCCACCCTGAGGAGATGAGGGTGTGGGTGGCATGGCAAGGTACACATGGGCCATAGGACTGGCGGCCCAAACTGCCAGAGCCGTACCTTGTGACTGTCTTGAAAGATGTTGGATGGCAGCAAGCAGTGTGGCCTGGAGGGCTATGATGATGACACAGCTGGTGCCATATAAGGAAGCGGTAACCAAGAAGGCACCCAGGGAAGGGGAAGCCCACTCCCAGAGCTAGAGAAGAGCCTGAACCACCCATCAGGTCCTTGTAGCCTAGAGAGGCCAAGGAGAGGGTCGTCACCCTGTGGGAGCTCTTTTGATGTTGCCCCCTCCCCGGACAGGAGATTCTTTGCTTGCTTGTGCACCAGTCATCTGGATAGCAGATCCATTGGAAGCTGTTAGATTTCCAGGAAAGATGGCAGTCCTAACCAACATAGGCTGGCCCCAGACAGTCCACAGTTCTCCCCAGGAAAAGAAGAAGCAGAAGCAGGGGACATGTTTTGGGGTTTTGAAAAGTTTAACAATGAAAAACACACTGAGAAAAAAAGAATAGAAAATAAATTGTAAATTAGAAAAGTAAACGCTAAACTGAAGCCTGCAGTGTCTCCATGGAGTCTGAAGTGTGATGGTTGATGGTGGGAAAAGAACTAAGGATGGCACGGGGCCGCCCACATTTATATTTGAAGGAGGATGTCAGTGAGTGACAGCATCATGGGCAGCCCCCTTGTAGAATGCTAGCTATAAAATGCTTCCATGTGCTACTAATGTCTGGCGTCTATAGTTCCATAGGTGTGGCCTGATGCAACAGATATCCCCAAAGTAAGATATGCATTTTCCTTTTTTGTTAGGGATGGGTTGTGTTGTGTTTGTAGCCTAGAGGTGGCTGGAGTGACTGTTGCTGTTGACTACTGCAGTTATTGTGTGAAGCCTGAAAGTAGTCCTCACAGAGTAACTGCAAAGTAATTGCATAAAAGGCCTCTTCCACATTCCATAGACTCATTTATAGTAACACCAGGAATTCTGTCCTGACTATATCAGGCAGTCTTAAAAAATGGGAGGAAAAGGAAAACTTCGGGCATGGTTGTAATTAATCTGAAGCAGAAAATTACCTGTTTTTGTATTATTTTTTATTTGACACAAGAATATAAATGATGATGGATTCAGCATTAATAAAGATCCTGCAGCAACAGGACCCTTAGACTTTTGCATGGAGCAGAACCAATCAAACATAATGTAATACATTTGCATCACAACCAAAATTAATTGCACTACAGCCCACTACCAACAGTTACCATGTTCAGTTCAAGATAACAGAAACAAAAGTTTTGTGCCCTCTTGCTGACAGCCTGTCCCCTTTTAGTCTGTCCCCATTCAATATTGCCACAGGACCTTTTTATAAATCCTGGGTCAAACACTGCCTGTCTACTTTGGGGCCCATGTTCTGGGGCTACTTTTATTGACCATTATTCTAAATCCATTGTTAACTGGTTTACAAATGCAACACTGTTGGGTAATTTACTGTATTATGGCACTGTCCTGCTTACAAATGCATCTTGTGTATATTATCTCAATAAACATTGAATTAAAGAAACTGCTAGAAAAAACAATAAAATATTATAGGCATGTTGCTGTGTGTGTGCATGCATGTGTGTGTGCGTGTGCATGTGTGTTGTTCATGCAGTAATTGAACAGTGACTGTGAGATGATTGATTTGCAGCACTGTTGAATAGCATTGCTGGGGATGGGCAGCGGCAGCAGGTAACAAAGTACTATGCAGCTGATGGAGGTCTTGGGCTTGGCATAATATTTTCCTGGTTAAGAAACTTCCTTTCTTGCTAATTTCATTTTCATAGTCTTTAGGCAGCATGAAATAGCTTCTGCCTATTGTCATTATGAGCACTATTTTGTGCAGATTTTAAAGATTATTGTTATGTTTAGTATGTGTGTGTCAGTTGTGAAGTCTGAGTAGGGACAGTCACATGGATAGCAAAATGTAGTACCTGTTGAAGAGATTGCTTACAGGGAAGACAATCAATTAAAACAATAAACAATTATTAAAAATAACCCAGTCTTTTCCCCACCCAAAATTAATTTATTACTTAGCAGATCCAGAACCCAGTGAGCTGAAGATTACAGTGATGTGGAACCCATTGACATCAGTTGAGCTGAAGACTACAATGATGTGGAACCCAGTGACATCAGTTGAGCTGAAGACTACAGTGACGTGGAACCCAGTGACATCAGTTGAGCTGAAGACTACAGTGACGTGGAACCCAGTGACATCAGCTGAGCTGAAGACTACAATGATATGGAACCCAGTGACATCAGTTGAGCGGAAGCCTACAATGATGTGGAACCCAGTGACATCAGTTGAGAGGAAGACTACAATGATGTGGAACCCAGTGACATCAGTTGAGCGGAAGACTACAATGATGTGGAACCCAGTGACATCAATTGAGCTGAAGACTACAGTGATGTGGAACCCAGTGACATCAGTTGAGCAGAAGATTACAGTGCTGTGGAACCCAGTGACATCAATTGAGCTGAAAGACTGCAATGATGTGGAACCCAGTGACATCAGTTGAGCTGAAGACTAAAATGATGTGAAACCCAGTGACATCAGTTGAGCTGAAGATTACAATGACGTGGAACCCAGTGACATCAGTTGAGCTGAAGACTACAGTGACATGGAACCCAGTGACATCAGTTGAGCTGAAGACTACAATGACATGGAACCCAGTGACATCAGTTGAGCTGAAGACTACAATGATGTGGAACCCAGTGACATCAGTTGAGTAGAAGACTACAGTGATGTGGAACCCAGTGACATCAATTGAGCTGAAGACTACGATGATGTGGAACCCAGTGAAATCAGTTGAGCTGAAGATTACAGTGTCCATCTTGTGGATCAGCTCACTCAATAGTGCTTCACCTGGTAAAAGATTGATTGATTGATTGATCAGCTAAGCCGATGTCACTGTGTTCCACATCATTGTAGTCTTCTGCTCAAGTGATGTCACTGGGTTTCACATCATTGTAGTCTACAGCTCAGCTGATGTCACTGGGTTCCACATCACTCTAGTCTTGAGCTCAACTGATGTCACTGGGTTCCACATCACTGTAATCTTCCACTCAACTGATGTCACTGGGTTCCACATCATATGAACATACAAACATACAAAGAAGCCAGCAGAAGAAGGCCATTTGGTCTATCAAGTCTGCTCACATTGCAGGGTCCACAGCTTGAGCTAATGTCCCTGCCCTCTCTCCCCACTCCTCCCATCCTCTCTACCCATGATCCTTACCTTCCCCCATGCCTATCCCAGCCTCTCTTAAAGCTGCCCACTGTCTTCAACGAGATTACCTCTTCCAGCAGTGCATTCCAAGTGTCCACCACCCTCTCTGTGAAGAAGTGTTTCCTGACCTCCCTCCTAAACCTCTCACCCTCCAGCTTGAGACAGTACCCCCTCGTGTTATGGTTGCCACTCAGCTTAAAGAGTCTCTCCTTACCAACCTTATTTATCCCTGTCAGGTACTTGAAGGTCCCAATCATGTCCCCTCTCTGTCTTTCTCTCCTGTCTTCCAGGGAGTACATGTTCAGTGCCCTCAACCTCTCCTCATATCTCTTACACTGTTGACACAGTATGATCTTTGTAGCCCTCCTCTGGACCTTCTCCAGCAGATTAATGTCCTTTTTGAGATGTGGGCACCAGTACTGAACTCCATACTCTAGATGTGGCCTTACCAATGACCTGTACAAGGACATTATAATCTCCTCTCTCCTACTACTGATCCCCCTAGATATACATCTCAGCATCTTGTATGCCTTTGCTGCTGCTTTCTTGCATTGTGTGGAGTGCCTCCGGTCACTAGTGATCATCACTCCCAGTTCCTTCTCCTCATCTGATGCAGATACTAGGACTACACCCAGGTAGTACTCTGTCCAATATGCATAGCTTTGCATTTCTTGGCATTGAAGCCAAGCTGCCTGACCCTGGACCACCTCCCCAGCTTTTCCAGATCTTCTTGTAAGTCCTGTATCCCTTCCGCTGTGTCCACTCTCTTGCAGAACTTGGTGTCATCTGTGAATAGGCACATTTTGCCCTTAATGCCATCACCAATGTCATTGATGAAGACACTGAACAACACTGGCTCCAGTAGGACCCCACTGGTTACCTCTCTGGTGCCAGATAACCTCCCCCCACAACCACCCTCTGGGCTCTGTTCTTCAGTCAGTTTTCCACCCATCTGGCCATCTTTTCCCCAACCCCAAGATCCACCAATGTCCTGATCAACCTTTTGTGGGGCACAGAATCAAAGGCCTTGCTGAAATCAAGATAGAGGATGTCTACCACTTGGTCCCTGTCTACTGTCTTCATGGCACAGTCAAAGAAGTCAATCAGATTCATTTGACACAATCTCCCCCCCCATGAACCCATGCTGCCTCGCAACCTGGAGACCATGCTCCTCTAGATATTCCACCAACCTTTCCTTTAGTATGGTCTCCATGAGGTTGCCCACAATGGAGGTCACACTGACTGGTCTGTAATTCCCAGGGTCATTCTTGGGACCACTTTTGTCGAAGGGCACTACATGTGCTGTTCTCCAGTCCTACGGTATCACACCTGACTCTAGTGAACTATTAAATAGGTCTGCCAGCGGCCCTGCCAGCTCTTCAGCCAGTTCCTTTAGTACCCTTGCATGAACTGTGTCTGGGCCTGGTGATTTGTCCACCTTCAATGCCAGCAGCCCCTCCCTCACTCTGTCCTTCTCTAGCACTACATCTGTGTTCCCTTCTCTCCCTACTCCTCTTTTCCCTCCTGAAGGCACTGGCCTGTCCTTCTCCCCAGTGAAGACAGAACAGAAGTATTCATTTTGTATCTCTGCTTTTTCCCCATTATCCTCCACCCACTCAACCCCTTTCTTGAACCTAAAAATCCCTTTCTTCTTATCTCTTTTCTCACTTATATAGCAAAAGAAAGCCTTCTCCCCTTCTTAATTCCTTCAGCTATCTGCAGCTCCTTCTGTGCCTTTGCTTGCCAGATTTCCTTACTTGCTTCACTAGCCAGCCTTAGCTAAATTTCCCTATCCATCTCTCTCTCTTGGTCCTCCTGAATTTTCTATAGGCCAACTTCTTTTGCCTTACTGCCTGGGCAACCCCAGAACTGAACCAGCTGGGCTCTTTGGCTCTTGTGTTGTTCCCCTTGAGCCTAATGCACTCATCTGTAGCAACCAGTATTCCTTCCTTAATGATGGACCAGCTTTGGTCCACCCCCATATCTGTTTGATGTCCACCAGATGGCTCCTTAGCACTTCACCCATTTTACTGAAGTCTGCACTCCTGAAATCCAAGATTTTGGTCTTATTCGGGATGCTTCCCCTGCCCATATCCAAATGGAACCACACTGTATAATGATCACTTCCACCCAGTGGCTCCCTGGCCATTATTTCCTGTACATGCTTCCCACTTCTGACCACCAGATCAAGAATTGCCTCAGCTCTTGTTGGTTCAGTGATGCCCTGAGTCAGGAACCCAATCTGCTGTCCATCCAGGATCACCTGACTCCTAGCACGTGTTGTGGAGGGTATGCTCCAGTCCACCTTGGGCAGGTTGAAGTCCCCCACAATTACCATCTACCCTTTTCCCACAGCTTCCAATATTTGTCAGCTCAGTTCCCTGTCCCTCTCCTCATCATGATTGGGTGGTCTATAAACCACCCCAACCTCACCTTTCTCCCTCTATTGGATCTTAACTGAACCCATAATGCCTCCACCTCCCCTTCCTGTGACTCCTCCCTTGTGCAAGTTATTCCCTCACTGATATAAACTGCCACCCCTCCCCCCCTTCCTGACTACTCCATCCCTCCTGTAAAGTTTATATCCAGGGATCGCAAGGTCCCAGTCATGGTGTGATGTTGCCCAAGTCTCGGTTACTGCAGTTATGTCCACCCTCCTGTCTGCTAATAGTGCCTGCAAGTCGTCCATCTTGTTTCCAAGACTCCGCACATTCAGAGACACCACCCTACACCTAGAATCTGACCTTCTTTCTCTTCTCTCTATTCTTCTACTCACATTTATTCCCTCTGTGTGCACCTCTCCATGTACCCTTGTTATGTGTTCCTCACTCTCTCCACCCATTGCTAACTTGATAATAATAATAATCACTGTAGTCTTCGGTTCAACTGATGTCACTGGGTTTCACTTAACTGTAGTCTTCAGCTCAAGTGATGTCACTGGGTTCCACATCACTGTAGTCTTCAACTCAACTGATGTCACTGGGTTCTGGATCTGCTAAGTAATTAAAAAATTAATTTTGGTTGGGGAAAAGCTGGATTAATATGGAGCCCTAAATAAGGAAACAATAGGACTATTTCAAAAACAAACACACAAAATAATACATAGGGGTGATTAAAAGAGATTTTACACATGCCCAAATTTACAATTATATTGAAAAACGTTTAAATAACATAGTTTATGTTCCCTTTAAATCGTTCAACCAATGAAGGATTTGCATACCCACAATTTTTCAAACTTATTTTTTATCCTTTACAATATACATATGTGGACTGGAGAGTTACACAAATGAAACAAATTGGAAATTGTCAGCCGTCAGATATTGTTTACACATACTATTCTTTTTGCAAACTGCTTTTGCACCTCATGCATGTCTTGCCAACTATAATGGGTCAGTAAATGAAAGGGTTGGGAAGGCTTTTAACAAAAGGATACACTGTCATATACTGGTACAGTTTTCTGTGGCTGTCACTGATGACATAAGCTGATGGCTCACTGCCACCTTCTGCTGGTGATTAAGCAGATTGTCCGTCAGTAGTGCTTTACGAACCAGTACAATAAGGAACATTACTGAGGCATTTCTCAGAATCTTTTGCACTTTGTTCAATAGAAACATCTGATTGTTGTCATGTATACTCTTTGTGCAGATTTTTAAAGAGCTAGTGTACTGCCTGGAACAGGAACAGCTTACCACCATTGGTCTAGCTCGTGACAGCGTAGCCTGGTTTGAAAGTTACCTGCATAACCGTACACAGCAGGTGAAGATTGGTAACACCCTCTCGGATAGCAGACCTGTCCTATCTGGAGTTCCTCAAGGGTCCATCTTGGGCCATCTTTTATTTAGCATTTTCCTCAAAAACCTTCCTTACGCCTGTCAGGGTCGCATCCTTTTATATGCTGACGATGTGGTCCCGTTTACCAGAGATCCAGACCCTAAAGTTCTTGAATCTAGGCTACAGAGTAATTTCGTAGTCATACAAAGATGGTTCCATAAGCACAAGTTAGTTATGAATTACAACAAGACTAAAACTATGCTGTTCTCCAGCTCCCAAAATAGGCACAGGACTTACTCTCTTTCTATCACCAATGAAGAGGGCTCTCCCCTGGAGCTAGTTCAGCTCTTTAAATATCTGGGCATTACTATTGACACTACGATGACCTATGTCTATCACATGGACAACATTGCTAAGGCTGTTAACACCCCATTGGGCTACTTTATAGGCATAAGCAATGTTTGACCCCAGAGGCTCTTAACCTGGCCATTCAAAGCTCTCTTGTCTCGCTTTTTGATTACAGCTTACTAATCTATGGATCAGCTACTGAAACAACTCTTCGCCACATCATAGTTGCACTCAACAAAGCATGCCGGCTCCTTACTGGCTCAGCCTGTCTGTCCCATGCCTGCGACATGTACGCTCAGGCTAACTGGCTCCAATTCAAAGGTAGACTCATGTACCAAACATGTTTACTGTCCAAAAAAGTAAGCTTAGGCAAAATGCCCCCAGGAGCGCAAAAGCTTATTACCCCCACTATCGACCGTCATTGCACCAGAAGCTCTACTAGCCAGATTTTTAATATACCCCGCTGTCGCACTTCTCTGTGACAAAGGTCCTTTTATTACCATGCCCCGCTATGGGTGAACTCACTGCACCATGACATCACTTCAGCATCCAACTTGGGCTCCTTCAAGGTTAAACTTAAGCAACAGCTAGTTGATGATGCCAGTTGTGACTGCTTCCAATAAACTTCCTTCTTGTGACCAGCACTTATTCTAACCTAATGCTATCCTAACCTTATGCATAACTGTTCTCAGCATGTAAATAACTGTTCTAAGTTGCTAATCATTCTCCTTCACATTTTCTCAATCCCTTCCACTCTTTCCCCTCACCCCTCTATGGCTTTCCCCAACCCCCTACCCCCGTTATATCTCCTGAGTTCCCTTGTTCACTTTAAAATGTTTTGTTCCATACCTTCTCGCCTCTGATGAGGCCCCTGGGCTGATGCCATCCCTTACCTTGTTGATTATTAGATATTAGGCTGGGTCTGTTCTCATTTTCCTGTAAAAGGTCATTTCATAAGACTCCACCCCCTCTAATACAATCCTTTGAGTTCCAGGTTTTAATCAAATATGCACCATGGCATACATTGTACAGTGCTACATGTATTGGAACTTCTCTAGTTATACACTCTTGTAATGTCTTGTATAATTCCTTGTTTTGTTTGTTCTTCATCTCAGACTTTGCCAATATGTACTGTCCATCTGACGTGGAACCTATGAACCTATGAAATGATCTTGTTCTCAAAGGTGTTATCCGAAATTTCAATAAATAAAATAAATTAATTGTCATTTTCAGACACAGCCATCTATCACTTCTTATATCTGAAGCATTTTTTATTTTCTGTTTGCTAACTAGATTTTCCACCTGGCAGTACTGGTCTAATATGTGAAAGACAAAGAACTTCTGTGTGCAAACACTGAGGCAAGGGTTACCCCAAAGGGCATTTGGCTGGGAAGCCAAGTTTCAAGAAAATACAAAATCACACATGCCCCCACAATGCAAAGCATTATGGGCTGCATATGCAAATCACCACAGAATGTTATGCTAGTCCAACTTTAAACAGAATTGCATGGTGCCGAAAGGCCTCTCACACAGTTTGCAAAGGGTGCTAACAGAAGACATAGACACGTGTTTCGTCCTACCAGGACTCATCAGTATGCCTCGTCTGTTTGACACCCCAGTGGAATGGACCAGCTACCCTTAAGGCAGTGTGCCTTGGATATATTGTGGTGAACCCATTAAAATAAAAAACTATTTAAAAGACAAAGAACCTGTGCAAATACGTGTCTATGTCTTCTCCAAGGTTTTTAATGCCTCCCTAAAATTGGGTGTGTTCCCAGATGCCTGGAAATCCACCCTGGTTACACCAGTTTTCAAATCCGGGGATAAAACACTCACCACTAATTATAGGCCAATATCCATCCTACCACCCCTCTCCAAAGCTCTAGAGAAAATAGTCTCTGAACAACTTACTGACTTCCTGGACAGTCACCAAGTACTCTGCAGCAATCAGCATGGTTTCCACAAAAAACACTCTACCATAATCGTACTGGTGGACTACACTGCTCAGCTCTACAACGCCTTTGACCTAGGGATGGCAGTGGGGTCAGTCTTCACTGACCTTACAAAAGCATTTGACTCAATTAATCACCAGCTATTACTAAATACACTGCTGTCCATGGGACTGGCCCCTGATACAGTCACCTGGTTTCATAGCTATCAGACACAAAGAACTCAACGCGTTAGAATCAGTGACTCACTCTCTGACCCTAAGGTAGTGGCCCTTGGAGTACCGCAAGGGTCTATACTTGGACTGCTCCATTTCAGCCTGTTCATTAACCACCTCCCTGAAGCTTGCCTGGCTAGCATAATTTTATATGCAAATGATGCTGTTATATCGGTCCCAGGTAGGGACCACTTGACCATTGAGGAAGGCCTACTCGATAGTTTCCACACACTTGAAACCTGGTTCTCTCAACATAAACTGCTACTAAATGATAAAAAAAACAAAAGCATGCTGTTCTCAGTCCCACAGAACAAAAGGAATTGTGGCCCCCTTCGAATTCTGAACCAAAAGGGCGTCACACTTGAACAAGTCTCCTCGTTTAAATATCTGGGTGTTTACCTAGATGACACTCAATTTCTCCCGCCACATTGATCAAGTTGTCAAAACCACCAACATGAAACTGGGCATCCTCTACAGAAACAAGCACTCAGTGACACCTGTGGCCCTCAAATTTGCCACAGGCAGCACAGTATTATCATCTGTTGATTATGGCTTACCAATATACATCACAGGATCAGACACTGCCCTAAACAGAATACAAAAACTCCTGAATAGGGCTTGTCGTCTGGCACTTGGGGCAGATCGATGGACTCACACCTGTGCACTCTACTCTGAGACGGACTGGCTCCCACTGTACCTAAGAGCCCAATACCAAACATGCCTGATCGTAAAAAAAAAAAAGCACAAATAGGTCTCATGCCGGAATCCATAAGCAGTCTGTTCAAGAAGGCTGTGCACACTAAACAAACAAGAAATGTGACAAAAGGAGGACTACAAGTCCCTTTCAAGTGCACATCACTGGCCCAAAAATCCATTACTTTTGAGGGACCCAAATGGTTTAATGAGCTGCCCGAAACACTGACAGGAAACACAAAGCTGAGTCTGTTCAAAAGAAGGCTACGGTCCTACCTTAAGAATGTAACCACCTGTAATTGTGCAAGAAAATAATTTGGCATATTCCTCCTGCCTTGTCCCATGCCTCCTCACCTCTTTCCCTCCCCACTTCCACCCCTTCTTCAACTTACAACCCTCCTACACCACCTTTCCCCTTTACTCCTGTCCCACACCACCTCTAGCTACTTTGACAACGCCAGTCTGGCTGCTTACCTTTTCCCCCATCATTCCCAAAGCTTAACACTGACCTATTATTTACATGTCTCACTAACTTGATGTAATGTAATTTACTCTACTTTTAAGATGTACCTGAAACTAGCAAGTCTTATACCTCATGTGCCATTTTAATGATGTTCATGATGCCTACCATGTTTTCCTTTTTTCACTGTGATCTTAATTTGTACTTATTGTATTGCATTTGTATTGCTCTGTTTTGTACCTGACTTGGAACTTTTGAAAATGAGTCTTTGACTCAAAGGTATTAATCCCAATCAAAATAAATAAATAAATGGAATTAAATAATATAATGCAAAATGGTACTGAGTACTTAGGCGTTCCTCCGCACCTATTGAACTCTGATAAATGGCAATACATAATTGTTGTCATGTGTACTCTTATTTATTCATTTGTTTATTTATTTACTGGATTTTAGTAACGGATAGGCCCACTGAGACAATGTCCCTTTTTCAGGCGTGACCTGGGATTAATTACAAGATGCCAGAGGTGGAGAAACATAGACAACTGTAGTATACAGATGTAATCAATTAAACACAGGGACAGGTTTCAAGCTCAGTACTGATTTGTGGACTTCCTTGAGTTTGGGACAGTTGCCGCTCATCCTCATCACTTGCCCACTTGATCTTCAGTCAGGCAGAGTCGACCATTGAGGTCGGAGTTATTTAAATCTGGACTACACCAAAGCGTCTTTTGAAGTGTGTGCTGGGACGCTCAGTGTTCTGTGTTACAAGCTGTCAGCGAGTCTTCAGTGAGGAAGTGAGCCATTCGGTCTCAGGATTGATTTACGGACTTGCTTGAGTCTGTTCTTCAGTCAGGAGGAGTCCCATGTTGTGGTGGAGTTAATTAAATTTGTTTCTGCTTATATTAAAATTAACATGTAGATCCTCAAGTGGCCCATTCACGTGAAGGACTGTATGAGCAAAGGACAGCTGTCTGCCTTGAGTCTGCTGGAGTCAGCCAGTAGACAGCCAGTTGGCCGAGCAGTTTGCTCACCCATACACATAGTGTGTTATCAGTATAGGACAGTGTCTTTATATGCTTGTTTCAATCCTTTCGTTATTATGTATTTGTATAACTGCTAAAATTCTTGTAGTTTATACTGTTTAATATATTGTGCGTGGGAGTGAATGGAAGGGAAGGGGGGGTTTACTTGGAGAACTGTGGTGGTGGGGGGGTGGTTGTTGTTTGGGCTAAGCCAGTGCATACATAACAGGCAACTGCCTGCAAAAAAGGGGGGTTGTAGCAATACCCTTTCTAGGGTGGGAGTAATCTACTGTTGTGACTGAGAGAAAGGAAGGTGGTGGGAGAAAGCTACATGGGAAGATCAAAGGAGTTGTAGTTGTTGTTGGGGTTAGGATAGACTATTACTCTTAAGGGATTGTTAGGTTGGTTTGGTAGGGTGGTTCCACTGGGGGTAGTTTGGGGGGGGGGCATATGTTATACGGGGAGGAGGGATTTTTCTTGGTTTTGTTGTACTGTTGTATTATTAATATTAATAATGTTAATTTCAAAAGAAAAAAGGACAGACTATTACAAACATTCACTATCCTGTAAAAAAAGGGTAATGCAACAAGATCCTGTATAGGGCGTGCTTATATTACCAGTGAGTGTGTGGGAGCAGAAGGGTGAGGGTGAAAGCTCTGTTTATATTTTCTGTACTGTTCTATACTATTTCAGTTTGTTTTAATACTATTTATCTTGTTGTGAGGAGACAGTGGAAGGGAAGGAGGAAGGGGGAAGCTGCAAAGGGTGGACTGAGGGAAGTTACTGTGTGACCTAATTGTTGTTCTACACTACAGAAAGCATATTCTTCTCAATCTAGAGTAGGGTTAAAGAGGGTTCAAAGAAAACAAACTAAACTAAACAGGGTAGAAAATAAATATGTTGGGAGTGATGCAGTGCAGTGGCTGTGGGGCGGCAGTTTTCAGGGAAACTTGGAGACTGAGGTGCTGCCCCATCTGTGTGCATCTCTCTGGGCTGAGGAGGAAGGGTTGCTTGACTCAAAACCGAACTGTCTGGGATTCAGACAGCCTTCTCTCCTACCCAGAAACTGCCGAGTCCACCACTGCTGCCTCAAAGGTTGCCAAGGAGGAGGGTTGACTGGACTATGCTGGGCTCTGAAAGGGTGGGCGAGGTGAGTCAGAGGCATGGGAGGTTGGGGGGACAACTGGAATATATGGGGGTGGAACCAAAAATGGTGATATGGATCACAAACTGGATAAAGGGATGGCAGCAATGGGTGGTGGGGGGTGACCTCTCGTCACCGAGATCGGTGACGAGCGGAGTACCACAGGGATTGGTACTGGGACCAGTGCTGTTTGGAATTTTTATTGCAGATATCTCACACAGGATCCAGAGCAAGATCAGTCTGTTCACAGATGATGCCAAGATGGGAGCTGTGGTTGATGACACGGAGGGGTGGAAGGGGTTGCGGGAGGACCTGACTAAGCTGCAGGAGTGGGCAGAAACATGGCAGTTGGGGTTCAATGCCAAGAAGTCCAAGGTTCTGTACTTCAGAGCCAGGAACCAGGGAAGGGATTCTCACTTGAATAGGGTACAGTTGGGGAGCTCCACAGAGGAGAAGGACCTAGAAGTGATCATTACAGGGAGCATGAACAACTCTGCTCAGTGCAAGAAGGTGGCAGCAAAAGCCGACAAAATGCTGGGGTGTATTGCAAGAGGGATCTCCTCCAGAAGGAGGGAGGTTATCCTGCCCCTGTATGGGTCATTGGTCATGACCCACCTGGAGTACTTCATGCAGTACTGGTGTCCATTCCTGAAGAAGGACATTAGATTGTTGAAGGGGTGCAGCAAAGAGCCACAAAGATGATCCAGGGATTGGAGACCAAGCCCTACAAGGACAGGCTGGGAGAGCTGAATATGTATTCACTGGAGTAGAAGAGGGATGGGGGGATATGATCGAGACCTTTAAGTATCTGAAGTGGATAAACAAGACCAACACAGAAGGGATTTTTCAGATGAGAAGGGGGAGGGACATGAGAGGGCATGGACTGAGATTGGAGGGGGGAAGATTCAAGAGGGAGATGAGGAGACATTTTTTCACAGAAAGATAGGTGGACAAATGGAACACCTTACCAGATGAGATAGTGTCCTGTAAGATGGTGGGCAGTTTCAAGAGGGGTTTAGACAGGGGAAGGGGATGGGGAAGGGATACTGAGAAGGGGGGGTGGAAGGTGCAGCTGCAAGAGGAAACCTATCCTGGTAGGAGACTCCATTGTGAGGGGGGTGGATTTGAGGACAGAAAGGGAGGGGGTGAGGGAGGCTAAGTGCCTACCAAGCTCAACAACATGGAGGGTTGGGAAGTATATCCTAGGGATCGCTAGGGCAACAGGAAGGGAGGGAAAGCTAGATGTCATTGTCCACTTAGGGACTATGACCTGGCTAGGAAACGCAATGTATGTCTTAATGTGACGAAGTACCTTTGTAAACAAGCCTCTGGCTCAAAGGTTGTAAACTGATTCTTAAATAAATAAAAAAAAAAAAAAAAAATAGGAAAGTGAATAGTGTAGTCCAGAAGAATTTCAGGGAGTTGGGAAGGGGTCTTAGATGGGTATCCTGCTCAGTGACCTTTTCTGAGGTATTGCCTGCCTATGACAGGGAGGACAGAGTACTCCATACCAAGAGTTTTAACTTATGGTTAAGAATATGGTGTAGGGAGAAGGATTTCAGTTATATTAGGGACTGGGGTCACACCTGGAGGGATAAGGGTCTATACAAGGGAGATAGATTACATCCGTCTGGGAGGGGGACTGCAGTCCTCAGTGAAAAGTTTAAATTCTACATTGACTAGCATTTAAACTAGCCAAGGAGGTGGCAGTAGGAAGCAGGATGATGTTAACTGTCTCCTTCAAGCTATAGTAATCAGTAGGAAGAACGCTAAGGGAAGAACATCCCCATGGATACCTAATAACATGCAGAACAAAATGGCAGAACTAAAGAAGGATGAGAATGAAGGCACAAGGGATGAGGACAGCAGGCGTATGGGAAGGAGTGGAGCTGCTGGGAAGGGTGACAACAGTCTTTGGAAGGTCATGTGTGCAAATGCTAGATGTCTGGGTAATAAGATCCCGGACCTAGTGGCCATGATGGTAGAGGCTGACCTTGACATTGTTGCAATTACTGACTCATAGTGCAATGAGATCCATGACTGGGATGTGGTTATACCAGGTTATTCTCTGTTCAGAAAGGACAGAGTGGGTAAGAAAGGGGAAGGAGTGGCTCTTTACATAAGGGATAGCATTAAAGCAACAAAGAAACAGGGAAAACAGGAAGCAGCTGAGGTATTGTGGGTTACGCCGGAGATGGAGAGTGGAGAGACTATTCGCACTGGCGTGATCTACAGCCCTCCAGCACAGGGAGATATAGATTGATAAAGTCCTGATGGAAGATATCTTAAAGAAGAAATTTCTTCATACTTACCATAACTTTCTTTACTGTTAGCTCTAATATTGTCAATGAGTAATCATAACAACTGGGTATAGTGCACCCCTACCAGGGGAATGGCACAGCCCACACTTTAGAATGTTGGGCACACGAGGATTCCAAGCAGCAGCAACTCCCCAGCCACTACTGACCTTGCAGTGCCATAGTAGCTACACATTTGCTCTATATTATAACCAACTACTTGTATGCAACAATTCTTAGTACTGTAAATAAATGCTGTCTTACCTTCTTAGCAGACATTGAGAAAGACAATGCTCTCCATTGGACATAAGGTTTAGATAATGCAGTCTTCCCTGCAGGAAAGGACAATCAGGCAGCAAAGTACGCTCCATGCTAGTCACAAATCAGGGGAACTGAGTCTGACTACACAATGAGGCATAACTTCCAGGCAACACTGCATTCAGTGAGACTACCTGCAACAAGGAACAAATGTCTTAAAGATATAATGAAACCTGTTAACATGCAGTCACAGACTGATTAAAAAACTTTATATGAATACAATGCAGCAGAATAGAGAGATGTCTGAAAATACAAATAGGACATACCTCCTAGCATACCAGATAAGATTTTCACTCAGGAGATGGGCTTCTGGGTGGGCCGCACTGGCAATGTTGGAGCTAACAGAAAAGGAAATTATGAAAATATGAAAAAAGTTCTTCTTTCTGTAGAACTTCACATTGTCAATGGGTAATCATAACAACTGGGTTCTAAGAAACAGTACCCAGAAAAAACGGGAAGGGGGCAAATATTATTCCATATGCCAGAGGCAAGCACTAAGAATTACTTGCGAACTGCTGCCTGTAGCACTCTGCGACCAAAATCTGCATCAGCAGAACTCTTAATATCCAGTTTGTAATGTTTGTGAATGTGTGGATGGAAGACCACATAGCTGCCTTACATAGCTCTAAAACCAAGGCTTCGCCGCTCTCTACCCAGGAAGTTGCCATAGCCCTGGTGGAGTGAGCCTTGATGAGAGCTGGAGATCTCTTCTTTGCCATAACATAGGCCTTAGCGACGCAAGTCTGCATCCACCTAGCTAGGATGCCCTTAGATGCTTTTTGACCCTGCTTGGCTGCTCCAAAAAGGACAAACAGACTCTCTGACTTTTGGAACTCAGCCATCCGTTTAAGATAGATCCTAACTGCCTGTCTCAAATCCAACTTGTGCAATTCCTTCTCCTTAGCCTGAGAAGGTTGCGAGCAGAAGGATGAAAGACATATTTCCTGGTTCACATGGAAGGCTGTGGGCACCTTGGGAATAAAAGATGGAACCGTTCTGAGTACCACCTTGTCTTTATGCATAATAAGATTTGGCTCCTTGTGAGGCAAGGCCTGGAGTTCACCAATTCTCCTGGCTGAATACATAGCCACCAAGAAACTCCTTATAGGACAATACATCTAGCAATATGGATGATAGGGGTCCAAAAGGCTTGTTACAGAGCACATTCAGAACCAGATTAAGATCCCGTGGAGGAACCAGGGATTGGGACACCGGACACTCCTGATAATCATACGTAAAAAACGAATAACCTCTCTATTTGTTCCTGGGGAGAAACCCAAGAACGCTCCGAGAGCGGATACTTGGCCTCTCCACGTACTCAAGGCCAACCCTTTCTCCACGACTTCCCATAAAAAATCCAAAATCTGTGGAATTGAGGCCTTTGAAGGCTTAAAATCCTTCTCTCTGGCCCAAGATGAAAAGGTGGTCCATATCGGAGCATAACTTGCGGATGTAAACGTCTTTCTGGCAGCCATCAAGGTTTTTCTACTACTTTCCTGGAGAAACCTAATTTTAGAAGCCTCCTCCTTTCAGGATCCAGGCCATGAGCTGTATTACTCCTGGATTTGAGTGAAGAATAGGACCTTGTAACAGAAGGTCTCTTCACACTGGAAGGTGGAAAGGTACTTGCTGAGCTAGGTACACCAGAACAGAGAACCACGGTCATCTCAGCCACTCTTGAGCTATTAGGAGAAAGCTTCCTGTTGACTGTCTTATTTTTTGTAAGACCTTTGGAATAAGAGGCAGTGCAGGAAAGGCATACGTTCTGCTGAAGGACCACTCTTGAGTCAGAGTGTCCACTGCTTCTGCCTGTGGACACCAAAAATGACTGAAGAATCTTAGGATCTGAGCATTGTGGCTGGATGCGAACTAATCTATCTGTGATTTGACCGAACCAGTTGCTCAGACATTTGAACACCTCCGGGTCCAACTGCCACTCTCCAGGGTGAACATTTTCATGACTTAGCCAGTCCACCTGAATGTTCAACTCCCCTGCCAGATGTAATGCTGACAGAGAAAGAAGATTCTCCTCCACTCACCTCAGGAGTTCAGAGACCTCTTGAAGCATCTCTCTGCCTTTTGTGCCTCCTTGGTTGTTTATGTACACCACTGTGATGGCATTGTCTGACCTCACTTTTACTGCATTGTTCTTCAGCAGGGTTTGAAACTAAAGGAGAGTTAAATGGACCGCCTGCATCTCCAGAACATTTATATGGAGGTGCGGTTCCTGCACTGACCACATCCCCTGAGTGGGAAGTTGGTCCAAGACTGCCCACCACCTGTGCAGCCTGGCATCTGTTGTGAGAATTAACTCTGGGGGAAATTCCAGTGGAGCATCCTTGCTGAGATTCTGCACATTCACCCACCAACTTAGGGAATGATGAAGCTGAGGGGTGAAGGGAATCCTGGCTTGATAATCCTCCAATGACAGATCCCAGGCCATCAGCAAAACCCAACTGAAGAGGCCTTATATGGAAGCAAGCCCACAGGACTAAGTCTATCACTGCAGCCATGCAGCCTAGAATTCAAAGCAGACTGTGGGCAGAGGCTGATGACTGATTCCTAAGCCACTGGCCCTCCGACAATGAGATCAATTTCCGGGAAGGTGACAGAAAAATGCTCCCTAGATTCCTGCTGAAGACTGTCCTCAGAAGTTCCAAGGTCTGAGATGGCTCAAAAGAGCTCTTCTCCTGGTTCATCACCCAGCCATGTGATTCCAGGATCTCCAGAGTCCTAAGCACTGACCTCTTTGCTAGAGGCAATCCATAAGAGTGGGCCCAGAGATGAACCTGAGAACTACAGACCAGTGAGCCTTATTGCCATTGTGGGGAAGCTGATGGAGACTATACTTAAGGAAAGGCTGGTGAGTTTCCTGGAGGAAAATTGCTTACAGGATGGCAGACAACATGGGTTTGTGGACAGGGGCCATGCAGTGGATGTCCTTTACCTGGAATTCAGTAAGGCAATTGACTCCGTGCCCCATGGAATGCTGACCAGCAAGTTAAGTAGCCTGGGAGCAGAGAGAAAGCTGGTTGGGTGGATCAAGAACTGGTTGTAGGGCAGGCAGCAGATGGTGGTAGTTGGGGGAGAACTCTCGGAACCCAGGGCAGTAACCAGCAGGGTCCCACAGGGGTTGGTGCTAGGACCAGTTCTATTCAACACATTCACAGCAGACATTTCTCACCCTCTTTGCAGATGATACCAAGATCAGTGCTGAGGTGGATGGTGAGGAAGGAGGTAAGGTTCTGCAAGAGGATTTGGCAGCCCTTGAGTGATGGTCAGACACATGGCAGTTGGGGTTCAATGCTAAAAAATGCAAGATCTTGCACTTGGGGCCAAAAAACCCAAGGTACAGCCACTGGTGGGGGGGAGTGCAGTTAGCCACTTCAGCAGAGGAGAAAGATCTGGGAATGCTGGTGACAGGGGACATGAAACACTCTGCACAGTGCAGGAAAGCAGCTGCAAAGGTGAACAGAATGCTGAGATGCATCGCCAGGGGAATCACCTCTAGGAGGGAGGAAGTCATCTTGCCCCTGTACAGATCCCTGGTGAGGCCACACTTGGAGTACTGTGTGCAGTTTTGGTGCCCCGATTTGAAAAAGGACAAGAAAGGTCCTGAAGGGGGTCCAGCATAGGCAACAAAAATGATCCTGAGGATGGGGAACAAGGCATATGAGGAGTGATTGAGTGAGCTCAGCTTGTATACCCCAGAGGATAGAAGGGAGAGAGGGGATATGCTTGATACATTCAAGTACCTAAAGGGTATAAACAAAGTTAATTCAGAGGGCTTGCTTAAGTTTAAAGGAGGGAGGGACACCATGGGACACAGCCCAAAGTTGGAGGGAGGAAGGTTCAAGAGAGAGGTGAGGAGGCACTATTTCACAGAGAGGATGGTGACAAGTTGTAATGTGTTGCCAGAAGAAGTGGTATCATTGCAGACTGTGAGCAACTTCAAGAAAGGGTGGGATAGGATTAAAGGAATGTTCAAAACTGTAGGGTGGGTAGGGGGAGAAGTCAGAAGTGGGGGGCACTAAGTTAGAAGGGGATGCAAGGGAAGGTGGGGCAGCTGCAGTCTAATGGACAGCATGCTGCACACTCTAGCAAATTAGATAGACTGAATGGCCTGTATCTGCTGGCAGTTTCATATGTTCATATGTAGGCAATGTCGGTGTCCAAATGAGCAGGTCGTCCAGATAAGGATAGACATGATGCCCTTCCTGTCGAAGCTGCGCCACCAGGACTATCAACACCATTGAGAAAACTCAAGGGGATGTTGCAAAGCCAAACAGAAATGTCCTGTACTGAAAATGCTTGCCCAGTATCGAAAACCTGAGATATTTCTGGTAGGACTGATGGATGGAGATGTGAAGGTAAGTATCTGTCAGCTCTGTTGAGGCTAAAAAGTCCCCCGGCTGAACAGCCAGGGCTATCAGCCTCAGGAACTCCATCATGAACGTTTTGTGGCAGACGAACTTGTTCAGATGCTTCAGATCCAGAATGGGTCTGAAACCCCCAGACTTCTTGGGAACTATGAAATAAATCAAATAGAACCCTTGCACTTGGCAGGACCAGAACAATGGCACCGATTTGAATGAGGTGGGTCAGAGTGTCTGACACCGTCTGACATTTTGCCACTTGCTGGGAAACTGGGGACAGTAGAAAGCATCCCCCCTTGAGGGAACCGTTAAGAATTCTATGGCATAGGTGAAGGATTTCCAGAACTTATGCTTCTGACATTGACTGGGCCCATCTTGAGAAGAACTCCTGAAGTCTTCCACCAAGGAAAGAGGGCAGGGATGGGACCATGTACCTTCATTGTGAGGCACAGGCTTTTGTGCTGGTCCTCCTCCATGGTACCTGGCAAGACTCTTCTGTTACTGTGACCTTTGTTACCTGAGTAGACTCCTCTATTTCTCTGGTTACCAAAGTTCCGAAACGGATGAAAGCCCCCCTCAGGACTGCCTTCGTCTGCCATCACCTTGACCCCTTTGGGGTGCTGTGGTCTTATGCTGTTATTTAGACACTGGGAGAAGACCCTACATGTCCTGAACACCCTTCAAGATAGAATCCAGGCCGGAACCAAACAATAAGCCTCTCTCAAAAGGAAAATTTAAACAGTTTTGCTTTTGAAGCTTCATCAGCGGACCAATGTCTGAGCCACACACCCCTCAATGTGGTAGCCAACGCAATGTGGTAGGTCAAACGGGCTGACATGAGTAAGTTCTCCACTGTAGAGTTACTAAGAAAGGTAGAGGCCATGGCCACCAATTGCATAATGCTCGCACTTTCCAAATTGGGCACAATGAAACTGACCAGAGTAGTGACCCAGGTATTTAAAGCTCTGGTGACAGTAAATGAAGCATAAGATATATGAAGGTTTGTGCCATTAGTGGTGAAAGCCCTCCTGCACGCAGTATCCACCCACCTGTCATAAGAAACCGCTAGGGCTAGAGAGTCTTCAATAGGAAGGGTGGTGTGTTTTACCGAATTATAAATGGCCTTGTCTGCCAGAGGAGGAGCTTCCCACCTGTGAGACCTTTCCTTAAAAAAGTGAAATTCCATGTTTTTGGTTTGGGAAGATTTTTTCTCTGATCCACACCTGCCGATTCTTGCTCAATAATTTGGTCACAGTGAATAAAACCTGGGAAACATTTTGGAGCAGAGGAGGATGCAGACAGAATTGAATTGACATCCATGGACTGCTCTTCCTTAAGCTGTAAGGATCTACAAGCCTCAGCTATCACAAAGGGCAAGGACTTATTGTCAAATGGGGGGGAAATCGGTATCCTTGACTTGTGCTCCATCCACTCCCCTTCTTCCTCCTCCTCAGAGGGGATGTCCTCCTCATCAGAGAGCAATTTTTTTAGGTCAGGAGCTCCCCCAATATCCCTCAAATCCTCATCCTGGCCTTCTAAGAAGTCAGGGTTGGGGTCTGTCTGCAGATCTGATTCTGCAGCCTTTTCTTGCTGTGATGCACCTGGATGTGCCTGGATGGGCACCCCTGATCTGACGGGCCCGGTTTGGGGTCGGGAGTATCTGCTGGGATATCCTGCAGAACATCGGGGCTCAAAAGCTCACCCAGGAGCAACAAAAGTAATTTTCACAGTTCTGCTTTGCTATTGCCAATAGATGGACCAGGTGACCCCCTCCCCAGCTCAGAGGACCGGCTGGGGGAAACCATGAAAGAAATATTATGCTGAGCAACACAATGAGGGCAACAGGAGGGCCTCATCACCCTTTTTGCAGGTCTCACATCATTTCATAAATAATGGTCTCCGATAAGCCATGGTGCCAAGAATTAAAGTTGCCACAGAAAAACCCAGGTAAAAATATATAAAACAATAATTATTAGCCCTATAGCTTGCTGAGCTAAAAAACTCTCCACTGAGCTGTGAACTGTAATTAGTGCGCCAAAAAGCACTAAAATGGGCATGCGCGCAGTCTAGCAGGTGCACACGGGACTATTTCTCTGTTTAAGGGATTTTGCATGGATTTCCTACGTGTCTTATAATGTTTAGGATAGCTTTGGAATTTTTCTATTATTTTTTACTGAAAGGTTTTTGAAATTGAGTGTTGAAAAAAGGTATCCTAATGAATTAGAAGTTTATTTCCCTGTGCGAAGGCATCAATTGTATAACAATGAAATCTGCTTTGAAGTAGAATTATTTCAATTAAAGTAAATTGAATAGGGTATTTAAATGATGGTTGTACAAGCAAACTCCACCCCTGAAGAAGACCCAAGAGGATAGGTGGCTACATAGGGTTGCTAGCACTGGCTTATGATATAATATACCTGCAATAAAATAACAGCATTCTGATTCAAAATCAGCCTTAGTGTGTACTCAGTTCTTTCTTTTTTGATATGAGTGCATACAGGATGTTAGCACACTAGCGTGGATGTGCGCACACCAGTGAGTATGCAAATGCAATAGCGCAATGTATTTAATAGAGTATTGCGCTGTGCAAATGCTCCTTGTGCTGCCCAAACACATGCACCATGGGTGTGTGCTTAAAACAAAGGTGGGAAAAAGGCTGGAAGAAGGAGTGTGTGTCCAGCCCTAAAGGTAGCCATGCAAATGAAAAAACAGAGGTCTGTGGTGAAATTTCACCAAAAAACCTCTGAAGTACACAAAATTCACACAATAGTTGCAGAAATGAACAAAACATAAAATCTGAGGCTGGGGGGGGGGCAAAGGAACCAACGCCAGAGCTGAGGGACCCCCACAGAGAACCTACACTCCGAGAACAAATAAAATTTGTACCTACCTTGGCATCTTTTTCCTTTTTATTTTTTTATTTTTAAATGGAGACCATTAAAAAACTCTAACAAGTCAAAGTGGCTTCTAATCCACTTAAGGAATGATAAAAAGGCAGGTTAGTCAGTTTGAAAGCCTCAGCTTAATAGGCACAATTTTATTTTAGGGGTGCTCCCTGGAACAGGCAGCCCCAACCTACTATGCAGAATTGCAGCCCCAAAAGAAGTCTTGAAATCTTGAAACTTGAAAATCTTAAGAGAAGCTAAAGGTAGCTCTGTCCCCTTCAAATGGCACAGCTAAATTGGGGAATTGCTGCTGCTTGGAATCCTCATGTGCCCAACATTTTAAAGCTTGGGCTGTGCCATTCCCCTGGTAGGGGTGCATTATACCCAGTTGTTATGATTACACATTGACAATGTGGAGCACTACAGAAGAATGGCAAATAAGGGAGAGATGCTGCTGGTAGGGGACTTCAATCTGCCGGATACTGATTGCAGCATCCCAGCTGCTGCTTCTGCTAGAAGCAGGGACATCTTGAATACCCTACAGGGGTCATTCCTCAAACAACTAGTAGGAGAACCCACCCATGAGGGAGCAATATTGGACCTTGTACTCACTAACGGAGACAGTGTGGCTGACGTCACCCACCCTGGGTGCCCACCTGGGGATCAGTGATCTGGTGTGGTTCAGTATACGAACTGTGGTGGAATCAACCTGCACAAAGGCTAAGGTCCTAGACTTCAAGAGAGCAAACTTTACAAAGATGGAGGAATACATGAGAGGTGCTGTGGAAGTGTGGGGGGGGAGTTGGATGGAGTGGAGGAACAGTGGGCAAGAACAAAAGGGGCCATAGTGAGGTCAACAAACCTCTGCATCAGGCAAGTTAGCAAAGGTAAGACGAAAAGGAGACCACTATGGTTCTCAAAAGAGGTGGCAAGAAAGGTTAAAACAAAAAAGGTAGCATTCAGGAGATATAAAGAGTCAAAGAGGGAAGAGGATAGGGAGATGTATCAAGAGAAGCAGAGGGAGGCAGGTAAAGCAGTCAGGTGTACAAAAGCACAACTAGAGGAGATAATTGCCCAGGCAGTAAAGAAAGGGGACAAGACATTCTTTAGGTATGTCAGTGAAAGGAGAAGACCAGGGTAGAAATAATAAGATTAAGGAGGGAAGGGGGGATTGGGTGGAAGTGGACCAGGAAAATACAGATATTCTGAAAAAATACTTTTTGTTCAATGTTCACAGTAGAGGGGGAAGACAAGGGACCACAAATGAGGAGCAGGAGCATCGAGGGAATGGAAGTGGTGCCATTCCCCTAGTAGGGGTGCACTACACCCAGTTGTTATGATTACACATTGACAATGTGGAGCACTACAGAAGGATGGCAAATAAGGGAGAGATGCTGCTGGTGGGGACTTCAATCTGCCGGAAACTGATTGCAGCATCCCAGCTGCTGCTTCTGCTAGGAGCAAGGACATCTTGAACACCCTACAGGGGTCATTCCTCAAACAACTAGTAGGAGAAACCACCCATGAGGGAGCAATATTGGACCTTGTACTCACCAACGGAGACAGTGTGGCTGACGTCACACTGGGTGCCCACCTGGGGATCAGTGATCCGGTGTGGTTCAGTATATGAACTGTGGTGGAATCAACATGGACAAAGGCTAAGGTCCTAGACTTCAAGAGAGCAAACTTTACAAAGATCTGGGAATGCCTAAGAAGTGCTGTTGAAGGGGGTGGTTGGGTGGAGTGGAGTAACAGTGGACAAGAACAAAAGGGACCATAGTGAGGGCAACAAACCTCAGCATCAGGCAAGTTAGCAAAAGTAAGAGGAAAAGGAGACCACTATGGTTCTCAAAAGAGGTAGCAAGAAAGGTTAAAACAAAAAAGTTAGCATTCAGGAGATATAAAGAGTCAAAGAGGAAAGAGGGTAGGGAGCTGTATCAAGAGAAGCAGAGGCAGGCAGGTAAATCAGTCAGGTGTACAAAAGCGCAAATAGAGGAGATAATTGCCCAGGCAGTAAAGAAAGGGGACAAGACATTCTTTAGGTATGTCAGTGAGAGGAGAAAGACCATGGTAGGAATAATAAGATTAAAGAGGGAAGGGGGGATTGGGTGGAAGTGGAGCAGGAAAAAACACATTCTGAACAAATACTTTTTGTTCCGTGTTCACAGTAGAAGGGAAAGGTGAGGGACCACAAATTAGTGGTAGGATAATCGAGGGAATGTAAGTGGACACAAGTCCATTTACAGTGGAGAGAGTCATGAAGGAACTTGCTAATCTGAAGGTAGACAAGGCAATGGGGCCAAACAGGATACTTCCCAGGATCCTGAAGGAACTGAGGAAGGTGTTGGCTGTGCCTCTGGATGTCCTGTTCAACCGCTCAATGCAAATAGAAGTGGTTCCGGAGGACTGGGTGAGGGCTAATATGGTCCCACTTCACAAAAGTGGGAGCAGGGAGGAGGCTGGAAATTACAGGCCAGTGAGCCTAACCTCGATCAACTCAAATTTTATTTATAAAAAGCACAATTCCTTTGCAGATCAAAGCACTTGTCCAAAATCCAAATCCCTTAAAACAAGTAAAATACATACAATCAATATTTAAAACTGGTACAGTACAATAAAATGGCAGACTAAACAGGTTCAGGAAAAGCCAAACTAAAAAGATGCGTTTTGAGAGCAGATCTGAAAGTCTCAACGGTCAGGCACTATCTAATCCAATGAGGCAGAGAGTTCCACAGAGAAGGGGCCACCAAACTAAATGAATGGGCTCCAATGTCTGAAGTCGAACCCTGGGAACCTCTAGCTATCCCTTGTCAGAGGAACGAAGTAAGCGGGGGGGGGCGACAGGGGCAGAGAAGGTCTTGCAGGTAACACCGTCCCTGTCCATGTAGGACCTTATAGGTCAGTAACCCAACCTCGAAGGTGATTCACCAATAAACAGGTAGCCAGTGCAGGCCAAAGAGCACAGGCGTGATATGGCAAGATCTTGGTAAACCAGTCAACAACCTGGCCGCCATGTTCTGCACTAGCTGCAATCGGCGGACATCAACCCCCAGTAGCTCTAGGTAAAGGGTGTTGCAGTAGTCAAGGTGGGAGGACACAAAGGCGTGGACCAAAGTTGGAAGGTCACGGGGCAGGACCAGGTGCTTAATCCAGGCGATGTTCCTCAGATGGTAGTAAAAAGAGGTTTTTATGACAGCAGACACCTGAGATTTTAATGTTAGGCCGCTGTCAAAAACAACAGCCAGATTTCGCACCCGATCAGAGGTAAACAGCTGGCCACCCCCGAGCCACAGTCCAGATGGTTGACCAGCAGACAACCCCAAACCCCGGCAACCTGGATCCACCACCAACACCTCAGTTTTATCAGGGTTCAACTTCAGCCAGTTGGCATTCATCTAGCCCTGGATCTTAGAGAGGCAGCTATTAAAAACCGAGATAGCTCCACCCTTCTTGGTCACAAAGGACATGTAGAGTTGAGTATCATCTGCATAGCAGTGAAAACGGAGGCCGTACCACCTTATAATGTCTCCTAATAGCTGCATATATACTGCGAACAACATGGGTGATAGTACAGAACCCTGCAGGACCCCACAGGGCTGGGGTAGAGGGGCAGAGGAATAAATCCATGATACCACTCTCTGAGTCCTGCCAATGAGGAAAGATTGAAACTATCTAAGGACTGTACTAAACAGTCCATGGAACAACCACAGGCATTCCAACAATACATCGTGGTCCACAGTATCAAATGCTGCAGAGAGATCGAGGAAAACTAATATGGAATGACTCCCTCAATCCCTCGTTATCAGGAGATTATTAAGTACTCAAACAAGTGCCGTCTCAGTACTGTGCCTCTTCCTAAATCTGGACTGGAGAGGATCATAGACATCATGGATAACTAGTCATCCAGCTGTGCAGCAACCACCTTCTCAAACACCTTGCCCACAAAGGGCACGTTAGAGACAGGCCTGTAGTTTGCTAAGCAGTCAGGTTTGAGGGAGGATTTCTTAAGGTGGGGTACCACTACTGCTTCCTTCAGGGGGTCAGCAAAAACTCCTGTTTCCAATGAACTCTGAACTATCTCAGCCAGGACTGGGCAAATGACCTCAATGCATCCCACAAGGAGGCACGTTGGGCATGGGTCCAAACTACAGTAGGTTGGGTGCATACCCTGGATGATCTGCACAGTGTCCACAATATCCAACTGGCCAAGGTCAGACTAGACAAACCAAGCACTTGTAACCTCCTGCTGACCTCTGCAAAGCCCAACAGAGGGTGCTGAGCAGATCTCTGACCTGATGGTGGCAACCTTATCTGCGAAAAACCAAGAAAACTCATCACACTTAGTCTGTGAAAATGCTCCCCAAGCCTAAAGACAGACTGGATTGCACAATCTGTCGATGGTCCAGAAGAGCTGAGATGGTCAATTTTTCACAGCCTCAATCTCCCTGGACAGGAATTCTGCCTTCTTACGGAAGATTGTCAATTGATAGTCTTTATAATAGACCATCAATCTAAGTTTATCATCAGCCAGGCCAGATTTCCACCAGCATCACTCCAACCTTCGACCCCATCATCTCAGCTTTTTCAAAGTCCCACCAAATCAGGGGGACTTGAGGTGCAGCATGAGGTGGCAAACACAGACAGGAGCTAGGGAGTCCAGTGCCACTGTCACTGCCTTATTATAGGCAAGTATCATATCCCCTGGGTCCCCACTAACACTTAACGTACCTGATAGGTTCAGTAGTGCCATAAGACCATCAGGGGTCAAACCACTTAAAGGGCAGTACCGGACCATCTCCATAGGGGAAGGTCTATTAGGGGGAGTCTGAAAACCGAACCTTATAGTATGATGGTCTGACCATCCAACTGGTTCCACCACCAGACCAGAGATCTCCATCCCCAGTAGGAAGGCCAGATCCAATGAGTTACTGTGACTATGGGTAGCAGAGGTAATTACCTGTGTAAGGCCCGAGTACATAAGTTGGGGGAAGTCCTGACCAAATTGCGAGAGTTCATCATCAATCCAGGCATTGGAATCCCCCAGAATTAACCATCTGGGAGATTCCAGCACCATGTCGATGATGAAGTCCGTGACTTCCTGCAGGAACTCCTTCTCATCCACAGGTGGACAGTAGATGAGAAGTATCCTGAAACCTATACCTGCTCCCACAGTACATTCAAAGATCCGGTCACCCCCACTGGGGTGTCTTCAAGGCCCAGTTCCAACTTAAAACAAATGGCTACACCCCACCCCTACGATCCTCCCTCCATCAGTGTATCACCAAGTACCCATCTGGAACTGCTGATTCCAATACTAGGCCAGCATTTCCATCCAGCCAGGTCTCAGTGATGCAAGCTGGATCAGTTACTCCAACAAGATCAGCAATTATAGCAGTCTTGTTTTTTAGATACAACGTTACGCATAACACGCTCAAGTAGGATAGGTAGGCAAGAGTGACTGAGCTTCACCCTCACAAAAGCGGAGCCCTTGGGGTATAGAGATAAGCAGGAGAACAACTTTCCTGAACCCATTTCACCCCAGAGCATCTTCTTGTCCCACCACCCCAATCCACCCACCCCGCCTACCCCACTAGGTCCAGTTCCTCCATCTCTTTCCTTCATATACCAAGTCACAGCATGGTAGGAAATTAATGGAATCACTACTGAAGGAAAGAATTGTGGATTATCTTGAAATCGGGGCTTACAAGATCCGAGGCAACATGGTTTCACAACAGAGAGGTTGTGTCAGACAAACCTGATAGATTTCTTTGACTGGGGTACTAGAGAGGTAGCTCAAGACAGAGCTGTGGATGTAGCCTATCTGGATTTCAGTAAGGCCTTTAACACTGTCCCACATTGGAGACTCATAAACAAGCTAAGCAGTTGTAAACTGGGTAAAAAATTGTTTGGGGATAGGAGACAGTGGGCGGTGGTAAATAGAGCTCACTCTGAGGAAGGGAGAGTGACTAGTGGGGTGCCACAGGGATCAGTGCTGGGACCGGTCCTCTTTAATCTCTGCATTAGTGACATTGCAGAGGGACTAGAAGGGAAGGTATGCCTTTCTGCAGATGACACAAAGATCTGCAATAGGGTAGACAATCCGGGGGGATGGAACAAATGAATAGAGATTTATTTATTTATTTCAAAAGTTTCACCAGGAAAAACATACTGAGCTGAATAGCAGCTCATTTCCAGACGCGTTCTGGGGGAGGTATGACGAGGGTCACAAATAACAGTAGTAAGACTTTACAAGAGAAGCAAAATTAGGCATTTTGCAGGAGAAGCAGAATTAAGCATAAAAAATCTACAACAGGCAACTTAGGTACTGTACATATTGTATGTACAATTGACTTAGCACTTTACATAGCAGGAAGAAGGAGAACTAAGAATAACAAAAACAAACTACAATAGCTAGGTAAATTAAATACATATGATCAATTGGCTAAGCATCACAGAGACAAGCTAAAAAAGCTAGGCTCTTTAAGCAATTAAGTACAAATGTGTAAAGTGGATGGGAAACAGTAGAAATGCACCAAGAGGGTAGCAAGAAGAGAGTCCTTATTAAAGTGCAGAGCACAATAAATGTAGACAAGTGGCAGTGAAGTTATCCAGGGTAAAAATGAGGAAAGAGTGCAGGATGGGAGGGGTAAGTGGGAGAATACCAGCAGGGATTAGAGCAGGAGTTTTTTTGGGATGGGGGAGACAATGGGGGGAGGGAGTGGAAGGATGGAAAGGAACATAGGCAGGAATCATGTGCTGTTGCAGGAGAGAGAAGTGAATTTGAGTAGAAGCAGGGAGAGAGAGTGTAGGGAGGAGGCAGAGTGGATAGAAAGGGGAAGAGAATTCCAAAGTCTGGGTAAAGCAGTAGGAGAAAGCAACACAGCCAGCTGAGGATGTCCTAAAAGGGAGTACCAGGGAACGAAAGCCAGAGTTTCGAAGGGTGTAGAGAGAAGGTGGGGGGAGGAGAGAGGTGAGATTCATAGATAGGGGAACAAGTCAGTTGGCGATAAGACTATTAAGACTTGTCACATATCAGTGGTATAGCCTAATTCAGTCATTATCCATGTGAGTATCCAATGATTTTTTGAACGTATACATAGTACCACTGAGAACAACTGATTCTGGCAAGGCATTCCAAATTGCAGCCACCCTTTGACTGAACCACCCACCTCTCCTACGTGTTCTATAGATCTCACCCCTTAGTTGTAATCTACGGATCCTGGTACATCTATTACTAGTGTTTTTGCACAATCCTTTTCTTTCCCATATCTCTTCATTGTGAAATGCTTTGTATATATAGCATAAATCCCTTCTTATTCTCCGATACCACATGGAATACAGTCCAAGCTCTGAAAGCCTATCCCCACATGACCTGTTTTTCAAGTTCTCAATATTCATGATTGCTTTTCGTTGTACTCTGTCCATCAATCTCATGTTCCCTATAGTCTGTGGTGCACAAAAAGGAGAACAATACTCCAGGTTAGGCCTCACTAATGAGGAGTATAGTGGGATGATTTGTTTGAGTCCCTACTTTTTGACATGTCTATGTATACATCCAAGGATCTTGTTACACTTTTTAACCACTTCCCTGGCTTGGATGTCAGAATGTAAATTGTTTGTAAAGGTGACTCCAAGGTCTTTTTCATTAACAGTACACTCCAGTACTCTGTTATTCAATTTATATTCTACCATAATATTATTATGGCAAAAATGCATGACTTTTCATTTTTCTTCATTGAATTTTAATTTATGTTTGCTTGCCCATTTTTTTAATTGGTGTAGGTCCTTCTGAAATTATTTTGCTGTTTCTTGGTGTTTGACTATGGCCCCTGTGATAGTATCATCTCCGTATTTACACAACCATGAGCTCTCCGATGTCTGCGTTGAGGAGACAAATATATTGAATAAGGTGGGACACAACACAGATCCCTGAGTTATTCCACTCATGATGCTATCCCAGTTTGATTGGTAACCCTGGATGCATACCCTCAGATGCCTGCCACTCAACCATGAGTCAACCCAGGCTGCAGTCTGGGGGTGAAATGTTAGTGCAGCTAGTTTGTTTGTTAATTCCCTGTGTGGAACTGAATCAAAGGCCTTGGAATAATCAAGATAAGCTACATCCACAGGCAGGCCCTTATCAAGTGCACTACTGACAGGTTAAAAAAAATTGTAAGAGATTGGACAGACATGATCTCTCCCAAACAAAACCATGTTGGGTAAAATTAGCTAGCCCATGTTGTGCTATATGATGTTACATTATTTCACTGATAAAAGTTTTCCATAATTTTCCTAAGTAAGGATGTCACACTAATGGGATGGTAATTTCCAACATCCTGCTTATCTCCCTTTTTGAATAATGGGGTAACGTCTGCATCTTTCCATCCTGGTATAGTTTTTCCTTCTTTCAAGGAGGCATTAAATAAAATAGTTAAGGGTCTTGCTAAAATGTCAGCCAACTCTTTAAGAGCTCTTGATTGAATTCCATCTGGTCTGGCTGACTTATGTATCTTTACTTTTTTAAGTGTTTCCATAACTTCCCTTTCAGATAAAATTCTAATGGATGCATCATAATTGTCCCCTAGATCTATAACATTTTCTTGTGTTTCTTTTTGCTGAAATACACTTAAGAAGTAATTATTAAATGTAGTAGCCATCTTGTGTTCGTCCTCAAGTATGGAATCCCCATCTCACAAGGGTCCAAATGTTCTTTGGCCTCCATTTAGGCTGCCTATGTATTTTTTGTTATCCTTTGTCAATGCTGCCATTTTGTCCTCTGCTGCGGATTTTGCATCTTTAATTACTAGGTTTACTAGGTGGTTAGGACATAAGGGAGCACATCGGCCCATCGAGAATGTCCCCCACAAATGTGGGATGATTATACAAGCAGTTGTTGGAATAATAGAGTGCATCAAGGTTTCTCTTAAAACTGTCAAAGCTAGAAATGTCCACAACATTCTGAGGGAGTCTATCCCAAGCCTTAGTTGTGCAAACAGTAAAGACATTCTCTCTTATTTGTGCTAGCTTTTGGGACTTCAAGTTGTTTATTGTGAGATCTTAAATTAGTCCTAGTTTCACTGAATTTTAATTCACATTCAGCCATATGTTCCCAGGACTGTAATATTTTAAAATGGAAATAGGAAATCACCCCTCTGTCTTCTTGATTGAAGCGAGTGTAACCTAGTTTTTGATAGTCTGGCTCAATAGGGTTCACTTTGTAATCCCAGTATCATCTTAGTAACAGACCTGTGTACTCCCTCCAGTAGCCTTATTTCTTTAGCTATTACACAGAAACATAGAATTTGACGGCAGATAAGGACCGCTTGGCCCACCCAGTCTGCCCATTTCCCTGCCTACTGGATAAGCTGCAGATCCTAGTTAACCAGCAGCCTACTTCTTTCTACCCCCAACCCCTAGAATTGCCTTATGACTGTCCCATGCATGCTTGAATTCCACAACTGTTTTTGACTCCACGACCTCCTCCGGAAGGCCATTCCATGCATCCACAACCCTCTCTGTGAAAAAATACTTCCTTAAATTACCTCTGAGCGCCCCTCTATCTTCAAATTGTGCCCTTGTTCTTGCACACCTCTTTTTGAAAGATGCTACCCTCTTGGACTTTGTTGATTCCCTTGAGGTACTTGAAAGTTTCTATCATGTCCCCCCTCTCCCTCCTTTCCTGGAGGCTATACATATTAAGCTCCTTAAGTCTCTCTCTTTATATGTCTTCCGGTGCAGACCCTACACCATTTTAGTTGCCCTCCTCTGGACAGCTTCCATCCTGTCTATGTCTTTGCAAAGACTGGGTCTCCAGAACTGCACACAGTACTCCAGATGGGGTCTGACCAGCTGTCTGTGCAGAGGGATAATAACTTCCTGTTTTCTACTGGTGATGCCTCTCCCTATGCATCCCAGTATCCCTCAACCCTCCTTGCTGCCTCACATTGCTTGCCCACCTTTAGGTCATCTGATATGACTTCCCCCAGGTCCCTTTCCATTTTTTGTTGTTAGTATCTCACCCCACAATTGACTCTTCGCTGGGTTTTGTTTCCCAGGTGCATTACCTTGCACTTCTTAGCATTGAATCTAAGCTGCCATACATTTGACCATTCCTCTAACCTTGCCAAGTCCCTTTTCATCCTTTCCACCCCACCTTGTGCATCAACTCTGTTGCAGATCTTTGTGTCATCTGCAAAGAGACATACTTTTCCTTCCAGTCCTCTGCAATGTAAGCTATAAAGACATTGAAGAGGACGATCTAATACTGAACCCTGTGGTACCCCACTAGTAACCCCCTTTCTTCAGAGTGGACTCCATTTACTATTACTCTCTGTGTCCTATTCTCCAGCCAATTGTTTACCCAGGCTGTCATCTTGGGACCCACTCCCAGGCTAGCTAACTTGTATATTAATCTTTTGTGTGGGACTGTGTCAAATGCCTTGCTAAAGTCTAGGTAGGCCATGTCCACAGCCCTCCCTGATCTACTACTTTGGTCACCCAGTCAAAGAAATCTATCAGATTTGTCTGGCATGACCTTCCGCTATGAATCCATGCTGCCTTGGGCTCTTGTGCCCCTCTGGCCTCTAGATACTCGACAATTCTTTCCTTCAGAAGTGATTCCATCATTTCCCTACCACTGAGGTTAAACTAACAGGTCTGTAGTTTCCTGCTTCTGCCTTGCTCCCACTTTTGTGAAGGGAATCACATCTGCCCTCCTCAGTCCTCGGGTACCACCCATCCTCCATGATTTGTTAAACAGGGTAGTCAGTGGTGTCACTAATTCCACCCTTAGTTCTTTTTAGAATTCTGGGATGAATCCCATCAGGCCCCATTGCTTTGTCCACCTTCAGTTTTAAGAGTTCTTTCAGAACCCTTTCTTCTGTAAATGGGCTGGTATCAACTTCTGTATCCAGAGTGTTTCTACTGTTTGTTTTAGGTACCTCCCTCTTCCATTGTAAATACAGAGCAAAAATATTTGTTTAGTATCTCTGCCTTTTCACAGTCACCCTCTGCCCACCTCCCCTTTATTAAGCCTCACTATCCCTCCCTTGGTCTTCCTTTGCTCCCTGATGTACCTATAAAAGGTTTTATCCCCTTCTTAACTGAGTTGGCTATCTTTTCCTCAGTTTGGGCCTTTGCTGTTCTGACTGCCTTCCCAGCTTCCTTTGCTTTAACTGATACAGTTCTCTGTCCTGCTCCTTCTGTGAGTCCTTGTACTTCCTGAAAGCTTTCTTTTTCTCTTGAACCTTCACTGCCACTTCCTTTGAGAACCATAGTGGTTTCTTACATCGATTTAGTTTTGTTTATTTGCTTCACACAAAGGCTAGTTACCTCTGTGATGGCAGTTTTATTATTCCCCATTGTTCTCCCACCTCCTTCCTGCCCATTTACTAGTGCATTCCTTAGGCACTCACCCATTTTGGCAAAGTCAGCCCTCCTAAAGTCCAGTACCTTTGCCTTTGTGAAAGCCGACTCTATTGCTGTGTTATTGTGAACCATACTGTTCGATGGTCGCTAGTTCCCAGATGGCTACCCACTTCTACATCTGTGATCCTCTCTTCATCTCCATTTGAGAGAACCAGGTCTAAGATTGTTCCCTCTTGAGTGGGCTCCAATACTAGTTGTCTAAGGCATGCCCCTGTAGGGCATCTAGAATAACCCACTCTTGAAGTGGCTGCTGCAACTGCACTCCAGTTAACATCTGGCATATTCAGACCACCCATCAGCAATATCTCCCTTTTCTGCCTTACTAAGTATACTTTCTATCATTTCCTTGTCCATTTCCTCCCCTGAGAAAGTCTGTATCTAACCCCTGTGCGGATTGTGGGTGCCATTGCGGTCTCAAATTTACCACAGTGCTTCTTCTCCTCCCTGTTTTCCCTTTTGTTCTGCTCTTTGATTCCTTCCCTTATGTAAGAGCTACTCCTCCTCCCTATTACCTCTCTGTCCCTTCTGTAGATAGTGTGTCCTGGTATGTTTACGTCCCAGTCATGGTTTTGTGTGAACCATGTTTCTGTGACTGCCACGATATCCAGATGTTCTTCCTCCATCAAGGCCACTAATTCCAGGAAGCTTGTTACTCAGACTACAGGCATTGGTACTCATTGCTTTCCATTTTTGATGGCTTTACCTTCAGTTGCAGCATCCCCACTGACCTTTCTACCTTGGTCTTTTCTCATTTAGTACCCTGTTTTGTAGGGAGAGGCTGGGATTTTTCTGCTGCTTATCAGTGCCTCCCCCCTTGACTAGTTTAAAAGCTTGCCAATGAAGCATTTAAACCGATTGTGCAAAAGACTTGTTCCCTTCCTGGACAGATGCAGACCATCCTGCCAGTATAGCCTGGTGTCCCTCCAGGTGGAACCCCAGTCACCAATGAAGCCAAACCCCTGTGTTCCACACCATTTTTTTAACCATTCATTAAACTGCATGGTGCAAAGTACCCTCACCTCACTCATGCCATTGACAGGCAGCACTTCTAAGAAGGATACTGTGTGTGCTACTTGTCTTAGGCCCCTCCCCAGTTCTACAAAGTCCTTCTGCACTGCTCTAATCTCACGTTGAGCCAAGTCATTTGTCCCTAGGTGGACAATGACGTCCAGCTCAGACTCCCATGCAGCTGTTCTCATGATCCTGAGGATGCGCTTCCTGTCCCTCCAAGCCATGGCACCAGGCAGGCACCTTACTTCAGATTTCCCTGCTCCCCCCAGTTCTATCCCCCTAATAATTGAGTTCCCCACCAGGAGCTGCTTTCTTTCCTTGTGGTGTCCTCTGCCTCCTTCCTGTGGGCCTCCCTTGTGACAGGTGTCCTCAGCCTCCTTAATCTCCTCTGTGGGTGCATCCATAGGGGAGCTGTGCTCCCCCAGAATGGTGTATGGATTGTGAAGTGGAACAACTGACTGGGTGTGCCTCTGTTCCACCATCTTTACCCTCCCTGAGCCCACTGTGGTCCAACTGCTGTGCTTTCTTTGCAACCTCTGAGGCAGTGGTGGTGGCTCTGGTGCTCCTGGATGGGAGAGGTTCCTTCTTACCATCCAGTCCGGCCTGGGGGAAGGTTCCCTTACTGCTGTCCAGTGTAGCCTGAAGACGGGCAAATTCCTCCCTCAGGGCAGAGAGTTGTCTGCAAATAGGGCAGCATCTCAGCCTCCAGAAAGTCTCCCGGAAGACTGCTGCCCCACAGCCATTACATTGAACTACTCCCCACATGATTATGTACTTTTTTTTTGTTTTGTTTTTTTGTTTGTGTGTGTGATTGGTTTGTTATATAGCAATATATATATTATACAATGTGTACGCTTATATTTTCAGTGCTGTGTGCTAGAGAGGATATGACATTGATATGCACATTGTACTCTTGAGGAAATGACGTCAGAACCCCAAGTATAAAGGAACTATTTCCAGGGGTGGGTGGGGTGAGGGGTGGGAAGGGGTTGGGCCTAAACTGTGCCCTCACAAAACAATCAGCTAAGAGCTCTGACCCACCGCTGCGATGAGTGCCTTCCTGTCAGCAAGATACCATACACAACAATTTGACAGAGCAAATCCCCTGCTAATCAAACAGAGAAAAATCCAGACATCCAAGTCAGACACAGGTAAACCTCCCCAGCCCCAAAACAGCCTGGTGGTTTGTGCTTCTGAAAGCAGTCAGCCCCAAAATAAGTCAGCTGTGCTTTAAACTCTTCCTGCACTGAAAATCTTAAGAATTATAACAAGACTGTCTTTTCCTGATTAAGTTCCTTATTTCACCTTTCAGTTAGAAGTAGCCTCCACTTGTAGAATATCTGCTACAAACCAAAGACAATTGCAAGGTTCACCTCCCTCTGTTGTGAGCACAACTCGATTTCTTGCAAATCCTATGTTCAGTATTGTAGCTCCCAGCAAGAGGTAGCTTGCCTTAAAAAATATTAGTTGTTGATGGAGACCAGACTTGAGACCCATAATCAAGTATAGGATGGACGTAACTCGTATAGATCGGAATAATAAGCTGTTCAGTCTTACATGTAAATTACTTTCTGATTCTATTAACTAGGTTTTTTGCATTTCTAGAAACTGTCAAGCAGTGGTTTCTCAATGTCAATTTGTTATTTATTAGTATACCTAAATTTTGTTCCTTCACATAGCTTTTGAGTATATTTTGATTCAAGATGCAAGAATAATTGGGATTATTATGCCCAAAGTGAAGAAACATGCTGTTATTAATGGCCCAATTTTCAATTTTCGAAAGGTCACTTACTAAGGAAAGATATTTACCTATGGTGTCCACTTTGCCATCCAGTTTTGTATCATCGGCGAATTTGATTATAGTATTCTGTTTTGGGTTTTTTTTGTTTAGTTTTTTAAGTATGTTTATCTTCCTTGGCAGGCCACCAGCCCATCTGCCAACCTACCAGACTCAGGGTCATTCAAGAATGTATGGCGCTATGCTCATCCTAGTGGAACCCCAGATCCAGCCCAGAGGCTTCATCCTAGGTGGCCCCTGACTTTTTTCCTCTGTTTTCACCCATCCATTCCTACACAAGGCCCCAGAAGTGGTGACGTAAGCATGTGGAGGCACACATGTTTACCGCAGCTCCAGTCACAGCCCCTTCCACCCTCCCTCAGCCCAACGCTGGCACACTTCAGAAGTGGCACAGCCACCCAGCCTCTACCAGGGGGCGACCAAGATCCAAGGAGATCAATTACTCCCTCCCAAGGTGGAGGGCTGCCAGCCAGCAGCTGATCACATCCTCACCCTTCCCCCCACCAACCTCCGATGACCCGGGCTCATTCCCAAAAGCAGATCGCTGGTGTGGCATGAGGTGTTGTATCCAGCACCTCAACCCTCAGCCCCACCAGGCCGGCCAGATTATAGTATTCTGCACATCTCTGTTCATGTCACTCATATAAATATTAAACAATGCAAGGCCCAAAATGGAGCCTTGGGGGACATCACTTCCAAAAACTCCTTCATAGGAAGTTGCATCATTGATACACACACATTGGGCTGGATATTCAAACTGCACCATTCTGTGGTGCAAGCCCTTGCGCTGCTCAAAAAAGTTGTGCTGGGGTGTGGCCAGGGCGATATTCAATGGAGTTGCGCTATTGAGCAACTCCTTTGAATATCGCCTCGTCACAGCCACTGTGCATGGCGTGAGTGGAACTTGCGCCACCGCAAGTGATCAGAGGGAGTATTCAAGATGCGGTGAAGCAGGTTCCATTGCGCCATGCGCAAATTTCAGTATTCAAAGGTGACATGCAAATGAGCCATAATTCATGCAAGGCGCAGGGGGGCTATTTGCATCTACTTATAGCTCCATTTGCATCCCATTAGCATGCAGGTGCACCAATCCTCGATGACTTGTGCCTGGCGCTTGCCAGGAAGCAGCCATTGGGGACCGATCCCCCTGCAGCCCGACAAGGGCATGGTAAATCCACCCCGCACTGGCCCAATCTAGGCATAACATAAATGCCTCCCCACTGTCCGATCGCTGGCACAATATTAGTATCCTCGACTGGCCCGATTGTGGGCATAACATTAGTAACTCCTGACTGGCCCGACGCGGGCAAAACAGAACTGAACCCCACCCCACTAGCTCTGATTGCTGGCAGAACAGAGTTCAACCTCTAAAGACCAATATCCCCAGGTCCAGTGGACCGTGAAGCCCGATCACGGTATTAGATTCAACCCCTCCAGTCCAAGTACCCTGGTGATCTAGTGGCCCCCAACCCACCCACCCACAGAGCCCCACCACCCTTCCCCATCAGCCGGGCGGGGCAGCACCCACCCGCCTGCCGCCCCACCACCCCGACTGATTCAGCTGGTAGGCTGCACGCCCACTGGTTCAGAGCAAGAGCCAATGGGCGTGCAGCCCATACCGTACAAGGCAGTCCACATATGTGAATGAATGAATTCATTCACATAACCAAATTGTTCTAAGGTAATAATATATAGACATTTTTTACAGTTCACCCCTATATCAATCAATACTCTTTCTGAGAGTGTATACATAAAATATGATAGACATTTGTATGCCCAATCCCCATCAAGGGTTCTAATTTTTTCAGCCATTATAACCAAGGTTAGAGAAGGGAAAGGCAGCAAGTAGGCCTTTGTACATACAGTGGTGGTAGCGGTCAAAACCAAATAATGTCTATAGCCAAGAGTACTTTATGAAATAATTAAAAAGCTACTCTTTGCTAGTTCCTTATAACTATGTGGAGTATGATGCAGAAAATCCAAACTTCAGGCTAGGACAATATGAAAGCTATAAGTAATAAAATCATCAGTACCGTCTTACCTACTGATAACGTGTACCTGTCTTTGTCGCATCGCTGCATGCTCACTCTGCCCGTGCTTGCTCCATTCACACGGAGCACTTGTTTTAAAGCCCCAGGACCCGGAAGTAACGTCGGGTCACGTGTCTCTCCTTCTGAATCTAGCCTGCCTTCCCAGAGCCTTTAAAGATGCACTATTTAAAATATAGCCCCTGCAAATAACTATCAGAGGTGGTTATTCCACCAAACTGTCCACGACAGCAGGAAGTTCTGTAGCCCTGGACTGCAGCAGTGGACTACAAAACCCACATAACTTCCTGTTGTAAACACACTAAGCTGAGCAGTAGACTGAATGAAGGAGAGCACAAATGCAAACCAGGCATCTTGCCAAGTCTGTCTCACCTCTCAGAGAGGTCTCACAGCATTTAGATAAGATGGGAATGCCTGGCTTACTCGGAATGTTTGTTTTAAAGCCCCGGGACCTGGAAGTAACACGGGGTCACTTGACTCCCCTTCTGAATCTAGCCTGCCATCCCAGAGCCTTCAAAATGCACTGTTTAAAATATAGCCCCTGCAAATAACTATTAGAGGTGGTTATTCCACCAAACTGCAGATTTAGGGCAGATATAACAAATAACTTAGCACCCTCGAATGACAGCAAGAAGTTCCGTAGTCCTGGACTGGAGCAGTGGACTACAAAACCCACACAACTTCCTGTTGTAAACACACTAAGCATAACAGTAGATTGAATGAAGGAGAGCACAAAAGCAAGTAATTTTTTTAGTTTGTGCTTTGTACTTGATCCATCTTTCAAGTGTTGGGCATTTTTTATATTTTTTTGTAAGCTCTCTTTTTTTTTTCCTTGGTGTTTCTTTTCACATTTTTTCAAAACCATTTGGGCATTCTTCCAGTTTGATTATATTCTCTAACTTCAGGTATAAAACCTTGAATACAGTAATTAAGTTTATGCTTTATTTGATTCCATATAAATACTAGTATCTGCCCATGCAAATCCTTCTTCCAGTTCCATGAACTGAGATATGACCTCATTCCATCATAATTAGCTCTGTTGTAACATTTCAATTTAGTTTCTCCTCTTAAGGTGCTCTAGATCCCCTTGAGTACTATTCTGACCATATTGTACCTGCCACTGCTCTCTCCTCTCCACTCACGGTATTGCACCCCTGTCCCACCACCACAACATCCATTCAATCTCCCTAATATCCAAATTTTGGTTCAACCTACTACTGCTATACCATGCAGAGAGTTTATCTCCATTGAACCCATCTCCTTACACCTTGAGATTAGTGGTGCAGTGAAGTTTTAATTCACTGGTGAAGTGAACCCAAAGTGGCCCACTTCGAATTCACGTAGCACTATGCAAAATGTCCATTAAAAACTCAAAATTCATCTTACTTCACATTGTCCACTTTGAGTTCACTTCAAGTTCCATTTTGATAAGGCAAAGTCATTAAGAAACAGGCCACTGATCACATGCCTGACTGTTTCTACAGGTCTGCAGGTCACATGATTCAGGGAGGCAGTTAAATAGTCGGGAAGTCAAGTGTTTTACTTTCACTGTCTCTAGCAGAAACAGCTAGTGCAGCAAATCTGTACTGTGCAGTTTAACTACTTGTTCGAAGTTGTTTGCTTGTAATTTTTAATGTTTAAACATTTTTATATTTAGTTATTCTCTTATAGACTCTGTCACCATACGATATAACTCAAGGACAGCACGGGTGGAAATGTATGTCCAGGACGGGACCTTCCATTTAGGACATGCACATGCTGCAAAGGGTCAGAAGCCCGAATTCTCCACAAAGGAAAATGGCAAAAGGTCAATTGCCAGCATTTCTGCTATGGCAGCATTGGGTTCACATGCAACTGCATGATTCAGTGGGTATTTACTGTTACACATAAAAAGGCTATGCAACGTGGGATGCATTGTTCTTTGCTTTGCACGTGGTGTGCCAAATGGCTCTACTCTGCTAACTGACATGGATGGGGTAACTTGGACGTGTGATGGTGGTTGCACAGGTGGCAAGCCAATAAATGTGGTTATTTTCCATGTTTTAAGCACAGGGGTTGATTTAGTCGAATTACTACATGGACTGCCACTGCTACTCTGAACACTGCTTGAACATTCCAAATCATCATCATCCTCATGCCTGTAGCAATCCTCCAGTGTCATTTTACCACTTTTACTGACATGGCTACTTACACTGAAGGAAGGGGATAACATGCTCAATAACGTGGCTGAGGGTGAATGCCCAACTACAGCATTAGCTCCCCTCTGGTGCTGAGTCCACAGTGCCATGTACCTGCTCTTCAGATGAGTATGCTGGCCCCCAGTGTCCAAATGGCTACCCTTTTTACCATGCATCACACATGCTTGGCAAAGCTGGCAGATTGCCACTGTTTCATCACTGCCATCTTGTACAAAAAAATTCCAAACTAAGGATTTGGATGCCCTACTCTTCACATGTCATTGCTGGTGCTGCATATCGAACTGCACTTTTGTTGGCAATGAAATAGGGGTGGGAGGGTACTGCATGATTTCTGGTGTTGTGCACCCTTGGACTTTGACTGAACATTATAATCTATGACTATTACATCAGGCTCAGCAACAGGCACAGCTACATCTGAACTTTGATGAGGGGGGAATGACTATCAGACTGTTTACAAACATCCACCTTCATTTTTTCTTTTTGTCCGGTTCCCAAATGGGGTCACTAGCATCATAATCATAATCATCATCCACAAATTCACTTTGGATGCTGTCCTCCGGTGGAGATATTCCAACCACAGACTTTATATTATCATCCACAGTTTTTTCATCAACATCTGAATGTTTGGATGGCCTAACATCAAGGTCAGTGGAAACATGAGACTGAGTCATCAGCATGATCAGATCATGTTCAACTACTGTGGGAGGTGGGACATTAACTGCACTCAAGTCTGCAGATTCAACCACATTTTCACCACCTGATACACTTTACAGGTTTGAACTTGTAGCAATACTCATGCTGTCATCAACCATTCCCTCACTAACTTTACTACCTGCAGGGACAACAGCATCTCCAACCAGCACTGAAGTGCCTGATTTTGTTGCAAAAAACAGAGTCAAAGAAATCCCTTTATTTGCACCAACTACTAACTTTCTCTTCTGCTGTGTACTACCATGGCCACGACCACTCTTAACACTGCTAGACTTGGTAGCCCCTGATGAACCTGCCTCATCATCACAAAAACTTCCACTGCTAATAGTCTTCTTGGCAGCAGGGCCACAGCCAGAAATAGTTTTGCCTGTCTCTTTGCAGGCATTTTTTAAGATTACACAGAAAATTAAGAGCAACTTTATATTTCTGCACTTTTGAGAGGACAGTAAGCAAAACCCTAAATCCAGCTGCACAGGTACAACACAAGACCTTTTCTGGAATCCTTAACCAGTCTTCAGAAATCCAACAGTCAAAAAACAATACCTTGTTTTGATGGGGGGGGGGCAGCAGTAGCTACTTGCACAGAAGCAGGGAAAAATATTGCAGACAGGCTGAGAAATTCAGAGTACTGCTATTGTAGTGCCACAATAAAATGCATATCAATTGACATCACGTGCACAGATTAAAGGTCAGGCACAGAAACTTTAACTGTTCAGTAAAGTACAACACAGACAGTCTTTTAAAATGACTGAAAAATGACCAGCAAAGAGAAAAAATTTAGAAACTATTAAGTGAAGTTTACCTGTGTGTACCTCAACACAAAAATAATAAAACACTAGCCAACAACACTTGGAAAAACTGCCTTTCCCACTAATCTCCCATCTACACCACAGATATGCCCTTCCCCTGAAGCACATTTCTACAGTGTCTCTCAATACAGACACTGAATCAACTAAATTAACATTCAATATTCACAAAAACTCAATAAATGCTTGATGATATAACCACATAAGGGTTTACTACAATCAATCTACTAAATTCTGACACAAAATTTTGTGGCAAAAAGGCGTTTTTAAAGGTTTTTCGAGGGTTTGACTCTCATAGCTCTAAGACCAAACTGCCTCCAGCTTTCCACTACACACTGTATGATGAACTGAGGCTGTGCAAGACAATATAGTGCACATATGACCTTACATCCCATGATTCACTGCAAAATTCACCTTAAAGAGCACAAAAACAAGGCGAAGTAACACAAAGTCCATATAGAACAATGGGATACGTTTGAGTTACTTCGAGATGCATAGTAATTCGCTTTACTTTGTGGAGTATTATGTGAAATTCAGGTTCTATGTGAAATACTACGCATAGCGAATTTTAGGCAAGTCACCCACCACTACTTGAGATCAAGGGGAACTTGTTCTTTCTCGCTGCCCAAGCCATCCTCTTCTGCTGGCAAATCTGCCTTCTCCTACTGGCTCCCTTTCCAATGGAACCAACTACCTCCTCTCCTAAAAAATTTGCCTTTGCACAGCTCTGTCAGACAAAACATTCACTTGCTTCCTCCCCCCTAACTGCACCTGCTTCTCACCGTTCTCAGCCTCAATTGCTAGTCATCCAGTCCTCTCAACAAAAAGTTAAAATATGCTGTATCCCTAGCTTCTCTGCTCAGAAGCAATTAATCTCTCCTCTCGTAAAATTTTGCCGATGTATAAATTCTGTACAAATGTATCAATTCTGTACAAATGTTAGCTTACCTAGCCAAACTTAGTGTGGTTATTATATGTATCCTAGCCAAACTTAATGTGGCAATCATATTGTATCCTTTTGTATACATGTTTCTAAATGTATATATTTTTCTATCTATCTCATGTACCTATCTTATGCATCTATCTCATGTATAAAATCCTGTTACCCTTATCCCCGAGTCACACCTGAAAATGAGCCTCAGCTCAGTGTGCCTTTCCCGGTTACCAAATGTTTAAATAAATAAAAAATAAATAAGTTGTGGTCACTATATCCGAGTGGTTCTGTTACTTTTATGCTACTTATTTCTTCCTCAAGGTTGCTGAATATTAAGTCTGATATGTTGCCCCCCTTTATGTTTTCTTGATCTAATTGCTCTAGGTTTTTGTGCAACATAATATCAATGAGCCTGTTTTCTATTGGGTTAGTCCCAGTCAGATTAACTCAATCAACTTTAAGAAGGTTAAAGTCACCAATAAGCATACAGTTGCCATCAATGTCCATATTCTCGATGGCATCCAAGAACTTAATATTTTCATTATTATTAAGACTTGGCAAATAATAACACACACCTATAGTTAAATTCATAGTTTTCAAGTGGAGTTGTACCCAGATTTGTTTAACTTCATCCATCCCAAGTCTACATGAAGTGAGTTACGCTGTGAGAGATATATACAGCTACTCCACCACCACATTTGTAAACTCTTTCCTTGTGAAAAAGGTTAAATCCAGGTATTGCTATACCCCAATCTTCATTCCTAAACCAAGTCTCTGTTATAGCACATATCTGACTTTGATCTTTATGTAGTATGTGCTTAAGTTCATCTATTTTGTTACAGAGGCTTCGTGCATTTATTAATAATGCCTTTATTTCTCCATTGTCGCCTGTTATTGTAGTGATCTTATAGGGAACTTTGTTAGGTAATTTTGAATCTTCATTAAATAACTTATGGTACCTACTGGGAATCCCTGTCCCCTGACTATCTAGTTTAAAGTTTTGCTAATGTGGTTCCTGAAAATATTCCCCAGCAAATGGCTACCATTTCTATTAAGGTGAAGCCCATCCCAACAGAAGAGATTCCTTTTTCCATTAAATGTCTCCCAGGTCTTAACACATTTGATCCCTTGAAATAGACACTAACACCTTAACCAATTATTAATTTTGGCAATTTTTTGTATTCAGTCTGTAATTTGCCCTTGGAACTGGCAACATTTCTGACAGAATCACCTCACACTTGGAGTCTTTTAAATATGCTTGTACCACTTTAAGACTGTTAAATATTTCTTCTTCTGGCTCGTATTTTATGTAATTTGTTCTAGCATGTATCAGCACCAAGGGATTGGCTTGGGTTTGCTTCAGGATGCCTGGTAAAAGGAAATGAATGTATTTTATACCTGCTCCAGGGAAGTAGTTACTTGCTACACACTCTTTATTATTTTTAATGGTATAGGAGTAGGTATATTTAATCACTGAGTCACCCAAAATAAGTACTGGATATTTAGGTGTCTCCCTAATTCCATCATCCACAGTGACCTCTTCAGTGGGTTCAGAGGTTATATCCACTAATCTAGAATTATCTGTGTCTGTAACTATATCCATTAACTCTTAAGATTGACTTTCCAAGCTTTTTATCAAGTTTAATAGTGAGAATACTGGCTACTGGTTGGAACTGTAAAGTCCATGGGTCTTTTATCCTTTTTTATATAGTTCGGGCCCTCTTTGCTACAACCTTCATCCCCATTTTCATGCTGTCTTTGTTGTTTACCAACAATATCCATATATGTTCTGTAATGAATGTTTCACAGGTTCCCTGCCTTTCTTCAACAAGACTCATGGATAGATTTTTTTAACATTTCAGCATATCAAAGCTCCTTACTGCAGTTCTACCTGTCGCTTTCTCTCTTTCCATTGGGTCTCTTGGGTCTGTGTGGTGGCTGCTTGTCTGTGTCTGTAGCTTAGTTTTTGTGGATTTACATGGTTTTCTGCTTGGAGTAACTACGCCATTCTTGCTCACTACATCCGTGAAAGTCTTCTGAACTGGATTTCTGCGAAACATCACCAGGTATCTGCATTTTTCATTTAAAAATCAACTTTTTGGAAGCTATCCCAAGCAAAACATAAGTCAAGCAACTAAGTCTGACAAACTCAATGACTCTAGGTCCTGCGTGAATCCACATTTCCATCTGACCTGCTCCGTGATCTGTATGTGGGCTTTTCAACAACCTCTTTGAATGACAAAGAACATGCAGACAAAGATTTTGCATCCTGCATATCTGAGCACAGTTCATCACCTTCAGGAATTCTAACACATTCTGTGACTCTGGATCTCAGCTGTTGATAATTTTTTTTGGCTTATGACTTAACCATCAGGTATCTACAAGATGCTGAAATCCTTTCTCCTACAAATTCTCCTTATGCTGCTCCTGCTCTCAGGAAATGTTCACCCCAACCCAGGACCACCTGGGCAGCCAGCAGTGGCACCAAGCAGAAGGACAGGGACACTCACCATGGCATCCATCAACGCCTGCAGCATCCTCAACAAACTTGATTCCCTCCAAACATGGATCCTACAGCACAACCCTGATATCCTCTTAGTTGTGGAAACATGACTAAACTCTAAAATCCCTGATACCTCAGTCTCTATCCCTGGCTACTGCATTTTCAGGCAAGACAGGATTACTAAATGGGGCAGGGGCTGTGCCATCTATCTTAAGGATACCCTTATGGGTCACATCATCCCATCCCCTAGCCTGAGCAACTCCTCTCAGGTCCTCACAATCAAAATCGTCCTTGGTGCACATAACAAGGAACTCACTGTCATCTCAGTTTACCTACCCCCAAGAGACCAGGCTGCTGGCTTCCATAGCATCATGGAATATCTAAGGGTCCAGCAACATAATTCTGAAACCATAATCATGGGTGATTTTAACATTAACTGGCTCTCCGTTGAGGCCGCTACCTATAAGGATGCAGCCATGGCGTATCACCTCACTCAATTGGTCAATGCCCCCACTAGGTGTAACTATAGGACAGGCTCCCTTATGCTTCTAGACTGGATTCTATCTAACCACCCTGAATGTATCTCCAATGTATCTGTACTCCCAGATACAACAAGTGACCACTCACCTGTCATCTGCTCCTGGCAAACAAATACCACAGGCACCCTCCCAAGCTTATCTATGACAGGGTTATCAAACAAGGGCACCTCCAGCTGTTAAAATCCCATCTAACCAGGCTGAACTGGGCAGTGCTTGACTCCCTCAGTGGCACCAACAAAGCTCTGGACCTATTTATCAAACGTTTCAATGAAGCCAGTGACTTCTATGCACCAGTGAAAAAGATGAAGGTCAAAGGACAGACCAACCCCTGGGTAACTACTGACCTTTTAACTCTACTCAAGCACAAAGACCACCTCTGGCATTGTGCTCGTACAACTCTGACACAAGTAAACATGCAATTATACAAAGCAGCCAGAAATGATTGCACTCGAAAAATACAGAATGCTAAACGCAGCTATTACAAAGAGGCTCTGACCAACTCTTGGGGCCATGGAAACAAATTCTGGAACAACATGAAAGAACTCACAGGCAAGGATCCTAAAGCACCACCCACTATGCTCAACCTTCATGGCACTCCTACACTCAACCTAGGTACCATCACCAGCACTTTTAATAATGCATTTACAAACCTGGGCACTGTCCTTCCACCAAATTTTTTCGACAACCTCCTCTCCAGCTCCTCCCAAGTTACCCCCCAACTAGAATGTACAACCCCAAAGTTTTTTTAAGGAGGTCCCACCACAAGTAGCTAGAAAATACATTCAAAAGGCCATCGGCAAACAAGGGTACAGTGGTGACTCCCTTGACCTGAAACTGCTGGCATACAGTAAGTCCTCGATGAAATCTTAGAACCACTTACAAAGATCTTCAATCTCTCGCTTAGATTGGGCCATTTCACCTCTCTCTCTGGAAGAAAGACACTGTTACACCAGTTCACAAAAGCGGAGATAGGATGCTCCACACCAATTACAGACCTATCTCACTCCTCCCCCCACTATCTAAAGCGCTGGAGCGAATAGTGTCGGACCAACTAGTTGAATTCCTGGATAAGTACAATGTATAGTGCCCAGAGCAGCATGGCTTCAGAAAAGGGCACAGCACCACCACTGCACTACTGGAATTTACAACCTTCATCCATGCCACGCTTGACAAAGGGAATTGTGGAGGGGCAGTATTTACAGACCTTACCAAGGCATTCGACGCAGTTAACCACCCACTACTGCTCAAGCAACTGTCCTCCATTGGTATTTCCAGCGATGCCCTTCCATGGTTCACCAGCTACCTTGATAATCGGATCCAATGTGTAAGGATTGCAGGGATCTCTTCGGATGAGAAACCGGTCCGCTCTAGAGTCCCCCAGGGGTCTATTATGAGCCCTCTACTCTTCTGCCTCTTCATCAACAATCTCCCCAGTGCCTGCCACCAAACAATATTACTATACGCAGATGATGCAGTCCTGTTTTCCAGCCACCATGACATTACAGTCCTTGAATCACAGCTGCAGCTCGACTTCAAGTGCATCAAAGACTGGTTTAATTCTCATAAACTTGTCCTGAACCACAGCAAGACTAAAGCCATATCCTTCTGTAACCAATGGAGCAGGCACAACTCTCTGTCCCTCACCATCAAGAACCACACTGGGAACCCACTCAAACATGTCAAGGAGTTCAAGTACCTTGGTATTACCCTGGATAGTACCCTCTCCTACACTCAGCATATTGACACTGTTGCCAAGACTGTCAATATACAGATTGGACTACTACACAAACACAAGCACTGTATGCCTGTGGATGCCCTTAAACTAGTCATCTACAGCCCTGTCACCTCTATCATTGACTATGGCCTTGCCATCTATGACTCTGCCTCAACAAGTGCCCTCCGCAGGATCTCAGCTTCTCTCAACAAAGCCTGTAGATTACTAACAGGTGTGGCCCGACAAACTCACACCTGTGACTTCTACGCACAGGCCAGCTGGCTACCCCTACTCAGCAGAATACAATACCAGACCTGCTTACTTACCAAAAAGATTCTCCTCGGTCTCATGCCACCTGGTGTTAGCTCACTCCTTACTACCTACAGTGGCACTCAACAAACATGTGGTGCCCAATCTCTAACCTTTCAGGTTCCCAGATGTGGTACCTCCATGGGTCAGCGGTCCTTTATCTATAGAGCCGCTCAATGGTTCAATTCCCTCAATAAAGAAGCACTTTCCTCTACTACACTTGGACCCTTCGAAAGGAATCTCAAACTTTACCTCACCTCTACCACTCAATGTGACTGGCCCAATAGCTTGGCAGAAGACACCAGGAGAAAGGACTGCTGTGTGACTGGACTTCTCTGCTGGGACTAAAGTAGAAGAACTTTTGTACTTGGACCTTTAATTTAGGGTAAAAAAAACTAACATACAAAACAAAAAAAAAGTGTGTGTTTGTCTGGATTAACTGAACTGAATGGGTATCTAAACAGTTATCTAGGTGTAAATCTCAGGTGACTGAAAGGACTTAACTGCTGTGAGGTTTAAACTACTTGTAGAAAGATCTAGTAAGTGGGGGGCGTGGCTTAGCTAGAAGGAAGCTACATTTAAAGACTGCCTTAGAAAGATTCTGCTAATAGCTTGGCAGAAGACACCAGGAGAAAGGACTGCTGTGTGACTGGACTTCTGCTGGGACTAAAGGAAGAACTTTTTGGACCTTTAATTTAGAGTAAAAAACTAATATACAAAACAAAAAAAGTGTGTGTTTGTCTGGGTTAACTGAACTGAATGGGTATCTGAACACTTATCTAGGTGTAAATCTCAGGTGATTGAAAGGACTTAACTGCTGTGAGGTTTAAATTACCTGTAGAAAGATTTAGTAAGTAGGGGGATTGGCTTAGCTAGAAGGAAGCTACATTTAAAGACTGCCTTAGAAAGATTCTGCTAATAGCTTGGCAGAAGACACCAGGAGAAAGGACTGCTGTGTGACTGGACTTCTCTGCTGGGACTAAAGTAGAAGAACTTTTGTACTTGGACCTTTAATTTAGGGTAAAAACTAACATACAAAACAAAAAAAAGTGTGTGATTGTCTGGGTTAACTGAACTGAATGGGTATCTGAACAGTTATCTTGGTGTAAATCTCAGGTGATTGAAAGGACTTAACTGCCGTGAGGTTTAAATTACTTGTAGAAAGATCTAGTAAGTAGGGGAGTGACTTAGCTAGAAGGAAGCTACATTTAAAGACTGCCTTAGAAAGATTCTGCTAATAGCTTGGCAGAAGACACCAGGAGAAAGGACTCCTGTGTGACTGGACTTCTCTGTTGGGACTATATTGCCCTCCTCCCTTCCCCTCCACCCCCCCCACCCAAAGCTAGTTCTATTTTTATAGGCACAGGATTTGACTGACAACAGGAACTTCCTGTTTGGGAGCAGGAAGTGAGTGATCACAGAACCACCAAAGACCCACCATCCTAGAAGGCAAGAGTAGCTCTCTGGCCCCTCTAGCTCTGGAGGTCTGCCTCTGAGCAAGTAAGTGGTCTACTGAGAAATATAGGATATTCTTGTCTCAGAACAGGACAATCAGGAGCTTAAAGGCACACAGGCAGAAAGTAAGGAGAGAAAAAAAAAATAGGGAAAGAGTAAGGATTGCAAACAGTTAAGGGCCAGAAATAAGACATGATTGGAGTGGTGCAGTGCAGTGGCTGTGGAGCAGCAGTCTTCCAGGAGATGTTCTGGAGGATGCGGTGTTGTCCCATCTGCAGGCACCTCTCTGAGCTGAGGAGGTCGCTCATCTCCAGGCTGAGTTGGCCAGGATTTGTGGGACCTCCTCTTCCATCCAGGGACCACCAGTACCACTGCTGTTGCCTCAGAGGTTGCCAAGAAGAGGGTGGTTGGACCACAGTGGGCTCAGGAGGGTGAAGGTGGTGGAACAGAGGTGCATCCTCCAGTTGTACCTCTCCACAATTCCTATGCCATTCTGGAAAAGTGTGGTTCCTCTATGAGGAACCGCAGTGAGACCAAGGAGGATGCTGGAACCTCCACAAGGAGACCCACAGGAGGGTGGCAGGGGACCCTGCAGGAGAGCAACTCCTGGTGTGGGACTCCATTGTTAGGAATGTAGAACTGGGGGAGGAAGGGTAGATGGAGGTAAGGTGCCTGCCTGGCGCCATGGCATGGAGGGACAGGCAGCGAATCCTCAGGATTGCTGGAGCAGCTGCACTGGGGAGGGAGCTGGATGTTGTTGTCCACCTAGGGACAAATGACCTGGCTAAGAAAGGGATTAGAGAAGTGCAGGAAGAGTTTGTGGAATTGGGGAGGGGCCTTAGACAAGTAGCACGCACGGTAACCTTCTCGGAGGTGCTGCCCATCTATAGCATAAGAGAGGCTAGGGTGTTCCGCACCATGGGATTCAATCAGTGGTTGAAAAACTGGTGTGGAGCTCAGGGATTTGGCTTCATTGGGGACTGGGGGTCCACCTGGAGTGATGCAAGCCTATACTGGCATGATGGGCTGCATCTGTCCGGGAGGAACCAGGATCCTAGGTGATAGGTTTAAATGCTTCATTGGCAAGCTTTCAAACCAGCCAAGGGGGGAGGCACTGGAAAGAAGCAGGGAAATCTTAGCCCCCCCAAATAATCACGGTAGTAAGTGCGGCAAACACCAACATAGAGGTGTCTATAGGGAGAAGAGCAGGAGTAAATGGAGAAAGTGACAAAGGCAAGAAGGACAGTGATGGGGCAAAAAGGAGTAAGGCCATCAGGAAATGGAGGGTAATGAGTACCAATGCCCGTAGTCTGGGCCACAAGCTCCCTGAGCTGGTGGTCTTGATGGAAGAGGGATGCCTGGATATTGTAGCAGTCAAAGAAACATGGTACACAGAGAACCATGACTGGGATGTTAACATACCAAGGTACAAAACCTACAGGAGAGACAGGCAGGGGAGAAGAGGTGGAGGAGTAGCTCTCTATGTAAAGGAAGGGATAAGAGCAACTGAATAAAAGAGTAAACAGGGAGGAAAGGAGGCACTGTGGGTCACCTTGGAGACTGGAAAGGGCACCACAATCCACACAGGGGTTGTATACAGACCTCCATGTCAGGGGGAGGGAATGGACAAGGATATGATAGAAGGCATTCTTAGAATGGCAGAAAAAGAGGAGATACTGTTGACGGAGACCTGAATATGCCAGATGTTAACTGGAGCACATTTGCTGCAGCCACATCCAAGAGCAGGGCCATTCTTGATGCCCTACAGGTGACAGGCATTAGACAGCTAGTTTCAGAACCCACTCGTGAGGGGCGATCTTAGACCTCGTGCTCTCAAGCGGGGCAGTGAGAGGATCTCAGATCTAGAAGTGGGTTGCCATCTGGGGACAAGTGACCATCAAACAGTGTGGTTCACATTAAACTCAGCTACAGAGTCAGCCATACAAAAGTGAGGGTACTGGACTTAGGAGGGCTGACTTTGGCAAGATGGGAGAGTGCCTCAGAAAGCACTAGCAAACAGGCTAGAAGGAGTGTGGAGCAACAATGGGAATTATCAAAACTGCCATCACAGAGGCAACAAGCCTTTGTGTGAAGCAAATAAACAAATCAAAATGAAAGAAAAAGCCACTATGGTTCTCAAAAGAGGTGGCTGTGAAAGTCAGGAAGAAAAGATAGCATTCCGGAAGTATAGGAAACACAGAAGGAGCAGAACAGAGAGCTGTACCAGTTAAGGCAGAAGGAAGCAGGGAGGAAGTCAGAATAGCAAAGGCCCAAACTGAGGAAAAGATAGCCAACTCAGTTAAGAAGGGGATAAAACCTTTATAGGTACATCAGTGAGCGATAAAGACAAAGGGAGGATAGTGAGGCTGAATAGAATGAATGGTGGGTGGGCAGGGGACAGTGAAAAGCAGGGATACTGAACAAATATTTCTGCTCAGTATTCACAAAGAGGAGGAAGTGCCTAATCCAATTAACAGAAGCACTCTTGATAGGGGTTGATCCAGTCCTTTCACAGAAGAAAGGGTTCTGCAAGAACTCCTAAAACTGAAGGTGGACAAAGCAAAGGGTCCTGATGGAATTCACCCCAAATTCTAAAAAATTAAGGGAGGAACTAGTGAAACCACTGGCTACTCTTTTGATAAATCATGGGAGGATGGTGAGGTACCCGAGGACTGGAGGAAGGCGGATGTGATTCCCCTTCACAAAAGTGGGACCAAGACAGAGACAGGAAACTACAGACCTGTCAGTCTGACCTCTGTGGTAGGAAAAGTGATGGAGTCACTTCTGAAGGAAAGAATAGTTGAGTACCTAGAGGCCAGTGGAGCACAGGACCCAAGGCAGCATGGGTTCACAGCGGGAAGGTCATGTCAGACGAATCTAATAGATTTCTTTGACTGGTAACCAAGTAGTAGACCAGGGAGGGGCTGTGGACATGACCTACCTAGACTTTAGCAAGGCATTTGACACAGTCCCACACAAAGATTAATAGTCAAATTAACCAGCCTGGGAGTGGGTCCCAGGGTGGTAGCCTAGGTAAAACATTGGCTGCACAACAGGACACAGAAGATAATTGTAAATGGAGTCCACTCTGAAGAAAAGGGGTTACTAGTGGGGTACCACAGTGTTCAGTATTGGGTCAGTCCTTTTAATGTCTTCATCAGTAACATTGCAGAGGGACTGGAAGGAAAGTATGCCTTTTGCAGATGACATAAGATCTGCAACAGGGTTGATACACAAGGAGGCGTGGAGAGGATGAAAAGGGACTTGGCAAGGTTGGAGGAATGGTCAGAGTATGGCAGCTGGATTCAATGCAAAGAAGTGCAAAATAATGCCTGGGAACAAGAACCCAGGAAGAATACACAATGGGTGGGGAGGTAGTAACAACAAAAAGGAAAGGGACCTGGGAGTAATCATATCAGATGACCTTAGGTTAGCAAGCAATGTGAGAGGCAGTAGGGAGGGCTGGGGGTATACTGGGATGTATAGGAGAGGTATCAGCAGCAGAAAACAGGAAGTTGTTATCCCTCTGTACAGACAGTTGGTGAGACCCCATCTGGTACTGTCTCCAGTTCTGGAGACCCCATCTCCGCAGGACATAGACAGGATAGAGGCAGTCCAGAGGAGGGCAACTAAAATGGTGTAGGGTCTGCAAGAGAAGCCGTATGAGGAGAGACTAAAGGAGCTTAATATGTATACCCTTGAGGAAAGAAGGGAGAGGGGGGACATGATAGAAACTTTTAAGTACCTCAGTGGAATCAACAAAGTCCAAGAGGGTAGCATCTTTCATAAAAAGAGACTTGCAAGAACAAGGGGACACAATTTAATGATAGAAGGAGGGCGGTTCAGGGGCAATGTGAAGAAGTATTATTTCACAGAGAGGGTAGTGGATGCATGGAACAGCCTTCCTGAGGAGGATGTGGGGTCTAAAACTGTGGGAGAATTCAAGAATGCATGGGACAGACATAAGGCAATTCTTGTGGGGGGTAGGAAGAAATACGTTGTTGGTTAACTAGGATCTGCGGCCTATCCTGTAGGTAGGGAAATGGGCAGACTAGATGGGCTTAGCGGTCCTTATCTGCAGTCAAAGTCTATGTTTCTATGTTTCTTCTCTGAACAGAGATCTCTCTAAACACCTCCCAGCTCACTCATGTCTCACAGCCCGCCCTTTCCCAGTCTCATTCCCTCTGGCACCGGGCCTTCCTTGTGACTCCTTTCCTGCTACGCATCTCCACTGGTACAAGACATTTTTCACCACCATCGGACAGTGGCCCATTAGCCTGCCAACTTCCTCTCCCAGTCGCATGCCTGCAATACTAACTGCCTATGGTGCCCTCTGTCTCTTATTGTTACTGCAGCCAGCTGCCTACTCAAGCTGCTCGTTATATGAATATTATCTCAAAGTATGTTATAACTGAGTATCTTTATTTTTTCTTTTAGTTGTTTTGGTTGTTTATTGTGCATTCTTTTACTACCTCTGTATGTATGTTGTCCCTCATCCTTTGACGTGGAACCTTTGTAAATGAGCAGTTTCTGCTCAAAGGTATTTGTAATCAGAATTTAATAAATAATAAAAAAACAAAATAAAATAAATTTTGCCAATCTACTAAATTGACTGTGCCTATGTTCCTTCTCTGCTAACTGTTAACAACATTTTGGAGCTGCTATGAACTGGTGTGTAGAGCAACAGAGGTCCATATCATTCCCCAAGGCACCGGGACAAGGAGGCGGAGTTCAGCAGCACTGAGAGTCAGCAGAGGAGGAGGAGGGGCAAAATAGTTCAAAAGGGTCACGCTGCTACAGATACACCAAGCAGCATATCAAAGCTCCTTCCACCTGTTGGTTTGCCATTCAACTGAATTGACTGTGCCTATGCTACTTCTCTGCTAACTGTTAACATTTTGGAGCTGTGAACTGGTGTGTGGAGCAATGGAGGTCCGTATCATTCCCTGTGGTACCAGGACAAGGAGGCAGAGTTCAGCAGCACTGAGCATCAGCAGAGGTGGAGCAAAATAGTTCAAAAGGGTCACACCGCTGCTGTGCGAGCACAGCTGCGCGAGTGAAGTGAGTGAGTCAGTACAGGAAAGGAACTTGTATTCTGAAGAGCAGTTTTATACTGGGGACTGGTTAAATGTTGATGGTAATAGTAAGTTAGTTGAATCATATGTAAGTATCTGACTGAGGACTTTTTATCATAATTTGTCTTGTACTTAATAGTGACTTGTCTGTAGAAATGCTAAGCTGTACAAAGCTCTTTTAAATGCAAAGCTTGTATATTTATTGCAGTGTTTAGATGAAATAGAGGGATAGGCAGCTAAGATCTTCAAGATAGTTTGGGTTTAAGAATAGTATTACAGTTCTTTGAGTCTGTAGTTATTTGTGTATTTAACATTTTGATTATATCTGATAACATAACAGGCCACTGGATAATAACTGTGTTTTTCAATTCTAATATACTATTTATATAAAGTGTAATTATGACTAATTGTGTCATTTTTATGTTCGCTTGCGCAAGGAACATTTTGGGAGAGTAGCACACTTGGAGATGTGCCTCTCCCACCCAATGCACTGCTCCCTTGAGCAGGCGTGGCGGTCCTGCACCAATGGGTGCAGGAGCTCAGTATGACAGCGGTGTTCCTCTGCTTCAACACCGCTGCCATACTGAGCACCGCTGCCATCACCTCCGTCACGCGCTCCCCCCTGTGCGCGTCACGCCGCCCCCCAAAGCTTTCCTTCCATGCTGGGAGCCCACCCCAGCGTGGCAAAGGTTGTTTGTTTTGCCGACGGGGGTGCCCAATCCCCCGTCAGCTCCTCGGCCCCCCCACACATCTTCTGCCACGCTGGAAGCCCACCTCAGCCTGGCAAAGGTCCCACGTAGTCGTTTTTTTTTTTTGTTTAACCTGTAAAACAAAACCGGTCCTGTGGCGCGTCTCCCAACCCCCCTCCCACAACCCGCACCCACCCACTGCGCACCCAGCCTCCCCACACCTCCCACCCCATACTTACCTCTGGACTCCGGTGCGACCATCTTCAGTGGACCGGGAACACGTCTGCACTCTTCAAAGCCGACCGCGAACTGAGGAAATGCCGGTAAGCTGTATAATGGGCTACATAGGGGGGTTTCAACTTTATTGCATATCTCAGTCATTTTTTGGAATTTTTGCACCAAATTGTCAACATGGGGTTTTTGGGACCCCTTCTCATGAATGATGTCACTGTCATGGCATTATTCGGGCCTGAAGGGTGATTTCGCAGGCACTGCGCAGTCACTGCGCAAAATCACCCTTCAGCCTCGAATAACTCCATGACAGTGACATCATTCATGAGAAGGGGTCCCAAAAACTCCATGTTGAAAATTTGGTGCAAAAATTCCAAAAAATGACTGTTTTACGAGCGTGCATTGCGCAGTTCCTACGCAGGCTCGTAAGTTCGCAAATTTTCAATATTTTCACTCCAGATTTTCAACATTGCCATTTTATCACACCTTCTTATGAGTTGTACAGCTGTCATTTTTCACATCTCACCCAAAACGTGCTTCCACCCATGTAGTGCACAATGGCGCAGTCGGTGTGCAAAATCAATGTATGAAACACATTAAGAAAATCACAGTGACACTGTTCATGAGCAGAGGTCTTAAAATGGCTATGTTGAAAATTTGGTGAAAAAATTCCTAAAAATGACTGTTTTACAAGCGTGCGTTGCGCAGTTTCTACGCATGCTCGTAAGTTTGCGAATTTTCAATATTTGCACTCCAGATTTTCAACATTGCCATTTTACCACACCTCCTTATGAGCACTGCAGCTGTCATTTTTTACATCTTGCCCAAAACATGTTTCTGCCCATGTAGCGCACAATGTCACAGTCGGTGTGCGAACTCAGTGTATGGGACACATTAAGAAAATCACAGTGTCACTGTTCATGAGCAGAGATCTTAAAATGGCTATGTTGAAAATTTGGCAAAAAAATTCCTACAAATAACTGTTTTACGAGCGTGGTTTGTGCAGTTCCCTCATGCGCTGGTAAGTTGTAATTTCAATATTTTTCACTCCAGATTTTCAACACTGCCATTTTACCACACCTCCTTATGAGCAGTACAGCTGTCATTTTCACATCCTGCCCAAACGTCTTTCCCCATGTAGTGTCACAATGGTGCAGTCGGTGTGCAAAATCAATGTATGGGACACAGTAAGAAAATCACAGTGACACTGTTCATTAGCACAGGTTTTAAAATGGCAATGTTGAAAATTTGGTGAGAAAATTCCTAAAATGGCTGTTTACGGCGTGCATTGCACAGTTCCATGCATGCTCGTAGGATTGCCAAATTTTCAATATTTCCACTCCAGATTTTCAACATTGGCATTTTACCACACTTCCTTATAGGCAGTACAGCTGTCATTTCATCCGCTTAAAAGCGTGTTTCGCCTATATAGCGCACAATGGGGTAACAAAAGATCATGCTGACAATTTATTGTGCAAATACCAGCAATCGCACAGGGCATTAGGGTAAAGTACCATACATGCCAAACACCACTGCAAATACCTGCAAGCGAACGTTCGGCGTTGACAAATGCTTGTTAGTTTTGTGGCCTATGTGGCCATTTTTTGCATAACAGACAATGTTTTTCAGCAAATTGATTGGGTGGAAAAAATTGGTATTTATGATGATAGATTACATCAGGGCAATTTCGAAATAGTAATAAAGATGATGTGGGAAGGACAGTTATTGGGTTTTGCTCAAAAATGGAGATAATAAGTTTAGGGGCTTATTTGTACCAACTCAAAAGTTCATTTTGACCTGGTACACTTAATCCAAAAAAGTTTATATGAATCAGGTGATACTGAGGTCAATCCAGTAACTTTAATTAAGGAAAATGTTGATTGGCTCACTTCACCTGGGCTAAAGCTGGCACACATAAATATATGTAGCCTAAAGTCTAAAAAACACAAACTGGAAGCATGGATTTCAGCCTATGATCCAGACATAATGACAATTTCAGAATCTTGGACGAAACCTAAAGTTGACGATTGCTTAATGTCTATTGCAGGCTATGGTCAGTTATGTCAAGACAGACTGAGGAAGAAGGGTGGAGGTCTTGTGATTTAGTTTAAGGAATATTTGCTTGTTAGGGAAATGCAAACACCCCTTCTAGACTCAGGCTGTGAATGTTTATTCGTGGAAATGACATTGAGTAATACAAAGAAATTGGTTATAGGAGGTGTGTATAATCCCCCAGATTCTAAACTACAGGGACTGTCTGAGCTAGTAGATTTAGGTGCAATATTTAAAAACAGAAAATTAATACGTTTGTGTGATTTAAATTTAAATTGGTTTGGCCAGGAAATACATAAATGCAAAAAGCTTTTGCAACAGGTTAATTTGGAACAAATAATTATTGAAGGAACTAGGTTAAACATAAAAACTAAACAATCCACATTAATTGATTGGGTTTTGGTAAATAATGTACCGAATAAAAGCTTATCAGGCATTTTTTTTCAAATGCCATTAGCGATCATATACCAATTTATAATGTTTGGAGTAATAAAAAAAACCAAGGGTAAACACAGAATTATAAAAACAAGGGCCTTGAATGAATCTAAGTTATCAGAAATATCACAAGATCTATCGCAAATTAATTGGACATCATTACTGCACAAAATGGATGTAAATTTGGCATTGAAAACTTTCCGTACACGATTGGATGGAGTAATTAATAAGAGAGCACCAAAAGTTAGGACAAGAATACGAGGGAGTTGTAAAAGATGGATGAATAAGGATCTAAATAATCTAATGAAGAAAAGAGATAGGGCAAATTTGACTTTTAAGAAAAAACTCGAGAGAGTGATTGGAATTGTTTCCACAAATTGAGAAATTTGTGCAAAAAGGAAATGAAAAGGGCCAAGGTTGAGTTTTACAAAACTGAACAAATCAATAATTTTCAGAATAGAAGAAAAATTTGGCAGAGCATAAATAATTTAATTGCTCCTAGGGTTTCTAGAAATATGACAATTTTAACTAAAGACGATCAACAATTAGATTGATCAAAAAGATATAGCCGATTATTTTAACAAAATTCTTACGTGTCTATCTGATTATGTTCAGGATTTACCTCAGGCTTCTCTAGTCTGTGATGAATGAGATGGGGTAACTTCATTAATGATTGCACTTAATTTTTATTTTAGAGATATCTCCTGGGCCAAAGTTTGCTCAGAATTACTTACAATTGATGAGTCTAAAGCATCTGGGCCAGACATGATGGATGCAAGAATACTGAAGTTTGCTGCAAGGGAAATTGCTTGTCCTCTTCAGATCATATTTAACAAATCTTTAATTTCTAGTACAGTTCCAAACTCATGGAAATTTGCAATTGTCTCTCCAATTTTTAAAGATGGACAAGTGCAGCCCCCAACCAATTATCATCCAATATCTTTATTATCTATTGTTCGTAAAATTCAGGAGAGAATGTTATTTAATCAGACAGTGGAAAATCTAAATAAATATGGTCTGTTGACAACAGCACAACATGATTTTAGGGAAGGATGTGGCACATCGACAGCCTTGGTCAGGTTCACGAATGACTTGCAAGTTAGTATAGACAATGGTGAATATGCTGGAGCAGTATTCATGGACCTTACCAAGGCCTTCAATTTGGTGGACCACATGTTACTGATAGGTAGGTAAGTTAAAGAAATTGGGTTTCGAGGCACCTGTGGTGTGCTGGTTCCACAGTTATTTAACTGATAGAACTCAGCAAGTTCAAATTAATAGTACATTATCAGACTCAAGAAGGATGGAATTCAACATACCACAGGGCTCAATGTTCGGCTCCTTGTTATTTTCACTTTTTATAAATGAATTACAATCTGTCTGTACAGAATCATCTATCATCTTATATGCCAACGATACAGTGATATAAGTTTCAAACAGATGTGTTGATATAGTTCAGCAAAAGTTAGAAAGTATGCTAATTTGGCAAATTGGTTGATTAAAAATCATTTAGTGATAAATAAAAAGAAAACAAAAGGTATGTTTCTTTGTTCTGTGAAAAAACAAAAGAAGATAATAGACACTTTTTCCCTTGCAGCAAATGATGGTATGCCAATTGAAATTGTTACTGAGTTTAGATATCTGGAGGTGACTCAAGATTGTCATCTCAGGTTTCATGCACATATTAATAATGCGACTAAACAACTACACAAAAAGCCTGAAGCTTTATATACAGTAAGACCTTTTCTAACTGATTAGGCTAGAGAGACAATAGCGATGGCATGTTTAATGCCAATATTAGATTACGGTAGCTTAGTCTGGGGGTTGCTACTGAGAAAATTAGGCAACAAAGATACATTTTGTACAACTTGATATGTCGATTCACCCTGAGGGCAACATTCAGTGAACATCACTGTGGTTTATACATTAAACTGGGGTGGCTACTGCTCCTTAATAGAGATGTATTACAGATAGCATGTTTTGTCTATAAGATGATTAATTTCATGAATATAAACCCAATGTATAATTTTTTTATGCAACAAACCATTACAAGATCATTACGTTCCCAGAATTCAATTTGTTTGACTGTGTTAAATTGTAAAACTACTAAATTTCAAAAATCTTTTATGTGTCATGCTATCAAAATTTGCAATGACCTGCCAGCTGATTTACAAAATGCAACCAGTTTATACTAGTTTAAGACATATCTGCAAAAACTGTTACATCAACAGTCTGTATGCAGCTGTTTATGAATGTGCTGTTTTATTATTATTTTTATCTCATTGTATTTTTGCATTTCTGGTTTTAGTCTGTCACATTTTTTGTTTGTCATAAATGCTTTTGAGTGTTTTTGACTCTCTCCGGGTCAAGCCTGTAAAAGGGCCATGTGGCCCAGTGCTTTCTACCCTGTTATCAAATAAAATGAAATTAAATGAAACTTTTTATCTCTAATTCGAGACCAATTAACTTGATCCTTAGATATTTTAGTTCCAAGCATTGTTTGCAAGTGTGCTGAGTAAGATCTGAGATTTATTCAATACTAAATTTATGACATCCATTACATTTGACCCCAATCTCTCCACTTATTAATGTTACATAATGATTGTCCATACTTTAAAAGGGTGCTGTAGCAAGTATTTTGGATAGATATACTAATAATACAGCACTGGCCCCAACTTTATGGCTGCAGGAAACCAGCTTAATCATAATATAGTAGTCATTTGGAACCTCCTAATGAAATTATGATTAGAAATACAAACTTTGAATAAGAGCAGAACAAACAGCAGCATTTAATAATAACAGTTTTACTGCAGAGTAATAAAATCTTTACACTTGTTTTTGGATAAAATCTGGATCCACCAATCTCATAGAGTCCCACAGTAATCAAACAAGAACACCATGGTAAAATAAATTACTTAGATATTAATGAAAAGATTTCAGAGGTTTACCTTGGGCTTTATGTAACATTTTTGTTGAGTATCAAGAACTTCTGTTTATTTGGGTTTTTTCTTTTTCATTTTTTTTCTTACTTTGCTAGACTACTGTATTTTCTGGCCCCGTTCCCTGTCTTCTCTGGCTGATGCTGGCAGATGCTGCTTGCCTCTGCCCACATTACCTCCACTCCACAGTCACCTCTGCTCACTATGGCAGAGCTTTATGGAGTGCCCAACAGGAAGTGATGTCAGCATCCCCTAGGAAATGCTGCAACAAGGAACCCCAAACAGCTGAACTATAGCAGTTAGACTGCCTTTAAAAAGGCAGCCTGAAAACCAATAGAGGTGCACTAAAGGACTTCCCCAGCCACAAACAAATGTTCACAAGATTCCATCACCTACTACCCAAGACAACCCTGCTGTGCCACTCCCACCTGCTGTGGAATCATGGTCCTGGGTGGATACTGCTGTAAGGGGTCCACTGGACTAACTGATCATACTCTCCAAAAAAGGGCTATTTCTCCAGCTTCCAAAGCTCCACAATGTGCCCAAAAGAATGTATAAGAAGTGGCCCATCTCACACCATCTTGTGCCCCAACCCTTATGACTACCATACTGAACTTTGAGGTGTGTACATACTAACATACTATTTGCCAGCAGATTAGGCCTTTCGGTCTATCGAGTCTGCTCGAACCTCAGATCCCTAGTTGGGTGCTGAGGCCCTCCCCCCCTCGTGTTCCCGAACCCCCCTGGGACAAGCCATCATCTGATACATTCACTTTCTGTGTCTGTCCCACCCTCTCTTGAAGCCCTCCACTGTGGATCTCTGAACCAGCTCGCCCAGGCAGTACATTCCAAGGGTCCACCACCCTCTCAGTGAAAACCTCCTCTTCCCCCACCCTTCCACCTTCCAACTTCAAACCATGCCCTTTGGTGATACCTCCCTGCTTTAGTCTAAAGATCCCTCCATGTTTACCCTATTTATTCCCTTGAGGTACTTGAAGACCTCAATCATGTCCCCTGTCTCTCCTCCTCTCCTCCAATGAAAACAGGCAGAGCTCCTCAAGTCTGTCCTCATACGTCAAATCCTCTAGCCCTCGTATCATCTTTGTTGCCCTCCTCTGTACCCTCTCCAGGAGCTGTATGTCCCTTTTCAACTGTGGTCTCCAGTACTGTACACAGTACTCAAGGTGTGGTCTAACCAGCCCATTGTACAGTGGCAGAATCACTTCCTTGCTCCTAGAGGTGATACCCCTTACGATGCATCCCAACATCCTGTTTGCCTTGCTAGCCACTCTCCTGCACTGCTCAGAGTTATTCATACATGCATCCACCATGACCCCTAGGTCTTTTTCCCCTGTTGAGGCCTCCAGCACCTCCCATCCCAGGGTGTACCTGTGTTTAGGGTTTCCCACCCAAGATGTAACACCTTGCACTTTGTATTATTGAAATTTAATTTCCATGTGTGAGCCCAGCTTTCCAGGATGTCCAGGTCCCCTTGCAGGGCCAACCTCCCCTCTTCTCCCTCAACTACTGCTCCCATCTTGGAGTCATCAGCGAAGAGACTCATTTCACACCCTATACCCTCCCTGATGTCTGATATGTATGCATTAAACAAGGATCGGACCCAGGGCAGAGCTCCGGTAACCCCACTACCAACCTCTCTAGGTTCAAGAGCTCCCCACAGACCACTACTCTCTGGGTGCGCCCAGTTAGCCAGTTTTCAATCCATCTGACCATCAAGGGCCTACTCCCAACCCCATCAGTTTCTCCACCAGACCATTGTGGGGACAGAGTCAACGCCTTGCTGAAGTCCAAGAATAATACATCCACAGGCTTTCTCCTGTCCAGTTCTGATGTTACCCATTCATAGAACTCACAAAATTGGTTTGACATGATCTACCTGGCACAAACCCATGTTGCCGACTATCCAGACCTCCACCTCCTCCAGTACACCCCAATCATTCCTTTAGTATACTATCCATTAATTTTCCCACCACGAGTCAAATGATGGATCTATAGTTAGCTGGTATTCCCTGATTGCTTGTGGATTGGCACATGTGCCTCTCGCCAATCCTAGGTATCTCCCCGTCTCAAGTGACCTGTTGAAGAGCTCCGCGAGAGTGCAGCCAGTATGTCTGCAATTCCCATAGTACTCTCAGATGAATGCCATCAGCCCAGGAGATTTGTCTTTCTTTGGGGCCTTGAGGGCTAACACACCCTTTGGCAGAGATAGCATCATCCGTCCTCTACCTTACTGACCTTTTATCCTTATCCTGATGTGACACCCCAGAGTGCCTCTCCCTCCCTCTTGCTCCATTTCTGTTGCTCCCCTGTTCCCACTCACTGTCGCTTCTATTCCCATCGTGCCTTGCTTTGTAGATATCCCATCCCCCTCCCTAGTGAACACAGAGGCAAAGAACTTGTTAAATACCTCTGCCTGGTCCCTCGCCTCTTTCACCCACCCTCCTTCTGATCTCAATCTGCTGAGATGGCCCTTAGTTTTTCTCCGCTACCCAATGTACCAGAAGAACCCCTTTTCCCCTCCATGTATCCCCTGTGCCAGCCATTGCTCTTTACTGGACTTTGCCCCCCTCACCATCCGGGTGACTTTTCTAGATGCAAGATGGTACATTTCCTTATCCCTATCCCCTCTTGTTGTTTTCTATTTTTTGTAGGCCGCCTTCTTTTCTCTGACCGCTACCTGAACCTCTCTGGACCACCAGCATGGTTTATGTGACCTTTGCACCCTATATGTTTCACCTTAGCGCAGGGTCCTGACTGCCTCACATGAAGTCCCCGCTTATGACCACCCATCTCTTTTCCACATTTGTCATTGATGTAATCCCTTCAAGTGATCCTTGGGAATATTTCCATGCCCACAAAGTCTGCCCCCTGAAGTCCACTGCCAGTGTCCTAGATCTACCCCCTCCCCCATGCTTATTTGAAACCAGACAGTATCGTGGTCGCTCCCAGTCAGGGGATCCTCTACAACCAGGTCCCTTACCAGATCCCTATCTGCCAGAACCACGTCCAGGACATGCCCCTCCCTTGTGGGCTCCATCACATGCTGTGTTAAGAACACATCCTGGAAGCCATCCAGCAGCCTCTGCTCCTTGGCCACCTTAGAGGACATGGTTCCCCAGTTTGTACCTGGCATATTAAGGTCCACCACCAGCACCACTCCTTCCCCTTTTGGTCCACACTGGGAAATGATGTTGTCCAGCAGACCATCCTCCAGAACATCACCCATCCCAGGGGGCCTATATATTACACCCAGCTTGACCTTATCTCCTGTTGGGGATCGTAAGGTGACTCATAAGGCCTCCACATTTCCTTCTGCCTCTTCTACCCTAGCAATTTCTATGTCATCTCTAATGAACATAGCCACTCCACCTCCTCTGCCCTCCTTTCTATCCTTCCTAAGCATAGTGTACCCCTGCACGTTTAGGTCCCAGTCATGGTTTTTGTTGGCTCACGTTTCCGTGACCACCGCCACATCCACCCCCGAACAGCATAGCCTGGAACTCTGGCAACTTGTTCCCAAGCTCCTGGCATTTACTAACACCAACCCCACCTCTTATCCCTGATCCCTTTGTCAACCTCACCCAGGTTCCTTATACTTCCATCCTCCCTCTGCTCCTCCTGAAACCTCCACCCCCCAGTCTGTTTCCCCTCCCCTTGGGTTTGAAGGCTACTCCCCTCATCTGGAGGAGAGGGCTTCAAGTCAGCCCCTCCCTTATCCCTTCCCTGTACTTTGATGGTTGATTGGTGTTTACTCAGGCTTGGGAAGTCGCATGAAACAACTCCTCTCTTTCAAAACTCAGGCCCTGATAAACTGTTCTGTTTATTGAACTCATTGTGAGTACTTAATATGTGTATTTTATTGTGCACTCCCCATATGGAGACAGCATGGGTAATTCAACCCCTATCAACCCCTTTTGCCAAGTCCGACTCCTTCACAAAATGGAGGAAGACAGCTGGCAAGAAACTCTGAAGTACAGCTCCCCATTCCTGTCAGAATCGGTAGCTGTCTTCTTGAATATGTGCACAGCTTGCTTGGAGTTTGCACATTTGAGAGGCAATATCCGAGAAGGATCTCTCAAGCTGCCTTGTTTTTCCCCACTTCACACAGTCCCCGGTGTCCCTGACCTTCACCCAAATACACACTGTGCAATGATACCAGAAATCCTGATGGGAGCCTGATCACAGATATCCTATGGTTCACCATCTCTGGTACAGTTCTGTCCCTAGAGTCAGCAAAGCTGCTGGTGTCGAGCTCCATCTCTTCTTCTGTATACACTCACATGGCTGCACACTGGCAGTATCGTGCAGCACAAAATGTCTCCTGTTACCTTGATCTGGACCCAGGGGGAATACCCTACTTTGGCTGCAATGGACTGAACCAAGATACCACAGAATCCCCTCCCCTACATTTGGAAATACCCCCAGTTAATGGTCAGCCAATCTAGGAGCAGAATATATGGATCTGTAGGATATGTCCTCCTTGTCAGCATAGCCTACCAGCAGGGGCACAGCGGTATGCCCCTCCTCCTTCCATGAATACAATTTTCAACTAGGGGTGCATAACCATCAATGCAGTCTTAGACCTCCCTCTTCACTGCATGTGGACTACATGCAACTGCTTTGTCTTCTGGTCACTTGATTTTAAAAGGTTATAAGTTGCATTAGACAGTTTTTTGCATGGGACTTACTTACATGGGAAGGAAATGCTCAGGTGCTCCCAGCTGTCTCAGGTTCATCCCACCACTATATGCTGAGGCATGCCAACGTATAGTTAGAAGCAGGCACAAAGTTATCTATATCCCTTGCTACCCCCCCCACCTAAGTGCAACCCATCCAGCAAACTAGGCAGCTTCTGAATGGGGAACCCACAGATATAAGGGGACAAAAGTGGTTGGGGGATGGGGTTTTGGGGATCAGATAACCTCAGCTGGTGATCGAGGCATTCCCCAAGGGGAAAGCCAACCAAAACAGCACTGTTGCTAAAACAACACAAGGACTTCCCTAGCCACAGGGGCTATGCATACAATTCTTAAGGGAGAGTAATATCTTTGACAAAAAGAGCAGAAAAAGGTCCAGCCCATGGTGCAGCAATAGCGCTACTGCTCATGACACCAGTGACCCAGATTTGAGAACAGACTCAGGTTGCTGGAGGGCCAGCCGAGGGAGGAGGCTGAGTGTCCTTTGGACTGCTTATCTCCTCTGGGAGTAGGGGGAACCATAGCTCGGTGCACGACTGACTTCGAGTGGAAGCTGGAGTTTTGGCATGCCCAAACCTTACAGAGGGGGTGGAGCATGTTGGACACTGGCGTTAGCCTTGCTGTCAAGCACATGCCATGTCTCAGGGAGGATGTTTGCAGAAAAATGCCCCAACCCAGCACAACACTGATCAGAGGGCTAGGTAAGCCCTCGCCACTGGCAGGAGCATCTCTGGAGAGGATCCCAATGAGGACTAAGGTACTATAGGAGTGATTGGCTTGAGGGCTGTGGCTGCCCACTCCCAATCAATCCCCATCTGGGGGGTAAGCCACGGTAGCATGGGGGGTTCCTCCAAGGGTCACTCTGCAGGTGGTTCATTAGGTACAGTGCCTATGTCTGAGGTGGGGGATAAATAGAAGTTGAAAAAAAAAGGGCAGAAAAGGACTGAGTTTGTAACAAGAACTAAATGTACTACAGATCCTGCCAGCCCTGCCTAACCATATCATGCTGCAAAAGTCTCAGCATCAAATCAGAGTAGAACTCAGGACACAGAAGAGATCGGGGGGACAGCCTCAGATGCCACGGCACCAGCCATACACTGGGCAGTCAATACAATGCTATCCCACAGCCCAGATGCTTCCTCTTGAACAAGCCTTCATGCAGCAGAGATGGGCTGGGGAGCACACTGCAACCTCCTCTCCCAGATGACATACAGTCCAGATGGTTGGATGGGCTTTGGGTGTTTTGGGCAAACTGTGACATCACAATAACCCAGCTGGCAGATGCCACCCCCTACCCTCCATAACCGATGAAAGTTGACTCTTTTAAATGTTGGATAGCTAGCCAGTAGCAGGTGTCATTTGTATGAATTTGAATAGAGCATCTTGGAGGTTCTCCTCTCCACATCTGCAGACTGTTCCACAGTGGGTCATCCTCCATGGCAGGGGTAAAGAGGGCTTTGGGAGAACATTCAGTTCCTGCTCACTTCTCTACCATGTATACCCACAGATCCAGGCAGCTTTCTTTCTGATGTTTACAGATGCTGGAGACATGCTCACCAAACCTCAACATGATGCTGCTGGGTCCCTGTGGCTTTCTTACTTCCCAGGAGACAGGTGGCTCTCCCCCTATATACATTCTCAGGGGGAATTCTGTAAATAGTTTTTTGTTTTGTTTTTCTTGTTTCTGATGATGTGTTGCTTAGCGAGTAAAACTGTACTGTATCACCTTCATCTGACAGGAGCATGGGTGGGGCTCTCGTGTATGGGGCCAAATGGAGGAAGAGATGCTGTACGAGGTCATGTGCATGGTAATGTATAAGGAGGGTTACCTCTGTGACGTAGCAGCCATCACCCACCCATTTCCACTATGCTGCTCCCATGGCTGACATATAATGCACAGAGTGGAACATTCGGGGTCTCAACACCCCAATCAAAAGAACAATGGTCCTAATGCTCCTAAGGAAACAGCAAGCCACCATTACCTTCCTGAAGAAAACTGAGCTTCTATCTGAGGAGGCAAAAAACATTATCCAGGGAGTGGATGGGCAAAGAGATGCATAGCATTTCTGATGATGTGTTGCTTAGCGAGTAAAACTGTACTGGCAAGCATTAAGGATACAATACTTGAAGCAACATCCCATTGTGTTAGACAGAAAAGGAAGTGTAAAAGAAGAAGGAAACCACTTTGGTTCTCAAATACAGTAGCAGAAAAGGTCAGAGCCAAAAGGCTGGCCTTCAGAAAATATAAGGGAACACAGCGGGATGAAGATAGGGAGGCATACCAAACTGCCCTAAGGGAAGCAGGTAAGGCAGTAAGGCAGGCAAAGTCCCAAACTGAGGAAACACTAGCACGAACAGTAAAGAAGGTGACAAGACTTTCTATAGATACATTAGTGAAAGGAGAAAGTCCAGAGGGGGTATTGCTAAGCTTAATGGAGAAAGGGAGCATGTGAGGAGGAGGACCCTGTAAAGACATCTATCCTAAATAGATACTTTTGCTCAGTATTTACTGAAGAGAAGGTAGGCAAGGCCCACAGCTCAGCATCATGGACACAGGGGAGGGAGGTGAGCACTACTCCTTCACAAAAGAAAGGGTCCTACAAGAGCTTGCTAAGCTCAGGGTGGATAAGGCAATGGGACCTGATGGCATACATCCCAGGGTACTTAAGGAGCTAAAGGAGGAACTAGCAGAGCCATTAGCAGAATTGTTTAGTGAGTCTCTGAGCACAGGAGAGGTCCCAGAAGACTGGAGAAGGGTTTATGTGATCCCACTCCACAAGAGTGGTAGCAGGAGGAGGCGGGGAACTACAGACCGGTCAGTCTTACCTCAGTAGTGGGCAAGATTATGGAGGCACCTTAAGGAAAGGATAGTGCAACACCTGGAATCCATAGGGGCACAGGATCCAAGACAGCATGGGTTTACAAAGGAAGGTCCTGTCAAACTAATCTCATAGATTTCTTTGACTGGGTAACCAGAGTGGTGGACCAAGGGGAGCAGTTGATGTCGCCTACCTTGACTTCAGCAAAGCTTTTGACACTGTTCCACATAGAAGATTGATAAATAAGCTAGGTAGGCTCAGGGTGGGTCAGAAGTTGGTCAACTGGGTGGCAAACTGGTTGACTGACAGAAAACAGAGTGGTGGTAAATGGTATACAGTCAGAAGAGATGCAAGTCACAATGGGGTACCTCAGGGATCAGTCCTGGGGCCAGTCCTATTCAACATCTTCATTAGTGACCTCGCAGATGGACTGAAGGGTAAGGCTTGTCTGTTTGCAGATGACACCAAGATCTGCAACAGAGTAGATGATCCAGATGGGGTGGGCAGAATGAGAAGAGATCTGGATAAACTAGCAGAATGGTCAGAAGAGTGGCAACTGGGATTTAATGCAAAGAAGTGCAAAATCATGCACATAGGGAAGAGAAACCCTGAAGCCACTTATAGGCTGGGAGGGGAGTTGCTAGCAGTCACAAAGGAAGAAAGAGACTTGGGCATCATCATCACTGATGACCTAAAATCATCCAAGCAGACCTCTAAAGCAGTAGGTAAGGCTAGGGGTGTTAGGGTGTATTAGTAGGGTATCACAAGTCATAGAGGAGGTAATAATCCCTCTGTACAAGACATTGGTTAGGCCCCATCTGAGTACTGCGTGCAGTATTGGAGGCCACACCTTCTCAAGGACATTAACCAAATTGAGGCAGTCCAGAGAAGGGCAACCAAAATGGTGCAGGACTGCATCAGAAGACATATGAGGACAGATTAACGAGCTCAATATGTATACCCTTGAGCAAAGGAGGGAGAGAGGTGATATGATCGAGACATTTAAACACCTTAAGGGCATAAACAAGGTGAAAGAGTCTAACATGTTTAAATATAAGAAAAATAGCAGGACAAGAGGACACAGCATGAGATTAGAGAGGCCGATTAAGGGGAATGTGAGGAAATTCTTTTTCACAGAAAGGGTGGTAGATGCATGGAATGGCTTACCACAAGAAGTGGTGGCTATGAATACAGTGCAGGGCTTCAAACAGGCATGGGATAGGCATAAGGGAGCAATACAAATGACTACGAATAGATAGGTCACTGACAGAGCAAAGGCCGATGGCACATTTATAAGGTAGAAAAAGAAATGGGCAGACTGGATGGGCCTTGCGGTCCTTATCTGCCGTCAACTTCTATGTTTCTATGTTTCTATGTAGCTCTGGCACAGCCAAAAAGACTTGCTAGCCATCCTTTTTCACAAATCCCTTAACTTGCACATTGAGGCTTCTGCTTGAGACACAGATGGCAGGTGGATCTTTGTCTGGCTGTCCACTTCAGAAGGTCAAATGATCCTGAATAACATCTATGCACCCAATGAGGACCACCCCACCTTTTTCCTAGAACTCAGTAATGCTCTAGCCACACTCAACCCAAATGTTGACCCTGCCCTGATCGCAGGAAACCTCAATTTCACCCTTACCCCTGCATAGGACCACAGCTCAGGGAAAGCTGAAGCACACCCACATGCGGCCAAAATGCTCAAAAGCCTGATGCAGGAATACACCCTGCTAGATCTATAGTGGATGTACCACCCCATGGCACATGACTACACATGTCACTCAGCAGTGCACAATACTTTTAGTTGCATCGACATGTGGCTCAGTAAACCAGCGATAGTAGATAACATGCTTGCAATGGACATAGGGAGCTAGAACTTATCAGACTATGCTCCCATGTCTCTCACACTGCTATGGGGCCCTCCCTAGTCCAGATCTACAGACATAAAGACTGGACCCCATGCTACTAAGGAATAGAAACATAGAATTTGATGGCCGATAAGGACCACTTGGCCCACCTAGTCTGCCCATTTCCCTACCTGATGGATAAGCTGCAGATTCTAGTTAACCAACTGCTTATTTCTTCCTACCCCCACCCCACTAGAATTGCTTTGTCTGCCCCATGCATTCTTGAATTCTCCCACTGGTCTTGACTCCACAACTTCCTCAGGAAGGCTGTTCCATGCATCCACAACCCTCTATGTGAAAAAAATACTTTCTAACATTACCTCTGAGCCATCCCCCCATCTTCAAATTGTGCCCCCTTGTTCTTGCACATCTATTTTTCTGAAAGATGATACCCTCTTGGACTTTGTTAATTCCTTTGCAGTACTTGAAAGTTTTTATCATGTTCCCCCTCTCCCTCCTTTCCTTAAGGGTATACATATTAAGCTGCTTTAGTCTCTTTTCATATGTCTTCTGGTGCAGACCCGGCACCATTTTGGTTGCCTCCTCTGAACAGCCTCCACTCTGTCTATGTCTTTGCGAAGATGGGATCTCCAGAACTGCATACAGTACTCCAGATGGGGTCTCACCAACTGTCTGTACAGAGGGATAACAACTTCATGTTTTCTACTGTTGATGCCTCTCCCTATGCATCCCAGTATCCCCAGCCCTCCTTACTGCCTTCTCACATTGCTTGCCCAACTTAAGGTCATCTGATATAATTACTCCCAGGTCGCTTTCAATTTCTGTTGTTGTTAGTATCTCATCCCCCATTGTGTACTCTTCCCTTGGGTTTTTGTTTCCCAGGTGAATTACCTTGCACTTCTTTGCAATCAGAGCTGCCATACATTTGACCATTCCTCCAACCTTGCCAAGTCCCTTTTCATCCTTTCCACCCCACCTTGTGTATCAATCCTGTTGCAGATCTTTGTGTCGTCTGCAAAGAGACATACTTTTCCTTCCAGATGTTCTCCAATGTCACTTATAAAGACATTAAAGAGGACTGGTCCCAGTACTGAACCCTGCAGTACCCCGCTAGTTACCCTCCTTTCTTCACTGTGAACTCTGCTTACTATTATCCTTTGTGTACTGTTGTCCAGACAATTTTTTATCCAGGCTACAACCTTGGAACCCACTCCAAGGCTGGCAAACTTGTATATTAATCTTTTGTGTCTGACTGTGTCAAATGACTTGCAAAAATCTAGGTAGGCAATATCCATGGCCCCTTCCTGGTCTACTACTTTGGTCACCCAGTCAAAGAAATCTATTCGATTCATCTGACATGACCTTCCCGCTGTGAATCCATGCTGCCTTGGGTCCTGTGCCCCACTGGTCTTTAGGTAATCAACAATTCTTTCCTTCAGAAGTGATTCCATCATTTTCCCTACTACTGAGGTCAAACTAACCAGTCTGTAGTTTCCTGCCTCTGCCCTGCTCCCACTTTTGTGAAGTGGAATCACATCCACCACCTCCAGTCCTCAGGTACCACCCTGTCCTCCCATGATTTGTTAGAGAGCAGTCAGTGGTGTCACTAGTTCTACCCTTAGTTCTTTTAGGATTCTGGTGTGAAACCCATCAGGCCCCATTGCTTTGTCCACTCTCAGTTTCAAGAGTTCTTTCAAAACCCTTTCTTCTGTGAATGGACTGGTATCGACCCCTCTATCTAGAGTGTTTATCTTGTTTGGTTTAGGTACCTCCCCCTCCTCTTCTGTTTTGAATACTGAGCAGAAATATTCGTTCAGTATCCCTGCTTTTTCACTATCACCCTCTGTCCACATACCTTCCCCTTTATTAAGTCACCATATCCCTCCCTTGGTCTTTTTTCACTCCCTAATGTACCTACAAAAGGTTTTATCCCACTTCATAACATAATTGGCTATCTTTTCCTTGGTTTGGGCCTTTACTATTCTGACTGCCTTCCCTGCCTCCTTCTGCTTTAACTGTTATAGTTCTCTGTCCTGCTCCTTCTGTGTTTCCTTATATTTCCTGAATGCTATCCTTTTCTCTTTAACCTTCCCTGCCACCTCTTTTGAGAACCATAGTGGCTTTTTCCTTTATTTTGTTTTATTGATTCGCTTCACACAAAGGCTTGCTGCCTCTGTGATGGGTGTTTTGATTATTCCCCATTGTTCCTCCACCCCTCCTTCTTGCCTGTTTGCTAGTGCTTTTCTGAGGCACTCTTTCATTTTCCCAAAGTCAGCCCTCCTAAAGTCTGGTGCTCTTGCTTTTGTATGGCTTGACTCTATGGGTGTGTTTATTGTGAACCACATAGTTTGGTGGTCACTTGTTCCCAGATAGCTACACACTTCTAAATCTGAGATCCTTTCTCTGTCCCCATTTGAGAGTACCAGGTGTAACATTGCTCCCTCCCAAGTGGGTTCCAACACTAGCTGTCTGAATGACCCTGCTCTTGGATGTTCCGGCAGTAAAGGTGCTCCAGTTAACATCTGGCATATTCAGGTCCCCCATTAACAATATTTCTCCTTTTTCTGCCATTTTAAGGATACCTTCTATCATTTCATTGTTCACTCCTTCCTCCTGAGATGGGGGTCTGTACACAACTCATATGCAGATTGTGGTGCCATTTCCTGTCTCCAGGGTGACCCATAGTGACTCATCTACTCCATGTTTACTTTTAGTACTGTTGCTTTAATCCCTTCTCTTACATAGAGAGCTACTCCTCCTCTTTTACCCTCCATGTCCCTCCTGTAGATTGTATATCCTGGCATTTTTGACATCCCAGTCATGGTTCTCTGTATACCATGTTTCAGTGACTGCCACAATATCCAGGCATCCCTCTTCCATAAAGGCCACTAGTTCAAGGAGCTTTTTACACAGACTATGGGCATTGGTACTCATCACCCTCCATTTTTTGATGGCCTTACCCCTTTTAGCCCCATCCCTGTCCTTACTGCATTTGCCTTTTTTTGCATTTACCACTGTCCTGCTCTTGAATGACTTCTCTGCCTTGGTGTTTACCTTGCTAATTACTGTGTTTTGTGGGGGGAGGCTGGGATTTCCCTGCTGCTTTTCAGTGCCTCCCCCCTTGGCTAATTTAAATGTTTGCCAATGAAGCATTTAAACCTATCACCTTGGATCCTTGTTCCCCCCTTGACAAATGCAGACCATCACGCCAGCATAGGCTTGCAGCCCTCCAGGTGGCTCCCCAGTCCCCAGTGAAGCCAAAACCCTGAGCTCCACACCAATTTTTCAACCATTCATTGAATCCCATGGTGCAGAGTACCTGAGCATCATCCTTGCCATAGACAGACAGCACCTCTAAGAAGGTTACCATACATGCTACTTGTCTAAGGCCTCTCCCCAACTCTACAAACTCCTCTTGCACTGCTCTGATCCCATTCCCTGCCAGGTCATTTATCCCTAGGTGGACAATGACATCCAGCTCCCTCCCACGTGCAGCTGCTTCCACGATCCTGAGGATTTGCTTCCTGTCCCTCTGAGCCATGGTGCCAGGCAGGCACCTCACCTCCCTCTCCCCTTCCTCCCCCACTTCAACCCCCCAATGATTGAGTCCCCCACCAGGAGTTGTTTCCTTCCCCTGTGGGGTCTCATGCCACCCTCCTGTGGGTCTCTTTTTTGGAGGTTCTCAGCATCCTCCTTGGTCTCCACTGCAGGTGCCTCCATAGAGGAACCACTCTTCACCAGAACATCATATGAACTGTGGAGCAGTACAGCTGGAGGGATGCACCTCTGTTTCATCACCCTCTCCCTCCCTGAGCCGGCCTTGGTCCAACTGCTCCTCTTTCTTGACAGCCTCTGAGGTAGTGGCAGTGGCCCTGGTGGTCTCTGGGTTGGGGAAGAGGTTTCAAGAATCCTAGCCAGGCCAGCCTGGAGACAGGGAACCTCCTCCCTCAGACCAGAGAGGTGCCTGCAAATAAGGCAGCATCGCAGCCTGCAGAATGTCTCCCAGAACACTGCCACCTCACAGCCATTGCACTGCGCCAATCCAATCATGACTTATTTTGTGTCCCCTCTCTTGTTGCTTTTTATGCTTACTCTCTCCTCCCTCTATGTATTTTTCCTCCTACTTTCCTACTGCCTATGTACCCTTGCAACTCTCACCCTTCCTGTTCTGGGACAAGAACTTCCTGTAGTCTTCAGTAGTCTCCTTCCGCCTTGCTTGGACTCAGACCTCCATCAGCTAGATGGGCAGAAAGAGCTATTTTTCTTTTCCCTTCAAGGTTGATGAAACTAATGTGTCTCAGTGATCCTTCCCTTCCTACTGCCAAACAGGAAGTTCCTGTTGTCAGTCAAATCCAGTGGCTATAAAAGTAGAACTGGCTTAGGATGGGAGGGTGGAGGGTGGGAAAGAGGGAAATTAGTAAGAAATTCTGTAGCTTTTTTAGTCATCTCCTTGCTCTGAAAGCAAGATTCCCTCTGCCAGAAACTAGCAGCAGGAAGATGTAATCGGAGACAGCTGGTTTTCTACTGCTCAAGCCACACCCCCAATTAACTTTGCTCCTCGTTTAACAAACTAAGTTGATACAGCCTCTTCCCCAAACAGAGAAACACACAGTGACTTTCTTTTTTTATATTTAAATGAGACCCCCCCTGCTTCTATTAAAGTATCTGTTTGCTTAATCCCAACAGGCACTGACTCCTGCTGAGATAGAAGTGATTTATCAGTAAGAAATTCTGTAGCTTTTTTAGTCATCTGCTTGCTCTGAAAGCAAGATTCCCTCTGCCAGAAACTAGCAGATGGATGCTGAATGCTGAATTCAAAACCTGAGTTAACTCATTGCCTCCAATAGCATCTGTAGGCAGCAGTAAAAACAAGCTACCTTCACTTCTACAGCACCCGGAGATGTCCCTAACAGAGTTACATTAGTTCCTATGGATGCCTGGGGGCGTTGGTACTGTGGAACAGCATATCTCTTTAGCCAATGAACATTGTGCTTCTGATAGGCTTTCATGTTGTAGCACACATCAGCAACCTTCATTTATTGGCTAAAAATATGTGTTTCCATTTTAAAATTGTTCAGAAAATGTGGTTTTGCTAGTCATTTTTGAATTATTACCCTTGATACTACTGCCTGTGCATTGTATCATTGCAAATGGTAACAAAGTGATCAGACATCAATTCAATGGTATTTTATATACAGTAGTACAGTTGTCTTTGTAGGTTATGCATTTATTTAGTCCTGTCATGTTTCTTAAATATATGAATTTCTATATTTTTTTTATTTAGAGTTTCAGCCTGCATAAGATGGCCGACACGGCTGTGCCATGCGGTTCCATTTAGCTCTGCCCAATGTAGTCTCCATTAGTTTAAGAATTGTACCTGTTATGAATTTTTAAATATTTTGAATGATTCTCAACTTAATTTTAGTCATTAAAGCTGTTGCCACTAATTCTAATCCTGGTATTGCAATATTACATTAGCATGACCCGGTTACATGCTCTTAAAGACTAGACCAGCCTTTGAACAAGGGCCTCAGGTGGTACACTGGATATGTCCTCGCCTTACAAGCAAAGGCTCACAGATTTGATTACTAAGGAGTAAATATATCTGCCATCTCATTCAGATAAGGGAAAAAAGTTTAATCGTGAAAGGGGACTTAATATTAAAAACAAAACATATTCTTCCACTTGAAGAGAGAATATTTAAAATAGTGGTAAAAGTAGTTTTTTTCTGAAGAAAATGATATGCTTTTACCAGCTACTAACCCCTTCTTCTTAGTACTTCCAATACTGTAGTTTGTCCTGAACTACAAGTTGTAAAAGACTAGAACAGCCGTAGGGACAAGGGCTTCAGGTGATACATTGAATGTATCTTGGCTTTGCAAGGTTTGATTCAAAGTGAGAAGACATATTTACCTTCTTATGAACAATAGTCAAGAATTATACATTAGCTATACTTACGGTTTTACCATACTCTTCCCTTATTACTTCCCAAAGGCTGCAATTATTAGTCCCAAAAAATCTGCTAGTAAGTTATGCAGACAGTATACCCTAGTAGAGCACTGAGCAACAAACTGAATGAGGGTTTGAATCCTACAACCACCACACAAACAATAATATTGAACAAATCACTGCACGCACATCAGACCACCTCCACTCCCCTACATAGATTGCCCATATATAGATTGCCCACTTCCCTGCACAGATGCTCTCCAATTCCCCACCTAGAAACCCCACCTCCAATACCCCACCTAGAAGCCCCACCTCCCCACCTAGAAGCCCCGCCTCTGATCCCAACACCTAGAAGCCCTGCCTCCAATACCCCACCTAGAAACCCTGCCTCCAAAACCCCAGATAAAAGCCCCACCTAGAAGTCTGCCTCTGATCCCCCACCTAGAATCCCTGCCTCCAATACTCCACATAGAAGCCCTGCCTCCCCACCTAGAAACCCCACCTCCAATACCACACCTAGAAGCCCCACATCCAATACCCCCACATAGAAGTACCACCTCCAATCCCCCACCTAGAAGCCCTGCCTACGATCACCACACCTAGAAGCCCTGCCTCCAATAACCCCACCTAGAAGCCCCACCTTCAATATCCCACTTAGCTGTACATGTCCTTCATACCCGAGCAGGAAGATGACACCTTCTTGGTATTTAACAACTGCATAGCTGAGAACCATGACTGGATGAGTTCTAGTTGGCTGCAACTGAACCCTGACAAGACTGAGGTGATGGTTGTGGAGCCTGATTGTCGGGCAGTGGGTGGGTCAGTTTGGCAAGCCCCTGGACTGTGGCTCGGAGGTGTCCCATTGACTATCTCAAGCCAGGTGTGGAACCATGGTGTAGTATTTGACAATGGCCTGACCCTTGGATCTCAGGTGTCAGCAGTAGTCAAATCCTCTTTCTACCACCTGAGGAACATCACCAGGGTGAAACACTTGGTTCTGCCAGATGATCTTCCAACCCTGGTCCATGCTTTCATGACCTCCCATCTTGATTACTGGAATGCCCTCTACCTAGGGCTACCTAGGATTGAGATCCACCACATGCAGCTAGTGCAGAATGCAGCAGCCAGGTTGCTGACTGGACCTCAAGAGCCAGTCATATTACACCTGTGTGTTGCACAGACTTCATTGATTGCCAGTCCAGTGGCAGATCGCCATTAAGGTCACTTTGCTGACCTTTCAAGCCCTATGTAATCAGGGACCCCACTACCTGAAAGAGCTCCTTCATCCCTACTGTCCCTCCCACCCTCTCTGATCCACTGATGAGGGGTTGCTAGAGGTTCCCAGGGTCCATCTGAAGACATCTGGTACACACTCTTTTGCATTCACAGCACCGACCCTGTTGAACTCTCTACCTCATCAGATACTAGAGTGTCTGACCATCCAAAGTTTCAAAACTGAGCTAAAAACATATCTTTCTCAGTTGGCCTATCCTGATCTTTAATGAGTTTTACTGAAAGATCATGTGATAATGGGGTTTTATATATTTTACATGTTATAGTATTTATTGCTATATTGTTATGTGTGCTGAATACGAGACATGGATTGTACAAGCACCTTGGTTTTAGAAAGGCACTTTAAACAAATAAAGTTTTACTTTACTTACTTACTTTACTAGAAGCTCCACCTTCAATACCCCCACCTAGAAGCCCCACATCCAATACTCCATCTAGAAGCCCCACCTCAATTCCCCCACATAGACACCCCACCTCCACCTCCGATCCATCTAGAAGCCCCACCTCCAATACCCGTACCTTGAAGCCCTATCTCCAATATCTCTCCAAAAAGCTCCGACTCCAATCCCCCACATAGCCCACCTCAATCCCCCACGTAGAAGTCCTCCTCTGATCCTCCCACCTAGAACCCCCACCTCCATTACCCTCTCTAGAAACCCTGCCTCCAATTTCCTACATAGAAGCCCCACCTCTGTCTCTTATCTCCCAAAATTGAAGCCCTGCCTCCAATCCCCAATATGTAAGCCCTGCCTCCAATCCCCCACCTGAAAGCCCCACCTCCAATACCCCACCTAGAAGCCCTACCTCCAGTCCCTGACATGGATGCCCCACCTCCACTCTCCCAACTAGAAGACCCACCTCTGCCTCTGATACCCCCACCTAGAAACCCAGCCTAGAAGTCCTGCCTCTGATCAATCCCCAACTAGACGCCCACCTCTGCCTCTGATACCCCCACCTAGAAACTCAGCCTAGAAGCCCTGCCTCCGATCCCAACATCTAGAAGCCCCACCTCCAATACCCCACATAGAAGACCCAATTCCAATAACTAACCTAGAAGTCCTGCCTCCAATACCCACATAGAAACCCCATCTCCAATACCCAACCTAGAAGTCCTGCCTCCGATACCCCACTTAGAAGCCCCACCTGCAATACTCCCAATTAGAAGCCCCACCTCCAGTTCCCACATATAGAAGCCCTGCCTCCAATCCCCCCACCTAGAAGCCCACCTCCAATCCATCGCAAAGAAGTCCCACCTCCAATCCCCTAAAAGCCCCACCTCCAATTCTCCACCTAGAAGCCCCGCTTCTGATCACAGCACCCAGAAGCCCTGCCTCCAATACCTCACTACGAAGCACCACCTCCAATACCTCACATAGCAGCACTTCAAAGCCCTGCCTCCACCTCTGATACCCCACTTAGAAGCCCTGTCTCTAATCCCCCACATAGAAGCCCACCTCCAATCCCCCACAGAAAAGCCCCACCTCTGATCCCCAATCTAGAAGCCCCACCTCCAATACTCCACCAAGAAGCCCAGTCTCCAATACCCCACCTAGAAGCCCCACCTCCAATACCCCACCTAGAAGTCCCACCTCAAGTACCCCACATTGAAGTCCCATCTTCAATCTCCCACATAGAAGCCCTTCCTCAATACTTCACCTAGAAGCCCAAATCAAATACCCCATTTAGAAGCCCCGCCTCCAGTCCCTCCACCTAGAAGCCCATCCTCCAATAACTCACCTAGAAGTCTCACCTCCAATACTCCACCATGAAGACCCACCTCCAAACCCCCACATAAAAGCTCCACCACGATCCCCCCACCAAGAAGCCCCACCTAAAATGCCTCACCTTGAAGCTTCACCTCCAATACCCACCATAGAAGTCCCACCTCCAATACCCCACATGGAAGCCCCACTTCCAGATGGGTTTCCCTCTAGTGTATGGTGCCAATAAACTGCAGATGGTAAAGTGGGCCGATTGAAAAAAAATAAAAAATATATATATATATATATATATATATTCATGGCAAAAAACTCAGTTTAATGCATCAATTAGGGTTGTTCCACAGCGACAAAAGTGAGGAAAGTCGATTATTGGGGTTTCCAGCCCTTACACCCCAAGCCACCTGGTCCCCCACCAGGCATGGTGTCAGTTGGGGTCATCGTTCTAACTCTCACCCCATCCCATGTATAAACAAGCTAAGGTGGTGCAGTATAGGAGAATGGGATGAGAGTTAGGACCGATGACCCCAACGCACACCCTGATGTCTGTTGGTGGGGATGGGGTGGGCTTGGAGTGCAAGAGGTGGCAACCCTAACGCCGAATTTCCTCTCTTTTGTTGCTGATTAACAACCCTAACAGTTTTTTTTTTTTGCCATGAATTTCCCTTCTTTTTGCGAATGAGCACTATAAATAGTGAATGGAATGTGATTTTGTGTCACATAGTAATGCTAATGGTAAGGCAAACGCAAGCAGAAATGGTAATGCACACGGTGACGCAAATGTAAATGGTAACGCAAACAGTAAAAGAAATGCAAGTGCAAACATTAATGAAAAGAGAAATGGTAATGCAAACAGTAACGCAAATGGTAACGGCAACAGAAATGCAAACGTTAACGAAAACAGTAACATAAACGGCAACGCCAGAGGAAATGCAAATGGTAAGAAAAATGCAAACAGTAACACAAACGCAAACAGAAATGCAAACAGTTAAGGCAACGGCGCCGCAGAAGAAAACAGTAATGCAATCGACAATAGAAACACAACTGAAAATGCAAACGCTAAGGGCAACAGAAACGCAAACGGTGATGAAAACACAAACAGTAACTGTAACGCAAATGGAAATGCAAACAGGTACAGCAACAGCAATGATGACCCCAAAGCGAACAGTAACGCAAACAGAAATGCAAACTCAAGCATGTATGGAAATACAAATGGTAACACGCATGGTCACGGTACTGCAATTGGAAATGCAAAAGTCAACTGTAACAGCAACGATGATGCCAAAGGAAACACAAATGCAAATGGAAGTGCGTACGAAACGCAAATGGTAATGCACATGGTGATGCAAAACAAAATGCAAACAGAAACAGAAATGGAAATGCAAATGGTAACAGTAACACAAATGCAAGCGCAAACAAAAATGCAAATGGTAATGCACACAGTGGCGTAGACAGGAACGCTAACACAAACGGTTACGGAAACGCAAGTGGAAACCCTAACTGTAACAGTAATGGAAGCACACACCCTTTTTTCCCCAAAAGCTGGATAGAGAAACACAGTGAATACAAAGAATGTATGCATAATAATGGGCCTTGGAGCAGAAAATGAGCACTTGAATACTAAATTGCTTATATCTCAGGAACCGTTCGACGTAGAAAAAAAAAATTAAAATTTCATATAATTTATGACTTTCCTGGTTAGTTTTGTACTTAGCCCCCTAGTGGGGAGCTAAGCATTTTTCCAATGAAAAGTCCATATGTTGAAGCGTTTCCAAGATACAGGCCACGAAAGGCGCAGCAGACGCCACAATGTTAGTCTATGGGGAAAACAGTCAACTTTGGAGTACCGTAACTTTGCAACCCTCTAATATGTTGTCACCAAACCACCAAAAAGCACATCTGTGGGATCTTTGCTTTCTTCCCTCCAAATTTTAGCCCAAAAGACCAAACTGTTCTTTTGCAGCAGGGTGGCAAAGATTACCTATTCTTTTGGGCATAGTGTTGCAAAGTAGTGTCACAGATCACGACTCTTTCACAAAAAAAAATCACAAAAGTGTCATAAGTGCGACGTTACTTTGCAACACTACAGTTTACAAACATTTGAAAAACATATTTCTAGGGTGTTTAATCCCCCAAAAAAGACATGGCTAGCATCCTCAGGGCTCGACTAGGTGAACACAAAATGCATTGTGTCCCTAGCAGTTCCCAAATGTAAATGCCAAGCATTTCTGTGACCAGTAACTGAAAACAAAATGGCTGACTCACGAAACTACAGGGGTAATTTGCGACACTAAAAACTGCATTTGCGACACAGTTGAACTTTTTGTTAACTTTTCCAATTGACTATAATGGTAAACTTGTTTTTTGAATAACTTTTGAACCATTTAATATTTTTTCACAAAATCTTCTAAAGGCACATTGGGGATCTTGACCACATGTTCCCTGAAGGTTTCGGACCAGTCGTGCAAACCGTGCAACCTGTAGGCTCAAGCAAAGAATGCACAAAAACGCATAAATGTGACTTTCTATAGTTCTTTATAGCTCAGCAACCGTATATCTGACCATTACGAAACTTGGCAGATCCAGAGATATATGGCACTGCTCTGGGCCTGCCAAATTTCAGGCAAATTTGTCATATGGTGGCAAAGTTATTAAGCTGAAAAATATCGCGCTTTAACCTTAATAGGGTACTCAACCATAACTATAGTGGCAATACCTTGCCACTATAATATATATATGTATATATATATATATATATATATATATATACATAAATATACACACACACACATATTATGGTAGCACGGTAGTGCTACCATAGTTAGGGTTGAGTAGCACTTTTAAGGTTAAAGGGTCAAATTTTGCACCTTAATAACTTTGCCACTGTTCAAGGGATTTGCATGATATTTGCTATGGATGATTGAGCATGATAGATCTGGGATCTGCCAAGTTTCCTATTGGTCAGATATATGGCTGCGGAGTTATTAAGCGACAACGAATTGCACAATTACGCTTTTTTGCGATTTCTTTGCTGTCACCTACAGGTCGTACGGTTTGTGCGACTGGTCCGAAAACTTCAAGGAACATGCAGCCGGGTTCCCTGATGTGCCTTTCAAAGATGTTGTGAAAAAATATTAAACGGTTCAAATGTTATTCAAAAAACAAGTTCCCATTATAAGCCAATGGGAAAAGTTAACAAAAGTTTGACCCTTTCAAGAATGCACTTTTACTTTCGCAAATGGCCCTAGTACTTTCGCAAATCCACCATTTTATTTTCAGTTGGTGATCAGAAAATGTTTGGCATTTAAATTTGGGACCATCTAGGAGCAATTCTTTTGTGTTCACCTAGTCGGTGCCTAGGATGCTAGCCATGTCTTTATTTTGGGGTAAAACACCCCAGAAATATGTTTTTCAAAGTTCTGGAAAAAGTACTTTCGCAAAGTACTTTTGTGCTCACGACACTTTTCCAAATCTGTGTGAAAGCTTTCGCAAATCACGAAAGTACTTTGCAACACTATGGCCAAAATGACAGGAGTTCTCTGCCACCTTGCTGCAAAAGAACAGTTAGGTCTTTTGGCCTGAAATTTGGAGGAAAGGCAGCCAACATGTCCCAGATGTGCCTTTTGGTGGTTTGGTGAAAAAATATTGTCGGGCTCCAAAGTTACGGTACTCCGGAGTTGGTGCCTTTTCCCATAGACTAACATGGTGGTGTACACCGCACCTTTTGGGTCTTGTATCTCGAAAACAGTGTGAGATACAGATTTTTTGTTGCAAGTTACAAAATGGTAGCCAGGAAAATAATGATTTCTGTGAAATTTAATTTTTTTTTCTACGTCATACGGTTGCTGAGATATTTGCAATTAAGTACTTCCAATGCTCGTTTTAAGCGTCCACTGCCATTACAATGCATACATTCTTTGTACACGTTGTGTTTCTCTATGCAGTTCTCCAGCAAAAAGAGGGTATGCACTTCTGTTGCTGTTACAGTTACTGTTTCCCCTGGCGTTTATGTACCTGTTACTGTAACTGTTCCCGTGTGTGCCACCGTGTGTGTTACCCTTTGAGTTGTCATTTGCCCTTGCGTTTTCATTACTGTTACCATTTGTGTTTCCACCTTGTGTTTGCATTGCTGTTCCTATTACTATGTCACAAGACATCACGAGGCAGCCCCGGGCTCCCGCTGCTGCATTACATTCAGTATTTCTCATCATCATTCTCAAAAAGAAGGGAAATTAGTGGCAAAAAAATCCATTTAATGCATCAGTTAGGGCTGTTCCACAGTGACAAAAGTAAGGAAATTCAGTGTTAGGGTTGAAACCCCCCCCGGACACCTCCAGCCCGCCCCCAGTCAGCATCGAGTGCGCGTGGTCATCGGTCCTAACTCTTGCCCCATTTTCCTATACCTCTGCTTCTTTACATGTGGTGGGGTGAGAGTTAGGGCCGATGACCCCAACACGCACCCTGATGCCGGCTGGGGGGGTGGGCTGGAGGTGTCCAGGGGGGGTTCCAACCCTAACACTGAATTTCCTTACTTTTGTCACTGTGGAACAATCCTAACTGATGCATTAAATAGAGTTTTTTGCCTCTAAAATATATATATATATACACATATATTTTCAATCTTATTTAGGTAAAGGAAAAACAAATACCACCTGTACTCCTCCACAAAAAAAGTCCTACCTCCAGTCCCTAAGGGAAGAGATTAAGAACAAGTGCCTTGGCTGGGACTGACTCAGTCTGCCTGGAATACGGTTCAAATAATAAATCAGCAATAGTCAAATATTACACAGTGGCTATACTCATGCTTTTACAAGCTACTATCCCCTTCCACTTATTTCTTCTTATATTGCATATACTTAGCATCAAACTACATGGTTTTAAAGACTAGATCAGCCTTTCAGCAAGAGTCTCAGGTGGTACACTGGATATGTCTTTGCCTTACAAGCAAAGGGTCAGAGGTTTGATTGCCAGAGAGAACCTATATCTGCCATCTTAATTAAAGGGACATCAGACCACATCCACTTCCCTACACAGATTGCCGACCTCCCAAGATAGAAGCTCTCCAATCCCCAACCTAGAAGCCCCACCTCCAATACCCCCACCTCCAAGCCCCACCTCCAGTACCCCACATAGAAGCCCCATTTCTGATCCCCCAAACAGAAGCTCCACCTCCAATATCCCACGTAGAAGTCCTGCCTCCAAGCCCCCCAAATAGAAGTTCCACCTCCAATCCCCCACCTAGATGCCCTGACTCTGATCCAACACCTACAAGCCCTGCCTCTAATACCCTGCCTAGAAGCCCCACCTCCAATACCCCACAGAAGCCCTGCCTCTCCCTCCAATAACCCACTTAGAAGCCCCACCTCCCATCCCCCATGTAGAAGCCCCACCTCTGATCCCCCACCTAGAAGCCCTGCCTCAAATACCCCAAGAAGCCCTGCCTCCAATATCACACCTAGAAGCCCTACCTTCAATCTCCCACATAGAAACCCTGCCTTCAATACCCCACCTAGAAGCCCTGCCTCCAATACCACACCTAGAAGCCACACCTCTAATCACTCCACCTAGATGCCCCTCTTCAAATAGCTCACCTTGAAGCCCAACCTCCAATACCCACCTTGAAGCCGCACTTCCAATACCCCACATAGAAGCCCCATCTCTGACCCCCACCTAGATACCCCAACTCCAATACCTCACCTAGAAGCATCACCTCCAATACTCCACATAGAAGCCCAGCCTCCAATACCCCACATGGAAGCCCCGATTCCAGAAGGGTTGCCCTCTAGTGTATGGTGCCAATAAACTGCAGTTGGTAAAGTGGGCTGATTTAAAAAATATATATATATATATTTGCCATCTTATTTAGATAAAGGAAAAACATTTAAAAAAACATATATTTGACATCTTATTTACTCTTCCACAAAAAAGTCCTACCTCCAATCCCTAAGGGAAGAAATAAAGAACAAGTGCCTTAGCTGGGGTTGATTCCAGTCTACTCAGAATATGGTTCAAATAATAAATCAGCAATAGTCAAATATTACGCAGTGGCTATCCTCACATCTTTCCCAGCTACCATCCCCTTCCACTTATTTCTTTCTATAGTGTATATACTTGACCTCAAACTACATGGTCTTAAAGACTAGATCAGTCTTTGATCAAGGGTCTCAGATGGTACCCTGGGTATGTCCTTGCCTTATAAGCAAAGAGTCATAGGTTTGATTTCCAGGGAGAATCTATACCTGTCATCTTAATTAGATAAAGGGAAAAAAAAGTTTATTTCTAAAGAGGGACTTAATATTACAAAAAAGTTGTTCTTCCACTCGAATCACAATCTTTGGTGGCAAGGAGTTAGAATAATGAAAATAGTGGTGAAGGTCATCTTTCTAGGACAGAAAATATTTTTTTACCTGCTACCAGCCACTTCCCCATACTACTTCTAATACTTTATATTCTTATCCTTAAACTGTAATCCTCCCTCCAAACGCCCATATTGAACTGACTCCTGCCTGTACAGAATATAGTTCAAATAATAGATCATCAATAGTCAAATATTACACAGTGGCTATACGCATGTTTTTACCAGCTACCATCCCCTTCCGCTTATCCATTCCTATATTGCATATACTTAGCCTCAAGCTACATGTTCTTAAAGGAAAACTCCATGTTAAAATTAGAAAAAGATATCTAGTAGTCTTTTTTCTGTGCTCTAACCAGTTCCCAGCATTTTCTTTTCCTCTGACTGTGAGAGATGTTTTTTCTAACTTTCCCTAACTGTTTTATTGCCCTTGGAGGTTGCCATTCTGGTTTCTTTTATGGCTTCTAGTCTTCCCAGAGTGCCCTTTGGTGTGATGTCTAATTGCCCCTGCAAGAAGTCAATGTCTTGTTACAAGGTCTGTCACAGCTCAGCCACAGAGAAAATACTTCTTGCAGAGAAGACAAACTGCTAGATTTTGGGTGAGTGTAATCAGTATTATTTTTTGATATCAGTACCTTGTCCTGCTATGCTCTGTTGTGTGTGTGTGTGTGTGTGTGTGTGGGGGAATTATGTCACTGTTTACTCTAGTCCTCTCAGTCACTTTCAGTTTTTGCACCAGTACTAAGTAGCAAAAATTGAACATCACCTTATAGGTTGTAACATAGCAGGACAAGGTACTAATATCAAAAAATAATAATGATTACACTCACCCAAAATGTAGCAATGTGACTTCTTCTCTGAAAGAAGTATTATCTTTGTGGCTGAGCTGTGACAGACCCTGCTAAATCTAGGGGCATAGTTACATCACTGTCACATGAACCAGGGTGCATCGTAGAAGAAAGAAAGCCAATAAACCTATTTGTGATGGAGATCCCCAGGGATCGTAAAACTACCATACAGCTAGCAGGCTAATTTAGGAAAAACTCCTAATAGCAGACAGAAGGAAGGACACACTAGGACTTAACATACATATCAAAACATTCTACATAACATATGTTTTTGCACATTCTGGCTGGACTTCTCCTTTAAAGACTAGAACAGCCTTTAAGCAAGGGCCTTAGGTAGTACACTGGATATGTCCTCACCTTACATGCAACAAGCCACAGGTTTGATTCCCAAGAAGTACATATGTCTGCCATCTCATTTAGATACGGGGAAAAAATGTTTTGTTTTGAACAGGGACTTAATATTAAAAAATCTACTTATTCTTCCACTCGAAGAGAGAATAATTAAAATAGTGGTGAAAGTAGTCTTTTTTTTTAAAGAAAAAGATATGCTTTTACCAGCTACTAGCCCCTTCTCCTTAGTACTTCCAATATTGTAGTTTGACCCGAACTATAAGTTGTAAAAGACTAGGACAGCCTTAGGAACAAAGGCTTCAGGTGACACACTGAATGTGTCTTGGCTTTGTAAGGTTTGATTCAAAGTAGGAGACATATTTGCCATCTTATGAAGAATATTCAAGAATTATACATTAGCCATACTCATGCTTTTACCATACTCTTACTTTATTACTTTCTATAGGCTGCAACTATTGCTCCCCAAAAATCTGCTAGTAAGTTATGCAGACAGTATGACCTAGTGATTAGAACACTGAGCTACGAACCGAATGAGCCCTGGGTTTGAATCCCACAACTGCCACATGAACAATGACATTGAATAAATCATAGCACACACATCAGACCACCTCCACTCCACTACACAGATTTCCCACCTCCCCACATAGAAGCTCTTCAATCCCCCACCTAGAAGCCCCACCCCAATACCCCAACACTGAAGTCCCAGCTCCAATCCCAACACCTAGAAGCCCCGCATCTGATCCCAACACCTAGAAGCCCCACCTCCAGTACCCCACCTAGAAGCCCCACCTCTGATACTGCAGATAGAAGCCTTGCCTCCAATCCCCCACCTAGAAGCCCCACCTCCAATCCACACCTAAAAGCCCCACCTCCAATACCCCACCTAGCAGCCCCACCTCCAATACCCCCACATAGAAACCCCGCCTCTGATCCTCTCACCTAGAAGGCCCACCGCCAATATCCTACCTAGAAGCCCTGCCTCCAATACCCCACTTACAAGCCTCTCCTCCAACCCCACATAGAATCACTTAGAAGCCCCTCCTCCCAATACCCCCACTTAGAAGCCCCTCCTCCAATACCTCCACCTAGAAGCCCCACCTCCCAATCCCTGACATAAAATCCCTGCCTCCAACCTGTGACATAGAAGCCTCACCTCCAATACCCCACCTATAAGTCCTGGCTCCAATCCCCCACATAGAAGCCTGTCCTCCAATCCTCCTACCTAGGGACCCACCTCCAATGTCCAACTAAGAAGCCCCACCTCCAATACCTCCCACATAAAAGTACCATCTCCAATACCCTACCTAGAATCCCCACCTCCGATCCCCCATCTAGAAAACCCACCTCCAAAAACTCCACCTACAAGCCCCACCTCCAATACCCTACTTAGATACACTGTCTCCAATACCCCACCTAGAAGTCCCACCTCCAATACCCCAGCTAGAAGCCCCGCCTACAATACAGCACCTAGAAGCTCCTCTCCCAATCCCCCATCTTGAAGCCCCACCTCTGATCCCAACACATGGAAGCCCCACCACCAAAACCCCACCTAGATGTCTGGCCTCCAATACCCCACATAGAAGCCCCACCTGCAATACCCCAATTAGAAGCACACCTAGTGATCCCCCACATAGAAGCCACAACTCCAATACCCCACATAGAAACTGCATGTCCCCAGAAGCTCCACCTCTGATCCCCCACCTAGAAGGCTCACCTCCAATATCCCACCTAGAAGCCTCGCCTCCAATCCCCCACCTAGAAGCCCCTCCTCTGCCTTCAATACCCCACCTAGAATCCTTGCCTCCAATCCCCCATCCAGGCCCCTCCCTCTGCCTTCAATACCCCACCCAGAGCCCCACCTCCAATGCCCCACCTGGAAGCCCCACCTCCAATCACCCACATGGAAGCATCACCTCCAATACCCCAACATAGAAGCCCCACCTCCAATCCATGACATGAAGAGTCCACCTCCAATACCCCACATAGAAGCCATGTCTCAGTCCCCACATTGGAGCCCCACCTCTAATACTCTACCTAATGCCCCACCTCCAATACCCCCACATAGAGCCAAGCCTCAATCCTGACATGGAGTCCACACTCAATACCCCACCTAAACCCTGTTCCAATACCCCCACATAGAAGCCCTGCCTCCAATATCCCACATAGAAGCCCATCTCTGATCCCTGACCTAGAAGCTTCACCTCCAATACTCCACATAGAAGTCATGCCTCTATTCCTCCCACCTAGGGAACCACCTCCAATCCCCCCACATAGAAGCCCCACCTCTGATCCTCCCACCTTGGAACCCACCTCCAATACCCCACTAAGAACCCCCACCTCCAGTAACCTCCACATGGAAGCCCCACCTCCAATACCCCACTGAGAAGCCCCACCTCCAATACCCCACCTAGAAGCCCACCTCTGATCCTCCTAGAAGCCCTGCCTCCAATACCCGAAATAGAAACCCTGCCTCCAATACCCCACATAGAAACCCCACCTCCCCACCTAGAAGTGCCACCTCTGATCCCCCACCTAGAAGCTCTGTCTCCAATACCCCACTGAGAATCTGTGACTCCAATACCCCACCTAGAAGCCAGGCTCTGTTCCCCCTCAAAGTCCCACCCCAAAACCCCAAATAGAAACTCTGCCTCCCCACCTAGAAGCCCTGCATCCAATCCTTGACCTAGAAATCCCACCTCCAATACCCCCATCTAGAAGCCCCACCTCTGCCTCAAATACCCCCACCTAGAAGCCCAACCTCCAATACTCTAGTTAGATGCCCAACCTCCAATACCCCAGCTAAAAGCCCAGCCTCTCACGCCTCACTTAGTTGCCCCACCTCCTATACCCCACCTAGAAGCCCCACCTACAATGCCCCACCCTAGAAGCCCTCTCCCAATCCCTATCTAGAAACTCACCTCTGATCCCAACACTAGAGCCCCACATCTGATCCCAACACTTATAAGTCCCTCACCAAAACCCCACCTAGAAGCCTGCCTCCAATACACCCCCACCGACCCACCTCCAATCCCCACTTAAAGCCACAGCTACAATGCCCCATATAGAACCCCACCTAGAATCCTGCCTCTAATCCCCCCACCTAGAAGCCCCACCTCCAATACCTCACCTAGAAGCCTTGCCTCTAATACCCCCATCTAGAAGCCCTCCACCTCCAATATCCCCTCCTGGAGCCCACCTCAATACCCACTTGACCCTGCCTCCTATACCCCCACCTAGGCTCACACGTCCAACATCCCACATAGAAGCCCCATTTCCAATCCCCACATAGAGGTCCCACCTCCAATCCCCCATTGAAACCCCTCCTCCAATACCCCACCTAAAAGCCCCACCTCCAATACCCCAACATAGATGCCCAAACTCCAGTACCTAACATGGAAGCCCCACCTCCGATCCCCACCTAGAAGCTTCACCTCCAATCCCCCACAAAGAAGCCCAACCTCCAATCCCCAATATGAAAGCACTGCCTCCAATCTCCAACATGAAAACCCTGCCTCTAATCCCCCAGAGAAGCCCCACCTCCAATCCCCCACGTAGAAGTCCTGCCACCAGTCTCCAACATGAAAGCCCCACCTCCAATCCCCAGATAGAAGCCCCACCTCCAACACCGTGATCCCCTTCATAGAATCCCCTCTTCCAATCCCCAATATGGAAGTCCCACCTTCAATCCCCCCTTGAAGCCTCCCTTTGATCCCTCCACCTAGAAGCCCCTCCTCCAATCCCACAAATGAAAACCCAATCTCCAGTACTCCACATAGAAGCTCCACCTCCAATATCCCACATAGACGCTCCACCTCCAATCCCCCACATAGAAGCCCCACCTCTACCTCTGATCCCCCACCTAGAAGCCCCACGGCCAATACCCCCACATAGAAGCCCCACCTCTAATACCCCCACCTAGAAGCCTCGCATCCAATGCCCCAACCTAGCCCTGGCTTCCAATACCCCACCTAGAAGCCCCACCTTCAATCCCCCATGGGAATCCCCATCTCAATACCCTGATCCCCTACATAGAGCCCACCTCCATCCTCAATGCCGAGCCTCACTTAATCCCCACCCTAGAAGCCACACTCCCATCCCTCCACCTAGTAGCCCCACCTATGTCTCCAATTCCCTACATACAAGCCCCACCTCCAATAATCCACCCAGAAGCCCTACCTCCAATACCCCACATAGAAGCCCTGCCTCCAATACTGCACATAGAAGCCCCACTTCAAATACCCCACTTAGATGTCCCACCTCCTATGCCCCACCTAGAAGCCCCACCTCCAATCCCTGACCTAGAAATCCCACCTCTAATACCCCATCTAGAAGCCCCACCTCCACCTTCAATACCTCCATCTAGAAGCCCCACCTCTGCCTCAAATACCCCCACCTAGAAGCCCAACCTCCAATACCCTACTTAGATGCCCTGCCTCCAATACACCACCTAGAAGCCCTGCCTCTAATACCCCACTTAATTACCCCACCTCCAATACCCCACCTAGAAGCCCCACCTACAATACCCCACCTAGAAGTCCCACTCCCAATCCCCTATCTAGAAACTCTGCCTCTGATCCCAACCCCTAGAAGCCCCACATCCAATCCTAACACTTGGAAGCCCCTCCACCAAAACCCCACCTAGAAGCCCTGCCTCCAATACCCCACCTAGAAGCCCACCTCCAATCCCCCACCTAAAAGCCACAGCTACAATACCCCCACATAAACCCCACCTCCCCACCTAGAATCCCTGTCTCTAATCCCTCACCTAGAAGCCCCACCTCCAATACCTCACCTAGAAGCCTTGCCTCAATATGCCCATCTAGAAGCCCTGCCTCCACCTCTAATACCCCCACCTGGGAGCCCCACCTCCAATACCCCACTTACAAGTCCTGCCTCCTATACCCCCACCCAGAAGCCTCACCTCCAACACCCCACCTAGAAGCCCCATTTCCAGTCCCCCACATAGAAACTCCACCTCCAATCCACAATATGAAAGCCCTGCCTCCAACGCCCAACATGAAAGCCCCACCTCCAATCCCCCACATAGAAGCCCCCAATACCTGATCCCTTCATAGAAGCCTGCCTCCAATCCCAAATATGGAAGCCCCACCTTCAAACCCTGCCTTGAAGCCCCCCTCTGATCCCCCACCTAGAAGCCCTGCCTCCAATCCCACACATGGAAGCCCCATCTCCAGTACTCTACATAGAAGCCCCACCTCCAGTATCCCACATAGAAGCTTCACCTCCAATCCCCACATAGAAGTCCCACCTCTACCTCTGATACGCCACCTAGAAGTCCCACCTACAATACCCCTGCATAGAAGCCCCACCTCCAATACCCCCACCTAGCAGCCCTGCTTCCAATACCCCACCTAGAAGCCCCACCTTCAATCCCCACATAGAAGTCTCATCTCCAATACCCTGATCCCCTACATAGAAACCCCACCTCCATCCCCAATATGGAAGCCCCACCTTCAATTCCCTCATCTAAAATCCCCACCACCAATACCCCAACATAGATGCCCAGCCTCCAATCCCCAACATAGAAGCCCCACCTCCAGTCTCCACCTGGAAGCTCCACCTTCAATCCCCCAAATAGAAGCCCAGCCTCCAGTCCCCAACATGAAAGCCTTGCCTCCAATCCCCAACATGAAAGTCCCACCTCCAATCCCCTAGATAGAAGCCCCACCTCCAATACCCTGATCCCCTTCATAGAAGCCCCGCCTCTAATCCCCGATATGGAACACCCACCTTTAATCCCCCCTTGAAGCTCCCCTCTGATCCCCCCACCTAAAATCCCTGCCTCCAATCCCACACATGGAAGCCCCATCTCCAGTACTCCAAATAGAAGCCCCACCTCCAATATCCCACATAGAAGCTTCACCTCCAATCCCCCACATAGAAGCTCCACCTCTACCTCCGATCCCCCACCTAGAAGCCCCCACTTCCAATACCCCACATAGAGCCCTGCCTCCAATACCCCCACCTAGAAGCCCCACATCCAATACCCCCACCTAGCAGCCCTGCTTTCAATACCCTCTAGAAGCCCCACCTTCAATCCCCCACATAGAAGCCCCATCTCCAATACCCTGATCCCCTACATAGAAGCCCCACCTCCTTCCCTGATATGGAAGCCCCACCTTTAATCCCACCCACCTAGAAGCCCTGTCTCCAATCCCCCACCTAGTAGCCTTGCCTCTGCCTCCAATCCCCTACATAGAAGCCCCACCTCCAATACCCCACCCAGAAGCCCTGCCTCCAATACCCCAAATAGAAGCCCTACCTCCAATACCCCACTTAGATGCCCCACCTCCTATGCCCCACCTAGTAGCCACACCTTCAATACCCCACCTAGAAGCCTTGCCTCCAATCCCCTACATAGAAGCACATAGAAGCCCTACCTCTAAATCTGATACCCCATCTAGAAACCCTTACTCAAATACCCCACTTTGAAGCCCCTCTCCAATAACCTCACCTAGAAGCCCCACCTCCAATACCCCACCTAGAAGCCCAGCCTCCAATACCCCATATAGAAGCCCCATCTCCAATCCCCCACCTAGAAACCCCACCTCAAATATCCCACCTAGAAGCATTGCCTCCTATATGCAAAGGAGCCCTGCCTCCAATCCCCCAATAGAAGCCCTGCCTCTTCCTAATATCCCCTACATAGAAGCCCCTCCTTCAATCCCTGATATGGAAGCCCTACCTTCAATCGCCCCACCTAGAAGCCCCACCTCGGTTTCCCCCACATAGAAGCCCCACCTTCAATCCCTGATATGGAAGCCTCACCTCCAATACCTCACCTAGAACCCTGCCTCCAATACCCCCACATAGAAGCCCCACTGCCAATCCCTGACACCGAAGCCCTATCTCCAATCCCCCACCTAAAAGCCCCACCTCCAATCCCACACATACAAAGCCTGTCTCCACTACCCCACCTAGAAGCCCAACCTCCAATCCCCCACATAGAAGCCCTGCCTTCATCCCTAACATGGAAGCCCCACCTCCAATCCCCCCACACATTGATGCCCCACCTCCAATCTCTCCACCTAGATACCCCGCCTCCAATAGCCCATCTAGAAGCCCCTCCTCCAATGTCCCACATAGAAGCCCTGCCTCCAATCCCCCACCTAGAAGCCCCACCTCCAGTCTCCCAAGAAGCCCTGCCACCAGTCCTCCACATTGAAGCCCTGCCTCTGATCCCCCCACCTAGAAGTGCCACTTCCAATACCTCACTTAGAAGCCTCACCTCCAATAACCCACATAGAAGCCCTGCCTCCAATACCCCATATGGAAGCCCTGCCTCCACCTCTAATCTCCCACCTAGAAGCCCCACCTTCAGTACCACACATAGAAGCCCTGCCTCCAATACCCCACATGGAAGTCTCGCTTCCAGATGGGTTGCCCTCCAGTGTACAGCACCGATAAACTGCAGATGGGAAAGTGAGCTGATTAAAAAAAAACATATATTTGCCATCTTATTCTCCTCAACAAAAAAGTCCTACCTGCAATCCCTAAAAGAAGAGATAAAGAACAAGTGCCTTAGCTGGGATTAACTCCAGTTTGCCCAGAATACAGTTCAAATAATACATCAGCAATAGTTCAAAATTACGCAGTGGCTATACTCACATTTTTACCAGCTGCTATCCCCTTCCACTTATCACTTCCTATATTGTATATATTTAGCCTCTAACTACATGCTCTTAAAGACTAGAACAGTGCTTGAACAAGCGTCTCAGGTGGTACAGTGTATATGTTCTCACATTACAAGCAAAGGGTCACAGGCTTGATTCCCAGGGAGTACATATATCTATCATCTCATTTAGATAAGGGAAAAATGGTTTTATTTTGAACAGGGACTTAAAGAAACCGCACAGGAATTTTTTTTTCATTCAGTGAAAATGGGGAGGCGTCAGCTGCCTCCATATGGGAGGCATACAGAATCTATATACGGGCCAGATCATGTATTTTGTGGTCCTGTAGAAGGAGGGATAGAAAAGATGAATTCCCTACACTATCAGACTGGTTCAGACAACTCAATACCACATTCAAGAATCCTCCAGGGGTCCAAGAATAAGCTCCTCATGGTCTGCATGAAGCTCAACAAGATGTTGACAAGAAAGGCTGAGTTGGCCATGACTTCCCCTCCAAAGAGGCCATCCAGACATTTTTGACAGAAATTCCTCTGTAAAAGTTACAGACTGAACAAGCACACCTACTAGACAGATCCCTAATTGCTCAGGAGCTCAAAATGCCACTGGGCTAGCTCAACAAGAATAAGGCAACAGGCAGTGATGTCTTCTAGCAGACCTCTACCAAATGTTCCCACAAATAGTATGCCCAATACTGCAAAGAGTCTCTGAGGAGGCCAAACACTGCTCCTTCCTCCTCCTCAACCATGAGAGAGGTGAACATCATTGTTCTTCCAAAGAAAAGCAAGGACCCACTTAACCTGGCAAGTTGCCACATGATTTCCCTAATTAATGTGGATGCAAAAGCTCTAGCCAACAGAGTGGAACAATGCCTCACTTCACTGGAGCACCCTTCCCAGGTGGGATTCATCAAAGGATGAATTGAGTTGGACCATCTCAGAATGCTGGTCACACTATTCTCAAAGTGAGAAGGATGCCCCACGCCAGCAGCGGCAATAGCCATGGACTTGGAAAAAGCCTCTGACTTGGTATAGTTGAGCTATTGCTTCCAAGTCCTGAAGCAAATAGGCTTCAGAAACCCCTTCCTACAATGGATCCACACCCTCTACAGCTCTCCACTGACCAAAGTACTGAAAAATTCAATACTGTCAAACCTGTTCTTCCTTCAAAAGTTCACCCGGCAGGGATGCCCCTGTCACCACTTCTTTTCATACTGGACATTGAGCCTCTGGCCATTGCTTTTCAAGCTCACGACGATATTCCAGGTTTCTTGATAGGCAACAAGGAGGTCTCCACACTGCTGTATGCTGAAGACCTCTTAATCTTTATAAGGGATGCACTGAGGGCCCTAACCCCTATCATGAACAACCTGATGCACATCTCGAAAGTCTCAGGGATAAAAATTAACTTGGCTAAGACCAAAGATCTACTGCTAAATGACAGCTGCCTTGAGGCCCCTTTCAGAGCCTGTGGAATTACATGGGCCCCAACAGGCATCACATACCTGGGGATAAAGATTTTGCCTGATGCAGCACAATGGCCCTAAGCCAACCTGCCACCCCTATTGGCCATGCTTAAAGCAGAAGCTGAGCAATGGAAACTACTGAAACTTTCCATGGCAGGGAAGGTGGCAGTGCTGAAAATTATGTCACCCCCAAAGCTACTGCACTGAATCTCACATATACCGATTATCATCCCCAAAAATGGTTTGCTAAGATAGTCAGCTTATTTAGTAACCTCCTGTGGGAAGGGAGACCCCCAAGATATAACAGAACAAAACTTAGAATGTAATGAATGGTGGTGGGGGGGTGGAACCTCCTTTGGATGTTATACAACCACTATGCATTCATGGGGGCACAAACCTTGCAATGGCTGAAATCCCCTTGTCCTGGGATGCTGCAGTGGGTGAAACTAGAGGTGACTGCTGTGGACAAAACAATGATTGAAGGACTACTTCTGGCTAAAAAACATACATGTAACCTCCCCACCCACCCACGGAGTGTTCCTAGAGGCCTGGCAAGTACATTGTTATAAATGCACATAACAGTCCCATGTACAGGATCTTAACAGACTATATCTTCAACAATACTTTCCATATGCTTAGCTTATCTTCTATGTCTATTCGTACAGTACATCTATTTATTCAGACTGAATGTACCTTTTTAAGATCCTGTACCTGTGCATGCTGTCGTGTATGTACTAAATTTTGAGTTTATTCAATAAAAATGATTAATTGAAAAAAATAAGTAGTATTTATTTCCCTTTTAAAATCTTATGTATTGATATCAGTTAACCCTTTTGGGGTTGTTATTGTACTAAATAAATCAAATCTTAATTACATCTAAATTGTAAGACATACAGAAACAAAACAATGTAGTTTTTTCCATTCTTATATCCATTTCACATCCTACACACTCATCTTCTGTCAGAATTCATTTCACTCTGTACTCTGTCTCCAAGTGTAATAACTATCTGAAAAGTAAACGTAATACTTTTAATGTATTTTTATATTTGCTTTCAAAGCATTCAGACATATTGGTATTGGTGTACTATGAAAGGGCGTTTTGGAATGTGCCTCTCCTCCACCTGTCACAGCTTCAGAATACCAAAAGTCTTCCCTAATTCTGCCCCACTTTCCACCTTTCTCCTTTTCTTTTTGACGTCTTTGCCCAGCCTAATCACAAGGCTGGAAAATGCAAGCTGCAAGGTTCTTGTGTAACTCTGAATTCTGACTGCTGGAAACCTTACCACAGCTTCCTGCTCCACATACTGTATGTGGTACTGTTCACTTCATTCATATGTGATGCAGTTTAGTGCTTTGTTTCTTAGGGAATGAAAGAGATGTTGCCTAACTTATATTATTTGCATGCCCATGATGCAGTGCTTGCAACTCATGGAATTAATGCATTCTCATCCATGGTAAAAAGCAAGTAAAATGTGTTCTAATGTTTCAACACTCACTGAGCACTTAGGTAAGGAGCCATGTTACTCTGCTTACCTGTGCTCTGAACGCTAAAAAATGAAAGCATGTTGGTACTACAACATAAACACAGTTGAACTCATATATTCAGGGCTTATAAAGCATATGGATACATTGGTATCTGGCTCAACTGTGAGAGGGTTTCTGGGGTGGGGGTCCTCTTCACCTAACATAGCTGTGGAATACTGAATTTCCTTCCTAATACCACCCGCTGTCTGCCTTTCTCTTCCTGTCAAATATCTTGCCCAATCATAGGCTGCAAAATACAAAGCGGAGGGTTTTCTTGTGCAGCTTCTAAGACCTGCATGAAACTTTGTCCCTGCTTTTAGCTCTGCTTCTGTACATCTGCCCAGTGCTTTCAATACACTCTGTGCTGCAGTAAAGACACTGAATGGCATTTGCTACTTTACATTTGCTGCTCAGTAGTACTTCTATCTTACACTCCTCCTCAATCTCTGCAATCCCCCCACTTGAAATATATGATCTGCTGTTCCCACTTGCTTTCTATCCCTCTAGGATCTCTGCCCCCCCAACATGTTGCCATGGTCCATTTGCACTTATGGCTCTGCAACAATTGTTCTCTTCCCCACTCCACATTCTCTGCCCCACCCCAAAATGCTGCCATTACTTATAATTTGCATTACCTGCTATTTGCCTCTTGCTCTCTCCCCTCCCACATTATGATCTTTGTTCCCCAATTCCCACTAAGTCACATTTTCCGCTGTTTGCCACTTTATCGGTATTCCTCCCCCTCACCAATCTTTGCTTCCCCCCACATTGCTGCTATTTTCCATACACATTAGCCACTCTGCGGCACTTACTCTCTCCCACCCACCATTAGATGTCTTGCCACTTCTGGTTCTCTATATTACCTGTTGTGTGTTATTTGCTCTGCACTCCTCCCCTTCCTAATACCTCTCCCCTCAACATGCTGCCATTCTCCATATACAGTACATGACACCCTCTCTGGCTCTATCTCTGTTCTACCACATCTCTGAACCTCCCTTACATGCTAACATTCTCTGTATAAAGTTGGTTCTCTGTGGCACTTTCACTCTCCCACTCCCAAATCTCTGCCCCTCCAATGTGTCACCATTCTCCATCATTCACATTTCTGACTCTATAGCACTTACTCTTGCCCCTTTCCTCGATATCTATTATGCTTAACCTATGGATGTATACCCTAGTTATATCTGAATCCTGGATCTCCTCTAAGGCATAGAATTCTGCGGTAACTGTCTCTGGTTACACTGTAGCTAAGCAAGATCACACAAAGAGGGGCGGTGGTGTTCCTGTTTACATATCCACCACTACCCAGTTTGTGACTGTTCTTGCTGTCGCTTCCCTCCCTCTCTTCCTATGAGCTGCTCCTACTCAAATTCTCCTGTCCTTTTTCTGCCCCATGTTTACTGCTGGTGTTTATTATTGCTCTAGTATTTTCTCTGCTTCAGTAACTGCACTCCTTTCATCTATCTGATATAACTCTTCCAGAGGTGAGCTTTATATTCTTGGTGACTTTAACATAAATTGTCTCTCCCACAATGCAAATAAAATTATTCAAAATGTAAAGTCACTACCATTGACTCAATTGATCTCTGACCCCACTTGCCTAAACTTTAAATCTTTAAGTCACTCCCTGTTAGATTGGGTCCTCTCATCTCATCCTTACTATAACTGCGGCTACAGAAATCCCTCCTGATGCCCTTAGTGACCATCATATGATTTACTCTGTGTGCAAGATACATCATCCTACACGCCCCACCACCACATTTATTCATCCCAGGTCCTTTAGGTCACTGGATTTGTCCTCTCTCCTAACTGACCTTGGGCAACTGATTGGTCCCCAATCTCAACAGCCAATAATATACATTTTTCCCTGCAATACTTTCAATCAAAATTTGTGGCTGTATGGGATCATCATGCTCCCCTGAGAAAAACCAGAGTATCTAGTCTGTGGGCTAGATAGAGAAACCCTCCCTTCCCCCAGGGAATTTCAATACTATGACATTTGAAAACTTGCATCATAGCAATTTGGAATTTACTTGTTTGCCATTTGCTGGTGGTAGCTTCTGTTTGGTTCAGGGTCATATTTGTTATCAGTTTTTGTAGGAACTGAAGGGCAAGGGGTGGGGATAGCTTTTCATGGAGTAAATCTAACTATGTGACTAAAAATAATTGCAAATTGAGTATCAATAAAAAGATTTGTAATTTTTCTATCATATGAATATAATCTAGAGGTTCATGAAGTCAGTAGTAGCGTAATCATAAAGTCACCAGAGCTTGAACCATGGTTTGTTAAGCAACATGTTGAACCAAACCTGACTGTAGTTCAGACTGACACCTCTGTTCTGAGATTGTGAACCAAGCTTGTGTATCAGATTTCATGTGCTTTTTCTGCAGAGACCAGACATATAATGGAACACAATCTGTTCCTGGGTGGACAGGCTGGGTATCTTCCACAGGGAACCAGTCAAGATCAGTGGAAAGGCAAACAAATGTTGACTGCATGTCACCAATGAACTCTTCTGTTACACAGACCTCCACTGTTCAACATGTACTGTACATATCACAAAATGCTTCCAGAGAGGTTGGTCAACAGTAAACAATTGTTACTTTAGATCTTGCTGTTGCAAAGAAAGCATATGCTATCATGTGGCAGAATGCACTCTAGTTCAGTGATGTCATTGTGTGGCTTGGTATTTTCCATACAATTTGCTCATACTTAGCAGCCCTTGGGAAATTGTTAAATGGTACTGGCTTTGTCGACATTATCACCCTAGTCAGAGGTGTGTGCCGGTGGCTCTACTGAAAAAGTATTGAGGGGCAAACACTACAACAGGGCCTTGCAGGTGCATAAGCTTACCTTTGAGGCACTGGGATGCCTTCATTTTCTATCATTCTAAAACAGCCCTGATGTACAGACATTGGTAGAAGAGACCAAAAAAAGAGGTGAAAAGGCTAGTGGAAAGACCAGGGTTTGACACATTACATGAGGCAGTTGTCAGTGACTCTTGTCACCAACTTCGCAAAAAGTACTTCAAGTTTAAAGATAAAGTGAGGCATGGCAAACTTGGGAAGACTAAGAAGAAATGGAAAATGTTTGTATGTGCTCTATATAAAAGAATGTGAATATTAGGACCACAGTGGTAAGGTCTAAGTATGATACGCAGATAAGAAAGAAAAAAACTATTTCCATCTAACACCAAATGATGTAGTAATCTCACTTTCATTTATCGTTAAGTAGAAAATATAAATGTGGTTAACTTAACTATAATGAAAAGAAAATGGTTGATGTAGTTATGGTCCCATCTATCATTTTCAGCGATTTTGCAGCTTGCTGTGAGTGTTAGATTGGGCTAGTTAGCATATTATTTTAAAGTGTTATAATACAATCAAAATTATGTGTCTTATCTACACACTTTTCAGCATTTCAAGCTGATATAATTATGTTACCTTTTTATCAGCGGTTTTGCAGCTACCTGGAAATGTTAGATGGGGCTATTTAGTAAAATATATTTTTATAAAGTGCTAAAAACACTTTTGAAATTGTGTAATTTACTATACACTTTTTCAACATTTCATGCAGCTTCTGAAGTTTCTGGGAGCAGTGGATGGACTGATTACCTCAGTCATTTCCATAAAAAGCCAGTATATATTTAAAAACTATGCATATCCCTTTAAAAAAACTTTCCAGCAGAGCTAATTATCCTTGCAATGCTGAAATATGTCAGGAAGAAGAGTCACTGGTCGCTATGATGACCACCTTGCTACAGCAAGGAATGATGACATAAGCTTGATTGTCATGACTTCTCCCCTGACATAAAAGACCTAGTCAGCCCAGCAGCCAGTGCTGCCAGTCTGCCTTCAGAACTCAACCGAGTAAGTCAGAGATTTTTTCTGAAATACCTAAACGTTCAAATGCACCTGGTCATAGGATTTAACTAGTTAACAGCAAAAGGATTATTAAATTAGTGAATGAAAAGGTTTAGACTATGAAGTGAATTGTATTATTTAGTAACATTCTAAGGAGAATGTTTACCTGATAAGCTTAAAAGGAAAACTAGGGGAAACAAATGAAGATTTGCATGTAACTGCATCAGATGTCAGAAACACATGGCACTAGAGAACTAATTTAGGTTTGTTTTGTGCACACATGGTTTAAATAAGTAAACTCTGAACTTCAAAGAGAAATGAGAGAAGATTATTACATTTATTATTAAGCTTTTAAGGAACTTGAATAAAGATAATATATTGAGATGCATATTATTATTTAAGCTGTAAAAATGTGAATAACAAAGGAAAGACTGAAGAATAATTGAACAAACAAGAATAGTTTTCCTAACAACAATGTATGCTAATTGCTCTTTTGTTTTCAACCCCCCCCCCACAGCTTTCCCTGGTTCACATTGCCCAATAGATAAGAGGCATGAAGAAAAATGTGTTAAATAGCAAACACCACATGTAAAAAGGTGAATATTAAGAATTAAGTGTATAAACATATTAGAAATACTGCATAGTGTATGCAAATAACTTTAAAGGAGCATTTAAATTAACAATTGATGTTTTGTTTTTAAATTTCTTCTCTCTGCCTCATTTTATTTATTTATTTATCAGTTAAATGGTTGAAGAAAAATATTTGAAATCAACAAAAAATAGCAGAACAAATAAAAATGTGAATTTTGAGAATTTAAAGTATAAAAGTTAAAGTAGCATTGTTTGGTACAATTTGGAATATGGAGTACTTGACCTAAGTGTTCTAAAAAAAATTTTTTTATTTATTCTTAAAGTGAACATAGACAGGAGGCAATTCTTAAGGAGGCTTGGCAGATGTTTGGCTTTTGCTGACATTGTTAAAAAGTAAGGCAATGAATTTCTCATGCATTTATATTGGTGGCATATAGTTGGGCAAAATGTATAAGCATTCCATGACTGTAAATGAATGTAAAGGATAACCAGGTGGTTAAAATATAATTTTGGTTTTAATAATGCTCTAATAGCTACAATAGAAAGATGGTACACCCAGTCATTTTTGACTAGCATGGTCTAATATGGAAAGATATTAAAAATTGAAAATTAAAAAGATTTAAATATAATTTCCAAGCGTGAAATATATTAAATATGTGTTTATAAATCTTTTTACAGTTCCCCAGAAAAAGCCTAATATTAGGTGAAACGTTGGGACTTTATAAATAAAAATAATAATGAATTCCAAAAGACTTCATGTGTAGTAGCATTCATTGCTCGAGCAGGCCAGAATTTTGTTGTTAAACTTGGGAAGACAGCATAGTTTTGGATTCAGTACATGGACAGAATCTGGTTGGTGCTTAGGTTTCTGTGTGCTACCAAGGAGAACAACTTTGACCTGCAACTAGCATGTGTTGAACAACTTTGCCCTCTGCTTTTTAGCCTGGATTACCAAGACTATACAAAGTATCTATCTGTCTATTTTCTGACACTCATGAACCAAGTGCATACTCATCCTGGAGCTGATGCCTTGCTGCAGAATGGTGGGTTCAGTGTGTGTAAATCCGATGCGCCAGCATCAAGAAATGCTGTTGATCTGCCCATTGAACAGACAATCAATCGACATGTGAAGTCCAGTGGAGATATTGTTGGATTCAGCAGGAATTAGCCAGCCTATTACCGGTGGTGTGCAACAAGGCATGCCCAAGCAAGCCATGTGACTGCCCCACTTGAAACTGCTGAAATGGTAGACTCAGAGACATCCTTTCACAAAGATGCTAGGCCTACAGAGATGGCACACAGTGAGAAGGATGTATAGAAGCTGATCAATGCATCCAGAAACTTCACTAATCCTTTTGAGATAGAAGTCAAAAAGGTACTAGTCTGTCTCTCATCAGGTGCATGAGCCTCAGAAGATGTTGAAAATGACTTGCTCAGCGCTGAAAAACAGGGACAAGAAGCCTTTCAACAATTTGTGGAGACAAGGCTTGTTGACAAAATAGTTCCCTTTCATGCACCCTTAAAAAGCAGTCACTAAAGACATTTGCTTCCCTTCAGCAGTCGAAGAAACTCATATTCTCACAAAAGAAGAATGTTCAGGTGACTGCACAAAAAAACCTGTTTGGGAAACTGCTAATGCTTTCAGAATAGAACAACCTTAGCATGGAGAAGGCTCTCTTGTATCCATTGAGTCCACTGCCATGGTCATTAGTAACTTCAGATGGCCTACCAGTGAAGACAGAGAAATCCACCCTTCTTCACAAACTTGCAGATGAGACAACACTCAGTACAATGAATAGGGATGAAGACAAAGTTTACATCTGTGCTGGCACAGTACTTCTCAAGTCAATAACTGGTCTACCACAGACATTTAGAGAGCTAGCTGAAAAGGTCTTCAGTGCATTACCAAAGGTACAAAGGTTGGACTTTGCAACAGACACCTACAAATATAATTCCATAAAGTTGGCTGAACACAGAAGATAAGGATCATCAGATTCTTACTTGGTGTAAGTTCCATCAACAAAGGTACCAAGAGACTGGAAATCCTTTCTTACAAACAGTGACAGCACGACAAATTTGATTAAGCTTCTTCTCAATGAGTGGCAAAAGGAAGCATATGCGTCAAGACTAATAGGTCGTCAAATCTTTTTTGTCTGTGAGGAAAACTGTATCTCTTTGACAAGTCTTGATGGAATCACAGCACAGAGCCTCCCTGTACCAGAGCTTTCCTCATCTCAGAAAGAAGTGGATACACGAATATTGCTTCACTGTTTTCATGCAGCGGCATCAACATTCTCAACTAACATCATCATCAGATCACCAGACACAGATGTATTTCTGCTGCTGCTGTATTATGGCGATTAAATACAGAAGAACATCTACTTTGACACAGGAGTGGCAAATAAACTTTGGCTTTTGAACATCAACATTTTAATCCAGATTCACTGTGCTGAGATGTGTAGTGCACTGATTGCACTGCATGCATTTTCAGGGTGTGATGACACAAATGCATTTATTAGGAAAAGGAAAATTAAACCCTACAATATCCTGTGAAAACAAAAAGAGTATATGGCAACTTTCCAAGCACTTGGTGACACAGAATGTGCTGAAAGATTTGTCTGCTACTTGTATGGGCAGCCGTCATATATTGACATCAACACACTTCACTATTACATTGCAAGGCAGAAATTTCACACAGGAAGCAGCCAACTATTGTCAAATTATGATGCCATTGATCTGAGTCTACTGCCTCCATGTAGGCTAACATTGAGATTGCATCTTCTGAGAGTGAATTACCAAGTATTTGTCTGGAAAAATGTCCATGTGTCACACCCTAATATCCCAAGTCCTGAAACACATGGGTGGAAACTTGATGAAACAGGAATTCTGAAGTATGACTGATGTGATGGTGACATTATACCACATGAACTGGTGGACATTTTGTCCCAGGAGGAGACCCTGAATCAGTCAAATGAGGAATATGACAATGACATGCTTTCTGGCAGCCTGGCAGATGAGATCTTTGATGCTGAGGCTGAAAACATTGGGGATGAAGATGACAACTAAATTATAATGCAAAGCTATTACTGTTACAGTGTGTCAATTTAATCATACCCTTATACAACAAGTATTGTTATGACTCTATATTCTGATACTGCCAAGTTCCATAGTTTCAATGACATTGCAAAGTTCTCATGTATACGTCAATATGACATCATTACTGATGTTACCATTGAGCTGAATCTTTTCTAATTATAATAAAGTCATAGATGAGTATGTAACCTTTTTATTGATACCCATTTTGTCATTATTTGACATACATATATAGACTTAAATCAACAACAATTACCTCTACCCTATCTTTGTTGTTTTTTCTTTTCTGATATACAGTGGTCACATATGTTAGTCTGTAGCAAACAAAAGCTACCATTGCCAGATGGCAAACAAGTAAATTCTAAACTATTACTGTGTAAGTTTCTAAGAAAACAATGTCTTGAAAATTCCCTATGGGGGGGGTAGTGATAGCCCACGGACTAATAGGTATGTCATCTTCCCTGGATTACAACTAAGGTTATGGCTTGCCTCTATGCTAGAGACCTTGCCTGACATTCTTTTAAAATCATGGGCTCCCCAGCTGCTTTAGTAAACTACTGTCACCTTTATAATGCCTGTACCAAATTCATAAGACTTGCAAAGTCTGAATATTTTGCATCCACAATCCAGGAATAACATTAATCATCCCTCTTAAGTTCTGGAAGGTTATCCATTCCCTGTTCTCCCCTCTGACCCAGTCTCCCTCTCCTGTTAAGGGTTGAAGATGCCCTCATTGCTGACCTTTCTATTGTTGCCTCTTCCTTAACTCCTACTTCACTAACTATGCCCTTCTCTCATCCCTTCTTCCTCCTCCTCCCCCCTTTCTTCCCTCTCTCTTCCTTCTCTTCCATTGTCTCCCTTTTTCCTTCACTTCTACCACCACCTCTGCTTCCCTTAAGTCCTAGCTTGCTCTTAATCCTCACAAATATGGTAGCCCTGATGGCCTTAATCCTAAACTTCTTCTCTCAGACCCTGTCATTGCACTGCCTATTACCCTGCTTCTGAATCTCTTTTTCCTCTGCTACTGCTTCTGATGCCTGGAAGCAGGCTACTGTTATTCCTTTCACTAAAGGTGGTGATCCCTCTTCACCTGGTAACTACCATTCTATCACTCTCCTTCCTACCCTAGCTAAGTTATAGGAACACCTTGTACTATCACAGCTCTCTTCCTTCCTTGACTCATTCACCCCATTTCACTCTGGTTTTGAAAATCCAACTCCACTTCTACTTTCCTCCTTTGGCTCACTGACTTCATCTTCACAGGTATGAATCAGGGTCAAATCATGTCTGCCATTTTTGTTGATCTTGTTAAAGCTTTTGACACAGTGGCATATCCCCTCCTTCTGGATAAGGTTAAAGCAGCGGGTCTTTCTGACTCTGCAGTCAGCTGGTTTCTTTCTTTCCTTGAGGAAAGGTCTCAAGCTGTCCAGATTGGTACAGTCCATTCCACTTAAACCATCCATAGTTAATGTGGGCAATCGCTTTTAGTGGGCACTTTAAAGAAACCATTTGCCATTTCTTATGCAGTTCCACTATATTTCCACTGCGTACAATAATCTTGTCATGCCTGCTACAGCGGGCAGATAATCTCATCAGTCTGCCAGCTGCTCGCAATGTTAGCACTCACCGAGTGAGAATTAGTTACAGTAAAGAATCAATTAAGCAAAGCAGTCCGCATAACAAAGGGCATTCATACCTTTGCTTCAGTTTGCTTCACTCCAGTTTGTGTGTTGCAAGTGATTCCCAGTCTGCCACAAAGTCTGAAAAGCACAAGGCAATGTCCTTGAGCCAGAAAGTTGAGGTTTCAAAAAAATAGATGAGCTTCTGAAAATGAGCCAGCGTGACCTGGCTCAACATCTAAGCCTGCCAAAATCTAACGAGGCCGATTTGCTAAACAGCGAGAGCAGCTGTACACTGAGTGACTGAGTGGCAGGAAAACCACAATCCTGACCACAAGAGGAAAAGGGAAGGATGGAGAAGTAGAAGCTGCTCTCCTGAGCTGGTTTTCAAATGCACGCGATAGAGAGGCACTGATAAGTGGACCCTTACTTGCCCAAAAAGCACAACAACTAGCCACTGCCCTGGGACATGAGGATTTCAAACACTCTGAGGGGTGGCACCAGAGGTGGAAAACCTGGAATAACATCGGATTCAGAGGGGCTCACGGGGAGAAGCTTAATTCTGATGTCACAAGTGCTAAACAGTGGCTTCTTAATGTCCTTCCTGGGCTACTTGCAGGTTATCAGCCTAAAATGTGTTCAACTGTGATGAGACTGGGATCTTTTACAGGTGTGTGGGGCACAGCACGCTTGTGTTCAAAAGGGAGCCACTGCTGGGGTCTAAAAAACAGAAAGAGAGAATCTCTGTCATGTGCTGCAATATGGATGGCTCAGAGAAACTTGAGCCACTTGTAGTGGGCAAATCATTTAATCCACATTGTTTCAGGGGCATTCATCACCTGCCTGTCCTTTATCATGCTAACAGGTCATTGTGGATGACCAGTGATATTTTCAAGAAATGGGTTATGGCGTGGGATAGGAGACTGAGGAGGCGCAAAATCGTGCTGATTCTTGACAATTTTTCTGGGTGCCCCAATGTTCAGGGACTCAGAAACATTAAATTAGTGTTCCTTCCTTCTAACACCACTTGCCTCATACAGCCCCTGGACATGGGCATAATTTACAGCCTACAACAAAATTACATTCGCTCAATAACAGAGAAAATCTTGGAGCAGCTCGATGTGAACCCTGATCTTGGCTGTGCCCAGTGTGTAAAAAAAAAAATGCACTGCTTAACTCTGTCCATATGCTCAAACATTCCTGTTACATGGTGTAAGATCAGATGATCCAGTGGTGCTTTAAAAAAGATGAATTCAAAGTGGCAACCTCCAATGAACCAGTCCCTGAACCTATAGCCCCTGATGCCCCAATGACACTGTATATGACTGTTTGCCAATGCCAGATGGACTTACAACTGTTGAGTTTCTGGAGCTGTGTCACATTGGAGACAATGACGCTCCACCTGACAGTGAGCAGGACGACATAGAGAAGGTGCTTGGGGCATTGTGAGGTGAATCCAGTGATGTGGCTGTGGACGTGGAGGATGATCCAGAAGTCAGCACAGCTGAGGAGGAGGTGGTTGTGAATGCTTACAATGTTCGGGAGGCTCTGCTAATGTTATGGAGGACCATGGAGTAGAACACCAAGGTACAGCCTAACTGGGATATGCTCCACAAGGTGGAAGAAACTTGGAGACCCTACTGCAAAAAACAGACTGTGCAGACCCAAATCATAGAGTCCTTTGGTGGACACAAGTAGGAGTGGCACAATGGAAGCCCACAGTGGTGCTACATTGTTTACATTTGTTTCTTTTACAGTACGGTATTTGCACTGATTACTGGCTATCTTTATCATTTTAGAAATGAAAACTGAATAAAGTTTGTTCTACAAATAAAAATTTTAGTTCACTACAGTTAATCACTCAGCATTAATTTTATGGCATACAAGCCAGAGGGTTGCAGGCTGGTGGGTTACAAGCAGAAAACTGCACTCAGCAGCATCCGTCTTGATTACAGCATCCATCTCCTATATTGGGCAAAACACTTTAGCACAAATGTGCCCAATATAAGCCGTGGGCACTGTTCCATTTCATCACCACTCCCTATCTGCTCAGGTGTCGAAGGGTCTGCTTGGGGCCCTACTTCTCTTCTCCATAATCTTGAATGACCACCCCGTGTCTGTTCCACTGCATCCATTCATATGTAAGCTGATGATATAGTTATTGTTTCATCTGGCTCCTCTTCCCATGATATCTCATAACTTCAGCTGGATTTCGACAATATTCAGTGCTGGTTCCAGTCTAATCAACTATCTCTCAATGCCAAAAAAACAGTCTCCATGACTTTTGGCCTCCATCAAATGCTTTCCACACTCATCCTTCCCCCTTCTTTTCAGGCCCTAGATGGTCCTATTATTGAGGATATACCCTCTTAAGTTTCTCAGGGTCTGGCTGGACCAGCATCTTGATTTCTCGGTTCATATTGATGCTATACACTAAAAGCTCCACCCCAAGCATGGTGTATTTAGAGGATCAAAGCAAGTATCCCACTTCCCGTATGCCAAGAGATTGTTTTAAAGTTGATTGTCCCTATATTTGATTATGGTCACATAGTCTAGAGTGGGGATCCCAAATCCTCCCTTGCTAGAATGGACCCCCCTTCCACTCTTTGTGTCACTTTAAACTATTCCCCTCATACCCACCACTGCTCACTCTACTCTGCCCTTTCACTCCCCCTTTCAATACCAGGTGCCTTTCCCATTGTGTCTCCTTTATATCTAAATTCTGGTTTGGATCCCTTCCCTCCTATCTTACATTCCTCTCATCCTCTCCCTCAGCCTCCTGCTACTCTCTATGTAATAATACTTCCCATTTCCTAGCTATTCCTTTTAGAAAATCTACTGTTGGTCGGTCTGCTTTCTCATACCACTTTACTAAACTTGGGTCCTGCGTTCCCTTGTCAGTTTGTTCTGCCTCTTCTGCTTTCTCCTTAAAGTCTCTCCTTTATGATTATTCTTTTCCCTCCTGCAACTGTCCATGACTTTCTCCCACCCCCCCAAGTTCTGCCCTGGAAATCTGTTTCCTCCATTACCTGTTCATTGTTCTGTAAGAGTAGTTCCATCACTTACATTATCTCATTTTTTTTTCTTATTACATGTATCTGTCATACTGATTTCTCTTCAATTTTTGATTATGCTCCTTGATATAATGTATTTGTTATGCGTGATTTTCTACATCCTCCTCCCCCAGGATGCATCTGGAAATGAACTGTTAGCAGATCAGTATGTCTTTCCTGGTGAAACCTTTGAAACAAACAAACACATAAATAAATAAATCTCTGTCCCCCCCAAACTTCCACCATTAGCCATAATTCACATTAGCAGCTCTGTGGCACTTGCACTCCATTTCTCCCCTCCTTGATGCCTGCTCCACCAAATGCCAACATTGCCTACACACATTAGCTGCTCTGTTGCACGTACTCTCTCCCAGCCACCCTTATGTGTCTTGCCATTTCCAGTACTTCATGTTACCCACTGTGTGTCATCTGCTCTTTATTCCTCCCTTTCCTGATCTCCCCCCAACATATAGCCATTTTCCATGCACATAACGTTCTCTACAGCTCTGCCCTGGTTCTACCACATCTCTGACACCCCCAACATGGCACCATTCTCCATATACATTTTCTGCTCTGTAGCACTTGCCTTCTCCCCTCCTCAATATCTGTCCTCCAAATTACCTCCATTCACTGTAATTCACATTAGCTGCTCTGCATCACTTGCTCTATATCTATCCCATCTCCAATCTCTGCCCCCCACCACAACATAACAACATGTTCCAATACATTAGATGCTCTGCAACACATGCTGTCCCCCCCCAAATTCTGCAATTTACTGTTATTTGCGTTAGCCATTCTTCAGCACTTGCTCTTTATTCCTCCACTCCCTGATATCTGCCCTCCCCCCAAATGCCAACATTGTCCCAACACACTAGCTGCTCTGTGGCACTTATTGTCTCTCCTCCTCCCTGATTTCTGTTCCCCAAACCTGCCGCCATTCACCATTATTCACATTAGCCACTCTGCGGCACTTAGTCTCTAATCCTTCCCTCCCTGATATCTTCCACCAGCCCAAATGCTGGCATCGTCCCTACACCTTAGCCACTCTGTGGCTCTTGCTATCTCTCCTCCTCCTTGATCTCTGCCCCCCTCTGCAAATCTGCCACCATTCACTGTCATTCTAATTATCTGCTCTGCAGCACTTGGTCTCTATTCCCACTCCTCCCCAATTACTGCCCTTACCCAACATGCTGGCATTATCCCTATACATTAGCTGATCTTTGGGATTTGCTCCCCCCCTCCTAAAATGTTACTTCCATTATGTTGCCATTCACTGCCATTCTCATTAAGTGCTCTGTGTCACTTGTCTCTGTCTATCCCCTCCTCAGTCTCTGCCCCAACATGCTCATATTCTTGCTATACATTAGGCACTTGCTCTCTCTCTCCTCCCCAGTCTCTGCCCCCTTCTCGGAACCTGCTGCCATTCACTATCATTCACATGAGCTGCTCTGTGGCACTTGGTCTCTATCCCTCCCCTCCCAATTTCTGCCCCCAGACACACTGGCTTTGTCCCTACACAGCTGCTCTTTGGTACTTGTGCTCCCCCCTCCGCTCTGGCCCAATATTCCACCACTCACCATCATTCCAAATATCCACTCTGCAGCACTTGCTCTCTATCCCTCCTGTTCCCAAACTCTGCCCCCAAACATGTCTGTATTCTTTCTATATATTAGCTGCTCTGTGGCAGATTCGCTCTCCCCCACTTTCCAATTTAGGACACTTGCTGTCTCCCACCTCGTCTATTTTTTCTCCCCAAATTTGCCACCATTCATCCTAATTCACATTAGCCAGTGTGCAGCACTTGCTCGTTATCACTCCCCTCCTCAGTCTTTGCCCTCCCATGCTGCCATTGTCCTTTGCTTGCCACTGGTGTGTGTAATGTTTATACACATTCTTAATGCTTGCAATCCTTTTTTCCCGCATCCTTCCAAATACAGTGCTACCAAATACTTGCTGTGTTTAGACGCACCTCCTTTCATTTCTATCTGTACTTCTCATGTTACTCCACTTAATTTATTTTCACTTGTTACATTTCCATTTCAAACTGTCTTCATTTATTCTAACTGTTCTTTTCCTGTTTATGGAATAATGTGCATACCCTACACTTCTTTTATTCTACTATGAAAGCTAAACTAATTTTGCTCATTATCCTACCTGCAACCCAATCTCTTCCAGTATGATTTTCTATAAACAAAGAAAAAATCAGTAAGGGGTGCATGCATTTTCATTTGTAATTCTGCCACCACATTTCTCATCTAATCCCATTTCTTCCTCCTCCTCCCTTTGTCGTTATCTTAAATAATGCTTTTTTGTAACTTGAGCTTGCATAAAAGTAGTCTAGACTGCAATGAAATACCAGTATACAGTTTCAAAAACTTTGCAATATTTCAGTCCCAATGCAATTAATTGCCCTTATAGATCCCAAATCAATCCCTGAATAAGACAGACATATCTGTAATTTTTTTGGTAGTAAAGGCCAATGTTTATTCGACACATTTTCAATTATACAAATATAAGATCGCAGAAAAACAACATTCTTACATAGTTTGCTATGATGATCCGAACTACAATCTACTAGTACATTCTGGCATTCACCCTGAGGTAGCAGACTAAATTGGTTGTAAATATCAAAACCCCATTACCACAAAATTCATCAAGCCCTTTTGGCCAAGGGTTCCACTGGCAACCCCCACAGGGCTAGCCAGTCTCCCTCTTGATAGGCTGACTGTGATGGAAATTGGGGACCCCACTAGGCCATAACTGTCCGGTGCTGCCCACACAGGGCCTCCGCCATTCAACCATTGCCCCCCACTGGTCCCCATGCTCCATCCTGTGTTGACCACACTCAGAGGTGCACCCTCACTGGGCCCCACCCCCTTACATTTTTCCGGGTGTGCCACCTACTCAGGCACCCCCTTTCTCAATTTTTTTTAATTTTATTTACATTACCGAATTTGTCTGCTACAAGATGCATGACACGTCATGCATCTCTCAAATGCTTCAGGGCTACTTACAGTTAAATAATGCAGACCCCACATCCAATAGATGAACCCCATCCCATTCGTACAACCCCCTGCATTCCATTGTGTTGTAGTGAAGGTACACCAATTGAATACCCCAGGCCAGGCAACATTGAGACACCTCTCAATTCACCTCCCTTTGTGCTTTCTTCATGGGCCTAGCCGCCACCATCCTCATCCATTTTAACCTTGGCACTATTCTGGACCAAGTCAATTGTGTGTTAGGCATTTTCAGCTTTAACCAGATCAAATTGGTCAAAATGCTCCTATGCAAATCAATGGATGACATGCTGCCCAAGTCATTCACCCCGAGGCATATAATCAGTCCTTCAGGCGGGTTGTCTATAAAACCTATTCTACTCAGCCTAGGGATCAGATCCCATCATCTCATTCTGTCAATACCACACCAAATAATTATAGCCTTCTTCGTGGGGAGACCCAATTGCATTCTTTGAGCCTGCCGTGCCACTTGATCGTGGGCTCTTCCAACAAAAGCGTCTCCGATGACCAAAAACCATCTGACTGCATGGGGTGTATCTGCAGGAAAAATTCAAAGAAAGTTAACATTTTTTGCTCACCCTCATTGCTTTGTTACCTCCTTGCTTCTGGATGGGGGGACTTGATGTATCCCTGATATGCCCTGGACTGCCATCTCCTGAAGACTTTAATGTGACTCTCAGTACACCCCAACCTTGCTGCTTCTGTGGCAGCCCCAATTCTGAATGAGTGTGTGTTGAAATCTTTAGGGACCCTCCCCATGGTCTGTATCCATTTTCTCAACACTGCTGCAAACTGGTATCTAGTAACTGACCTGCCATCTGAATGTATGAAAAAACATCCCTGACTATCCCATCTGCTCAGCATATATTCATTCCTTATTGCTCATGGGCATAGAGGGTGGCCAGCTGCCTTGTGGAGGGTTACGATCTGTGGAGGACCCAACTGCACAGTTTTGGACTTGTGCAAAATCAAGGAGATTCTGCTGTCTGTTACCTGCACATCTGCCCAGTGTAAGTTGTGGCCCTCCATCAGCATGCCACCTTCTACAAGCTCCAACATCCTGAAATCCCCAAAGAATGAGGTAATAAAAAGCACCAAAAACAGTGTTGCCTTCATGGCTGATGAGCAGACCTGTGGTAGCACGTGCACGATGTCACTCTGCAGTGTGCTGTTCGCTGGCTTGCTGGAATCCTTCTTGGGTCCCTGTATTCTGGCCCACCCATCTATAACTTTTCTTATTATGAATGTACCAGTAACATCCCATAACTCTTAAGTCTTTGTCGTAAACATTATCCCCACTAGGTGGCTGCATATGTACACTGGCGCCCTTCACTCCTCGACCAGTGCATGTACAAATGACTGGATCAAGCTGGTGTTCTGTAATGCATCAGGCCATTTGTCTCTGCTGGCACTAAATTACAGGAATGCCTTCACATGCACCTGATACTTACACCAGGTTCCTGGAGCCAATGCATGTGGAACCAGTTCAGCCATTCGGTAATCACCTTCTGCCATAAGAACCCAGAGACCAGGGATGGAGTTGCATCTGCCATCGGTGCTATCTACCAGAAGTGGTCGAACTGCAGGTGTGATAACACTTCTGCAGTTACAATCTCCACCCCAGGTATATGCTTTGCCCTGAATGACAGGTTGAACTGCAAGCTTCGTAGCACGAATACCCTCAGTAACCTCATTACCTCCACCAAATTTGACGACTGAGTATTGAGTATTCCCACCACAGCCATATTGTTGGAGTGAAACATCATCCTGCATTTCATTAGTCTGTCTCCCCTTAAGAATACTGCTGCAACAATTGGGACTAACTCCAGAATCATCACATCTTTAGTGAGGCCTGCCTCCCACCAGCTGTTGTCCTATGGGCCAGCAAACCAAGAACCTTGAAAATATGCTCCTTAGCCCACAACTGCAGCTGCATCAGTTACCAATTGGCAGTCCGGTTTGAATTCTGTCCCATACCTGCCACATAGACACCCCATTGAATTGGTTCAGTAAAACTCTCCCACACCTCCAGGTCAGACCTCATGCTCGCAGTCACTCTGATGTGATGATGTCGCTTAGCACCCCTTTTGTCACCCATGATAAGTACCTCAAAAAAGGCCTCCCTGGTGCCACTGCCTTACAAGCAAAGTTTAGATGTCCTATTAATGATTGTAGCTGTTTCAAAGTGACCTTCTTGAGGCCCTTTATTTCAGACATCAACTGTTTCAAACTTGCCAATTTGTCTCCTGGCAGTTGAGATACCATTACCTGTGAATCCATCTTGATTCTCAAGTAAGTGAGCCTCATAACTGGCCCCTCAGTCTTCTCATGTGCCAATGGTAACCCAAACCAACCCATCAGCTGGCGAAAACCATTAAGTGTGGCACCACATTCCAGCTCGCCAGGATCCCCAATGAATAAAAAATCATCAAAATAGTGGGTGATTTTTCTGTTACCTGTGAAACGTGTAGTGGCCCACTCTAAAAATTGACTGAAGATCTCAAATGCTGCACAGAAGACCAAGCAGCCCATCAGCATTGCCTTGTCAAAGTATGTTCCCCCCTTCAGACTGGAAACCCAATAGAGTGAAATCCACCGGACTGACTGGCAACAGTCGAAAAGCCGATTTCATGTTGCTTTTCACCAGACAAGCTCCCCTGCCAGCTTGACTTCCCCATCAAAGATGCATAGTTAACTGTACTATCCTCTGTGCTAATGTAATCATTCACCAAAGTACCCTTGGGTTAACACAAGTGATGGATTAGCCTGTATTCCACTGGGGCTTTCTTTGGAACCACCCCCAGAGGAGAAATTCTGAGTGGTCCCAACGGCAGGCCCAGAAATGGACTTGCCACTCTCCCGGCCTCCACCTCCTTGTGGATCTTATCTGCCATTGACAACTGCATGAAATTGGCAGATTTGAGATTCCTTGCTGTCGTGCGGATCCTGGTATGTAATGGAAAAGCCCTTGGAGAAGCCATCAAGCAGGAAAGTTGCATCTGATTTACAGGGGTAGCAGTCAAGCCAAGGTCAGGTGTGCTCAATTTTTAACAGGGACTTTGCCAGACTTTCTGTCTGGTCTGTCCCCCTGCCTGTTCCCCCTTGTTGACCCTCTCATTCCTCAAGCCCTGTTTCACTGTGGTATGTGCTGGCCTTGTGCTTTCCCCCACAGTTACTGCAATCGTGCCTGTACCTGCAGAATTCCTGAAAACACTTGCCTGTGTAATACTGTTAACAAGTACCTTTCTGCCCTGACCACTGTGTTTTTGCTGCCATGTGGCCACTAGCTGTTTATGCCACATTCACAAGCCTTGCCCACATCATGTGTCTGACCCATAGATTGTGATCGATCTTATCTCATCTCATGTCAGGAGTCCTGGTTAATCTTATCCTGGACAGCTCCTCATATCTCAACCAAGTGTTACCCTCATATGCTAAGTGAGCCATCTTAATATTGTCCCTGTACTTCAATAGTTGCCCAATCTTTTGGGGAAACTTTGCTCAATAAATACTCATAAAGATATCAAAGATGCCACCCAATTCTTGAAGGTTGGGGGTACCTTGGGCCTGCAATGCTTCTCCTGCTTCACTTAGTTCTTGTCCCCAGACTCAGGCAGCTCCCTATGTAGCAGCTAAAAGACCTCTATATACTCCCTCTTAAACACTTTTTCCCTTATCACCGTGGACAGGTGGATGTGCACTGGGTCATCCAACCCCTTGTATGCCCAGTGTTCAGATCTTGCCTGGGCTGGTGGTTGTGTGATGCAGGGCCCAGCAGCTTCCAATGCTGCTGTCTGCTGGACAGGTGCAGCTCGTGGCTCACCCTATGGGGCTGCACCCCCTGCTGGCTGTTGCACTGCTGAGGTCACACCCAAGACCTGTCTCACCACTGAGTCAGTTGTGGTGTGGCTTCCTGGTGATGGCCCTCCTGCCTCAGTGGCTGAGCAGATACCACTTGGTCGTGGCATGGCCGTTGGCACAGCCTGGGTACCTCTGAGGTCCCCTGTATCCCACTAGGTGCACCCTACCCTGTTTATGAGACTTGTGCAGGGGTTGTGAACTGTACCACTGGCCCATTGTTCACCCACTGGCAACCCCTTGAAGTTTGCTGGCCCCCCACTGTGTCCATGGCCACACTGGGAAGCCCGGTGGTGGTGGCTCACTCATCCCAGCAAGCAAACCATGCTGTGCTGCAGCAATACTACCCTGTGATGGGCCTGCCATAAATGGAGGAAACCACTGGACTGGTATGGGCCACCAGCCTGGCACTCTGGGTGGCAATACTGCTGGCCCTGCTACTAGATCCCTTCACCTAGTCCCTGTTCCTTGTACACCATCCACCTGTCATGCCAGAGATGGGGGCCTCCTATGTGCCTTAGCATGTCTCAGCACCCTACCATACAGCTTTCTGCCCACCTTGGCCCTCTCACTTTCGGAACAGTTTCCATCTTTTTCACCCCTGGGCCTTACCCAGGCCCTTGATGTGCACCTTTTTTCCCCTCAAGAACTGCGGTGCCTTCTACCTACACCTTGATCAACTCACTGAGTTCCTGCAGCTCCCCAGGCTCTCAGTTAAGTCCTATCACCTCCTCATCAGCCATGCTGTCATCTGGTGAGCCACTCAGGTCATTGCTCTTACTCCTGGATTCCTCATGAGAGGGCCACTTCACGTCCTGCTCAAGCATTGCTCTCATGGTCGGGCCCCTGCTTGTGGATGCCTGTGACTCCAATACTTCTTCCATCTTCCTTGACGGTTGTCTGGTACACGTCAGTGGCCATGAAGGACCTGGTTCCCACAACTGTTGGGATGGGGCCGCTCGCATCACTGCCTTCAACCAGTCAGGGCCCCCAAGGTCCATCAGGCACTTAAGTGCCTCCATGAATTCTGCTATGGGTTGTCGGTTTGAGCCAGGGCATTGTGCAGCATCTACCCCACTGCACCCCTGCTCATTGGATTTCCCCTGTGAACTCATCCCCTCGCCTATGTGATCTTCTGTTCTGAAAAGTAAAGCTGGGTAGAAATGAGAAAGAAAGGGAAAAGTTTAAATTATGATTCCACTGGATGGCCCAGGAAGAGTGTCCCCCCTGACTAGGGCAATGTGCCACTGAACACATACTGCCAGCTGTCTCTCTATAAATCCCCCCCTTTCCACCCTACACTGCAGAGAAATGGCAACTCCAACCTAGCTGCACCCTTTCTACCAAGTTACCTGTAATCCCCCAGCTCACCAGACATACCCCACGACTGCCAACTGCCTGTGTAAGTGATAAATGGCTGCCTGTTTGAACGTTGAGAGCCCTCCTTGTACAAAGCAAACTATTCTCTTAATTGTTTCCTAGTACATTCCACATGTAAACTATCTGTCAGTGGTTTAAATTATTTACTATTGTTATAAAAAATTTTTTTTTGTTTTGTTTTATAATCTTCCCCCGGTTCCCCGTGTGCTGTTGTTTGGCCCATGATGGAGTGTTAATAAAGCTGGCTGTCCCATGGAGGAAATTGGTTGCCGCCGTGCACCACCTCCTGGAACTCATGTTCTATATTGTGCTTGCCTACCGGGCTTTGGTAGACACAGCCAAAATGGCTGCCGAAATCTCATGGGATATCAGTCGAGAGAGGGAAGCTCCTGTCTATATTGAGCCTGCCTAATAAGCTACGGTAGGACCAGCCAAGATGGCTATTAAAATCTCGACTGAGAGTGGGAGGCTCCTATCTCCCATATTATGCTGCTAAGTCTGTGCTCCCAGGTAAAATGGTTGCCTAACTCTTGAGGGAAAAGAGCGAGGGTAGGAGCCCACCATCCACATAATAGTTTCCCTTCCCCTTCCCCTCTCGCGAGACTGCGAGACTACATCATCCCCCAGGCGTTGTCCCTCTGCCTAAGTGGTAAGAAGATGGCGCTTCTCCCCCTGGCTATGGGCGGAGTGGTGGCAGATTTTGAAAATGTTCATTGTTTTTATTATCCCCAAGCATGTCAGGACCGGCGGTAAACAACTAGGGGCTCTATGGCCCTACCATGGCCTGCGGCAGCCACGGAGCACTGCCTCCCACCTGGACACTTCTTCATGCACCGGCACTTGCCCTGGGATGGCCCCCACTCCCACCAGTATCACCAGCCTTGGACAGCCACACGCTACGACCATGCCACTAGTGAGAATGCTGGAGTGCCCCAAGAGAGTCACAGGGTAAAAAAACATCATGACCAGGTAAGTCTAAATAAATCGCTATCCGCCATGAGGGGAGGGGATGAAACCAAGACCACCCGGTAGCACAATCTGCCCTGCCCTGTGCAGCCTGTCTCTGGCGACACTCTCCCTAGCTACCTACCACACCCAAACACCCCACTCTCTGGCAGCGGATGCGCTACGCAGTTCTGTATCAGCATGGATTAACAAAGGAGGAGCTCACAAGTCTCTATTCGTTTTGTTGTATTTTTTTTTAAATGTTCAACCATTAAAATTCTCTGTCACCGTCCCTCACCCCAATGCAGCTGCTTAACTATGAGAGTTGTAGATGTTTCCTTACCAAGTCTGGTGGTGTTAGGAGACTGCAGCCTACAAATGCTGACCCCCACTAGTTTTAACTCAGGACTTGCTTTGTCCTGCAACTTTGGACGTCCAGGCAGAACGAGGTAGGGTCTCTCCTGCCTGGACGTTATACTACGGGCCGTTGTCCCTCCCCCCGGGGGCTGCTCCTAGCCTCTGACTGTCCAGGGCTCAGGCCATTGGCCCAAATTCTCCTGGACACTACACCTGGGAAGGTGAAGCCAGGGGATTGGCTTCTGGGCCTATGGGCAAGTGACCTCCTGGTGATAGCCGGGAGGGGCCAATCATTCTTGGTATGTTTTGTACCAAACATAATCACCATACAGCCGCCACAGTTTCAACATTACTTCTCATAATTTACGTGTCCTGTATTTAAGCATGTGTAATCCCCCAAGTACACAGTTTTACAACTACCATTGCATACCTCTCATTGCATACAGTGTGACTATTTTAAAAATAATGGTTATATCAATTACATGGTCACTGAACTGCATCATTGTTTTTAACTATCTTGTGCATCACCATATACGTTCTCAATGAGCTCATGATTGTACAAACTCTACTGGCATTGTCACAAATTACATTTTTACTTGATTGTATTTCTTTATCATACATATAGGTAATATAGACTAGGTGGGCTAAGCAGTCCTTTTCTGCCATCAAATTCTATATTTCCATATGCTCCAAAATGCATACACTGCATTTTTATGTGGAGGATTTGCATTATCTGCTGTTCCCACTTGATCTCTATCCTTCCTCTTACCAACTTGTTCTCCACACCCCCAAATCACTGCCATTCTTCATATAGTTTAACTGCTCTGTGGCACTGCCTCTTTCCCACCTCCCAGATCTTCCCCCTCCCCATCTCTCAGCCCCCCAACATGCTGCAATTCTCCCTATACATCACATGCTCTCCAGCAGTTGCATTCCTTCCACCCCTCCATTCCCCCCACCTACTGCCATTTCCAGTACTTTACAGTGCCTGTTCTGGATCACTTCTCTCTCTACCACCTCTTCTCCCTATCCCACCCCTTTTGACACAACTTTACATTACCCTGTGTTCCACTTCCTCTCTGTTCCAAATACTATTATCACTATACATTACCCGCTCTCAGCACTTGCTTTCCACATCTCTTCTGCCCCATCTCTGACTCCCCAGTATCCTCCCATTCTCAATACATATTTGCAACTCTGCGCCACTTGCTTTCTCTCTCCTCCCTCATCACTGCTCTTGCAAAACCCTGCCATTCATCATCATGCACATTAGCTGCTCTCCCTTATTGACTTTCTATCCCTTACCTCCCATTCTCTTCTCCCCCTACATGTGGGCCTTGTCCTACATGTACTTTCCCAAACAAATGGGGTGCACTGAACATTTGGAGTTGGCCAATGCTTGTTTATATATTGGTACTACAGGCAATAATGTATCCCCCATTTCTCCTCTATGTATGAAAATTAAAAAAAGGGCCTTTTCAAAAACAGCCACATTGACTTGCATGACTATGAAACCAAATCAGTCCTGATAGATCCTCTAGGGGTAAGCATGCCAGAGTACTCAGGGGCTCACACTAAAGGTAATTGCCTCACTGGATCTCACTTTTCTTGGCTGAAGACTAAAATATTACATCAATTATTTATGTAACCTTTGATGGCTGAATGGTTGACCTTAATTTATGACTTTGAATTGTCCTGGGACTGTTAGGCTGTCAAAGTTACTTTATTTTGCCAACTCTAAATCTGTGTTGGATTGACACTTGCTGATTCCTGCAAAATGCAGTTTTAAATAAATAATCATTGCGCTGTACAGACTTTTTGTTTTTTATTTCTTCTGGTGGAAAAATTGGAGACATTTAGATTAATCATCTAAATCTCTATGAAATATGAGGAGTGCTAGGCTGTCTGTCAGGAGTTTATCTATATTTCTTTTGTTAGAATCAATTTAATTACCTAGGGTAGCCCAACTGAGATAATATCCTCGTTTTCAGAGGGGCCCTGCTTTTCTACCCCATTTTACAACACACAGAACAGAAGCAAAGGGGAGGTTAGATGAGTTGCCTACTATTACATAATGGTTAATGTGGGTTTTTTTGCAACATGTCCTGGCTCGATGAGCTCTTTTGCCTCATCTCTTATCCAACTATGTCTCTGAATCTGTTTATTCTTATCAGCCAGGACTTGGGTTAGCATGGCTGACAACTGACAGTAGTGTTTCACACCTTAAGGCTTGCAACCCACTCCTCAGTCACAATCAAAGTCAGAAAGTTGTCACAAAGAATGCTGTGCATCTGCGCTAAGCATGCAAAGCAACTGAGCCATTCTCAGTGCTCAGTACAGTTACAAACTGTTCCCAGGCTCTTGCAAAGATGTTTGCAAGTGCCCAGGAAGAGGGGCTGGTTGTGGGCCATTCACAATGCATTGCAGTTCTCACAACATGAGCTGCACGTCGCAGTGGACATGATGAGCTATACTTGCTTAAAGTGATCATGCAAGCTTGGGAGTGCTACAGGATGTTGACAGGCAGCAAATGGGGGGTCCTACTTGACTACAGGAATGCAGTGAGGGGAGCAAGGGGATACACAGTACACTGGAATTTGTAGAGCTTGCATCAGGCACTGGGAGGAACTGCAATTGAAATGAGAGGACATGCATACCCATGCACATGCTAACATCTGCATTTGCACTGTGCTACACTCATTGGGACACCTCCCCTATTTAATGCAATGCCACAGTTGTGTACAATCAAGTGCTGGTGAACTTGAGCAAAATGACATATGCCAGTTTTGTGAGTACCACAACAACAACTGAGAAATGGGCCCTTGATTCAGAATCCTCCCACCCACTGCAAAAGGCAGCTGGTTGTCTTTATCTACAGTACTTACCAGTGTAATACTCTTTCACACTTTCCCAACATAATATATTCCAATCTGAGTAAGTTTCTGGTCCCATTTGTAGAAGGACTTGCTTCCTTAATATGAACAAGGTCATAAATGTTCTATTTGGAGAGGTTACCACGGCTTTAGTCTAAGTATATACACACTAGTATACTGCCATACAGGCCATTTATTGGCCTAAAGTAATAAAGATTAGATTCCTCTCTCTGTTGAAAAACAATTATTCAATGTTTGAAATCTGTTTTCTTGAATCACAGAAACCCATCAGAATGGAAGTATGTAGTAGATAACTTTATAAGAAAAAAATACTCTACTCAAAGAACCGCAAAGTGCATTAAAATCTTTTCTTCAAGTTGGAAAAGAAAAAACAAAATCAGAATCTAATTTTGTGCATCATTATGCAGTTAGCTGATGAGTACCAATGAGCACTTTAGTCTTTGAGCAAGATATTTCACTAGGTTCATTTACATGGAAAAATGATACTTACCCCCTATAGTTGCTCTGTTCCCTTGTTGAAGTCACAATCTTGTTTGTGACATTATATTCATTTTTACAACAAACAACTGTGACATCACAGAGAACTATGACCTTAGCAAATAATTAAATAGTAGAGGCAGATAAACTCTAAGGGACAATGATCCTGTTGCTGTGCAAATTAACATTGAAATGAAGAAAAGAAAAGAGTAATATATGGGCAACTATATAGAGTAAGGCTGCATTTCCATTGAGAGGTTGAGATGGTAGCATATGAACCTCGAGAGTGAAGACCTGCATCAACCCTGAGACAGAAACACATACAGTGTTGTGTAAGGCTATCCAGCTTTAGTTTCTATACAGTACTACAGTACATATATTATAGGGGCAGGGTTGTGCCCCTATAGTTAGGGTTGAGTAGCCTGTTTAATGTTAAACCTCACATTTTGCACTTTAATAACTCTGCAACTGATCAATGGATTTGCACAAAATTTGGTATGCGCTGTCCTGTGTAGAAGATCTCTTGATGTGGTACGTTTCATTCCGGTTGGCTATGTAGATTCTGAAATCTAGATAGTGCATTAAAAGTTGCCACTTTTTGCAGTTGTTTTCTCATCGCCTTGTGCCCAGACAGTATGGAATTTTGGTGTGATTATTTTTATGGTAGAAACAAGTTGGGTAACAGAACTGCCATGCCTTGGTGAAAAAATATTAATCTGTTGCAAAGTTTTCAGTTTTTAAGCTCCCATTATTTCCTATGGGAAGATCACTCTCCATGATACAGGTAAAAAGTTCAACAAAGGATTGATCAAGGGAAAAAAAATATTCTGTCTTGTGAGATCCGTTCCTTTTTCATCACATCTTGTTTTTTTTTTTTCAGGAACTAAAAAATGTGGAAAATACATTAAAATGTTGCCATTTTACAAATCAAACACCAGAATTTAACTAAATGGGCCCCATTTGTCTAGAGTCTCATGTTTGTTTTTCACAATTAGGGCCAGAAATACTTTGTCTGAGCACCCAAAATCCTGGGTGCCCAGCTTAGGAAGAGGAAACTTCCCCACTTTTTCTGTATGAGAACAGTGGATGTTCTTGACTTCTGCAGTCAGACCTGAATTCCTGCTGCCTGATACAGTGTGAGTTGTGAGCCACCCCTCCATTTCCCTGGTGTTTGGTGGCATGACCCCTTCCCCATACACAAACACCCATGCACACTGTCCCCATAAATAATAGCTTCCCTGGTGTCTAGTGGCACCCCCCCACCCTCTGATCACTGTCCCCATTATTCATTTATACTGTATATTAGCTGGTGTTTAGTGGCACACACCACCCACCAATCACCTTCCCTGTTTGTAGGACACTGAGGAGCCCACCCCCAGTGTCCTGAGATGGTTGGCACTGTCAGCTTTGGGGGCTAATTTGAAAGTGACAGACAAAGTCTGTGGAGCAAACTTTACTTATGTAAAATACATAGGTACCAGCATGGGTGCACTGAAATGTTTGATATTTATTATTTTTAAATCCTATTTCAGTCAGTCCACCTGAAATCTCGGCTCTGATGCATGGAGCTGAGGGGAAACTTGTTTATGAACAAATGACTTATTTTAGGTGCAGTATGAGGCAGTATGTGCATGCCCAGAATTACGGCATAAATTTTTGCAATCAAAGTAAAGCAGGTTGCAGCTCTCATTTGCAACTGGAACAATCTTTGAGCTACTCAGTGCAGCAAACAGTTGCAGGAAATACATTTGCCTCATGCATTTGAGCTTGGTCAATGGAGTTTTTTCCTGCAATACTGCACCTAAAATAAGTCACTTGTTCATGAACGATCAAAACAGAATTTTACAACAATAATAAATATCAAACATTTCAGTGCACCCATGTTGGTACCTATGTATTTTACATAAATAAAGCTTGCTCCACAGACCTTCAGTCTGTCACTTTCAAATTAGCCCCCCAAAGTTGACAGTGCCCCTTTAATGTTTTTCATACCTGCCATAGGAAAACCGTCCCAATGTCTTTTTTTTACCTGAGACAAAGAAAATTATCCCTCATCATTGCCACTGACCCCCTCCCCCATTCCAGTCCTCCCACTGGGCACCCACCTCCCCTCCTTGCCCTATACTTACCAGTAGATGTTGAATTCTGTCATCTTCTATGGACTGAGACACATCTGCACTCTTCAAAGCCAAACCACAAGCTGAGGAATAAAGGTAAGTGGAGTATAATGTATTTCAGTGGTGTTTTCAACTTACATTCATAATTTTGCAATTTTTAGGAATTTTTTCACCATATTTTCAACATGGTCTTTTTGGGACCCCATCTCATGAACACTGGCACTGTCAATTCATTACTTGGGCCCAGAAGGTGATTTTGCAGTCACTGCATGAAATCACCTTTCAGGACCAAATACAAAATTCATGAGTTGGGGTCCCAAAAAGTCCATGTTGAAGATTTGGTGAAAAAAATTCCTAAAAATTTCTAAGTTATGAGCATTCATTGAAATTTTGTCTGTGCGCGCGCATAACTTCAGTAATTTTCTGTATTCTGACTCCACATTTTCAACATAGCTATTTTTTTGCACATCACCTCATGAACAGTATAGCTATCAATTTTTACATCCTGTCTGAAATGTGTTTTTGCACCTGTGGTGTGTAATGGCGTTATGGCACGGAGTTGAAAATTTTTACCTACGGGGTTTGTGAAGTGGTAAGAAGACCATGTTGAAAATTTGGGGCTAAAATATGAAAAAATGCCAAAGTTATGACCATTCATTGCAATTTTGCTACACATGCTCATAACTTTGGAAATTTTAAATATTTTTACCCCAGGTTTTCCACACAGTCTTATTAACCTACCTCATGTATGTCATAGCTGTCATTTTTCAAATCCTGCCCAAAATGTGTTTTTGCACCTGCAGCATGGAATGGTGTTGCAGTTGTGCAGAATTACATTTTGTTGGGGATTTGACAATTTTCTGAAGCCCAAGGAGCACCTCACACCTGCTCTCCTGCCTGATTTAGGATGGTGGGGTGTTAGGGTTGAAACCCTAATGCTTCATTTCTCAACTTTTGTCACTTTGACCTTAACTGAAGCATTAAAGAAGTATATATATATATATATATATATATATATATATATATATATATATATATATATATATATATTCATGGCAAAAACTCTGTTTAATGCATCAGTTATGGTTGTTACACAGTGACAAAGAGTGAGGAAATTTGGTGTTAGGGGTTGCCACCCTTGCACTATCTCACCCCATCCCCACCAACAGTCCTAACTCTCACCCCATTCACCTATACTGCAGCACCTCAGCTTGTTTACACATGGGATGGGGTGAGAGTTAGGACCAATGACCCCAACGCACACCCGATGCCTGTTGGTGGGGATGGGTTGGGCTTGGGATGCAAGGGGTGGCAACCCTAACACCAAATTTCCTCACTTTTGTCACTGTGGAACAACCCTAACTGATGCATTAAACAGAGTTTTTTGCCATGAATTTCCCTTCTTTTTGAGAATGAGCACTATAAATGGTGAATGGAATATGGTGGTGGAAGTGCGGGGTCCCCCACCATGTGATTTTTTTGTGACATAGTAACATTAATGGTAACGCAAATGCAAGCACAAATGGTAATGCACACAGTGACACAAATGTAAATGATAAGGCAAATGGTAAGAGAAACGCAAGTGCAAACGTTAATCAAAACAGAAATATTAACACAAATGGTAATGCAAACGCTAATGGCAACAGAAACACAAACAGTAACAACAACAGTAACGTAAATGCTAATGCCAATAGAAACACAAACGGTAAGAAAAATGCAAACGGTAACACAAACGCAAACAGAAATGCAAACAGTAAAGGCAACGGCACCACAGAAGGCAACAGTAATGCAATCGACAATGGAAATGCAACCAAAAACAGAAACGCAAATGGTGGCAAACATGCAAACAGTAACAGTAACTCAATTGGAAACACAAACAGTTACAGTAACAGCAATGATGTCACCAAAGTGAACAGTAATGCAAATGGAAATGCAAACACAGGCACGTGCAGAAACGCAAATGGTAATGTGGATGGTCACGTTACCGCAATTGGAAATGCTAATGCTAATGGTAACACCAACGATGATGCCAAAGGAAACACAAACGCAAAGGGAAGCGCGTACGTAAACGCAGATGGTAATGCACACGGTGACACAAAATGAACCGCAAACAGAAACTGTAATGGAAATGTAAATGGTAACAGTAACACAAATGAAAACGCAAAGTGTAACGCACATGGTGGCATAGATGGAAACGCAAGTGGAAATGCTAACTGTAACAGTAATGAAAGCACACACCCTTTTTTTCCCCAAAAGTTGCATTGAGAAACACAGTGAATACAAAGAATGTATGCATAATAATGGACCTCAGAACAGAAAATGAGCACTTGGAATACTAAATTGCTTATATCTCAGGAACCATACGACATAGAAAAAAAAAATTAAATTTCATATAATTTATGACTTTCCTGGCTAGTTTTGTAAGAATTTTTCCAATGAAAAGTCTGTATCTCAAAGCATTTCCGAGATACAGGCCCCAAAAGGTGTGGCGGACACCGTAATGTTAGTCTATGGGAAAAACAGTCAAATTCGGAGTACCGTAACTTTGCAGCCCTCTAATATTTTGTCACCAAACCATCATAAGGCATCTGTGAGATCTTGGCTTTTTTTCTTCCAAATTTCAGCCCAAAATACCAAACCATTCTTTTGCAGCAAGGTGGCAAAGATTTTCTATTCTTTTGGGCATAGTGTCGCAAAGTAGTGTCGCAAATCACGACACTTTCACAAAAGAAATCACAAAAGTGTCACAAGTGCGACACTACTTTGTGACACTACAGTTTACAAAAATTTGAAAAATATATTTCTGGGGTGTTGAACCCCCCCAAAAAAGACATGGCTAGCATCCTCAGGGCTCGACTAGGTGAACACAAAAAGAATTGTGTCCCTACAGGGTTCCAAATTTAAATGCCAAGCATTTCTGTGACCAGTAACTGAAAAAGCAATGGCTGACTCATGACACGACAGGGTCATTTGCGACACCAAGGCTCTGGACACACTGGGGAACTTAAAATGGTTTAAATGCCTTAAAATGGTTTAAATCACCCTAGCACTGTTTGCAGACAGACTACAAGCCCCTTAAAACATTTTAACAAATGTGTTTTTAAACCCTGCTAGATACCTAGTCTTAAAACCATTTTTAAAAACGTTTTGGAGCTAGCATGGTTTTACTTACAGGTCTGTCCACGAGTAAAAGTGTTTTAAGCTGTAATGGTTTAACTAAAATAGTTCTAGCTGCAGTATGTCCAGGCAAGCACAGTTCTGTGTGTTGGACTTAACACAAAATAGTTACAAGGAGAACAAGTTTAACACTAGCAGTGTAGCCACACTAAACCATTTTCAAAAATGGTTAAAGAGTAGTGTGGCTGCACTGAAATGGTTTAGCTAAACTGGTTTTAAAAACAGTTTTCAAAAACAGTTCTGTAGTGTGTTCAGGGCCTAAAAACTGCATTTGCGACACTGTCAAACTTTTTGTTAACTTTTCCCATTGACTATAATGGGAAACTTGTATTTTGAATAACTTTTGAACCGTTTAAAATTTTTTCATGAAATATTCGAAAGGCACATCGGGGACCTCATCTGCATGTTCCCTGAAGGTTTCAGACCAGTCGCGTAAACCGTGCAGCCTGTAGGCATGAGCAAAGAATGCGCAAAAAAGCATAAATGCAACTTTCTATTGCGCTTTATAGCTCCACAATCATATATCTGACTATTACAAAACTTGGCAGGTCCTGAGACCTATGGTACCGCTCCGTGTCTGCCGAATTTCAGGCAAATCTGTCATATGGTGGCAAAGTTATTAAGCTGCAAAATTTCACACTTTAACCTTAAATGGAGTACTCAACCCTAACGATAGTGGCACTACCATGCCACTATAATATAAACACACAGTATATAGTGTCATCCCTCAGGATTAAACCCAATTCTGCAGCATGTTGCAGTACTCTGCAGAATGCTGCAGCAGACCTACTGAATAAAGCAATGGAATTTCAATGGCAATTAGTCCCTTCTGTCATTCAGGAAAATGTGACACTACCAGGATGAAGTGAATGCCACAGTTTCCTGCATGACAAAAGGGACTAATTACCATTGAAATTACATTGCTTTATTCAGTAGATCTGCTGCAGCAGAGTGCTATAAACATGGGTTTCACCCTGGGGACGCCAATGTATATGTATATATATATATATATATATATATATATATATATATATATATATATATATAGATATATATATATATATATATATATATATATATATATATATGTATGCAAAAACTTCATTAATGCATCAGTTAGGGTTCTTCTACAGCAAACAAAGTGAGGAGATTTGATTTTAGGGTTCCCACCCCTTGCACCCCACCCCCAGCCCGTCCCCACCAACAGACATCAGGGTGTGCATTGGGGTCCTTGTCCCTAACTCTCACCCCATCCCATGTGTAAAGAAGCTGAGGTGGTGCAGTGTAGGAGAATGGGGTGAGAGTTAAGGCCAAGGACCCCAACGCACACCCCGATGCCTGTTGGTGGGGTGGGCTGGGGTGGGGCAAGGGTGGAAACCTAAAATCAAATTTCCTCACTTTTTTCACTGTAGAAGAACCCTAACTGATGCATTAACGAAGTTTTTTGCATAGAATTTCCTTACTTTTTAAGAAAGAATAGAAAAGTAGAAAGTTGCTCTAGTTGGTGGGAGCGGGGCCCACCACGTGATTTTATGTGACATAGTAATAGTAAGTGCAATGCAAATGCAAGCGCAAATGGTTACACACATGGTGCCACAAACATAAATGGTAACATAGATGGAATCAGACATGCAGGCACAAAGTGACACCAAGGCAAACAGTGATAGAAACGCAGACACAAATGGAATTGCACACAGAATGCAACTGGTAACGCACATGTTCACAGTATCACAACTGGAAATCCAAATTCTAACAGTAACAGCAACAATAACACCAAAGGAGACAAAAAAAGGAAACGCAAACACAAGCGCGTACAGAAACGCAAACCGTAATGCACACGGACAAGGTACCACAATTGTAAATGCAAATGGTAACAGTAACAATAACACCAAAGTAAACAGAAATGCAAGCACATCCAAAAATGCAAACCAAAAGGTGTACAGTCAGGGAAGTGCCATTGTAAACGCAAATGGTAATGGTAACAGCAACAATAATGCCAAAGAAAAGAGAAATGAAAATGCAAATGCAAGCGCATATAGAAACGCAAACTGTTACGTACACGGTCAGGGTACCGCAATTGTAAACACAAATGGTAACAATAACAGCAACAATAAAGCCTAAGGAAACAGAAACGCAAACACAAATGCAAGCGCATATGTAAACACAAACCGTAAGGTGCACAGTCACGGAAGCACAATTGTAAATGCAAATGGTAACAGTAACATCAACAATAACACCAAAGGAAAGAGAAATGCAAACACAAGCACAGACAGAAATGCAAACCGTTACGCGCACGGTCATGGTACCACATTGTAAACACAAATGGTGATGGTAACGGCAACAATAAAGCCAAAGGAAACAGAAACGCAAACACAAATGCAAGCGCATACGGAAACGCAAACCGTAACGCGCATGGTACCACAACTGCAAATCAAACGGTAATGGTAACAGCAGCAATAATGCCAAATGAAACACAAACAGAAACGCAAGTGCAAACGAAAACGAAAACCGTAACGCACGTTACGGCATAGATGGGAATGGTGATGCGTACGGTAACCGAAGCGCAACTGGAAACTCTAAGTGCCACAGTAATGAAAGGGCACACACTTCTTTTCCCCAAAAAGTGCATTGAAAACACACAGTGAAAACAAAGAATGTAAGCATAATAATGGACCTCGGAGCACAAAATTAGGACTAGAAATACTAAATTGCTTATATCTCAGGAACCGTATGATGTAGAAAATTTTTTTTAATTTCGTATGAATTATGACTTTCCTGGCTAGTTTTGTACTTAACCCTCATTTGGGGGGCTAAGCAATTTTGTTCTGAAAAGTCTGTATCTTGCACTGTTTCCGAGATATGGGCCCTGAAAAGCGCAACGGACACCATAATGTTATCCTATGGAAAAAAGTGTCAACTTCAGAGTGCTGTCACTTAGCCGCCCTGTAATATTTTTTCAGCAAACCACCAAAAGGCACATCTGTGGGATATTGGCTTTCTTCCCTCCAAATTTCCACCCAAAAGACCAAATTGTTATTTTGCAGCAGCTCGGCAAACAATTCCTGTAATGTGGCAGATGCCATAATGTTATCCTAAGGGAAAAAGTGTCAAATTTGGAGTGCTGTCACTTAGCCACCCTGTAATATTTTTTGACCAAACCACCAAAAGGCACATCTGTGTGATGTTGCCTTTCTTACCTCCAAAAGTCAAGTAAAAAGACCAAACCATTTCCGAGATATTCAATATCTATTCCATTATAAAAAATCTGGCCATCTTGTCCCTCCCTCACGATCAAAGATGGTGATCAAAGAATCTCACAGTCAAAGAATTTGTAGGCTCGTGATCATAGAATTTGCATGCTCACAAACAAAGAATTTAAAACCTTACAGTATAAATAATAAAAATGAAGGAATTGTGGTAAACCACCGCAATGGTTTGACAGAACGAAGCCCCCTGAGTAAAACCCACCCTCATTTGATTTCCTAGGACATCTCTGGGCTGAGAAAATAGATTTTTAAATTGAGCCATCTCATCCCTCGCTCGCGATGCACAATCACAATCAAAGAATCTCATGATCAAAGAATTTGCAGGCTCGTGATCAAAGAATTTGCACGCTCACGAACAAAGAATTAAAAATGTCATAAGTCAAAAAATTTAATGAATTACGGTAAATCACCACCATGGTTCAACAGAACAAAGCCCCTTGAGTAAAATGCACCCTCATTTGACTTCCTAGGGCACCCCTGGGCTGAGAAAATAGATTTTTTAATCTGGCCATCCCATCCCTCACTCACGATTCACGCTCGTGATCAAAGAATCTTGCAATCAAAGAATTTGAAGGCTCGCAATCAAAGAAATAGCACGGTCACGATCAAAGATGAGGGACGAGATGGCCAGATTTTAAAATGATTTTTCTCAGCCTAGGGGTGCCCTACTAAATAAAATGAACCCCACCCTCATTTCAGTTTATAGGACACCCCTGGGATCAGAAACAACAATTTTAAATCTGGCCATCTCGTCCCTCACTCACGAAGCATGATCGCGATCAAAGAATCTCGCGATCAAAGAATTTGTAGGCTCGCCATCAAAGATCGTTAGCGAGACCGCAAACAAAGAATTTAAAAGCTAATAACTGTATTTTTGGACTGATTTGGATGGAACCAAAGCCATGGCTCAATAGATCAGGGTCCCCTGAGTAAAACCTATCCAAGTTTTACTTCAGAAGTGACCCCGATCCGAGATATTTGTGTTTGTGTGATTGGAAAACTGAAAACAAGATGGCGGACCTCGCAATCAAAGAATTTTTGAAATTCCTCAGGGACAAAGATTCTTGAACCGTGAGGCTGCAAATTCTTTGATCACCAGGTGGGTCGAGATGGCCAGAACCCTATTCTTTGTTCGCAAAACATACATATAAATTTTCCCATTGACTTATAATGGGAACTTAAAAGTGGCATAACTTTTGAATGCCATATTTTTTCACCAAACGAAAAGCGGCATGTTCGGCTACCAAAGTTCTTTCAAATGAGCTATCTCACAGAGTGGCACACCACACAACAGCCATGCAGGACCACATCCAGAATCCCAAAGGGTGCCTCCAAAAATGGATAATTTTGCATTTTTCAGTGCTTTCATATGCAAAGACCGTAAGTCTGACTGAACACACAATTTGGCAAGTCAAGAGATCTACCATGCCCCACCAAGCATACCAAATTTCAGGCAACTCCGTTGAACGGGTCCAAAGTTATTAATGTCCAAACTTTTGACTTCAGTATGTAAATGACCGCTGAACCCTAACTATAGTGGCGTGACCACGCCACTATAATATATATATATATATATATATATATATATATATATATATATATATATATATATATTCTTTGCAAAAACTTAATTAATGCATCAGTTATGGTTGTTTCCATGCCGACCAAAGTGTGGAAATTCCAAGTTAGGGTTACCACCCCACCACACCACCCTCACGCCCCCTCCTCAAAACCATATCTCCACATTCCCCCCCCACACACACACATATATGCAAGCAAGGCAAGGGCAAGGCAAGATAAGTGACCAGGGACAAGCAGGATCAGGTAACAAAAGTGACAGACAAGTCTGTAAACATTCCAGAAGACGGAGGCATTTTGACAGTCCACCAAGTGTATGAGTTCTGCAGCTGTCATAGTGGCATGGGGGTACACAGACATGTGGATGTGATCCACATGTAGTGTATTAGAATGACAGTTTCTGGGAGCCTAGCAACAGTCATTGGATGTTTGCATTTTGTTTTGTGACACAGTGAGTTAGTCCTAATAACACAGTGGTAGTAAGAAAAGTAATGTCTTGTAGCATAGTTTAGAAGTGAGATGTAAAAGCAACAGTTGTAACATGCAAAGGTAACCATAAGATACTGTTAATCAGTGTTTCCAGGTAACACAGCAGCATAACGACATGTGTTGGTGGTAGTTTACCACCGGAGCAGTATCTGCAAAGTACTGTGTATGTGGCAGGTGTATCTGTGCTGCTACTACATGCCTATGTGGTAGCAACAATACTTGCAGTGACCCAGTTGTTGGAATATGACACGTATAAAAATGAAAATGTGTACAAACTAAGAGTAGGATATTCAGACTTTGCCAGGCAGGGGCGCAAGCCTGGGTGTGGCTCAACTGGGCTGCGCCAGGGCATGGACCAGGTGATATTCAATGGTGCTGCACCATGGCATATGGCACTGAGGGCACACACACAGCACGTGATGCAGTGGCACTGTGCCAGCACAAGTGGCAGTAGGGAAGCAGAGGGATGCACCAGCACAAGTGCAGTTGTGCTAGGTGCATCAACTGCAATATTCAGCACTGGGCATGCAAATGAGGCCATTATGCATGCAACGCACAAATGGGGCCATTTGCATGTCAGTATGGCCCCATTTGCATGCGGTGCGCTGAACCCCGGCAACTTGCACCTAGCACCCTGCCAGGCTGCAGCTGTCGGGGACAGCCACCCTGCTGCCCCTCAGTGGGCTCCACTCCCATTCACCCGTTCACGGGCATATGTTACAGTAAGCCCTGGTGGTTCAGTGGACCGATCCCCATTGCCCGATCGTGGGCAGAAGTGGAGTAAATCCCTGGTGGTCCAGTGGACTGATCCCCATCGCCCGATCATGGGCAGAAGTGGATTCCATCCCTGCTGATCCAGTGGAACCCCCCCCAGTGTCCATTCATGGGTGGAGTTCACTGAGGACACCCTGGTGGTCCAGTGATACCCCACCTCCCCACGGAGCCCCTGCCACCCTGCACCCCCCCAGTCAGTGGCAGGTGGCAGCACCCCATCCACAAGCCACCCAGCCACCCACCAACTGACAGCGTACAGTAAGGTCTGTACACCTACTGGTGCACTGCATGGGCAAATGGGCGTGCAGACCATACTGTACTACACAAGCCTGAAATGTGAATGAACGTCATATAAATTTTCCAATAGACTATAATGGGACACTAAAAATGCTATAACCTTTGAATGGAACAACATTTTTTCACAAAATCTTTGAAAGGCACCACTTCTAGCCAGGACCCATGCAGCCAACCCACTTTGAACCCAGTCAAATGCATTCTTCAGTGCATTATGGGTGGACAAAGAAAATGCAATGTTGGGGATTTTTCTCTTTTTGAGTGTGCTACAAATCCGCAACTGTATACCTGATTGATACAAAAATGTCGAAATCCAAAGAGCTATGATAAATCTTTCTACATTCAAAATTTCAGGCAAATCGAACAAACGGTGCAAAAGTTATTAAAGTGCAAACTTTGAGGTTTAACATAGAAATGGCTACGCAACCCTAACTGTAGTTATAATATATCTATATCTCTCTATCTATACATAGATAGATAGATAGATAGATAGATAGATAGATAGATAGATAGATAGATAGATATACTGGCATGGTAGTGCCAGTATAGTTAGGGTTCAACGGTCACATCTAATTAAACCCCAAATTTTGCACTTTAATAACTTTGCAACCATATGACTGATGTGCACAAAATCTTTCACGCACTGTCAGGTACCATAGAGCTCTTGATGTGGCAAGTTTTGTTCCAGATGGATGTGCAACTGCGGAGCTGTGAAGTGTCAAAAAATGTAAAAATAACCATTTAGGTGCAAATTATTTGATCGACTGCATTTCCAAAAGGGTTGGGGGTTCTGGCCTGATACTGTTAGGGTATATGGGGTCTGGGCTGCAGATGTGCCTTTTGAAGGTTTGGTGAAAAAATATTAATCCGTTCAAAAGTTATTAAAGTTTTAAGTTTCCCATCATAGCCTACAGGAAAAAATTAGATGTCTGGTACAAAAACAGTTTTTGCTTTCACAAATGGAAAAGTTAGTGCCATGCTGCCATCTTGTTTTCAGTTAGTGACGATGAAAAAAATGCTGTAATTCAAAAAATACTGCCCCTTGGTAAACACCAACAGTTGTGTTTACCTAATCAGGGCACGAGGAACATGATTCGAGCATTACTTTTTTTAAATAGTGGCCAGAAATATGTTTTTTGTGTTCAGCTATTGGTAGTGTTGCAAATTTGCAACACTACTTTTAAACTACCCCAAACTGCAGCAGTTTTGTGCAACTAACAGCACTGTTGCACAAAAACTGCCTCAAACTTGCAGCAGTTTTTGTGCAACTAACAGCACTGTTGCACAAAATCTGCCACAAACTTGCAGCATTTTTAGTGAAAACTGCCACAAATCTGTAGCACTACTTCAATGTAAATAACCATCGGGCCCTGTAAAACAACAAAAAACATTTCTGGCCACTTTTTGGGCCAAATAACTACAAAATTGTTTTTCTCAGCCCCCGTTTAGGCAAACACCTGTTAGTGTTTACCTAATAATAGGAGGTTTTCCCCTTTTACTGCCTCCAAGGGGAGCAAGTCATAGTTTAATAATAAAAAAATGTTTTAATAATAAGAAATGTTTTGCCAATTTTGGGGTGCCCAAACCTGAGTGGAAAGGTTACATAGGTACAGTGCTCTGAAAAAATGCTCAAAATAAGATGGAGGGTCAGCTACGAACACCAAGCAAAGTCCCATCCGTGCAGCGCTAACAATGATGTAGATTGGAGCTGCAAATCATTGTCCAGTGTACAGCAATGTGATAAGTAGGACCGCAGAAAAAAGAACAGTAGAACAGCTCCATCATCAGCCTCTGTGAGGGAGGTCAGTCCAGAAAGCTCAGAGCTGGAATAAACGAGTGAACTAGGGTATGCCAGGTAGAATAACACTAGAGGTTCCCAATTCACAGTCTTAAATAAACTGACACTTGATATTAATAAGGGCTAAGCTGATCAAAGTACCAGACTGGAACAGGGACAAAAAAATTAAAAACATACCAGTCCAGCATTACAGAATTGGACTTCAACCCTGCATTGAAGGTACATGATCTGCTGAACCAGTCTTGCCTTGAAGGAAAATGCAGCAGCGAACTACCACCACCGGGCAAAGTGTCATACAGCAGCCCAGCACCAGAACTGATCAGAGGAGTTCCCTCCGAAAAGCTGGACACACTTGAAAGGAGGAGCAAGCAAGATGATAAGAAACGAGTAGTAGAACACCCATCTGTAAACATCTTTCTTTAAAGGCTGTTGTCCATGAACTAAGTGGCTGATATCCACCATGGAACACAGAGGGGTCTGGTCCAACACAGATACGAGGCAAATAATGCTACCAAATACAAGTGTACCTGTAGCATACCAAGTCCAATAGAACCATTAAGATCAAGGACTAGTTAGACAGACATATCCTTCAAAGATCCTTAGGAAAGCCACCATAGCATCAGGTAGTTGGGAACAAATCAGGCAGCAGCTTCTTCAGTTCTTTAGTCACCTGCTCCACGGAATCAAAGGTGTGCCAGGTATCATTACAGTATACCTGGAGCCTAGCCGGGTACAGAACTTTAAAACAAATGGTGGCTGCCAGGAGTTGGACCACAATAGGGTGAAATGCAGCTCTCTTGCCAGGTCGCAGCTGGCAAGTACTGCAAAATCTTAGCCCAGTGGCCTTCCCAGGTAACTTCTGCTTCTGCCAGCTCCCTGGTTTTCTGGAGTACACGCTGCTTATCCAGGAAATTAAGTAACTTCAAAATAAATGGTCTGGGAGGGGGAGCTCGGTGGTGGATGGGGCCGCAGAGATTGATGAGCCTGCTCAACAACGTAGTAAGCATTATTCAGAGAGGGCCCAGCAATGTGCTGTAGGCATTTGTGTGCAAATTTAATAGGGGTGGCAGCCCCTGCATCTTCAGCTAATCCAAAGGTCACAATGTTGCTTCTCCTGCTCCATCATTCTAAGTCCTCCAAGTTAGATTCCATTTTGGATAACTTTTGGCAGAGTAGGACAATCTCTGGTTCAGTATGGTCCTTCCAACCTTCTAAGGAAGTAGCCCAGGCTTCCAAATCCCCAACCCTCCATGTGGTAGCATTAAGGTCGAGTCTAAGTGATAGCAGCTCTTCTAAGAAGGATTTATTGTAGTCCTTTAAAGGTTGAATTTCTGTTAAGAACTTTTCCTCAATGAGCTGAGTGGGGACCAGAGCAGCAGTAGAAGAATGTCCAGATGCAGCGCACTGGGCTTTAGCCTTTTTAGAACTTTTGTCCAGCGCTGGTGGTGGCGTACGGTGTGGAGGGGCCTGCCACATTTTGGCATCCGTGCTGCAGTGAGAAACTGGCAAATTCCACTCAAACAGTAATCTTTAGAGTCTTGAGACCAGTTCCTGAGGCAGAAAATAACTGAAAAAAAGACTGAATTAACTTGGTAAAGGCAGGAGTGGTATAGAAGTGCAGCTGCTAGCTAGGAGGCATCACATGATCCCCCTATGTCGGCATTATGAAGACCCCTCCCAGCAGTGTGGGACACTGGGGAACCCTCTCCCAGTGTCCTGAAATAAAGATTTTGATCCTGTTAAAACAAATAAATCTGTCCCCCAATGTTTTTTTTATCCTGTAAAAAAGAAAACGGTCCTACGTCTCCCCATTCCCTGTACCCCATCCTGAGCCTCCCACTGAGCAACCCACCACCCCACTTCCCCCTTGCCCTATACTTACCACTGCAGAGCATCTTCTGTGGACCAGAACACGTCTGCAGTCTTCAAAGCCAAACTGCAAACTGAAGAATTAAGGTAAGTGCCGTATAATGGCTGTCAATGGCCTTTTAAACTTATGTTGATATTGCAGCCATTTTTCAATATTTTTTCACCAAATTTTCAACATGAGTTTGTTGGGACCCCACTTCATGAACACTGTCACTGTCATTTCATTAATCAGACCCATAAGGTGATTTCAGATGGTCGCTGTGTGAAATTACCGCTCAGGACCGAGTAACAAAATGACAGTGCAGTGTGTATGAGGTGGGTCCTAAAAATCATGTTGAATATTTGGGGCAAAAACACCAAAAAATGCTCAAGTTACACGTGGTCATTGAAATGTTTCTATGCACATGTGTAACTTTGGCAATTTTTTAATATTTTCATTTCAAATTTCCAACATAGCCATTTTTTCCACACCATCTTATGCATAGTACAGTGGTCATTTCTCACATCCTACCTGAAACATGTTTTTACACCTGTGGCGGGGAATGCCATTTTGCTATGGATTACAAAATTTTCATCTATGGTGTTTATGAGGTAGGTGATAAGAAGACTATGCTGAAAATTTTGGGTCAAAATATGGAAAAATGACAAAGTTATAACCATTGGTTGCAATTTCAGTACAGCCACTCATAACTACAGAAATGTTCAATATTTTGACCCCAGATTTACATCATAGCCTTCTTATTACCCCACCTCATGTATGTCACAGCTGTAAGTTTTCACATTCTGCCCAAAATGTGTTTTTGAAGCTGTGGCATGGAATGGTGCTGCAGTTGCACAGACTTATGTGTTGGCGGAGATGTGAAAATTTTCTGTACTAGGTACATGTCCTGGGGTAATCAGGTGGCTATGGCGATAATTTGCTCATGCATCTATGAAGGCCCCTGCACTCCAACAATAAAATAAGGAAAATCACGGGCAACAGGGAGATGAAAGTTGATTACAATGTCTCTACACTTATGAATAGATGGGAGCACAGGTCCCAGAGGGCCCTGCGCTCCCATAAATAACTGTGGCTATGGTGATACTTTCACAAAAAGTAAGGATATTCATTGCAAAAACTCAGTTAATGCATCAGTTTGGGTTCATATTACAGTGACAAAAGTATGGAAATGTGGTGGTAGGGTTACCAACCCTATCACCCCATCCCACCCCTCAACAATCCCTACCACCCCACCCTCCACACACCAATGAGCATCGGGGTGTGTCTTGGGCTTGTCCACCCTAGTGCTCACCCCATTCTCTTATGATGTACCATCTCAGCTTCCTTACACATGGAATGGGGTAAGCATTAGGGTTGATGACCCCAAGACACAGCCCTATGCCTGTTGGTGTGTGGAGGTTGGGGTGGTAGGGTTGGTTGGGGGGTGGGATGGGGTGTTAGGTTTGGGAACCCTAACACCACATTTCCATACCTTTGTCACTATAATATGAACCCTAACTGATGCATTAATGGAGCTTTTTTGCAATGAAGATACTGTTTTTTTCTTTTAACACAGGAGGCACAGATGCACCCTTCCAAGTAAAACAAACTGATTTCTTTGTCCTGTTCTATGATTGAAATAAAATTTATGAACCTTTACTAGCTAGAAGGTAAGAAGATACAACTTTGGGGACTGGACGGTTAGTAAGCAGCTGTGTGGTGGGTGGGTCAAGTGTGAGGTGAATGAGGAATAAAGCTCCAGACCTGTTTGCTGGCCAAAAGGTGCTCCTGGGCCTAACACTCCCTGCTATAACAAATTATTTTTGCACTGTCTCCAACTAATATAGCACCCAGAACATGGCCAGGAATGCCCTCAAGCCTCCTTTCTGGCATACTCATCTGAGCAAGCAGTCATTTGCTGTTAGGAATGCTAACTGGTTAAACAAACTGCCTGATTCACTGCAGAATCTCCCTGAGGTTTAACAGTTTAAAAGATCTTTATGGTCTGCCCTTGCAGTCCAATGCAGCTGTAACCCTTCAACAGTTTTATTTGCTTTCTCTCTGTACATAATAATAAATAAATAAATAAATAAATAAATAAATAATAAATGTTATTTTTAGAGCGCCTTTCATAAACCAAGGTGCTGTACGATAACAAACATACAAAAACAATAAAATACATAGCAATATGACCAGATAAAATAAATAAATATCTAAAACAGCTAAAATAATCAATCTGGGTAGGCGCTAAGCCACAAATGTGTCTTCAAGGCCCTCTTAAAGCTCTCCACAGTCATGAACTCATGTATCTGATGGGGTAGAGAAATCCACAGGGTTGGGGCTGCATACATATAAACATGGGTCACTGATGTCTTAAGATGTACCTTGGGAATCTCTAGCAATCCCTCGTCAACTGAGCAGAATGGTCGCCCGGGGCAGTAGGGGCACAGGAGCTCTTGCAGATAGTCCAGGCCCAGTCCATGCAGGGATTTATAGGTCAGAAGCCCGACCTTGAAGGTGATCCACAACTGAATAGGCAGCCAGTGCAGCTCGCGCAGCACCAGTGTCATGTGACTCAAATAGGGAGTCCCCATCAACAACCGTGCTGCAGTGTTCTGCACTAGTGGATATAAACTCCTGGAAGCCCTAGGTAAAGGGAGTTGCAGTAGTCAAGGCGCGAGGTCACAAAGGCATGGATCAATGTTGGAAGGTCACCAGATGGAACGAGGTGCTTAACCCTGGCGATGTTCCTCAGATGGTAAAAAGAGGACTTGACGACTACAGACACCTGTAAATGAAGTGTCAGCCCATCGTCAAGAATCACCCCCAGGTCTTGCACCCATTCAAAGGAAGGAAGCTGGATGCCCCCAAGACAAAGTCCGGTGAGTTGGCCAGCCCCCAACACCTCTGCTGGTGACCCGGATCCACTACCATCACCTCAGTCTTTCCAGAGTTCAACTTAAACCAGCTGGAGCTCATCCAGTCCTGCATTTCTGTGAGGCAGTTGCTAAATACCAAGCACACACTATCCTGGTCAGGTGCAAAAGTCACGTAGAGCTGGGTATCATCAGCATAGCAGTGAAACCTCAGCCCATACCATCTTACAATGTCTCCAAGGGGCAACATGTACACCGCAAACAACATGGGGGACAACACCAAGCCCTGAGGGACCCCACATGGCAGAGAGAATGGATCAGAGGAAAAAATCCCCAACACCACCCTCCGAGTTCTGCCAGTGAGGAAGGACTTAAACCATCTGAGAACTGTACCAGTAAGGACACAGATGAACATCAGGCACTTGAGAAGCACCCCATGGTCCATGGTGTCAAAAGCTGAGAAGAGATCAAGAAGTACCAAGATAGAACGGTGCTTCTGATCTCTCGCCATCAGGCGATCATTGAGCACCTGAACCAGAGCAGTTTTAGCACTATGCCTCTTATGAAAACCAGACTGGAGAGGTTCATAGATGTCATGGATGGTCAGGTGATTCTCCTGTTGTAGCACCACAACTTTCTCAATTACCTTCCCAACAAAGAGGAGGTTTGAGATCGGTCTGTAGTTTGCAAAGCAGCTTGGGTCTAGAGTAGCTTTCTGCAGGACAGGTGTCACCACCACCTCCTTCAGAGAGCTAGGAAACTCTCCAGACTCTAAGGAACACCAAACTATCCTTGCTAGGACCAGGCCTATGATGCCACAACAACCCATTATCAGGGAAGTTGGACCCGGGTCCAAACTACAGCATGTTGGGGGCATACCCTGAGCAATCCACACAACATCCACTATTTCCAGCTGGTTGAAGGAACTCCAGGTAAACCAAGGAGAAGTGACCACGCACTGACCACTATCAACTCCCATACGGTGAGCCGGATGGATCTCCGCCCTGATGCTGGCCACCTTATCCGCAAAAAAGCAAGCGAGCTCATCACACTCAATCTGTGAAAAGGTTCTTCAAACCTGAAGACAGGTGACTTGCTCTACAATGATCTGTATAGATTTTTTTTCAAAACTGTATGTAATTATTCTGTCTTAGGTGCTTTAAACATGACTCAACTGCATTTCCTCTTGAACTGCTCACTGTACTTGTAATGTTTTTTGTGACTATGTATTTGATGTGGAACCTTTGTAAATGAGCACTTGTGCTCAAAGGTAATCTCTGAAGTTTTCAATAAATAAATAATGTTTTGACCTTTGAACAGTGCTGTACAACTGTATGGAACTCGCACAACAGCAATTTAGAATGTGCACAACAGTTTGGAATGTGCATGACAAGGATTTTGAGCAGACTGATTTTTATATAGAACAATAGCTAACTACATACTATATAGAGAATACTGGATGGGCAATAATGCTCAACCACTGAGTTCTGCCACAGAGGGGTTCTGATTCTCTCTGACCTCGAGAGCTAAGCTCGAGAAGTCCATGACAATCAGAACCACGAGGTGTCAAAACACACTGGTTGTGCATAATATTGCTTATCCTGCATTTTTTATAGCGTACAGTATTGTGTGAAATATGCACGCATCAGTTCTTTCACTTTCAAAATGAAACTGTGCAGTCTGTAGAGGTTTCAGAATGCTTTTGTACCACAAAAGGGTACAATCACATTCTGTGACCTTTGAACTGTTATACAACAGCATTTTGAAAGGAAAGGAATTCTATCTACCTATTATGTTTTTTTTTGAGTTTTATCAAAAGTTACAAACTCCGTTGCCTGCAAAATGCATAGTGACCTTGGGGTATGATAGCAGAATGTTTTTGATCTGTTCCATTTAAAAGAATTTCTGGTTAAAAAGAAAATTGATCTAGCTGGGAAGAAAAATGCCAATTCATGGCATAAGGATTCCTCCTAAAATAAGTTGAGAAGATCCAAGTGCATTTCTTATGTACTGATTTTCTTTTACTTGATGATATTGAATCTTCTGTTCTGAACTTTAAGACTGAAAATGAAGGAGAATGAGAAACTAACCTTGATTTAAAATTCACTTAACTGAATGTAGTTGTATTATGTGACTTACTATGGTTTTCTTTTTGTGTTTCCGTGTGCGCCAGGTCAAAGCAAACATACTGGGGCCACTCAGGCTGTGTAGGAGCTGAGAGGGTGTGTGCTGTGGCAACCAATGCAGCTGAGCCTGCAGGAGCTAGGGAAGTGCACACCCAAATATGACAATGATCATGCTGACACTGCTTTGCTGGCTGACAGCTGCAGACTTCTCACGTATGAAATTACGAGGCTGCACTTCTCCGTAGTGCAGCAGTATCCTTTCATGAGCATCATCAGCCAGTGAAGCAGTGTTCTCCCTCCTTCCCGCCCAAGCTTTTCAACAGCACCAGTAGCAGGTGCTCAGTCTTGCTGCCTGTATCCCTCCTCTCGCCCAACCTGGCTTGTCAATAGCACCCACAATGGGTGTTCAATCCTTTCACCGGTAACCCTCCAACAACTAAGCTTTCTGAATGAGCCGGTGGTGGGAGCTCAATACTGACACTGGTCCCTCCTTTCTGCCCAACCCAGCACACCCCCCAGACATATCAGACACTGGGGTGCCCCCACCAGTGCCGTCTAACCCCCAACAGGATGTTACACAGGGATGCCCAACCCTGGTGTATACCAACCTACACACTGACACTGGGATGTCTAATCACCAGTGTCAGTCCCTGCAATAAAAAAAAAAAATCTCTCATCATCCTCTTTTTTTTAAACCTGAAAATAGAAAATGGTCTGCTCCCTGGGACCCTCCACCCACACCACCCCCACCTCGACCCCCCCTCTCTGCACCTCCCACCCCTCACTTACCTATCTGCTCCACTGGCAAATGTCCTGCTGCCACTGCAGACATGGAGCTGCATATTGCAGAAGGGGTCAAGAGTGGGGAAAAATAATTCTTCAAATACATTAAGGTAAAATGGAGCAGGGAGGGGCTATTCTTAGATTACAAGAGGAGGATGGGTACTAGAGGAACATGAACAAAAAAGAGCCATCCATAATGATTACTTCTGTCTTCACAAGGGAAGACAGTGGGCCCCTACATGAACGTGGCATCAACGTGGCTCTCCAGAACATTCCTGAAATGAGGCAACCAGTATTTACTGGAGAAAGGGTCCAGAAGGGACTTGAATCTATAAACTGCAGATGAAGCCCTAGGACCAAATAGGATTCAACCAAGGGCGCACAAGGAATCGGCTGTGGAATGGGCTAAACCACTAGTATAGCTATTCAATAGCTAATTTAATCAGGGGTAGTTCTGAAAGACTGGAGGATAGCAGATGTAATTCTGCCATACAAGGTGGGGGACAAGGAGCAACTGGGGAATTACAGATCAGTCATACCTCTGTGGGAGGTAAACTGACCGAGTCACTGATCAAAAAGGGCCTTGTGAACTACCTAGAGAGCAGCCTACTACAAGATAGTAAACAGCATGGGTCTGTGGCAGGAAGGTCTTGTAAAACCAACCTGATGGTTTCCTGTGACTGGGTAACAAAGGTAGTAGATAAGAGCTATACTGTGGATTTACTCTTCTTTGATTTCAGCAAGGCTTTTGACTTGGTGCCACACAGAAGATTGCTGAAGAAGCTGAAGGACCTGGGTGGCTAGGGACATAGTTAGAGGTGGGTAGGAATCTGGCTGAAGAAGAGACAACAGAGGGTTGTGGTAAACAGGTTCAAATCAGAAGAGAGGGAGGTCTGGAGTGGAGTACCTCAGGGATCTGTCCTCGGTCCTGTCTTCTTCAATATGTTCGTCAGCAAGATTGGAGAGATCATCTGTGGCAAGCTGTGTCTCTTTGCAGATGCCACAAAACTCTGTGATAGGGTAGATGGTGACAAAGGGATCAGGGAGATGCAGAGGGATCTACAAAGGCTACAGAAGTTATCTAATGTTTGGCAGTTGAAATTCAACACCAAAAAATTGGAGGGGGTTTTTATCAGTGCCGGGATAGGGATCAGGTGGAGGAAGGGATTGCAAGACACCAGCGAATGATAACTATAACATCGAGTATGGGTTCGTGTGGAAGGAGGGACCACTAGACACCAGAGACATGATATTTCCTGTACAGGAGTGGGATTGGAGGTGGGGGCACCACTAGACACCAGGGACATGCTATTTTATATATGGTAGTCGGGTCGGAGAGAGGGGGAACCATTAGTACCAGGGATAACTCTCTGGGATCGGGCAATTGGAGGGCAGTGCTGCACAACCTAGACTCACTTCCCATGCAAATGAACCCATAATGGGTATGAAAATGGCCCCTTAGCGCCGTGTATGCCCAATGGGCTCATTTGCATATGTCTGTTTGAATATCAGAAATTTAGTTTGGGCGCAAGCCACTGTGGCACCCTATTTCAGGAGCGCAGTTAGGGCCACATTAAAAGGCTTAGCACTGGGCTGACATGGCCCAATATTCAGCTGAATTCCATTGGTGTACTATTCCACTGAATATAGCTTCTTTGGGCACCCGGGCTATTGCAAAGCGCATCGAAAATATTTGCGCTCCACTTTGCGCATTTTTGAATACTGGGCCCCAGATGTCCATGTAACATTGACATCAGGTGCACAAACATGACTTTTGTGGATTGCAGAGAGAGTACTGGTTACACTAGTATTACATTTATGTACCTACACCACAGAGATGAGGTAGAAACAAACCCTAGACCAATAGGGTGCTAAGTGTATTTTAAAGTGGAATAATGTGGGTTCATAATGGAAAATGCACATCATTGATTCTCTGGCCTGTATACCTTCAGGATGCTATGGTACCGTAGGAAAAGTATATATTTTCTGAAACTGCACAACATACTAGTTTTAATTCTGGGTAACACTACCTGTTACCCAAATGTTTTCTACCCATAATCCTCCTCTACATTTGGTACAGCTATGAAAAATAATTGAAATTGCCATACAATTCACAACTTAGCAAACCAAATATGTAAATAAATTAACATGCAGGTATAGGAGCACCCATTGTTTGATTCTAGAGAGAGTAGTGGTCACAACTGTGCCAAATGTATGTACCTTTCCTGCAGCGTCTGGTAGGAATACGCTCTAGCACGTAGGTTGCTAAGTGTATTTTAAATCCCTTGTAAATGCAGGGGTGCAGGTTTGGAGCAAGCTGTGCCAAAGATCCTTTGGTAGAGATACTTTTGATACCTACAAAGCTAGTACGTTCTTAAAAAGCCCAGCATGGGATGATTTTATACTTGTAAAATGAGACAACCAGATAATTAGGTCAAAAAAAGGCCACAATATTGATTTTTCTCAGTACTTTTATCTGTGCTGCTTAATTCAATGGAGGATTATAGGTAGCAAACATTTGATTAGGAGGCATTCTCACACATCCTTGAAGTCCTCGTTCTGTAACCTTTAAACAATATATATTGTTCCCTAGGTTACATAATGCGTTGAGGTTTTCTGGGGGTGGGAAAGGAAGGAGCTGCATGACAAAGTTTAGTACATAGGCATATAGTAATCGGTGGATGTGAACAGAATTCCATGGAGAGGTTGCATGTATTGGGCACCTCTGTTACCAGAATACTCTAGAAACATCAAAAATAGTGTGATTTTGTCCATACAGTGTAAAATAATGAGGCATGTAGGCTGAAAAAGAGTGAAAACTGCACTTTTTCTGTGGTTTGTTATTGTGCCTAATTCATTGGATGATTATAGGTAGCAAATCTGTGGGTGGAGATATTACCCTTGTTTATTTTCTGCAGTTTCAGAAAATACATACTTTTCCTATAATGACCTTACTATCTTTGGTTTCTAAAGGCCAAGAGAAGTAATACGAAGCACTTGACAATCTGGACCCCTTTAGTATCTTACATAACAATTGTATATGACTCTTGCCCCCTTTGCTAAGACAGGTATATTGATAATATGCCCCCCCAAAGGTTTTAACATTTCATGTGGCAGCCGTGGCTTGCTTTTCCCATACAAGACGACTGAGTATACCATACTCTATGAATTATAAACCATAGCCTGATTTCCTCTGAACAACGTTTTGTGGGTGCTCAGATGGGTAAAATAATAACCTGCCCTGATATGTTTTAAATCAAGAAAGTGACTGCTTTGGCCTTCTTCTCCCACATAGAATGAGCATCTGTACCAGCCATTAGTCACTCCAGTAAATGAACTTGAAGTGATATTGCTCAAAACAATCCTCCAAACACAGACTTGGCTGTACGGCAAATTGTGGACAGTAATATCTTTAGTTTCTCCTGATGCCATTTTTGTAGCAAACTATGTTTTGGGGGGGGGTGTCTAGCCTTCTATTCAATACTTGGGATCTTTCTGCAGCAATACCATTCAGTCAGTCTGGCTACACCCTCATTTCTTTCCATTTTAGGTTTCAAAGTGTGTATGGTTTATTGTAATTCCATAATGGGCATGTTTCAGGGAAAGGTATTGTTTAAATATTATTCTCCCTTTGAGCAGCAGAAGGGACTCATTCACTCAGATGTTTTGGGATGTGGTGTACATCTTACAAAACTCTAGCAGGGTGTCAGGCTCAGATTATTTATCAGGTTTAGACAGGATCATGTGCAAGCTGAGTGTCACACAAGCAATAACACACAATGAGGTGTGGGTTATGGCCTGTTAAGAGCATGCCCCAGGTGTGTTATGAGGCATGAGACACTTGCGTCTTGCCTTTAGCACCTGGGAAGTGCTCTTATCAGGCCATAACCCACACCTCACAGTGTGTTATTGCACTTATAAAATGGGCCCATGGTGAAGAAGTTAATTTAAAAAAATGCAAATAAAAATAGTAAAAATATGACTATATCAGTAGAAACAAGCATTTGTCACTGCCAATTGTTGTTTCACTGGCATTGGCATTGGTAGTGCAGAAGTCAGAGACACATAATAGGAGTGGCAGTGAAGTATTGAACTGACACCAACCCCACACCCACCCTGCAGAGACTGACAGGCGTTGGGTAGTCAACTATAACGCTCATGCCTTTTCACCTCACTCTACCCTGTAGACACTGACAAGTGTAGTGGTGTTCTTTGGGGTCCTTGGGCATTATACTTGCCCCATTCCATAAGGAAATACACTGAGGTGGGTGCAGTATAGGAGAATGGGGTGAACTTTGCGGCTGAACACTCCAAGGCACACCTCAATGCCTGTCAGTGGCTGAAGGGTGGGGGTAGGGGCGGAATGGCAGGAGCATCACAGCTAATGATCCCAAGTCACACCCCTGATGCCTGTCAGTCTCTACAAGGTGGGGTGTAACAGTTGGAAACCCTAATGCCACAGGTGTTGGTATTTTTACTCCAAATTATCAACATGGGCTTTTTGTGACCCCACCTCATGAAGAGCGGCAGTATCAGTTTGTTAGCCGAAAGGTGATTTTGCACAGTGACTGTGCCATTTGGCGTCACAGGTAAGTAAACACATTTTAGGCAAGATGTGAAAAATGGCAACTGTATTGTTCATGAGGAGGTGTAAAAAAATGGCAATGTTGAAAATCTGAAGCGCAAATCAGAAAAATTGGTGGTCATGAGCATGCATAGAAACTGTGCAACGCATGTCTGTAACCCAATTATTTTGGGGTTTTTTTAAACCACATTTTCAACATAGGCATGTTGGGACCTCCCCTCATGAACAGTGGCACTGTGATTTTCTTAATCTGTCCCAAAATTTGATCTCCCACAGTGGCCACGCCATTGTACGCCACAGGTGTGAAAACTCATTTCAGGCAGGATGTGAAAAATGACAGCTGTACTGTTCATAAGGAGGTGTGAAAAAATGGCAGTGTTGAAAATTTGGCATGAAAATATTGCAAATTTGCAAAGTTACAAGGGTGTGTGGAAACTGAGCAACACATGCTTGTAACAGTCATTTTATGGACTTTCATCACCAAATTTTCAACATAGGCATTTTAGGACCTCTGCTCATGAACAGTGTCACTGTCATTTTGTCAAACTGTCCCAAACACTGATTTTGCACAGTGACCGTGCTATTCTGCCCCAGACGTGCAAAAACACATTTTGGCCAGGATATGTAAAATGACAGCTGTAAGGAGATGTGGGAAAATGGCAATGTTGAAAATCTGGAGTGAAAATATTACAAATTCACGAAGTTACGAGTGTGCATGGAAATTGCGCAATGCACATTTGTAAAACAGCCATTTTTTTTTATTTTTGTCACCAAATTTGCAATATAGGCTTTTTGAGAGCCCCCCTCATGATCAGTGTCACTGTCATTTCATTAATCGGTCCCAAAAGGTGATTCCATGCAGTGACTGTGAAATCACCATTCAGGACTGAATACCACCACGACAGTGACTGAATTCATGAGGAGAGATCCCAATAACCCCGTGTTGAAAATTTGATGCCAAAATTACCCAGAACGGCCGAGATATGCACCAAAGTTGAAAAAAAACTATTTATGCCATTATACAGCTTACCTGCATTTCTTCAGTTTGCAGTCGGCTTTGAAGAGTGCAGACGTGTTCCTGGTCAACCGAAAAGCATCGCGCCGACTCGTAAGTATGGAGTGAGGGGGGGTGTGAGGAGGTGGGGTACACAGAGGGTGGGTGCGGGTTGAAAAAGGGAGCAGGACAGACTGCGAGGGACCGTTTTCTGATTTACAGGTAATTAAAAAAAAATACATTGCGGGACAGTTTTTTTTTTACAGGGGCATTTAGCATGCTGGGGTGGGCTCCCAGCATGCCACCTGAGTGTTTTGGGGGAGTGCTGTATATCCGGCAGGGGATTGGGCAACCCTGTCATCAGCACAACCAAGGCAAAGGGGGACAGGGCGGGAGACTGGGCACCCCTCAGCACAACAAATGGGAGAACATTATGCCAATGGGGAGTGGGCTCCCCATTGGCAATTAAACTGGGAAGGGGAGATTAAAGCCGACAGGGATTGGGCCCCCCATTGGCAAACAAAGACTGTTGGGGGGTGCATGATGCCGAGGGGGATTGGGCACCCCCTCGGCACACACATGAAATGGGAGGGAGGGGGCATTAGGCTGATGAGGAGTGGGCTCCCCCATCAGCAAATGAAGTGGGTTGAGGCATGCCAACAGGGGATTGGGCACCCCCGAAGTTGATGTTCTTCACGGCAGCAGTCAATGCCACCATGTTTATTGAACTGCTTCACCAGCAAAGGCATGCCGCAGCATGACGAGCTTGGCTCTCATTGCAGCAGACCTTTTCTTTGATCAGGTGGCCAGTTTACGTGTTGCTGGTGTCAGCACCTGCAGCTGCCTTATTGAGGAATGAGGGACGCACCTACTGATGCATGCCCTGCATTCACCCACAGTGACCGCACTTCTCCAAATCTGCTACTACTGCAATATGTTGGCTGGTGCGCGAGCGAGAGCCAACATAAAAAGAAAAAGTAGTCCTTGTGTTGGAATGCAGCTCTTAAATTAAAAGTCACTACAGAAGTTAAATGTCTCTCTGTGTCTGTAGTACCCACTCAGTGACTGTGTCTGCACTGCCCACCCACAGACACACTCAAAACCATGTGTTTTTTGGGTGTTATATTTTTTACTTTCCCCACAATGTTTGGCTTACAGCCAGTGGGAGCAAGCATGTAACAGTTGGGCTGATGTATTTGGTGTGCTGTTTGTTGACCCCCTCCCAAGATACAGAAAGCATTTTTTGTGTGTGCTCTTATTTATTTTTTTAAACCTTTGTTTTCTTAAATTACTTTTTTGGCTTTAAAGAACTGGTTGACTGGGAGTGAGTGTGTCCCTCAGCAGCCACCATAGATGGTCGTTTCCTGGTTCGCGTTTGTGAAACCGTAACATTTCTTATTTAAAAAGGGAAACTCTGTTCAGTTTTGTCCTGACTGTAATGTGCTGAACTTTTGTAGAGAAAGTTTGGGGTTGTTGAGGCTCCCATTTAAAAGACAGTAGGAAATCCGGAGGGGGGCTGTGTCATTGGCTGCATTGGTAACAGAGGTTTGCTGTTGAATCTGCAGCGAGATTTTAAACCTTCGGCATGCAGTTTGGTCTCTACTTTGCCATTGGCTTTAACAGCAGTAGACGTTACATTTTACTTTAAAAAACAAATATCCACCATGATTTACCAAGACATGGTGTGTGTGTGTGTGTGGGGAGTGGAGGTTAAGGTGGGATGAGAGGGTTGTCCACCTCATCTAGGCTGCCGATGCTATGCTGTCATGGCTTTGGGAGAGGATGGCACAGTGATATTTTGTGTTGTGGGGCTCAGGTTGGCACTAGTAGTGCCAGTTTTAAGGTTACGTCCTGATAAGAGAAGAGATAAATTGGTAGTAATTGAGCCCACTCACCAAATGTAAAAAAAAGCTTTTTAAATAGTTTATCATCATCAGAATTTCAGTATTATTTCTTTTTTATGTTTGTCTCCAAAAAATGGAATACAGTGTTCATAAACCCAAACGTTTCGTATATACAATCCTTCTTCAGTGAGTAAACACTGTTTCTGTATCAAAAATAATACATTTTTTAAATTAATTTATTATTTTGTGGTGAAATTTTTGTTATACACTTTACAAAAGTGTGATATTTTTATCTAACAATACAAAATTAATAATCTTCACAATATATTTCACCCCTTATATCTCCTAACTTATGGTTTCTGTAGCCAAAAGATTTTCTATTTAAACATAAACTCTTGCAAAATAAAATAAAAATTTATTCTCCATACATCTGCACCTGTTTCAAATGGGTTCAGTATACCTTTTAGTAAATGTGAATTCTTATAACTCACTTTGTATGAACAGAAAATACGCTATTCATTATTAACATGTTATACATTTTCTCATTTAGTAAGGCTAGAAACACCTTTTGTTAATAATATTTGAATTCTACATACAATTGTGAACAACATTCGATGCAAATAGAAAAAATCACATTGTTTCACTCTTTTTGTTTCACTGTGTCTTTAAATGTCTCTCCAGTACTCACTGATGCTCATTCAAACATTTCTAGTAGCAAAACATCTTGGGCCAGATATACAAAAGGGTTGTGCCATGCGCAATAGGGTTGCGCCTGCGCAAGTCCAAACTTGCTCCATTCTGCGATATTCAGCAGGAGGCAGTTGCGCCACAGAAAATATGCTGAGCAACAGCGCAATGCAAATGAATGCATGCTGAACTGGAGGGGGAGGAACCATGCATAAACTGCACAGCCCGATATTCAGCCAGGCTGTGCAGAGTTGTGCAGGCGCAACCCCCAACCTGCGCCTGCAGGACTTTGAGCCAAAAAAAAAGGCTTAAGTCGAGGGCCACCCACAGGTGAGCTGCTGTATTGCAGGGCGCAACACAGCAGCTGCCACCTGTGGCTGGCCCCAACCCAGTCCCTGTGCCCCCGCAGCCCGATCGCAGGCATAGTGTACTCCCCCACCAGCCCGATCGCAGGCATCAATGTGGCTCCCCCTGCTCATATCCCTGGTGGTTCAGTGGACTGAATGCCCAATCGTGGGCGGTATGTATATAATTCCCACCCTCCCATTCACATCCCTGGTGGTCCAGTGGACTGAAATGCCCGATCGCTGGGTGGTATAGAGCCTCACCCTCCCTGCTCACATCCCTGGTGGTCCAGTGGACCAAAATGCCCGATCGCTGGGCGGTATGTGTGATAAAACCACCCCCGAACATAGCCCTGGTGGCTAGTGTCCCCACCCTACCCACCCACAAAGCCCCACCACCCGCCTCCGGCAGCCGGGCGGGCGGCAGCATCCCACTCCGCCTGCCGCCGCTGCCCGTGACCGATCAGCTCGTAGCTGCACGCCCATTGGTGCAGAGCAAGAGCCACGGGGCGTGAGCTCATATCCGATACAGACAGTCCAGATCTGACTGTCATGTACGATGGCTGCATGCCCATTGGCTCTTGCCTGCACCAACGGGCATGCAGCCTTACCGGCAGTCGGTCGGGCGGCAGGCGTGGTGGATGCTGCCGCTCGCCGCCGCCGGGGAGCGGGTGGTGGGGCTTCGTGGGTGGTGAGGTGGGGACACAGCCACCAGGGCTATGTTCGGGGTGGTTTTATCACACATACCGCCCGCGATCGGGCATTTCGGTCCACTGGACCACCAGGGATGTGAACGGGAGGTGGGAATTATTATACATACCGCCCGCGATCGGGCATTTCGGTCCACTGGACCACCAGGGATATGTACGGGAGGAGGGTGGGGAGCCACATTGATGCCCGCGATCGGGCTGGTGGGGAGTACACTATGCCCGCGATCGGGCTGCAGGGGGCGTCGGTCCCCGACGGCTGCTGCCTGGCAGGCGCCAGGCGCAAGTCCTCGGGATCGGACACCTACATGCTAATGGCATGCAAATGGGGATATAATCACATGCAAATGGCCCCCACGCCTTGCATGAATTATAGCCCCATTTGCATGTCACCTTTTGAATATCGTGATTTTGCGCATGGCGCAATGGTACTTGCGCCACCGCAAGTTGAATGCTCCACTCTGTCAACTTGCGGTGGTGCAAGTTCCACTGCGCCATGCACAGTGGCTGTGGCTGGGGGGTGATATTCAAAGGAGTTGCTTAATAGCGCAACTCCTTTGAATATCGCCCAGGACACACCCCTGTGCAACTATTTTGTGCAGCTCAAGGGCTTGCGCCTATGAATGGCGCAGTTTGAGTATCCAGCCCCTTATGCTTAAATTATCCACAAGTATCTATGATCTCCAACTACTACATGTGAATAAACAAGATTTCTAACGTTACCATAAAAAAATTTCCTACCATTTAGCTTTGCCCTGCTTGCTACCATTTTACAATCTCTTTTGCTAAATATTTTGTACCTGTAAGCCTTTATCTGGAATGTTACAACTGGAGCACTCTGCTTAAAACACAAAAAACACTACTTTCTGTATTTTGCCTTATACGTGAGTTGCTTTCCAAAAGTTTTTTGTATGTGTTAACAACTACACACTGTGAATCAGTTCAGATTTCCGTACCTGTATACGTCAAAACATTTTTGAATTCTCATGTGTGTATACTAGAAGGGAAACAGAAATGCCCAAACTAGTACCTTGTTTTCATTATATTTATATTTTCTTCACATTCTCCATTTAAAAGAGTGTAAAGCAGTGGAGAGATCAAGAGTTCACTTACTTTAAATTTGTAAATTTCGTCAAGTTTTAGCACTTTCTATTAATGGAGGTGTATAGTGGAGCTGCTACGCAGTTTTAGATGCTCTGCCCTAAAGGGAATCGGTCATGGGAAAGCGCACTTGATCAGCTGACCAATGTGCTCATTCCCTGTGTGTCCAATCAGTATCCAACAGCACCTAGCAACCAAGTGAACTTGGTGTCCCCTAAGGCAAAAAGACATTCTCAGTCTAGAGATATATCACATATAAATACCATCTCGTGGTAAAAAAAAAAAAAAAAAATTATTTCAAAAGAAAATAACTTTTTTATCAGGAATTCACCCTACTGATCCATCACCATTGATTTGTCTCGGTATGGGAGCAGGTCTCCATCAGAAGTGGGAGGTTAATGGGGTCAAGCGAATCAGGAGATGGACGCAGAAAGAAAGGAGTAACATGTCTTACCTGAAAGAACTCAAAATACAGAATCTGTTGATAGCTACACCAGATTCACAACATATAGTGTGGGGAATATAGGGCTATTAGGCTAATTTTGTAACAAATATGTTACAATATTTTTATGTACGTTGTGTTGCTCTTAAAAGAACAATGTCCTAGTCAAAACATATTTATCCCTTATGTTAACACCGCCTATAAATCATTTATTAATATTTGAAATCATTGTGCAACTCAACATATTATGTTGTTATTTAAAGCCCATTTCATACTACGTGTCAAGGTAAATAGCTAGCTGTCAACATTCTTATACTGAAACTTTTCCTTTCCATATTTAAATCCTTTTCTTCATTGTTATAGTACAGTCAGCATCTGTTGTATCTCTACTATGGTAGCATCTGATAATTTTATTCATATCAAATAAATGCTTATACAAATGAATGGATTACACAGTAGGAAAGAGATGCTCTGTTTCGATCTAACCCCTCTATAGCACAATTTTATATTCTTCTCAAAATTCATAAGAATCTATATAAGACACTGGGAAGATCGATAGTGTCAGGAATTAATTTAGTTTTGTAGCCTATATCTATTTACATTAACCATCATATTAGGCAGTTAGTTGAAGATACTAGAACATACATAAAAGACTCTACAGAGGTCATCAAATTAATAAAGAATGAAAATGAGACAGATTTAGATATTAACAACTGTATTTTAGTGACTTGGGATTTGAAGGACTTGTATACTTCAGTTCCTCATTTAGAAGGATGCAAAGCTTTGCAAGAAATATTGGAAGAAAAGAGATAACAACAAACAGGCAGCAGTATGGTGCAGTGGTTTAAGGCTCTGAGCTGCAAATCTGGAGACCTGGGTTTGAATCCCACAGCTCCCACTTGCATACTGTGTGACTCTGAGCCAGTCACTTAACTTCCTCATGCTCCCAGGTTGCACCTGCAAACAAGCTTTCAGCTTAGTGTGTCTCACCTGGTAAAATAATTGTTAAAAAAAAAAACACCAAATGATTTGTTGGTTAAAATGGCTGGGATTGTTCTTAACCAAAATGTCTTTAAATCTGAAAAGCAATTATTTTTACAAATAAGGGGAACAGGCATGGGGTCCAGCATGGCCTCATCATTTGCAAATATCTATATGGATAGTTTTGAAAATCAGCATATATTTAATCCCACTAACCCATTTCTTAACCACCTAAAGGTGTTTAAATGCTTTATTGATGATATTTTATGTATATGGGCAGGGAGCATGGAAGAACTGGGGGAGTTTAACGGATATTTAAATAACAGAACTGAGAATTAAATTTTTACTATGAAACATAGAAACATAGAAACATAGAAGTTGATGGCAGATAAGGACCTCAAGGCCCATCCAGTCTGCCCATTCCTTTTTCTACCTTATAAATGTGCCATCGGCCTTTGCGATGTCAGTGACCTATCTATTCATAGTCATTTGTATTGCTCCCTTATGCCTATCCATGCCTGTTTGAAGCCCTGCACTGTATTCATAGCCACTACTTCTTGTGGTAAGCCATTCCATGCATCTACCACCCTTTCTGTGAAAAAGAATTTCCTCACATTTCCCCTTTAATCGGCCTCCTCTAATCTCATGCTGTGTCCTCTGTCCTGTATTTTCTTATATTTAAACATATTAGACCTTTCACCTTGTTTATGCCCTTAAGGTGTTTAAATGTCTCGATCATATCACCTCTCTCCTCCTTTGCTCAAGGGTATACATATTGAGCTCCGTTAATCTGTCCTCATATGTCTTCTGATGCAGTCCCTGCACCATTTTTGGTTGCCCTTCTCTGGACTGCTCAGATTTGGTTCAATGTCCTTGTGAAGGTGTGGCCTCCAATACTGCACGAGTACTCCAGATGGGGGCCTAACCAGTATGTCTTGTACAGAGGGATTACCTCCCTCTTACGACTTGTGATACCCCTACTAATACACCCTAACCCCCCTAGCCTTACCTACTGCTTTAGAGGTCTGCTTGGATGATTTCAGGTCATCAGTGATGATGATGCCCAAGTCTCTTTCTTCCTTTGTGACTGCTAGCAGCTCCTCCCAGCCTATAAGTGGCTGGGGTTTCTCTTCCCTATGTGCATGATTTTGCACTTTTGCATTAAATCCCAGTTGCCACTCTTCTGACCATTCTGCTAGTTTATCCAGATCTCTTCTCATTCTGCCCACCCCATCTGGATCATCTACTCTGTTGCAGATCTTGGTGTCATCTGCAAACAGACAAGCCTTACCTCTAGTCCATCTGCTAGGTCACTAATGAAGATGTTGAATAGGACTGGCTCCAGGACTGATCCCTGAGGTACCCACTTGTGACTTGCATCTCTTCTGACTGTATACCATTTACCACCACTCTCTGTTTTCTGCCAGTCAACCAGTTTGCCACCCAGTTGACCAACTTCTGACCCACCCCTAGCCTACCTAGCTTATTTATCAATCTTCTATGTGGAACAGTGTCAAACGCTTTGCTGAAGTCAAGGTATGGCATCAACTGCTCCCCCTTGTCCACCACTCTGGTTACCCAGTCAAAGAAATCTATGAGATTAGTTTGACAGGACCTTCCTTTTAAACCCATGCTGTCTTGGATCCGTGCCCCTATGGGATTCCAGGTGTTGCACTATCCTTTCTTAAGGAGTGCTTCCATAATCTTGCCCACTACTGAGGTGCAAGACTGACCGTCTGTAGTTCCTCGCCTCCTCCTGCTACCACTCTGTGGAGTGGGATCACATGAGCCCTTCTCCAGTCTTCTGGGACCTTCCCTGTGCTCAGAGACTCACTAAACAATTCTGCAATGGCTCTGCTAGTTCCTCCTTTAGCTCCTTAAGTACCCTGGGATGTATGCCATCCGGTCCCATTGCCTTATCCACCTGAGCTTAGGAGCTCTTGTAGGACCCTTTCTTTGTGAAGGAGTGTGCCTCCCTCCCCCTGTGTCCATGATGCTGAGCTGTGGGCCCTGCCCTACCTTCTCTTCAGTGAATACTGAGCAAAGTATCTATTTAGGATAGATGCCTTTACAGGGTCCTCCTCCTCACATGCTCCCTTTTCTCCATTAAGCTTAGCAATACACCCCCTCTGGACTTTCTCCTTTCACTAATGTATCTATAGAAAGTCTTGTCACCTTCTTTTACTGTTTGTGCTAGTGTTTCCTCAGGTTTGGGACTTTGCCTGCCTTACTGCCTTACCATCTTCCCTTAGGGCAGTTTGGTATGCCCCCTATCTTCATCCCGCTGTGTTCCTTATATTTCGAAGGCCAGCCTTTTGGCTCTGACCTTTTCTGCTACTGTATTTGAGAACCAAAGTGGTTTCCTTCTCTTTGCACTTCCTTTCTGTCTAACACAATGGGATGTTGCTTCAAGTATTGTATCCTTAATGCTTGCCCACTTTGCCTGTACCTCCTCACCTGTGTTTCTTTTGCCAGGGCTAGCTTAACTCTGTTGGCCATCTTATCAAAGTCAGCTCCTCTGAAGTCCCATATTTTGCCTTGGAATGGGATGATTTAGATGTAGTAGCCAAATTGAACCTATACCATGTGATGGTCACTGGCCCCCAGGTGACCTTCTACCTGGAGATCTGTGATCCCTTCTTTGTTAGTCAGTACTAGATCTAGGATAGCCCTGTCTCTTGTGGGTTGCTGTACCAGTTGTTTGAGGCCCTCCTGCAGGGAATCCACTATGAGTCTAGTTCTGGCAGATGTTCCTGCTGGTATTGACCAATCTGTATCTGGCATGTTGAAGTCTCCCATTATCAGAACCTCCCTTTAGCTGTCATGTTTTGTATATCTTCTAACAGTAATGTGTCTATGTCCTCCTCTGGTCTGGGGCCTGTAGACAACCCCAGTTCTTATGGCTGTCCCATTTCCTGTTTCCAGGGTGACCCACAGTTCTTCTGGCTCCTTATGTGTATTCTGAATTTCTGTAGCTTTGATATTTTCATTAACATACAGGCCACCCTCCCCTTTTGCACCTCGGTCTCTTCTGAACAATACATAGCCAGGTACTGAAGTCCCCAAGTGTGGTTACTGGTAAACCACGTCTCACTAATTGCTACTATGTCCAGTTTAGCCTCTGACATTATTGCCTGCAGGTCTGGGATCTTATTTCCCAGGCTGTGAGCATTTGTGTACATGATTTTCCATTGGCCAGATTTTGGTGTGTTAGTTGTTGGGTGAGGTTTGGCATTACCCCTGTGCATCGTATGGGGAGACAAACCTTTTTTCTTACCTGGTGATGCAAATGAATGGCAAACACACTGAATTCCAGTTTGACCACTAGCTGAGGGGGGAGGGGTGTTCTTCCCATTCAACGTATGGGGTGCTGCACCCCTCTCCCCATTTGCTAGTTTAAATATTCTGCAAAGACGTCAAACTTCTGCCCCAATGCACTGACTCCCTCTTTAGTCAGATGCAGTCCATCAAATTTAAAGAACTTTCGCTCCCAGAACTGAATGCAAGCAGAACTGAAATTCCATATCTGGACTTGTTAATTTATAAAGAAAAGGATAAATTATGGAAAAAAATATACAGTAAAGTGACAGATAAACACTCAATATTGAGAGCGAATAGTTTTCATCCAAAACATTTAATTTCTTCTGTTCCCTATGGACAGTTAGTCAGGGCTAAACACAACTGCACTGACCCACAAGAGTTTGATAGAGCCAGAGAGAATCTGTGCAATAAATTTAGGGAGAGGGTCTACAAAGATGTGACATTGACTCAGGCCACTGAAAAAATCCAGGAACGGACTAAAGATACGTTGCTACATCAGAGAGCAGCACATACACCACAAAGTGATCTAGTTGGAAATAAAATTGTGTTTGCTACAGTCTAAGCAGACACATTTTCTTAAATAAAAAAAGTAGTACCCAGACACTGGAATGTGCTCCAGGCCACTACTATAGGGGAAAAAATATTCCATAACTTGCCAGTGGTGGTAGCCAAGTGAAACAAAACCCTGGCAAACAGACTTACAAAGACAAATCATAAGGTACCAGACAACAGACCCTAGCACATTATATCTGCTATGGATATTACAGGAAACTATCAATGTGATCATTGTACCCGTTGTAATAACACATACAAAGTGAAAAAAATTAGAAATACTGCAAGAGACGAGGACATTGACATACAACAGTTTATTAACTGTCAAAATGAGGGGGTCATTTATGTTTTGAAATGTCAATGTGATAAACTATACATAGAAAAAACAGAAAGAGCTTTAAAAAGACGTGTGGGAGAGTATAAGAGTGACATAAGGAAGGGTGACCTTACATCACCTATAGCAAGACATTTTATAGAAGCTAGACATCAGCTTCCTTATTTAAGATTTTTTGGTTTGGAAAAAATGGAGCCAGACCCTAGAGGAGGGGATTACAGGACCCGGATAGTGATGAGGGAAGCCTATTATATCAATAGGTTTGATGCAACAAATCCAAGATTTGGCTTATATGATTCTATAGACTGGCAGCCTATTATCTGAGGAATTCCCCTTTATCTTCTGATCTCTCCCCCTACTTTTCTTTCCCCTCCACCCACACTTTTTTGGAAACAGTAAGTCTAGTTGTTAGATATATGTTGTTGCATTTCAGATTTAATAAGAATTATGTTTGATGTGAATAACATTATCAGATGCTACTATAGTAGAGATACAGCAGATACTGACGGTACTATAATAATGAAGAAAACGGTTTGAATATGGAAAGGAAAAGTTTTGTTATAAGAATATTGACAGCTAGCTATTTACCTTGACACGTAGTATGAAATGGGCTTTAAATAATAACATAATATGTTGAGTTGCACAATGATTTCAAATATTAATAATTAAGTGATTTATAGGTGGTGTTAACATAAGGGATAAATATGTTTTGACAAGGACACTGTTCTTTTAAGAGCAACATCACGTGCGTAAAACACTGTAACATATTTGTTACAAAATTAGTCTAATAGCCCTATATTCCCCCACAATATGTTTTGAATCTGGAGTAGAGATCAACAGATTCTGTATTTTAAGTTCTTTAAACTAAGACATATTACTCCTTCTTTCCGCACCATGTCCATCTCCTGATTCGCTTGACCGCATCAACCACCCACTTCTGATGGAGACCTGCTCCCGTACTGAGACAAATCAATGGTGATGGATCAGTTGGGTGAATTCCCGATAAAAAAAGTTATTTTCTTTTGAAAGGAAAAAGGTTTTTTACCACGAGATGGTATTTACATCTGCTATACCTCTAGACAGAGAATGTCTTTTTGCCTTAGGGGACACCTACTTCACTTGGTTCCTAGGTACTGTTGGGTACAGGTTGGGCACACAGGGAAGGAGCACATTGGTCAGCTGATCAAGTGCGCTTTCCCCTGCCTGATGCCCTTTAGGGCAGAGCATTTAAAACTGTGTTAAAGCTCCACTATACACCTCCATTAGTAGAAAGAGCGGAGAACGGGGAAGTGCTAAAACTTGATGAAATTTACAAATTTAAAGTAAGTGAATTCTTGATCTCCCCACTGCTTTACACTGTTTTAAATGGAGAATGTGAAGAAAATGTAAATATAACAAAAACAACGTACTAGTTTGGGCATTTCTGTTTCCCTTCTAGTATACACACATGAGAATTCAAAAATGCTTTGACGTATACAGGTATGGAGATTTGAATTGATTCACAGTGTGTAGCTGTTAACACATACAAAAAACTTTTGGAAAGCAACTTACATATAAGGCAAAATAAAGAAAGTAGTGTTTTTTGTGTTTTAAGCAGAGCTCTCCAGTCGTAACATTCCAGATAAAGACTTACAGGTACAAAATATTTAACAAAAGAGGTTGCAAAATGGTAGCAAGCAGGGCAAAGCTAAATTACAGGAAATTTGTTTATGGTAACATTTAGAAATCTTGTTTACTCACTTACAGGAGTTGAAGTTCATAGATATGTGTGGATTATTTAAGCAGTATGCCCACACACATCCATACACTTGTACACTGATGACACTGTTCTGTATGCAACAGGTTCCTCCCTCGTCGAAGTGGTCTCTAGACTCCAGCTGGATTTCAATGCTATTCAGCTCTGGTTTCACTCGAACCAGCTTTTTCTTAATCCCAAGAAAACTGACTCCCTAACATTCGGCTCGAGGCAGAGACTGTCCCGACTCCCACCCCCTACTTTCAACACCATCGATGGGACCCACTTGGAGGCCTGCACCTCTTTCAGATACCTCAGGATCTGGCTTGACCAGCACCTTGACTTCTCATCTCATATTGATGCGATCCACAAAAAACTACACCCCAAGCTGGGCACCCTATACCGCAATCAAGGATGCATCCCCCAGCCAACCCGGAAAGCAACTGTACAGAAAATGATCCTCCCTACATTTGACTATGCAGACATAGTATACAGCACAGCTCCTAAGTCCTCCTTAGCCAGACTTGACCCTCTCTTCCATTCCTCCTGCCGTTTTGCCCTGGACTGCCCTCTCACAACCCATCACTGTGACCTCTATAGGTTCCTAGACCTACCCTCATGTCAGGATCAGAGGCAGGTGCACTGCACTAGGATAACAGTGAAATTCTGGGCCCGGTCCCTACCCCCTTACCTTGCAGCTGCCCTTACAGCTCAACCTCCACCCACATACTCTCTCTGGATCTCTGACTCCTGGCTTCTATCTGTCCCACATGTCCTCCTCTAAAGGACAAAATGCTTTCAAGTACCGTAAACCTAAAGCATGGAACTCCCTGCCAGTAGTTATTAGACACTGTGCCAACACTCAGCAGCTCAACTCTCTTCTCAAGTCGCATTTCTCCTCCTCCTGCTTGTGCACCTAGCTCCGTAGGATGGCCTAATGTCCCAGCTTCTCCCTGACAAAGATTAGGTGTATGCATGTTTAGTTTGAATTTTTCTTTACTGCTGCACTTGACCACTGTGCAACTCTTAGTTATTCCATGTATTATAATTGTTATAATGTCTTTACCTAGTGTGTTCTCTGTAATGCAACTCTTCTGTATATCCTGTGATATTGTATTGCTTGTTCTCCACTCCCTTCCCCACTCCCAGGATGCATCTGGAATAGAGTGTTGCACCGCTCAGTATGCCTTCCTGGTAAAACTTTTAAATAAATAAATAAACAAGTTGTTTTTGCTAGTAGAAATGTTTGAATGAGCATCAGTGAGTACTGGAGAGACATTTAAAGACACAGTGAAACAAAAAGAGTGAAACAATGTGATTTTTTTCTATTTGCCTCGAATGTTGTTCACGATTGTATGTAGAATTCAAATATTATTAACAAAGGGTATTTTTAGCCTTCTAAATGAGAATATGTATAACATGTTAATAATAAATAGTGTATTTTCTGTTCATACAAAGTGAGTTATAAGAATTCACATTTACTAAAAGGTATACTGAACCCATTTGAAACAGGTGCAGATGTGTGGAGAATCAATTTTTATTTTATTTCTTTTACTTTGCAGGAGTTTGTGTTTAAATAGAAAATCTTTTGGCTACAGAAAACCATAAGTTAGGAGATATAAGGGGTGATATATATTGTGAAGATTATTAATTTGTATTATTAGATAAAATACAGAAAACCATAAGTTAGGAGATATAAGGGGTGATATATATTGTGAAGATTATTAATGTTGTATTATTAGATAAAAATATTACACTTTTGTGTAAAGTGTTATGATAAAAATTTCACATGACAAAATAATATATTAACAAAATGTTGCATTATTTTTGATACAGAAACAGTGTTTACTCACTGAAGAAGGATTGTATATCCAAAACGTTTGGGTTTCTGAACACTGTATTTAATTGTTTGGAAACAAACATAAAAAAGAAACAATACTGAAATTTTGATGACGATAAATAAACTATTTAAAAAGCTTTTTTTACATTTGGTGAGTGGGCTCAATTACTACCAATGTATCTCTTCTATTATTAGCCTTGTTTGGTAGAGATCTACTATTTTAATTATATATTCTGTGTTTTAACTGATGTTGGCTTTTCTGGATCTTGGTTTTTCAAATAACGACCTGATAAGGACACAGATGAAAACCTGTTTCAGCCAATCAGGATCCATGATTGTTTTGCCCATTTTATAACCTCAGGTAATGCATTAGACCGGGTAAAGAATGTCTATCTCAGGTAAAGTATCAGGATCATTCAGGGCATCAAGCAGTATGGTGTAGAGTTACCATGATGATCCTTGGTCTAGGGGGCAAGACATACTACAAGGAGATGCTGCAGGACTTGAACATGTACACCCCTTGAGAAGAGGAGGAAAAGGGGTTACATGATCGAGACATACAAGTACCTGCACTGGATAAATAGGGTGGATGCCAAGGAACATTCCTCATTCAGCTGAAATATAAGGTTGAGGGGGAACTCACTAAAACTTGCAGGGAGGAGATTTAAAAGGGATGCCCACAAGCACTTCTTCAAGCAGAGTACCGGACAAATGGAACAAGCTGCCACAGGAGGTGGTACAAGCCAAATCAGTGAGCTGCTGCAAACAAAAATAGGAAAGTCATATGGGATTAGACAGAATAAGGGGTGTAGAAACAAAGGGGAGGGATCCGAACTAGGGCTAATGCAGAGTAGTTAAGGATGGGCAAACTGGATGGGATGGCATGCTTTTTTCTGCCGTTATTGCCTGTGCATCCAAGTACGCTTGGGTAGTGCTTCAGACTTGAGCAGGGAGTTATGTTTGGGTAGGGCATCAGATTCAAACACGGTATTAGGCTCTGGAAGGGAATCATGCTCAGAAAGGGTATCAGGCTCGGGTACATAGGATGTCAGACTTATGCAAATGCCTGCACTTACATCTGCAGATTATTTTGGCTAGGGTTCTTGCTCTGATGGGGGTTCTGTTTCAGGCTGCGGCAAATGCTTGCACTTTTTTGTGCTTTTTATGTTGATTGCGCGCATGCGCAAGAAACACGTTGCATCAGCTTTCTCCACAAGCAGATTGTGGAGGCGTGGCACTGTTGTGCTCAATGCCCCCACAGCCTGCAAAGGCTTGTCCCCCATCCCCCAATGCCATGGCACACTGCTGCTGGCAGTAGTTCAGCCAGTGTGCCAAAACTTTCTAAAAAATCAGCCGCTGCAATCAGGGGCCGCCTCATCATTGCAGCATCAGCCATCCGCTGCAATGAGGGAGTGACCCGTCATTGCAGGGCGGGATGTAGGATCTGTGATATTGTTTGTGAACATGGCGGTGGCTTGCCGCCATATTCACAAACAATATGTAACCCCCCCATGTTTATTTGCTGACCGGGGAGCCCACCCAGTTTTTATTGCCTGCCAATGGGGTGCCCAATGTCCATCAGCAGAAATGAATTCCCCACCCCCCCTTTTGTTTGCCGCCGGGGGTGCCCAATCCCCCATCGGCTACAGCTGCCCCCTGCAAAACAACTCTGGTGGCACGCTGGGAGCCCACCCAGCATGCCACATGCCCCTTTTATTGTTTGCTGACAGGGGTGCCCAATCCCCCGTCGGCTACAGCTGCCCCCCCCAAAACAAGACTCCGGTGGCATGCTGGGAGCCCACTCCCGCGCCACATGCTCTGTAAATGAAAAATGGTCCCGCAAAGTCTTTTTTGGGTTTTGTACCTGAAAAAAAGGAAACGGTCCCTCTTAGTCTCCCTGCCCCCCACAACCGCACCCACCCACTGCGCATCCTGCCTCCCCCACCCCCCATACCCCATACTTACCTCCGGAGCTCGGCGCGATGATCTTTGCTGGACTGGGAACACGTCTGTACTCTTCAAAGCCAACTGCGAACTGAGGAAATGCCGGTAAGCTGCATAATGTAATAAATAGGTTTTTTTTAACTTTAGTGCATATCTCGGGCATTTTTGGGAATTTGTTCACCAAATTTTCAACATGGGGTTTTTGGGACCCCTCCTCATGAATTCTTGAATTGTCATGGCGTTAATCAGCCCCGAAAGGTGGTTTCGCGGTCACTGCATGGAATCACCCTTTGGGGCTGATTAACAAAATGACAGTGCCAGTGTTCATGAGGTGGGCTCTCAAAAAGCCTATGTTGCAAATTTGGTGGAAAAAATCCAAAAAATGACTGTTTTACGAGCGTGCGTTGCGCAGTTGGCACGCACACTCGTAACTTCACAAATTTCTAATATTTTCATTCCAGATTTTCAACATTGCCATTTTCCCAGACCTACTTATGAACAGTACAGCTGTCATTTTTCCCATCCTAGCCAAAATGTGTTTTCGCACTTCCAGCGCAGAATAGAGCAGTCGCTGTGGGAAATCACTGATTGGGACAGATTAAGAAAATGACAATGGTACTGTTCATGAGCAGAGGTCCTAAAATGCCTATGTTGAAAATTTGGTGATGATAGCCCATCAATTGACTGTGTTACAAGTGTGCGTTGCGCACTTTCCACGTACTCTTGTAACTTCGCAGATTTGTAATATTGTCACACCACATTTTCAACAGTGCCATTTTTTTCACACCTCCTTATAAGCAGTACAGTTGTCATTTTTCACATCCTGACCGAAATGTGTTTTCACAGTTCCGGTGCAGAATAACATGGTCACTGTGGGAAATCAGTGTTTGGGACAGATTAAGAAAATGACAGTGGCACTGTTCATGAGCAGAGGTCCAAAAATCTCTATGTTGAAAATTTGGTGATGAAACTCCATAACATGACTATATTACAAGCGTGCGTTGAACTGTTTCCACATACCCTTGCAACTTCGCAAATTTGTAATACAGTCACGCCACATTTTCAACAGTGGCATTTTTTCACAACTCATGAACACTACAGCTGTCATTTTTCACATCCTGGCTACAATATGTTTTTGCACTCCTGCGGACAATAGCATAGTCAATGTGGGAAATCAGTGTTTGGGACAGATTAAGATTCACCAAGTGAGAGGAGGGAGTGACCGAGCTCAACTGAGCTCTGTCGGGACTGCTGCGGATTTGTTTGTGGCAGACAAAGGCCCCAACACAAGAGCCCAGTACAAAAGGGCAGCCTGCAGCACTGGGAGGAACAGAATGAGAGAGTGAGTGAGGGAGGGGGAGTGAGCAAACTCACTGAAGCACTGTCAGGACTGCTGCAGATTTCTTTGTGGGCAGAAAAAGGCGTCAGTACAGGCATGGGGCCCAGTACAAAAGGCCAGCCTGCAGCATTTGGAGAAACAGTACCAGTGAGTCAGACAAGGGGACTTAGTGAGCTCAACGGAGCTCTGTCAGGACTGCTGGGATTTCTTTGTGGGCAGAAAAAGTCGTCAATGCAGGCAGGAGCCCCGTTCAAAAGGCAGCTTGCAGCACCAGAACAAACAGAATGAGCGATGAGAGACTGAGCTACCTTGACAGAGCTCTGTTGGGACAGCTGCGGATTTCTTTGTGGACAAAGGTGCCAACACAGCCAGGAGCTCCATGCAAAAGCGCAGTCTGCAGCGCCAAGAGAAAAACAGAATGAGCGAGTGACAGAGCGGTAGTGAGTGAGCTCAACGGAGCTCTAGTGTGACTGCTGCAGATTTCTTTGTGGGCAGGCAGAAACCCAGTACAAAAGGCCAGCTTGCAGCGCCGGCAGAAACGGAATGTGAGAGTGACAGAGGGGGAGTGAGCGAGCTCAGTGGAGCTGTGTCAGGACTGCTTCAGATTTCCTTCTGGCCAGAAAAAGCCACCAGTGCAGGCAGGAGCCCAGTACCAAAGGGCAGTCTGCAGTTCCAGGAGACTCAGAATGACCGAGTGAGGGAGAGGGAGTCAGTGAGCTCAACGGGGCTTTGTTGGGACTGCTGCAGATTTGTTTGTGGGTAGAAAAAGGCAGAAATACAGTACATGCAGGGGCCCAGTACAAAAGGGTAGCATGCAGTGGCAGGAAAACCAGAATGAGCAAGTGAGTGAGCTCAACAGAGCTGTATTGTAACTGCTGCAAATTTCTTTGTGGGCATAAGAAGGCAGCAATGCAGGCAGGAGCCCAGTAGAAAAGGGCAGCCTGCAGTGCGGGCACAACAGAATGAGCGAGTGAGAGAAGGGGAGTGAGTGAGCTTAAAGGAGCTTTGTTGGGACTGTCATAACATGACTGTGTTACAAGCATGCATTGAACTGTTTCCACAAACCCTTGTAATTTCGCAAATTTGTAATACTGTCATGCCACATTTTCAACAGTGGCATTTTTTCACAACTCCTTATGAACACTACAGCTGTCATTTTTCACATCCTTCCTAAAATGTGTTTTTGCACTCCTGCCGGACAATAGCACGGTCACTCTGTGAAATCAGTGTTTGGGACAGATTAAGATCGACCGAGTGAGAACGGGGAGTGTCCGAGCTCAACTGAGCTCTGTCGGGACTGCTGCGGATTTGTTTGTGGGCAGACAAAGGCCCCAGCACAACAGCCCAGTACAAAAGGGCAGCCTGCAGCCCTGGGAGAAACAGAATGAGAGAGCGAGTGAGGGAGGGAGGGGGAGTGAGCAAACTCACGGAAGCGCAGTCAGGACTGCTGCAGATTTCTTTGTGGGCAGAAAAAGGCATCAATACAGGCAGGGGCCCAGTACAAAAGGGCAGCCTGCAGCGGTGGGACAAATAGTACAAGCAAGTGAAACAAGGGGACTTAGTGAGCTCAATGGAGCTCTGTCAGGACTGCTGGGATTACTTTGTGGGCAGAAAAAGGGGCCAATGCAGGCAGGAACCCCGTACAAAAGGGCAGCTTGCAACGCCAGGACAAACAGAATGAGCGATGAGAGGGGGGGACTGAGCGACCTCAACGGAGCTCTGTCAGGACAGCTGCAGATTTCTTTGTGGACAGACAAAGGTGCCAACGCAGCCAGGAGCCCCATACAAAAGCGCAGTCTGCGGCGCCAAGAGAAACAGAACGAGCGAGTAACAGAGCAGTAGTAAGTGAGCTCAACAGAGCTGTAGTGTGACTGTTGCAGATTTCTTTGTGGGCAGAAAATGCAGTAATGCAGGCAGGAGCCCAGTACAAAAGGCCAGCTTGCAGCACTGGCAGAAACAGAATGCAAGAGTGACAGATGGCCAGTGAGCGAGCTCAGTGGAGCTGTGTCGGGACTGCTTCAGATTTCTTTCTGGCCAGAAAAAACCACCAATGCAGGCAGGAGCCCAGCACAAAAGGGCAGTCTGCAGCGCCAGGAGACACAGAACGAGCGAGTGGGGGGGGGGAGTCACTGAGCTCAACGGAGCTTTGTGGGGACTGCTGCAGATTTGTTTGTGGGCAGAAAAAGGCAGCAATGCATGCAGGGGCCCAGTACAAAAGGGCAGCCTGCAGTGGCAGGAAAACCAGAATGAGCGAGTGAGTGAGCTCAACAGAACTGTATTGTAACTGCTGCAAATTTCTTTATGGGCATAAGAAGGCAGCAACGCAGGCAGGAGCCTAGTAGAAAAAGGCAGCCTGCAGCTCCGGCAGAACAGAACAAGCGAGTGAGAGAAGGGGAGTGAGCGAGCTCAACGGAGCTTTGTCGGGACTGCTGCAGATTACTTTGTGGGCAGAAAAAGGTGCCAACAGAGGCAGGAGCCCAGTACAAAAGGGCAGCCTGCAGCGCCAGGAGAACCAGAATGAGTGAGTGAGACAGGCGGAGTCAGTGACCTCAACGAGCCCGCTGGGACAGCTGTGGATTTCTTTGTGGTAGAAAGCCACCAACACAGGCAGGAGCCCAGTACAAAAGGGCAGCCTGCTGCACCAGGAGAAACAGAATGAGCGAGTGAGACAGGGGGACTGAGCCACCTCAATGGAGCTCTGTCAGGACAGCTGCGCATTTCTTCCTCGGCAGAACAAGGTGCCAACGCATGCAGCAGCCCAGTACAAAAGAGCAGCCTGCAGCACTGGGACAAACAGACTGAACCAGTGACAGAGGCCCACTGCGCGAGCTCAACAGACCAACACAATCAACATTCGGCATTGACAAATGCTTGTTATAATTGTCTTCATCCTGCATTGGCACAATTATATACAACACACTACACTATACATATTCATCCAGTAGCAGCTTCATGTTTAACCTCTCTGCAGTACCTACCTATCACTTTGTTGTTTTAACTTCCCTGTACAGCTAAAATGCAAGCAATGTTCTCCTCCCCACTGATATGATGACACCTTGGGATTGTATGAAAGACACTCTGTGAAACTAAAGATTTAGCCTAGTAGTTAAAGTGCACTGTTGAAACCTGTCGCCCCATGTCCAAATCTCACCACTGCCACATACTTACAGAGGTAAGTATTATCTCACTCTTCCAATTGGATAAACACAGAAAAGTGAACCTGAGCCCTTGTCACACTAGTTCAACTTTCTCAGTGTTACTCTGCCTACAATAGCAGCACAGCTCTCACTCCTTTATTTTATTGTCCTATTTTGGTCCAGGAAAGGTACAGTAAGCTGAAGCTCATTTTCACAAGTTAAGTGACTTGCTCAGTGTCACACAGTATGCAAGGGGTAGCTGTGGAACTCACACACACATCTTCAGGTTTGCAGCTCAATGTTATCCTATTTATGTCCCAAAGCACCAGCCCTGATCACTTCCTGTCCAGTACCCCCCACCCCATCACCCAACCTCCTGCAGACTTACCATTACTATGACTTTTGCATGCCTTTTCCCTCATGGTAGGGGCAGCTAACCTCACCATCTCCACTGCAGATCAGGATCAGAATCTGGAGGGCCAAAATCACCAGTGCTGGGCCTGTGACAAGCTGCTTCATCATCCTGTTAGGGGTGGGAGTTACAGTGCTTTTCACTGATCCCCCTGGGACATAGGCTTTCTAGGGTGTGCAAGCTCATGGATGCATGTATACAGCGCATGTCACAGCCAGCATCCCCTGACCACTATGCTTCTCAAGATGCACTGCCACTTGTGGTCATCTAGGTGGCAGCACAGCTCTGGAGCTGGCTGTCTTCCCTCTCTGGAGGAGGCGAGTATCCTATGGGACACTCAGTCCCCCTCCCCTTGTCTGGCCCCGATACCCAAGGCTTGTTTCAAACCCAGGCGTATCACGAACGGTAGCACTACTGCTGCATCAAGGGACTGCATGGCAGTGTGCTTAACCACTGTACTTTACTGCATCCCAGAATTAAAAAGTGCCTAAGGTAAATGAAAGGCACTATGCAAAACCAAAATTCCTATGAATGCCCCTAAAACAATTTATAGAAAGTAATGGGGGGCCAAAATCAAAGCCGTTCTGCAAAAAAAAAGAGAACCAAAATGTTTAAACGTGCACATAAGCACAGACTGATACAACAACAGGAAAGAGAAACAAAATCAACTTTTTATAAATAAAAATTATCAAAACCAGACCAAGAACAGTACAAATGTCCTTTAGGACAGTTAATTGTTTAGTTTGCTATTTTCTGTAACTGTGCATTGCTCTAGAAGCAAACTGCTGCACAGCTCTCTGCTCCTCTGTCTGCCCTGCCATACTGTCTTCAAAAAACTATTGGGACAATTCCAAGAGGTCGTACGCCAGTGTAAGCCGAGATACACCAAACCCCTTGGCGTATCTCGTGACTTTAGCCAAGTGGTACGCTAGCACCAATTACAAGAGGCGCCTTGAACCATGGCAGCTGCAGGCTATGACAACCATGGGTTATGCCACCTACTATGCTGCAGCCTGCAATGCCATGGCACAAGTGCAGATTATGGCAGCAACTGCACCCTATTCCAGGAGGACAGCTGCCATAACCCGCTAGCATGATTCCGAGAGCCGCACTGCAGCACTAAGTTAGAGCAGCCCAGAGCTGCTCTAAGGGGCATCCAACATTGCTATCCATCGGCTGCCCAGCCCTTAGCACCATGACAATGGTGCCGATGTGCTCCCCTGTGCCCACATGAGCATACCCCTGTCCCCCACCCCCCTGATGTCAGGGACCCCCGGGGTCTGTTTACCAGCATGCTCCCCGACTCCTGCACCACCAGTTCTGCCTTCCCATGCCCCCTGATGTGTGCCATGGTGTTCTGGGGTGGGGGGCTTCGGGGGGGCTGCCGGTAGCTGGCCGCTACTTGCGACATGCGGGACATCTATGCCATGCCAGTGGCATACACCTCTGCATGGCGTAACCCGCATGTCACAAGTGCTGGGACCCTGCTGCTCTTGAAATGCAGCGTAGGGTCTCTGACATAGGAGCGAATGTTGCAACTCGCATACACTGGCGAGTTGTGACATTCGACTTGGAATCAGGCCCCATGTCTATAGCATGGCAGAGAAAGTGAAAACAGACAGTCTAAGCATTTGCATTGCTTTCTGCAATCACATGACCTCTGCTTCACTGTGGACCCGTGAGATTGTGAGACTAAGGGCTCCTTATGAGATCCAGTGGTTCAGACCCAGAAAGTATGCAAGGGATCCGGTGCCCTAGAGTCCTTTCCTGTAAGACATACTAGGTACACCTTTGTGGCTATGCACTTCAGTGTTCTGTTCACACAATGTATGGCACAGGGCACTACAAGGTTTAATTGCTTTTGGTTCATTTGCCTAGCTACCTGTTCTGCAGATTTTTCTTTAATCTTGCACAGTCTGGGTTATCCCTACCTGGGTTCCCTTTATAAATTCTGTAATCCTATTTTTCTGCTTCCAGTCCAAATGGCCTGATAAACATGTTAAAATTTTAAGCTGTTCTACTCCCCATCTGGGCAGCCATTACATGCGAGTTTCAGGTTTGAAAGCTTGTTTTTCTCCCTCATTAGGGAGACTGTATTTGTATCAGTATTGCTGCATAATTTGTTACCTCTTTAGGTCTCTGCTCCTAAGATTTATAATGTATCATATTGTTGGTATTACTGTTACCCTGGTTGTGCTGCAGGCTGCATGTGTTTGCCTCCCTACACCCTCTGTTTTTATTAGTCCCCCATCCAATGCCTCTTCCGTGGACTATACTTTCTCAAACCTTTTTGTTGGTAGTGAAGGGCTCCTATGTTCAGACTTACTTTTTAATAATTGGTTAATTTTACTACTTAGTCACTTTGTTAAGTTCAGACTCTGCTGCCCCAGGACCTGGTCTGGATTGGTGTCCCTAACATGTCTGTGTTATCTATCCTCACTTTGTACTGCACTGGCAGAAGATATGAAACAAATCCTGACCCTTTGCCCCAGTATACCGGCACCCCTGTCTGGTCAAATGTAAATGGCCTCAAAATAACCCACATAAATATCAGGGGCCCAATATTAAAAACATTACTAAGTGGGCAAACAGACTGCACATGCTTTACGTACCATTTACATGGTTGTGCTATATTCAAGAGCCCTATTAGCATGGGCTAAATGGAATAGCACACACACAAACAGAAAATGTATGCTCCAGGCAAAGAGAGAGGCGTGGACATGAATACAGGTACAATGCTATATTCAGTGTGTTAGCACTGCACAAATTGAGTTTACAAGGCACCATTGCACAGCACAAATACTGCCTATAAAAAGGCTGACTTACTCTGGGAAAACCCTAGAGGCAGGAGGTGGCACTGCAGTCAGAGCAGAAATGGCTATATTCAACACTCACATACTGTTCCTAATGGAACTGGCTATGGAAGAGGAGGAGAGGGCAGAAAGCCACCCTGGGCTACTCCGTAGTTGGGCACAGATGGTACTGGCCATGAGTCTCCTTCGAGATGCTCACTAAGGACCATCTGGTGGATTGGTACCATCTCAATAGGGCCATGCTACAGCAGCTGTGCAAGCTCCAGCATGAGCAGTTGCACAGTGGCTCCCAGCGGAGCCATCCCATGACAGTTGAGCAGAAGGTGACGGCTGTGATGTGCTTCTTTGCCACTGAGTCATTTCAGACACTGTTGCATGATACCATCAGTGTACTGCAGTCTTCCACCTTGTGCCTTCTGTCCCAATTTCTAGATGCCCTGCTGCCACATGCTGGTGATTTCATTGTATTTCCCAGCACAGCAGCGAAGTGCAGAGAAACCATGCAGCAGTTCTGTTGGGTTGTACACCTACCTGCAGTACTCGGTACCACTGGCCACCCATGGTGCCATTCTGGCAACCAGTGGTGATGGGGGTGGATGCCTACTTCAGTAGGAATTGATACCACTCCATCAATTGCCAGGTCATGTCCAATGCAATGGGGTGCATCACCAATGTCCTGACATGGTACCCCAGCAGTGCCCATGACACCTTCATATGGTACTATTCGAGACTATGTCAGGTATTTGAAAGCAGCCAAATACCCAGTGGACATCTTGTCAGTGAGTATACGCTGCATGCCTCCCTAACCCCCATGCATGTCCCCCAACCCCCCATAGGGGGCACACCACTGTAACACAGAACAGTCATGCCTCACTGAGGGAAGGGTGAGTGGGTAGGGGAGAATGGACAGGTTCACAGGATGCACCACAGACCATGGGCTGTGTTGTGGACATTGCAACTATACTGTGAACAGGTGCTAACATGTTTTCTACCTTACAGGGGACAGTGACTATCCCTTGCACCCCTGGATCCTCACACCAGTCCTCCATACCTCAAATGTGGCCGAGGACAGATACAATGTCGCACACTCTGCCACATGCAACATCATTGAGCACCACTTTGGCGTGCTGAAAATGCAATTCCAGTGCCTGGAACATTCAGGTGATGCCCTACAATATACTCCTCACAAGGCATGTAGCATATTCCAAGCCTATTGCATGTTACACAACATGGCACACACCCATGGAATAGATATGCTGGTACATGAAGAAAACAGTAACAGTGACACAGAGCCAGAGGTGCAGGGAATACTGGAGCAGTTCAACAGGCGTGACCCCTCACATGTCCAGGAGGGCCCAGGAGCACAGTGTCCACATCATGAGGACTCACAGAGAGGAGCAGGTGGGTGTCAAAATAAAAGGACACTGTTGTAGATTTCAAATCTGTAATGTAAACACAAAATACAAAGTGACAGTGCATAAAAAGTGCAAAATAGATTAGAAAAATAACAGTGTGTGCAACAGGTGAGACAGGGCTAGGGGTGGTGGTGATGCCTGTGAACACAGAACCGGGACAAGAGAAGGGGGCAGGGATGAATGGGTCAGGCAGGGGTGGACTCCAAACTCAAGCTCCCCATCTGCTGCAGGTATGCAGGAACTGGTGTCTGTGACCCCTGTATATAGGGGTCACAGGCTGTGAGGAGGGGAAGCATGATCTCCATGGGGACAGGGGTCACCCTGGCCCATGGATGCCCATGCCTCTGGCTGGATGACAGAATATCCAGGTCATGCCCAGGGGGTTGGGGAGTGCCCATGGATGACAGTATTGCTGATGTGCTGCCGGATCCCGACCTGCCACTCCATGGGGTCAGTGTATGCAGTGGGGTTGCCACCACTCACATTGTGTGGCTGACTATGACTCTACAGCAGCTGCTGAGAGTCAGAAGGAGCCTGCCTCTGGGGTACACTGTCCGTGGGATAATACATGTCATTTGGAAAGGGCACTGGTTGGGGAGTGTGTGCACCACATCTAGGGTAGGTGGAGATTTGGCAGGGTCTCAGGGGACATGGTGGCATGAACAGAGCGGGTGTGGGATGGCAAGTGATCTCGATGGCTGGCCACGTCCACCCATTGTGCAGGGCAAGTGGCACGGGAGGTGGAGGATGTGGAGGCCACTCCAGAGGTGGTGGTAGATGTCCCCTTCCTGCCCCAGCAACACAGAGCTATTCCCGGGGTGTGGCTGTCAGCAGGTGCATCGGTACTGTAGGGCACCACCGGCTGGATAGGGAGGTGGGGGGGTTTGGGTTTGGTGAGGACCCCCCCCCCATGGCAGCTATGAACTCCAGGTATTGATCTGTTGGCACATATCTGTCCTCATCACTGTCCTCCATTTCCTCTATAAACAAGTCCAGCGGGTCCTGCTCCTCCTAACATAGCATCATCTCTGGTTGGTGCACCTCAGTGGATGGCCCAGTCTCCTCCTTCTCCCCCGATGATGTATCCTATGCTGCAGAGATAGGAGTGCGCTGTCAGTGTGTCACTCATTACACATTAGTCAAATCCCAGTGATGTCACATGCATGCCCCAGCGATCCAGCCCCTGTCGCCTATGGTCATCATGCAACTGGTGACCAAAGCACAAATCACACTACACCTATACTGGCCACACAGCTACCCATGGATGTAGGCTCTCACATGCATAACAGTACCCACTAACAATGTATCCCACACTTGCACACCGCCACCCACAGTAAATGCCAAAACCCCACACATAGTGGCACGCATGACAGCATGCACTAACACACATGGCAAACACCTTGGCAGATGTGACATACACTCTATGTGCATGGGCAAATGCCAAGATATCTGTGTGCAGAGAAGTACCCATTGGGTTGTTTGTGGCAGATGCTGCTGTGTTAGAAACCCAGTAAACACAGCAGCAACCCATGTCAGGAAGCACACTGGGCCAAAAAAAAGCAGAGAACATGAGTGCTATGGCCATGACTGCAGTGTGCCACAACACCTGATAGATCTGCATGTGTATTCATGCACTCAAGGATGTACCCCAGCTGTGTCCTCATATGTCAGGAAGGACATAACCTGGGACTCAAAGCCACCCCAGGGACCCATGGCACCTCCACCAGCTGCAGCATGCAATCCACCACTTCCTCTACAGGGTCAAGTGGTCTTGCAACCACCGATGGCTGGGGTTTACCACTGGTTGCATATTGCACATGGTGCCATGCAGCCATATTTTCTTTGACATGGCACCAGAGGATTCTGAAGGGCTTGGGCACCATGTCCAGTGGTTGACCCCAGCACCGACCACTGCAGTGGTCTCCTCCTATGCTTACCTGACAGCAGCATTTGTGGCATGGCTTAGTGTCAGCATGAGCTCCGTGGCTTTGTACACCTTGGCCAGGGCTTTAAGCTCCTCACAGGAGAATTTGTGTACCCACAGTCTCTCTCTTCCACCAGAGGCACCTGTTGGAGAAGATTATGAGACAGTAATCATTGCCTGGGGTGTGAGTAGGACGTGCGTGCATGTGCTTCCCCAATCTGTACCACTGGTGCAGCATTGTTGTATACCATGTACCTGTGTTGATGAAGTCAGACAACACTCACTGCCAGCCTGTCATAGTCCACCATTGTTCCATGCATGGAAAATGTGGAGTGCCACACAAATGTTGGTGTGTACGCGACATATATAACCCAACCAATGTCATGCACTGTACAGTCTGCAACATGCCAGGAGCACAGAAGCTACCCTCACAGATGTGGGGGCAACATGTGTGTATTTTTCAGGTCTATGATGTCAATGTCCAGTTGCAGCCCACTGTTAGGATGATGTCCTGCACTTCAGGTATAAGATGGACAAAAAGGCCAACACAGGGACAGTACCTGACACTATGGTGCCTATGAGTGCTAGTTGTGCCGTGCAAGTGCATGTGGCATTAGCATGGTCCCCCCCCCCACAAAAATGGTCATATACAGCATACATGTACAAGGACCTTGTCCACTTCTGGCAATGTGTGTGTTGTCAGTTGAACCCTGTACCACTGGCACATGGATTTACATGGACACTGATGCACACTGTTAGGACACATCTGACAGCTGGGGCGGGATGTTCTTTGACAGCAGCATCCTATTTTACATAACACACATTGTTGTAATATATTTTCTGCTGCACTACTAGCAATCCATATTCCTGCACCATATAGTACCCCCCCCCATCAACAGGTTTTATTATGTGTATGTGTATAAGGAGGTGGATGACTAGGTTTGCTGGCAAAGGCACCTAGCTTCACCTGAGCTCTTTTCTTCTAGATTTGTTTGTAAGGACAGAGCAAGGAACAACATTAACAAAGCAAGGAAAAAGATTAAGGCTTCTTCGGGCTAGGTAGATGTATTCTGTGTTACTATTTTCTTTTGTGCTTACAGATTTTGTTACTGTTTTTTGTTTACATTTTACTGCTTTATTGTTCTCTGATTCAAATTGCTGTTGCAGGATATACGTTCTGCTGCATTATTACAGGGTGTGTCTACAGGTCTGTTACTGTTTTGTGCTTACAGATTACTGCTGTAATCTTCTCAGGTTCAGGTACTCAATGATCTTCTGATGGAGAGAGATCAGAAGCGCCATTCCATCTTGATGCTTCTTGATCTGTCTTCAGCCTTTGACACTGTGGACCATGGGGTGCTGCTCAAGCACCTGAGGGTCATCTGTGGCCTGGTGGGTTTATTCCTCAGATGGTTTCAATCTTTCCTCACTGGCAGATCTCAGAGGGTGATATTGGGGATATTTTCCTTGGACCCATTCGCTCTGCCATGTGGAGTCCCCCAGGGCTCAGTGCTGTCCCGTGTTGTTCACGGTGCATATGCTGCCCTTAGAGACATTGTAAGATGATATAGGCTGAGGTTTCACTGCTATGCAGATGATACCCAGCTCTGTCTTTTGTGCCCGACCAGGATAGTGTGATCTCGGTCTTTAACAGCTGCCTTGTAGAAATCCAGGACTGGATGAAATTCAGCTGGTTGAAATTGAATTCCAAGAAGACTGAGGTGTCGGTGGTGGATCCAGGTCACCGGATAGAGAGGTCGGTAGCAGGGCTGTCCTCTGGACTGTGGCTTGGAGGTGCCCAGCTGCCTTACTCCGAATGGGTGCAAGACCTGGGGGTGATTCTTGATGGGCTGACACTGCATTTGCAGGTGTCAGCAGTCATCAAGTCCTCATTTTACCATCTGAGGAACATCACCAGGATTAAGCACCTTATTCCATCTGGCAACCTGCTGACATTAATCCACGCCTTCATGACTTTGCGCCTGAACTATGGCACTCCCTGTACCTAGGGCATCTGGGGGTTGATATCCACCACTTGCAGCTGGTGCAGAATGCTGCGGTGTGATTGTTTACGGGGACTTCTTGTTCATCTCACATCACTTCTGTGCTGTGCGAACTGCACTGGCTGCCTGTACAGTGGCAGATCACCTTTAAGGTCGGGCTTCTGACCTATAAGGCCCTGCACAGACAGAGTCTGAGCTATCTGCAAGAACTCCTGAACCCCTACTGTCCCAGCCAACCTCTCTGCTCAGCTGACAAGAGGTTGTTAAAGATTCCCAGGGTACGGCTGAAAACATCTGGGGCCCATACTTTTATGTATGTGACCCCCACCCTGTGAAATTCTCTATCTTGTCAGATCCAAGAGTGCAGGACTGTGGAGAGCTTCAAGATGGCCTTAAAATGCATCTGTTTCATCTGGCATATGGTGACTATGCAGAATAATTCTGTCTGTCTTTTTATGTAATGTTGGAATCTGTAGGTTTTTATTATTTTATTGATTTTAGCATTTTTGTTATTGTACAGCACTTTGGTTATAGAACTGCACTATATAAATAAAGTTTATTATTATTATTATTATCAAAATCAGCAGCCTTACCAAAACCCACCGCAATACAAAAAGCAAGGTTTCTCTTATGGGGAATATGACAGTGGCAGAGGATATGATGGAAGGTACAATAATTATAGAGGGGGCAGAGGTAATTATAGTGGGCACCATTATTACAACAATGAATATGGCATGTGGCAACCTCGGGGTTATATAAAAATAGATTTTATTATTTCTGTACGATATAAAATATTCAAGCTAATAAAATATATTGCAAGTAGGAGAATACTGCTGAATGACTGGTAGAAAGTGTCTCATAAATTCAGTCAGGGACAAGAGATCCTGAAAAACAAAATAATTCATTTAATGAATGGTAATAGATCAGCAGTTTCATATATCTTCACCCAGCACCAGCAAAGAAAACCCTTCCTCCACTGTGCAGTTTTCTGCCACTCTTGCCCTCACCCATCCAGCCTACTCTCCTCCCATCCTTGGCCACTCCAATACATACCTTACTCATCGGTCCATGGAGGGTGAGCAGCATGGCCCTCCCTCCATCGTAGCAAATCGTCATCTTCTCCTACAGTGCATCTGCTGCAGATCATTACTGAAAAAAATGTTAAATTACAAAAATACTATGATCCGAAAAGACAGTACCGCGCATATGCTGGGACTTCATTTTTGTGGACAAAACAAAAGGGATGAATTTGGTGTTCCCAGAATCTTTTACAGGACCAACTTCAAACAACAAAAATATGTGCGAGGGTGTGGTTAGCACCATGACCCTCAAGTCTAGAAAAAAAAAAGCAGTTAAAAAGTAACAAAGTTATGGATGATTGAAAAAAAGACCCCCAAAAAACTAAGTCCTAAAAACACGAACTGCAAATGTGCAGGGACTTTTTTTTTTTTTGGCACTTTTTTCCTATTACCCATAACTTCAAATCTTTTAACCATTTAAGCCCAAATTTTGGGAATGATCTATTTACCACCCCCCATCACGATCACCCAAGAGACAACTTTTAGACCTGCCCGAGGGATCTTTCACTTCATGTAGGGACCACAAGGCACTGCACAAAGTGGGCTACAGATCCACCACAGTTCCCTATGGGTACGCTGCTTCACACTGAGCATGCTGGGCCATGCGCAAAGTTACATAAGAGGTCTGATGCCATGCCATGCCTGCTTGGTGAGCTGCTTCACTCAGTGCCTACAGGGTCATTCATAAAGCAACTTACAGGTCCATTCCCTTGCACAATGGGTCTGTTGCTTCACACAATGCCCTGTCCAAAGCAAACTGTAGATCTGGCACTGTTCCCAATGGGTCTGTTGCATCCTATAGAGCCCTTTATAAAGCAAGCTACAGGTCCAGCTCTGTGCCTGATGGGTCTGTTGCATCATGGAGGGTGCTGCATGAAGAAAGTTGAAGGTATCAATTGTTAGAAACCTTTTTTAAACAGTAAGGAAATAAACTGCAAAAAAAAAACAATATTTTAATGCACTGTTTAAGTTAAAGCACAAAACACAGTGACCACCTTGAACAATGATATTATTCAGCACATCACTGTGAAGTCATCTGTAATTTTTGATAGCTTTTTATGATAGCTTGTTTCCAGATGTGTCTGGGGGTGGTTAGGCTGTATGGACCTGTTTTACTGACAGGGGGAATAGTGGCCATGACACCAGGATTACTCCCCTGCTGTTTGTCAATAAGTGGATCTTTTACTTCCACCTGGACAGTGACTTGAGATGGGCAAAAGGGACCTTGGTTTAATGTCTCATCTGAAGGATGGCACCTCACCACAGCAGCACCTCCTCCCTCCCCCTTGTACTGCACTACAGTGTCAGTTATGGGTATTACCCCAGGTACAAGGTGTAGGGGATGGAATCCACAGTCTTCCAATCTTCTGGATCCAGATGCCATGCCAGCATGCTACATACTGAGCTACTGATACTGTGAAGGTCTTGATTGACTGTTGAATGCATCCTTGCCAGACTCCGAAGAAACAAAGAAATTCTTCCATGCTAAAAACCAACTAAAAAATATTTTAAAATTATTTTTATTACTTCTGTATTAAAAAAAGTCAATGTATAATAGCAACAATCCTTCCAGGTTGTTTATCATGGGCATAATATCACTTGACAATAATCTTGAGTGGTGGACGCACTTGGCCTTCGGCCTCATGCCCAACCATCCAAGGTGTGACATTTTCCGAGCATGACACACACCACTTTCATGCATTACTGCTTAATCATTATGTTTACTAAGAGTACTGTTGTGGAGGTCCTCGTTCTTTGGATGACTTACCTAATGGGGTCTTGGGCCCCTGATGTTGCTCCCCCACCTGATCAGAGTCTTCTTCACCCTTGCTATTGCAGGACTGATAAGGCAACATGGTAGCATCCAGGAGCCCAGAGTGGGAGTCAAGCCCTGGATCCTTTCATCTTTGCAGCTGGAGCCACCTTGTGGTCACACAATCCCGCTCCCTGGACTGTCTGCAGGATCAGGACTGAGAAAAGGGAAGAAGCACTATCATGTGCCATAGAGTGTTCCCCAGCCTCTAGACAGGCAGCAGAGTCAGGGATGAGAGACAGTTGATGGCGCTAGAATGCTATTGCTTCTGTGCATATACAACAGTACTTCCATAGAGTCAGAGCTCCATGTTGAAAATGGGACTATGAACCTGGGACTGGGACCAGCGGAGGAGCTTCACTGTGTGCCATGAGTGCTTCCCAGGAGAAGCATCAGGGTTGGAGTGAGAGAAAATCAGTGGCTCTGGAGCACCAGTGCTGCTGCACACCACCCCGGACCACAGCAGAAACACTCATCAATCACCATGGCGGGCTCCCTGACCCAATGACAGGTAGCAGGGTCAGGGCAAGAGAAAGATGGCATTTACGGAGTGCCAGTCTACTGTACACTGCTTAGGATTAGTGGAGACGTGCCATCGGGCACCATGGTGTGCTCCCAGAACTCAGGACAGGCAGCAGGTCTGGGGGCAAGAGAAAGATGGCAGCACGTCAGCACCAGCATTACCATGGAGCCAGAGCTCCACTTTCAAAACGGGGCCATTCAGCCAAAACAACAAAGGTCCCAGATTCCAAGGAAGGCAGCAGAGCTGGGACCGAACACTAACACAATTGGGTGCAAAGCAAAGATTTTCCAGCCCCAGGAAAGGCAGTGGGGACAGGAAAAGAGATATGGGGAGGGGGGATAAATGTGTTGTGTGGCAAAGTAATAGAGTCAGTGCTGCCAGTATCAATGGGGGGGGCAGGAGACAGATGTACGGTACAAAAGCACAGCAAGCATTCCTAGTAGGAACCTTGAAAGTACTACACAAATTCACAACAGTATGATCTTTGGTTCAGCAGATCAAAGTCACAGAGAGAAGGAGAGTGAGCAGTATTTGGGAGGTGATTGCTAAGGCTAATCCTTTGATTGGTGAAACAGGACCAAGCCCCCAAAAGCCCTCTGTCAGAGAAATAGCAATACATTTGCTTACACCATTGGAAAGCAAACAAACTAAAAATTAAGGTAAAAAAGTCCCTTGAGCCTTGGTAAACCTTTGTCTTGCTGTTCCTCCAGGTTTGAAAGATCACACGATGCAGTGCTGATGTTTTTCTACCTTTGGCATTGTCTTGTCAGGCAAAATAAAATACTGACACAGACACGCTTGGATAAAGGGTGCCAAAGTTAGGGTAATGTCAACACTGCATTGCATGATCATTCAATTCTGAAGAACAGCGCACTAAAGGAGGTAGTATAGTGCAGTGGGTTAAGGCTCTGACCTGCAAACCTGGATTTGAATCCCATGACCCCCACTTGCATGCTGTGTGACCCTGAGCACATTACTTCATTGTGTTCCCAGGTTGCACCTGTAAACGAACTTCAGCTTAGTGCGTCTCTCCTAGTTTAAAACAAAATTTACTAAGACTTGAGGGACTCTTTTTCATCAAACTTTATTTCCCTATCTTCAACCCTGACAGATGCATTAATGTTTTTTTTTTTTTTGCAATATACAGTACAACAGTTCACTGCAATCACACAAAAAGTTCAAGTAAGCAGAATCTTTTCCTTCATTATTACTTCTTTTCCTTCATTATTACTTTATTGCTACAGAATATCTGTTTGACCATAAGCTTCTTTCCCAGAGAACTCAAACCTCAAGACCACTTGAAGGCACTGAGTCAATATAATCCAAAATACTGAAGCTAGTGCTTAGCATTCTTATGTGGCTAACATGCATAGTAGAGCAAGGATCTGGCAGCTGTCTAGCATATATACAGTATTTAGTTTTAACTTGCCGGGTGGGTTCTGTTGGACAGAGGTAAATCCTTCATCCAGTTATGCAGAGCTAGGAGATGATCTGTAAAATGTGTCTGCTTTAAATAAGACCCAGTGGTACTTTGCTCTTGGAACAGTGGTCAATGTTTTGCTTACACAGTGTCAGCCAGTAATGCATGAGCAAAGAAATCACATGTGAAATTAGTGCCTTTGCATAAATGCCCTAAATACAAATTACATGGGCAACTGCAGATGCACTTTAGTCTGAGTCAGGTCTAATTTACTACATAAAAGCTTTATTGTTACAGTTTTCTAAATCCCTGCACCTTGCTATGCAATATATACTTATGCTGTGTTTGCTCACATCTTTTTGCAAGTGCTGTTTTTATAAGTTTTTTTTAAAGGGGGCCTTTGATATTATCATATGCTGCCTATATGCCTGAAGCTACAGTATTGGCTGCTGGTCTCTTTTCTACCACTGTCAAGTGGCATAAACCACAGTTAACAGATTGCAGGCTACTACTGTGATAGCTATCAGATTTCCTCAGCTCTGGAATTGTCTTTGGGTGTGTCCCAGAATTCTGCACACTGATCGCTTGTTCCTGATTTATCAACCTGCCCTCTGTCTGCAATGACCTTGGGGTAAAGCACTGTATCCTTGGCAAAAATTCCATTTTCCAGCTGAGTTAAAAAAAAATCTAGTTGCTGGAGTAAATATTTTACAGCAGGAATATCCAGAAGCTGTGTGGCACACTTTCTTTTGAAGGCTATCACATTCCTACCTCTTGGGGGGTCTTGAATTAGCTTAGATGCCTTTACATTTTTCTTATTTTGTCCCCCCCACACCCATTTTGTCCCTAAGTTCCCCAACAATCAGTCTTACCATGGCTGTGCTCTTCTTCTAGCTGGAAGCTTGGTCAAGTGACTGCCTTTAAAGGCAATGCCAATGCCATTCCTTGGTTGACAGTAGGGGGTGAATGAATAATGGAAGGCCTTTGCTCTTTCTCTGTAGGAATCAAGGGCATCCCCTCACTGATGGGTTCACCCCTTCCCCGATGGCCACAGAGTTAGATTAGGGGACTAGAATGTAAACCTCTGTCTCCCAGTTTGCATGATGATGAGCTGCTGTCACACAGCTGGGAATGTCCAGCTATCTGTACTGTTGTTATCAACCAGAGTCCTCTCTGTGCCATAAGAGATGAGTGTTGTTCTCTACTGTAGATTATGATTTTAAAGCAGAAATTGATATAAGCAATATACAGTTACTTTATATTAGGGATGATCAGAATAGTCTTAGAATCGGATATAATCGGATTTAGTTGGGGAGGGGGTAGGCTCAGAGGAGATGTAAGAAAGTACTTTTTCACAGAAAGTGTGGTGGATACCAGAGGCAGCCTCCCAGAGGAGGTGGTAGGGACAAAAACTGTAAAGGAATTCAAGAACACATGAGATAGGCATAAGGGAACCTTGTGGCAGGGGAAGAGGGGGTAAAGCCAGAAATCAAGTAGGGTATTACAGTAAGTAGGGAAAATGGGCCGACTGGGTGGGCCAAGCAGTCCTTATCTGCCATCAAATTCTGTTTCTGGATTTAGGATTCAAGTGCAACAGTCCAAAAGTTGAAAAATGAGTGGAATTGTAACCTGATTCCAATTCTGCATCGGACATTTAGTTGATCCTCCCTCCAACCGGTAAAACATGACAGTGTAAAGACCCCACCCTCATATTGGGCTACATGTCAATTCACACCAGTCAAAACGGTCCGTGACATGTTGCTCTGAACTATGAGCTCTGCCATAAACTGCGCCCCCGTACAAACTGGCCTGTGACAATTTGCCCCCTACATAAATATAATAAAATAAATACCATGTGGGGCAAAATGGGAAAACATTGTGCAGGGAGGGGATTGACACCAGAGCTCATAGCCCAGACCGAGTTGCCATGGAGTGGAATGATCAGCACAAATTGATGTTCCCCTCATACTGACCACCCATCCCTTACCTTAAAAGGCCTTCCTGCTGCCTGATGCACCAGACTAGTTAATAGGGCATAGGCCTGCAGACTAAGTTAAGTTAAGTTTATTGGCAGGAAGACTCCATTGAGCATGCTCATTTTCAAGGAGGTCCTGTAAGGACAACGTTAAACAACACTGTACAATAAAAGTGATGACATAGCATACAGGTACAATAATTGGTAGGAAAAAAGTGCATACATGGTCAGTAAAAGCAATAAAACAGATCAGAATACAGTTTCTGGGTAAGCAGTGGTGACATACCATAAAGTAACAATAATTGGTAGGAAATACATACAGGGTGAAAAAAAGAAAAATAGTGAATTATACAGGAACCAATTCATATTAAGAGGGAGAACAAAAAGTAGTATCAGTAAGAACTTAAACAATTGCTGTCAGCTAAGGGTGGAGATGGACCAGGGAGGACAGGGGCCAGGGTGGATAGGGAGACTAGGGAGAAGGATACAAGAAGTCAGAGGGTACTCACTTGACAGCAGTGGCAAGAGACTGACATGATATGCTAGGACCTATGGCAGTGACAGACTACTGGGAAGAATCTGTAGGTCAGGGCTCTGAAGAAATTTAATGAGACAATACTGGTGAGCCTGAGTAAGGTCTGGATGAGATTCCACGCTGATGGGATGGCATAGCTAATGGCACCCTTACCGAGGGAGGTAGGCATCCAGGGTATGTCGAGGAGGACGTAAGCAGATTTCATAAGAGAGTGGGAGCAATGGGAAATATTAACTAGTAAGGAGATACAGGTCAGTGATTTGTTTAGTACACTTTTGAGGGTCCAAGTACCTAAATGGAGTAGCCGTCAGGTGGCGAGGGGTTGCCAGCCAACTTCTTTATATAAGTCACAGTCATGCATCCTGAATGGTGCTTTAGTAATGAAGCACAGAGCTTGATGCAACAGTATATTGAGCTTTCGAAGGTTGGAAGCAGCGGCACAGTTGTAGATGATGCCACCATAGTCTAGGAGTGGCAGGAATGTGGCCTGTACTAGTCTACATATAATGTCAGGGGGAAAGAGCACTCTGTTCCTGAAGAAAAAGCTGAGTTTTGCTTTCAACTTACTAGAAAGGTAGTCAATGTGTGCACTGAAAGAAAGTTTGCTGTCTATCCAAATGCCCAGATATCTGAATTGATCAACCACATCTAGTGATTCACCTAGGATAGTCATGATGAGTACAGGTGATGCACTGTGCCGAGGGGAGGGCCTATTGCTACTAGGTGTGAAATAAAGGACCTCAGTTTTTTGTGTGTTGAGTAGTAGCTTGGAGCTGATTAGGTTGCGCTTTAGCTGTGTGAAATCAGCTTGGAGTACATCACATACTTCGGATAAGGTTGTCTTAGAAGTATATATAACGGTATCGTCCGCGAAGAGATGTATTTTGGAGTTGCAGATATTAGAATCTAGTGAGTTTATGTAAATAGAAAATAGTATAGGGCCTAAAATGGAGCCTTGCGGGACACCTCATTTTATGGGGAGGGAGTCGGAAACCTGACCACTCGCTTTGGTTTTCTGAACTCTACCTGTAAGGTAGCTCGAGAACCACTGAAGTGTGGTGTCAGCTGTGCCTAGTTTACTGAGACCACTGAGGATGAGGTTATGGTCAACGGTTATCAAATGCCTTGCTGAGATCAAGGAATATGGCACCTGTGACTTGTCTGGAATTATGTGTGGTCAGCCAGTCATTAGGGGCAGGGCAGGGCATGCAACAAAATTTGGGTAAATCAACAATTTGAATGCAAATTAAATGTTTAAGTCCAGAAAGGGCTTTTATTCAAAATTAGAACATGCAATACAGTACAAAAACTGGTATAACAAGCAACTAGGCACCCCTAATACTTTGAGGTCCACTACCCCTTCGTCAGGGAGAAGTTAATGGCTATGCATCAAGGGATGCCCTTTTATACACCAGACTTAATGTTAAAATTAATCAATATGCTACTTAACATTGATTTAAAAAAAAAACTTGTACAAAACGTATATCTGGTATTTAGTAGGAATCACTCCACCATGAGCACAAAAGGGGACCAACAAGCATAATTATTTAACTAATCTCTGCTTTCATGACATCTGGGATCAATTTAAAAATTACTGATCAACCAGACATGCAATTTTAAAGAATTGTTATGCAATTAATTGCAGCACACTTTTTAAAATAATCGTAGTTTTTTAGATTTTCAGTTCAAAATGCTCAATGCTGTGGAAATGTATCCCTTTAGAACTCAAATGTCATTGCCATGTCACCATATTACAACAGAAAACACTTAAGAAACATGCAGTGTAGGGCTTCAATTTCTGTTGCCATTTGATGCTGTTTTTGAGTAAGGCACCTGGTAGTTACCAGGGTTTTGTTCCGACTGGCCACTTCTCCTTTCCCAAATAACACAGGGCAGAATTGCTGGACCAGGGAATGTAAGTGCTAGTTCCGTCTCCTAGCTGCAGTGCTATATGCCAGCCAAACTCAGCTAGGACTCAGAACAGGTATTGTGGACTGCAGCAGCAGCTGTACAGATGAGCACTAACTGACCTAAACAAGTGGGCAGTGCAAAAGGGGGACAGTACAGCCACAGGGCAGCAGAGTTCCTCAGATAATGGTTAGTGGTGAGCATGTGTGTGGTCAGGCATTGCAGGCACAGTCAGCCACCTGCAGGTGCCAGTTCAGGAGGGGGACCCCACTGGAGTTTTCTTTGAATTTTCACCTGGAAATAAGGTAATGGGATGAAGCCTGGACCGCCTGAAGTGGACTTGAAGACAGCTTAACACTAACTGTCACCAATTACCCATCACCCCTTAGTGAGTCTCCTGTGCAGCAATCACAGCCAGGTAAGGAAGGGGAGAAAAATTTTGGCCTTGCTAAAAGATAAGTCAGGTTACTGACAAGCCATATAAAAGATGACACCCCCCTCCCAGTCAGAAGACAATTACCAAGCTTTAGTTGTTTTTTTTTAAAGTATAATTTTAGGAATCACCAGTTGATGTGAGTTCTGGTGAAGCATGGATAAAAAAAGCAAATTGTTTAACCATTAAAGGCACACCAAACTGGAGCTTGTGTTTAGCTATGACTTGAGAGCACAAGGAGGATTACTAACTTGCCAAGGGTCAAACAGTATGTAAGTGGGGCTGGAAGGATTCAAACTCAGGTCTCCAGGTTTGTGTTTGCAGTGCCCTTAAGCACTATGCCATACTGAGGGTGGTACAGTAGATCCATGTCTCCCTTGGCAAGGAGATTGTATTTGGCCCAAAAATGACATTTTCTGTGATAAAACAAACAAACAAAAAAAAGCACAGCTTAAAATGAACTTTAGTATAGAGTAGCTTATTAAAAGGATGGGGATGTCAACAAATTCCCCCTTTTCTCTTGATACGCAATGCTATATTTACATAAAAAAAAAAAAACTTTAACAATTCTAGTTTGTTCTCTTGTAAATCTAGACCACAAAGGGTGTCAGCAAACAGAGCTGTGTCCCATTCATGTGCTGCTGGCTTGGCCTGCTGCCAGATATGATGACGAGGATGTCAGGCTGAGGTTTTAGCCAAGTTTTTTCTTTGAAAAACATTTTGTTTGAAAAGACGAATACTTTTTCTACTTGCCGAATGTCAAACAATAAAGGTATTCTGAGCTATCTAGACTGCATTTAAATCACAAGTTTATTGCACTCTACAGACTTAATCTTGCTGCATCATAAATCCTTCTTTTACATATTAAACTTCCTGCTATCACACACATTAACCCAACTACATCATCTTGTAATTAGTTTAATTTCTTGCACATAAACCAACCAATTTCAATTCTCTCTAAATAAGCTCATTTGTTTTTGAACACGAGGCTATGTATAAATCAATTACAGTGGTTTTAAAAGCAGATTTCAGCCTGTTCAGCTTCTCAAAATATGTGAAGGCTAAATAAAAAAAAATACTTATTCCTCTGCACTGCTTATCTCAGTATAGCCAAGATATGACCTTGAGGTCTTTCAGTTTCGCATAAAACCTTCATTGTCCAGTTTAACAAGAAAAAAAACACTTTTAAACACTCTACATTAACCCAGCACCATGCAAGAATAATATTTACACCTTGTACTCTGATTTGTAAAACATTTAGATAATAGGCAAGTAAGATTCATTCTTTTACAGCTTGTAGTGTGTGTATGTCTTACTCTGAGGTATCAGCTCAGATTTAGAAATGATTTTAGAGTTTGAGAAAGAGAAAGAGAGTTTGACTTTAGAGTTTTGGAAGGACAGAGTTTGACCAGCCAGTCAATTTAGACAAAAGACAAATAAGCAGAAAAGTACAGTTTAGTGAGAGATCATGTTTAATGCATTTTCTCAATGAAAGTATGCTGTAACCCTGTATTAGAACCATACTCTTCAAAAGAGGAAAACCAATTTCATTTTCACCCACGTTACTATTGCAACAGGGCATTGCTTCTAAGACGTCTAGTGTGAACATTTTTGGAGGTCCCTCCTTTTCCTGCACTAACTGGGAAAGCTCAAGGCTATCCACCCTGTTCTCTCCAACCACACAGTTCAGCAGTATATAGGATATGGCTTTGCCACAGCCCGAAGCCGACTAGAGAAACAGGAGGGCATAGGTTTCCCTTATACCTCGATCCTGTTTTTTCTAAATCTTCCTTGCAAGGCGCGGGGAAGCTGTGGAGGTCAGCCATATTGTTTTGGATGACTGGGCACAAGTCTACCCTGTGTGATCCCAGGTCCACCATTATTTATACAACAATCAATCTTAACTTTAGTAAGCAAACCACCTGGTCAATGCCACAGACACCATTGTTATGTTATGATCTTACAGATTCTAAACCAACATGGCTGCTTGGCAACACATAACTCGGCAAACAAAACTGCAAATAAAGGTTTTTATTCCCTATACACCAATAACAGGGACAGTAAGCATTAACAATACATTGCTGGGAGACCCGTTTAGAGCCTCCACCAGTGCAGTTTGGCATTTTGGAATGCTCCAAGCTTTGGTAAACAACAAGCTCTTATAGTTAGATAACATCAGGCTCATGTATGTACTTAGTATGTTATACAAAACTCTGTGATTGGTCCAAATGATAGGCAGCTCAGTGATATCAAGCTTGCCCTTTTGCTGGAACACATTTGTTGTTGCAGTTTATACATGTATTACAACTTGTTGCATTAGAACAATGGTATAGTTACAAACATTGCTGATTCACCATTATAAAGTACTGATTCAGACAGTGTGCACTCTGACAGTAGAGAGCACTCCAGGATTTCAAATATATCACAGGCATTATATAGCATAACTTTTGGTAAAAATATACTAATAATTATGGTTATATTCTTATAACAGCAGGTGGTGCTGTAGACCACAAATGTATAAGGCATAAAACATGGTTATTTACTTTCTCTTTGGTTCAGCTAGACAGGAATCAGTGCTGGCTAATGGTTGTCTTTTATAGCAAATGCAGTTCATAATGGTTCCTTAGTGAATCATATCTAAGCAATAAAGCAAAACAAAGGTACACATAATACAGTACATCCTGACTATACATACAACAGTTGCTAGCTAATGACAACACAATAATCCACATAAGGGACTGCAGGTCTACGTTTATACCATATGCTGCTCTCAATATAGGATTATGGGGTGGCTTGGGCCAACACTACCTTCAAGTGTCCTGGTGCATGGTTAGATAGCAGGTTAAACTTCTCTGCCCAGGGCCATCCACACCAAATTATGCCCCAAGCTGGGTGCCCTGTACCACAACAAGGACTGCCTTTCTCCTTGGATCCACTGGGAGATGGTCATCAGAAAGGTTCTTCTGGTTTTTGACTATGCGGATGTGGTCTATGGCACTGCCCCCTCCTTTTACCTCACCAGACTGGACACCCTCTGCACAAATTTCTGCCACTTTGATACCAACTCACCCTCTTGTACCCACCACTGTTCCCTTTATTCCTCTCTAACCAGCCTCCATCAACTTTCATGTTACCAGTACTACTGCACTTTCATCTCCAAATACCAGTTTGGGTCCCTTCCTTTATACCTATTCTTATTCCTCTCTCCCATCTACTCTTCCTCCTACTCCCACCACTCCAGAGACTCTAGCTTCTTCTCCCTTCCCCACCCACACTCCTCAGCTGGGCAGTCTGCATTTTCCTATCACCTCTCCTTCACCCCTGGAATCTGCCACCCTCCTCTCACCATTTCTCCCCTTCACTTCCCTCTGTTAGACACCAGCTAAAACTTCTTCCTGCACCTCCATGCTTCTACCAACCCTCTACCCAGCCCCTTACCTAACCCCCCTGCTATTGATCCCCTCACCCTCCTTACCGCCACTTCATGATTTGGCTCTTTCATATGTAAAATAGCTTGCTGTGTGACTCATCTTCACAGTATTAGTACCACCACCCTCCTTACAGGCACTATGCACATTATTTTGCTCTTGTCTACATTGTGTACTTACCTGTATGCTAATTTATGTTCTCATCAATTTGTTAGATTTTGGTCACTTGATTGTTCTGTACTCTGTGTTTGCACTTTTTGCTTGCTATCATTGTAACTGCACATTATGACTTGCAGTAATTTAGTAATGTTGTTCTCCCCATCTCCTCTCCCCAGTTCGCAACTGGAAACGAGCCTTGGCTCAGTGTACCTTTCTCAGTCACAAATTTTCAAATAAATAAATAATCTTACAAGTCACTCTAAAGACCTGAAGTTGAACCATGTGATTGTGGTGGTGAGCAAGTGTTATTTCTTGAAGGTGGTAAACAAGATCTTGCCACTGGCTTAAGAGGAAGAAGAGGGGGAAAAAGTGCTGGAACACCGGAGGAGGGACTGCCTGATGGTATGCTGTGAAAAAGATTCTAAATCTGATTCTGCAGTCTGTTCCCCGGTAGCATGCACTTAATTATTTCTCGTTTATCTCAAAAGAAGTGCCATTATCATTCAGCAGTTGCTTTGATTTGTATTGTGGGTCCAAGACTGTTGCTTAGCATTTTATGTAATTTTTCATCTTCATCAACTTTTCCGATCATGTTTGGTCAGGTCTTTTTGTATTCTTGTGGGCAACCTGTTTGTGTCAACAGTGGCAGTATGCAGGATGGAACTGTCTGAGTTTTCTAAATTGTTCCTAATCAGATTCAAGCAGAATTTTAACATTTTTATTAAGGGTATCACTTGGCTCAGAGCTGCTATTTTCTTTTTAAATTCAAAGTTTATTGATTTTACTCAACCAAGCATAGACATGTCAGTCGTCCACATATACAGTACAGTCAAAATGGTATAATCAATCTAGTCTATACATAGGCCAACTAACTAAATGCTCTCCCACTACACCTCCTTCCCCCCTCCCCTTCCAACCCTCTGGAGTGTGCCTAGTTTATTATATTTATGAGAAGAAGGGACATCCCTTGACAAACAGCACTGGCAACGTTAACCAGTCAACATACACTTATTGTAGATAAACCGTATAAAGTTTCCCCCATTTCTTATCAAAACCTGCCATGTTATTCCGGAAACCAGCTATTAACCGTTCTGTCCTAAAAAAGTTGGACATGTCCCATAACCACTCCTTATAAGATATTACCAGTTGGTCCCTTCAATGTTTCAGAATTAGCTTTTTGACAATGATGGCTATTAGGGCCATATGATATTTGCGCTCTTTAACCCTAATATCCTCATAGCATCCCAGGAGGCAAACTTCTACCGTAAACAAGTCCTCTAGACCTAAACAGGGATCTAGTTTGGCCCTAATTTCCTGCCAGAGTGGAGCTATCTTCTCACAGTGCCAAAATATGTGTACCATATTCCCTTCCTCTTTGGCACACCTTATACAAGTAGTATCTAAGTTCCTCCCTAATCTGGCCAGTCTCAAGGGGGTATAGTACATATTATTTAATACATGGTATTGTGTCAGTCTGAGTCTATCTTGGGCGAGATAGATATAGAGGTCTTTCCAGATCTTAGTCCAGTCCAAATTCACCCCAGGGAGCAAGGACTCCCAAATCGATGAACCTGTCAATGGATCAGTATGAATAAAGGTCAAAAGTAAAGCATATACCGCAGCAACAGCATGTGGTTTTCTAGAACATTCGCTAACTTGAGTTAGGATAGGTCTGACTAAGGAAGGCCAGCCATTAACCCCAAACAAGGTACTTATAGTATGTCTCAGCTGATATACTTTAAAGATCCTCGAACTCGGGATATCTTACTTACTAAGGATATTGGGTGAAGGGAGGAGATTATCCTGGGTGAATAAATCCTCAATGAATGCGTACCTTAACTGTGGGAGCCATTGGGGTAAAAGGTTCATCCCTCCAACTTTAATGTTGGGATTTAAAATGACCGGCTGCCCTGTATCACCTTTAAGGAGTATCTAAGGTATGAGCAGCATTGAGAAAAACTTTTAGGGAAGTGCCTATCACCGATTCCCGTAAAACCTTTGGCAGTAGGCGTTTTGTTAGATAGTAAACCGAAAGGGGATTAACATTACTAGCTCTTAGGAGATCTCTCTCAATCTGAAGCCAAGTCAGTATATATCCTGTATCACCCTGAGGTATACACCTGCCCAATTTAGCTAACTGACTCGCCCAGTAATATAAAAGAAAATTCGGGAGGCGAAGACCCCCCAGTGGCCTGGGAGCACTAAGCTTACAGAAAGCTCGACGGGGATGTTTACCCAGCCAAATAAAATTAGAAATCATGGCGTGCACACCCTTAAAAAAGGAAATTGGAAGCCATAAGTTCAATAGGTTCAAAGGATAAAACAGGCATGGGAGAATATTCATCTTAATTATGCTTATCCGGGCCCATAAGGAAAGAGATAAACTCTGCCATCTCCTAAGGTCCTGCTGGATTACTCTAACCAGATCCTCAAGGTTGAGCTTTTGTACCAAAGTAAGGTCCCTGGCTAGACAGATGCCTAAATACTTGAGGGTCTGTGGGGACCATTTGATACCTAAATAAGTGACATCAGATTTTAAGGCCAAATTATTCAGAGGGAAAATCTCAGTTTTAGAGATATTTAGTTTGTAATTAGAAAGCCGACCAAATTGCTTAACCACCCTTAAAACCTGCTCTAATGAGGCAGCTGGATGAGTTAAATGCAGAAGAATATCGTCTGTGTATACAGAGATCTTGAGGACCTAAGTGTAGGCTGGGATACCCGTAATTAGAGGAGACTGTTTAATGTGTCGAAGTAAAGGCTCCAGGTACAAGTTAAATAGGATGGGTGAAAGAGGACACCCTTGCCTGGTGCCTGTATGTAGTGAAAATTTCCCGGAAAACACCCCGTTACAGTAAATCTTGGCTGAAGGGGAAGCGTAAAGAGACAGTATCATTCCAATGAATTGGGGGGGGGAGCCCATTTTCCACAGAGTTAGCCATAGAAATTCCCAGCTAACTCTATCGAATGCTTTTTCAGCATCTAACGATACAGGCGCCATTGGGAGCTGAGATGGTTGGGCTATCTGGAGAATATGAGAAAGTGTCCGGGGATGGTCTGCTGGGGAGCATCCTGCCACGAACCCCACCTGCTCTGGACTTAGTAAACTGGTCCAAGATGTCTTTATCCGGAACAAAAGCAATTTTGCTAAGATTTTAATGTCACAATTTAAAAGGGAAATTGGCCTGTAACTAGCTGGATCCAGGTGGGGTTTGTCAGGCTTGAATAAGAGAATGATCGTGGCATCCATAAGCGACGGATCTAACTTATCTGCTGCAAACATATAACTGTATAATTCAAGCAAGAGGGGGGCTAGTTCTTTCGAGAAGGTTTTATAAAAATCTGAAGGAAAGTCGTCCGGTCCAGGTGCTTTATCAGGGCTGAGACTGTTAATTGCCGTCTCTATTTCAGCAATGGAAATTGGTGAGGTTAAAGAGGCTTGACATGAATCCTCCAACACTGGGAGATTTAAGGAGTCAAGATAGTCACTAAGATCCTGGAGGTTGAAGTCAGTAAGACACTTCCCAAACAATGATTGGTAAAAGTTCTCGAAGACCTTAACTATGTCCCCCGGCTCTGTGTTGATAGAGCCATCAGCAGCCCTTATAGACGGGATTAAATGGGAACTTTCCAATTGTCGTAAACGTAAGGCCAGCAACCGCCCTGCCTTTTTCCCTTGGTCTATATATTTGGCTTTAGTTTTTATGAGGGCGTATTCTGCTTTTTCCCTTAACAACTCTGCGTAGTCATTACGCAGGCCCAAACAACTCCCCCATAGCGCTCCTGGAAGTCTCCGGAGACAAAGACATTTCCCTGTCTTTAATCTGGGATAATAAGGCTAGAGCCTTAGAGTCTCATAACTTCCTCCTCCTGGAAGCAATCTTAATAAATTCACCCTGCAGGTAGCACTTCAATGAGCACCAAAGGAGGTCATATCTCTGAACTGAGTCACTATTGTGCTCCATAAATTCAGCTATGAGCCCCTTGATACGAGAGATCAAAGGTTCATCTCGAAGCAGCTGGGTATTCAGTCTCCAAATTGTTTCTCTCTGAGTATAGGAGTTTACTGATAGGGTCGCCCAGGTCACCGCATGGTCTGATAACACTACAGGTTCTATACCCACCTGGTATAGGCCCGGGATGAAGGAACTACTAATTAGGAAATAATCTAGTCTGGACCTGGTCTAGTGAATATTTGAATACAATGAATATGACTGCTGCATGGGATTCAGGAGGCGTCATGGGTCAGCCAACCCCAACATAACCATAAAGTCCTGCAGGGCGTTCTGAGAAGGCGACGGTGGCTTCAGTGGCCTATAGGTCCTGTCCAGGTCTTGAGTTGGAGGAATGTTCCAATCCCCCCCTAAAATCACAGGGGCGGGTAGGAGCATTGCCAGCTTGTTAGCCAGATCCATCAAGAAACTTGGATCCCCTCCCACCGGACCATAAACTGAACCAAAAATCACCGTTATGTTATTTAAAATACCTTTGGTTGATACATATCTCCCCCCAGAATCTGTGAATGTTGCATCCACAACCAGCGCAACATTCCTTCTGACTAAGATAGCCACCCCTCGACTAGAGGATGAACATCCTGCTGCAAAAACCTGAGACATTCCCTGTCTACGTAAGGATAATGATTCAGAATTAGTCAAGTGAGTTTCCTGAAGTAGGATAATATCAGCATTTAAAAGAACACAGTGCTTAAGTATTCGTACCTGTTTCAAAACATCCCTTACTCCTCTAACATTCCAGGTAATAATTTTTATGGGAAATCTAGCCATAGTTAATGCCGGAAGTTTGTAATGTTCTTAAAGAGCTAAGCATAACCCCATAGACCCTACGGCACACTCCAGCCCTCCCCCCCAAAACTTCCCCAAACAATATATAAAGTGTGAGACCTTGTCCTGATACCAAATGGAAATCACTGCCTGCCATAATGAATCTTGTATGGGTGGCCGAGCCCAGATGGCCTTGGCTGTAATTTGTAAAATAAAACATACATAGTGTAAACGGACGCCATCCCCCTAACCTAGTATCAATGCCGCATGCCCTCCCTGACCGCACGATCAGAGCTCTCCGCACCCTCCCCAACTAGGAGAGGAACTATAAGGGTGGAAGGTCCACCTGAACATGAGGCCCGTATTATCAATACAAGCCTCGAGAAAACAAAACTGCGTTCCTTACAGTGCTACTTGCACATAACCCCCTTCAATGTGCAGCCTTTTGGCCACTCCTAACTGGGTAAAAATCTACAGGTCAGTGATTATCCTGGAACCTGCAAAAGCTGATAGTTGTAGCAGACTCCAGCTGGACTAGTAACCAGGGAACCGCATCGTAACTGGCGGGTACTATTCGCTGGTATGAGCACCCCAAAAACCCCTTTAACTTGTCCCACTAGCACTAATGCAGCAGAATAATGTAGAAACCTCCTAATTCAGTGAAGGAAAAACTATAAAAAAAAAAAACAGACCTGAGCCAACGCATCCTCTACCAAAGGGTTAGCTGGGGGAAGTTAAGAAGGGTACACCCCGTGGGCTCAGAATATTGTCCCTGGGAAGCAATTCCTGATAACAAAGGTTCCCATATGCCCTCTAGTTACCAGGAGCATTACCAGACATCATTCAGCTTTACCCCCCCCAAGCAACCAGGCCCTGGAATACCACTAAGATCCCCCATCACCACCTCCAACAAGACAGAAGAAACAGGTAAACAACACCAAAAGTTAAGTTGAGTAACAGTCAAACTATTAAAGTCATTATAAGAGTTCAGCCATCCTTGAACAAACTAGGTAGTTTTGCTGAAAGATCCGAGGAGGCTTGTTCCGGCGTATCATACGAAAACCAGGATCCTTGCACAGAAACTCGAAGCTTGGCTGGGTATTGCTTATGGAAGGGGATACCCATTGCAATAAGCTTTTTAACTGTGGCATGATAGGCAGCCCATTTCAAACGAGTCTCCCGAGGCAGATCTTGGGTAATTGTTAAGGTAGTGTTCTCCCATTTGATACTTTGCAACTCCCTTGCTCTATCAATCACATGTTGCTTTTCTATAAAGCTCAGAAACCTCACAATGACTGGCCTTGGCAAGGCGTTTGGTGGAGGTTGTGGTCTGAGGGAGCGACGTGCTCTTTCGATCTGGTAGCTGGCGTTTATTGGGGAAGGGCCCACCACTTTCTGCAGAAACCTCCGCAAAAAAGCCCCAATATTCGGCCCCTCCTCTGATTCAGACAAGCCAATGTTCTTCCGTCTGCTCCTGCCTTCTAGGTCTTCACACTTCAACTGCAGTCTGAGTATTTGTTGGTGCAGTTGTGTCAAATCAGGCTCAGTATTCTCTCTCCACCGCTCCACAGATGCCATTCGGGCCTCAGTATCCCCCATTCTTCTAGCAAGGCCAGTAAAATTGCTGCGGAGGGACTTCAACTCTGAGGAAATATCTGAGAGAGTCTCTCGAAATGTAAGCATTTTTTATAAAAAGCGATCCTCGGCTAACGAAGAAGTAGATGGGGATGAGGGCATCACTTTCCCTGTATTATCCCCATGAGCACGCTGTTTTTTCGGAAGTTTCTCCGGAGAGGCCGGTGGAGTATGCCTGGGTAAGGCCTGCTTCATATCCGACTCCAGCCTCGCAACACCAGCAGTCACGGGACTAATTGCCTCAATATCGTGACGCTACCCCTCCAGAAAAGGCAAAAATCACTGCAATCACTATCACAGGAGGTTATTTTCGTCAAAATTTAACAGACAGAGAGGCGAGGTGTTGGAGCTCCACTTCAATGCTGCTGCCAGGAGCTCTGCATCACGTGATCTCCTGGCTCAGAGCTGCTATGTTTGCACTCACTTCTCTGGTGATTTCCTCAAATGGCTGGAGGAGTAAAATTACAAAATCCAGCATGACACAGTGCGGTAGAGTGATATATATATGGCTGCATCACCAATTTTATTTTCCAAGGTGTACTGTTTGACAATTTTCTTTTGTTCCAGTGGCCTTTCAAATTAAAGATAGGTTGAATTCTACCTGGTAAAAATGTCTTAGATCAGTCTGTGCAAAGATAATTTGTGCTCATAGAAATACAAAATTTCTTGGCAGAATAGGACTGCTTAGCCCATTCAGTCTACCCAGATGGTCCCTGCCTAGTCTATATTCACAGACCCTAACTGGTCTCTGATGACCCTCCCTCCTCCGTGCCTGTTTATTTTATTTATCTTTATTTAAACGTTTGTTAACTAGGTAAGTGTTATGAGCCAAGGCCCTTTTCAAACATGAACCGGGACCATAAAATGTAGGTATGATATTGCAAGAAATACATAGATTACATACAATACAAGTATTCAAGTAAACTAACGATTACATATAACAATATCAGCATAAAAGTTCTTAAGAGAGGTTATAAAACTTTCATGATTATGTGAATGTTGTACATATGAAGGTAGCTTATTCCAATGAAAGGGAGCAGAAACAGAATAAGCTTGCTTTCCAGCACAAGTTTTCACCCTTAGACCATAAGTGAAATAGAAGTACTAGAATGAAGATTCCCATCTGTATTTCATTGATGTAACAAAGAATAAAGTGGGGAAATAGAGCTTAAATCCAGTACATTATGGGCGGGATATTCAGAAAGGTTGCGCATGGCGCAAATGCGCAACCCACTGATGCACCCCGGTGCGATATTCAAAGGGGGAATGTGCCTGGCACAAATCCTGATGCGCCGGAGCGCATCAGTAATGTATGCGGCACAGGTGGGAGGGGCGTGCCCATGCATACTCCGCACATCCCAATATTCAGCCCAGGATGTGCTGAGCCCATGAATGCGCAACCCCTACCTGCACTGCACACAGGTGAGCCAAAAAAAAAAGAAGCAACAGCTGGCCACTCACAGGTGAGCTGCCATAATGCAGGGCACAACACGGCAGCTGCCACCTGTGGGTGGCCACCCGAGCTCCAGCGGCACCATCGTGGTGGCGCCCCCCCATGCCCGATCATGGGCATATGTAGTAAATACAGTATAGTCCTATATGTGAATATCTGGACTGTGTAGAACGGTATGGGCTGCACGCCCATTAGCTCATGCTCTGGACCAATGGGCCTACAGCCCTACCTTACGGTGTCAGCCAGTGGGCGGCAGGCGGTGGGAGTTGCTGCCGCCCGACGCTGACCGGGGGCAGCGGGTGGGGCCCAGTGGGCGGTGGGAAGGGGTACCACCGACCACCAGGGTTGGATTGGAGTGTCATTATCATTTACTGATGCCCGCAATCAGGCTGCGAGCAGTCCACTGGACCACCAGGGATATAGGACTTTTATTTTCTACAAATGCCCACGATCGAGCTGCGAGTGGTCCACTGGACCACCAGGGATATAGGACTAATATATTTAAAACATATGCCCGCGATCGGGCTGCAAGCAGTCCACTGGACCACCAGGGATATAGGGCTAATATATTTAATACATATGCCCGTGTTTGGGCTGCAGGCAGTCCACTGGACCACCAGGGATATAGGCCTAATGATTAGTCTACATATGCCCGCGACCGGGCTGCAAGCGGTCCACTGGACCACCAGGGATACAGAACTAATATATTTAATAAATATGCCCACGATAGGGCTGCAGGCGGTTCATTGGACCACCAGGAATATAGGACTAATGTTTAGTCTGCATATAATAATAATAATAATAATTTTATTTATATAGCGCCTTTCAGTGTGTCAAGACGCTCAACATTTTAAAAGCATAAATTCAAATTCCAGATACAAATCTTCAAAACATGTACAAAAATACACTATAATAGCATAATAAATTATAATAAAATTCCAATCATACTAAAATTAACTTAGTTATCCAAGGAGGACATTTTCCATAAATGTGATTTCAAATCTTTCTTGAATATCTCCACGGAGGTGCACTCCCGTAACCAGCGTGGTACAGAATTTCAAAGAGTGGGTGCAGCGTGAGAAAATGCTCTGCTACCTGAAGATTTTAAACTCACTCTTGGAATCTCCAACAACCCCATGTGGGCCAAGGGAGCGATATGACCGCAAACGGGCTGCGAGCGGTCCACTGGACCACAAGGGATATGGGACTAATATTTATTCTGCATATGCCTGCGATCGGGCTACAGGCGGTCCACTGGACCACCAGGGATATTGGACATGTTCTTACTTTTACACATGCCCGCGATTGGGCATTGGGGCACTTCGCCGGATGTGCAGGGGGCGTCGGTCCCCAAACGGCTGCAGCCTGGCAGGGCGCCAGGCACAAGTCACCAGGGATCGGCACACCTGCATGCAAATGGGGCCATAATGACATGCAAATGGCCCCATTTGCATATGCACTTTTGAATATTGTGGTTGTTGCGCCTAGCGCAACGGAACCTGTGCTAGCATATCCCCCTGCTCCACTCTGGCCACTTGCACTGGCACAGTGCCACTGCACCATGTGCACTGCGGGTGGCCAAGTTGCGATATTCAACGATGCTGTGCCATGGCGCAGCTCCATTGAATATCACCCTGTCAATGCCCCTGCATAGCCAAGTTGTGCTGCGCCCAGGCTTGCGCCACAGCCTGGCACAGTCTGAATATCCCACCCTATGAGTCAAACAGTTGAGACTATAAGCATAACTCTGAGATGGAGGCAACCACCCAGTTAGTTGATATAGTATACAATGATGCATGCGAAAAGGTTTTTTAATGCAAGTCTACACCGTGTCACAGGCTGTGAATAGAGATGGACTGATAAGGCAGTGAGGCGATAGTAGTTCAAAATAAAATCAATGTTTATCCTTCACAGCAGAACAATAATAGGTAAAAGAAGTGAACCTAGGCAACAAAATAAAAGGAGGCAAATCAAAAATCCAGACTACATACATACGCAGGCTAGGCTAGTTGTAATATGTGTTTATCCTGCTGCTCTCTATCTGCTAGCTCTGATCTCTGATCTGTCTTATATAGGGCTTTGTACCCATGTGATGGCTAGCTCCACCCATTAGTACTTCTTTTTACTTTAAATTCTTTATTTACAACATATTTTCTATCAAGCAACACATTATACACATTCTTTCATCATAATAAAGGGTCTAGGGCATCAAACCATAATAATAATTTTGAGCACCAAACAATTTCTTTGTTCTGTGACCCTAAGCACCTCCCCAAGCCATTTCCTGCATAAATCTAGCAAAGGAGAGGCCGGCCTGCTCTATAGAAACATAGAGCTGAGGAGGGGCTGCATCCACAGGTCAGGCTACACTCTGAAAAACAGCATTTTACAGGTAAACATTTGCTTTTAATTACCTGTTTTAACATAATAGCTCAGACTATGTGCCCAATTGCTTTTATAGGCTGTTTCCTGCCTATTTTGTTACTTTAGAGGAGATGTGCTCCAAACACTGTTTAAAGGAGTGGTGCTTCAAACTGCAACTTTTACACAAAAGGGAAAGAGCTTGAGAAGCCACACTGCTGAGGAAAGGTTAAAAACAAACCTCAAGCTCCAGGCAGTTGCTTCTCTTTCGTTTAGAGCCCAGGCTACTTGCTTGTGCAGAAAATAGGCTTTGTCTGGCTGTTGCTTTGTGTTTTAGAGGTACCTAAAGCCATTGTTTTACTGCTTACAGGCTTTAGGGTACCTGGGGAACAAAAGCAGCATTTCAGCAAAACAGCCAAAACAAACAGCCAAAAAGGAGCTGTGTGAACATGCGCACAGTCGTGGCTCTGCAGGGCAGAGACTGGGGAATTTTACAGTCTGCAAACAGCAGTACAGCTGAGGAGAAAAGTTAGAAAACAGCTTGTAGCTTTCCCTGGGTGGCAGGGCAGTACCTTGCTTTTCCTGGACTAGACTTCTTTTTTAAACAGTAACAACATTAACAATATGGATAATATGGATACCGGTATTTCTTTTATTTACAAGTTTAAAGCCACAGCTTATATCAATGCACCTCAGAGGCAAACCTTTCAAGAGCATTTTAAAATGGGAGTTGGGACAGTAACTCCACGCTATGCTTTGGCTTTCACATAAAAGCTGGCTAAATAAAAGTGGCAAAACCCAGGGCTGTTAACATAAAACATATAGGGACAAACGGACAAACAACAAAGTGGGTGGCCAGCCCAACAAACAAAACATATAACGCAGTACAACATATAACACAGGACACTCACAACCCAGGTATACCAGCATTAACTTCCTTAGCATACTGCATTCAAAAAATTGGGGGGGGAGAAACCCTTTCACACATATCACATGAAAAGTTATTGTAAGTAGTGTCATGTCAGATTTTGCCAAGTCATGGAACAGAAAAGAATTATAGTTCAGTATGGACAGCAGGACATTGTTAGCAACAGCAAGTCATGCTTGTTCACTAAGCAAATTTTGCAATCTAAACAAAGCGCCCAACCACTGATTAATATTCCTGCACATAAAATTTATGTGAAGCGAATAAGACAGTCCAGAAGCAAGAGTGATTCCCAGATATTTAAATTGGGAGACTTGTTCCAATGCAGTCCCTTAAGTATCATAAACTACAATAGGGTCACTCTCAGTGGTGCGCTGTCTAGTTCCAAAAAGCATACTTTTGGTTTTCTTTCAATTTAATAGCAATCACTGTTCTCACAACCATGTATCAAGGACCAAGACATCAACAGTTAAAGCTGAGCTTATGTAATCCACAGATAGGGAAACAGTATATAAAACAAGCATTTGTCAATGCCAGGTGTTGATTGATGTCATTAGCAGTGGAAGTGCAGGAGTTAGACAGATGCAGCCTAGGAATGGCAGTGAAGTATTGAACTGACGTCAACTCCACCCCCACCCTGCAAAGATGGACAGGCATTGGGGTGTGCCTTTGGGTCATTTCCCATAACGGTCATGACATTTCACCTCACCCTACCCTGCAGACTTACAAGTGTCGAGGTGTGCTTTGAAGTATTCGGGTTTTACACTCACCTCATTCCATAAGGAAATGCACTGAAATGGGTGCAGTATAGGAGAATGGGGTGAACTCTGGGGCCAAAGGGTCCAAGGCACACCTCGATGCCCTGCCACTGGCTGCAGGGTGGGGGTGGAATGGCATAAGCATTACTGTCGACAATCCCAAGTTACACCCCTGACGCCTGTCAGTCCCTACAGGGTAGGGTGTTATGGCCGAAAACCCTAACACCCTGGGCATTTCTTGGTATTTTAACTCCAAGTTTTCAACATGGGCTTTTTGTGATCCCACTGCATGAACAGTGACACTATCAGTTTGTTAGCCTAAAGGTAATTTTGCACAGCGACTGCGCCATTTGGTGCCACAGGTGTGAAAATACATTTTGAACAGGATGTGAAAAATGACAGCTGTACTGTTCATGAGGAGATGTAAAAATGGCAATGTTGAAAATCTGGAGTGAAAATATTAAAAAACTGGTGAAGTCATGGGTGTGCACAGAAACTGTGCAACACACACCCATAATGTAATTAGTTCTTGGATTTTTTTTACAGCAGATTTTCAACATAGGCATTTTGGGACCTCTGCTCATGAACAGTGTCACTGTGATTTTCTTAATCTATCCCGAACACTGATTTCCCACAGCGACCATGCTATTCTGCGCCGGAAGTGCAAAAACACATTTCGGCCAGGTCTGAAAAATGACAGCTGTACTGTTCATAAGGAGGTCTGGAAAAATGCCAATGTTGAAAATCTGGACTGAAAAGATTATGAATTCGTGAACTTACGAGGGTGCGTGGAAATTGCACAATGCACGCTCATAACACAGTCATTTTACGGACTTTTGTCACCAAATTTTCAACATAACCAGTTTAAGATCTCTGCTCATGAACAGTGTCACTGTGATTTTCTTAATCTGTCCTGAACATTGATTTCATACACTGACCACGCCACTGTGCACTACATGTGCAAAAACACATTTGGGGTAAGATGTGAAAAATGACAGTTGTACTGTTCATAAGGAGGTGTGGCAAAATGGCAATGTTGAAAATCTGGAGTGAAAATATTAAAAATGCTCGAACTTATGAGCGTGCGCAGGAACTGCGCAATGCACTCATAGGGTTTTTGGGGGCCTACCTCATGAACAGTGTCACTGTAATATTCTTAATCTGTCCTGAACATTGATTTCGCACACCAACTGCGCCACTGTGCGCTACATGTGCGAAAACACATTTCAGGTGAGATGTGAAAAATGACAGCTATACTATTCATAAGAAGGTGTGGTAAAATGGCAATGTTGAAAATCTGGAATGAAAATATTAAAATGCTCAAAGTTACTGGCGTGCGTAGGAACTCGCAATGCACACTAAATAAAACAGTCATTTTTGGAATTTTTCACCAAATGTTCAACATAGGTTTTTGGGGCCTACCTCATGAACTGTGACACTGTCATTTCGTTAATCAGTCCCAAAAGCGGTTCAGCGCAGTGACTGCAAAATCACCTTTCAGGACAGAATAACAAAATGACAGTGTCTGAGTTCATGAGGTGGGGTACCAAGAACCCCATGTTGAAAATGTGGTGAAAAAATTCCCCAAAATGGCCGAGATATGCACCATAGTTGAAAAAAAATTTATGCCATTATACAGCTTACCGGCATTTCTTCAGTTCGCAGTCGGCTTTGAAGAGTGCAGACATGTTTCCGGTCCACCGAAGATCATCGCACTGGGCTCCAGAGGTAAGTATGGTGTGAGGTGGGGGTGTGAGGAGGTGGGGTACACAGAGGGTGGGCGCGGGTTGGGGGCAAGAGAATTAACGAGAGAGTTTTCTTCTTCTAGGTCTTTTTTTTTTTTTTAAAGACAACGGAGGACTTTTGCCACGTTGGGGTGGGCTCCCAGCATGGCACCAGGCAGTTTGTTTGGGGGCAGTGGAGCAAACGAGAGATTGGGCACCCCCGTTGGACAAGGAGACTTTTGCCATGCTGGGGTGGGCTCCCAGCATAGCAGATGGAAGTTTGTTTGGGAGGCAGTGGAGCCGACGGGGGATTGGGCACCCCCATCAGCCATACAGTGTGCTGGGGGGATGCATGAGCCATGGGGGTGCATTATGCTGATGGGGACTGGGCTGTCCATTGACAAATGAACTAGGGAGGGTCATGCCGACAGAGGATTGGGCACCCATCAGCTTTTTTTTATTGAAATGTTTCACGGGAAGGCACACTGAACGGTGGGCGATAACTTTCCGTCAGTTTCCTGGGGACTGTGAGAGGCCGACGGAGAAGCCGTCACCATGGGACATCATGCAATCAGCTGTTTGATAGCTTGTAATGCACTAAAACAGCTGATTGGTGATGTGGCCAATTTCTTGATGCATTGTGGCATGCTCCCTAACTGCTGACGCAATGTGTTTCTTGCATATGCATGCAAGCAACACAATGATACCATTCACAAATATTAAAGTATGCAGGTTTTTTTTAACAAAGAAGGCAGTTTGTTTCTGCACAAGGAAAATGAAAGGGGCCCCAGAACTGACCCTTGGGGTATCCCCATTTCCATTAACCTAGTCTGTGAGATAGCACCAACTAAAACTGACCCTGAGGGAGTGCTCCCTCAGATAGCTACCAACCTAGCCACAAGCAGATTCCCTGAGGCCCAGTTGTCCCGGTTACCCAAGTAGCAGGGAGCAATTAACCAGGTGGAAGGCCTTGGACAGGTCGATGAACACAGCACCAGTGAGTTCTCCATTATCCATGGCCCTACTGATGTGGTCCATGAACCTGGCCAAGGCCGTCCCTGTGCCGTGATATTTATGAAAACCATGCTGCTCAGGGGACCGGAGACCAACTGAGTCAAGATACTCAACAAGTTGCTTATTCACAATTTTCTCCAGCAATTTACCTAATGTTCCCCATGTCTATCATAAAACAGAAAATTAAAAACATTGGTGAGGTGACATCAGTTGAAGAAAAACAATTGCAACCACCTAAGGAATAAGTAAACCAAGAATTTAATGCACAAATTGAGGGACCCACACTTACAGCCCCCTACTGGTTTTATCTCCACCATTTCCACTGGCAGTCTCTTCTAGGCATCCAGCACTTTTTTAGTGAAGTAGTGCTTCCTCACATCCCTCTTAAATTTCCTCACTCCAGCTTCATTGCATGCTCTCTGGTCCTGGTGCTCTTTCCCATTTGAAAGAGACACCCCCTGCACCCTGTTCACCCCCATGAGGTACTTGTAGGTTTCTATCTTGTCCCCTCTTGCTCTCATCTCCTCTCCTCTATTCCAGAGTGTACATGTTGAGATCGATCAGTCTCTCTGTAGAATTTTTGATGTACCCAGTCACCATTTTAGCTGCCCTCCTCTGGTCTACCTTCAGCTTGTCTATGTACTTTCTGAGGTGCAAACTCTAGAACTAGACACAACACTCCAGGTGGGGTCTCATGAGTGAGCAATACAGTGGCAACAGAACCTCCCTCCTCCTTCTGGAGATGCTTCTCCCTATTATCTAACTGTCCATACCCACTGCTCTGTCACACTGCCCTGCCACATTGAGGTAATCAAATATGATAAGACAAGAGGTCTCTTCCTGCTTAGTGACTGTCAGTACTCCACCCCATCCTGTACTCATCTACTAATTTCTTATGCTGTAGGTGCATGATTTTGTGCATTTGGCATTGACCCCAACTGCCATGCCCTTGACCGCTCGAGTTTCCCAAGGTCCCTATGCATTCTCTCTGCCCCCCAAAACTGCCTACCCTATTACAGATGTCAGTGTCATCTGCAAAAAAAGGCATCCCTTCCTTTCCAGTTCTTCTGTAATGCCACTTGTGAAGATATTGAAGAGGACCAGTCCCAATAGAGCCTCACAGCACCCCGCTGGTCACACTCCCCTTATTAGAGTGCGTGCCATTAACTACCTCCCCTTCACCTATCCATTAACCAGTTCCTTACCCAATTCACCATTTTGGGTCCCACCCCACACTGCTTAGTTTCTTTATCAGTCTCCTGTGTGAAGGCCTTAATATTACCATTTTGTTTGGTTCTCAGACTACACGCTGTCACAGCAGCTTGTTATTTCTTTTGTCCAGCTAGGCCATGCCCCCGGTGAATCCATGCTGCCTTTGGTCATGTAGCCCACTACACTCAAGATACTATATCAACTATTCCTTTAACAGGGTTTCTATTAATTTCCTCAACACTGATGTGAGACTGATTGGTCTGTAGTTGTTAGCCTCCTTCCTGCTGCTTCTTTTATGAAGAGGGAACACATCTGCTCCTCTCCAGTCCTCTGAAACCATGCCAGCTTCCAATGAACTGTTGAATAAGGCCATCAATGGGGAAGCTATCACCTCCCTGAGTTCCTTTAGTATCCTTGGGTGTATTCCATCTGGTCTCATAGCCTTGTCCATTTTCAGAGCTGCAAGTACCTTCAGGACTCTTATCTCTCCTACCCCCCCACCCCCTGTTCCTGCTGCTCCTGGTGGTCCATTCCCCCTCCACTATGAAGACTGAACAGAAGTACCTGTTCAGAATGTCTGCTTTTCTTGGGTCCTCTTCTGCACAGCTCACCTTGCTGCCACCCTTATCCTCACTACCCCCTCCCCTTTGCTTCCTCTTCTCACTTACATACCTGAAGAAAGTCTTTTCTCCTTTACCCACCCATTTGACTATCCTTTTCTCTATCTGCACCTTTGCTTACCGCCCTGCCTTTCCTACTTCCCTCTGTTTTACTTGATTTAACCTCCCTGTATGTTTCTTTATATCTCCTGAATGTCACCTTTTTTTCCCTCAAGACCATGGCCGCTTCCCTAGGGAATCACAACAGTCTTTTTGTTTTCCTTCTATGTTTACTTACTTCCTTCATGCAGAGGCTGGTTGCCTTAATTATGCCCTCCCTTATTTTCCCCACTGTGCCTCTACCCTTCCCTGACAATCCCCCCCCCATGAGGCAGTTTCTGAAGCAGTCTCCCATTTCTTTAAAACCTGTCCAGGACCCTCATCCTCTTACGGATTGCCTCTGTTCCTGTCTTAATGTTAAACCACACTGTACGGTGATCACTGGTACCTAGGTGACTGCCCACTGTGACATCTGCAGTGCCATCTCAGTTTGTAAGCACTAGGTCCAGCACTGCCCTGTACCTAGTAGGATCCTTGACTAGTTGTCTGAGAAAAGCCCCTTGTAGGAAGTCAAGTATGGCCCTGGTCCTTGCTGAAGCTGCAGCTGGAAGGCTCCAATCCACATTTTGGCAGACTGCAGTCCCCAACCAGCAGTATCTCCGCTTAATTTGCTATCATGATGATGTCTTCCTCAAGTGCCTTACCAAACTCCTCTCCCTGTGCTGGAGGTCTGTATACCACCCCTGTACAGGCAGCAGCCCCAGTACCTGTCTTCAGGATGACACACAGCACCTTCATCACTTCTTTTGCCTCCGGGTGCCCCTGTACTTCTGTGAACTTGATTCCCTCCCTTACATGTATAATACAACCCCTTCTCAGCTCTTCTGAACAGAAAGTAAGCCAGTATGGCTATAGAAACTTAGAATTTGTCAGCAGATAAGGACCACTTGGCCCACCAAATCTGCCCATTTCCCTACCTGATGGATAAGCTGCAGATTCTAGTTAATCAACAGCTTACTTCCTCCAACCCCCCACCAAAACTGCCTTATGTCTGTCCCATGCATTCTTGAATTCTCCCACTGTTCCTGACTCCACAACCTTCTCAGGAAGGCTGTTCCATGCATCCACAACCCTCTCTGTGAAAAAATACTTTCTAACATTACCTCTGAGCTGTCCCCCCTCAATCTTCAAATTGTACCCCCTTGTTCTTGCACATCTCTTCTTCTGAAGGATCTCTTGTACTTTGTTAATTCCCTTGAGATACTTGAAAGTTTCTATCATGTCCCTCTTCTCCCTCCTTTCCTCAAGGGTATACATATTAAGATGCTTTAGTCTCTCTTCGTATGTCTTCTGGTGCAGACCCTGCACCATTTTGGTTGCCCTCCTCTGAACAGCCTCCACTCTATCTATGTCTTTGTGGAGATGGGGTTTCCAGAATTGCACACAGTACTCCAGATGGGGGTCTCACCAACTGTCTGTACAGAGGGATAACAACTTCCTGTTTTCTACTGTTGATGCCTCTCCATATGCATCCCAGTATCCCCCCAGCCCTCCTTACTGCCTTCTCACATTGCTTGCCCACTTTTAGGTCATCTGATATAATTACTCCTAGGTTTCTTTCAATGTTTGTTGTTGTCAACTCACCTTCCATTATGTACTCTTCCTCTGGGTTTTTGTTTCCCAGATGCATTACCTTGTACTTCTTTGCATTGAATCTGAGCTGCCATATATTTGACCATTCCTCCAACCTTGCCAAGACCCTTTTCATCTTTTCCACACCACCTTGTGTATCAACCCTGTTGCAGATCTTTGTGTCATCTGCAAAGAGACATACTTTTCCTTCCAGGTGCTCTCCAATGTCACTTATAAAGACATTAAAGAGGACCGGTCCCAGTACCGAATGCTGCGGTACCCCACTAGTTACTCTCCTTTCTTCACTGTGGACTGTTTACTATTACCCTCTGTGTCCTGTTGTCCAGCCAGTTTTTTATCCAGGCTACCACCTTGGGACCCGCTCCAAGGCTGGCTAACTTGTATACTAATCTTTTGTGTGAGACTGTGTCAAATGCCTTGCTAAAATCTAAGCTATGCTCCAGTTGTGCCTTTCAGTACACCACAACACCATTATGGCCACCAAATTCAGGCTAACCTCTGCCATGATGGCTTCCAGGTCCAGAAATTTATTTCCTAATCTCCTTGAATTGGCATACATGACCTGCTATACCTTAGTCCTTCCCTGCCTGCTTCCCCCTCCTGCTTGTGCTGTTCCCCGAAGCTCCCCCTCTTCCCATTTTACCTTCTCTGTTATCCATCTCCTTTACTCCATTCTTTCCTAATTTTTACACCCCATGCCCTCAGCCTGATCCCCACCCTTGTCTTCTTGTGCCCCTGCTCTTGAGAAGCTTACTCCCCTTGGACTCAACCTCCCTGCTGCTCCATTATCTGAGGGGATAACTGTGGGGGCATGGTTGGTGTGGGGGGCACCCACCTATTTCACATTTTTATGTGTACTCCTGGGGACGGCAAGAGCAGAGGGTGGGCTGGGGTACAAACAGAAAAGCTCCTTTTACACCACAGCACCCCGGGGCATACATCTGCGGGTACAAGTCTGCAGGATTAAGTAATCCCCATAAAGGATTTACCTACAGGCAGGAGGACTGTCTCTTCGAAGGCTACTGGTCTATTGACTTAGTGGGAGACACACGTGGGGATTTAGTTGTGTTGGGTTATTCCTCTCATGAGCAGCAATGCACAAATCTTTGTTAGCTTGATATGTTAACTGTGTGCTTGGCTGAGATATGATGCAATTTTTTTAAGAATTTACCTAGCTGGGAAACGAGAATTACATGAGCCAGCTATGGCAGCCAGGAAGGCTACACAAGACCACTTGCCAAGAAGGGTGGTCCCAACCATTTGAGATGGATGGGGCTGGGCAGGGGAGCACAAATATTATGGGCATGAAAAATGAGAAATTTATATCAGAAATGGGTAAAATGAGTCTAATATGGCAACTAATTTAAATGTAATATACTATAACGTGAAAGGTCTGGGATCTGTGATAAACAGGCCCAAAACCCTTAAAGTATTAATGAGGACAAACTATAATACAGGTCTCCTGCAGGAGACACAGGTTATCAGACACAGGACACTCTAAACTACAGAAGTAGGAGGTGGACACAGTGGTAGCCTCCTTGCTAAAGCAGGGCAGAAAAGAAGGGGTAGCCATTTTAATGTGAAGCAGCCTCGCATGGCAACTCATAAGACAATACATGGACAAGGAGGGCTGGTTGGCAATTATCACCTTGAAGGTAGAATCCCAGACCTTAAACATAGTCAATGTCCATAGTCCTACACCAGGACTCCCCAACTTCTGTTGCAAGGTATTTAGTAAGCTGTCCTCATTACAGGAGGATAGAATTCTGGTAGAGGGAGGGTGGAATGTGGTGGAAGACCCTAATTTGGATAGGTCCTCAGAAGTAGCTAACACGGGAAGGGCAGCAGCAAGGGTTCTTCAGAACCTAAGGGTGGAACTGGAGCTAGTTGTCCTGTGGCAGGAGCAGAACCTGAGACAAAACAACTACACATTCTCCTGTCCTCCAAATCAGAGCTATTCCAGGCTCAATAGATTCTACTTGTCTAAGGCACTTATGCTTATGGTACATAGCTGTGAGACAAAGTAAATAACCATCTCGGATCATACTCCAGTGGTCATAAGATTAAACCTGGGGAACTTCAGAGGGATCCTTCCTGGAAATTAAACTCAGGGTGGATGAATGACAAACTTCTAGTTAACAAAATGATCACTGTAATTAGGAAACACTTGATACTTATTAAGGAGCCAGAATCTTCACAAAAATGTATCTGGGATGTACTGAAAGTTGTAATGAGGGGGCATTTCATAGCTTACACAGCCTATAAGAAAAAAGCAGGCTAGGGAGCAACAGGAACAATTAGTTAGTTAGATATTGAGGCTAGAACAGGAGCACAAGGCAATTCAAAACTTAGACACATATAAAGAGATGCAGGCCACAAGGGAACAATTGAGCAAATTACTGATGCATGAAGTCAAAACTCAACTGTGCTTCCTAAATCAAAAATTCTAAGAACAGGGCAACAGAACTAGCAGATTTCTGGCTTTCAGACTGCACGAACAGGATGCAGATAGGCACATACCTACACCTAGAGTTGAGCAGGGAAGGGGCACTGAAACCTCCAACCCAAGAGAAAGCGCTGTGGAATTCTGTCAATGTTATACTTCACTGTATAAAGCAGAACAAGGGGAGAACCATGGAGAGAAGAAAAGGAACTTCCTGGTGAGGGCAAACCTTCCCAAGGTAATAGAGGAGCACGAGAAACTCCTAAACACCCCTATCACTAGGGAGGAAATACATTGGGAAATTAAGGATCTTCTTCCTAGAAAGTCTCCACACCTGGATGGGTACATCCCAGAATTTTTTAAGACCTTTGCGAGTGTCCTAGTACTGACTTTGCAGAAAGTATTTACAGAGACTGAAGACATTTCTTGCTCTTGGCAGGAAGTACACATTTTGGTGCTTTTAAAACCGGGTAAACCACCTGATATCTGCAGCTCCTATAGGTGCATTTCTCTAACAAACCAAGATGTAAAAATATCTGCAAAGGTCTTAGCAAATAGACTTCAAAGGGTGGTAAGCTCCCTTATCTGTGCAGATCAAATGGAGTTCATCCCTAATTGCCTCATCCATCATAATGTGAGAAAGCTCCTCAATGTGATGGTGGCATCAGGGAGCGGAAGGGAAACAAACGCAGTAGCGGCTATTGATGCGGAAAATGCATTTGATCGCCTAGATTGGGAATTCTTACAGCAGACTGTGGCAGCCTTTGACTTGGGAAACAAAGTCTGTAAGTGAGTGTGGGCACTGTATGAGCAACTTTCAGCTAAGGTGAATCTAAATGGAGTGCTTTCTCCTACCAGTCCCATAAGCAGAGGTTCAAGGCAAGATACAGCAAGACTCCATTAGAAGAAACACAGTTACTAAGGTGAGTAATTTTTTCTTCCAACAACATGAAGTCTTGCTGCATTCTGACATTATGCAGACTACCAAGCAGTACCTCCCTGAAGGAGGGTATCTAATCTATTTTGGGAATAGGCTCTGCAGTACTGCTGTACCAAACCTAGCATCACTCCTAGCCTGGGTATCCAGAGAGTAATGCTTGGTGAGTGTATGGACTGTTTTCCAGGTGGCTGCTTTGCATATCTCTAATAAGGGTAGTCTCTGATAGCAGCCAGAGAAGTAGCTGCACCTCTAGTCGAATGAGCCCTCAGGCCTGAGAGGGGTACTTTGCCTAGCTTTTCATGGCAGAATTGTATACAAAAGACAATCCACCTGGCAATAATTCTCTTAGTAGCAGGCTTACTCTTCCCCACTTCACCATAAGTGAGAAACAACTGGAGGGAGTCAAACTTAAATGCCTTAGTATGCTCAAAGTAATAGCTAAGAGCCCTTTTAACATCCAAACTGTGTAATCTTCTCTCTCCTGAAGAAGAATGATCAGTGAAGAACACAGGAAGAGACATGGATTGGTTCAGATGAAAATCTGAAACCACTTTGGGTAAGAACCTCCTTTTGGTTCTAAGGACCACCTTATCTCTATGGAATGAGATAAAATCAGGCTCCACTGAAAGAGCTTATAATTCACTGATACACCTGGCAGAGGTAATAGCTACCAGGAACACAGTTTTCCAAGTTAAGTACTTACGTTCTGCTGAGGCCAAAGGCTCAAAAGAGGGTTGCATAAGCTGAGCGATGCAAACATTAAGATCCCAAGCAGGAGTAGGACCCCTAAAGGGGGGATTGGTATGAAGCAATCCTTTGAAGAATTTACAGAAAACAGGGTGAGATGCCAATGAGGAGGGCTTTCCCACTGACAGAAATGCAGAAACAGCTGACAAGTGTACTTTGAGTGTAGCTGGTCTGAGGCCAAACCATTAAGTTGCACCATGCAATCCAGAACTGTAGACAAGTCAGCAGTATCTGGAGATATGTGCTTATTGGAACACCAAATGCTGAATCTTTTCCATTTGGAGTTATAAGTTTTTCTGGTGGCAGGTTTTCGAGAGGCTTTGAGAATGTCTAGAACCCCTTGAGACAGATGCAAATTTGCATATTCTAGCTCTTCAAGAGCTATGCCTTGAGATTGAGAGACCGAAGGTTGGGGTACCAGATCCTCCCCTGAGAGGAGGTTAACAGGTTGTGATTCCTGGGAAGAGATAGGGGAAGATGGACTGCTAGGGACAGCAACAGGGGATACCAAGGCTGTCTGGCCCAGTCTGGAGCAATCAGGATCACTTTGCAAGACTGTGACCTTATCTTGACTAGGACTTTGAAAGGTAGAGGAAAAGGAGGAAAGGCATGCAAAAATTTCCCCTCCCAATCCAGAATTACAGCATCCAGGGGGACTGAATCGAAGACTGGGGGTCTGCAACAAAAGAGGGGAAGTTGGTGATTGTCTGGGGCTGCAAAGAGATCTATCTCTGGACTGCCCCACCTTGAAAAGATCACTGTTAACACTAGAGGATCCAGGAACCATTTGTGATGTCCCTGGGAAATCCTGCTCAGGGCATCTGCTAGCACACTTTCCTTCCCTGGAAGGTGGACTGCTACCAGAGATGTCTGCAGGGAATAAGCCAGAGACCATAATTTCATGGCTTCCGTGCACAAGGCCGTAGTCCAAGTGCCTCCCTGCTTGTTGATGTACCACATAGTGGTGGTGTTGTCTGTCCTGACCTGAACCACCTTGTTCTATACTGAGTCTGAGAAGGCTTGTAGAGCCAGGTACACTGCCCTGAGCTCCAGAAGATTGATGTGGAGAAGAGACTCCTGAGGGGACTACACTCCCTGAGCTGTGACAGCTCCCAGGTGAGCTCCCCATCCCAGGAGAGAAGCATCTGTGGTTAGAACCACAGCATAAGACTGAGTGATGAATGGGACCCCTTGCCTGAGGTTGTCCTGATCCAACCACCATTGGAGAGCCTGGATCAGAGTCTGAGTCACTGGAATTAGTTTGGTTAGAGGATCTTTTTTCTGAGACCAAAAAGCCCTCAGATGGAACTGGATGTCTCTCATCTGAAATATGGCCCCTTGGACCACTGTAGTAGAAGCTGCCATGTGGCCCAGGAGTTGAAGGAAATGCCTTGCTGGTCGAGACACCAGAAGGTGGAAAGAAGAAACCAGCTCTATAAGGGCCTTTACCCTTGCCAGAGGGAGAAAAGCTCTTGCTTTGACAGTATCCAAATCTACCCCTATGATGGTCAAAAGTTGCACTGGTTCAAGAACTGATTTTGGAAGACTGAGGAGGAACCCTAGAGAAGTGAGCACTTGCTGGGTCACTTGCAAATTTGACTTGACTTGGTCTGGAAACTGACCCACAATGAGCCAGTCATCCAGGTATGGGAATATGGAAATGTTTTGTCTCCTTGGAAAGGCCACTACTACTGATAGGCATTTAGTGAGCACCCTTGGAGCTGATGTTAGGCCGAAGGGCGTTGCTTTGAACTGATAATGGCATGAAGGCAGTTCAAACCTGAGGTACCTTCCGTGGGAGCACCTGATGGGAATGTGAAAATAAGCACCCTTTAGGTCCAGGGAGGCTAGCCAATCCCCTGGCCTTAGAGAGGGGAGAATTATTCCCAGAGTCACCATTTTGAATTTTGGCTTTACTAGGTGCTTGTTTAAGCATCTTAAATCTAGGATGGGCCACCACACCTGTTTTTTTCAGGGTAAGGAAGTATCTGGAGTACAGACCTTTGTCCCAGTGAGATGTAAAAACTTTCTCTATGGCTCTGAGAGCCAGCAGAGATGAAACCTCAGCCACTAGGGCAATGGTTTTGGAGATGTTTGCAGGTGGAAAGGACCTGACCCTCAGCTTTGGAAATGTTTTGAATCTGAGGGCCAGTCCCTGGCTTACTACCTCCAGGACCCACTTGTCTGAGGTAACAGACTTCCAGTCCTGGAAGTAGTAAGCCAGCCTGCCTCCTACAGGAATTGGGGAGTCGACCCAAGCTGACACATCAGGGTGTCTGCTTGGCAGGAGTCTTAGACTGACAGGAGGATGCAGCCCTGCTTATCCCCCTTCTGCCTCTCCCTTTAAAGAACCCCCTCTGAGGAAAAGGAGAGGAGGCCTATGCCTGGTAGAAAGGCATGTGAAAGGGCCTGCCCCCACCCCTAGATTGCTGCTTCTGAGGAGTTGCCTGCCTTTCCTTGGCCTGTGCACTCCTGTAGGTGGTCCTGTATTCATTCATTTTCTTCATATAATTCTCTGTCTGCTCCCCAAACAGAGAATTCTTGATGACAGGGAAATCCACGGCCTTAGCCTGGGTGTCCTGTGATAGGCCAGTACATCTGAGCCAAGCCAGTCTCTGAAGAGCCACAGATATAGCCATGACTTGTGATGACACATCATTGGAGTCCATAGCAGCATGAAACTGGAGTTTTGATGCCTCAATCTCATCATCAGCCACCTCCTCCAGCTCCTTGGCAAGTTGGGGGGAAGCCTGTTTAGCCAGTTCCAGAACAGTATCCCATCTGGACTTCTAGTATCTGGCTGTATAGGCCATATAGTTAGCCTGCCTGAGTCCCAAGAAAGATGCCATATACTGTTTTTTAGCCATGGTATCCAGCTTCCTGCAGTCTTTATCTGGGGGTGCGAAACCAAGGGTATGTTAGCCTTATCACAGGCTGCAGCCTGCATGACCCCAACATGGCTGCATTGCTGGTACAAGTACTCCGTACCTGGGCCTGACAACATATACCTCTTGTCCATTCGCCTGTCCACAGAATAAAAAAAATTTGGAGTTTTTAGTAACTTCTGTATCTGTTTCCCAAAAGATTTGTGAAGGGGAATAAACAATCTCTTGGACTCTGGAATGTCCATCATCTCCACATAGTCAAGCCCCTCTTGCTCCTCAATAGCTTCATCTAATGGAAGCTGGAGGGTTTCTGCCGCTTTTTTGTAGAACATAAAGTGGGAAGGGGACTCAAAAAGCCTAGAAGGGGAAACACCAGAAGGTCTGTCTGGGGAGATGTCTGATTCTGTGGGCTCATGCAGACCTTCCACACCACCACCACCACCATCATCATCATCATCTTCCTCCCCCTCCAAATCCAGTTCATAATAATCTTCTGGGGAATAATATGGAACTGGGAGAACTGAGCAAACCGAACGCCTACCGGGAGGTGTTTGATCAGCTGGAACCGAATGGAGCGATTCAACTATACTACTGTAATTGCTCTGGCAATTTCCTTGGCAGTTGGACGACGCGGTTCTGGATCCGAACCGGACGATTTCTCTTTTTTCTTTCTTTTTGCTGGAACTGACCCCTCAGGATCAGCTCTCCTTTTGCCTGAGGGAGTCTTGCCCAGGTCAGTGTGCACTCCCTCAGGTTTGGTCAGAACCGATCCAGGCTGGCCATCCGGGTCAGCGGACTTCTCGGCCTCCTTTTCCCTAAGCCTGCCCAATCTTTTATCCAGGGTGGCCTTAGGAAAATTTGTATATATTTGGCAGTCTGAATCAAGGGGTTCAAAACCCAGACAATAAACACAGGTGGGGTGGGGATCAGCCTTAGCAAAGGCCTCCCCACACTCACTGCAGTGTTGAAACCCAGTGGGCCTGGTTTTTCTCTTGGGTTTCTCAGACAAAGCCATCCTACAACTTACCCTTTTTTCAGCAACAGCCAGGCAAGACTCTCTTATCAGTTCCTAACCGCGTCACGGGTGTTGGAAAAAAACATTAAAATACGTTTTTTTTAGAATCGATAAGGACCAGTACCTCACACTAAATTCAGAAATCAAAGTAAAACTCAAGAAAAATAACAGACAACCGGTTCAGCCGAACCGATTGAAAATATTAGTTTTACAATTTCCACAATTTTAGCACTAGTCCACTACCTAAAGTACTTATTGTACCGCAGACAGGGGTCTAAACCAAAAATAAAATGAAAATGGTAGTTTAAAACCGACATTTTTACTGGACCAAACCGATAGCGAAGGAGAGATCTCCGGAGCAACTGTTCAGTTAGGCTGAGTAAAGAATCTGACGGTTACACTTCAAAGTGTAGCAGACAGAGGTCTGAACCAAGCTCGAGCTCAATGTTCTATGCTTTGGCATAGAGTTAACTCTTTCCTCTCTGGAGCAGTTCAAGCGCTGGGGCTAACTGCATAATGTCAGAATACAGCAAGACTTCATGTTGTTTGAAGGAAGTGGAATAGGAGAAGTGCTGGACAAGAGTGTTGAAGGTCTCCGCATCCCCAACTTGAAGGGAACATAGATGGAAGGTGCAAATGAGATTCTTTAAATCAACTACAATCACAGCCCACTATAGTTCTACACACTCAAACACTTACCGGAAACAGTGCCATATATAGTGTAACATGGATATACATATGCATGTTACTATGGGTTTGGGGAAGGATGAGGTTACCTGGCACAAGGGACCTAGGTTTGGCTACTCTGCACAGGGACACCCAAGTAAATCCAACTACAGGAAGCAATAACTGTAATGTCCAGAACCAGAATTGGGATTTTTCAGTGTTGCTTTATTTATTAACTAACTGAACATAAACAAAGCACTGCATGGTACCCCAAAGGGCTACGTTACTGTAATGTGCAGATTAGACGTTAAGCACAGTGATCCATTTGAGGAATGAACACATTACTACAATTTTCTGGCTTTGGACCCACCAGGCACTCAGCCCGGACTTTGCATGTGCATTGGATACATAGCCCGACTGGCCCGGCTCCTCTGCCGGCCACTCGACTGACGATCCACTTGAAGAATGAACCCAAACTTTACTTGGAAAGACATCCCATCAAACAAGGAGGCTCCCAAACTGTGGCTCCAACACCACTTAGAGTCTGTGACTCCTAGAGATTTTCAAGTTGCGACCCGTCTGGTACCCACCCATCACTAGCCAAGCGCCATGGGCAAGTAACAAAAACACAGAAGAAACCTGTAGAGGTGGACCTGGTTACTAAAGATTGGGGGTTTTCCCACCTCCAGCTCCCACAGCCCATACCCGGCCATTTCTCTGGACACACAGAAAACTTTAGACTTTAAAATGTAGATTGAACAGTGGATGACCTGAAGCACCCCCTCTACAGAGAACTTTAAATCCATTTAAAACTTTAAACAGTTGACTGCTCTATTGGTTTGTCCTAGTTGACATAGTCCTCCCAAATAGCAGTCCACATTTACTTGAAATCCAACTGAAGAAAACAAGATGTTTGCCCCTTCCAATGGAGCCAAACACTCACCCATTCGTTGCAGGTGCCCCACAGGCGAAGTACTGTAACCTTTGCTGTTATACATGAACAGACTGAAACTTAAATCAGGCAGCTTTCTTCCCAGGGTGGGAAAAGGGGATTGCCTCTGGAACCTACAGAGAACTTTTCCTACCCCCCCCAGAGGGAGGGGACACTGAGACCGGGGGAGCGGTCTCCACCACTTTAAAAAGGGTAAATTCAGGAACACTTCCTTCTGTGTGGAGGCAAACAGACAACTCACTGATTTCCTCACTGTTTGCTTAAGGACAAACTGAAGACTGACTTTGAATTTCCCAAAGTTCTAAACTTCACTCCCTGAGCTGGAGATTCCACAGTGGCTCATGCAGCTGCGACAGTTCTATAATGATGTCATCTCTCAAGTCTCAGCTGTGACTGAGGACAGAGTGAGACAGTGTGAAACCCATTTAACTGGAGTTTCACAAGCTGCCTTCCCTGCCTACCACTAGGTCTTACTGGGATTCTAGTAACCCCGGGTAACAAAGGGGTTACACTCGCCCTTGACCAGGAAAATGACTGTCCCCAGTCATTATGCACCCAGCCTTAGGCCATCCCACCCTATGTGCTACCTGCAGAGGGGGGTGATCAGGTTCCTCCTACCATATGCAAGCACAGGTAGGCAACACTAAGGGCCTAGAGGCCTATAGCTGACATATCAGCCTCTACTCTATCCACTTACTATGGACACCTAGTGGCTCTGGTAGAACCATCCACAGCATAGCCCTGATAGATCAGCACTGCAATCCCTACGGCCGCTCAGGACCACAGCCTGTCTATCCCCCCTAACCCTCTAGGGAAAACCTATCTGCCTCTAACATAATATCCCAAACAAAACAAAAACCCGGGGACCTCCCCGACCTTGGACAGCCTGCAACTATAACCATTAGCAATAATAACACAGTACATTTAAATTCTACACATAAGCACTGACGAGGGACTCCGATGAGCCCCTCCTCCTCTTCTTGTCTTCTCTTCTGTCTTCCAGGAACACCTGTAAGAAAAGACAAAACCAAAAAAAACATCCTAATCTGCATGTACAGTCTATCTAAACAACAACGACAACAACAACCCTTACCACACAGGAAAAAGCACTGAACAATCCCAAAAAGAAAATTTTTTTTTTTTTAGAAAAAGGTAGAAAAACAGTATTTACATTAAAGTACAGTAATGACATTGGTAACAATACACCTTTGGGGGGGTGGAATGCCCTAAATGTCCCAACTAGTGACTACAAGGCCCGAAGGCCAGTCCATTAAAGAGTCTCTCCTGGGCCGGAGCCCCGTGAAGCATAGTTCTTTAAGGCAATAATCCCGAAGGGGAGAGTCTTTGTGGACAGTTCACACACTGTTTGAAGTCTGTAGTGTAGGGTGTGTATTGCAATGTCATAAAGATAGAATAAAATGTTTTTTTTGGACTTACCAGCCTCTTGAAGTATTTGGATTTCACAAACCTGGTCCCTTCTGAAGACTCTCCCTGGCAGCATTTCTTCTGATACAGCTGGGCGGACATCTTCCGGGAACCCACAGGAGTGCACATCTGGAAACAGCTGGGCTGATGTCATAACTGGAGAAGGAACCTTAGAACAGGAACAAAAAGAAAAACAGCTGGTCCGGCGTCATCGAATTACCAGGCGATGAACAGGAAAACAGCTGGGCTGGTGTCCTCTCTGGATCTGAAGTCATCTGGTGGTACCAGTAGATGGTTGCTGAATAGGATAGTACACTGTGGACTGAAGAATATGGGGCACCTGATTCCTTGTTTATTCATATTGGCAGTTCAATAAGGGCACCTCACAGTCTAGATGTGGCAGTATTGACTACCACTGCTCGGCTCTCCATTTTTTAGGCACGGGCTTAATTACTGGGAGGTCCTTGCACTGAGGCCAATAGTAGAGGGGATCAGGGGCTTGAATTATTACTCCGTCTGGATGCACATAATTCACACAGTGGGAGACTTCGCGTCCCTCTCCGTCCACTATTCTCACTCTGTCCATAAACAGTGTCCTGCCTCTCTTCCACTGTGTATACTTTTCGTGGAACAGTCTATTCTTTACATGCTGGTTAGCCCAAGTATGCACATGTTTCATTGCTTCATCCCAGATCCAGGATTTCCTGCAGTTCTCAATCTCCTTCCAGGCTATCCGAGAAAAGGTAGGAAAGGTCATACCAAAGATTTCATTGGCCTTTGTACGAACCAGTCTCTCTTCTTTACTTGCTTTGGTCAATCTGAGACCGCTGGCCTGGCTTGGGGGTGGCCAGTCCTGGTTCTGCCAGCTTTGCATCCTCAATGAAATTAAAAACGGATCCCTGACTTCTTCTTCTGGTGAAGCCAAGGCAGTGGCATCACCACCTTCTTGAACACATTCCTCCGAGGCAAGATCTTGAGGCTGTGTACCCGTTCCTATCTCACAAGGCCACATAGGTTCCCCCTCATCTTCCTCTTCACTGAGGATCTGAGCCCAGGAGTGAGCAGTAGTTCTCACCCCCGAGACTATCCATTCATCACTGGGAGCGGAGGTCGACATCTCCCATTCAAAGGCCTCCCGCATCTCATCTTCACCTTCGAGACTTGGGCTAGGCCCCCCCACCCAGGGGACTACTGATGCTTTATCTGAACTTGCCTTCTGAGATCCAGCATCCAGTGCTTCAATTGCAGATTCAGTCTCTAATTCTGCACTCTCTAACTTTGTGCCACACTCCCCCGAGGGACCTTCCTCCACAGGCTCCGCCTGATGCTGTGTGCTGCCAACTGCAGATTCTTGAAGTTGTGTCCATGTGGGAGCCAAACGAATTTGAGGTGCTTTATAAAAGCCATATTTTTGAAGGCATCCAGCACAGTGAGGAATCATGAAGACATCCCTTCCAGCACTCAAGCACATCTGGCATACATGCACTGGATAATTAGGAATTGCCACATCAGGAGGGAGTTGCCCTCTATAGCACCAATTTTCAATATCTCTCATTCTATTTACTGCTGCTGTTACTGCAACCCGGGCATGATCTGGGTAATGAGCTGGTCCTGAGGCCATAACTGCAGAAAAACAAACAAAAGTTCACTGTAACTGAAAGTCCCACTTTAATGAACACACTCTGTAGCTTTAAAATGGCTCCTCTGTTGCTGTGTTGCTTTACTACCCCACCCTGTAATGGCAGCGGCAACTCCTGTGCATCAACATTCAGACTCTGGGTCAAGCCACTAAGCACCCAGATTTACATCAGCTACTAATAACTTTTATTTCAAACTGCACAACTTGCTCTGTTCTGGCTGTTCACACATTTACAGGATTTTCCTTGGACTTTTCACATGCTGGCAACATTCATTTAATTACAGTCCCTTTAAAAACTTCAGGTTTCAGCACAGGATTGCCTGCTTCTACTAGTGTTGCACTTATTTTACAACCCACAGTCTCTCTCTGGCTGCAAACTTTAAACTGAGGCTACTTTCATTGCTATGCATACATTTAATGGCTTTACAAACTTGCACTTGCCAGCAGGATATCACACAATCGCTACTTGCAAAGCGACTATACAGCTGCACACACATTTTAGATGGCATTATCTGAAAATCACGGATTTGAGCAGTTTTAAATCATTTACTCACTTGTTATTGTAGCAGATTGCTGCGATGGGGTAAAACGGCCTGCAGCCAGATTTTGAAGGCCTCAGATTGCAAACGGGCGGGCAGTCTCCGCGATTGTAGTATTAACCACACAATTCACTGATCCCACGATCGATAAGTGGGTTGAGCCGATTTTTAACTGGAAAGTCACTTTTTACTGTTTGCAGTGCTTTGAACACTCTCAAATGCTCCTCCACTGCCAGTACACACTACTCTCTGTCTCCTCTCGAATGCTGAAACAGACTCTGAAGAGCTGGCTGAGGGCGGGACTAATGGCAACTGACCAACCAAACAACGCCATGCAAATGAGCCTCTTCTTCCTCATGAGGGTCCTCTCACGGGCGATCGTCGAGCAGGCAAATTTAAATTGAAAAGATGCACTTTTTTTTCCAACTGCCTCCACTATGAGACCATTTCAACCATGTAACATTGCCATTAACTCTCCAGTCTCTAGTATTGCACAGAAAGCATTTCCAACATCCAGGGCATAATTTCTCTGTTGCTACCCCTAGTTTTCCACACTTTCCTTCACAGAACTTTATTTTAAAACTGACAAACGCTGTAAACTATGTTGATGCAGGACAAGGACACACACTTTGGCTTTACAGCTCCTTGGTAAACAGTTGGCATTTTTTAAACAGCAGCACAAGATTCACAGCACACACTAGGGAAATTGCTTCAACTTTTTTGGGCTACCGACTGCCAGATAGCCAAAACGCTAACCTACTTGCCCAAGCACCTTCCTTCCCAAACAAATCCAAAGTGGTTCCTCCATTTTTGTAACATGGATATACATATGCATGTTACTATGGGTTCGGGGAAGGATGTGGTTACCTGGCACAAGGGACCTAGGTTTGGCTACTCTGCACAGGGGCACCCAAATAAATCCAACTACAGGAAGCAATAACTGTAATGTCCAGAACCAGAATTGGGATTTTTCAGTGTGGCTTTATTTATTAACTAACTGAACATAAACAAAGCACTGCATGGTACCCCAAAGGGTTACGTTACTGTAATGTGCAGATTAGAGGTTAAACACAGTGGTCCATTTGAGGAATGAACACATTACTACAATTGTCTGGCTTTGGACCCACTAGGCACTCAGCCCGGACTTTGCATGTGCATTGGATACATAGCCCGACTGGCTTGGCTCCCCTGCCGGCCACTCGACTGACAGTCCACTTGAAGAATGAACCCAAACTTTACTTGGAAAGACATCCCATCAAACAAGGAGGCTCCCAAACTGTGGCTCCCCACACCATAGAGTCTGCGACTCCTAGAGAGATTTTCAAGTTGCGACCCACGTCTGGGTACCCACCCCATCACTGGCCAAGCGCATGAGGCAAGTAGCAAAAACACAGAAGAAATCCATAGAGGTGGACCTGGTTACTAAAGATGGGGGGTTTTCCCACCTCCAGCTCCCACAGCCCATACCCGGCCATTTCTCTGGACACACAGAAAACTTTAGACTTTAAAATGTAGATTGAACGGTGGATGACCTGAAACACCCCCTCTACAGCGAACTTTAAATCCATTTAAAACTTTAAACAGTTGACTGCTCTATTGGTTTGTCCTAGTTGGCATAGTCCTCCCAAATAGCAGTCCACATTTACTTGAAATCCAACTGAAGAAAACAAGATGTTTGCCCCTTCCAGTGGAGCCAAACACTCACCCATTCGTTGCAGGTGCCCCACAGGCGAAGTACTGTAACCTTTGCTGTTATACATGAACAGACTGAAACTTAAATCAGGCAGCTTTCTTCCCAGGGTGGGAAAAGGGGATTGCCCCTGGAACCCACAGAGAACTTTTCCCACGGCTGAGGGGGCACTAAGACGGGGAGCGGTCTCCACCACTTTAAAAAGGGTAAATTCAGGAACACTTTCTTCTGTGTGGAGGCAGACAACTCACTGATTTCCTCACTGTTTGCTTAAGGACAAACTGAAGATTGACTTTGAATTTCCCAAAGTTCTAAACTTCACTCCCTGAGCTGGAGATTCCAAAGTGGCTCATGCAGCTGCGACAGTTCTATAATGATGTCATCTCTCAAGTCTCAGCTGTGACCGAGGACAGAGTGAGACAGTGTGAAACTCATTTAACTGGAGTTTCACAAGCTGCCTTCCCTGCCTACCACTAGGTCTTACTGGGATTCTAGTAACCCCGGGTAACAAAGGGGTTGCAATAGGACACCATGAGCATATCTTGTGGCATTGTCCTAGTAGTGCAAACTTACTGGGAGTCAGTTTGCAAAGCAACAGCAGACATTTTAGGATACCCTAACCCAGAGGGGTTTAAATCTGTGGTTTGCGGCATTACTCCAAGGGGACGGAAGGGGAAGCATTATCCTTTCCATATCTTGATGACAGCAGCTACCAAGAGAATGATACAAAAATGGCTTCTCCTGGATCCTCATAATATCACAATGTGGCTCAAAAATGTGAAGCATATTCTCAAAATGGAGCATATGACTGTCAGGTCGTGCCACACTACAGAAACGTGCAAGGGTTTATGGCTTCCCATATAACTATTTGGAGGAGCAGGAAGGCAACCCAGTCCTGAAGCAGTTATCAGCCGTGCCATAGAGTAACACGTTGAAATAAATCCCAATACTGAGCAGGCACCCAGGTGAAAGGATAGCCCTGAATGTGAAACTGCTGGCTCCCACCTCTTGATAAACTCAAGACAGCCAGAAGGTGGGAAGAGTTATAGGTCAGTCTATTGTGATAAAATGATAACATGGTATGAACTCAAGCGAATAACAGCATTTCTGTTTTGTCTGTTCTGTGTTTATTTTTCCTTTGGTCATGATATTTTCTTTATGCAATGGTCAAGACATGTAATGTTATTGTACTTTGTAACTGTATAGATTGGTAGACTAAGATGTATGTACTGCTTGATTTGGGTTTCATCAAAAATGTCAATGAATTTTCATTGCAATAAAAAAATCTCTACCTATTCCCTAGCGTCCTGACTCCTACTCCTTACAGCGCCTAATTTTGTATTGTACATAGCATACAACAATGACCATCACCACTTCCTTCCAAGCTCAGTGCAGAAGAGTGACTCCCAGTGTTACTGTTATTGACTGACTGTATTCAGCAGCTCAGCAATGTTATGGAACTACTGCGCGCCCGTGGAATATAACTGTTGATGCAGACATCTGGAGCACAGTGGTATGGTGGTGGTGATGATGAAAACAAGGAGGATAAGGAATAAGAACAGTGACTATGACAATGAATAATAAAATAACACTCCCCCCTCCAGTTGCTGGAAGTCAGAATCCAAGCACAGAAGAAGGAGACTACTGAAGGCTACAGGAAGTCCCAGAACAGGAAGGGCGAGAGTTGAAAGGGCACATAGGCAGTAGGAAAGTAAGTGTAAAAATACATAGAGGGAGGATACAGTAAGCATACAAAGCAACAGGAGAGGGGACACAAAATAAGTCAAGATGGGAGTGGTGCAGTGTCATGGCTGTGGGCGGCAGTGTTCCAGGAGATATTTTGGAGGCTGCAATGCTGCCCTGTTTGCAGGCACCTCTCTGGTCTGAGGGAGGAGGTTGCCCATCTCCAGGCTGACCTGGCTAGGATTCATGTAACCTCTTCCCCCCACCCAGGGACCACCAGGGCCACCACCATTACCTCAGAGGTTGCCAAGAAAGAGGAGTGCTTGGACCAAGGTGGGCTCTGAGAGAGAGAGGGTGGTGGAACAGAGGTGCATCCCTCCTGTTGTCTCTCCACAATTCCATATGCTGTTCTGGCAAAGAGTGGTTCCTCTAGGGAGGCACCTGCAGTGGAGACCAAGGGAGGATGCTGGGAACCTCCACAAAGGAGACCCACAGGAGGGTGGCACAAGACCCCATGGGGAAGAAAACAACTCCTGGTGGGGGACTCAATCATTAGGGGGTAAAAGTGGGGGTGGAAGGGGATATGGAGGTAAGGTGCCTGCCTGGCGCCATGGCTCAGAGGGAAAGGAAGTGAATTCTCAGGATCATGGGAGGAGCTGCACGAGGGAGGGAGCTCGATGTCATTGTCCACCTAGGGACAAATGACCTGGCTGCACATGGGATCAGAGCAGTGCAAGAGGAGTTTGTGGAGTTGGGGAGGGGCCTTAGACAAGTTGAATATACGGTAACCTTCTTGGAGGTGCTGCCTGTCTATGGCAAGGATGATGTTAGGGTATTCCGCACCAAGGGATTCAATGAATGGTTGAAAAACTGGTGTGGAGCTCAGAGTTTTAGCTTCATTGGGGACTGAGGAGCCACCTGGAGGGATGCAGGCTTATACTGGTGCGATAGTCTGCATCTGTCCGGGAGGGGAACCAGGATCCTAGGTTACAGGTTTAAATGCTTCATTAGCAAGCATTTAAACTAGCCAAGGGGGGGGCATTGAAAAGGAGAAGGGAAATCCCAGCCTCCTCCCACTAAACACAGTAGTTAGAGAGATAAACACCAAGGTAGAGAAGTCAGTAGGGAGCAGGACAGGGATAAATGCAGAAAAAGGCAGTAAGGATGGGACTAAAAGGGGTAAAGCCATACAAAATAAATGGAAGGTGGTGAATACCAATGCCAACAGTCTGTGCAACAAGCTCCCTGAACTAGTGACCTTGATAAAAGAGGGATGCCTGGATATTGTGGCAGTCACTGAAACATGGTACACAGAGAACCATGACTGGGATGTCAACATACCAGGATACACAGTCTACAGGAGGGACAGGGTGGGTAAAACAGGAGGAGGAAGAGTAGCTCTCTATATAAGGGAAGGGATTAAAGCAACAGAACTAAAGAGTAAATAGGAAGTTGATGAGTCACTATGGGTCACCCTGGAGACAGAAAATGACACCACAATCTGCATGGGGGTTGTGTACAGACCCCCATCTTAGGGGGAGGAAATGGACAAGGAAATGATAGAAGGCATCCTTAAAATGGTAGAAAAGGGGGAGATATTGTTGATGGGGGACCTGAATATGCCAGATGTTAACTGGAGTACATCTGCTGCAGGCATATCCAAGAGCAGGGTCATTCCTGATGCCCTACAGGGGGCATGCCTCAGACAGCTAGTGTTGGAACCCACTTGGAAGGGAGCAGTCTTAGACCTGGTACTCTCAAATGGGGAAGGAAAAAGGATCTCAGATTTAGAAGTGGGTAGCCATCTGGGAACAAGTGACCACCAAACAGTGTGGTTCACAATAAACACAGCCATAGAGTCAAGTCATACAAAAACAAGTGTATTGGACTTTAGGCAGGCTGACTTTGGGAAAATGAGAGAGTGCCTCAGAAAAGCACTAGCAAATGGGCAAGAAGGAAGGGTGGAGGAACAATGGAGAATAATCAAAACAGCCATTGCAGAGGCAACAAGCCTTTGTGTGAAGCAAATCAACAAAACAAAACAAAGGAAAAAAACACTATGGTTCTCAACAGAGGTGCCAGGGACAGTTAAGGAGAAAAGGATAGAATTCAGAAAATACAAGGAAAACAAAACAGAAGGAGTAGAACAGAGAACTTTATCAGTCAAAGCAGAAGGAGGCAGGGAAGGCAGTCAGAATAGCAAAGGCGCAAACTGAGGAAAAGATAGTCAACTCTGTTAAGAAGGGGGATAAAACCTTTTATAGGTACATTAGGGAGCGAAGAAAGACCAAGGGAGGGATACAGAGACTTCATAAAGGGGAGGGAATTTGGGCAAAGGGTGACAGTGAAAAAGCAGGGATACTGAATGAATATCTCTGCTCGGTATTCACAACGGAAGAGGAGGGGGAGATAACAAGAGAGAAACTCTGAATTGGGGGTCGATACAAGTCCATTCACAGAAGAAAGGGTTTTGAAAGAACTCTTGAAACTGAGGGTGGACAAAGCAATGGGGCCTGATGGGATTCACCCAAGACTTCTAAAAGAACTAAGGGTAGAACTAGTAACACCACTGACTATGCTCTTTAACAAATCATGGGAGGATGGGGTGGTACCTGAGGACTGGAGGAGGGCAAATGTGATTCCACTTCACAAAAGTGGGAGCAGGGCAGAGGCAGAAAACTACAGAACAGTTAGTTTGACTTCAGTGGTAGGGAAAATGATGGAATCACTTCTGAAGGAAAGAATTGTTGAGTACCTAGAGGCCAGTGGGGCACAGAACCCAAGGCAGCATGGTTTCACAGCAGGAAGGTCATGTCAGATGAACCTAATAGATTTCTTTGACTGGGTGACCAAAGTAGTAGACCAAAGAGGGGCTGTGGATATGGCCTACCTAGATTTTAACAAGGCATTTGACACAGTCTCACACAAAAGATAAATATACAAGTTAGCCAGCCTTGGAGTTGGTCCCAAGGTGGTAGCCTGGATAAAAAACTGGCTGGACAACAGGACGGAAAGGGTAATAGTAAACGGAGTCCACAGTGAAGAAAGGAGGGTAACTAGCGGGGTACCGCAGTGTTCGGTACTGGGACCGGTCCTCTTTAATGTCTTTATAAGTGACATTGGAGAGCACCTGGAAGGAAAGGTATGTCTTTTTGCAGATGACACAAAGATCTGCAACAGGGTTGATACACAAGGTGGAGTGAAAAGAATGAAAAGGGACTTGGCAAGGTTGGAGGAACGGTCAAATATGTGGCAGCTCAGATTCAATGCAAAGAAGTGCAAGGTAATGCATCTGGGAAACAAAAACCCAGGCGAAGAGTACACAATGGGGGGTGAGTTAATAACAACAACAAAAATCGAAAGAGATCTAGGAGTAATTATATCAGATGACCTAAAGGTGGGTAAGCAATGTGAGAAGGCAGTGAGGAGGGCTGGGGGGATACTGGGATGCATAAGGAGAGGCATCAACAGTAGAAAACAGGAAGTTGTTATCCCTCTGTACAGACAGTTAGTAAGACCCCATCTGGAGTACTCCGTGCAATTCTGGAGACCCCAACTCCGCAAAGACATAAACAGAGTGGAGGCTGTTAAGAGGAGGGCAACAAAAACGATGCAGGGTTTGCACCAGAAGACATACGAGGAGAGACTAAAGCAGCTTAATATGTATACCCTTGAGGAAAGCAGGGAGAGGGGGAACATGATAGAAACTTTCAAGAATCTCAAGGGAATAAACAAAGTACAAGAGGGTAGTATCTTTCAGAAGAGGAGATGTGCAAGAATAAGGGGGCACAATTTGAAGATGGGGGGACGGCTCAGAGGTAATGTTAGAAAGTATTTTTTCACAGAGAGGGCTCTGGATACATGAAACAGCCTTCCTGAGGAGGTTGTGGAGTCAGGAACAATGGGAGAATTCAAGAATGCATGGGACAGGCATAAGGCAATTCTAGTGGGGGGGTAGGAGGAAGTAAGCTGTTGATTAACCAGAATCTGCAGCTTATCCAGCAGGTAGGGAAATGGGCAGACTAGATGTCCTTATCTGCCATCAAATTCTATGTTTCTATGTTTCTGTGACTGATGGAAACACCTATTTTATACTTTACTTATATTAGGCAGTGTATTGTCTACAGTTGCAGTAGTCTCAATAAAGTAGTAAATGTCAAAAATACCCAGTATCGGCTTTTGTTTCCATGTCTGATTCAAAAACAAAAAATATAAATAGATGGCTGAGTAAGGATGAGTAGTACTGTACTCGGTGCTCCTTCTCGGTCTCTCTCTCTCTCTGTCTCCTTATCTGCTTTTTTTTTTTGAATTACTTCCGCTGCCAAATCTGTATGTTTTGCAGCCTGCTCGCAGGCATAGTCAGGCATCAGCGTGCTTCTTTATTTTCTTTTGGATGCCAGCCACAGGTTGCCAGCAAGGTAGCACTTTTCTCCCTATCTCTTATACTCAGTTTCTCTCTAATCTGAGTACAGCAGATATAACCAATCTTCTCTGTCTTTCTCTGACTCTGTCCTCAGCAGCCAGAAGTCCCTTCTGTGTTAAATGTTTTCCCCCATATTCAGGAAGGAGTCCAGGCTGCTGGACAGCCAACTGGGGTCCCTAAGTTTGAGCATCCCACCGGATGATCTCCTCCTCTGGGAAGGAGGGTCTGGGCTGACCACTGCTCTACCACCACCTGGGTGGTCACAGGTGGCAGTGCAGCAGGATATCAGCAGTAGAAGGGGATGCTAGAATGTGCGGCAACGTCAGCTGGGCACATTAGGCATGCAGGTCCCTGGTGATGCAGCATGCTCTTAGGGGTGGGCATGGTTAAAGAGGAGAAAATAGTGCAGGCCAGAACAGATGTGGCACCTACCTGCTCACCATGCTCAGTGCCAGGGTACTGCTGCCACACCATGGGGACACCCTTGGCTTTCACCACCACTTTGAGTGGCCAAATGACTGCTGGGTAAAAAATAGCTAAGTAGCTGAAGGCATATCCAGGCCTGGGATGTAAGCCAGTGGGGGCAGCACACCGGTGTGTCATAGGTGGGCTATAGGTCCTGGGATGTCAGGCTGGCAGAACCTTGATAAGTGTGAATGAGCACGTGAAAGGTGGTGGAAGGAGGATTTGTCTGTGACTGGGTGGATAAAAGAAAGCTGGAAACAGAAAGTTTTCCTTTTTTGTGAAAAAAAAGTTTTTGCTTAGTAGCTTGCTTGATTTTTTTTTTTCTGCCCCTTGTCCTTCCCTCAGCACAATCTTTATATCCTCTGTCCCTCTTTCTCTGGCTCCATTTTCAGCAGCCAAACGCTCCCTTTATGCTGAAGTATTTTTTCTTTGCCTCATGGCCCTCCCCCAGAACAATCTCCTCCATCTCTCTCTCCAACTCAGCAGCCACAAGCCCCTTTTATGTTAAGGGTTGTTTTTTTGTGCATTGTACTTGCTGATAATTTATTTTTAGTTTGCTTGATTTTTTTTTTTTTGCTCCTAGACCCTTCCTCAGCACAATGCTACAATCTCCTCTCTGTTTCTCTCTCTCTCTCTCTCCCCTCCACTCCATCCTCTCAGCAGCCAGCCACCTCATTTCGCTTCAGTTAAATTACGTACTTACCATTTTCTCCACTTGTTTTGCGCCCCCAGTAGGCTCTCCCTCCCACTTGAACTCAGGCTCTCTGACTCGACTGTCCACTCCATCAGTCACTCCTGTCACCTCTCCACTGGTTTTGCATGGTACAGCAGCCATATAGTAGTGCCACATGACACCAGTTCTGCTGCACTGCGCTATTGACTGACTCATGCTACTGCTGGCCACCTGCTGATACTCTACAAAAAACATGGCATGCCAGTGGTCTGCTCCACATGTTTGCAGTTTGCATCATCCTCCCCACCTCCTCCATCTTCGCGATTGGGAAAGAAATGGGTGATGCAAACAGCTTTCTCCTTCAGGCTCCAGCACCAGCCTGACTCCAAACAGCAGCCAGTTACCACGAGCTCAGAACCAGACTCAGCTGACCAAGCCTGTATTTATGTAAGTCCGTGGATAAGTGCTGGCTTGAGGAGGGGCTCTGATTCTAAAATGAAGAGTCTGTCTATCATGAATCTAAAGTAACGGCCCAATGAGTTCTAGAATATTGAGATCTGCTCTTAATATTTGGATGATACAAGTGAACTAGGTTTTTAGCATTTGGGTTAAACAAGGTTAGGAAGGGCAAAAGGAGGGAGGGAATGGGAAAAAACCCTAACTAGGATAAAATGTTAAAGATTAATGGCACACTGTAAGGTTATTGCCATAAAGAAGTGCATTCCCTCCAGTTAAGGGATAGGTGATGGTAAATTGAGTTCACTCTGAGGAGGGGAGGGTTATCAGTGGGCTGCCTCAGGGGTTAGTGCTGGGACAGTTCCTCTTTAATATCTTTATAGGCGACACTGCAGAGAAGCTGGAGGGAAGGTCTGCCTCTTTGCGTAGGACACCAAAATCTGCAAAAGGACGGATACTCCAGAGGGGGTGGAAAGGATAAGAAGAGACCTGAGAAAACTGGAAGAATGGTCATGGGTATGGCAGCTGGGTTCCAGTGCAAAATAATGCACCTGGGACACAGAAACCATGGAGCAGAGTACAAAATGGGGGTAGAATAACTGACGACCACCAAGCAGGAAACAGACCGGGGTAATAATCTCTGATGACCTAAAGGTGGCCAGGCAGTGTGACAAGGCAGTTAGAAGGGCTAGTGGGATGCTGGTGTGCATAGGAAGAGGTAGCAGCAGCAGGAAGGAGGTCGTGATGCCTCTGTATAGATCACTGGTTAAGACCTCACTTAGAATGTTGTGTAGAGTTCCAGAGGCCACATCCCTGGAAAGATACAGACAGAGTGGAGGTGGTCCAGAGGAGGGCAATTAAAATGGTACGAGGTCTGTATCATAAGCCCTATGAGGAGAGGCTACAGGAACTCAATATGTACACCCTGGAAGAGAGGAGGATATGATAAACACCTTTAAATACCTCATTGGGGTGAATAAGGTGGAGGAGGAAAGTATTTTTCAGAGAAAAAGGTGCACAAAAACAGGGGGACATGCTATGAAGTTGGAAGGGGTAGATTCAGGAGATGTGAGGAAGTGTATCTTCAAAGAAAGATTGATGGATTCTTGGCACAACCTACCAACCAAGGTGGTGGGGGCAAAAACAATGGTGAGGTTCAAGAATGCATGGCACAGACATAAGGGAATCTTAATGAAAAGAATGGGGCTAGGAAGAAAGAGTCAGTTATCAAGCAGGGTCAATGCTGATACTGTTGGGAGGGAAAATAAGCAGATTGGGTGGGCCAAGTGCTCCTTATCTGCTGACAAATTCTATGTAACTATGCAAACCTGTGTTGTAGTGACATGATTTTGGAGGTGTCACTGAAAGCCAGCATTTCCAACTTCTAAGCTTTGCATACCACATGGGTTGTGAAGCTACCAGTTTATTTGATGTTAATTTCTGACTTTACTTGCCCATGGTAATTACTTCTAAAAACCTGATTTTTCATGTATTGTATACCGCTTTTCCTCATCTGCTTAATATAACTGAAAAACATACTGCAAGAGGTTTTGTTTCAGTCATTTTGTCCTGGTTTTGCGTTCGTCACTGTTTTGACTGACATCTGTTTCCAATCTAAACCTGGTAAATTATACAAACACTTTTTTTTGTAGCAAGTGACCGTATTCTTTAGTTTTTGTTGTTTTTAAATACAGTATCTTGAATTTCCTTGAGTCTGCATTGTCTGATAGAGTAGTTGTTTTGTCTCAAGCAGGAACCATGATTCAGTTTTGACAGCTCATCAGTCATAGCGTTCGATTTTTACTTGCTTGTTCACTGAATGAAGCAAAGTACTACTATCTAAATGTATTCCATGTTGGCAAATATAACTACTGTAAATCCTAATAATTTACAATATCCTGATTTTTTTATTTACTTTATGGTTTTATATTGTCCAACAGCTGGGTTTGTGCTATGTGTGGTTTGAGTAACATTTCATACAGATCGGTACTGACGGCAGTTCTGACAGCATTGTGGGGACTTCAAAACCAAGTTTTTCATAAAGTAGTTAGCTACCAGATTATGTTATGGCAAAACAGTCAAACGATCATTTTTTGGCTTACATGACAGAAACTATATGAAAGTGCTTCATGCTGTGCTTCAGGATCTGCTGTCACTGCGACAGTACATAATTTTACTTCAGAAATTTTTTTTTTTTTTTACAAGTAGATGTATCCAATAGAAGTAAAGCACTGAACATGTACATTTTTATACAGCAAGACAATATTACTTCCTTTACCATTTTGAGATTATTGTACTGTGCTGTGCATTTACTGATCCACTGTAGAAGTGTACAGCATGTAGTTAGAAACCTAGATTCATTTCGTTAGAAAACTGCGGCATAAAGGATATTTAGAGATAGCACATTGGAGGTGTGCCTCTCCATCCAATGCACTGCTCCTTAAGCAGGCGTGGGCCCTGCACCAATGGGTGCAGAAGCTCAGTATGACGGCGGTGTTCCTCTGCTTCAAAGGAAAACAGTGCTGCCATACTGAGGCGCGCCCTGTCCCCTCCCACGCGCTCCCCTGCAGCTCATCCGCCCACCCTCAAAGCTTTCCTGCCACGCTGGGGCCACCCCAGCATGGCAAACTTTGTTTGTTTTGCGACAGGGGTGCCCAATCCCCATCGGCTCCACGGCCCCCAAGCTATCCTGCTGCCACGCTGAGCCCACCCCAGCGTGGCAAACCCGTTTTTGTTTTGCCGATGGGGTGCCCAATCCCGTCAGCTCCTCGGCGCTCGTAGTTTGTGCCGACGGGGTGCCCAATCCCCATCGGCCCTCGGCCCCCACACATCTTCTGCCACACTGGGAGCCCACCCCAGCATGGCAAACATCCCACGTCGCTTTTTTTTCCCTGTAAAACAAAATGGTCTCCGCGGCGCGCCTCCCAACCCCCCACCCACTGCGCACTCCAGCCTCCCACACACCCCCACCCCATACTTACCTCCGGACTCCAGCGCAACGATCTTCGGTGGACCGGGAACACGTCTGCACTCTTCAAAGCCGACCGCGAACTGAGGATGCCGGTAAGCTGTATAATGGGCTACATATGGGGGGTTTCAACTTTATTGCATATCTCAGTCATTTTTTGGAATTTCTGCACCAAATTTTCAACATGGGGTTTTGGGACTCCTTCTCATGAATGATGTCACTGTCATGGCGAGTCGGGCCCAAGGGGATTTCGCAGTCACTGCGCCAAATCACCTCTTCGCCCTCAATAACGCCATGACAGTGACATCAATCATGAGAAGGTCCCAAAACCCATGTTGAAAATTTGCTGCAAAAATTCAAAATGACTGTTTTCGAGTGTGCGTTGTGCAGTTCCTACGCAGGCTCGTAAGTTCGCGAATTTTCAATATTTTCACTCCACATTTTCAACATTGCCATTTTATCACACCTTCTTATGAGCTGTACAGCTGTCATTTTTCACATCTCACCCAAAATGTGTTTCCGCCGTGTAGCGCACAATGGCACAGTCGGTGTGCGAAATCAATGTATGGAACACATTAAGAAAATCACATTGACACTGTTCATGAGCAGAGGTCTTAAAATGGCTATGTTGAAAATTTGGTAGAAAAAATTCCTACAAATAACTGTTTTATGAGCGCGTGTTGCACAGTTCCCATGCACGCTCGTAGGTTTGCGAATTTTCAATATTTCCACTCCACATTTTCAACATTGGCATTTTACCACACTTCCTTATGAGCAGTACAGCTGTCATTTTTCACATCCTGCCCAAAACGTGTTTCCGCCTATGTAGCGCACAATGGGGGTAACAAAAAGATCATGCTGACAATTTATTGTGCAAATACCAGCAATCGCACAGGGCTATGGGTAGAGCACCATACATGCCAAACGCCACTGCAAATACCTGCAAGTGAACGTTCGGCATTGACAAATGCTTGTTACTTCTGATACTGTAGCTTTTGATCTGGAAAAATCAAACTGTGAAGTCTGCTGTCTCTTTCTTTTTCACCCTCATTAACTTTACATTACTGGCTATAGTGTATCAATTTACTGTATTCCAATTTTCATTGTTGTTGTGTTTGATGTTTCTGTCTTTCTGATAATCTGGTCTTGTTATAAGCCATATTATACAATTGTAAGAAAATGTCAAGGGTTCTGATTGGTTAGCATGTGCATGGAACAGGGGTGTTATCCGAGTATAACATCACTGTATTAAAGTACAGGCAGCACACATGACTGCAACAAAAGAGAAAAAAAAATTACTGTTCCCCATATCCACTGGCAACATGCTTCCCTCCCAATACTGCCATGACTTCGTGGCTCCCACCCCACCACTGTTTATTCCACGACTTGGTGAATCCCAAGTCACTAGTGAAAAGCACCACCAAATGGCAAATGTTATTTGTTTTTTTTTTGTTTTTGTTAACCTGCCATTACAAACTGTGGCTCACAACACAGCTGTGTGCGTTTAGCCTCACACTCCCCCGCTCTGCTCTCAAAATTAAAAACCTGCCTCCCAACATGTCACACTGTGTCTTCATCCTAAAAAACACACACAAAATCTCCTTTCTTACAATGTTATTTTTATGGGTTTTTTTTAGTTCTGTTCACATCATGATGTTGACCAAGTGAGAAACAGAGCGAGCTGTTCCCAACAAGGACAATGAACAGCTGTCCAATTCCAACAGTGCTTGCTCAAGAATCTACTTACTTTCCTGTTTATTTCTCTTTTTTGCAATATCCTTTTTACCATTTAAAACAAGAAGCCACAACTCTGTGCAGCATTACTTCAAAGGGACAGCACCCAGCCGTCCCTTTCAGTTCATTGCTTCATTACATGCCTGTTACGTTCCTGATCATCACAGCTGCAGCTCCCCACCACTCTGCTCCAGTCATGGAAATGATTCTTGAGGTGAAAGCAAACCAGAAAAGCCATGTTTTCACTGGCATGCTATGTGTAAATGGGGTGGGGGGTGGGGGATGGGAGACAAGTGAGACAGCCAGCCAGCTACCAAGACTGGGAGGCAGAAAAAACACAGAGACAACTGATCTTCTAGCCATATAAACAGGAACATTTTATTTAAATGTGCTTCCACACAGAAAAATCTAATAAAATACTATTTTAAAAATATATATTTTTAAATAATAGTTATTCTGATTTCTTAAAAAAAGCCATTGTATAATAGCAATAGTGCACTCCAGGGTGTGTGTCATCTGGGATAACTTCATTTCTCAGGCGTGGGATGCACTCAACTTGAGGGCTCGTGTTTCAATCACCTGAGTTGTGACGTTATCTCAGCATGACACACACCATGTCATGCATTATTGTTTAAATAACTAACTACATTTGCTGAAATGCCACACTGTTCTGCTTTTGGCTATAAGAATGACCTATCAAGTGGCCATAGCTTTTACAGATTTTCAAGTGATTAGCCACATCGCCAACAGTAGCTCACTGCCATAAAACATTATCAGTGGTCCCCTGCTAGCCATAGCATCCTTTATTCAGATCATTTTGAAGCTGATCAGCTCCAAATACTTTCATCCACGTTGGAGAGTATCGGTTTTCATCCAGGACAATGACAGATCAAGAAAGAGTCTGTGCCAACACTTTTTAGCCATCATAAGTAGGGGATCACACAGCAGTAAAGCTTTGGAGACGAGAAAACATGTTGAGGTAAAACTTCTTTTACTACATAGTGGGTCTCATATTCAGACAATGGGGAAAGCGCAGCTCAAGTGTTGGCACTGTGCTTTCTTCTATCACACTCTCCCTTATCCACCTGGCAGCTGCAATATTCAGTCAGACAGAGTGTGGCACTATCTGACTGAATATCAGATGTCAGTGCAGTGCACAGTTTTTTTATTTTTTATTTTATTTAATCAGCAGTTTGGAAAACCTTTGAGCCATAGGCTCATTTACAAAGGTACCTTGTCACAGTAAGACAAACCAAAATACACAGTATAGCAGTACAACACATAAGTATAACAGTAAAATTAAGACATAGATACAAACAAGCTGGTACAGGTAGGATGGATGCAAACAATACCAGAGTTATGTCATCCTTAGCAGCTTAATAATAAGCTTTGTCATAAGTATTGAGTACGGCTTTGACTAGTGGCAGTTACAGCATCGGGTGTTAATAAGGTGGTTACGTAGGAAGTTTTTGAAAGCGATATAGTTGGAGCTTCGGAGATGGAGGGGGCAGTGTGTTGAACCAGGAGGGGCCCTAAAGCTGAAGACTCTTTGGCCGTGAGAGGTCCTAGCTCTAGGGATAACAAGAGAGTTTTCCCAGAGGTCCGAGTATGAACTAGTGGGACAGAGCGGTATGGTGGTGGTCAATCCTGGTGGGAAAGCCCAGGAGGCTCTTTTTGTAAGGGTACAGGTAAGATATTTGAGGCGCCAGCCGAGATCAAGTACCAGCGCTTTAGCATACAGTAGACAGGTGTGTGTCATCCTAGGTGCTCCAGTAATTAACCTGCAGGCCTTATTCAGAGTAGTCACGAATTTTATGGAGTGCGGTCTGATCCAGCAACACCATACACCGGCAGTCCATAGTCCACTAGGGACAGGATAGAGAGGGTGACTGCGGTGAAGAGCCTCGGGAGGTAGTGTTTATACCGATGTAAGATGCCCAATCGGATATTAGTGGCAGTGGCTAGGGCAGCGATAGTCCATGGAAGGAGAGGAGGGTCAAAATGGATCCCTAGGTATTTATAGGAGCAAACTTGTTCGAGTGAGAATGAGAACCCAGAGTGAATGAGGAGTTTGAAGTTGCAGGACTTGTTTGGGGATGAGTGAAGAACATGTTTTTGTTTTTAAGATTTATCACCAATCTATGTTTCTTGAACCAGCCTCAGCTTCAGTGAAGGACTTCTGCAGCGAGTCCTGGAGGCAGTAGGGTTACGACTTGAGGCAAAGATGACTGCATCATCAAGCGTACAATAGAATGTTCCCGAGCAAGAGCGTGGAAGGTGTTAAGGTAAAGGGAGAATAGTAAGGGGCCCAGAATGGAGCCCTGGGGAACCCAGAAAAGATGGGACAGATGTCTGAGTAGGTTCCATTAATTTTTACACGCTGTGAGCGTCAGACAGATAACTGGTGCACCAGGAGATAGGCCCAGCAGCAAAACCAGACAGACTAAGGCATCAAGAAGGAGGGGTGGGAGGCAGTGCAAAGCTTACGAAGGTCAATGAAGACAGCACCAGCCAGAGAACCAGTGTGTCTAAGGAGGAGTGGAAAGTTGGAGAACTCTAGGAGGGCTGTGTTGGTACTGTGGCCGCTCGGAAGCCATGCTGCTCAGGACAAAGGACATTGTAGGTGGAGAGTAGTCAGAGATTTGAGAGGCCACCACTTTTCCAAGGCCTTGGAGAGAGGAGAGAAATGAGATTGGTCGATAGTTTCCAGCCACAGTCCTATCACCACCTTTAAAAATAGGGGTGACAGTGGTGACTTTCCAGGCAGTTGGAACCTTCCCCAGGCAAAGAGAGTGGTTGATGAGGCATGTGATCGGGGTAAGGACTGTGTCTAAGACCAGCCATAGGATACACGGATCCAGGGTGTCACTGCCTATACTATTACTCTTGAGGGCAGTGACAAGGTGCGGCCTAAGTTCTTGGGCAGAAACACGGCGGAGGAGAAAATAAGGGCAAGAAAGATTTACGGCAGGTGCTGGGGGAGGAGGGTCAAAAAAATTGTAGGGAGGATAGGGCTAAGGTCAGTGAATGAGGTGTTGAGGTGGTTGGCTATGAGGGGCTGGGTCTGAGGAGATCACACCATTAATGTTGATCTGGGTGGGTGGGAGTGTGCACTCCCATTTAACTGTTTAATGTTATCCCAGAAGGTTCTGGGATTCCCCATGAGCAGTGAGTGAGGACCGATAGTGCTCAGACTTGGCCTTTCTGATGGCCAGTGCACTTGTTTCGGTGGCAGCATATAACCACCTGTCATTGGGCGGCCAGTCTCAATGGCATGGTGCCATAGGTTGTCCCTATGTTTGAGCTGGTGGATCAAAGCTGGGAGCACCAGGGGCATTCTTCCTTTTAGAACAGCGGTCAACACTGGGGCAAAGATATCACAGAGCATTATTAAAGTTTGAGTAAAGAAGGAAGAGAGCTGTGTCGATGTCAGGAGTTGCCTGTATAGGAGACCAGTCCAATTTGGGACAGAAGTTCCTTAAGTTTTATCAGTCCACCAGGTATTAGGCGCTGCTGGCATGTGGACTGTGCTATGGGTTTGGGGACTGAGGTTGACCAGTGGAATAGAATGGGGAGTGATCGCTGAGAGAGTCTGGGAGGACTTGTACATTGGGGATCCGATTGAGGCGGTTGGTGAGTACCACATCAAGCAGGGTACTGGAGCCTCTCTTGGGGTTAGTCCTGGTAGGGTGGGTAACTAGTTGCGTTAGGTCTATTGCAGAAAAGGAGTCTCGGTAGAGGAGGAGGAGGGGCTGAGCCAGTTGACATTTAAGTCACCCACCATAATTTGATCAGCGGAAGGAGGTAGAGAGTAAGGTATTCTGTAAGAGACAATGGCCTGCATTTGGTCCCTGGGGCACGTATGCAGTAGTCAGATAAGGGTCCCTAAAGGGTCAGGGGTTAGTTTCAGCGTGGCGCCTGGGCCCTGAGTCAAGGATGGGAGTGGCAGGAGACTGAGTGCAGGGAGAATTCCTTGACATAAATAGCACAACGCCACCCGTCTCCCAACACGGTCGGACCGGAAAAGGGTGAAACCAGGAAGGGAGACTAGGGAGTCAGGGGAGGATTTCGACAGCCAAGTCTCAACCAGGGTGATGACATCAGGGTTAATTGATGTGACCAGGCATTGTAGTGAGTCAAACTTTTTTAGGAGGCTACAGATATTCATGGAGACCATGCATAGGCCTGTGGTGTGAGTTGGGGAGCTCCTGGGAACCGGGCCAGGGTTTGGATGAATGTTCCCTGACAGGAGTAGTAGCATGACTAACACCCTGGCTGGGAGATGGTGAGAGGTTTTCCTACGATTGACATGAGAGGAGGGAGGGAGGCTAAGGGAGCAGGGGTGGGCAGGGAGGTAGGAGGGAAAGCAAGAATAAGAAGACACCCAGATGTGCCTGAGGTGAAGAGAAAGCTAGGGGGAAGGCAGGGGGGACGGGGACACACAGAGGTCCCAAGGGGCAGGAGAGGAGGTTCAGGAGCAAGGGGAGGGAGGGGTGCCAGGGCACAGTGTGGACTAGTAGATGGGTAAGTGCACTGCTAGTGGGGATAGGCACAGGCAGAGCGTGAGGCAGGGCCAATACATTGTGGTGAGCAAAATCCCACGGAAGTAGTGCTGTACAGGTAGGAGTAGGAAGTAGTGAGGGAGCATAGGTCCCTCTAGTGGCCAGCAGGTATAACCTGCAAATGGGAAAGTGGGGAGATAGGTTCTGGGCAACAGGACGTGATATCACGGATGTGATGTCTGGGTGGATCCTTAAATTGACAGCCGCCCCTGGGTGGGAGGGTGGTTGAAGGCGGGGCAGATGGCGCAGCGCCGTCAGGGCTGGCACCCCTCTGCAGGCGTCCAGACAAAGAGAAGAGGCTCTCTTTACCTCGAAAGTTAGGCTGGAGATTTGGCTTCCTCAGCTACTCAGGTGAGCTGCTTGTGCTTCAGTTGCTTGATTGTCCAGAGTGCCTAGCTTGGGGGGGGGGAGCTGCCTCGAAAGTTATCAGGCTGGAGATTTGGCTTCCTCAGCTACTCAGGTGAGCTGCTTGTGCTTCAGTTGCTTGATTGTCCCGAGTGCAGTGAATCTGCGCTGCACAGACATGAAGCAGAACTGCATTGATATCACATGGAATAGTGTTGACTGCAATGTGCTAACGCCAGTTCCCATGTGGGCTACAGTCAACCAGCATTTCAGTATGCAACGTGTTAAGTTGCCATTTTCATGTCCACTATTAGTTAATTTGTATACGCTGAGACATACTAGCACCACTTACAGATTTGGTAAACATAGTGAGTCCTGGTGTCTAGTGGATCTCCCTAGACCCCAAATCACCTGTTCCTGGAAGTACATTTATGCCCTAGTGTCTAATGCTGCTCTCCACACATCGCTCCCCCTTTCCTAACAGTAATGCATGCCCTGGTGCCTAATTATACCCTACACCCCCAAATGCTTGAGTCTATTATTAAATGTATATCTATACCCCCCCAACAGCCTCCCACTTGACATGCCCACTGACATCACACTACCTGCACCCCCATCATTATCCTGGTGAATGGTGCTCATAACATCTATGCAGAATGTGAGGAACAGCGCAGCCATCTTTCTCATCTCCATGGCTAACCACTGTCTGAGCTCTCAGTGATCATGTGTACCGGGGGGGACTGTCCTGGGTGGAGCATTGTAACACTGGATCATCAGGCAATATTTTTAATTCAAATGTATGATGGGGGTAACCATCAGATACCTCAGCATGCATTTACTAACAGGACCAGGGTATTGGGTATGGGGGATACCACTACACACCTGTGCATGCATTTACCAACAGTAACAAGTAATCAGGATGTAGTGGGTACCACAATGCACCAAAACATACATTTATCAGTGTGAATGCATGATTGGAGGGTGGGTACCACTAGACAGTAGTGCATACTTCTAAGATAAGAACTAGGGTTCATCTGCATTCTGCTGTAGTTCAGCAGCCCTTCTTGTGGGTGGGGGTGCACAGGCTCAGCTCCACATTAAGAGGTGGATTTTATCTGCAGTAAACATCACAGCTTTGGTGCTAACCACTGAATGTGTGGCCTATTATCTATTCTGATATAGCACGAGTTATTGTATAATACATGTATGACAGTTTCAGAACAATGGTAACTTGTGATCATGGGGCAGGGAGGTGACAGATTGTCTCAGCTGGTAAAACATCGACTACTTGCTCTACAAGTGTCTGTTCAAGTCACACAGTATGACTGTGTTAAAAACTGACAAACTGGTGAAGTTGAGTGAGGGTGGTATCAGCCACAACTGCCAAATAACTCCACAACTTCATCCACAGTGACACTTTCAATGACACATACAAACATTCAATATCTCATACTATCAATGACCTTATGCCAATTGCACATGTGGTCACACCCAGTGATCCTTGTCCACATGTACGCTTTCAGTCACCGACCCAATATCCCATGCATGCTGTCATATCGGCTAACCAAATACATTCATTAATGATTTCACGTGCACCTATTAACTCTATACATATGTTGGCACAGTGATACTCACCCACCACATACCCTCATACAGGCTGTAACATGTCAATGATTTCTCTCTGTTACCACATAACAAATGCATTGTACCATGCCCTCTGAACAAATTCAAAAAAATGCATGCTAACACACTCACTAACCCAATATCACATGCATGAAGTCACATCATGTAAAAGACTACGTACCCTCATGCACACATCACATCTAGTGACAGACCATGCACTTTCACACACAGTGTAACATCTGTGTAGAAACTGTGTACCTTCATTTGCATTGTAACACTCAGTGGCATCATACAGTTATGCATACTACCAATTCTCTTTACACCATACCACAGTGCAAGTTGCGCCATGAATGGACTCCAACCCCACATTCAAGCTTTTGAGCAAACATACTCCATACCTAATGAACACTGCCTCACCATCCATCATCTAGATATGTGCATGAAAACTGTCACACATCATGCCCTCATACACATATGCACATTGTGTATCATGTCTATGAAGTCTTTGTTTCTGATGCTGATTGCAATGCTAATATTTTTATGTACATAACGATTACAGTATGATCAATTATATATATGTTCTATGTACCTTTTATTCATCAAGGATCTGAATGAGTTTGGTTTATTACATAATAAACCTATGAAAAAATCGACGGATGACTCTGAGGTAATGCATGCTGAGGAAGATGTTTTCCACTCTGATGGGTCCAGTGACATTGAACAAGTTCAAGATGCCAATTACCAAGCTCATCATATGTCAACACAGACTGAGGATCCAGAACATAACAAAATGAATAAATTATTTTATCTATCACGTGATGCCACCCTAATGTTATATTTGTTCATAACATCATATATCAATTGTGCTCCTCCAACCTATCTGTACTCATTTCATATGTGCTAATCACAAAAATAAATATGGCTAAAAGGTTTCAGTCTTACATGCCATGTCAATGGGCATGCTCTAATAATGATTCTCTTGTTAGTTTATTGACAGAGTCAACATGTATTTATTTATGTTATTTATTTCAAAAGTTTTACCAGAAAAGATATACTGAGTTGAGAATCAGCTCATTTCCAGATGCATGCTGGGGGGAGGAGTACAGGGAGTTATATACATAGCGACTACAGTGTAAGATCAGAGCAAATTGTTTACAAAAAGTACATAGATACAAATATACAAGGTGAAATAAACATGCAATGTAAACAAATACTATGCACTACAGATGTGCAGCCATAGTGAAATGATTACACCAAGGTGCAGAATGTTTCAACCAATAGGATCAGAACCATATGGGCAGTAGTTCTGCAAGACAGGAAGAGGAAAGTAGTTGGCAGGGGTGGGGAGGGAGTTTCAAGGAGGTAACCAGGAGGTGCTAGTAGCGGTAGGGGAGAGGGCACATGAGAATTAGGGAGTGGATAGGAGTTTACAAGGGGGTACCCAGAAGGCAGTGGATAAGAAGGGGGAGGAGGTGGAGTAGGGAGGAGAGCAAAGAAAATGGGGGTAGAGTATGGGGGAAGGGTTAGGGAGGAGAGATTAGGTGCAGTTGCAAGAGGGAGCAGTGAAATCATGGAGAAGACAAGAGAAGAAGTGGATGGAGGTGGCAGAGCAGATGGAGAGGCATTCCAGAGTTTAGGGAGGTGAAAGAAGAATGCAGCCTGACTGGATGAATACGTCCTAGATGGGAGTGCTGGGGTTCGGTGGTCAGAGCTACAAATGGAGTAGGTGGATTGTGGAGGACAGGACAGTATAGCTGTGAGGGGGGAGCTCAGCCAAAATTTGGCAATAATAGGGAGGCAGTATAGCGTAGTGGTTTAAGGCTCTGAGCTGCAAACCTGGAGACCTGGGTTTGAATCCTACAGCCCACTGTGTGACCCTGAACAAGTCACTTAACTTCCTTGTGTTCCCAGGTCGCACCTGTAAACAAGCTTCAGCTTAGTCACAGCATTTATCGTTTGACAACTGCCTTGTTGTTCTTGCCATAAATTCCTAAACTGTTATTTGTTGTTACCTCTGTATCACCCTATGGCAGAGCTCCTTGCTCCTGTATGTAAACTCTATTGTATTACTAACTGTTGGAGCATGTGGCTCCTGTATGAAACCCTACTGTATTACCAACTGTTGGAGCATGTGGCTCCTGGATGTACCCAAACTGTTGGAGCATGTGGCTCCTGCATGTAATTGTTGTCTTATGGATACCCTGTAACTCTCCCGGGTCGCTCCTGAAAATAGGCACGATGCTGTCTAGTGTGCTTACCTGGTAAAAACAAAAGCAAATAAATAAATAAATAGTGTGCCCTCTCCCGGTTTAAAAAAAAAAAAAAGGGAGGAGCCGTGAGCAAGATGTCTGGCTTCAAGAGATGGAAGGGACAGTAAGGTGTAGAGGGATCAGTGGTGCATAAGAGACGGGTAGTTAAGGGCAAACCAACAGAAGGAGTGGAAGAGGGGGTCCAATCTGGCTAGGGCGGACTTAGGAGCACTGTCATAGATGGTGTCTCCATAGTCAAAGATGGGGAGACTCATTCTCTGTACAATGGCTCTGTGCGCCGGTAGGGGGATACTCCCTTGGTTCCGGTATAAGGCACCTAGTTTATGGTGGAGCTTTTTGTGGATCTAGTCAATGTGAATAGAGAAATCCAGAAGCCTGTCAAGCCACACCCCAAGGTACTTGAAGGAAGAGGTATCTTCAAGGAGGGAGCCATCCAGGGTGTGGAAGGAGGGGAGGACTGGAAATCTAGACAGCTTTTGCCTGGTTCCAAAGGTCATAGAGACCATTTTATTAGCATTTAGGGACAGCTGCTTTGAGTGGAACCAGAGCTGGATGTTGTCAAAAGCCAGCTGAAGTCTGGTCATCAGACCCGCAGGGGAGGAGCCACAGGCAAATATCATATGCATACATATGAATGGATGCAAGATGTACAGGCAGAGAGGAGCCTGTTTAGGAAGATGGAGAACAGAATGAGACCAAGCACTGATCCTTGAGGGACACCAGTGTGGACTGGGCCGGGGGGTGCATAGAGGAGCCAGTTATAACTGACTGAGTTCTGTTTAGAAGGTATGAAAGGAACCAATCAGTGGTTTGGGAGGAGAGACCTGCAGCAGAGAGTTTGCCAGGAGGAGGGGGTGGGCAATGGTGTTGAAAGCTTTGGCCAGGCTGATGAAAATGGCAGAGGTGGTTAGGCTGATAGAATGGAGTCAGTCAGCCTGGAGGAGGGAGATGGAGGTGGAGTGGAATTTGCGAAACCAGACTAGAATGGGGTGAGGTAGGATGAAGTCAAGAAAGGGAGAGAGTTAAGAAAGAAGGTCATGTTCTTCAAGTTTGGCGAGGGTGGGGAGTAGAGAGGTGGTAGTTCCCAGGAGCAGAAGTGTCCCCACCTTTAGGGAGGGGAATGACTGTGACATGTTTCCACAAAGCAGGGACAGAAGCCAGGGAGAAAGAGAGGTTGAGAAGGGATGCAAGAGGATTGCAGATGGCAGGTGAAGGAGTTTTGGGTCCAACCCATCTGGTCTCTTGTCTTTGAGGGGGCTTAGGGTAAGGAGGGTCTTTAAAGTGGTAGCTGGAGAGACTGGGGAGAAGAAGAAAGGGGAAGAAGAGGGGGCATGGGGCACAGGTAGGGGGAGGAGGCACAGGAGTGAAGAATATATTAAATTTGGCAGCGACAGTAGAGGGTCAGAGATGATGGTGCCTCTCACCTTGAGGACTGGGGCAGGGGCTGGGTGGGGAAGAGTGAGTGGACTGACATTCCAAAACTTTGAGGGGTGGTTAATACTGTTTTGGAGGGTGGATGACAAGTTCTCTACCTTAGCATGCTTGGTAGCCCTAGTGCAAGCATTCCGTAAAGTTCGATATTTATGGTAATCAGCTTTGGAGCCTGAGGCCTTGTGAGTTTTCCAAACAAGATCATAAGCTTGCAAGCAGGCTAGCAGTTTGGCAGAGACCCGGGGGAGATGAAAGCCTCAAACCCTAGTTTTTTTCTAAGGGGGCATGGTAGTCCCAAATGGACATGGAACATGAGGTGAAGACATTTAGGTCTGAGTCAATGGAGCTGGCAGTAGAGATAGGAGACCAACCTGTAACTGCTAGTTCCTCATGGAGGGAGACAGGTCCAAGGATCAGAATGAGCAAATCAGTATGAATTTGGGTGGGGCTTTGGGTTGGTGTACCTTGCGTATGCAGTAGACCATGTGATGGTCACTGAATGCATCCAGTAGGGTGCCTGAGGCAATAATTCTGTGAGGGTGGGAGGTAAGGGCCCAGTTCAAAAGAGTGTGATTTTGTGTTTTGTGGTTGAGATGTGTGGGATCAGTGATTAGTTGAGTGAGGTTTAGGGATTTGATGTTGTCACAGAAGTTGGAGAGGGAGAGCCAATTTTTGCTAAAGTCCCCAAGGATGAGAAGTTTGCCGGTAGAGGCATGAGAGGAGATGATAGAGAGAAGTTCAGTGATAGTAGAGGAAGGTAAGACAGGGCAGCAATAAACTCTGACAATGAAGATGGGAAGAGAGAAGGGGAGAGAGAGAGTTTGAGAAAGAGAAGTTCATAGGCAGAAGGGGAGGACACAGTATCGGGACCAACTGTATGGAGGAGGTGAGATAAATGGCCACACTGCTGCCCCTAGTGGCTCGATCCTGATGGTCAAGGGAGTAGCCTGGGATGGCAACTGATGAGTCAGGAATCTTGGGGGAAAGCCAGGACTCGGAGATAACCAGAACTTCAGGACTAAGACTGACCATAAATGGTTATAGTAACTCAATTTTGGAGAGTAAACTATGGATGTTATCATGTGCCACACTAAGTCCTTTAGGAAGGTTTGTGGAGGGGGAGTAGGAAGGGCCAGGATTAGGCTCTATATCACCAGCAAGCAGCAGTCATAGTAGGAAGATAAGGAGCTTGGTGGGTGTGGAGGAGCATTTCTGTGGCAGCTGAGTGGGGGAGCAGGGACAGGGTGAAGGGCTAGTGGAAGATGTGAGCAGGAAGCATATAATAGAAAGATGAAAACTAAGGGCTGGCAGTAGAGAGCAATGCAGAGTCCAGGGGAGTGGGCGGGAGAATGTGTACAGGAGTATAGAACAGTAATTAATGATTAATAAGAATAGGATAATAAAATCCTAGTATAGCAGTTAAGTGAGGCAGTATAGCAGAGTGAGGGAGGCAGTATAGCACAGTGATTTAAGGCTCTGAGATGCAAATCTGGAGACCTGGGTTTGAATCCCACAGCTCCCACTTGCATATTGTGTGACCCTAAGCAAGTCACTTAACTTCCCTGTGCTCCCAGGTTGCACCTGTAAACAAGCTTTCAGCTTAGTGTGTCTCACCTGGTTAAACAATTGGGGGAAAAAAATTATCATAAAATATTTTTAATCAACTTGGATTTGTTCCTACACATCTGAGTATTGAAATATAACATGGGCAGACTAGATGGACCTCGTGGTCCCCATCTGCCAGCACATTCTATGTATGCATCTATGAGTTGGGGAGGGTAGGGGAGGTGGGGGGGGAATGCGGAGGAGTCAGTGGGAGGGAGGGAAGTAAGAGTAAACAAGAGGGGGAGGAGGGATAGTGTTAAAAGTTAGTACGGCGATACAGCAGGGGCAGGAGTACATGGAATAAGGGGTTAGGAGAGGTGGGGGTAGCCCAAAGGGAGAAAAGTAGTAAGGTGGTCCAGAGAAGTGAGGAGCAAGAAAGGGGGTAAGGTAGCTGTAAGGGAATGTTTAAGGTACCAGGAGGTAGCAGTTAAAAGCACACAAGGATCTTATAAAACACTTAGAGGGTATACCATACATACAGCTGAGCAAAGTAGTGTTGTAGGCAGATTAAAATTGGCCTAGCAAAGACATAGAGGATGCAACACATGCAGGGGTCCAAACAGACACTCACAGGAGTCTAAGATGAGCAGGGTACCCCTCAGGTTAGTGTAGGGATTAAGAGGACACAGCCTGCAGTGCAAAGGGATTGGTCCAAGGATCCTCACAAGGCAAATGGTACATTCAATACATTAACAATATTATTCACCTGTGTTGTAAAGAGAGGTCCAAGGATCCTCCCAGGCTAGTAGTGCATTCGGGACTAAAACAAGAAGTTAGTTGAGTTACTCGCTTGTAACATTACAAACCTTACATTTTGAAGGGTTGTGCCACTTACATTGTTTTGGTATCATAGCAACTTAGCTTTATCATTTCTCATACCCAAAAACTAAGGCTGATAGCATCATTACAATTGTGTGACTTGTCTTCCCACACAAATTAGCATATACATGTACACTGTGCTTGCTCTGGCACTCCCTCCATCCATGTCAATACTCAGATGTGTAGGAACAAAACCAAGTTGATTAAAAATATTTTAATATTATCCTGTTCTTATTGCTCATTAATTACTGTTCTATATTCATAATAAAATCTTAACTAATAAGGTTAAGGGAGACTATACTATAATTATTTGGTCATCATCCTTGTTACATGGACTTCAAAAAGAATTGGTTAAGTGAACAGCTAAAAGAGTGGTGCTCAGCCTTGGAAAATGACAGGGCTGAAATACTGAAGGCTAATGAACAAGCCACTAAGAATTTAGCCCAGAGTTAAAAAAAAAAAAAAAAGAAGAATAAGGATTTAAAGGAACAATTAGAAAGTAAAGAGGTAGAGTGGGCACAGAAAGGGAAGCACCTGTTAGGCAAAAGGAAGGAGGGTACCTCAGAACAAAGAAGCATAAGCTGGTCACCCCTAAGGTAACTACTCCAGGGTAGTGAACAAGGGGTTTATCCTTCTTGGAATTCCCTCTGTGCAGGACCTGCAAATGGAGCAGGCCCTTACCCACAACACTCACCTCCTCAATCTAGTGCTGAAGAAGAGTTAGAACAAAAAAGAAATAGTGTAAGAAGAGAAAATACATACAAGCAAAGAGATCAGTGTACCATTAGAGACAAAGAGCATAGTAAATAGACCAGATTCACAGACAGAAAAGGGGGAGATCTGAAGGTGCAACTTCAAACAATGAATTAAATGAGGATAGTCAATGGAAAGAGTGGTGTACCCTTTTGGAGCAACACCTCCTTGAATTAGGAAAAGAAGTTAGAGATTTAAAGGCCCCAAAGGAGATACCAAGAGCAAAAGTAAAAGTCATGTGAGATTAAGACCACCTGAGGAATCAGGCACAGATGACTCCTCCCCTGAAAAGGAATATTCCTGTTCAGAAGAGGAATCACATGACAAGTATAAAAAGAGGTATGTATCTAAACAGAACAGAAATTCTGGTTCTGAAGATGAGTCACCTGATACATCCAGGAGAAATAAAAAAGATATTGCAAAAGGAACTAGGGTATTTAAAATCGAAGACTGTTACACAAGCTTTGAAACTGGTAGAAGAAAGGAATAATTCTAAATCTGCAAAAGGAGGCATTGAGCAACATATCCGAAAATTGAAAGAATGTTTTGAATCTTTGTCCATAACTGATGAAGGAGAACAGAGTTTTGTGATTAGGTGGTCTGTTGATGAGCCTCAAGCTGAGTGGTCAAGAATGTCTAGAGGAAGCAGGAATAAACCTGTCAAGCTGTATAAATTTCTAAAGGAGTTTGGTAAATATCGCACCAATGGAGCAGCCAGATGTGCTGCCTACCAGATGCGGTGTGGTATTGATCAAAGCCCTAGGGAATATTACTGTAGGCTGAAGGATGTGTACTTTGGAGCAGAAGATCACTCAGTGATTCAGAGGACTTCCAAAATGCATATTATCAAGGTTTACCCCCTGCTATTAGGACACAATTTGCACTTGAGCTTAAAAAGAAGCCCAGGGACATTCACTGGCTTGGCAGACAGGCCGAACACATCTGAGACTGGAAGAGAGGATAACTTTCCTCCACAGAAAAAGGGGGCATCCCACTCCTAAATTCCAAGTGTCCGAGGTAATGAATTACCTTGGCTACAGAAGGGGGTGAGCTATCTATGCCCAGAAACAGGAGGCAAAGGAAGAGAGAAGGCAACAACACTCAACCAGAAAATGCTGTAGAGCAGCCCAAGGCTGTGCCTGACCCCACAGTAGTGGCGCAACCTACCAATCCTGCCCAAGCTTCCCCTGTGGTGGTTCTACCACCTGTCCCTGAGCCACAGTTCTATCAAAGCCCTCAGCAATTCCCACTACCTCAACCATAACAAAACCAGGGACCCCCCTATGGCGGTTATGATCCTGGGAGAAGGCGTGGCCAAGGGTATGGAAGAGGATACAACAATGACTATAGAGGTGCTGATAGGGGGTGTCAAAACTATAACAATGAGCAAGATAGTTACAGGTTCCAAGATAGACCTCGATCTAGTTCCCCAAATGTGGATGAGATGGTCAAGAAGTAACAGGAGGAAATACAGGGAATAAAGGTCCAGATGGGAGATATAAAAACATTTCTCCAATGCTTGGCCCAAACTCCCTCTCTGCCTCCTGGTTTTCCTGCACCTGTGCAGAACCCACCTGCAATCTCCAGTACCAGTGGTACCAGTAATAGTACCATCTGACTAGTGTTTTCTGTCCTTCCAAATGCTGTCCAGGTCAATGAAATTGCAATTGCGGACAATGGTAATGAAGCTATTATGGAACTGGAAAAAGAAAGTGTTAGCTCAGAACCTGACCTTCCCCTAGAGGTATCCTGAGCTACTGCTGAAGGCAGTGTAGAGTGTCACAGTGAACCTGTCATGTTGCCAGGAGTTAAGAAAAAAACAGTTCTACCTGGGCAACTTAATCTCTAAAGGGGAGCAGATAGGTTTTACTTTGACATAAACATTGAAAACAGCCTAAGTCATGAAGCTTTGGTTAACTCTGGAGTTGAAGTAACATTGATGTCCAGAAGCTTTTATGACAAACTGGTTGATGCGGTGGGTAACTCTAGGGTGTTGATAACCCTCTCTGATGGCTTACAAGTAGTAGGTTATGGTGGGGGAACTCAACAGACTCTAGGTAAAGTGTGACTGAAGTTGCGCTTTGGCAAGTTGGAAGTCAACCACCCAGTGTATATCACTGATAGAACTGGGGATGATTTCTAGATTGGAAATGACCTCCTAAAAAGATTTCAGCCTATCATTGATTATTTTCAAGGAATCCTGTACTCACAGGTAAACAGGCCCATTCCATTTGGGAAGAGTCTTAAGGCTGCTAAACAATCAGCATCATGTTATCTTGAGAAAAATGATGCAATGATTAAACAAGATTTTGTGCATTCTGATGTACCTGATGTATCTGTACTAGGTAATCCCCAAAATTTGGCTCCATGGAGAAGCAGAGCTCATGTGGTTTGTCTGTCAAAGCATGATGTGGTAAATTCTGAGGTTAGTGCAAGAGGCCTCACTTTCTTCACCAAGGAAGTAAACCCTGTTATCTCAGAGATAACTCCTGCAACTGACATAGAGACATTAGATTCTGAGTACCAACCCCTCTCTGGGGACGGTAGAAAGGAAATGCTGCCACTGAATCACAGGTCCTTGCTCTGCAACATAAGGTCAGAGGAAGGCAGATTGAAGGCGCCTATCAAAGCAGAGAGTTTGCAGACTGTACATTCTGTGTTATGCTCAGGTTACAAGCACTGTTTAATTAGTGAACTGTTTTACAAGATGTTAAAGAGGTGGAGGTCTAGTTTAACATATGTAAAGAAACAGAAGTGGTTAGAGAATGTCCCATACCAGAAAACTAGCATGAGAAGCATAGGTATCCGTGCTCTGAACCTCCAGATAGGGCAAAAGAAAATACAGCACCCTGTAAAGGTAGTACAAGGCCTAGAATCTCCCATGCACCTTGGGCTAGACATCCTTGTACAACTAGGTGTGTATGTTGACTTAGCCAATGATGTTCTTTGGTCATGAATAAGGGGGGATCCTTGTCCAATAAAAATGACACCAGAGGCCTTAAGGTCTGGACAAACTATTCCTCAAGTGTGCCAGGTGGTGAATGAATTCACTACAACAATTTGAGATAATGTCAAGGATTTCTCTCTTGGGGTTAATGTAAAGAAACACCTGACAAGACTGCACCCTTTGTGCTTGACAAGGAACTTAGTGACATGGGTTTAAAAACCCACTCCACATCTTGCTTGGACATGAGCAGCAGAATAATGCACCTCTTGGTACAAACCCAACAGTAGAGCCTATCACTATAGGAGCTAACTGTGAGCTAGGGGTAGTGCTAGGGGGATCATTTTATGAATTAGAGTTAGTTGTTCCAATTATTGGGGAGTTACCAGAAGACATTGTTCAGGATGAAACAGATGAAGAAATTAGATATATGCTAAACGGTTTGTTTTACAAAAAAATTGTCCAGTAGATAAGGAAGAAATACAGGCATGTAGCATTGAAAATGATTATCTTGTACTGTCCACTATGGCTAATGAAACAGAACAATTTAAAGAGACACATACGATTGATACTGAAAATGTTTCTAAGATAATAGAAGATGAGGCAGAAATAGGTAAAAATGTACCTTTCCCTGATTTTGAAGAACAAGTTGAGCAAGCTACTGTATACAGGATTGTAACTGTGAAACAGAAGTAGAAAAAGAAAAGGTTCGTGAAACGTTCCTTCAGTTCAAGGACATGTTCACAAAAGATGCTCATGATTGTGGGATAACTGACCTCCATGTTACCAGGGTACCTACTGACCCTAGTAAAGGTCCAGTTTATGTACGCCAGTACAGAATACCACTAGCATCTCATGAACATATACAAGAAGTACTGGATACCTTGATGGAGCGAGGAATTATAAGACAGGTGAACTCTGCTTACAATTCCCCCATTTGGCCTGTATTAAAACCTACAGGAAAGTGAAAGCTCACTATTGACTATAGAAAGTTAAACAAACAGGTACCTTTATCTCATTGGCCCATGACATATTTGGACCAAAGTTTGGCCAAAGTTCAGAGTGTCAAATATTTCACTACCCTTGATATAGCAAATGGATTTTGGACATTAAAAGTACTCAAAATATCAATATAAATTGGCTTTTACCTTTGGACGTAGACAATACACATGGAATAGATGTCCTTTTGGGTATTTAAATTCACCAGCAGATTTCAATATCTTTCTGCATAAGGCCATGCTTGATGCAGAAAGCAGAGGAAATCTAGTTTATGTGGATGATGTACTAATCAAAAGCAACACTTCTGAGGAACACCTAGCTGAAGTAACCTATGTGTTAAACCAGCTGAAAGACGCTGGTGCCAAGTCGTCCTTACTAAAGGGACAATGGTTCAAAAATAAGGTAAACTACCTTGGGCATGAAGTTGGCCTTGATGGGCTACTCCTTCAGCATACCAAAGTTGAGGCAGTCCAGAGAACTGGTTCACCTAAAACTTTAAAGGAGTTATACAGCTTCCTATGAATCTGCAACTACTCAAGACAGTTTATCCAGGACAATGCAGAAATTGCCTATCCCCTCACCAGGCTACTGAAAAAGTCAAAACCCTGGGTGTGGGGGTGGGGGGGAGCAAGAGAAAGCCACGCAAGCTTTGAAAGCTAGTGTAAGTCAAGCACTGTGCCTTGTTTATCTACAAATGGACAAGAATTTTTATCTAGAGACAGGACATACTAGTAGCAGCATCAATGCAGTGCTATATCAAAAACATGATTCAGACAAATGTGTTATTGCTTATGTGAGTAGAACTTTAAGTGACGTTGAGAAAAAGTTTTCAGACAGTGAAAAAGCATTGTTTTCCACTGTATGGGCAGTACAACAGTTCAAAAACTACATTTGTGGTACGAAAGTTGTTGTAGAGACTGGTCACCAACCTCTTATGTTTCTGGGGACCCAGGAACTTAAGGATGATAATGTATCTATCAGGAGAATTGTGGCCTGGACCTTAGCATTCCAGGGCCTACCCCTAGAGGTTAGGTATGCAAAAAACAAAAGGAATCCAGTGGCTCAAGGATTAGCAGACCTGGAAACACATGATCGTACTGTAGATGAATTTCCAGTACAAGAGCCTGACCTATCTCCTGAATTGGAAATGGTATACAAACATAACAGGCACCACCACTATGATGAGAATGTATGTGAGAATTTGCCTAGAGCCTATGTTGATGGTTGTTCATTCCAGCAAGGTGAAGATTGGTATTCTGGTTTAGGAGTGGCATGGCAGGATAATATATCATGTACTCCTATCAAGTACAAGCTCAGTCCTAAGTGTAACCAATATGCAGAATTGTCAGCCACCTATATAGCAGTACAGACTGCAGTACAACATAAGTTACAAGACACTGTAATTTGTACTGATTCTGATTATGTTAGGCAGAACTTCCTTACACATTTACCAGGGTGGAAGGTGAATGCTATGATCAGTTCAAGAGGCAGTAAGGCGATGTATGCAGACCTCATCCCAGCCATAGATCAGTTGGTTCAGGAACATAGCTTGGCTGTTTATTGGAAAAAGGTAAAAGGACACTCAAACATTCAGGGACCAGACAAATCAGAAAATGACCTAGCAGATGCTCTGGCTAGAGAGGGTGCTTTACATGGAGAAAAACTGAACTTTGTTCCTCCTTTCCAAGCTAATCTGGATGTGGTTACCCTCAGACAAAACCAACAGGAACAGGAAAAGAAAGTTTTACAATTGTATAGTGAGAAACCAGACTATGATTTAGTGAAAATGCAACAAAATGATGAAGTGGAAGGAAAATTGTATAGTTTCATCAAGGATCCCACTGAAAACATGATTTCTGACAGTGACCTAAAGAATAGCTGTAACCTGAGAGCTGTGTACAGCCAAAAGGATAAATTCTAATTAAGGAATGATCTCCTGGTAAGAGTTGGTAAAAACCCATACCAGGTCCAATGGGTGGTTCCGTTAGGCCACAGGGGAATTATGTTATGACATGCTCATGATGAACCATCAGGAGCACATAGGGGGATAGGAGAACTTCTGAAACCTTAAAAGAGATAGCCTACTGTCCCTACATGTACAACATGTTGCAAGTTCCAACCAGTTACTCCAAGACACAGAGCACCACTACAGTCAAAAGGGATCGCCATGCCTTGGTCAGGTATCCAGGTTGACTGGATTGGCACTGTTACAAGATCCTCAAGGGGTAACCAATACATTTTGATGGTTACTTTTCTGTTCACAAAATGGGTTGAGTGTATACCTGCTTCAATAACACAGCCGAGACCACAGCCTTCTTATTAATAAACCGGGTGCTGGATATTCAAAAGGGTTGCACCATGCGCAATAGGGTTGCACCTGCGCAAGTCCGAAATTGCGCCATTCTGCGATATACAGCAGGAGGCAGTTGTGCCCCCCAAGTCATGCTGAGCAACAGCACAATGCTAATGAAGGCATGCTCAACCAGAGGGGGAGGAACCGTATAAACTGCACAGCCCGATATTCAACCCCGGGCTGTGCAGAGTTGTGCAGGCGCAACCCCCTACCTGCACCTGCACAACTTTGAGACAAAAAACAAAGGATCACGTCTAGGGCCACCTACAGGTGAGCTGCCGCATTGCAGGGCACAACACAGCAGCTGCCACCTGTGGGTGGCCCTCCACTTGTTCCCTGTGCCCCCCCTGCAGCCAGATCATGGGCATAATGTGAAATCCCCCCTCTGACTGGCCCGATCGCGGGCATAATATAAATGACAACCCCACTGGCCAGTCGCAGGCATAACATAAATGAACCCCACTGGCCCGATCATGGCATACTGTGAACCCCCACTGGCCTGATCACGGCCGATACGGAGTTCACCCCCAAAGAGCAATATCCTGGTGGTCCAGTGGACCGCGAAGCCCGATCATGGGCATAAGAGTCAAACCCCAAGTCCAATTACCATGGTGGTCCAGTGGCCCCACCCACCCACCCATGGAGCCCACACCACGCCCTCGTCAGCTGGTGGGTGGCAGCAACCACCCGCCTGCCGCTCGCCACCTGCCGACTGACTGCTCGGTAGGGCTGCACGCCCATTGGTTCAGAGCAAGAGCCACTGGGTGTGCAGCCCATACTGGTAGGCAGTCCAGATATGGGAATGAATGCATTCATTCACATATCTGGACCAATAGGCTGGCAGCCCTATTGAGCAGTCAGTCGGCGGGCACTGGGGCAGCAGGCGGTGGTGCCCGCCGCCAGCTGACGGGGGAGCGGGTGGTGGGGGGCCACTGGACCACCAGGGTAATTGGACTTGGGGTTTTGACTTTATGCCCGCGAACGGGCTTCGCAGTCCACTGACCACCAGGAGATAGCTCTTTGAGGGTGATTCCATCCTGGCCGCGATCAGGCCAGTGGGGTTCACATTATGCCCGCGATCGGGCCAGTGGGGGTCATTTATGTTATGCCCGCGATCGGGCCAGTGGGGAGTTCATTTATGTTATGCCCGCGACCGGGCAGTGGGGGGAGTTCATTTATGTTATGCCCGCGATCGGGCCAGTGGGGGGGGTTGTCATTTATATTATGCCCGCAATCGGGCCAGTGGGGGGGGATTTACTCCATGCCCGCGATCGGGCTGCAGGGGGCGTTGGTCCCCGATGGCTGCTGCCTGGCAGGGCACCAGGCGCAAGTCATCGGGGATCAACGCACCTGCATGCTAATGGCATGCAAATGGGGCCGTAAGTAGATGCAAATGGCCCCGCCTGCACCTTGCATGAATTATGGCCCCATTTGCATGTCACCTTTTGAATATCGGAAAGTTGCGCATGGCGCAATGGAACTTGCGCCACTGCATCTTGAATGCTCCACTCTGACCACTTGCAGTGGCGCAAGTTCCAGTGCGCCATGCACAGTGGCTGTGGCTGGGGGGGCGATATTCAAAGGAGTTGCTCAATAGTGCAACTCCATTGAATATCGCACCGGCCTCACCCCAGCGCAACTTTTTTGAGCAGCGCAAGGGCTTGTGCCCCAAAATGGCACAGTTTGACTATTCAGCCCCATGTGTTTAGTCACTGGGGATTACCATTAAGACTAGAATCTGATAGAAGCCCTCATTTTGTAGGAGAAGTAATAGAAAACATGTGGAAAATTTTGGGGGTACAGTGGAAACTACATGCATCCCACCATCCACAATCATCTGGACAGGTGGAACACGCTAATCGAACAATTGTGTATATATTGAAGAAATAACCAATATCCGACTCGGTATCCTGTACATCTACAAAAACTGTCTCCCCCCCCGACGCCCTCCGGCTTGCAGTTACATCCTCCATACTATCCCTGGTGGACTATGGGCTACCTGTCTATGGTGCTGCCAACATGACGGCCCTCAACAAAATCCGCCTCCTCCTAAATAAGGCTTGCAGGCTAATCACTGGGGCCCCTAGGCTCACTCATACCTGCCAACTCTATGACCTTGCAAATGCTTGACTCGACGTAATGCCTGCTTGCATCGAACGTGCCTCATTTCAAAAACCCTACTAGGACTTTCTCCTCCCGGCTGACTTCCTCCTCCTCCCAGCACAGCCCCTAGTCAGCACCCAGACCTCCTGCAAAGCCACCTTCCTGGTTCCTCGTGTAGGACCTCACTTGGACAGAGATCTTTCTGCCATAGAGCCCTGCTTGGTACAACACTCTTCCTCGGCCATCACTGAAATCCCCACCATCTCCACTTTCAAAATGCCCTTAAAGCGAGCTATTCAGCAAGCACTGCTGCTCCTGTGCCTAATGGATGCTCAAACCCCCCCTCTTCACTGACAATGCCCTCTGGGCAGCTCCGTCCCCTCACTTCCCTATTTCTAACAACTTCACTACTGCCACGATTCCCGCTGCCTACTGTATCACTACTGACTAGAACGAACCACGTTGCATTCCTTATGCTGCTTATGCTTAACTTATTTGCTACCCTGTTCCATACGGATCATACCTCTGTTCTGTACTACTCCTGTCTCAGGCCCTACGCTTGTAATCTGTTATCATGTGACCGTGTGACTGCTTTATCGATTTACCTGTACTGTTCCTGTCTCATGCCTTGCCTTGTAATCTGACACAGTAGACCTGTTTGGCTGTTATCACACTTCCATGACATACCGTTATGTGCTAAACCCTGTTATTCTCCTGTTGTCAATTATACCATATTTTGCTCTGTATTACACTACCAATGTTTGCTGTAACCATGTGCCATTTATGCGTGTCTGTTTATACTCATGCTCTTCTTTTGTATGTACCCTGCTTTCTGTATTATCTGTATTATCTACCATTGTTGACGAGGTACCTTTGGAAATGAGCCCCTGGCTCAAAGGTTGTAAACTGATTGCAATATAAATAAATAAATAAATAAATGTATCAGTTCTTCAGGAACATATTGGGATGTGAAGTTACTACTAGTATTAATGGCCATACAGGCCACTCCTAATAAGAGCACAGGTGATATCTCCTTTTTGAAATGATGACAGGAAGACAGATGGTGTTACCTTTACATCTCCTGTATACTACAGGACATGTAAATTCAGCATGTGCTACAACAGCACATGAGTATGTATCCCATTTAAAACAGCATTTGCAAAAAACCTTTGCATTTGCTCAAAAGAACTTAGAGAAAAGTGTTGAGGCTTCTAAGTCATATTATGACAGGAAAACTAATCCAAAAGAGTATCAAACTAGTGATAAAGTGTTTTACTTTAACTGCAGCAGGGATAAAGCCAAGGTCAAGAAATTCCTTCCAAGCTGGCAAGGCCCCTTTGTGATCACTGACAAAATCTCACCTGTAGCATACCAAACTGAACTACTGTAAAAAAGAACAAGCATTTGTCAATGCCGAATGTTTGCTTGCTGGCATTGGCAGTGGTAGTGTAGAAGTTACAGAGTTGTGTAATAGGAATGGCATTGAAGTATTGAACTGAAGCCAACCCCACCACCACCCTGCAGAGAGTGACAGGCATTGGGGTGTGCGTTTGGGTCATCAGGCATAACGGCCATGCCGTTTCACCACACCCCACCCTGCAGACACTGACAAGTGTCACGGTGTTCCTTGGGGTCTTTGGCCCTTATGCGCACCCCATTTCATTAGGAAATATGGTGAGATGGGTGCGATATAGGAGAATGGGGTGAACTTTGGGTCGAAGAGTCCAAGGCATACCTCGATGCCTCTCACTGGCTGCAGGGTGGGAATGGTATGAGCATTACAGGCAAGAATCCCAAGTCACACCGATGCCTGTCATTCTCTACAGGGTTGGGCGTTATGGTTGGAAACCCTAATACCTCAGGCATTCGTTGGTATTTTCACTCCAATTTTCAACAAGTTTTTTGTGACCCCACCTCATGAACAGGGGAATATCAGTTTGTTAGCTAAAGCTGCTTATGCACAGCGATTACGGCATTTAGCACCACAGGTGCAAAAACATTCAACAGGATGTAAAAATGACAGCTGTACTGTTCATGGGGAGGTGCAAAATGGCAATGTTGCAAATCTGCAGTAAAAATATTAAAAAATGGTGAAGTCATGAACGTACATAGAAACTGTGCAACGCACACCCGTAATATAATTAGGTTGGGGATTTTTTACAACAGATTGTCAACTCAGGCATTCTGGTGCCTCCGATCATGAACAGTGTCACTGTGATTTTCTTTATCTGTGCCGAGCAATGATTTCCCAAAGCAACCACGCATCTCTGCGCTGAAAGTGTGAAAACACACTTCAGCCATGTTGTGAAAATGACAGCTGTACTGTTCATAAGGAAGTGTGGAAAATGCCACTGGTGAAAATCTGGACTGAAAATATTACAAAGTCATGAACTTACGAGGGTGCGTGGAACCGCGCAATGCTCACTCATAACACAATCATTTTATGGACTTTTGTCACCAAATTTTCAACATAGCTATTTAAGACCTCTGCTCATGAACAGTGTAACTGTGATTTTCTTAATCTGTCCTAAACATTGTTCGACACCAACAGCACCATTGTGCGCTACATGTGCGAAAACACATTTTGGGCGATACATGAAAAATGGCAGCTGTACTGTTCATAAGAAAGTGTAATAAAATGGCAATGTTGAAAATCTGGAGTGAAAATATTAAATGCGCAAACTTATGAGCATGCATAGGAACCGCGCAACGCACGCTCATAAAACAGTCATTTTTAGGAATTTTTTCACCAAATTTTCAACATAGCCATTTTAAGACCTCTGCTCATGAACAGTGTCACTGTGATTTTCTTAATGTGTCCCATACATTGATTTTGCACATCGACTGCGCCATTGTGCGCTACATGGGCGGAAACACGTTTTGGGCAAGATGTGAAAAATGACAGCTGTACTGCTCATAAGGAGGTGTGGTAAAATGGCAATGTTGAAAATCTGGAGTGAAAATATTGAAGATTCGTGAACTTACGAAAGGTGTAGAACTGCAATGCACGCAGAAACAGTCATTTTTAGAATTTTTTACTAATTTTCAACATAGCCATTTTAAGACCTCTGCTCATGAACAGTGTCACTGTGATTTTCTTAATTTGTCCCGGATTGATTTCAAGACACCGACTCGCGCCATTGTGTGCTACATGGGCGAAACACGCTTTGGGTGAGATGTGAAAATGACAGCTGTACTACTCATAAGAAGGTGTGGTAAAATGGCAATGTTGAAAATCTGGAGTGAAAATATTGAAAATTGTGAACTTACGAGCCTCGCGTAGAACTGCACAACACACGCCAAAAACAGTCATTTATTTTGATTATTGGACCTTAACATGGTGAATTTCATGAATGATAAACATTGTCATGGCATTATTCAGGCCTGAAATGTTATTTCACGCAGTGACTGCGAAATCACCCTTCGGGCCCAAATAACGCCATGACAGTGACATCACTCATGAGAAGGGGTCCCAAAAACCCCATGTTGAAAATTTGGTGCAAAAATTCCAAAAAATGACTGAGATATGTAACAAAGTTGAAAAAACCCTATCTAGCCCATTATACAGCTTACCGGCATTTCCTCAGTTCGCAGTCGGCTTTGAAGAATGCAGATGTGTTCTCGGTCCACCGCAGATCGTTGCGCCAAGCTCCATAGGTAAGTATGGGGTGGGGGGTGTGGGGAAGCTGGGTGCGCAGTGGGTGGGTGCGGGTTGTGGGGAGGGGGCAGGAAGACTGCGTGGGACCGTTTTTTCTTTACAGGGATTTTTAAAAAGATGCGTGGGGCGTTTGCCACGCTGGGATGGGCTCCCAGCATGGCACAAGGATGGCTGGGGGGGGCCGTGGAGCCGACGGGATTGGGCACCCCGTCGGCCATATGATCAGTTGCCATGCTGGGGTGGGCTCAGCGTGGCACCCAGTACTCGGGGTGGGTGAGGACGGTGGAGCCAATGGGGATTGGGCACCCCGTCGGCTACTCTATGGTCGCCACGCTGGGGTGGCAGCGTAGCATGTGGAAGATTTTGGGAGGGAGCGCAGCACAAGCCGATGGAGGATTGGGCACCCTGTCGGCTATACGTGTGTGCGGGGGAGGGCAGCATGCAGTAGGCATGCTTGTGGTAGGTGTAGGGGAGTTGCATGAGCAGGCGATCATCTTATCGCTGCTCACCGAAGCGTAGTTCCCCCTTTCAACTGTATGCCACTGCATTTTGGAGATTGTCATAGACAGCTCCAGCATGCATTGGCTTACAGGGACTGCGCCTGCCAACACACTGACTGAATTGGAAGAGGGGGTGACACACCTCCGAAATCTCGGATGATGGCACTATGTTTCTTGCACATGCGTGCAAGCAAACATAAAAACACTGGAGAGACAGTAACTAAATGGGTTCATATTAATCAGCTGAGGCAATATCGTGAACGCAGCAAAACACTGGAAAATATTCTGAATGAACCTAAAAGTAGTGATCAGGAATTAGAGACTAGTTAAAATGTTAATTATAATACTGCTCTTTGAAATTGATCAGTAAAAGAAAAATTGTGTTTGTGAAATGTTTAACAATGTAAAAGATTGTTATATGATTTAAAAGTGTACATAGTTGTAATCATGTTTAAAAGTCAAAGAACAGACTTCTTGTAATCATGTTTAATCTTGTTTATTCATGTAGTACTGTACATTTTTCTATGCCAAAAAGTACATCTCCAATGTCATCTAGTGATGTCGCATCTGATGATGTCATATGTGATGATGTCATGTGCTGATGATGTCATAAGTTATCACATAATGATGCTACTTTGTGTTTCATAGTTCATTTTCCCTGCAATGCTTAAACTAAAATATAACAAACTATAGTTCTGAATTACAAAATGCAATTTTAGGGTGCATTTTTAATTCAAAAGAGGGGAATGTAGGAACAAAATCAAGTTGATTAAACATATTTTATTATTATAATTTTATTATCCTATTCTTAGAAATCATTAATTACTATTCTATATTCCTAATAAGGTCTTAACTAATAAAGTTAAGGCTAAGGGAGACTATACTATGATTATCTGGTCATTATCCTTGTTTACATGGACTTCAAAAAAACACATTTCTTAAGTGAGCACTGAAAAAGGGATGGTGCATTGATTAGGTTTTGATTTTAAACAAGTAATATTAAGGGTCTCCCTGCAGTGTTATTCCAGAGCAGAGGGTCCTACCTGAATTCTTGAAGAGTCAAAGGTTATAATGCCCTAGCAACCAAGAGATAAAAATTAGATGTTACTATGAAGCTTGACATGTGATATACTACATCCGGACTCCAGGCTGAAATGAGACTGGCAAGAACATATACCACCTTTAAGAAGTACCAGTCATTACAATGGGAATGATGAACTTTTATCAAATGCAAAGGTGTAAGGTCCCAGTAAGACCAAATTCAGACATTTAATAAAGACTGCAGAGATCTCTTGGGAGACTGAAAATCAGATCTGCAACAGCTTTGTAACACTTGCTATTTAGAACATTTTATAGCACCAAAACTATCAGAGATAAAAACATGAGTTCGATGTCAAAAGCAAGCTAACTTTTTAACCTTTCTAATTGGTACTGAAAGTTTATTGATTGGTCAATGACCTTTACGATATAAAATACATCATATTGTACATATAACATTTATGAATTTTACAAGTTTTGGTTAACATAAATACATATTTCCACATCACAAAAATGCTTACAGCTTAAATTACTTAAACATTCTATTTTACACATATTTCTTTGTACATATCAATCACAATATATCAAATTATTAAACCAACCTATACCAGACCTTTGAGATTTCATTTTTTGCACACACAGGCCCAGATATTCAAACTGCGCTCAAAACTGGCGCAACAGCAGGAGCAAGCACAAACCAGTTGCGCAAATGCACAACAGGTGCGATATTCAAACATGGAGCAGAGCAAATTGCGCAAGCAACCAACGTCTGAATATCGCACATACTGCGCCATCGCGCAACCAGGAAGGAGAAGCTGAGCCAAAATGCTGCGCTATGGCGCAACCATGGAAGCTCAGCTGAGCAGTGCAGAGCTGCCATAGCACAGCACAGCCCCCAGAGCAATGGAACTGCACATCCAGGAGGCAGGCTGGGGCCCACCGCCAGCCATGCCACACATGGGCACAGGAACTCACTGCAGAACCCACACCACACTGGCACACCCCAAGCACAGCATCACTGGGGTGGGACGGCTGATCCACGTGCCCATGGGGACAAGCCAACTAAAGCATAGCAGAGCCATGATGCCCCAGCACAACCACTGGCAGGCAGAGAGTGCCACACCCAGGGGGTTGACAACCACATTGCACATCAGTCCCCCCTGTACGCACAGCACAGCGTGCACCGTGCCCCCAAGACACCGCTCATGTGCAGTGACAGGCACTGCAGGAAACACCATGCACCCCCCGTGCCACACGTCAACCCCATGCTGCAGAGAAGCAGACCACCCAGACCCACCCTGTGCACCCAGCAGTGGGTGGCAGCAGATGGCGAGAGCAACAGAAAGGCAATGCTATGCTGGTTATACCTCCCCATGGACACACACACACACATATATCCAGGACCATAGTAGCCCAGATGGCATGTACACCCCTGCAACGGAGCACCCAGAGCCAGTTGCAAAGCAGACACCAACACAGCAGTTGTACCAAAATAGAATTTTATATTCAAACAAAAGAGGTAACAAAACAGCTAAAACTATGTACAAGTTGGGGGACAGGTAAAGACAGGGCATGCAAGGGGAAGGGAAAACAACTTGGAGAGGGAAGTCAGGGTGAAAGGGATGGGGGAAGGGCAAATAAAAGGTGGGCTACGGCCCAGCAGGCTCCTGCTCCTCCCCCTGTCGTCTTCCCCTCCTGTGTCTGTGTCGCCGTTCCCCCTGTTGCTGTAGGGCTTGCAGGAGCTCTCTGTTATCGCCGGCCAGCTGTGTCAGGCGCCGGACATCGTGCGCCATGCGCCGAAGCACACCGAGGCCTAGGAAAATGGGAACACAGTCAATGGCTGAGACTGACCACAACCCTGAACACCACCCAACCTGCAATCCAGCTAACCCAATGTGCTGCACATGTGATGGCATGCACCCACCCACAGTGAACATGCACATGGCCATCACAAATGGCGGCACCAGCCATGCGCACCACGCCCACACACTGCCCACGTCAATCACAGTACAAACTAGGCTGTCATGTGATGTTGCAACGTGGTGCGATGCCAGTCACACAGCTATGTGCCCAGTGCATGCCTGGACCACCTGTGATGCATACACAGACGTGTCGTGATGCTGCACTGTGATGCAGGTCACCTGTGCCACGCCTACATACATGGATACATAGACAGTGTTGGCAGATAGGGGCCTATGGGACACCTAGTCTGGCCATTTGGCCTTGTACGATCACTCTCATGTCCTATAAGTCCATTCCCCCTCACCCCTGACCTCCAGAAGTCCCTCATGGTGAGCCCACACATACAGATCTCCCGTGACCAAGTCAGCCCCCACCACATCCTCTGGCAGGGTGTTCCACCTGTCCACCACCCATAATGTGAGGAAACACATTCGTGATGTTTCCTTAAACGAGCCCCTCCAACTGCATCCCATGCCCTCTACACCTGGAACATCCTCTACGCTGACAAATATTGGTTCCTGCACACTGTTCCCCTGTACAATACTCAGATGACCCCATCATATCCCCACACCCTCCTCCCTCCAGGGAGTACATGTTCAGTTCTGTCAACCTGTCTGCATAGGACATGTGATGCAATCCATGCACCATCCATGTCGCCTCCTGTGAACGCCTCCAGCCAGTCCCTGTCCATACGCAGCTATGTGTTCCGGAACTGTACACTGTACTCCAGTGTGGGGACTCACTAGTGTTACGTATAGTGGAACTACTACCACCCATCTGGTTGTGTCCATCATGGTTGGTGGTCCTGCCCCCCCAGCATGCAATAGCATCCATGACGTAATGATACTCACACTCCTCCAGCAGCTCAGTCTGCCGCTGCTGCTGCTGCTGTTGATGCTGCTGCTGCTGCCGCTGCAGGCCGATGGCCTGTGGGACTGGGGCCCTGGCATGGCCCACATCAGCCGCGTCCGGCGCCGTCACCATCCGGCCTGTGGGAGACATATGGTGAGACAAACATCAGTGTGACTCAAAAGCAGAGTGCCCCCTGCCCCAGTAAGACTGCCTGCCCACACAGCCATAACCATCCATCACACAGCTGCACACACTGACACACCCATGCACAGCCACCCAGGCACACACACACCCCTACAGAGAATATAGGTGAATAGATGGTACACTCCACGTGGCCTAGGCACCAGGCCCCCCTGGCACGGGAACGCAGCCACGCTAACAGCTCCGGTCCTCCGGGCGGAGATCACTGAACCGTGCCGCACTGCTCCGCAGACCGCCCCGCCAGTGACCCCCACCAGGTCAGTGGCCACTTGCTGCCACACATGGGTCCTCGGTCCGTGGAGGGGGCCTCACCATACAGTTGGTCATAGTGGGGCTCCACTAGGGCCACCAGGTTGGCCACCTCAACTTGGCTCCACGGCACTGCCCTCCTCCTAGCCATGGCACCAACTTTACAGCAGGCAATATGGCGCCCCGCTGCGCTGTGACCCCACGTGGAGTTGTTGCGCAATAGACCAGCACAGGCACCTATCACGCTGTTCGCACAGCGCCGTCACTTTACATGGCGCTGTAGCCAGACAGCGCAATAGGGACGTACACATGGCATGCACTCAGCGCCAGGGGTCAGAGGGCATACCTAAGGTCACGGCAATGACGCAAGGCTACGACACCATAGATGACAGGTATCCGCGTGACTGAGAAGCACAGCACCAGTGCCACAGGGGACTATCACAGCAGAGGTGCCATAGCGCCATATAGTGCCCAGTGCTGCAGCGCCACTGGCACAATGGTGGCCATGTCCAGAATAGCCTATCGTGCTCAGCAGTTCTGCAGCATGATCGACTTACGCAAACCTGTCTGAGCATGCAATGCAGTGTAGCACAACCACAAACATCGCGCCATCGGCTCAGCCGACCTTCCCTATTGCACAAGCGCATTATCGCGATATTCAGCCGACATATGCAAAGCAGGCGATCAGCCATTCAAAGCGCGAGTGGCGCGATTAGCATGTTATTAAAGTGTCCACACCTCATTTGCATGTGTTGCGCTATAAAATACGACACTGGGTTGTGGCGGCAGATTTGGTTGTTGCAGCTGAGAGGTGAGTTACATGCTGTGTGATGCTCAGGACAATGCACATGGGCAGGGGTGCTGGAGGGTGTCACGGGATGAGGGGCTGAGCATGATGAGGGCACTTAGAAGGGGGCAGAGGCACCTTTCCATCAGTATCTGCCAGGCAGTGAGGAAGGGGGCTTCGCCCCGCCTGCAGCTATGCTCATGGGGAAATGCTGTGGACTGCAGAGTGACAGGTGTCCACTTCCACCCACACAGATCAGCATGACTGACGAGAACCAGGCCGAGGGTGTGGACGCAGGGCAGAGGAGGCCGAACTTCACCACAGCAGAGACCGAGACCCTCTTCCAGGCCTACCTGGAGGATGAGCCGCTTTGAGTGGGCGGAGGGCACCCTCAGCAGCGTGCAGCTGCATGGGAGGGTAGCTCTGGCCGTCAACCTGCACGGAAGCCACCAGCGCTCCGTGCAGGAGTGCCGCAAGAAGATGGGGACTGACCGCAGGAGGCTGAAGGAGAAGGTGGCAGCCTTCAGGGTGGCACGTGCTGCCACTGGTGGGGGACCACCAGTGGTGTTGCAGCTGACCCCGACCGAGGAGACACTGGTCGTGGCCATGCAGCCAAGTGCCATTGCGGGTGTTCCTGGCGGAGGATTCCAGACAGGTGGAAGCCCATCACTGCACGGTATGTCATGGTGTGATGTTGGGGGCGGCTGTTGTTCACATGCACTCACATGTACTCTCTTTCTGTTTCAGATCCTGTTCATCTGCAGGAGACAGTGGTGGTGGGTGCTGACAGTGAGGCAGACCTGCTGGACCAGGAGGAGGACCTTCCACCTCCGCCAGCAGCCTGCACGCACTGCAGCAGCAGGCCGGCTGGGCTGACAACTCCGCCGGCAGTGATACGGGTGCAGGGGGTGCACAGCCTGTGTCACAGCAGTCTGGCATGCAGGTGTGCCAGCATGCTGTGCCTATGGCAGTGGCACGCACCTGCACTATTGTTGATGGCAGGCCTGCAATGGCCAGTGAGAGGTGTGTATCCCACGAGGGACACACGGCAGGCCAGCACGTGCCCCCGGGCCATCCAGCTCCACACCTGTGTGCCAGCATGTTGGCACAGTCACAGGCTGGGCCTGTCAGCACCGGTGGGGCAGCACTGGTGGCTGAGCAGGTGTCTGGCACTGTTGACAGCACAGGGGTGGAACAGGTGGACCTGGGGGCTCAGCAGTTGGAGGGGCAGCAGCAGCAGTTGCACACCAGGCCTGGGGGGACAGCGTCAGGCAGTTGCACTTGTCCACCGCCCTTGGATCAGCCCATACCTGGTCCTGGTGAACAGCAGCCACCCTCAAGGGGTGCTGTGCACCAGGACCATCCACACCCTGGGGGGTTACGATGCCATTGGGGCACAGTACCCTTTGGACGTGCACACCCGCCTGCTGCAGGAGTCGGTACAGCTGCAGGGGCGGGTTGCAAGGTCCGTGGAGGCACTGACTGTATCCGTGGAGCGGCATAGCAGGGAGTGTGCTCAGGACCGGGCCGAGATGGTCCATATGTGGACGGATGTGACCGCTGCCATCGACAGGCTGACCCAGGCAGTGGTCTCTGTGGCGACCGCATTGACCACACTGTCTGGTGACCCTGTACCACGCACCCCACACAGTGCGCACTCCACTCCCTGTTCCCGGCATCGTGCGACACCAGGCCTGTCGACGCCGGGTTCTGCTGTGGGCATCCCGAGCACCCCTGGTGCAAGTTTCTTTCGCGGGATGCAGACCCCTGTGCGGGCAAGGTCGCGGTCACGCACTGGGACCCCTGGTGGTGCAGTAGTGCCACCCGATGTGGCCCCTGCGCAGCCTGCCAGTGCTGCTAGGCCACGGCGGGGCCGCCCACGCATCCGTGGTGGCCGTGGGACAGTGCTCCCTGACTGAGCTGTCTCCCAATGCAGGCCCTGTCTGGTGCTGCCCTGTGTGCAATGTGTGTCATGGTGGGCAGTGCACTGCTGGGTGCTCTGCTCACCAAACTGACACACGGACCACCTGCACACTCTCCCAACTGCTGTCCACAGGTGCGTGTGGATGATGATGCCTGCATTGCACTGTACACCAAGGTGCAAGGTTGCCCAGGTCCTGACACATGTACGTGGACAGTCCAGGTGGTGAGGGTGGTTGGTGGTGCTGTGTGATAGCTGTAATTTCTGCATTGCTGTGCTGCTGCCCCTGTATGCTGCCTGGTGTGTGTGTGTGTGTGTTTATTTGAGTGCTCACCTCTCTGCTAATGTGTTGGTATGCGTAGACCCTTCAACTCCCCTGACCTTCATGCACGGTGTGTTCCCCTGTGTGCCTGTGGTTTGCGCATAGACAGTGTTGCCTGCACATGTCCCCTTGACTTGCCTGTGTTGTGCGTAGTGCTCTTCTGCAATGGTGTCCCGGTGCAGCTGGGCCTGCCGGGTCAGTCGGGGGTCCCTCTGTCCTAGGGGGGCGGCTCATCACCCATATCACCGGCTCCACTGGCGTCCCCATCTCTGTCCCCCTCTTGGACCTGTATGGCTAACCCATGGTCTTTGGCCATGTTGTGCAGGATGCAACAGGCCAGGAATATCCCACAGGCCTTTTGGGGGCTGTACTGTAGGGCTCTGCCGGAGGTGTCCAGGCATCGGAAGCGTGCCTTGGAGTATCCCGAACACCCGCCTATGATGTTCCGTGTTGCAGCGCAGTGCCTCATTGAAACCGGCTGCGCTGGGCGTGGGCGCCGGTATGGTGTGAGCAGCCAGGGATGGAGTGGGTATCCACAGTCACCTGTGTGGAGATAGTGGAGATCAGTGTTAGGTCAGGTCCATATTGCCCATATCCTTGTGTGCCACTACCATGGCACCTGTGTCATTCCCACCCTTGCACAGAGTTTGCATTCCATACATGTGTACTCACCCACTAGATGACCCGTGGGATGTTCCCACTCGAATCGATGGCACAGTGCAGATTGGTGCCATATGAAGGCATCATGTGCTCCGCCAGGGTGTGTGGCACAGACATTGATGATGCGCCCAGTGGCATCACACACCACCTGGCAGTTGACACTCGAGTAGCCCTTTCGGTTCCGATATGCTTGCCCATCAGGGCCAGGTGGCGTGCGAATGGCCACATGGGTGCAGTCTATGGCACCTAGCACGCCAGGCATTTGTGCTACCCTGTGGAACTCCTGCATGTTTGTTGCACGCTTCCTCGCGGTGCTGGGGAAATGGATGTACTCTGCAGCATGAGGCAGCAGTGCGCTGAGGAATTGGGTGAGGATGCTGACGGGCTACCGCGTGATGCCTGTGGTGTCCCTGTCAGCCTCTGGAAGGTGCCCGTGGCGAGCAGGCACATGCAGGCTGTCACCTTGGTCTCCACGGACAGAGCATGACTCTGTCGTGAGGGTGCCTGCATCACATCACTGCACAGCTCACTGAGCCGTCTCAGTATTGCCCTGTTCAGGCGGTACCGGGCCACGATCTCAACATCACTGTACAGCTCGTAGCTGATGCGGGCAAGATACTGCCTGTTGGGGGCATACGGCCGATGGGCCCCTCCACGGCCACGTCCCCCTGCAGCATGCTGTCTCACCCCCCTCATTACAGCTTCCATGTGGAAGCTGACACTGTCCATCTCCCTGGCTTCTGCCTCCCCAGCTGCTGTTCCTGTGTTACCCCCACTGCCCCCACTGCTGCTTCCACTGCACCGGCACCCCACTGGCCTCTCTGTCCTCCAGGACCCACTGTCCATCTCTGTCCTTCCTGCTCCTGTCTCTGTCTCTGTCTCTCTCTCTCTCTGTCTCTCTCCCGGTTTGCGGCCTGCCGAGTTCTTGCTCCGCCTCCCTTGAGCCGTTTATTTTGGCTCCTAATCCGGTACCGCGCAACTTCCGGTTGAGCTACTCTTCGCATTGCGCAAGTGTTCAAACATCGCATGGCGCACTTTATGCACCCGCCCCTCTGCCGCGCATGCCTTTCATTTCCATTGCGCTGTGGCTCAGCGTGTTTTCAGTGGCGCAACTGGCCCCTTCTCAATATCACAGAATGGCGCATTTTTGAAGTTGCGCACACGCAACCCTGTTGCGCATGGCGCAACCCTTTTGAATATCTGGGCCATAGTGTGAATTAAACCATTATTCACATTCATTTTAGCAAGGCAAGGCAAATTTTATTTGAAAGATGCCATCCCAGAGGTTCTGGGTGCCGAACATAATAAAAATACATACTGCACATCATAATAAATACATAGCAACATACGGTTAAACATAAACATACAATAATTCAACAATTAAGCAAAATTTAAATAATACCCTAAGAATGACAGCTACTACTTGGAAAACCAAAACTAACCTAAACATACGCAAGGACTATAAGATAAGTCTGGGAAGGCTGGATCATAAAAGAAGGTCTTGAGGCGGGCTTTCAAAACGTCCACAGAAGGGGCCTCCCTAACAGCTGGAGACAGTGAATTCCACAGGAAGGGAGTGGCGACACTAAATGCTCTGTTGCCAGCTGTTTTTAACCTCATCCTGGGTATCAGAAGGAGGCCCATAGAGGAAGAGTGGAGGGAGCGGACTGAGACAGCAGGTGTAAGGAGGTCCTTCAGGTAACCAGGGCCCAGACCGTGTAGGGCCTTAAAGGTGAACAAGCCCACCTTAAAGAGGACCCTACACCTCAGTGGCAGCCATTGCAGTTGATGCAACACCGGAGTAATATGACAAAACTTTGGCTGTACAGTCATGAGTCTCGCTGGCACGTTCAACGCCAGCTGCAGTCGGCGTAGGGTACCCCCAGAAACCCCGAGATAGAGCGCATTACAGTAGTCAAGCCTGGATGTCATGAAGGCATGCACCAAGGTGGGGATGTCCTGTGGTGGAACTAGGGGCTTTATCCTGGCAACATTCCTCAGATGGTAAAAACTAGTATGGACAATGGACGCCACCTGAGATTCAAGTGTCAGTTCACTGTCAAGAATGATGCCTAGATTCTGCACCCTAGAGGAGGCCTTCAATGGTACAGAGCCAAGAAAACTCCCTGTCTCTGCACCAGAGGCCAACCTATCATGCCCTCTGTTCGACTCCACCACCAGTACCTCCATCTTTTCGGGGTTCAGTCACAACCAGCTGGAGGTCATCCAGTCTTTGATCTCAGCAAGGCAGCTATTAAGCACTTCCACTGTGCAAGATGTGCCAGGGGCAAAGGAAAGATACAGCTGGGTATCATCGGCATAACAATGAAAACCCAGACTGTACTTCCTAATGAGCTCTCCTGGGGCAGCATATACATGGCAAACAGCATTGGTGACAAGACCAAACCCTGGGGAACTCCACAAGACAGGTGACCAGGGGAGGAGGAGAAATTCCCCATCACTACCCTCTGCCTCCTGTTAGATAGAAAAGACTCAAACCAGCAGACGACAGTGCCGGTGAGTACGCAGAATTCCTTTAGGTAGTCAAGTAACACTCAATGATCCATCGTGTCAAACATTGAGGAGAGATCAAGGAAAACAAGAATTGTCCCTTCCCCTTGATCTCTAGCCCTAAGGAGGTCATTATGCATCTGAACTAGTGCAGTTTTTGTGCTATGTCTTGCACAAAACCCAGACTGGAGTGGATCATATTAATCATGGGTCACGAGATGCTCCTGAAGTTGAAGCGTCACCACTTTCTCCACAATCTTACTCAAAAATGGAAGATTGGAGATAGGATGGTAATTTACCTTAATCTCAGGGTCCAACAATGTTTTTTTCAGGAGTGGTCTCACCAATGCCTCCTTCAAGATATCGGGAAAGATCCCCTCCGACAAGGAGCACCAGACAATTGAGGCAAACACCGGGCCAATGGAGTCAACACATCTCATTAAGAAATGAGTTGGCACCTGGTCCAGTTCACAAAAGGTGTGCCAAAGCTTGGAAGCAATCTCAATGACCTCATCCACCTCCACCAGTCTAAACTCATCCCAACCAGGCGGAGTGCTCTTCAGTCGCCCATAATGACCACTGTCAGCCAAACTCTGGCCCACTGGTGGAACTCCCTGCCTGATGGCAGACACCCTGTCCGAGAAAAAATGAGCAAACTCCTCGCACAATGTGTTGGAAAACACTACCTTCAGCTGTAGACAGAAAGGATGGAGAAGTCTGTCCACAGTCTGAAAGAGTACAGTTGGTCGGTTCCTCCTGGCAGCAATCTCCCTGGACAGAAATTCTGTCTTCTTACGGTTGATTGCCCCCTGGTATGCACCATAGTGCACATGTAGGGCCAGTTTGTCTACCTCCAGGCCAGACTTCCACCAGCAGCACTCTAATCTCTGACCCAAGGTCTTCATCGCCTTAAGCTCACTATCATACCAAGGGAACCTCAAGTGAGAATACCAGGGTCATACATGGACCGATGCGAGGGAGTCGAGCGCACTAGCCAGTGCCTTATTATAGGCATCCACTGTCACGCGCACACCCCCAACGCATGCACTGTCCACACTAGATAGGTCAGCCACCGCCAAAAGACCCTCAGGGGTCAACCCCCTCAAAGGGTGATAGCTGACCATCTCTGAAGGTGGAGGGCTATCGGGGGAGCCCCATATGAGAACTTCACCATGCAATGATCAGATGAAATGACCCGATCAGTCCTGAGACTATTAATCTCAAGCCCCAGTGAGAACACCAGATCCAACATGTGGCCACCCTGATGGGTTGTGGAGGAAACACCCTGTGCAAAGCCAAAAGAAGACATCATCTGGAGGAAATTAGAATCCAGCCGAGAAAATTCATTCTCGGCCCAAATGTTGAAGTCTCCCAGCACTAAACATCTGGGGGCCTCCAATGTCTCCCCAATGATGAAATCACCCATCTCCTGCAGAAAATCTCCCACCGCCCCAGAGGGGCGGTAAATTAGGAGGATCAAGCAACCTGTGTCCAGACCCCCACAGATGGCCACACATTCAAAGGAATGTGGTGTTCTCACTGAGTGCAGGGTGAAGCCTAGTTCAGATCTAAAGCAGATGGCTACCCCCCCTACTCCTGCATTCCACCCTGGGGCAGTGCTCTACAGTATATCCGGAAAGGACGTCAGCCTCTAAAACCAGGCCAGCATCATCACCAATCCAGATCTCTGTAATGCAAGCCATATCAGCCAAAGAAATCAAGTCCGCTATAATTGCAGTCTTGCAGACTGATCTGGCATTACAAAGCACTACCCTCAGGGGGTTGGTGGACAGTGCAGCCCCTCTGGCACCTGCCCACTCAGTCTGGTGGGAACCCTGGTGATGGACATTAACATGTTGGGCCTCTCTCCAAGACCCGTCCACTCTCAAGGCGCCTTCTGCACCTCTCTACCTCGATCCTACCACCAACCGCAGTGCATGGGGCACCCTGACCTGAACAAATCACACTGTTCCTCCCTATTCCAATCTCCCTACAGTTCCCTGCTGTACTAATAGATACTGGAAGGCTGAAGAAAGGCTGTAGAGTGCGCAGCTCGGATGCCCATACACTACCCTAGCCTGCCCCAGGCCCTCATATGTTCCCAGACACATCCCTCCTAATTACATAAACACAACCAACAAATACACTCTACCCCACACACACACACACTCAGAAACTTAAAACCCAGTCCCCCCCAACCACAACCCACAACTAAAAGTCCTCACACCACCACAAAAAAACCCTAACCAACCTACCCAATACAAAGAAGGAGATCAGAGTTACAGTTTCCTATTATAGGAGAGCAATATCACAGGCCACTAATCCACATAAATAAAGCCCAAAAGGGCAAGTCCAGTGCAACAGAGTAAAATAGGAAATAGTCACTGAAAATAAAATCAGACAGTTCAAAAGCCCAGTGTTGGAAAACCAGGGGCCCTCTCACTGACCCAGGTCACAACTGGAAAATTGTTTTGGGAATGCTGATCCAGCTGAGGGGAGAAACCGTCAAAAGGAACCACTGTAAGCCGATTTTAAGCCTCTCTCACTCACTCACTCTGAGATATGGGGCTCAGATAAAGATGAAAAGAAGTTCACCAATGAACAGGAAAACAGACAGCTCACCTGTTCTTCAATGCAGAGTCAGTGCCTCACCAGCATGGCCTGCACAGGACAACACTTCTTCGTCCGCAGGGCAGATCGGCCCATCTGACTATCACGGGCAGCCTCCAAGTCCTCCGTTCTCCATGGTGATGAGATACCACTGTCCCCGCAAACAAAAATGAACCCAGCGAGGCCCTGATGAAACACCAGACAGCACGCTGTAGAAGGACTGCGGTCAGATAAAAAATGCTTCCACCACACAAATACCTTCCTCTTAGATGACCCAGGAGGTGAAAAAGCAGACACCACAGTTCTTTGCATCTGCCCAGAAAACAATCTGCTCAGGAAGCAGTTCCAAATCAACTCGGTCACGGGCTGAGTCAGTCCCTCTGACCCCCAAAAGACAGCTTCCTAATCTGTCTTCCAGTGCACCATTCCCAGTAGCAGCTCAATATACAGAGAATATAATCTCAGGAATAACAGTTATTTGTATTGTACTTTTATTTCGGTTATTGCAGTAAGATACCCTGCATTTTTTTCTGTTACTAATTATTTTATTTTCTTATTTTAGTCTTTGGTAACCGGGTAAGGCCCACTAGGCACAAGTGCCTGTTTTCAGGGGCGACCAGGGAGCACTGGATGGTTAAGTGACTTGCTCAGAGTCACACAGTATGCAAGTGGGGGTTGTGAGAATCAAACTCAGGTCTGGTCTGCTGGATGTATCAAGCTCGTTCACACCTCATTCCTCTAACCTCTAGGCTATACTGCCAACCCAACTCACTGGTTGTAAGAAGAATACTTAATACTAATGTCTTATCAGTAGCATCAATTTTGTCCCAAATTGGGACAGGCCAGTGTTTCCTTGGAACTTCATACCAGGGGAAGATCATTATCACATAAAACAAATCTTTGTACTTAGTTGTACAGGCACAATAGGAAGCCGATATATTCAATGCTTTCTTATATCTGGCAAATAATACATTACTAGGAAACATTTCTAGTCTAAATCTTGTAAACAGCTGTCTTTGTTTTAAATCTGTTAGTATGTCTAAATAATCTCTATAACAAAATAAAATATCATTAGCCCATAACCACAGTGATATTCTAGTTTTTGAGACAGCTTCCAAATCCACAAGCTTGAAATGATTTACAATCTTATTTGTAACATACGGTTTATATTTAGGACTGATAGTTATATTGTTGTCCAAATATTTTTTCAAAAACTTAAGACCTGTTTCTTCCAGAATACTGTAGATTTTAATCAACCATTTGGATCTCCAGAAGCCCATACTCTCCCATTTGCATTTTTGCTTGAGTGAAAGAGCAGGCAATCTACTATGGTCCAAAGATGACAGTTTTATCCAATAATTATCCTTTCTAGAGTATGCATAAGCTATAGGTCTGACTAAGCCAAGTTCAGTGCGTATAAGCGCAGTGGGTATCAAATTATTCAGGCCTAGAGTGACACTGAATAGCTTATTCAAGGGGTTTCTAAAGCCTGAGTATTATCAAAATCCCATACTTCTGTGTGGTATAACATCTGAGCATAATATTTTGCCTTAACTGCTTATATGAGAGGTTTTATAGAATCCCCCCAAATTTATAGTTAAATATTTTTTATGAATTTGAAGTTTGTTTTAGTTTATGAAATAATGTGCTAATATGCTTAAACCCCATTCCATCGTTGGATAGGTGCAAACCTAAGTCGACATATGGTTTGGTAATTGCAAGACTTTTGGCTCCCACCTTCCATGAAAGATTAATTTTATTTGATTCAAAGATCATAAGCTGGCTCTTTGATTCATTGATTGTGAGTTTATATTTACTAGCATATTCATTTAGGATGTCTAATTTTCCTTGGAGACCCTTCTGTGATAATGAAAATAGTACGAGGTCATCCACATACACTAGTGCAGCACACAATTTATTTTTAATTTTGGGTGAATCTGTTACTGAAATTTCAAGGGCAGAAGCAGTTTGCTTATGTAGATACAAAATAGTGTAAAGGCCAGGACGTAACCTTGCCTTACGCCACGATAATTTTTAAGAGTCAGACAGCTGTTCAGAAGTGTCCAGCCTGATCTGAGCCCAAGTTTCCGAGTATAGTACTTTGATAATCGCAACAATGTTTAAACTTATACCCCAGTCCCTCATCAGCATCCATAGTAAATTACGTGAGACAGAATCAAAAGCTGAACCAAAATCTATGAATGCAGCATATAATTTTTGTTTACGAAGTTTGACATACATTTCATAAAGGTGAGTTAATATGAAACAATTATCCATGGTGCAATAGCCAGAATGGAACCCTGCTTGGTATTCAGATACATTTCCTATTACTTTTATCTGTTCCAATAATTTGTTTAAAACTATTCTCAAAAATATGTTAACGCAGTTGTCTAATAAAGAAATTGGTCTATACATGCGGGGATCAGACTTGTCACCTTTCTTATGAATTGACATCACTGTGGCACTTTTCCAAGAATTGGGAACGTCCAGTTTAGTTACATAATGATTAAAAATTGGAGTAAGAATTGTTGCCCAAACAGAAGAAGTGGTCAAGAATACTTCTGCAGGAATTGAGTCAGGACCTGGTGCTTTGTTCTTTTTCATAGCTGCTATAGCCAGATAAACTTATGCATATGTACAAAATGAAAATTGTGACATATCAACAGTTATTGTAAACAAATCCTTCTGATCATTTAAGTCAAAGAATATTTCAGTATAATATGTTATCCAGGTATTCACAGAGATAAAAGAGTCTATACTAGTTCTTTGATTATTAGTGCCTTTAACTATCGTCTGCCAATAAGCCTGACTATCTTTATTCTCAATAGCTAAAAGCATTATTTTCTATTTGGCATGTCAGAATTCTATTTGTTTATTCTTGAGCATTTTTTCGTAATTCTCCCTCTCATGGTTCAGTATCTTATATTCACTTTTTTGTTTGCTACTTTGAGTTTTCCTAATTAGCTGATTTAAATCTCTTTTGGCCTCACAACATTCTCTGTCAAACCAAGTATTACAGTTTTTAGGGGGTCTAGCAATCTCCATGAGAAGTTCTTTAATGGCTGCAAAATAAATGTCTAATTGCTTTATTAGCATTGGTCCATTTTGCATAACACAATCAGAACCTGGAAACAGCTTTTTAGCAATAAGGATAACATCCTCGCTATGCGCCCGTTTCCATTTAATCTTTACATTGTTTCATATTTCTGCATCATAGTGTTGATAGTCTGTACGTTTAACATCCAGATTTTTATAGTCCAAAGCCAGTGGAAAATGATCACTATTACTCCTAGGTATTACTACACACAGTTCCCAACTATCCATTATATTGTTCCAAAATAAATAATCTATCACAGAGGGGCCAGAAAAATTATAATGAGTATAATTACCCTCAGTATCGCCTGTGATTCTACCATTAAGTGGGACAAGATTATATGGCCTTAAAATGTCAATTAGCCTAAGTCCCCTTTTATTGGTTTTAGTATCCTGCGAGACCCTGGTAAATTTGTAAGTATTATCAAACTTCCAGTTTTCAATATCTACATCTGAGGAGCCATCATATGTGCCAAGTCTTGCACTGAAGTCCCCAAACATCAGGATATTTTCACATGCAGTTATAGCCCACGCTAATAACCTCTTCTAAATCATCCCAGATCTCAGGATAAAAATACCTTGAATTATGAGGGGGTATAAAAACATTAATAAGACAAAACCTTATACAGTAGGACTTAATTTTATATAAAGGGCTTGGGAAAAAGAATTTGAAAATATTAATTCAGCCATAACACCTTCACAATCTTGACCCATGGTACTAACCCCCCCCCCCAACAAGGGTTTACCAAGCTTGAGTTGTTTTTTTTCACCCAGACACTGAAAGGTATAATATCCATTTAGCATGACATCTTTCTCTGCTAAATGCCATGTTTCCTGAAGACATATAATTACAGACTGACTCAGAAATTCTATACACTCTTTATCAGCAAATTTTGCGGTTAATCCAGGTACATTCAAGGAAATTATTGCTGTATTAAAATTTAAAGCTGAATCATTCACTCCTTCCAGAATACCAAGATCTGAAAGTCAATTTCCTTGTAAGTTCAGTGGATCAAAGCGGTTTGACATGGGAACATTATAGTTTATTTCAATTCTTATTACAGTTCTCCCTCATTATAATAAACCCCCCCAGAGCCGACCAAGAAGTTCATTTTAACAAGGATTCGCTATAACGAGATGCAATGAATTTCACTGAATTTGTTGAAAAAAAGATGCATGGGGCATGTAATCATTTAATAGTAGCAAAAGGTTTAATGTAAAATAAATGCTGCATGGAGCATGTAAAAAAACATTTAATAGTAGCAAAAGGTTTAGTGTAAAAAAAAATGCTGTTACCATTAACAATGAATTACTGTATGTACTGTATTTATTTACTAAAAAATGAGTCCAGTGTAGTCTGCTTTTGCAGTACTTCATTTTTACACTGCACAATAAGCTGTCTTAAGTGTAATAGCTAAAGAGAGGACACGAAAGGCTGCCGCTCCAAGTACCACAAACTGTTCTCAAGTCCTGCTATACCCTCGGCTGAGTGTACCTTTTCTGGGACACCTTCTGTCTCCCCTACACCCTCTGTTCCATCCTCCTCTGGTTCACATACTGCTCAAGAGCCAGTTTTTACTTCTAGGATGTTTTCTTCATCTGTTATTTCATCTGAAACTGGCAGGTCGCCATCATATGCAAACCACTGCTGTAGCTGATCCTGTGCTTCTGGCCCGGTCCCCTCTATCAACCCCAAGTTTGCAGAGATTCCAACGTCCTCTATGTCAGCATCTTGAGATGGCACTTCTGGTATATCAGGCATGCTTGCATCCTCGAAGATGGGGCCCAGAGCATTGTGCCAGCAGTTGGTAACTTTGGCAGCTGTGATTGAATCCCAGGCATTACCTGTGACATACATCATGTCCTTTATGTTGTATCCCTTTAAAAAATTAACTAGCTCGGTACCACTGTCCTGTATAAATATTTCTTGGAGAAGCTGCTTCCTGTAAAGCTTTTTTAAATTAGTAATAATGCCTTTATCCGTAGGTTGGATCATGGATGTTGTGTTACTTGGAAGGTACAACACTTTGATTTTGCCATCTCTGATTTGCAATTCTTCTGCTTTAGGATGAGCAGGGCATTGGTCGAGCAATAGAATTGCTTTACAGTCCATTTTTTGGATCTCAGGAAGCATCTGACTGATGGGACAAAATGATGGTTGAACCATTGCCTAAAAATGCCTCTCGTCATCCAGGCGTTGGCACTATAATCATACAGAAGGAGTAGTGAGTCTCTGTTAATGCGGTGAAAACACCTGGGATTAGCATAGCACCCGATGCACAGTGGCTTCAGCTTGTGTTCTCCTGTAGCACTGGTACAGACAAGCACAGTCACCCAGTCCTTAAAAATTTTTGTATCCCTTAGATGCATCTGTCTCTGTCTCTGTTCTGGCCGCGAGTGTTCGGGCTGGTAAGCATTTGTAAAACAGTCCAGTTTCGTCAGCATTATAGAGCTGACAAGGCTCATAGTCCCCCTCTTTCAGAATGTCTACTAGCTTAGGCATGAATTCTACAGCAGCTGTGTCTTCTGCTGACCTCTGTTCGCCTGCTATCTTAAGCTGCCTTATCCCATTTTGGCATTGGAAATGCCAGAGCTAGCCCAGGGAAGATTTAAAATTACAGTCCTCACCCTGCAGTTGTCTTGCCAAATTCTTTGCCTTTTCCTTGACTATTGCACTGGAGAGTGGTACACCAGAAGCTCACTGACTCTCAAACCAAATTTTGACTGCTTGGTCCACCTCAGCATTGCTGGCGAGACAGTTGTTTGTGCTTTATTTCCTCCTTTTCCAGGCAGTTGTCAGTGAAAGCCCGCAGAGACTCTTCCTGCTTTCTGAATGTACATATGGCGGACTTTGCCAGTGCAAAATCAGAGGCTAGTTTAGCTACGCCATCTCCATTCTTCAGCTGGTCAATTATGACTAGTTTTGTGTGGACATCGAGCGCCTTTCGTTTTTTAATCTCTGCCATGCTAAAAACAGTAATGGGACCAAATGCATGAATACGGACCGAGGGTTGCTATGCTATTTCCTCAGTTCGTGGTCTGGCTTTGAAGTGTGAAGACATGTCTGTGGTCCACAGAGGATTATGCCATTGGATGCCCAGTGGCTAAGCAAGGGCTTAGGGTGGGGCAGGGTGGTGGGTGCTTAAGGGGAGGGTATGGTGGTGGGGCTAATGGCGCAAAAGACATCAATGAATGGTTCTTTTTTTTACAGGGTTAAAAAAGGAAACAATGAGGGACACTTTCCTTTATTTCCCCCCCAGTGTCAGTGTTACTTTTTGGCGGTGGGGGTGGTGCTGAGAGGGAGGGTCGGTGGCAGGACTGTTACAGGAGTGGCAGAAACAACAGTGGATACAATGGGTGGGATAGTTGCAAGGGTGGCAGTAACAGACATTAGGTTTTACAGGGTTAAAAAGAAATGAAGGATGCTTTTCTTTATTATTTCAGATAACGACAACAACACTAAGGGATTGGGCACCTCCCAGTGTCAGTGTTATGTTTGTGGGGGTGCTGAGAGGGAGGTTGGGTGGGCGGACAGTTACAGGTGGCAGAAGCAACAATGTATACAAACCCATCCCCTCTTCAATGTTCCACTCTGCAATAGAAATAAAACTGAACTTACTGCATATGGCAAATACTGTCTCACTGGCAAAGGAAGAAAACATATTGACTCGACATCTGTGTAATTCAACTCTGGACTTGGTTTCCATGGCAGTGACAGCACAGCAGCAGTCAAACACTAAAATGGAGATCAATGTGGGATGTTTGAAATTCCTTAGCAGGTTGATCATGACAGATCAGTTCTGCTTGCTGAAACATAAACTTCGACAGCAGATAAGGACCGCTTGGCCCACCCAGTCTGCCCATTTCCCTACCTATTGGATAAGTTGCAGATACTAGTTAACTAACAGCCTACTTCCTCCTACCCCCCCACTAGAATTGCCTTATGTCTGTCTGATGCATTCTTTAATTCCTCCACTGTTTCTGACCCCATGACCTCCTCTGGTCATTTTATGACTCCCCTTATAAACATGACATGTGGCAAAGACATCTGTTGTCTGAAACGTAATTTCATATCCCAAGTGCAAAAACACATTTCGTCAGGATTCAAAAAATTACACTCTCCATGTTTACGAGGTGGTGTGAAAAAATGGCTATGTTGAAAGTTTGGAGTTAAAGAGGAATCCTCACCTCCCCTGCAGGAACACTGTGGGACCATTAGGTCCCGATAAACAGAAATGCAATTAAAGTAGATTTTTCTATGTACTTACAAGTCTATCATTTATTTTTTTTAATCTGATTGATCCTGCGACCCTCCACCTGCCATGCTTAATCACTCCATGTCCCACTGTCCCCCATAGCCAGCCCTGTGATGATGTGACCAATGGACTGTGGGGGACCTCTATGTGCTGGCAAGTCAGTTAGGAGGGTATCAGTGTGAATGATCACATGATCAAGCAAATTCTGGTAATGATCATGCAAGCAGTAGTGTGAGCCATACCGGGTAGACTAAGCGTGATCATGCGCTCATTCACACTGATACACTCCTAACTGACTTGCCGGCACATAGAGGTCCCCCATGGTGCAGCCTGTCAGTCACATCATCAGAGGGCTGTCCACAGGGGACAGTGGGACATGGAGTGATTAAGCACGACAGGTAGAGGATCACAGGATCAACCAGATTAAAAAAAATAAATTACAGACTAGTAAATGCATAGAAAAATTTACTTTAATTGCATTTCTCTTAATTGGGACCTAAATGTCCCACAGCATTCCTGCAGGGGAGGTGAGGATTCCCCTGTAAAATACTGCAAATTAGCAAAGTTATGAGTGAACGTTGAAATATTGCAACATTCACTCATAACCTGGGCATTTTACCATAATTGTACACTACATTTTCAGCATAGTCTTATTATCCCACCTCATGAACCTGGTAGGTGAAAATGTTCAAATCTCAACCAAAATATCATTCCATGCCACAAGTGCAAAGGCACATTTTGGCCAGGATTTGAAAAACGACAGGTGTCACATTCATGAGGTGGTAAGAAACAGACTTTGATGGCAGATAGGGACTGCTTGGCCCACCTAGTCTGCTCAAATCTCTACCTATTGGATAAGCTGCAGATCCTAGTTAACCAACAGCCTACTTCTTCTTACCCCCACCAGAACTGCCTTATGTTTGTCCCATGCATTCTTGAATTCACCCACTGTTTTTGAACCCACAACCTCCTCAGGAAGGCCGTTCCATGCGTCCACCACCCTCTCTGTGAAAAAATACTTCCTCACATTGCCCCTGAGCCATCCCCCCTCTATCTTCAAATTGTGCCCCGCTTGTTCTTGCACATCTATTTTTCTGAAAGATGCTACCCTCTTGGACTTTGTTGATTCCCCTGAGGTACTTGAAAGTTTCTATCATGTCCCCCCCTTTCCTCAAGGGTATATATATTAAGCTCCTTTAGTCTCTCTTTATATGGCTTCTGTTGCAGACCCTGCACCATTTTAGTTGCCCTCCTCTGGACTGCCTCCTTCCTGTCTATGTCATTGCGGAGATGGGGTCTCCAGAACAGCATGCAGTACTCCAGATGGGGTCTCATCAACAGTCTGTAGAGAAGGATAACAACTTCTTGTTTTCTACTGGTGATGCCTCTCTCTATACATCCCAATATCCTTCCAGCTCTCCTTACTACCTTCTCACATTGCTTGCTTACCTTTAGGTCATCTGATATGACTACCCCAGGTCCCGTTCCATTTTTGTTGTTGTTAATACCCCCCCCATTGTGTACTCTTCCCCTGGGGTTTTTGTTTCCCAGGTACATTACTTTGCACTTCTTTGCATTGACTCTAAGCTGACATACTTTTGACCATTCCTCCAACCCTGCCAAGTCCCCTCTCATCCTTTCCACTCCTCCTTGTGTATCAACCCTGTTGCAGATCTTTGTGTCATCTTCAAAGAGGCATACTTTTACTTTCAGTCCCTCCACAATGTTACTTATAAATACATTAAAAAGGACCGTACCCAGTACTGAACCCTGCGGTACCCCACTGGTAACCCCCCTTTCTTCAGAGTGGACTCTGTTTACTATTACCCTTTGTGTCCTGTTGTCCAACCAATTTTTTACCCAGGCTACCACACTGGGACCCACTCCCAGGCTGGCTAATTTGTTTAATAATCTTTTATGTGGGACTGTGTCAAATGCCTTGCTAAAGTCTAGGTAGGCCAGGTCCACAGCCCCTCCCTGGTCTACTACTTTGGTATCCCAGTCAAAAAAATCTATTAGATTCGTCTGACATGACCTTCCACCTGTAAATCCATGCTGCCTTGGGTCCTGTGCTCCGCTGGCCTCTAGGTACTCAACAGTTCTTTCTTTCAGAAGTGATTCCATCATTTTCCTTACCACTGAGGTCAAGCTAACAGGTCTATAGTTTCCTGCCTCTGCTTTGCTCTCACTTTTGTGAAGGTGAATCACATCCGCCCCTCCTCCAGTCCTTAGGTACCACACCATCCTCCCATGATTTGTTAAAAATGGTAGTCAGTGGTGTCACTAATTCTCCTCTTTGTTCTTTTAGAATTCTGGGGTGAATCCCATCAGGCCCCATTACTTTGTCCACCTTCAGTTTTAGGAGTTCTTTCAGAATCTTTTCTTATGTTAAAGGACTAGTATCAACCCCTCTATTCAGAGCTATTGACAGAATTAGGTAACCCCCCTTTTGTGAATATTGAGTGGAAGTATTCATTCAGTATCCCTGTTTTTTCACTGCCACACTCTGCCCACCCACCTCCCTTTATTAAGCCTCACTATCCCTCACTAGGTCTTTCTTCACTCCCTAATGTACCTATAAAATATTTTATCTCTGCTATCTTTGCCTCTGTTTGCGCCTTTGCTATTATGACTGTCTGCCCCACTTCCTTCTGTTTTAACTGAAACAGTTCTCTATCCTGTTCCTTCTGTTTCCTTACACTTCCTGAATGCTTTCTTTTTCTCCCTAACCTTCCCCACTACCTCTTTTGAGAACCATATTGTTTTTTTCTTTCATTTGATTTGTTTATTTGCTTCACACAAAGACTTGTTGCCTCTGTGTTGGCAGTTCTGATGTTTCCCCATTGTTCCTCCACCCTTCCTTCTTACCTGTTTGCTAGTGCTTTTCTGAGGCACTCTCCCATTTTGACAAAGTCAGCTGTCCTAAAGTCCAGTACCCTCACGTTTGTATGACTTGACTCTGTGGCTGTGTTTATCATTACTTGGTATTACTTGGTTCAATAGAACAGAAGAAGGCCGAAGACCATCGAGACTGTTCCCCACACAGTGTGGGACATTATTTAATAAGTTTCCTTAGTCCAAACATCCAGTTTGTTTTTAAAACTAATAGTACTAGAAGCCCTAATTAAATCTTGGGGCAGGGAGTTCCATACACAGGGAGCTCTTATTGTAGAAAAGTTTCCCCTTTTGCTAGTTCTATAGCTTTTAACCTCGAGCTGTTTATTATGTAGTCTTGGAACTAATCTCCTTTTGGAAAATGACAAACCACATTGTTCCATAAGATCTGGTGATTGAAGTAGATTAAAGACTAGTGTTTTGAAGAGAAGAGAGACCAGTAGCTTGTAGTCAAGCCTGATAGTCCAATTGTGCCAATCTAGGAACCATATTTGCTGCTTTCCTTTGGACCTGTTCTAGTATGGCAATATATTTTTTTTATGTCAGGGTTCCAAAAAGGGGAACCATAATTAAGATACTGTCTAATGAAGGCCCTAAAGAGTGGAATAAGGCATTGTTCAGTATGGTTAATGAAAGCCCACTTAATTTGTCTCAAAAGTCTGTTAGCCATACATGCAGTTTTACTACGGTGATCCCTAGGCATAAGTTTATTAATAATGTCAGTACCTAGATCTTTCTCACAATTAGACGAATGAAGTAGAAATCCATTAATGTGGTATACTGTATTTGGGTTGTTTTTGCCAAAGTGTATTACAATACGTTTATCTTGATTAAAATGCATATAATTTTGGTTAGCCGAAAGTATAGATTTTTCCAAATCTACTTTCAATGAAGACATATTGTCATGAGTATTAACCTTGCCCCCTAGTTTACTGTCATCTGCAAATTTGATCATATAATTATTAGACCCAGGTTGTAAATCACTAATAAAGAGATTAAGTAATGTAGGTCCCAGAACTGACCCTTGTGGGACACCACTTGTCACTTTATCCAGGTCAGATAAGGTGTCATTACTTGTAACTCTCTGGGTTCAATTGGACAGCCAATCAGATGTCCAATTAACAATGTCAGATGAAAAGCCTAAGTTATACATTTTTGTAATTAAATTTTCATGTGATACTTTGTCAAAAGCTCTACTGAAATCCAGTAATATAACATCAGAAGGAATACTCGCATCCAGTAAAGTACTTATATTATTATAGAAAGATATCAAATTAGTAGTGCATGAATGCTTGGGAGTGAATCCGTGCTGGAGGGAATCATGAATACCCAATTTTTCACATTCCTGTTCAATCAAAGTCTTCAATATCCATTCCATTAACTTGTCAGCCACAGAGGGCAAACTGATAGGATGATAATTCTGCACACAGCTTCTATTACCTTTTCTGAATATTGGGATAACTGTTGCTGTTCGCCAATCGTCTGGTACACATTTTTCCTGCAAAGATTTCTTAAAAATAATTGACAAAGGTATAGAAATATTTATAGAGGTTTCAATCAGAAACCAGGGATGAATATCGTCAGGACCAGGACTAGTGGATAGATAGATAAAAACTTTATTTTTATACAGGAACAGATAGATTAGGACCAAAGGCCCTGTTTTCAACTAAAGTCCCTTTTAGTTTATTTATAGCTTATAAAATATTGGTTGAAGTAAATCTGTAGATAACCTCTTGCTGAGAATGAACAGGGATGACAGATGATTGTTGAGAAAAAACAGAACAAAAATAGTTATTGCAAAGATTAGATATATCGATATCTGATAAATGAAAGCCATTTTTAATAATGGGGCCAATGGCCCTAAAAGTACCCTCTTTTTTATTAATATAGGAAAAAAGTGATTTGTGACAATCCTTGGTATGAGCTAATTTGAATTCTAGCTTAGTTTTAGCCAATTTAATAGAATGTTTCAAGTTTTTAACAGATAATCTATATTTGTGCAGTAAATGGTTTTATGTGGGAAAGAACTTTTTTTAAGTTTTCTAAAGTTTAATTTTCTGATTGATCTGATTTTTAATGGACTTGTTAAATCACAGGGGTATTTTTCCCTTACTATTATATTTTCTTTTTGATGGGATATATAAATTTTCCAGACAGTGGACAATGCATTTAAAGGTATTCCACATGTGTTGTGTTGTACATTTGAAGAAAAGTAATTCCCAATTGATGTTTTCTAAATATTTATTAATTTCATAAAAATTGGCTTTATTATAATTCTTGATATTTATTAAATTCTTTTGTATAGTAGTATCTTGTTGAATTTCAAAAAAGATAGAGGAGTGATCACTAGCTCCAAGTGGGTCCCAAATATGGAGGTTACTAATTTGTGCCTCAATGTTTGTAAGAAATAAGTCCAAAATACTAGAGTCCCTAGTAGGTTCAGTAATAAGCTGTTGTAGCCCAGTATTGGTTATCACCTCTATTAATCCATTTTCGGCACAGGAATGACCAGAAAAAGAGTCCCAATTGATATGCGACATATTAAAGTCTCCAAAAATGACAGTATCTTCAGATTCTGAAAAGGTCAAAACCTCATTTAGCATATTGGTTGTGTAGTCTGAATCAGCAGACGAGGGTCTGTAAATGTTTCCGACAGTAATATAAGAGTGCCCCTTTAACTGAATTTTAACCCAGATACTTTCCAAAGAATAAGGTGAATGTACCTCAAAAGAGGGGATGCCATTTTGTACATACATACAAACCCCACCACCTTGTTTATTAGTTCTATTTTTATAATATAAGTTATAATTTGGGATTTCTCTAGACCAGATTGAGGTTGCATCCTACCAAGTTTCTGTAACCTCCACCACACCTATATTTAAAGTTTTACATTTAGCCTCAAGTTCTGCTAATTTGACCTGATTTAAATATCTTTCATTTAAGGCCAGAAATTTACATTTATTTAAAGTAGTATGTTTGTATTTTTTTAGAGACTTGGGAACATACCCATTTTCCCTCATGGATTTTAGTTTAAACAGTGATTGATAATAGTAGTGATATTTTTCCCCAAAAGTATACTGCCTCTACGACTAAGATGTAAACTATCCCAACAAAATAAAGAGGTTTGATCCAAATTTTTTTCCCCAATGGGTAATACAGGGTATGTCTTGTTTAAGGCACCACTTCCTCAGCCATTCATTAATGGCTTTGATTTTCCATGTCATGATGAGCGTTGCCCTTGGAACAGGTAAAATTTCAGAAATACAAATAGAACAACTCCTATCTAATAGCATAATGTATAATGCAACAAAGTCTTGTTGTACTTGATCAAATGAAGTACAGTAGGAGCCACAGACACTGCCAGCTATTTCTCGAAATTTCTGTGATATTTCCAGAAATATCTCCTGCTTTCTGTATTTCCACAGTAGCAGCAGCAGAGAGAAAATCTTCAGAAATTTCACTAAATATCTGGAAATAGCTGGCAATGTATGTGACTACCACAGTATGATTAATGTCATTAATACCGGCACGGATAATGACAACACTGTTTGGTGGTCACTTGTTCCCAGATGGCTAACCATTTCTAGATCTGAGATCCTCTCTCCATCCCTGTTTGAGAGTACCAGGTCTAAGATTACTCCCTCCTGAGTGGGTTCCAACACTAGCTGTCTGAGGCATACCCCATGTAGGGCATTGAGAAATGGCTATGTTGAAAATTTGGGGTCAAAACATTGAAAATTACCAGAGTTATGAGCATGTGTAGAAAAATGTCAATGTACGCTCATACTTCTGTCAATTTTACATATTTTGACCCCCTAGTTTTCAACATAGCTTCCTTATGGTCCCACATCATGAACAAGGGCAGTGAAAATGTTCAAATCCCACCCAAAAGGTGATTCACAAAGTGACTATGAAATCACTTTTTGGCCATATTTGCATAATTTCACCACCATTGATCATGAGCTGGGGTCCCAAAAAGGTCATGTTGAAAATTTGGTGTAAAAATATTCAATACTGACATAGTTAGGAATAAAAGTTCAAAACCCATTGAAATACATTAAACTGCACTTATCTGATTTTCTCATATCGCAGTTGCTGGTTCCAGCAGCAAGATTTGTCTTCAATCAGAAAGTGGATCTATGCCATGGGACATATTCAGGTGAGTTAGGGTGTGTGGGAGTTGTGGGGTGGTGGGTGCTGAGTGAGATGTCAGGGTGGGTGGGGTTGGTGTGTGGAGAGCAGTGAGCAACCATTTTCTTTTTTTACAGTGTAAAAAAAATCATCAAGAAATGGTTTTATTTCAGAGGATAGTCTGACACTGGAGGTTGGGCACCATAGTGTTGGGCTACTGTTTGGCGGCAATGCAGGTGGGCACCCCAGTGCTGCCATGTACTTAGTGGGAATGGAGAGCAGACGACCTGGAGGAGAGGAGGGAGAAAGAAGCGGTACCAGGGGTGGGCACCCAGTCCACTTTAATAGAAATGATAGATAGACAGACAGACAGACAGACAGAAGTAGAGAGAACATAGATTTGAGACTCTGAAATAACTATACTCTTCTTTGGCTAAATTAAGCCAGTTTTCATGTAAATGTTATCTATTCTGGTCTACCTCTAAAGTGCAGATCGTCTTTTTTCAAGAGTCACTGTCAAACTCGTCACTTACAGATGTCACTCTATGATCTTCTTGTTTCCACACTTAAGATTCCAGCATGTTAACCAGATTAATAATTTGATTTACAACTCAAGTAAAGTAACAAACTAAAATAAGAATCGGCTTCCAACAACTGCTGAGGGTGACTTGATCCATTTCACAGCCTAACTGCTGCAAACCAAGAGGGACAGAAAATACTAGTGAAAAAAAAAGCAATATTTGAGTTGGCATCAGCTGACAAAATAGTTTTAGACCCTACTAGGTTTCCCATCCAAGAAGAGTAAGTTCTGAAATGCTTGACATCACAAATTGTGATGGCCTTTAACTTTCTGAATCCTTGTTTTGAGGAGAATGGAGGAAATTCAGAGAGCTCCGTTGTCAAAAAATATCCCAGTTCAACTAAAAATACAGTTAGGAAGCGTAACAACAAATACATTTGTCCATGAGCTGCATGCCGGATTGGCTTTGTAGCCATTATACTACTACTGACAACTCTTATTTGGAGCTGTTTTTAAGATGTAATAATGATAAGAGCTGGCCTGGTGGTGCTGAGGGTTGAGGAGCTGGACGCCACACCTCATGCTATGCCGGCGACCCAGGTTTGGGAACAAGCCCGAGTCGTCAGGGGTAGGCAGAGGAGGGATAGGATTGAGCATCCATATGACTGACTGACCTATCTCTGGGGAAGGCAAGGGGACTCCACTGTGCTGTAGTGGCGCCTGGTCAGCCCAGCATGGGTAGGCATAGGGAAGCCTCCCAGTGGGTCAGGAGCAACTGTACCGACCCCCAGCAGCTGAGTGAGCCTGCTACCCTCCGGGTGGGACAAGCCGGCGGTTGGATGCCCCCGCCATTTGTTCCACAGCAAGGCAGAAATATCATTCAATGTTAAAAAAAAGATGTAATAATGATGCCTGTTGGAATGAGAGACAGACAGAGACAGAACAGGGTATCACTGTTCACTACTTGAACTGAAGCCGACAGCACGACTCTGGCTGTTGCTTCAGCATTTGAGAAAATCCCACTGTTTTCATGTAGAGAACAGTCTCATTATGCTGGGCACCCTGAATTTTGAGGTGGGTATAATAGGTATTTCTGGGTATTTGTTCAAAAAAAACAAACACCTTAATCTAGCTAAGTGGGTCCCGTTTAGCTAGGTTCAGGTTTTTCATTGTTTTTAGTTCAAGGGGAACAAGATGGTGGCCATATCAACAGGGGAAATGGAATGTTTTTGTGCTGTGAGAAGCAAGTAGTGAGAAAACAAAAACAGTCTGCAACGTGGATTTTTTTGTGTCATATCAAAACGTTATCCAAAAAAAAAAAAGACCTAAGCATGCTGAGAACAACAAAAACAAACCTTTAACTCCTTATAACTTTGGAACCATTTAATATTTTTTTTTCCACAAAGCCATCCAAATGCACTACTTTGGCACAGCACACTTCTAGCCTGAAAATTTCAGAAAAAAAATTTATGTTCCATGTAGGGTGTACATGAGAGCAAAACCAAAAAAACAATGTTAAGTATTGAACAAAAAATTAGACATCTACAGGAAAATGACATTTGCAGATCTGTACGAGTTATAAACCTACAATTTTAGAACAAATTAGGCCATGACTGTATGATCCATATTTTGCTGTGTGTCCAGGTGAGCAGCATTGTGCATCACCTCCTAATCTTGCACAGTTATTTGGGAATGATTTTAATAATGCATTTTAACCCCAGAACCATACACAATGGACAGCTGGGATCATATATCAAGACTGCATGAGTGTATCGGAACGAACTGAGTTACTAGGTATCTTCATTTTCTTGAATATAATTAGTAGTCTGACCAGACTGCCCCCAGAAAAAAATGTAGCTGGCCATTAAAGATGTTCCCTGGTGTTTCATATTCCCTTTTTTCTGATGCTCTCGATAAAAAAAGTTTTCAAAGTTGTTTTCTGGCACAAGTATGTTCTTAAAGGTATGGAAGCATTATTAGAATAATGATTTATTCTATAATGTCAGGTCCAGCTAAGAATATATACAGGGTGGCGGCAAAGAAATTAGCTCCCACAGTTGCAGTAGTTGGTATCATTCAAGGCACTTCACCTAAATACAGTATCTGTCTGTATTTAGTTATACTGTTTATTTTATGTTAAAGTCCTTGCCATTTACTTCTGAATTGTCTGAATAGCATTCTTGCAAGTTTTATTTTTTATTGGGATGTTTCAATTATTTTTGTCCTGAGCTAACCACCTCTGAAACTGCAACTTAGAAAGCAGATATAACCAAAAGAAGCATGGCAACTCCTATATTTCTGTGTTTCTATATTCATAACTATATTCTACATCTATCAAAAACATTTTATGAAAATGACAAAGGTTTGAAATGGTTTTATGTATAAAAACATACAAATATTTCCCCCTTTTTGGGGAGAATATCAGTTCAAGAGGGTGCCATAGTATTGGTAATTTACTCTTTTTTTATTTGTGGAAAGAATGAACAAACATGACAAATGATATGTCCTTCTTTTACATTTTCTTTCACTCTCATGTTGACATCTAGAATATTGATGTTATAACCACATAAAACAATCTGACCTCTTCTAGATTTTTTCCATAAAGAGAGATTAAGTCTTACCAAAGTAACTTAAAACGTACATGGCAACCCATGGTTTTTGCTGTGGATTTTTAAAGGTTTAGATGAGCATCGTGCACAGAGCAAAAAAATATGACTCTGATATGGGGTTGCTAAAATACCAGGGAACACCTGTAATAGGTTCCCAACTGGCAATGACCCATGCCTTGGCTGATTAACCCAAGTGCAATGAAGAACATTCTCACATAGTTGAATTATAACTACCATAGTCCCTACAATGCATTGTAGAAATATATGACAGTTTCCTAAGTAAACTGTGCATAACTTCAATAACACGAGTAGGTCACTCTCAAAAACTATACATTTTCTCTCATTTTCCAGCCCATTTAGTTCTTTTAATTCTGTCAATCTGCAAAAAAAAAAAAAAGGTAAACAACAGCCGAAAAGAATACAACATTAGATGTCGCCATATAGGAAATGTTATTAGATACTTCTCTGTAACATTTTCATCAAATTCAACTTCATTCTCAGAGTCTGTGGATATTTGCCATTCAGGTTCAGACTCTGCGTCATGTTCAATTTCTTCACCATTATACTGTATGTATCTTCATTATCATCCATGAATGGCAATCAGTCATGATATCACATTGTGTTCTGATTGATGTCATATAATTCTATTACAAATTGACCTGCACCCCACCTTCAACAACATGTGGTTTTATTTGTGTTCCACAACTGCATCCAATTCTACCCATTCGATGTAGCACATTTTTCATTGTTTGAGTGGATCAGGTGCAAAGAACCTACAACAGAAACAATATGATTTTATTCTCATATTAAATAGTCACAATAATAAGCAACAGTTGTTAAGAATGTTACTGGGTTATTCGCTTGCAGATACATATCCATATTCACACATGAATCCCATTGTCAATAAACATTGACTTGTCAGTGTATAGTTTCCTCACTGTACAGCTGAATCACTGCCAACATAAAATCATTGGCTACCACTGTGGCAGATAGAAGTATGCCACAAGTTATACATTCAAGATGGGGGATGGGATACGGTAGGGAGTGGGGTGTGGTTCCATCAACCCTCTAGGGGCTATAAGGCCCTCCACATAGTGGCGTAATGGTACCCCTAATCACTCCGACCATTCACCAGTTTCACACTAATCCAGCCCTAAAGCACACTCCAACCACACAGAAAACAGCACATTATCCTGATAGACAGCGAACTTAACACTGGCAGCTGACATATTCTTCTTCAGTCCACATCAGCATTACTCTGACTGACAGTCACAGTACACATGAAGACACATAATGAGCTGTGACTGTAAGACAGAGATTAGCCCAGACACTTAGAAGAAGATTGTGCTGTATGTTGATGTCCTGGGCACCAGCTATCAAGATGAGATTGGGGTGCATGGAGGGTGTGCTCAGGGAGTACACCGGTATGGGTCAGTATATGGTATGAGGGATCATTGGTTGCAAATAGTGCTATGATACATAGATAGAAGTAAGCCACAAGTTATACATTCACAACAGGGAACGGGATATGCTTGGGGGGTGGTTTCATCAGCCCTTGCAGAGGCTATAAGGCCCTCTGCCTGGAGAATTAATGGTGCCCCTGACCTCCAGTCACTCAGATCATATACCAATCTCACACTAATCCATCCCCCAAAAGCATGCCCCCAACCACACAGAAAACAACACATTACCTCAACAGATGGCACACTTGATGCTGGTGGCTGGCACATTCTTCCTAAATCCACATCAGCTGCCCTCTGACTGATAGTCATGGTGCACAAGAACACACATGATAGTGAGCTGTGACAGTAAGATGGAGATCAGCATAAGCCTTGAGAAGAAGACTGTGATGTATGTTGACGTCCAGAGTACCGGCTGTCGGGATGAGGTAGGGGGCATGTGGAGGGTGTGCTCAGAGAAAAGACTGGTGTGGGTTGGTATATGTATGAGGGATCATTTAAGAAGAATCAGCATGTATATAGTGCTTTTCATACACAGTGTATCCAAAAGCACTTTACAAGAAATGCTAGACTGGTAGTGTAGTGGTGGCCATATCGCATATCAGCACCCACACACAGCCTGGACAATTGCATAAACCAGTTTATGGGAAGGGGAATGTTGGCCAGGACACCGGGAATGTCCCCTACTCTTTGTGAAGAGTGCCTTGGGTTCTCTTACTTCCACCTGGACACCCACCACAACAACACCAGGATGGGTAAAAGGGACCTCAGTTTCTAATGTCTCATCTGAAGGATGGTGCAACCCAGCAGTACAGCACACCTCCCTAATACTGCACTTGGATGCTAGCATTTTAGGTGCAAGTCCAATCCCAGTGTGGGATGAGAACCCATGACCATCTGGTCCAGAGGTGGATGTGCTACCTACTGAGCCACGCAGACACCCCTGTTGGTTGTGGATACCGCTATGATACATAGATAAAAGTATGCCACACATTATACATTCATAACAGGGAATGAGAGATTGTTGGAGGTGGTTCCATCATGTCACAATGGGTAGACATAATAATGTAAATGGTAGATTAGGTGTAGCGGAGAATAATATTCAACAAGGGATGAATGTAATATGAAAAGCAGACTGATGCATTCAGCTTTATTTTTACTCACAGGTGATTAGAGCACTTGTACAGTATAGGATAAAATCCAGATTAAAATATCAATAAAAATTAAAACATTTCAGCGGCAAACATTCATACCAAATCAGGAAAATCAAGGTTGAAAAGATGGGTTATTAGTGTGATTTTGAAACTCTCCACGGTCAGGCATTCCCTAACCGATGAGGCAAAGCATTCCACAGGGCTGGAGCCACAAATGTGAATGCCAAGGCCCCGAGGTCTTCAAACACACCCTGGGAATCTCTAGCAATCCCTCATTGGTGGAGCGGAGTGGGCGGTAAGGACACAGAAGCTCTTGCAGGTAACGATCCCTGTCTGTCTAGGGCTTTATAGGACAGCAAGCCAAACTTGAAGGTGATCCACCACCGAATAGGCAGCCAGTGCAGGCCACGCAGCATAGGTGTGACATGGCACAAATGAGGAAGCCCTGTCAATAGCCTGGCCACAGCATTCTGCTCCGGCTGCAAGAGGTGGATATAAACCCCTGGTAGCCCCAGGTACAGGGAGTTGCATTAGTCAAGGTGGGAGGTCACAAAGATGTGGACCAGCACTGTAAGATCATCAGGCAGAACCAGGTGTTTAATCCAGGCAATATTCCTCAGATAGCGAAATGAGGTCTTGATGATAAATGTCATCTGAGATTTAACTCTCAGTCCCTCATCAAAAATAACCCTCAGGTTTTGCGCCCATTCAGAGGCAGTCAGCTGGCTGTCACCAAGCCAAAGCCCAGAAGACTGACCAGCCAAAAGCCCCTCTACCTGATGACCTACGTCCACTACCAGAACCTCAGTCTTGTCTGGATTCAGCCCTTAACCAGTTGCTAGTCATACAATCCTGGATCTCAGCGAGGCACTTGTTAAAGACTGAGACAGCTTCATCCTGCTCAATCCTCTCTAAGTTAATGGAACGAATGGTGTTCGGCCAGTTGTATAGTTACTTAGAAAAATATTCAGAATTGACCAAATACCAACATGGCTTTAGGGCAGGTTATTCAACTTGCACTGTGCTCGTGGACTTTGTTGATAAAGTGGCAGTGGCCTTGGATAAGGGAGAGTCCACAGGTGCAGTGTTTGTTGACCTGTCCAAAGCCTTTGATTTGGTCGACCACCATTTATTGTATGAGAGGATGGAGAGGACTGGTATATCCCCCTAGGTCATTATTATGGTTTAAATCATATTTGAGTCAAAGAAAACAGCAAGTAGTAATAAATGGTCAATTTTCTGAAGTGGGTAGTATACTAAGAGGTGTCCCTCAAGGTTCAATTTTGGGGCCATTATTATTTTTGTTATATATTAATGAATTACCTACCAAAATAAATAATACACAGATCAGGTTGTTGCAGAGGATACAGTACTTTTAGCATCAGCCAAATCTAGAAATGAAATGATGGTTAAATTACAGATGGATTTTGATGTTCTACAGGATTGGTTTTCCAGCTCTAAATTAGTGATAAGTGATAAAAAAAAACTCAGGTTATGTTTTTCAATAAAAAAACAAAGGTTAATAAAAAACAGATTAGAGACAGGGAAATACTAATGAGGAATGGGAAAAAATTGATAATCACAGATCAATATAAATATTTAGGTGTAGAGATTGATCATACTTTATCTTTCTCAGCTCATATTAATAATATAATAAAGAAAATTAATAATAAGACAGGGGCATTATGTAGGTCATCATGGATATTAAATCTACAAACCCGGAGGTTAACTGCAAATCAATTAGTAATGCCTGTATTAGAATATGGAAATATGGATCCATTCACATATCTGGCCTGTGTAGTACGGTATGGGCTGCATGCCCACTGGCTCACGCTGTGGACCAATGGGCGTAAAGCTCTACCTGCGGTGTCAGTCAGCAGGCAGTGGGGCGGCAGGTGGATGGGGTGCTGTTGCCCGCCGCTGACCAGGGGGGAGCAGGGCGGTGGGGCTCAGTGGGCAGGGGGGATACCGCTGGACCACCAGGGATACTGGATGATATTTTGACATACTGCAGCCCACGATCAGGCTGCGAGCAGTCCACTGGACCACCAGGGATATTGGACTTCTTTATTTTTACATTCAGCCCTCGATTGGGCTGCGAGCAGTCCACTTGACCACCAGGGATATTGGATTTCTTTATTTTTACATTCAGCCTGCAATCGGGCTGCGAGCTGTCCACTGGACCACCAGGGATATTGGACTTCTTTATTATTACATTCAGCCCACGATCGGGCTGCGAGTGGTCCACTGGACCATAGAGATATTGGACTTCTTTATTTTTACATTCAGCATGCGATCGGGCTGCAAGAGGTCCACTGGACCACCAGGGATATAGGACTTCTGTTATATTACATTCAGCCTGTGACTGGACTGCAAGCGGTCCACTGGACCATCAGGGATATAGGACTTCTGTTATTTTACATTCAGCCCACGATCGGGCTGCAAGTGGTCCACTGGACTACCAGGGATATAGGACTTCTGTTATTTCACATTCATCCCGGGACTGGGCAGTGGGGCCACGCTGTGCAGGGAGCATCAGTCCCCAACAGCTGCAGCCTGCCAGGGTGCCAGGCGCAAGTCGCCGGGGATTGGCGCACCTGCATGCAAATGGGGCCATAATGACATGCAAATGGCCCCATTTGTGCCTTTAATGCATTATGGCCCCATTTGCATGTGTACTTTTGAATACTGCGGTTGTTGCGCCTAGTGCAATGGAACTTGCGCTAGTGCATCTCACTGCTCCACTCTGGCCACTTGCGCTGGCGCAGTGCCACTGCGCCATGCACACTGCGGGTGGCCAGGGTGCGATATTCAACAATGCTGTGCCATGGCGCAGCTCCGTTGAATATTGCCCAGTCAACGCTACTGCGCAGCCAAGTTGTGCTGTGCCCAGGCTTGCGCCACAGCCTGGCACAGTCTGAATATCTGGGCCATGGTGTATAATTTTGCGGGTCAAACACATTTAAATAAATTAGTCATATCATGGACCTGATGTTGGCTACCTAATCTGCAAAGAATTGAGCAAACTCATCACACTTCTCCTGTGGCAGCACTCTTTGAGACTGCAGACAGGCTGGATTGCACAGTCTGTCTACAGTTTGGAAGAGCTGAGCTGGTCAACTTGGAGCAGCAGTGCTCTACCTGGACAGGAGGAACTGTGCATTCTTACAGGAGATGGACAATTGATAATCCTTACAGTGGGCCCTCAATCTAAGTCTGTTGGTATCAAGGCCAGATTTCTACCAGCACCGTTCCACCCTTTGTCCCTTTCTCCTCATCTCCCTCAAGGTCCCGTCAAACCATGGGGACTGAGGGCGAAGGGTGAGGGGGTGAACACAGACAGGAGCTATGGAATCCAGAGCCTCAGTCACAGACCTATTATAAGCCTGTAACTGTTTGTCTGGATCAAAGCTTGCACTCGGAAAACCTGATAGGTTCAGCACTGCCATCAGGCCATCCGGAGTTAAACCCCTTAAGGGGCAGACGATCTCCATAGGGATAGGCCTATAGAGGGGAACCTGGAAACTGAAACTTATACTGTGATGATCAGACCATCTGACCGGTTCTACTACCAGGTCAGAGATCTCCATACCCAGTAGAAAGACCAGGTCTAATGAATGACCGTGATTATGGGTTGCAGAAGTAATAACCTGTGTGAAGCCCAACAAATTCATAAGTTAGAGGAAATCCTGTCCAAATTGTGAGAGTTCGTCATTGATCCAGGCACTGCAGTCTCCCAGAACCACCCATCTGGGGGACTCCAACACCATGCTGACGATGAAGTCCGGGACATGCTGCAGGAATTGTTTCTTGTCCCTGAGTGGATGGCAGACAAGAAGAATCCTGTGCCCACAATACATTTGGAAGTTCTAGTCTCCCCAACTGGCACATCTACAGGGCCCAATTCTGATCTAAAACATATGGCTACACCCCGGCCCCTACAATCCATTCTCGGGCGGTATATCACTGAGAACCTGGCCGGAATCTGGGCCAGCATTATCATCCAGTCAGGTCTCGGTGATGCAAGCCAGGTCTGATGTCCCGAAAAGATCACCAATCGCTGCTGTCTTGTTTTTAATGGACCTGGCATTGCATTACACAGCTCGAGTAGGATGGGACACAGAGGCCATTCCTGTAATCCGCCCACTCAACTTGGAATCTTTGGGTATGGGAATCAGGCATGGAGGACCCCTCTCCTGAACCCATTTCACCCAAGGGCATCTTCTAGAGCCTACAATCACAATCCACCCACTCAGCTCCACTCTCCCCTGTGGTCCAGGACCCCCACCCCCACATCTTTGCCACCCTATCCCCACTGCATGACACCATCCATACACCTCAAAGGACAGTGGGTGACAGCTAAAAGGGCGGAGGCCCCAGAGCTTGGAAGGAGAGTAGCACCTGGCCGGGAGAGCTCTGCCAACACATGGCTTAAAATCACAACAGTAGACAAATAACAAAACAAAGCAATACAAAACTCCACAGTCCCCCCAACATAAAACCCAATACTCAAAACATAAACTACTAGAAACATAGAATTTGATGGCAGATAAGGACCGCTTGACCCACCCAGTCTGCCCATTCCCCTACATAATGGATAAGCTGCAGATCCTAGTTAACCTGCAGCCTACTTCTTTCTACCCCACCCCTTAGAATTGCCTTATGGCTGTCCCATGCATGCTTGAATTCAACCACTGTTTTTGACTCCACAACCTCCTCCAGAAGGCCGTTCCATGCATCCATAACCCTCTCTGTGAAAAAATACTTCCTTACATTACCTCTGAGCCGCCCCCTCTATCTTCAAATTGTGCCCCCTTGTTCTTGCACACCTCTTTTTTTGAAAGATGCTACCCTCTTGGACTTTGTTGATTCCCTTGAGGTACTTGAAAGTTTCTATCATGTCCCCCCTCTCCCTCCTTTCCTCGAGGCTATACATATTAAGCTCCTTTAGTCTCTCTCATATGTCTTCCGGTGCAGACCCTGCACCATTTAGTTACCTCTCTGGACAGCTTCCATCTTGTCTATGTCCTTGGTGGAGATTGGGTCTCCAGAACTGCACACAGTACTCCAGATGGGGTCTCACCAGCTGTCTGTACAGAGGGATAGCAACTTCCTGTTTTCTACTGGTGATGCCTCTCCCTATGCATCCCTGTATCCTCCCAGCCTTCCTTACTGCCCTCTCACATTGCTTGCCCACCTTTAAGTCATCTGAAATGACTACCCCCAGGTCCCTTTCCATTTTTGTTGTTGTTAGTATCTCACCCCCCCATTGTGTACTCTTCCCCTGGGTTTCTGTTTCCCAGGTGCATTACCTTGCACTTCTTAGCATTACATTGAAGCTGCCATACATTTAACCATTCCTCTACCCTTGCCAAGTCCCTTCTCATCCTATCCACCGCACCTTGTGCATCGACTGTTGCAGATCTTTGTGTCATCTGCCATCTGCAAAGAGACATACTTTTCCTTCCAGTCCCTCTGCAATGTCGCTTACAAAGACATTGAAGAGGACTGGTCCTAATACTGAACCCTGCAGCACCCCACTAGTAAACCCCCTTTCTTCAGAGTGGACCCCATTTACTATTACTCTCTGTGTCCTATTCTCCAGCCAATTCTTTACCCAGGCTATCATCTTGGGACCCACTCCCAGGCTGGCTAACTTTATATTAATCTTTGTGTGGGACTGAGTCAAATGCCTAAAGTCTAGGTAGGCCATGTCCACAGCCCTCCTGATCTACTACTTTGGTCACCCAAAGAAATCTCACTAGATTCATCTGGCATGACCTTCCTGCTGTAAATCCATGCTGCCTTGGGTCCTGTGCCCCTCTGGCCTCTAGGTACTTGACAATTCTTTCCTTTAGAAGTGATTCCATCATTTTCCCTATCACTGAGGTTAAACTAACAGGTCTGTAGTTTCCTGCTTCTGCCCTGCTCCCACTTTTGGGAAGGTGAATCACATCTGCCCTCCTCCAGTCCTCCGGTACCTCCCCACCCTCCCATGATTTGTTAAAGAGGGTAGTCAGTGGTGTCACTAGTTCTACCCTTAATTCTTTTAGAATTCTGGGATGAATCCCATCAGGCCCCATTGCTCTGTCCACCTTCAGTTTTAAGAGTTCTTTCAGAACCCTTTCTTCTGTAAATGGGCTGGTATCAACTTCTGTATCCAGAGTGTTTCTATTGTTTGTTTTAGGTACCTTCCCCTCTTCATTTGTAAATACTGAGCAAAAATATTTGTTTAGTATCTCTGCCTTTCACAGTCCCCTCTGACCACCCCCTCCCTTTATTAAGCCTCACTATCCCTCCTTAGTCTTCCTTGCTCCTGATGTCCCTAAAAAGGTTTTATCCCTCTTCTTAACTGAGTTGGCTATCTTTTCCTCAGTTTGGGCCTTTGCTGTTCTGACTGCCTTCCCAGCTTCCTTTTGCTTTAACTGATACAATTCTCTGTCCTGCTCCTTCTGTGATTCCTTGTACTTTCTGAATGCTTTCTTTTTCTCTTGAACCTTCACTGCCACCTCCTTTGAGAACCATAGTGGTTTCTTACATTGTTTTGTTTATTTGCTTCACACAAAGGCTTGTTACCTCTGTGATGGCAGTTTTTATTATTCCCCATTGTTCTTCCACCCTCCTTCCTGCCCATTTGCTAGTGCATTCCTTAGGCACTCACCCATTTTGGCAAAGTCAGCCCTCCTGAAGTCCAGTACTTTTGCCTTTGTATGGCTTGACTCTATTGCTGTGTTTATTGTGAACCATACTGTTCGATGGTCGCTAGTTCCCAGATGGCTACCCACTTCTACATCTGTGATCCTCTCTCCATCTCTATTTGAAAGGACCAGGTCTAAGATTGCTCCCTCTCGAGTGGGTTCCAATACTAGTTGTCTAAGGCATGCCCCCTGTAGGGCATCTAGAATAACTCCACTCTTAGAAGTGGCTGCTGCAACTGCACTCCAGTTAACATATGGCATATTCAGATCACCCGTCAGCAATATCTCCCCTTTATCTGCCATTCTAAGTATACTTTCTATCATTTCCTTGTACATTTCCTCCCCTGAGAGGGGCTTCTAAACCCTGTGCGGATTGTGATGCCATTGCCTGCCTCCAAATTGACTCACAGTGCTTCTTCTCCTCCCTGTTTACCCTTTTGTTCTGTTGCTTTGATTTCTTCTCTTATGTAGAGCTCTACTCCTCCTCCTCTTTTACCCTCCCTGTCCCTCCTGTAGATAGTGTATCCTAGTATGTTTACATCCCAGTCATGGTTCTGTGTGTACCATGTTTCTGTGACTGCCACGATATCCAGATGTTCCTCCTCCATCAAGGCCACTAATTCAGGAAGCTTGTTACCCAGACTATGGGCATTGGTATTCATTGCTGTCCATTTTTTGATGGCTTTACCTTCTGTAGCAGCATCCCCCACTGACATTTCTACCTTGGTCTTTTTCTCATTTAGTACCCCATTCTGTAGGGGGAGGCTGGGATTTTCCTGCTGCTTATCAGTGCCTCCCCCCCTTGACTAGTTTAAAAGCTTGCCAATGAAGCATTTAAACAGACTGCCCAAAAGACTTGTTCCCTTCCTGAACAGATGCAGACCATCCTGCCAGTATAGGCAGGTGTCCCTCCAGGTGGAACCCTAGTCCCCAATGAAGCCAAACCCCTGTGCTCCACACCATTTTTTCAACCATTCATTAAACTGCATGGTGCAAAGTACCCTCGCCTCACCCGTGCCACTGACAGGCAGCACCTCTGAGAAGAATACTGTGTGTGCTACTTGTCTTAAGCCCCTCCCCAACTCTGTAAAGTCCTTCTGCACTGCTCTAATCTCATGATGAGCCAAGTCATTTGTCCTTAGGTGGACAATGACGTCCAGCTCAGACTCCCGTGCAACTGTTCTCGTGATCCTAAGGATGCGCTTCCTGTCCCCCCCCCAAGCCATGGCACCAGGCAGGCACCTTACTTCAGTTTTCCCTGCTCCCCCCAGTTCTAAAACATTAATAATGCAGTTCACAAGAGATTGAAAGTTAATGTTCAGGTATAAAGGCAAAGCATGCGCCAGAGCTTTCACAGCTGAAAAATTGCAGGGATGAAGCACTCACCTCCACCGTCTGCCTGTAAAACTTGAGTCCCACTGTAGCACTCCCAACTACTACAGTTGAAATTTATTTAACAGAGTGAATAAAATAACAGTCAAAAAGGCTCTCTCACAGCCTCCCCTTTTGGAACATATTAGCCCTGGCTCTGTCCCAGAATCACAAGTACCCTCATAATAGTCCACAATATATTCTTATGAGATCAAGTTCAAGTAATCTAACTCCTCAGCAGTTCGTTTAGCCACCAAAGCTACCCTGGGTTAGCTATCTAGGTGGAGCAGCTCCACAGAAATCAAGATAAATAGGGGTCAGGCCACCCACTGGCAAGCACCCCCCGCAACACAGGTGAATAACATTATTAATGTAAGGGGACCACTATTACACCAGTGCGTACTCTTTTATCGTTAAAGAGGAATAATGAAGCCAGGGGGCTAATATGAACTAATGATCTCTTAATCGGCATGCAAATGTCACCCTTGTGCTCTGCACACCCAAATAGTCTCAGTTGCATGATAGTACTGTACATGATATACAGTGAAATTTGCACTGTCCCATTTTGGTCACAGATATCACCTGGGGTCATTACGCAGTCATAGTTCAGGTTGGTATATCTAATATTCAGCTAACACTGTGTGGACATGTACCAATATTCAGGTGGATAGAGCTGTTATTTCTTCAAGCACTACCCATATGTCGGAACAATAGGTTATAATATCACTTTTATAATACAGCACTTAGATTTATCTTGGGCCTTACCCCAAAAATATTTTCAAAAATTCCTGAAAATAATTACAAAATTCAAATATGATATTATCCCTGTTCTCCGGTTCTGGATAATGGCAATAACACTTCCGCCAAACTTAGGAATATGAAAAAAAATATATTTTATTAACACTTACATACAATTCTAAATATCCCTAATTAGCGTAAATATCAAGCATAATAAAATAATATAAGAACACTGTAATGTAAACATAAAGATTTCAGAACATCAAACAAAATACAAATAAAACAAATAAATTTGAGCAAATAAACAATGCAAATGAATAAGCATTATTCAGCATAATAAGTGGCATTGGCTATATACTACGCTTTCAGCATACGTAGTATTTAGCATAACCTTCATGTATAAGAACATGCAAAATCATCAGACTAGTGCCTCAGATTGTATTTTTCTAGAAGACTCGTTTTTAAACTTTATAGCATGCAAGAAAGCATTTATGTCTAAATTTTAGCTTAACTATACCCCACGATTTTTTGTAATTAAAAGTCCACTATATTACCACCTCAAATAGCCAAAATTGAATATTAAGATATTAATTAAAATAATTAAAAATAATACTTACATTTCTGGTTATCTGTAGGCGTGGTCTTTCCTTTTATCTTTCAAAATCTTGGTGAGTACTTTTTCAGATTCTGGATGATGAGTTCTTTAGTGGCTTGGCTTGGCTGTAGTCCTCTGTCTTTCCCCTGGTTCACCCTTGAATCTGGGACTGTAGAATCTTCAGACATCAATGAAGCAGTGCAGGCTGGACCCTTCTTGCTTAACGTCACAAATCATCAAAAGTCATTTATCAAGATCTGGCAGGAAAAACTAGACAGCAAGGTTTTAGCAGTTCAGCAGCACAACAGTTTGTAGAAAGGGATTTCCCTGTAGACAGCAAGGTTGTTTTGGTAATGGGACTCTGTGACTCTCTCCTGTTTTAGTTCCTTCCTGTTCTTGAACCTGCAACTCAGGACTCACTGCTATCCAACAGCACTGCAGGCTTGCTGGCTGGTGAATTTCAAAGTCAGTCTCTAGTCCAGGCTTTTGGCAGAAATTCCAAAACCTTACTTTAGTCTAGATTCTCAGTATATAAAACATAGGTCTTGCTTCATCCAGTATTGGAAAGAGTCCTTCTTGTAAGAGGTAGTTTTAGCAGCTGGACTTTGTTAAAATGTTGTGCAGACTTTCAAGCTTGTCCTTAGCATTCCCTGGTGGATACAATGGCTCAACCCAAATGCTGGTCCCCAACAGGCATGGCTTCAGGCTTTTGGCCTAGTAGAAGTCCCAAGACCACCAACATTGTCAAGACAGCCAACACAGATCCTCACACACTGATGGATCAGATAGTTCTGAAGTGTGCTCAGCCAAATCTGCCCATATATTTCTATGCCGGGTGACATCACCACCAAACTCTGATTGGTCCTTGCAGATGACGTATGATGACATTCAGCACTATCACTCAGAAACCATTTTTTTTTTTTTTAGAAATTACTTTAGTCTAAGACATAGTTTTTGTATCAAACAAGTTTTCTTTCTTGCATCTATGGGCACTCTGGCACAAACTTAAAACTTATATTTTTATATGCAGCTCAAAATCAGGATTTAAGACCAAACATGAGTGTTAATTCTAATATAAGACCTGCAGTTTATAAAAACCTTACAAAATGTTTTACTTTATAGATATCTAAAAAGTATTTACATATTTCAGAAGTATTTTTTTTGTGTGTTCAAAAGGATATATGTCTTGCTTATCTGCCATTTTTACACAGTCTATAACATGAAAAACCTCTTTCTAAAAGTGATTCTCTTTGTCTGTGTCTAATGATGTATGACATCATGCTGCCTGGAGCTCATTGAAAAATTCCTCACCAAGAAGTGACTAGATGCTGTTTTTAGGTATTCAATCAACAATCACATCATTAGAAAGGTTGTTTTTTCCAAACTGCATCTTCAAGGGAGCCACAGGAAGTGTTTGTGCCAAGTACATCTGGTCAGAAGTGTGTTCAGGAGATAGGATCTTCACTGTACTTAGAGCTCGGAAGCATAGCAGAGGTTAGAGCTAAGATGGAGCTGACTACGTGTGCTTGCGTTTGAGGAATAAATGCAAGTAGCAGGGCTGCACAGCTTGTTTTATATATTTAAAAGGTATGCCATGTACTGCCTGAGAAGTGCAGCCATACCAGTACATCTTACTGTTCACACTGTCTGTCAGTTCAGTTCCTTGCCGCTGTCCTTTCTTCACCCACACCAGAAGGAATGTCATGAGGTGATTCACCAGGCTGGATTGGAACAGGGGAGAAAAGCCAGTCAAATTGCTGGGATAGGGTGTTTGTTTCACGATAGACTGACTGACCTACAAATAAGCTCCGAGAGGCTGGAAAATTTGGATATTTGCAAAAGAAAACCATAACTAAAGGAGAATATACTGTAGCAACATTAAATTGTGTAATGATGAAATGATTGTTAACTAGTGTGAAGTCTGTTAGTTTTTAACTAGGTGCACATTTAATTTATCTGCATCACAGCTTCTTGTAAGAAAGTACAGTTATGTAAGAACTTACCGTAACAGTAGATCTTCGAGAACAGCTCTTGCAGCAGGTAACACCATTAGGACTGAAGCAGGCAGGTGTCAGGACCCCACGGAAATCTTCTAACTAGCAGTCTTCGGCAGGGACCGCCCCCGACATCGGTCCCGCCCATGACGTCAGACGTAGTACATAAGGAGGCGGTCCCGCCAGATTCCCCAGTTCTCCCGCCGGAGACTCCCGGCCGCAGGATGACATCAGAATGGGAGACCGAGGATCCACCATCGGAAGAAAAAAGGTGTAAGCTCCTGCTTAAGACTTGGTAAGCCATACCTCCTCCAAGGGGGAATGGTGGGCGGGAAGGTACCTGCTGCAAAAGCTGTTCTCGAAGATCTACTGTTACGGTAAGTTCTTATGTAACTGTACTATCTTACTTCGAGATACAGCTCTTGCAGCAGGTAAAACCATTAGGACTGATTCCCAAGCAATAGTGCCTGTAAGCATTCTGGGAGGAGGCAAATAGGAGAGATCTTAAACAAGTCCTGACTCTAGGACAGGAGACAATGTAGAACGGCCAGGCCGAAACCAGCTGTCCGCCGTGATGTAATATCCAGGCTATAGTGCCTAATAAATGTGTGCACAGAGCTCCAAGTAGCTGCAGCACAAATGGCCGAGGTGGAGACGTTGCACAGTGCTGCGAAGGAAGTAGCTACCCACCTTGTCGAGTGGCCCCGGACTGTACCCGGGAGGGGCTTATTTTTGTTGTTGTAGCAAAATGAAATACACTGGACAAGCCAGCGAGAAAGGGTCTGCTTTGAAACTGGTTGGCTCAGCATCCTCTCAGCGAAGGAAACGAATAGTTGCTACGACTTGCGAAGCTGTTTGGTTTTGTTCAGGTAGAACCTTAAGCAGCAGTGAACATCCAGGGTGTGGAGCAACGCCTCTCCTCTATTAGAGTACTTGGGGAAGTACACAGGCAGATCGATGTCCTGATTAAGAGTGAGGGCAGAGACCACCTTAGGCAAGAATTTCGGATTCGTCCTCAGAGACATTCTGTCCTGGTGAAAAATTAAATAAGGCTCCTTGCAGTGAAGCTCGGAAATTCTCCTTGCTGATGAGACAGCAACTAAAAATAACATTTTCCACGACAGAAAACGCAGCTCGCAATCCGTGGCAGGTTCAAAGGGAGGAAGTGTGAGTTGTTCCAGGACAAAGAGTAGGTCCCAAGGAGGAACAGGATCCTTTATGGGTGGCCTAAGGTGTAACACCCCTCTCAAGAAGTCTCGAGAGGCATCAAGCTGTGCCACTGTGCGTTGCCCTACTGGGAAGTGGTATGCAGAAATCGCGCAAAGATGCACTTTAATGGAGGAGTAGGTGAGACTCGAATGAAATAGGGAAAGCAGGTATTCTAGCACCACTTTCACCGGGCATTCTAAAGGGGAAAGGCCGCGTGCCTGCAACCATAAGCAAAAACGGCGCCACTTCATGGCGTACGTCGCATGCGTTGCCGGCTTTCTGGCCACGGAAAGGACTTCCGCCACCTCTTGCGAGACCCCGTATCGCATAATGGCTATGTCTCTAGGAGCCATGCATGCAGGTTCAGAGAGCGTAAGTCCGGGTGGACTAGTGAACCGTCCTCCTGAGACAATAGGTGGGAGCTGAAAGGCAACGGGACTGGTGGTTCCCGGGACAGTTGCATCAGCATAGGGAACCAAATCTTTCTGGGCCAGAAAGGCGCTATCAGGATCATTGCTGCGTGCTCCCTGCACAGTTTGAGAAGAACTCTCTGGATCAACGGGAAGGGAGGGAAAGCGTAGAGGAATCTGTCCGCCCAGGAGAGGGACAACGCATCTAGCCAGAAAACACCAGGCCCTGGATCTAGTGAGCAAAAATTGGGCAGTTTTGCATTGGATGGGGAAGCGAATAAGTCCAGCTCTGGAGTGCCTCATCGAAGAAACAGATCCTCTGCTACCTCCTGAAGAAGTTCCCACTCATGGACTCTGGCCTGGAAATGACTCAGGCCGTCTGCGATTGTGTTGTCCACTCCGGGAACGTGAACTGCAATCAGGCTCATGCCGTGTCGGATTACCCAATCCCACACTCTCATGGCTTCCCTGCAAAGGGGGTAGGAGTGTGCGCCTCCTTGTTTGTTGAGGTAATACATCACTGCCGTGTTGTCTGTCTGAAGCAGAATAGTACTCAGCGGGACTTCCAACTGGAAGGCCTGCAGGGCGTAAAGGACCGCCCTCATCTCCAGCACATTGATGTGGAGGTGGGCTTCCTGAGTGGTCCATGTTCCCTGGGACCTCACCCCATTCAGGTGCACTCCCCACCCCAGCCCTGAGGCATCTGTGGAGAGGATTGCCTTCGGGGATGGCGCTGTAAATGGGATACCCACAGAAAGTGTCCCTGGGTCTAGACACCATTGCCAGTCTCAAATCACGGCGTTCGTGATCCTGACCAGATGCTGCATGTGGTCTTGCCTTTGGTCCCACTGCACCTTGAGCATCCACTGAGTTACCCGCATGTGGAGCCTTGCCAAAGGGATGGCTGGAATGGCCGCAGCCATGTGTCCGAGCAAGTGAAGGACCAACCTGGCGGGGATGATCTTCTTCGCCGAGAGATCCCTGATGGGGAATCTGATGTGTTCCGCTCTCTCATCGGGAAGAAATGCTTTCCTTGACGATGTCCAGAACTCGCCTTATGAACTGCAGCTTCTGCGACGTACGAGGAGAGACTTCGTAGTTGATAAGAATGCCCAGAGACTGGAACAGATCCTGGGTGCTCTGAATAGCCAGCAACAGCGCCTCTTTGGAGGCGGCCATGAGAAGCCCGTCGTCCAGGTACAGGAACACTTAGTGGCCCTGTCTCCTTAGAGATGCTGCCATGACTGCCATACACTTGGTAAAGACCCTGGGGGCCGAAGACAGTCCGAATGGAAGTGCCCAGAACTGAAAGTGGTGTCCGAGAAACTCGAAGCACAGGAACCTCTTGTGCGCTTGAGCTACTGGGATGTGCAGATAGGCGTCCTGCATGTCCAGTGACGCTAAGAAGGCGTCCTTCTTCAGCATGGGAATGAGTCCTTGGAGGGTCACCATGCGAAAATGTTTGTAGGCGACCGACATGTTGAGATCGCTGAGGTCCAGGATTGGACGGAGGTCCCCTGTCTTCTTCGGAACCAGAAAGAAGTGGGAATAGTATCCGGATCCTATCTGGTTCTCTGGGACATACTCCACCGCTCCCTTTTGCAGGAGTGCAAGTACCTCTAGCCTGATAAGAGATCTGTGCTGACCCGAGTAACGGGAGAGCAGAGGAGGCCTTGTGGGTGGTTTGTCCACGAATTCTATAAAGTGGCCTCTTTCGACCAACTGAAGAACCCACCTGTCGGTGGTTATAGACTGTCACCCTGGCAGGTGGTCCGCAATGCGGCCCCCGACCTTGGTGTCCCGTTGATCCTGAGGGGCGGGGGCCAGGAAGGAGTCATGCTGTGGTGGCTGAGGGTCCAGTGGGCTGGGCTAACTTGGCTGGTCGTTGGCTCCGGCCCGCGGACAACTTTCCCTGGGCTCTGCGGGAGAAGGAGCCCCTCTGTTGCAGGCCGGCGCGGGACTGCTGTATCTGCACCTGGCCTCGAAAATGGCTCTGGTTGCTATGAGAGGAACTAAGCTTGGGTCTGTACATGGCCTGGACAGACCGTACCGCCTTCCCGGCCTCTTGAAGTCTGGTGAGGACCTTCTCTGAGGACTCACCAAAAAGAACTTCTCCATGAAACGAGGCATCCAGGATGTTCTTCTGGATGTCCGGGGTGAATCTGGAGACACAGAGCCATGAGTGTCTCCGGAGGCATACGCCTGAAGCTGCTGCTCTGGCCGAGGAGTTCATGGAATCGTACACGGCTTGCAGCACCTGGGTTCTACCGCCTGAACCCGTGCGAAGGAGTTGTAGCAACTCCTCCTTCTGCTCACCTTCTGGCATCTTTTCCGCCAGATCCAGTCCCTGTTCCCACAAGGCGTTTTGAAACTGTACCATGTGGGTCAAGTAGTTGAGGGATCTGATGGCGCAGGTAGCAGATGCATACGTGCGCCTGCCCATAGCGTCCAGCTGCTTGGACTCTGGGTCCGGTGGCAGGGTGCTCAAATGTTGCGGCCTCTGGGACCGGTCATGAGAGGCTGTAATGACCAGAGAATCGGCCAGAGGATGTGATGCCAAGTACTGGTCCTCCCTAGGAGCCTTGTACAGGCAGTCAGCTTTCTTCGGCATCGCCGGAAGCGAGTGTGGACGTTTCCACGCTGCCTTGGTGACATCCACAAATGTGTCCACCAAGGGTGGCACCACCACAGGCTTTGGATCTTTTTGCTGAAGATATCTGGCAAGGCGTAATCTCTCGGGGTCTAGTTCCTCTGAGTCCCAGCCCATGTTCTCTTGGATATGCCTCATGATCTCTGAGAATGATGGGTCATCTGGAGGAGATCTTGGAAGCTCACGTGGGTCCGGAGAAGGGACGTTGATCAGAGAGGGGGGATCTGGATCTGTCCGAGAAGTCTGATCCCGTGTCCTCCGTCGAAGGCGAACGGCAGCGTCTTCTGGGTCTCTTGGGGCTGGGTGACCCTGAAGAGAATCTGAACGGAGGTCTCCTGTTTCATGATCTACCCCTAGGAGGGTCCGTGGGCTCCTGGGGGGAGGGTACTCAGCCCACATTCCTGGGTGAAGAAGGGGGCGCGGGAGCCGGCGGAGTAGCAGGAGGAGGAGGTGGTGTGGGAACCACATCCTTTTTTATTGTGTCCCAGCAGTAAGTAAACAACTCCTTGACCTCAGATATGCTGAGGCCTGACGACGGACCGGGCGCCGATGGCCGGTCGTCGGGTTCCGGCGTCGGTTCCCCAGGGGTCTCAGGTTCCGGTGAGGGTTCCCTGGGGGGTACGACAGGACCAGGTTCACCCGTCTGGTCCTCGGGCTGGGTCAGCTCCTCCTCCGTGATCGCCTCTTGACCGACGTCGGTGGGAGGCGAGGGGGTCCTCTTCTCGATAGGTGCGGACGTCGGTCCCCTGGCCAGCGTCTGTGGAGGTGAAGGCCTAACCGGCGACGGGTGTCTGGCGGTCGTCGGTTCTCGGGACCGATGGTGTTTGGCCGACATCGGGTGGCCCGGCGCCGGGTCCGACGATCTCTTAAGAGAAGTCAGTTCTTTGGTCTTCCGCTGAGGAGGAGGAGGCAAAGAGACTGACCTGCCGTCGGGTTCCAAATGGCGAGAACCGGACTTGTGATGGTGGTGACGGTCCCCGGACCTCGACAGGGCTTTAGTAGCTGAGGATGAAGAAGGTCTGGAGGTCTTGGCCTGAAGAAGAGGGGAGGAACCAAAAGGTGTCTTCACCACTGCAGGGGGAGGCTGAGAGCAGGCCCGGGAAGGGGAGCGGTCGGACCGGGAGCCAGAGCTACGGTAGTCAGAGGCCCTAGACCAGGACCTGGATCTCACTCTCTCCCTATGCTTCTCGAGGTGTCTCCGGGCCTTGTCTGAAGATTCCCCCTTGGAGGCTGCGTCCATGGCTTTAATCTTCTCCTCGAGCAGGAACGCCTGAAGGGCCTTTTGGTGATGAATCCGGGTCCGGCTGTTGAACCCCTGGCAGAAGGAGCAGGCCCGGGTGTCGTGGTCTGGGCCTAGGCACCGGACGCAGGCCGAATGCGGGTCTTTGAATGGGATTTGCTTCCCACAGGCGCACTTTGAAGGATGGCCTTCAACGGAGGTAGGAGAGAACATCAGATAGACACTGAGCAGAAAAAACGAACTTTATCCCGAAGGAAGAACTTAACCAGGCATCGCGCACTAGGAATGAACCAAAGGGTCGAGACATGCAAGTCGACGGCGGGAAAGAACTGGGGAATCTAGCGGGACCGCCTCCTTATGTACTACATCTGACGTCGGGGTGGTCCCCGCTGAAGACTGCTAGCTAGAAGATTTCCGTGGGGTCCTGACGACTGCCGGCTTCAGTCCTAATGGTGTTACCTGCTGCAAGAGCTGTATCTTGAAGTAAGATCAATTCATTCTGTGTAGAGCTTTTGTTGTTTTCTGTTTTATTTTCTCTGCCAAAAGTGATTATAGCCTGTGGAATAGAGGATATAATTTTATTTCTGAGATTTAAAAAATTAACTATTTTAAAACTTTTTTATTTTTTGCACCACTCAACCACTGTGTAGTCATGTGGTCAGGGTGTATTTATTGTGCATGCACCTCTCGGATGTTTAGATTCAACAGAAATCCATTTTGGGTCAGCATCGCACAACAATACTGCTCCTGAAAACCTAACGGAGACGGTTCCCATTAGCTTTTAAATTTAGATTTGGTTCACTTGCATGTTTTGGTGTAGCCTCCTTATTGACTAACACGGTTGGATCACTGCTTTCCTGAAGCTGGCTAAATTTAAATAGGAAAAGGGCAATTAAAGCTCCAGAATGGAGCCGTGTAGTGGGGAATTAGAAATTTGCTGTGAGCAGTTCTTGAATAGCCATACAGCTTTTAAAAAGCTGTTGAAGAACCTAGGAAATTAAATTTGCCTACCCAGAAGTGAGTAATTTAAGATGTTACGAGTGTTGTTTTTACTGTTTAAAAACAGTTTTAAATTATTACTGCATAGCTAGACCAGTAGCTAAATTGGCTATTTTGCACATATATGTTATGCAATATATCAAAAGAAATCTATAAGGCTAAAAATGTTAAATGGGGCTAAGATTCTGTTTTTTTCCTTCTTTTTTAAAAATATCACATCATAGTGTATGAACTTCAGGAGATAGCAGAAGGAGAAAAACTGCCGGACTTTAAACATCAACATAAAACTGCATTTACTGCAACACAATGCTCTCCAGCGCAAGACTTTAAATTAATGATGTGGGACGTAACTCAAAGTACTGAAGTAACTCAGGAGAAAAGAAGAAAGAAGACTCCCTTTATTACAATCACACACGGGCCTGGTTGCCTTATCAAGTGTGAAATAAATTACTTGAACACCTTAAAAGTGTGAGATCAACTCTTTAGATTCCCAGAACTTTTTGTGCAATTCCTAGGAAAGGTGCAATAGTAAAACAGTGCCTATATTTATTTGGATTAATGGACTATAGGGCTCAACAGAATTTTTGAGGCTAGTGTGTCTATAGGAAATAATATAATTTTCTCTATAAGTGTGTCTTTCTGCAGTTTTCTTTTTGTTCAGATCTGTGCTTCTTTGTAATGGTTCATACTAGGAAACAAACTGCTGAGGCAGAATGTGCAATTGGTATGGTAAATTAGCAAGAAAACAGTCCTACTAGGGATGTATTGAATAGTCAGAACATCCACAATGATTATATCATTATCTCTGACTCAGCTACTATAGTCCAGAGTAAAGAGTCTAGTAAAATTGACATAATAAATCTGTCAAACCAATCACCACCTGCTATAGTTAGGAGTTATATAAAAAACTGACAAAAACACAAAAAGAACCTCTCCAAAAAGGTTTTAAAGGAAAAAATTCCAAAACACAGAAAAAAATCTAAACAAATCAGAATTCTTTTTTCACAAAAAAACATCTGTAATAAGTCTTTGGTCCATTCTAACCAGGTAGAAATGGCTGTCCCTATTGAAATAGTTACCAAGGGAAAGCAGCAGGGGAACATAGACCTTAGCCAAGATTTTTCCAGACTCTCATTGACTCTCAAAAGTTTGAGGGAGGATAATTTTTCGTTTCAATCTGAGGATTACAGTAATTTCTCAGATATTTCTACAGAAATGGTTAAAAAGAACGAAGACACTAATAATGCTGAGAAAAATAAGGATCACATAAACCTTTAAAGGGAGGTTTCTATTGATCTATACTATGAAAGCAACTGAAGAAATCCAAGTATCTAGAGCCTTATTTCATTATGGTCTGAGGAGAACCACAAATGAAAATGGTAACAAACTTAAACTGATAGTAACAGATTTATTAGAACAATTGTTGAATATTTCGATCGAAGATTCTGAAGCACTAAAAGTATATAAATGTGAAAAAGATATGGAAACTGATCAAATAAAAATTACAGTAAAGTATGAGAGTCTATATAACAAAATTCTAGGCAACTTAACCACGTTAGACGCAATGGGGCTGGATTTAGTCCTCTTTACTTCTCACACTGAAAACAGCTTTTCTAGAAATATGAATGAAAACATCACTGGTTGCGACATGACAGATAAAGAGAAAGATGTACAGTGTTTAGGTAAAGTGCCTTGAATGATACCAACTACTGCAACTGTGGGAGCTAATTTCTTTGCCACCACCCTGTATATATTCTTAGCTGGACATGACATTATAGGATAAATCATTATTCTAATAATGCTTCCATACATTTAAGAATATACTTGTGCCAGAAAACAACCTTGAAAACTTTTTCAAGAGCATCAGAAAAATGGGAATTTGAAACACCAGGGAACATCTTTAATGGCCAGCTACATTTTTTTCTGGGGGCAGTCTGATCAGACCACTAAATATATTCAAGCAAATGAAGATACCTAGTAACTCAGTTCATACCGATACACTCATGCAGTCTTGATATATGATCCCAGCTGTCCATTGTGTATGGTTCTGGGGTTAAAATGCATTATTAAAATCATTCCCAAATAACTGTGCAAGATTAGGAGGTGATGCACAATGCTGCTCACCTGGACACACAGTAAAATATGGATCATACTGTCATGGCCTAATTTGTTCTAAAATTGTAGATTTATAACTCGTACAGATCTGCAAATGTCATTTTCCTGTAGATGTCTAATTTTTTGTTCAATACTTCAAATGAATTTTTTGGTTTTGCTCTCATGTACAGCCTACATAGAACAGAATTTTTTTTTCTGAAATTTTCAGGCTAGAAGTGTGCTGTGTCAAAGCAGTGCATTTGGATGGCTTTGTGAAAACAAAATATTAAATGGTTCCAAAGTTATAAGGAGTTAAAGTTTTGTTTTTGTTGATCTCAGCATGCTTAGTTCTTTTTTTTGGATAACGTTCTGATATGACACAAAAAATTCCATGTTGCAGACTGTTTTTGCTTTCTCACTACTTGCTTCTCACAGCACAAAAATATTCCATTCCCCTGTTGATTTGCCCACCATCTTGTTCCCCTTGAACTAAAAACAATGAAAAACCTGAACCTAGCTAAACGGGACCCACTTAGCTAGATTCAGATGTTTGTTTTTTTGAACAAATGCCCAGAAATAACTTTTCTGCCCACCTCAAAATTCAGGGTGCCCAGCATAGTGAGACTGTTCTCTGCATGAAAACAGTGGGACTTTCTCGAATGCTGAAGCAATAGTCAGAATCATGCTGTCGGCTTCAGTTCAAGCAGTGAGCTGGCAATCCCCTCTTCTGTCTCTGTCTGTCTCTCATTCCAACAGGCATCATCATTATTACATCTTTTTTTTAACACTGAATGATATTTCTGCCTTGCTGTGGAATGAACGTCGGGGGCATCCAACTGCCGGCTTGTCCCACCCGGAGGGTAGCAGGCTTACTCAGCTGCTGGGGGGTCGGTACAGCCATTCCTGACCCACTGGAAGTCTCGCCTATGTCTACCCATGCCGGGCTGAGACCGACCCCCCCGGTGCAAATCCACAACAGACCTCCAGGTGGCCCAAGCATGGCCATCAAGCTGCTTGTTCACGCCCATCCCTTTTACCTCCATTTCCCACTGGAGTGCGGAAGTGCAATGACGTTCGGGCACAGTGTGCCATCTGCTGCACTCCCATGTGAACCAGCACTGGCAGTGCCCCCCCCAGTCATCACCAGGTGCCACTACAGCACAGTGGAGTCCCCTCGCCTTCCCCAGGGATAGAAGGGCAGCCAGATGGATGCTGAATCCTATCCCTCCCCTGTCTGCCTCTGACGACTCAGGCTTGTTCCTGAACCCGGGTCGCTGACATAGCGTGAGGTGTGGTATCCAGCGCCTCAACCCTCAGCACCACCGGGCTGGCTCACATCATTATTACATGTTAAAAACAGCTCCAAATAAGAGTTGTCAGCCTGCTTTTAGGAGTTTTAAAATGCCCATCGATTCATTTTGTTGCTGTTGTTGGAAACTGTATTTAGCATCTGTGCATTAGATATTGTAGTATAATGGCTACAAAGCCAATCCGGGATGCAGCTCACGGACAAATGTATTTGTTGTTACGCATCCTAACTGTATTTTTAGTTGAACTGGGACATTTTTGGACAATACAGCTCCCTGAATTTCCTCCATTCTCCTGAAAACAAGGATACAGAAAGCTAAGGCAATCACAATTTGTGATGTCAAGTATTTCAGAGCTTACTCTTCTCAGGTGGGAAACCTAGCAGGGCCTAAAACTATTTCGTCAGCTGACGCCAACTCAAATATTATTTTTGTTTTTAACTAGTATTTTCTGTCCCTCTTGGTTTGCAGCAGTTAGGCTGTGGAATGGATCAAGTCACCCTCAGCAGTTGTCGGAAGCTGATTCTTATTTTTGTTTGTTACTTTACTTCAGTTGTAAATCAAATTATTAATCTGGTTAACATGCTGGAATCTTAAGTGTGGAAACAAGAAGATCATAAAGTGACATCTGTAGGTGATGAGTTTGACAGTGACTCTTGAAAAAAGACGATCTTCACGTTAGAGGAAGACCAGAATAGATAACATTTACATGAAAACGGGCTTAATTTAGCTAAAGAAGAATACAGTTATTTCAGAGTCTCAAATCTATGTTCTCTGTACTTGTCTGTCTAGCTATCATTTCTATTAAGTGGACTGGGTGCCCACCCCTGGTACTGCTTCTTTGTCCCTCCTCTCCCCCAGGTCACCTGCTCTCCATTCCCACTAAGTACATGGCAGCACTGGGGTGCCCACCTACAGTGCCGCCAAACAGTAGCCCAACACTGTGGTGCCCAATCTCCAGTGTTAGACTATCCTCTGAAATAAAACCATTTCTTGATGATTTTTACACTGTAAAAAAAGAAAATGTTGCTCACTGCTCTCCACACACCAACCCCACCCACCTGACATCTCACTCAGCACCCACCACCCAACAGCCCACACACACCCTAACTCACCTGAATATGTCCCACAGCACAGATCCACTTTGTGATTGAAGACACATCTTGCTGCTGGAACCAGCAACTGCAATATGAGAAAATCAGGTAAGTGCAGTTTAATGTATTTCAATGGGTTTTGAACTTTTATTCCTAACTATGTCAGTTTTGAATATTTTTACACCAAATTTTCAACATGGCCTTTTTGGGACCCCACCTCAGGATTAATGGTGTTGGAATTATGCAAATATGGCCAAAAAGTGATTTCATAGTCACTTTGTGAATCACCTTTTCGGTGGGATTTGAACATTTTCACTGCCTTGTTATGATAGAATATAAGTTAATGTTGAAAACTAGGGTCAAAATATGTAAAATTGACAGAAGTATGAGCGTGCATTGACATTTTTCTACACATGCTCATAACTCTAGTAATTTTAATATTTTGACCCCAAATATTCAACATAGCCATTTCTCAATGCCCTACATGGGGTATGCCTCAGACAGCTAGTGTTGGAACCCACTTGGGAGGGAGTAATCTTAGACCTGGTACTCTCAAACAGGGATGGAGAGAGGATCTCAGATCTAGAAGTGGATAGCCATCTGAGAACAAGTGACCACCAAACAGTGTTGTCATTATCCATGCCGGTATTAATGACATTAATCATACTTCATTTAACCAATTACAACAAGACTATGTTGCATTATGCAATATGCTATTAGATAGGGGTTGTTTTATTTGTATTTCTGAAATTTTACCCGTTCCAAGGGCAATGCTCACCATGACATGGAAAATCAAAGCCATTAATGAATGGCTGAGGAAGTGGTGCCTTAAACAAGACATACCCTGTATTACCCATTGGGAAACATTTTTGGATTGAACCTCTTTATTTTGTTGGGATTGTTTACATCTTAGTCGTAGAGGAAGTATACTTTTGGGTAAAAACATCACTAGTATTATCAATCACTGTTTAAACTAAAATCATTGGGGGAGAACGGGTATGTTCCCAAGTTTCTAAAAAAATATAAACATACTACTTTAAGTAAATGTAAATTTCTGGCCTTAAATGCAAAATATTTAAATCAGGTCAAATTAGCAGAACTTGAGGCTAAATGTAAAACTTAAAATATAGGTGTGGTGGAGGTTACATAAACTTGGTGGGATGCAACCTCAATCTGGTCTAGAGAAATACCAAATTATAAGTTATGTTATAAAAATAGAACTAATAAACAAGGTGGTGGGGTTTGTATGTATGTATGAAATGACATCCCCTCTTTTGAAGTACATCCCCCTTATTCTTTGGACAGTATCTGGGTCAAAATTCAGTTAAAGGGGCACTCTTATATTACTGTCGGAAACATTTACAGACCCCCGTCTGCTGATTCAGACTACACAACCAATATGTTAAATGAGGTTTTGACCTTTTCAGAATCTGAAGATACTGTTATTTTTGGAGACTTTAATATGCTGCATATCAATTGGGACTCTTTTTCTGGTCATTCCTGTGCTGAAAAGGGATTAATAGAGGTGATAGCCAATACTGGGCTACAGCAACTTATTACTGAACCTACATGGGGCTCTAATATTTTGGATTTATTACTTACAAACACTGAGGCACAAATTAGTAACCTCCATATTTGGGACCCACTTGGAGCTAGTGATCACTCCTCTATCATTTTTTAAATTCAAAAAGATACAATTATACAGGGCTCGAAATAACTGGCTGTCCTCCTGTCCTGGACAGCCATTTTCCACACGGGACAGCCGTTTCAAGCAGTTTGCCTGTCCCTTGGACAGGCAGTTCAGATCTTGTATCTTGCTGGCGCTAGGACCCAGTGGGAAGCCATCCTCAGGCTCCGCCGGCATTTCCATTGCCGCTGCGGCTGTGTGCTGGGTCGGTCAGGTGACTGTAGCTAGTGGATGTCACCTGACCTGACCTTAGTAGTAGTCTGAAGTGGCGGCAAGCAGGGAGGCGAGACAGGCGGGCAGTGCAGCAGCAGCAGCGAGTGAACTCGCTACCGGCATATGCGCCTATCATCACTGAGCATGCTGTTGTTGTGCCCAAACTCACTCGCTGCATTTGCTAGCTGGCGCTTGACTGGTGAGGACCGTGAGGAGAGCTGGAGGAGCAATTTCTTTATTAAACTTGTGTGATTCTTGAAACTCCTGCAAAGCACATCACATATTAACACCAAGGGTCTAGACTGCTGCTGTGTGAGAGTTGGAGGGGAGGGGAGAGCTGGAGGAGCAATTTCTTTATTAAACTTGTGTGATTCTTGAAACTCCTGCAAAGCACATCACATATTAACACCAAGGGTCTAGACTGCTGCTGTGTGAGAGTTGGAGAGGAGGGGAGAGCTGGAGGAGCAATTTCTTTATTAAACTTGTGTGATTCTTGAAACTCCTGCAAAGCACATCACATATTAACACCAAGGGTCTAGACTGCTGCTGTGTGAGAGTTGGAGGGGAGGGGAGAGCTGGAGGAGCAATTTCTTTATTAAACTTGTGTGATTCTTGAAACTCCTGCAAAGCACATCACATATTAACACCAAGGGTCTAGACTGCTGCTGTGTGAGAGTTGGAGGGGAGAAGAGAGCTGGAGGAGCAATTTCTTTTCAGGGCTGTCTCATTCTGGGGCTGATTTGGGGAAAAAAAGATATACTTTGTGAATGTTGTGATTCTTGAAACTCCGGCTTAAGCATCACATATTAACACCAAGGGTCTGCTGGAGGAGCAATTTCTTTTCAGGGCTGTCTCATTCTGGGGCTGATTTTGGGAAAAAAAAGATATACTTTGTGAATGTTGTGATTCTTGAAACTCCTGCTTAAGCATCACATATTAACACCAAGGGTCTGCTGGAGGAGCAATTTCTTTTCAGGGCTGTCTCATTCTGGGGCTGATTTTGGGAAAAAAAAGATATACTTTGTGAATGTTGTGATTCTTGAAACTCTTGCTTAAGCATCACATTTATTAACACCAAGGGTCTGCTGGAGGAGCAATTTCTTTTCAGGGCTGTCTCATTCTGGGGCTGATTTTTGGAAAAAAAAGATATCTTTTGTGAATCTTGTGATTCTTGCGAATCTTGAAACTCCTGCTTAAGTACATCATCACATATTAACACACCAAGGGTCTGCTGCTGTGTGAGCTGAGTTGGAGGGAAGGGGTCGAGGGGAGATAAATGTGGAGGAGGGGGATTCTTTAGTTTGAAGCCACTGCTAATCTCAAGGTGGGATTAAAAAAAGGCTTCTGGACTGGTTTAACTTTGGGAAAAAAAAAAGACTTCACTTCTGTCTTGAGAGGGGTCTGTGCAGCTGAGCTTTGTACTGTGTTGCACAGTCTACATGTGATTGCTTTTGTTGAATCACTCAGTCATCAAAAAGACCACTGCACTTCTGTGCACTGCAATCTGCAAAAAAAGTATAAGGAGGGAGGAAATATTTGGGGGAGAAACAACCAGAAAACAAAAGCAAACAATTTAAAAAATACCAAGAGTAAAACTAGGGAGGCTACCCCAGGGGTATTGTGGTGAGAAGGAGTCAGTACTACTCTGTACACCTGAATAAATTCTCTGTTCTTCCTGTCCAACCCACTCTCTCGCTCTCTGTCAAAGCCAAAAGAGACCTTGTGATCTGCAAGTGGTGGGGCCTGAGGGTCCGTCTGAATAAAAAAAATAGATCTTGACTGTGCGGAGGGGTGAAGGCTTAAGCTTATTGTTCACTCAGCCTGTGTAAGCCTCTAGAGCTGTTAGCTACAGAAACTTGAAGATAGATACTGACGGACTGTCAGACTCAGCTTGTTGTTGTGCTCTGCCAGTGGACTAACTGATTCACTTCACTGTAGTGTCCACTGTCTTCCAGTGCCTACTGTACTTTAAATTCGTACTACTAAGTATTCTTAGCTAAGGGGAAAAATGTCTTTGTTAAAGTTTGGCTTTAAAAAAATTACAGGAAAGCCTTCAGCTTTAAGCCAAGAGGGAGGAGAAAGCTCGGGTTCCTCTATGTGTACTGCTTCTCCATTACTGATAGACTCAGTAGCACCAACTACTCACCCCACCATTGTGGCCACAGATGTGACAACTTGTAGTGCCAGTGCTGATATGCCAGCAACTCTGACTACTGTTGAAAGTGGCGGAGTCCGGGGCAAAAGAAAAGGGGTTCAGGAGACCTGGAAGAAAAATAGGAGTGGCTACTATATGAGCCTGATGTGGGCATGACCTGCTCATACTGCAAAAATACTTAAGGGAGACAAACACTTTCATGAGTGGCTGTAAGAGCATGAGACTTGAAAATGTATGTGCTCATGAACTCTCCAAACCTCATAAATTAGCCAATGAAAAAAATATAGTGTCTAACACTGAACCTTCCAACTTAGCAATAGAATGAGGAATAATACAAATGGAAAAAAAAGAAGACACAAGTAGAACATTTGTTTAGAACAACTCTTTATTTGATTAATTCAGAACGCCCATTCACAGATTTCTCTGGCATCTTAGAATTACAACATGTAAATGGTACAAATGTCGGAGTCAGTTATAGAAGTGACAAACAGGCAGCAACGTTCACACATTTTATTTCAGAATCAATAAGGATAAAAGATGCAAAACTGGTTAATAGTAACACTTTTATCTCTGTCTTATGTGACTCGAGCACTGATGCCTCAATAATAGAAGAGGAGGCAGTCTATATTAGGACAATGGAAAATTTCTCTGTCCGGTTAACAAATTTGTTTCCCTTCAGCCAGTCTCTATTCCAAATGGTGAAAGCATTTATAACTCAATAGGTGATGCCTTAGAATTCACCTTGGACTGTAAAGACTGGAAAGAAAAAATTGTTGCTTTTGGATCTGATGGGGCACCCGTCATGTTGGGTAAAGTGAATGGGGTGTTTGGCAGGATTTGAAAGACGTACCTCATTTGTTAGGGATTCAGTGCAGTGCCCACAAGTTGGAGCTTGCTATAAAGCAATCAGCAACATCTATTCCATACATGAAAACAACAGATGAAGTCTTAATGGGTATCTATAAAATATACCATAAGTCTCCCAAAAACTGGGCCGGTCTCAAAGAGTTAGCCAGTAATATGAGCTACACCACTCACAAACCAGTTAATGTGTCAGGGACCCGGTGGGTTGCACACAGAGAAAGGGCTCTGTCTGTTATTCTGTCCAGCTACAAGGCCTTAGTTGTACATTTACAGCACATTGCTTCCACGGCAAACAAAAGATCAGGCCAGTGGGTTGTTCAAAACAATAAGTACTGTGAGATTTGTCCTCTTTTCTCAGTTTCTGGCTGAATACCTTTCTGTCATGATGGCCTTCAGTCTAACTCTACAGAGAGACAGCTCAACAGTAGAAACAATAGTCAGCAAGGTTGAAAGCACGGTGCTCTGGCTAGAGAACTACCCTGCGCAGGATAAACTTGACAAAGTCTGTAATGAATTGCTGTTGCTCCCTGACTCTGACACAGCTGACAGTGACACTAGCACAAGTCGACTGACAGGCTCAGCCACTACTCAGGTTCAGTTCCATGGATCTGATTTCTTCCTTAACTTAGAAAGGGGATATTCTATAGATAGAACCAAACAGGCAGTGTTGCATGATGTTACAAGCCTTCTTTCATCAACAATTGAAAGTATTAACTCACGATTTTCCAATTTTAAAACAGACAAAGTCCTACGGTCATTCAGTATATTTAACCCATTATAGTTACCAGATAGTGACCACCAGCTAGCCCTTTATGGCAATGAGGAAGTCAGAACCCTCACAGAGCACTACAGTGACCTACTGAAGAAACACAATAATAATATAAACTTGATTGAAGCGCAATGGTTAGAGCTTAAACCACTTATGAAAAAATCACTGAATGAGCTGTCTCCAAAATTTCACTATTTGGATTTCTGGCAAAAATTTTCCATAATGATGCACATGAACAGCGATTCCCTGATATTCTGGTCTTAGTCACAATAGCTCTACTGATCCCAACCCAAACTGCAGTAGTTGAGAGGATTCAGCTTGATGGGCAGAGTGAAGTCTGACTGGCGGTCCTGTCTGTCTTCTATGACTATATCTGAACTAATGCGTGTCAAGCTGTCAGATGCTAAGCGTTGCTACATTTGACCTGCAGGATGCCATAACACTATGGTTCAAATCTGGAAAACAAAAGAGAAGACCTCATGTGAGACCATATGGCTGCAGACTAGATTCAAGTTCTGATTCAGAAATAGACTAGACTCAACCAATGTTTTACCTTGAAAAATAACCCCTCAAAAAGCAACAGTTTTCTCTCTTTCCACTTTACAGTCCATTTTATGTTTTAAGTTTAAAATTCACCGCACAAAAATGTGGACAGGTAAAACTTTGTCCGGACAGGCAACATTTACATTCCACCTGTCCCTCGGACAGGCATCCCAAAAAAATTATTTCTAGCCCTGCAACTATACAAAATAATTCAATAAATATCAAGAATTATAATAAAGCTAATTTTTCTGAAATTTTATGAATATTTAGAAAACATCAATTGAGAATCACTTTTCTTCAAATGTACAACACAACAAGTGTGGAATACCTTTAAAAGCATTGTCCACTATCTGGAAAATTAATATATCCTATCAAAAAGAAAATATAATAGTAAGGGAAAAATACCCCAGTGGTTTAACAAGTCCATTAAAAATCAGATCAATCGGAAAATTAAACTTTTTAGAAAACTTAAAAAAAGCTCTTTTCCACATAAAACCATTTTACTGTACAAATACAGATTATCTGTTTAAAACTTGAAACATTCTATTAAATTGGCTAAAACTAAGCTAGAATTCGAATTAGCTCACACCAAGGATTGTCACAAATCACTTTTTTCCTATATTAATAAAAAAAGGGCACTTTTAGGGCCATTGGCCCCATTATTAAAAATGGCTTTCATTTATCAGATATAGATACATCTACTCTTTTCAATAACTATTTTTGTTCTGTTTTTTTCTCAACAATCACCTGTCATCCCTGTTCATTCTCAGCAAGCAAGTATCTACAGATTTACTTCAACCAATATTTTACAAGCTATAAATAAACTAAAATGGACTTTAGTTGAAAACAGGGCCTTTGGTCCTAATCGATCTGTTCCTGTATAAAAAATAAAGTTTTTGTCTATCTATCTACTTACTAGTCCTGGTCCTGATGATATTCATCCCTGGTTTCTGACTGAAACCTCTATAAATATTTCTATACCTTTGTCAATTATTTTTAATAAATCTTTGCAAGAAAAATCTGTACCAGATGATTGGCGGACAGCAAGTTACCCCAATATTCAAAAAAGGTAATAGAAGCTGTGTGCAGAAATATCATCCTATCAGTTTGCCCTCCGTGGCTGACAAGTTAATGGAACGGGTAATGAAGACTTTGAACAGGAATGTGAAAAATTGGGTATTCATGATTCCCTCCAGCACGGATTCACTCCCAAGCATTCATGAACTACTAATTTGATATCTTTCTATAATAATATCAGTGCTTTACTGGATGCAGGTATTCCTTCTGATGTTATATTACTGGATTTTAGTAGAGCTTTTGACAAAGTATCACATGAAAAATTAATTACAAAAATGTATAACTTAGGCTTGTCATCTGACATTGTTAATTGGACATCTGATTGACTGACCAATAGAACCCACAGAGTTAGAAGTAACGACACCTTATCTGACCTGGGTAAAGTGACAAGTGGTGTCCCACAAGGGTCCGTTCTGGGACCTACATTATTTAATCTCTTTAAAAGTGATTTACAAACTGGGTCTAATAATTATATGATCAAATTCGCAGATGACACTAAACTAGGGGAGAAGGTTAATACTCATGACAATACGTCTTCATTGAAAGTAGATTTGGAAAAGTCTATATTTTTGGCTAACCAAAATTATACACATTTTAATGAAGATAAATATATGGTAATACACTTTGGCAAAAACAACCCAAATACGGTTTACCACATTAATGGATTTCCACTTCATTCGTCTAATTGTGAGAAAGATCTAGGTATTTACATTAATAATAAACTTACGCCTTGGAATCACTGTATTAAAACTGCATGTATGGCTAACAGACTTTTGAGACAAATTAAGCGAGCTTTCTTTAACCATATTGAACAATGCCTTATTCCACTCTTTAGGGCCTACATTAGATCTTAAGGGCCTACATTAGACCGTACCTTGATTATGGTTCCCCTTTTTGGAACCCTGGCCTAAAAAAAGATATTGCCATATTAGAACAGGTCCAAAGGAGAGCAACAAAAATGGTTCCTAGATTGGCACAATTGGACTCTCAGGCTAGACTACAAGCTACTGGCCTCTCTTCTCTTCAAAACACTAGTCTTTAATCTACTTCAATCATCAGATCTTATGGAACAATGTGGTTTGACATTTTCCAAAAGGAGATTAGTTCCAAGATTACATAATAAACAGCTCGAGGTTAAAAACTACAGAACTGGCAAAAGAGGAAACTTTTTTACAATAAGGGCTCCCTGTGTATGGAACTCCCTGCCTCAAGATTTAATTGGGGCTTCTAGTACTATCAGTTTTAAAAACAAACTGGATGTTTGGATTCGGGAAAATTATTAAATAATGTCCCACACTGTGTGAGGAACAGTCTCGATGGGCCTCAGCCTTCTTTTGTTCTACTGAACCAAGTAATGATAAACACAGCCACAGAGTCAAGTCATACAAACATGAGGGTATTGGACTTTAGGACAGCTGACTTTGTCAAAATGGGAGAGTGCCTCAGAAAAGCACTAGCAATCAGGTAAGAAGGAAGGGTGAAGGAACAATGGGGAAACATCAAAACTGCCAACACAGAGGCAACAAGTCTTTGTGTGACTCAAATAAATCAAATGAAAGAAAAAACACTATGGTTCTCAAAAGAGATGGTGGGGAAGGTTAGGGACAAAAAGATAGCATTCAGGAAGTATAAGGAAACACAGAAGGAACAGGACAGAGAACTGTATCAGTTAAAGCAGAAGGAAGCGGGGAAGACAGTCAGAATAGCAAAGGCGCAAACAGAGGAAAAGATAGTGGAGATAAAATCTTTTATAGGTACATTAGGGAGTGAAGAAACACCAAGGGAGGGATAGTGAGGCTTATAAAGGAGAGGGTGAGTGGGCAGAGTGTGACAGTGAAAAAACAGGGATACTGAATGAATACTTCTGCTCAGTATTCACAAAATGGGGGGAGGTACCTAATTCAATCAATAGAAGCATTCTGGATGGGGGACCGATAGTAGTCCTTTCACATAAGGAAAGTTTCTGAAAGAACTCCTAAAACTGAAAGTGGACAAAGTAATGGGGCCTGATGGGATTCACCCCAGAATTCTAAAAGAACTAAGGGGAGAACTAGTGACACCACTGACCACCATTTTTAACAAATCATGGGAGGATGCTGTGGTACCTAAGGACTGGAGATGGGGCGGATGTGATTCCCCTTCACAAAAGTGAGAGCAAAGCAGAGGCAGAAAACTACGGACCTGTTAGCTTGACCTCAGTGGCAAGAAAAATGATGGAATCACTTATGAAAGAAAAAAACTGTTGAGTACCTAGAGGCCAGCGGAGCACAGGACAGAAGGCAGCATGGATTTACAGGTGGAAGGTCATGTTAGATGAATCTAAATAGATTTCTTTGACTGGGATACCAAAGTAGTAGACCAGGAAGGGGCTGTGGACCTGGCCTACCTAGACTTTAGCAAGGCATTCTCATCCCAGTACCTATTTATTCATTTCAAGATGTAATTTTTATATTTGAAGCTAATCATAATCCCTTGCTCCACAATCCACCCAAGATAAGATAGTTTATGTTTTTCTAACACTTTCTGTATGCCATTATACCAATACCCATTGTAACACCCCAAACTATGCCACATTTCCTTTTCTTTTAGACAGAGGTATATCAGTCTGGTCTTTTCACTTTTAGTTACTCTGGTCCAATAATTTAACCCTTTTTGTTCCATTAAGGCATGTATATCTGAGATACCAAACTCTGACCTCATATAAGCTGCAAGGCAGGATTTCCCCATCTTAAACAGATAGCGGAGGACTTTAAACAATGGTACCATCAAGCTATTCAGGTCTTTAATCCCCCATATTTCAGTACCATAGAGAAGTTGACTTTGATACTTCATCTTAATGGTTTGGATTAAAGGCCTGGTGCTCATACCTCCATAATTACGATAAAACCTACTCAAACCATATATAGTATTTTTTTTTTTTTTTAACTTTGAGCAACTCTGCTTGTCTAGTCTAGGAGTGATTTGCCTGTACTATTACTCCCAGGTACATATAGGATGATACTATTTCAACTTCCTCTTTACCAATGAACCATTTACCTTTTGGAGCACTCTGTCCAAAAACCAGAACTTCTGATTTGTTTATATTTATATTTATCTTCAATTTCAAAAGTTCCGAATTTTTAAATGGAAATGTCAATTTAGACTGTAACCCCTTTTTTGTTAATGAGAACAATGTCGTCTGCATAGGCCAGCCATGGACAAGGGATGTCCCAGATTCTAGCAGCAGTGGAGGCGATGGTGATGTTGTTGTGGCCAAGTAGCACTATATCACTAAGCATGTGACAAACAGGTACTGCGACCATGAAGAGTATATCCGGAATGCTCACATGGTCACCTTGAAGATTTGAAGTGAATCAGACAAGGTTTGTGGAATTTAACAGCTTATTTTAGGTTTGTCTACGTATTGAAGCATAATTATCATTATTAATTTATTTTTTGGTCATATTTTTGACTCTTAGTCAACCAGCCCCCATCACTCCAACCAAATCACCAAGCCCCTCACTGTCTGTACCACGGATGGTGCCGTGAGGGTTGTGGTGGAAGGGAAGCAAGGTGTGTGTGGGTGGGGGTTAGTTTGGTGGTATGTGTTTGGGGGGTCCTACAACAATAACAGTTTTTGCCTAATCTTTATGTGTGAACACTTTTCTATGATTTTACTTGATGGCTTAAGTGCTGCACATGCCAAATATCATGTAATCAACACTGTGAAAGCTCATGCCTGATAATTTTTGTTCTGTACAAAAGTTAAAATAAGTGTTTGAGTCATATCACTACAACAGAAAAGTGCTCGCCTGGATGCAAATCCATTTCTCCAATAGTGTTACTGTGGTGCATTTCTGTTCTTCAAAATGCTTAAATACAAACTGCCATTTTTTTTTTATGAAGCAAGCCTCACAAGGATTTACAGAATGTCATTCATGGTACTCTTCTATGAAAGGCTATCAGAAAGCTGTCTCCAACAGAACAGACATCTTCACTTGAGGCATATCGCAAAACTGTGATTTTTTTTTGCTTCAAGAAGTGTCTATTACTTCTATCAGAGCACTGTGGTAAGGTAACATTCACATATTCTATACAAAATACAATAATGTCTTCATTTTTGAGGGATTCTTGTAACAACACAGTCATGATTTACAATATGCCTATGTCAGGAATGCTATTTTCTTTTAAATGACTTGAACAAAACTTAATGCTACACTGTCACATTCTAGCATTATGACAATGGCTGACAAGTTCTCTGATCAAAATGCACTGTGCAATATGACGTACTGTACCTGTTATGTAGACTGTATATCTCAAAATATGACAACATAAGTTTATTGTACGTTGCCATTCAAATTATTATGCTATATTACAGATTGGTTATTATTAGAAATTAATGTTAAAACTTGTCACTACTGTTTATACAGGTTAGTGACATATGTGATTTGACTTTTACAGATGCTTCAGTACTTATCAAAGTCTATTTTTATAAACTTAGGTTACAAATTCATGACTGATGCTCTACATTTTAATGAGAATTTTTGGGGAGCACAAGGCAGAACCTGTGATGGTGAACTGAGATGAGGGGTTTCCTTTCTGAAATACTGTAGTGGTGCACCAGTGGTGAAACAAGTGAAGGTTGGAAGCAGTGATCGGGCTTGTAGTGTGTGCCAATAGATACCAGTGCTAAGCTACACTAGAGATCTGTGCAAGTATCCAAAAATCATCATGCCACTGAAAGTAAGCGAGTCTGTATACTTTTTCAGTACCATTTTCACTCCCTCTATATACTTTTTCACTACCATTTTCACTCACTCTGTGTTCTTTTTCAGTACCATTTTCACTCCCTCAATATTCCTTTCAGTACCATTTTCACTCTCTCTGTATACCTTTCAGTACCATTTTCACTCCCTCTGTATACTTTTTCAGTACCATTTTCACTCCCTCTGTATACTTTTCAGTACCATTTTCACTCCCTCTGTATACTTTTCAGTACCATTTTCACTCTCTCTGTATACTTTTTCAGTACTATTTTAACTCTCTCTGTATACCTTTCAGTACCATTTTCACTCTCTCTGTATACCTTTCAGTACCATTTTCACTCCCTCTGTATACCTTTCAGTACCATTTTCACTCTCTCTGTATACCTTTCAGTACCATTTTCACTCCCTCTATATTCCTTTCAGTACCATTTTTCACTCTCTCTGTGTTCTTTTTCAGTACCATTTTCACTCCCTCTGTATTCCTTTCAGTACCATTTTCACTCTCTCTGTATACCTTTCAGTACCATTTTCACTCCCTCTGTATACTTTTCAGTACCATTTTCACTCCTCTATATACCTTTCAGTACCATTTTTCACTACCTCTGTGTTCTTTTTCAGTACCATTTTCACTCTCTCTGTATACTTTTTCAGTACCATTTTCACTCCCTCTGTATACCTTTCAGTACCATTTTCTCTCTCTGTATACTTTTTCAGTACCATTTCCTCCTCTGTATGCTTTTCAGTACCATTTTCACTCCCTCTGTATACCTTTCAGTACCATTTTCACTCCCTCTGCATACTTTTTCAGTACTATTTTCACTCCTCTGTATACTTTTCAGTACCATTTTCACTCTCTCTGTATACCTTTCAGTACCATTTTCACTCCCTCTATATTCCTTTCAGTACCATTTTCACTCCCTCTGTATACTTTTCAGTACCATTTTCACTCCCTCTGTATACTTTTCAGTACCATTTTCACTCTCTCTGTATACCTTTCAGTACCATTTTCACTCCCTCTGTGTTCTTTTTCAGTACCATTTTCAGTGCCACTGTATACTTTTTCAGTACTATTTTCACAGCCTCTGTATACCTTTCAGTACCATTTTTCACTCCCTCTGTGTTCTTTTCCAGTACCATTTTCAGTGCCACTGTATACTTTTTCAGTACTATTTTCACTCTCTCTATATTCCTTTCAGTACCATTTTTCACTCCCTCTGTGTTCTTTTTCAGTACCATTTTCACTCTCTGTATACCTTTCAGTACCATTTTCCCTCCCTCTGTATACTTTTTTCAGTACCATTTTCACTCCCTCTGTATACCTTTCAGTACCATTTTCACTCCCTCTGTATACTTTTTCAGTACCATTTTCACTCTCTCTGTATACCTTTCAGTAATATTTTTCAATCCGTGTTCTTTTTCAGTACCATTTTCACTCTCTCTGTATACCTTTCAGTACCATTTTCACTCCCTCTATATTCCTTTCAGTACTATTTTCACTCCCTCTGTGTTCTTTTTCAGTACCATTTTCACTCACTCTGTATACCTTTCAGTAACATTTTCACTCACTCTATATGCCTTTCAGTACCATTTTCTCTCTCTCTATATTCCTTTCAGTACCATTTTTCACTCCCTCTGTGTTCTTTTTCAGCACCATTTTCACTCCCTCTGTGTTCTTTTTCAGTACCATTTTCACTCTCTCTATATTCCTTTCAGTACAATTTTTCACTCCCTCTGTGTTCTTTTTCAGCACCATTTCCCTCCCTCTGTGTTCTTTTTCAGTACCATTTTCTCTCTCTGTATACCTTTCAGTACAATTTTTACTCCCTCTATGTTCTTTTCAGTACCATTTTCACTCACTCTGTATACTTTTTCAGTACCATTTTTCACTCCCTCTGTATTCTTTCTCAGTACCATTTTCACTCTCTCTGTATACCTTTCAGTACCATTTTCACTCCCTCTATATTCCTTTCAGTACCATTTTTCCACTCCCTCTGTGTTCTTTTTCAGTACCATTTTCACTCCCTCTGTGTTCTTTTTCAGTACCATTTTCACTCTCTCTGTATCCTTTCAATTACCATTTTCCTCACACTGAGTTCTTTTTCAGTACCTTTTTCACTCCCTCTGTGTTCTTTTTCAGTACCATTTTCACTCCCTCTATATTCCTTTCAGTACCATTTTCACTCCCTCTGTATACTTTTTCAGTACCATTTTCAGTGCCACTGTATAATTTTTCAGTACCATTTTCACTCCCTCTGTGTTCTTTTCAGTACCATTTTCACACTCTCTGTATACCTTTCAGTACCATTTTCACTCCCTCTGTGTTCTTTTTCAGTACCATTTTCACTCTCTCTGTATACCTTTCAGTAACATTTTCACTCCCTCTATATTCCTTTCAGTACCATTTTCACTCCCTCTGTGTTCTTTTCAATTACCATTTTCACTCCCTCTGTGTTCTTTTTCAGTACCATTTTCACTCTCTATGTATACCTTTCAGTACCATTTTTCACTCACACTGTGATTTCTTTTTCAATTTCTATTTTCACTCCCTCTGTGTTCTTTTCACCATTTTCATTTCTCTCTCTGTATACCTTTCAGTACCATTTCCATCCCTCTGTGTTTCTTTTCGAAGTACCATTTCCACTCCTCTGTATACCTTTCAATTACCATTTTCACTCCCTCTATAAGCTTTTTCCAGTACCATTTTCACTCCTCTATATTTTTTCAGTACCATTTTTCCTCTCTCTGTATTCCTTTTCAATTACCTTTTTCCTCCCCTCTGTATAACTTTCCAACCATTTTCACTCTCTCTAGCCCTGCCTTTCAGTACCATTTTCACACTCTGTTTCTTTTTCAGTACTACTTTTCACTCCCTCTGTATACCTTTCCATACCATTTTCACTCCTCTCTATTTCCTTTCAGGTACCAATTTCACTCTCTGTATACCTTACAATTACCATTTTCCTCCTCTCTGTTCTTTTCAGTACTATTTTCACTAACTCTGTATACTTTTTCAATTACCATTTTCGCTCCTCTATATTCCTTTCAGTACCATTTCACTTCTATATACCTTTCAATAACCATTTTTCACTAAGCTCTGTGTTCTTTTCAGTACCATTTTCACTCTCTAGTACCTTTCAGTAGCCATTTTTCACTCCCTCTGTGTTTCTTTTCAGTACCATTTTCACTCCCTCAATATTCCTTTCAGTTACATTTCCACTCTCTGTATACCTTTCCATTACCATTTCACTCCTCTGTATACTTTTCAGTACCACACTTTCACTCCATCTGTATACTTTTTCCAATACCTATTTTCCTCCCTCTATATACTTTTTTCAGTACTATTTCCACTCTCTGCATACTTTTTCAGTACTATTTTAACTCTCTGTATACCTTTCAGTACCATTTTCACTCCCTCTGTATACCTTTCCAGTACCATTTTCACTCCCTCTGTATACCTTTCAATTACCATTTTCACTCTCTCTGTATACCTTTCAGTACCATTTTCACTACCTCTATATTCCTTTCAGGACCATTTTCACTCTCTCTGTTTTTCTTTTCAGTACCATTTTCACTCCCTCTATATTCCTTTCAGTACCATTTTCAATCTCTCTGTATACCTTTCAGTACCATTTTCACTCCCTCTGTATACTTTTTCAGTACCATTTTCACTCCCTCTATATACCTTTCAGTACTATTTTTCACTCCCTCTGTGTTCTTTTTCAGTACCATTTTCACTCTCTCTGTATAATTTTCAGTACCATTTTCACTCCCTCTGTATACCTTTCAGTACCATTTTCACTCTCTCTGTATACTTTTCAGTACCATTTTCACTCCTCTGTATACTTTTTCAGTACCATTTTTCACTCCTCATATACCTTTCAGTACCATTTTCACTCCCTCTGTATCTTTTTCAATTACTATTTTCACTCCTCTATATACTACTTTTTCAGTACCATTTTCACTCTCTCTGCCATTGCCTTTCGTTACCATTTTCACTCCCTCTATTCCTTGGCAAGGTACCATTTTCCTCCCTCTGTATGCTTTTTCAGTACCATTTCACTCCTCTGTATACTTTTCAATTACTCTTTTCACTCTCTCTGTATACCTTTCAGTACCATTTTCCACTCCCTCTGTGTTCTTTTTCAGTACCATTTTCAGTGCCACTGTATACTTTTTCAGTACTATTTTCACAGCCTCTGTATACCTTTCAGTACATTTTCACTCCCTCTGTGTTCTTTTCCAGTACCATTTTCAGTGCCACTGTATACTTTTTCAGTACCATTTTCACTCTCTCTATATTCCTTTTCAGTACCATTTTCACTCCCTCTGTGTTTTTTTTCAGTACCATTTTCACTCTCTCTATATACCTTTCAGTACCATTTTCACTCCCTCTGTATACTTTCAATTACCATTTTCCAGTGGCTTTTCGCGTATACTTTTTCAGTACCATTTTCACTCCCTCTGTATACTTTTTCAGTACCATTTTCACTCTCTGTATACCTTTCAGTACCATTTTCACTCCCTCTGTGTTCTTTTTCAGTACCATTTTCACTCACTCTGTATACCTTTCAGTACCATTTTCACTCCCTCTATATTCCTTTCAGTACTATTTTCACTCCCTCTGTGTTCTTTTTCAGTACCATTTTCACTCCCTCTGTATACCTTTCAGTACCAATTTTCACCTCCACTGTATGCCTTTTCAGCACCATTTTCACTCTCTATATTCCTTTTCAGTACCATTTTTCACTCCCTCTGTTCTTTTTCAACTACCATTCCGCCCTCTTATGTTCTTTTTTCAGTACTATTTTCTCTCTCTCTGTATACCTTTCAGTACAATTTTTCACTCCCTCTGTGTTCTTTTTCAGTACCATTTTCACTCTCTCTGTATACCTTTCAGTACCATTTTCACTCCCTCTATATTCCTTTCAGTACCATTTTCACTCCCTCTATGCTCCTTTCAGTACCATTTTTCACTCCCTCTGTGTGCTTTTTCAGTACCATTTTCACTCCCTCTGTGTTCTTTTTCAGTACCATTTTCACTCTCTCTGTATACCTTTCAGTACCATTTTTCACTCACACTGAGTTCTTTTTCAGTACTATTTTCACTCCCTCTGTGTTCTTTTTCAGTGCCATTTTCACTCCCTCTATATTCCTTTCAGTACCATTTTCTCCCTCTGTATACTTTTTCAGTACCATTTTCAGTCCCTATATAATTTTTCAGTACCATTTTCACTCACTCTGTGTTCTTTTTCAGTACCATTTTCACTCTCTCTGTCTACCTTTCAGTACCATTTTCCTCCCTCTGTGTTCTTTTTCAGTACCATTTTCACTCCTCTGTATACCTTTCAGTACCATTTTCACTCCCTCTATATTCCTTTCAATTACCATTTCCCACTCCCTCTGTTCTTCTTTTCAGTACCATTTCACTCCCTCTGTGTTCTTTTTCAGTACCATTTCCTCTCTATGTATACCTTTCAGTACCATTTTCACTCCTGCTTCTTTTCAGTACTAGCTTTTCCCCACTCCTCTGTTCTTTTCAGTACCATTTTCACTCTCTCTGTATACCTTTCAGTACCATTTTCACTCCCTCTGTGTTCTTTTTCAGTACCATTTTCACTCCCTCTGTATACCTTTCAGTACCATTTTCACTCCCTCTGTAAACTTTTTCAGTACCATTTTCACTCCCTCTGTATACCTTTTCAGTACCATTTTTCACTCTCTCTGTATACCTTTCAGTACCATTTTTCACTCCCTCTGTATACTTTTTCAGTACCATTTTCACTCTCTCTGTATTCCTTTCAGTACTATTTTTCACTCCCTCTGTATAACTTTCAGTACCATTTTCACTCTCTCTGTATACCTTTCAGTACCATTTTCACAACTCTCTGTTCTTTTTCTGTACTGTTTTCACTCCCTCTGTATACCTTTCAGTACCATTTTCACTCCCTCTATATTCCTTTCAGTACCAATTTCACTCTCTCTGTATACCTTACAGTACCATTTTCACTCCCTCTCTGTTCTTTTTCAGTACTATTTTCACTAACTCTGTATACTTTTTCAGTACCATTTTCGCTCCCTCTATATTCCTTTCAGTACCATTTTCACTCTGTCTGTAAACCTTTCAGTACCATTTTTCACTCGCTCTGTGTTCTTTTTCAGTACCATTTTCACTCTCTCTATATTTCCTTTCAGTACCATTTTTCACTCACTCTGTGTTCTCTTTTCAGTACTCATTTCCTCTCTCTATATTCCTTTCAGTACCTTTTCACTCTCCTTATGCAACGCCATTCAGTACCATTTTCACTCCTCTGTGTTTTTTTAGTACCATTTTCAAGTGACACTGTATACTTTTCAGTACCATTTTTCACTCCTCTATATTCCTTTTCAGTACCATTTTCACTCTTTCTGTATGCACCTTTCAGTACCATGTTTCACTCCCTCTGTGTTCTTTTTCAAGTACCATTTCACTCCCCTCTCTATATTGCCATTTTGTTTCCCATTCCTCTGCCCTTACTTTTTCAGTACCAGTTTTCAAGATGCCACTGTATAATTTTCAGTACCATTTTCACTCCCTCTGTATTTTCTTTTCAGTACCATTTTCACTCTCTGTATACCTTTCAGTACCATTTTCACTCCCTCTGTATACTTTTTCAGTACCATTTTCACACCCTCTGTGTTCCTTTTCAGTACCATTTTCACTCTCTCTGTATACCTTTCAGTACCATTTTCACTCCCTCTGTATACTTTTTCAGTACCATTTTCACTCTCTCTGTGTTCTTTTTTAGTACTATTTTCACTCCCTCTATATTCCTTTTCCAGTACCATTTTCACTCTCTCTGTATACCTTTCAGTACCATTTTCACTCTCTGTATACCTTTCAGTACCATTTTCACTCCCTCTGTATACCTTTCAGTACCATTTTTCACTCCCTCTGTATACTTTTTCAGTACCATTTTCACTCCTCTGGAGTTCTTTTCAGTACCATTTCCACTCCTCTATATACTTTTCAGTTACCATTTTCCTCCTCTGTATTACCTTTCAGTACCATTTTCACTCTCTACATACCTTTTCAGTACCATTTCACTCCCCTCCTAAGAATACTTTTTTCAGTACTATTTTCAGTACCACTTCTATACTTTTCAGTACTCATTTCACTCTCTCTAACCTGCCTTTCAGGTACCATTTTCACTCTCTCTCATGCTTCCTTTCAGAACCATTTTATCCTCTGTATTTCTTTTTTAATTACCATTTTCAGTGCCACTGTATACTTTTCAGTACCAGCTTCACTCCCTCTGTATACTTTTCAGTTACCATTTTCACTCTCTGAATACCTTTCAGTACCATTTCACTCACTCTATATTCCTTTCAATTCCATTTTCCTCCCTCTGTATGCTTTTTCAATAGCCATTTCACTCCTCTGTATGACTTTTCACTACCATTTTCTCTCTCTGTATTCCTTTCAGTACCATTTCACTCCCTCCTATATTCCCTTTCAGTACTACATGTTTGCTCCTCTATGTTCCTTTCAGTACCATCATTCCTCCTCTGTTATACTTTTTCAATTATAGGCACTTTCCTCCCTCTGTATACTTTTCAAGTACTATTTTCCACTCCTCATTATACTTTTCAGTACTATTTTCCTCTCTCTGTATAACTTTCAGTACCATTTTCACTCCTCTGTATACCTTTCAATACCATTTCCACTCACTCTGTGTGCCTTTCAACACCGTTTTCCTCCCTCTATATTCCTTTCAGTACCATTTTTCACTCCTCTGTGTCTTTTTCCAGCACCATTTTCATTCCCTCTGTGTTCTTTTCAGTACCATTTTCCACTCTCATATACCTTTCCAGTACCATTTTTACTCCCTCTACGTTTCTTTTTCAATACCATTTCACTCACTCTGTATACTTTTTCAGTACAATTTACCTCCCTCTATATTCCTTTCAGTACCATTTCCTCCCTCCATAATCCTTTCAGTACCATTTCACTCCTCTGCATACCTTTCAATTTCATACCACTCCCCTCCCATATTCCTTTCAATTTCATTTTCACTCCCTCTGTGGTCTGTTTCAGTACCATTTCCTCCCTCTGTGTTCTTTTCATTACCATTTCCAATTGCCACCTGTATACTTTTCAGTACCATTTTCACTCCTCCTGTATACTTTTTCAGTACTATTTTCATCACTCAGATTCCTTTCAGTAAAATTTTCTACTCCCTCTGTATACCTTTCTGTACCATTTCCTCCCCTCTATATTCCTGGTACCATTTCACTCTCTCTGTGTTTCTTTTTCAGTACTATTTTCCACTCCCTCTCTATACCTTTCAGTACCACTTTTCACTCCTCTGTTAACCATTGCCATTCCTCTCTCTCCTCTATACCTTACAATACCATTTTCCACTCCTCTGTGTTCTTTTACAGTACTATTTTCACTCCCTCTGTATACCAGTACGTTTCACTCACTATATCGCCTTTCAGTACTGTTTCCTCTCTCAGAGTATACCTTTTCAGTACCATTTTTCACTCCCTCTGTATTCTTTTCGTACCATTTTCCCACTCTCTCTGCCACCAAACCATTTTCCTCCCTCTTGTGTTCTTTTTCGTACTATTTTCCCTTCTCTCTGTATACCTTTCATTTATTTTACTCCTCAGATTCTTTTCAGAACCATTTCCACTCTCTATATTTCCTTTCAGTACCATTTCACTCTCTATATACCTCTCAAGTGCCATTTTTCACTCACTGTATTCTTTTTCAGTACTATTTTCTCCCTCTGTGTTCTTTCCAGTACATTTCACTCTCTCAGTATACCTTTCCAGTACCATTTTCACTCCCTCTGTGTTCTTTTTCAGTACCATTTTCAGTACCACTGTATACTTTTCAGTACCATTTTCACTCCCTCTATATTCCTTTCAGTACCATTTTCACTCTCTGTATACCTTTCAGTACCATTTTCCACTCCCTCTGTGTTCTTTTTCAGTACCATTTTCACTCCCTCTGTATTCCTTTCAGTACCATTTTCACTCACTTTGTATACTTTTTCAGTACCATTTTCAATGCCACTGTATAATTTTCAGTACCATTTTCACTCTCTCTGTGTTCTTTTTCAGTACCATATTCACTCTCCTGTATACCTCTCAGTACCATTTTCACTCCTCTGTATACTTTTTCAGTACCATTTTCACTCCCTCTGTGTTCTTTTCAATTGCCATTTCCTCCTCTATATTCCTCAATTTTCGTTTTCACTCTCTCTGTACCTTTCAGTGGCATTTTTTGCTCCTCTGCATACTTTTTAATTACAATTTCACTCTCTGTGTTTTTTCAATGATATTTCCCTCCCTCAACCTTCCTTTCAGTACCATTTCACTCTCTCTGTATACCTTTCAGTACCATTTTTCACTCCCTCTATTCCTTTCTGTACCATTTCCTCACTCTGTATACCTTTATAATTACCATTTTCCTCCCTCTGTATACCTTTCAGTACCATTTCACTCATTCTGTATACCTTTTCAATACCATTTCCTCCCTCTGGATACATTTTCCAATACCAGTTTCACTCCTCTATCTTTTCCTACCATTTCACTCACTCTGTGTTCTTTTTCAGTACCATTTTCCTCCTCTATATTCCTTTCAGTACCATTTCACTCTCTCTGTATTCCTTTCAGTACCATTTCACTCCCTCTGTGTTTCTTTTACAGTACCATTTTCCAGTACCGCCTTCGCCCTTTTTCAGTACCATTTTCCTCCTCACCATATCAGTACCATTTTCACTCTTTCCAGACTACCTTTCAATACCATTTTACTCCCTCTATATTCCTTTCAATACCATTTTTCCTCCTCCTTATACTTTTTCAGTACCATTTTCCTCCCCTCTGTATACTTTTCCTATTTCACTCTCTCTGTATTCTGGCATGAACTTCACTCCCTCTATAGCCTTTCAGTACCATATTTACTCCTCTGTTCCTTTCAGTACCATGTTCCTCCTCTGTATACTTTTTCACTACCATTGTCCCCACTCTCTGTTCTTTCAGTGCCATTTTCCTCCTCTATATTCCCGCCAGTACCATTTCACACTCCTGTATTCAGCCAGGTACATTTCCCTCCTCTATATCATTTCAATACCATTGCTCCTCTGTATACTTTTTCAGTACCATTTCCTCCCTCATACTTTTCAATACTATTTTCCTCCCTCTATTGCGCAGGTACTATTTCCACTCTCTGTATCCTTTTCAGTACGTTTCACACTCTCTGTATACCTTTCAGAACAGTTCCTCCTCTGCAGACCTTTCAGTACCATTTCCTCTCTCTGTATACCTTTCAGACATGTTTCTCACTCTATTCCTTTCAATACCATTTCCTCTCTCTATACCTTTCATTACCATTTTCACTCCCCTGCATACCTTTCAGTACCATTTTCACTCCTTTGTAATATACCTGGTACCACTTCACTCTCTATACCTTTCAGTACCATTTCCCCTCTCTCCATACCTTTAAAGTACCATTTTCACTCCTCTATATTCCTTTCAGTACCATTTCAATGCCATGTATACTTTTCAGTACATTTTCCTCCCTTGTATACTTTTCAGTACTTCTTTCCTCCTCTATATACTTTTTAGTACCATTTCCTCTCTCTGGACCTTTCAGTACCATTTCCTCCCTCTATATACCTTTCAGTACATTTTCCTCTCTCTGTATACTTTTCAGTACCATTTCCTCCCTCAGTATACCTTTTCAATACTATTTTTCACTCACTCTGTGTACACCGACGCTATTTTCACTCCTCGACACCTTTCGTACATTTTCCTCCCCCTCTATATACTTTTCAATGCCATTTCACTCCTCAATGTTCTTTTCAGTACCATTTTCCCCTCCCTCTGTATTCCTTTCAGTACCTTTCCTCCCCTCATACCTTTCAGTACATTTTCCTCCCTCTGTGTTCAACGCCATCACCATTTTCAATTGCTCCGCGCGCAATACCATTTCACTCCCTCTATTCTTTCACTACCATTTCAGTGCCACTGTATACTTTCTACCATTTCAGTACCACTGCACACACCAATACCATTTTCACTCCTCATATTCCTTTCAGTACCCATTTTCACTCCCCTCTGTTCCTTTAGCCTGGCGGTACCATTTTTCCCTCTCTCTATACCTTTCAATTTTGATTTTCTCTCTCCTATTGTACCTTTTCATTTCATTTTTCACTCCTCTGTGTTCTTTTCAATGCCATTTCCTCCCTCTGTGTGCTTTTCTGTGTTCACTCCCTCTGTGTTCTTTTTCAATTGCCGTTTTCAGTGCTGCTGTCATGCTTTTTCGGTACCATTTACATCTCCTGTACCTTTCAGTACCATTTCACTCCCTCCCTATTTCTTTTCAGTACCATTTCCTCCCTTCTTCACACCATTTACCATCTCGCTCTATACTTTTCAGTACCATTTTCACTCCTCTGTTCTTTTTTAGTTCCATTTCCTCTCTCTATATACCTTTCAGTACCATTTTCCTCCCTCTGTCTTCTTTTTCAGTACCATTTTCCGCTCCCTCTGTATTCCTTTCAGTACCGTTTCCCCTCCCTCTGTATGCCCTAGCAATTACATTTTCCCTCTCTCACACTGTACAATTTCTCTCTCCTGTACTCAATTCCCATTTTCACTCTCTATGTTCTTTTCAACCCATTTTCACTCCCTCTGTAACTTTTCAATCATTTCACTCCTCTATACTTTTCTGTACCATACCCCCTGCATTTCCTTTTCCCAGTACCATTTCAGTGCCGCTGTATGCTCAGTGCCATTTTACGCTCTCCCTGTGTCGCTCAGTACCATTTTCCTCCCTCCTGTTCTTTTCAGTACCATTTTCCACTCAGCCTGTATGCAACTTTCTTCGCGTCTCTGTATACTTTTCAGTACCGGCGCACACTCCTCTGTGTTCTTTTCAGTACCATTTCCTCCCTCTATCTTCTTTCGAGCACCATTTCACTCCCTCTTTATACCTTTCAGTATCATTTCCTCCCTCTGTACTTTTTCAGTACCATTTCCTCCTCTGTATTTATTTTCAATACCATTTCCAGTGCCACTGTATACTTTCAGTACCATTTCACTCCTCTGTATTTTTCAGTACTATTTCCTCCTCATATTCCTTTCAATAAATTTTTCCTCCCTTCACACCTTTCAGGCTACATTTCCTCCCTGCTCCTTTCATTAACACTCCACTCTCTCAGCATTTCTTTTCAGTACTTCTTATCCCTGCTTTATACCTTTCAGTGCATTTCATTCCCTCTAAATTCCTTTCAATTACCAATTCACTCTCTAGTATGCATACAATTACCATTTTCACTCCCTCTGTGTTCTTTTCAATTTCTTTTCACTCCCCTCTGTATGCTTTTCAATACAATTTCCTCCCTCTATATTCCTTTCAGACCATTTCCTCTCTCTATACCTTTCGTACCATTTTCCTCCTCTGTATTTCTTTTCAATTCATTTCACTCTCTCTGTATACCTTTCAGACCATTTCCCACTCCTTTGTATTCTTTTCAGTACCATTTTCACTCTCTCTATATTCCTTTCAGTACCATTTCCTCCCTCTATATTCCTTTCAGTACCATTTTCACTCTCTCTGTATACTTTTCAGTACCATTTCCCTCCCTCTGTGTTCTTTTCAGTACCACTTTAACTCCCTATAATCCCTTTCAACACCATTTCACTCCTCTATACTTTTTCAGTACCATTCAGTACCCTGTATAATTTTCATTACCATTTCACACTCTCTCTGTATTTCTTTTTCAGTACCATTTCCTCTCTCTGTATACCTTTCAGTACCATTTCACTCCCCTCATACTTTTCAATACCATTTCCTCCTATATTTCCTTTCAGTACCATTTCCTCCTCAACATTCCTTTCAGTACCATTTCACTCTCTGTATCTTTCAGTACCATTTACTCCCTCTGTATACTTTTTCAGTACCATTTCACTCTCTCTGTGTTCTTTTTAGTACTATTTACTCCTCTATATTCCTTTCAGTACCATTTCCACTCTGTATACCTTTCGAACCATTTTCACTCCTCTATAATAATTTTCAGTATAAATTTCCCTCCTCTATATACTTTTCCTTCCATTTCCTCTATCTGTGTTCTTTTCAGTACATTTCCTCCTCTATTCTTTCAGAACCATTTTCACTCTCTGTATTCCTTTCAGTACCATTTTCACTCCCTCATACTCTTTCAGTACCATTTTCACTCCCTCTGTATACTTTTCAGTACTATTTTCATTCCTCTATTTACTTTTCAGTACAATTTTCCTCTCTCCTATATCCTTTTCAGTATTTCCTCTCTCTGTATACTGCAAGACCATTTCCCCTACTCCTGTCTTTCAGTACCATTTTCACTCTCTGTTACCTTTCAGAACCATTTCTCCCTCTATATTCCTTTCAATACCATTTTACTCTCTATATACCTTTCAGTACCATTTACTCCCCTCATACCAACTGTAATTTCATTTCCTCCCTGTATACCTTTCAGTACCATTTCACTCTCTCTCTACCTTTCAGTACCATTTCACTCCCCCCATATGTTTTCAAGTACCATTTTCAGTGCCACTTGTATGCTTTTTCAATATCACTTTTAGGTGAAAAATTGTGATCTTAATAAAATTGCGGGTGCAATTTTTCAGTGACCCTGCTCATGAAATATGTATCTCATGTCAGTTGTCACTTTTAGGGTACAAAGAACTAAGTCCCTGCTATTAGCTGATGTAGCACTTACCTCCTCCCTGGGGCTTGGAGAAAGCTCCTTGTTTTTCAAGCTCATTTCTCTCACTTGTGAAACAAAACTCTTGTGTCCCTCTGTGATGCTGAAACTCTGAAACAAGAAGCAATTAAAATGGGATTCTGTCTACTTCACAGCAGCTACCGTATGTACAGCACAGAGATGTGTTCAATGTTACAGAAGCTCTGAGCAGTGTCTCTAAGAAACAAGGAATGAGTAGGTGAAAAGTTCAACTGTCCCAAACAATGCACTTTCATTTTCATCATGGGGAAGCTTCCCATGGTGTCACTTGCATACTTTCATCATTCTCCAAGCTACTAAAGAATTACAGTATGTGCAGCTCAGCTATGACATGCAGATTGCATTACCTTCTGTTACTGGAAGCAACTGCCTAAGGGGAAACTGTTGAGGTCAGACAAAGGACTAGAACATCTACAATTAAGGAATATTATGACTGTTTCCTGTTGGACATTTGCCCAGTTTAATGAACACAGCAGTAAGTTTGAAAACATAAGAAGCTAGAATCCTACATTATGATACAAACACTAATACTGCCATTAGTTATACTATGGAGAAATTCCATTTGCACATTCATTGTACTTGATTTGTAACACTTAAATTCCCCCCCATTCAAAAATCTACAAAAATTCTGAATGCACTATTGCTCAAGTAGACAAGCAGCACCATGGCATAAAAACATGTTTAAAAATTTCCTTGAATATTAAGTAACTGTTCTGGCAGTCAAGTAGTATAGTAGCTAGAGTACTAAACTGTGACACAATAGATCTGGGTTCATTTCCCTCCACACTGACTCACTTTGTGACTTTGAGTGAACCATTTAAAATATATATCTATATGTGTGTGTGTATATATATATATATATATATATATATATATATTATCACACATGCCCCCACAATGCAAAGCATCATGGGCTGCATATGCAAATCACCACAGAATGTTATGCTGGTCCAACTTTAAGCAGAATTGCATGGTGCCGAAAGGCCTCTCACACAGTTTTGTGGGGATGTTGTATTTTCTTGAAACTTGGCTTCCCAGCCAAATGCCCCTTGGGGTAACCCTTGCCTCAGTGTTTGCGCACAGAGGTTCTTTGTCTTTTAAATGTTTTTTTTATTTTAATGGGTTCACCACAATATATCCAAGGCACACTGCCTATAGGGTAGCTGGTCCATTCCACTGGGGTGTCAAACAGACGAGGCATACTGATGAGTCCTGGTAGGACAAAACACGTGTCTATGTCTTCTGTTAGCACCCTTTGCAAACTGTGTGAGAGGCCTTTGGCACCATGCAATTTCTGCTTAAAGTTGGATCAGCATACCATTCTGTGGTGATTTGCATATGCAGCCCATGATGCTTTGCATTGTGGGGCATGTGTGATGTTATATTTTTCTTGAAACTTGGCTTCCCAGCCAAATGCCCCTTAGGTAACCCTTGCCTCAGTGTTTGCGCATAGGGTTCTTTGTCTTTAAATGTTTTTTATTTTAATGGGTTCACCACAATATATCCAAGGCACACTGCCTATAGGGTAGCTGGTCCATTCCACTGGGGTGTCAAACAGACGAGGCATACTGATGAGTCCTGGTAGGACGAAACATGTGTCTATGTCTTCTGTTAGCACCCTTTGCAAACTGTGTGAGAGGCCTTTCGGCACCATGCAATTCTGCTTAAAGTTAGACCAGCATAACATTCTGTGGTGATTTGCATATGCAGCCCATGATGCTTTGCATTGTGGGGGCATGTGTGATGTTGTATTTTCTTGAAACTTGGCTTCCCAGCCAAATGCCCCTTAGGGTAACCCTTGCCTCCAGTGTTTTACACAGAGGTTCTTTTTTTTTTAAATGTTTTTTATTTTAATGGGTTCACCACAATATATCCAAGGCACACTGCCTATAGGGTAGCTGGTCCATTCCACTGGGGTGTCAAACAGACAAGGCATACTGATGAGTCCTGGTAAGACCCAGAAACACGTTCATGTCTTCTGTTAGCACCCTTGCAAACTGTGTGAGAGGCCTTTCGGCACCATGCAATTCTGCTTAAAGTTAGAACAGCATAACATTCTGTGGTGATTTGCATATGCAGCCCATGATGCTTTGCATTGTGAATGTGATGTTGTATTTTTTGAAACTTGGCTTCCCAGCCAAATGCCCTTGGGTAACCCTTGCCTCAGTGTTTACAGAGGTTCTTTTGTCTTTAAATGTTTTTATATATATATATATATATGTATAAAATGGGTAGGAAAAAGTTATCCCTGCTGGTTGGTTGAAACACATCACATGACCGTGTGTATATCAGAGCGACCACACATCTGCACTTTTACCCGCTTCCAAAACAATTTTGACATTTAGAAAGATAGATAAACCACTTGAGGTGTGGTCGCATCGATATACACATGCCTTTGGTGGTTGACGATTTCGCCTGTGGCCTGCAGATAACAACGCCACACCAAGGCGCATGATATCAGAGCGCAACCGCACACCTCAGAGTGGTTTATCTATTACATATATATATCATGAGGTGCAGTCATGCCCCTATACTTAGGGTTGAGTGGGCACTTTAATGTTAAACCTCAAATTTTATGCATTAATAACTTTGCAACCGTTCAACGTATTTGTACGAAATTTGGAATGCACAGTCTGGTATGACAGCTCTCTTGATTTACTAAATTGCGTTTCAGTTGGACATATAATTTTTGCACAATGAAGAGCCAAAAAATGCACTTTTGGCCACTTTTGCAAATTTGTTGTCTGTGGTGCTGCCCAGACACCGTGTGGTCTATTGGTCCAAAACTTGGGACATAGAAAGAACTTGGGTCAAAGAACATGCCATCATTTGTTTGGTGAAAAAATATTAATCTGTTCAAAAGTTATTACAATTTGAAATTCCCATTATATCCTATGGGAAAATTTATATGTATTTTTTGCAATGTTAGTGAGAAAGACCAGATGGCCTAAATTGCGATGACCATATCTCAATCACAGTTTGGTCTTTGTACTTGAAATTTGCAGGGTGTTGAGGGGATGTCATAGAGATGTGAATTATGCTGTTTAGGTGTTGGCGAATTAATTGGTTGCAAAGATGTTTAATGACGTAATTGATATTTTTTCCCATAGGATTACATTGCAGGCTGTATCATGACTTTTGGTGCCGTTATCTCGGAAACTAAGTGACATACAGACTTTTCACTACCAGTGGCTTATTTCACCTATAAGTGAACTATGCCACTGGAAAATATTGAAATCATAGAATAAGCCTGCAGTGGAATTTTTTCATACGCTACTGTTCATGAAATATTGTGAAATTACAGTCACAAGGGTTCAAAGAGTGCCTGTCCAGTGCTTTTCTGTGCCCATATCTCAGCAACGTTGTGAGATATTGGTAGAGTCTTCCACTGCTGCATGAAGTACTCACTGTCACAATTATTGTGATGCTAGAATTTGTTTTCTAGCTCTTACGGTTCACAAGATATGCGCAAATTACTGTTACAATGGTTTGTGCCCTATAGTGCTGTTGCATGGCTCTGTAGCTTTGAATAAGTGGGAGCATGGGCCCAGATGCATATTGTTATGCAGAAACTGGCAACTTGGTGTGAGCTGGGCTCTGCGCTCCCACCAATGTGTGTTTTTTACTACTTATATTACGCTTTTTCAAAAAGTAAGGAAATTCTATGCAAAAAACTGCGTTACTGCTTCATTTAGGGTTAAAGCAAAAAAAGTCAGGAAATGAGACATTAGGATTAAACACCTACCCCCCCCACACCCCACCCTGATCCACCACAGTCTGACAGATGCCGGGGTGTGTCATTGGGGTCATGAGGCCTAAACCTCACCCCATTCTCCTTTACTGTAGCATGTCAACATGTTCACATATGGAATGGGGTGAGATTTGGGCCTCATGACCTCAAAGACACACCCCGGTGTCTGTCAGTCTGTGGAGGATTGGGTGGAGGTGTGTAGGGGGGGGGTTAGGTGTTCAACCCTAATGTCTCATTTTGCTGACTTTTTTTGCTTTAACCCTAAATGAAGCATTAATGCAGGGTTTTTTTGCATAGAATATATATATATTAGAGGTGTGCAAAACCATCCTCCTGAAAACTGAGCTGCTCCAAACATACATGGCTCGATTTTCAGAAGATTCAAACTGAACCTTGCCAGCTTTGCTCAGATCACAGCTCAGTTTAACTTTTTTTTACTGCTCTCGACCTGCATGCCTGTCATGTGACAGGCTTAGCGACTGAGGAAAGGTCATAGGTGCATACAGGTTTGGCGCAGGCACGCGCTTAGTTAGAGAATACATAGCCATGTGGTTTGCTCGTGCTTTCCTAAAAGTCAACAGAGGAGAAGTGTTTGATTTTGCAGTAGATGTCTGTTTATTAAGCCATGCCTGTCAGTACTTATAGCATGCCAAAGTAGAAAGGAGGATGCACTGGGAAGTCAGGTGACAGACAGGACAGAAGTATTAAAGAAGAAAGCAGAGCAAGCAAAGCATGCTAGTACAATAGGAACACTGAGAAACTCTGTGTGTGGGGAGAGGTTGTGTCTACTAGAGGTGTGTGAAAATGGCAGTGAATTTCTCAGACTTTCACTTCTGCAAAGTTCAGAAATCATTTTGGCAATTTTTATGAAACTCTTAAAAGAGCAGAATAAATGGATATTATGTTAGACCGAAACTTGCATGCTGACGCCAACATACTAGTTTACAGTCCCAAATGAAAATCTTATGACTCAGATGCCTGACAACACAATGTCAGGCATCCTGCTTACAACAAACACTCTCAATACAGGTGGCAAAGCCCCCATACCTCCCCCACACCCCCATAAATATAACAAACCCCGAGGGGAGCAGACCTCGGAGTAAAAATATATTAGTTACGGGGCAATATTACAAAAGGATCCATAGCCCAGACCAGAATCTGAGCCTCCCAGGGTATGCTGGCTGAACTGCCAGTGGTTTAGCCCTCCACATCACCAGGGCAGCTCAGCCATCTTCTGGATCTAATGTTGTCTTCACGGGTAAGGTAGCAACCTGCCACATCCTCTGCCTTACCCCCTCCCATAACACCACTGGGCATGAAGCTAGTGGGATTTACACTGCTGGGATACTACACCTGTCAGGCAATATGGCCCGGGTAGGTGAGTGTTGGGATAATGAGCCACAAGATGTCATAAGGATACTGAAATATACTGACAGCAGGTTAATGTATTAAACTGCGAGAAAAATTCCATAGAACTGATCACTGTCAGTCGCTTGCTCTGTGGCTTTTTGCTACAGTTTAATACATTAATCCCTCCTCCCACCAATCACCATCCTGTCCACCACTCCGCTGATCACCAGCCCCATGTAAGACAGTGTGTCTCTTCCACTCAACAATCGCTGGTCCCATGTAAAAAAATACCTGGTGTCTAGTGGTCCCCCCAACCACTGATCAAAGTAAAAAACAAAAAACTGGTGTCTAGTGGTCCCTCCCTACCTGCTGATCGCTGGCCCCATACAAAAAAATCCCATTCCCTGGTGTCTAGTGGTCCCGCCGATCACAGGCCCCATATAAGAAAAATACCTGGTGTCTAGTGGTCCCCCCCCCACCTGCCAATCTCTGGCTCAAGTAATAAAATCCCTGGTGTCTAGTGGCCCCCTCCACATAGGGATCACTGGCCCCATATAAAAAAAAACCCTGATGTTTAGTGGTCTTTCCCACCCACCAATTGCTGGCCCAATAAAAAAAAAATTCCTGGTATCTAGTGATCACCTCCCACCTGCTGATCACTGGCCACAAGTAATAAAATCCCTGGTGTCTAGTGGTCCCCTCCCACCTTCCAATTGCCAGCCCCAGGTAATAAAATCCCTGGTGTCTAGTGGTCCCCTCCCACCCACCAATTGCCAGCCCCAAGAAAATTTAAACAACAAAACATGAAAAAAAATAAATAGATCATACAAAAACATAACACCTCCCCGAAGAACATGGCAGATAGGAAAACAGACCACGTGGCAGCGTTCAAGATAGTGACTTAACACACTGTGCGGTGCTGCAACAAAATAAAAAAATAAACAAATAGAAAAACTCCCAAAGGTTCATTATTATGATTAGACTTATAATTGCAATAATGACCTCAGAGCCAATCATTTCCTCTTGATTAATGACTGTCTGGATGGGGTGGCCCTCGGCTGCACCTCGAGCCACCCTTCTCTCCCAGCCAGTCATTAATCTCTAGGAAATCACCAGCACTTCGGTCATTATTGCTTAAACAGAGAGAAAACAGAAACGAGAGAGACTGTGGAAGCGACTAGAGCTTGGTGACCGCTCACTCTGCATTGTCTGCACTGAAAGAAATCAAGAAAGAAAAAAATTCAAAAGGAAAAAGATTAAGAAAGAGCATTAACTAACTAAAAGGCAAATACAGAAAAAGGACAAAAGAGGTTGTGTCTGGGCGTGTGTGTCTGTGTGTGTGTGTGTTGGGGGTGACTGCTTAGACGACGGAGCAGTGACTGTGCAGTCAGTGTGTACACAAGTACACAGTATTGCCCGACCATGCACGGCAGCACTGCACAACTGCAAAAAAAAGAAATTTAAATTAAAATAGCAAAATAATAAACATTTTAAACAAAAAATGCAGAAAACAGGAACTAAGAAGAGTGTGTGTTCCTAGATGAGTGTCAGAAGTCGAGGTCTGCAGTGTCAGCAGCCAGCCCATTTCCCATGCAAGCAAGAAGAAACAAAGGAGGAATATTTTCCTTTTGTGTAGTCCAATAAAAAAATACCGTACATATCTGAACTCAGTACAAGCTTCTGTTACTTGTGTCAGTGTCTCACATTATGAGGGCCAATGCCCCGAAAGTGTCCACATCCCACATTATGAGGGCCCATATCCCAGGGTGTCAGTGCCTCACATTACATGAGGGCCCATCCCTTACAGAAATATGTTTGTGCTGTGTACATGCAGAATGCATGCCGCATGCTCAATTGTGCAATGTTTGCATGCAGCTTGCATACACAAAGTGAACCTAAGTGAACCAGGTCTAAAAAGAAAAACAGGTTCACATACTGCAAGCTTGACATGTGTGCAGCAGGTAAGCTGGTGTGAACATTTAAAAATTATATCAGGTTTGCATGCTACAACACTTGACAGAGTGCAGCAGTTGTTGGTGCATCTCTTCTAAAAAAACACATCATTTTCTATTTCTCATACTACTGCAAGCAATTAGAGCCATTAAAATACCCTTGTTATTGATTTCCTGTTAAAATTAGGTGAACTCATTAATTATGATCCTTTTGCAAGTTGTTTAATGGCTTTTGATTTTCGTCATTAAATTGCCATTAATTAGTAAGGTAATGTTTGCTTACTGCAATAAATGCCTAGGATATAGTCAGCCAACATCCCCCATTCCAGATGTACAAAGAGGGGCCTCTGTGTTTTGAAGCATTTTTTCTTTTGGGTCATGCAAGTCCCCTTATGCATATTAAGTGATCCAAATGTGTTTCTCAATGACTGTTTTGGCTCACTTACTTTCCATTTGTCATTATGTATGGAGTACATACACTATGGCCATGCTTAGCACTCTTTGTGCTGAGTAGGGTCTTGGAAGCATGCATCATACCTCACATTTTGTCACTGAAACAAGGGACAGGGACACTCAAAATGAGAGACAATGAAGGACACTAACCCTCACAATCATCAGAACACAGCCTGAAACATGGAGAAAAAGTACTCAGAACACAGTGGAAACCATTGTATTTACTATACTTGAGAATTAATTTCTGCCATAAAGCAGGGGTACCATTTAGGTAGGGCAGAGGGAGGCAGTTGCCCCCCCCCACTTTTGTGCATAGGTTGTTCTTATGGTGTGGCAATAATGGTATTAAATTTGGATTTAATCTTTTGCACGATAAGTGCCCCCATGGCCTGTATGTGTTCAAGCTGCAGGTGTACTCCTGACTCGACTGTGTCTGTATTGTGTTGTCAACTCTTTCCACCTATTAGTGGCGGCACCATCATTCATGATGTGGAGGTGCTCCAGCCAAGCAGGAGCACATGAGTTACGTGAGTGGGACACTGTCTTTACTGCTACAAAGTAGACAAGCTGCACACTACAGCTTGGAGGAGTCAGTGAGCACTAAACTCTCAATAGCAGTGTTGTAATAGTATATTTCTGTTGGTCTACTCTTAGTGAGTCTCTGTTCCCCCTGGTGGCTGAAGGGACAAGGGGTGAGCTAGAAGCTAACTAGAGACTAGGCTACCTACTTACTCTTCTAGGCTAGCCTTGCAAAACAAAACAAAACAGCATGGTCCCCATGGCAGCAGCAAGCTAGGCCTAGCAGCAGTGGTGACAGAGGTGTGTACAGCCTTCAGAGGCCTTGAGCATTGTGCATCAGTGCATTGTGGCAGCATCCATGGCAGCAGCCAAACAAGAAGCAAGTCACACAGGTTGGGTAGGTTCGGTTGGTGAGGTGACTTGGCTGTGGACCACTTTGGGGACCTGGGATGGTTGGTTCTAGCATTCACTTTCTGGCAGAAGGATGGAGGAGGAGCGGACTGAAAACTGGGCTGGCACACAGGTCAGGCCGCAGGTTCTGGAACAGATGGCTGTGTAAGTAAAAGTAAATAATTTTTTTTTACAGGAGGATTGGGGAAGGAGGAAGGACTGAAAATGTATGTGTTTTTCATGTTTCTGTGCCTTTGAGCAGCTTTATGACCCATATGGAATGGGTATTGAATGGAGTGGAGTCAGCGAGAGAAATCAGGACTTCTTTTGGTTGGGGGAGGTTCAGAACTTCAGCCAGGAAAAGATTGGTTAGTAACTGTGTGGGTTTAAGCCCAAATCTGATGCACTGCATCACTGCAGACAGATGAATCTTATACATTTAAATTTTTCCTGATTTGCATATCACTTTTAGTCACAATAAATAAGTTTTATCTTTTACAGACGTTCCAGACATTCCAGAGCTTGCTGCCTAGTGGCTAACTAGCACCTGGCCTCCACTGGTTGTTGTCTCCCCTCTGCTGAAGTCTGAAATGGCACCACTGCCATAAAGTCTAAATTTACAGGACATCCTATGTGTGAGCAACATGTTATTCATGAGGGATGGCTGTGGGGCAGAGTAGTTCTCAGGGGTAAAATGAGGGCTGTCCCTTGCATCTAGGGACAGTTGAGTGGTATGGAATGCACAGACTATTGGAGCCCCACTACAATCAGGCTTATGCCCCCTGCCCAGAGAAGCTGACCTCCACATCCCCAAGCTCAGGTACATTATGACATAGGAAGGGAGAGTGTAGGAGAGCCTCTTGGAAATGAATGGGGGTATTTATTACTATTTTAGACATTATTGATGGAGAGTTGTAGATTAATGAAGGCCACTGCTCGATGAACAAGGGCCTTGTTAGTAGAATAGTGGCCTTCATTATTCTCCAACTCACCATCATAACGTATAAAATAGTAATAAAAAATATCTCCATTCATTTCAAGTGGGTACGCCCCAGCACTCTAACCCATGGACATCATCTCTTAAAGACTCCTGCCTCTGGCTCCTAGTACTCAGGCAGGTAAGAGACTCTGAACATATCTATACTTCAGGTTGTGTAGCAGCATGGTCGCACCTGCTACCAATGTGTGTGCATGGGGACTGGTCATGTGGGTGGTGTTGAGTTATTGCTACTTTTGAGTTTGCCTCTTAAAGTCTGTTTGCATGGAAGCATTCAAAACTATGGAGAGATAATAATAGGAGTATAGGCCAGACAGAAGTAATTAAGTAGTTTTGTGGGTAACTGTGTATTGGGCGTGGGAAGAATCACATGTGTTTCCATTGATATGTGTGCTACAGTTCAGCTGTGGCTGAGATGAGGGGGACAAGAAAACTAAAAAGTATAACAGTGGCTATAAGTGTGCCACATGCATGCAGATGTATGCAGATTTGTATTGAAGTACAAGCAAGCCATATGTGTGTGGGCAGTATAGCTTAGTGATTAAAGGCAGTAAACTGCAAACCAGGAGAATTGAAGATCTGAAGACCTGGGTTTGAATCTCATCAATTCCCACTTGTATACGGTGTGATCCTGAGCAAGTCACTTAACCTTTAGGCTGCCAGAAGATTTAGAATGTATAGGTCTTTAGGCTATGTATATATGTTAGTGGCACACCAAGGGTTAACGTTTATGTGTGCAGTTATCAGTGGCCACTTGCTTTTTTCATGCATGCCACATACATGCAGTCTATTCCAATTTAATGTAAAAAAACATGTTTTCCACACTTGCTTGCTTCACGCATGCCACATGCATGCAATCGGTTCCTGTTTAACATTTAAATCATGCTTGCAGCATGCATATCACATAGGTATTTTTACATGTGCAGCATGAAAACATTTCATATGATTATTTCTGTAAGGGATGTCTCAGCGTGTCTGTGCCTAACATTATATGAGGGCCCGTGTCTCAGGGTGTTAGTGCCTCACATTATAAGAGGTCCTATGTCTCAACTTGTTTGTGTCTCACATTATATGAGGGTTCTTGTCTCAGGGTGTCAGTGCCTCAGATTATATGAGGGCTCATGTCTCAGCATGTCTGTGTCTCACACTATATGAGGGTTCATGTCTCAGGGTGTCAGTGCCTCACATTATATGAGGGCTCTGTCAAAGGTCACTGATTTATGGTAATTATAACAATGAAATTCCATTTTCAAGACTTCAGATTCTGGAATTGCACCAGTGATTGTTACTCAATTTCTGGATTTTACCGGATTATGATGTCATTCTTTTTAGTATGTGTATAAATAATCAGAATCAAAGAAGGCTTAATATACAGAGCATTAAACAAAGCAAACTGAAAATAGTACAGGAAGCAATTAGAAGAAAAATACAAGTTTTGTAGTATTACTGCTCTAGTATAAAATGGCAGATTGAATGAAATCTTTGTTTTACCAGTGTTCAGGCAGGCCTAATTCAGAATTTTGCCAAGTTATCTAGTAAAAACTGAAAACCAGTGGCCTTGCTCATGTCTCAGGGTATCAGTGCCTCACATTATATGAGGGCCCATGTCTCAGGGTGTCAGTGCCTCACATTATAGGAGGGCCCATGTCTCAGAGTGTCAGTGCCTCACATTATATGAGAGCCCATGTCTCAGGGTATCAGTGCCTCACATTATATGAGAGCCCATGTCTCAGGGTATCAGTGCCTCACATTATATGAGGGCCCATGTCTCAGGGTATCATTGCCTCACATTATAGGAGGGCCCATGTCTCAGAGTGTCAGTGCCTCACATTATATGAGAGACCATGTCTCAGGGTATCAGTGCCTCACATTATATGAGAGCCCATGTCTCAGGGTGTCAATGCCTCACATATATGAGAGCCCATGTCTCAGGGTGTCAGTGCCTCACTTTATGTGAGGCCCATGTCTTGGGGTTGTCAGTGCCTCACATTATATGAGAGCCCATGTCTCAGGGTGTCAGTGTCTCACATTATAGGAGGGCCCATGCCTCAGAGTGTCAGTGCCTCACATTATATGAGAGCCCATGTCTCAGGGTGTCAGTGTCTCACATTATAGGAGGGCCCATGTCTCAGAGTGTCAGTGCCTCACGTTATATGAGGGGCTCATAATTCAGAGTGTCCATATCCTTATTATACTTTAAAATGGAGTTATGGAGCAAGTTTTATATTGAATGCATATTGTGCATAAATCCAACATCAAAACCAAAACCAGGGGTGATATAGCAAAACCAGAACCCCACTTGTTTTGCACATCTCCAAAATTTATGTATATATGTAATAGATAAATGACTCTGAGGTGTGCGGTCATGCTCTGATGTACGCACGCCTTGGTGTGCGTTGTACACATGAGGCCGCAGGCTGAGTGCATCAACCGCCCAAGATTGTGTATATCAGAACGCGACCACACCTCAGAGTGGTTTATCTATCGTACAAAATGTCAAAATTGTTTTGGGGGGGTAAAAGTGCAGGTGTGCAGTCGTGCTCTGATATACGCATGATCACCTGATGATCTTTGGCCACTAGATGAGCTTCTTTTTTCCTACCCATTTTATATATATATATATATATATATATATATATATATATATATATATATTATAGTTGCACAGTAGTGCCGTTATAGTTAGGGTTGAGTAAGCAGTATAATGTTAAACCCAAAATGGTGCACTTTAATAATGTTGCAACTGTTCAGCAGATTTGCATGAAATTTGGTATGCATGGTTCCATGGGGCAGATCTCTTGATGTGCCAAATTTCGTTTTGATCGGATGTGCAGATTTTGCAAAGCACATAGTGAAACAGTGTAAAAGTTATTTTTTTTGCCAGTTTTTGCTGATTTTTTCCTCATTGCCACACCATTTGGAATTTTGGCCTGAATATTTCAGAGTAGAAAAAGCTTACCCCAAAGAACTAGCCAGCACTATTGTGGTGAACAAATATTAATCAGTTCCAAAGTTATTAACATTTGAAAATGCAGGCTCTGAGCATGCTTAGTTCAGTCTTTTGGATAGCTGCATGGTACGAGCAAGGATTTAGGGCTCATGAACAGGGATTTTTGACATCTAACACACAGGGATTCATTAAATCCGTGTTCATATGAAAAAAATCCCAGTTTGTGAGCCGCCATCTTGTGTACAATTTTTTTGGCAAACAGAACCTTGTAACTTGCCCCAGGGATGTCTTCTGTGGAGATTAAAGTATGAATTTTGTTCAGAGCAATGGTCTCTACAAACCCATGGCTTTGATTTCCTTTAGTTTACTCAAAAAACTGTTATTTTTAAATTTTAAAATCCTTGTTCACCACTTGCTTCTGATCCTTGTTCATGAAATGTCAAAATCTTTGTTCGTGAGTCAATCCCTGTTTGTGAGATGTCAAAATCCCTGTTCATATAGAGATGACCAGATGGCCCTATCTCATGAACAAGGATTTGTTTCCTCAGGACAGCATTGCTCACGAAATGAATTTTGATAGTTCCTAAGAGGATTACAAAAGGAATCCTTGTTTGTGAGGTGTCAGAATCCTTGTTCATGAGCTATCAAAACTTATTCATGAGAAATCTTTGTTCAGAGCTGTCAAATCCCAGTTCATGAGGGGACGACCAGATGGCCCTAAAATCCCTGTTCATGAGCTGTCAAAATCCTTGTTCATGAGCTGCCAAAATTCCTTTTCATAAGCCAATCCCTGTTCATGAGCTGTCAAAATCCGTGTTTGTGAGGGGACGACCAGATGGCCCTACCTCACGAATGATGATTGGCTCATGAACAGGGATTTTGACACCTCATGAACAGGGATTTTTAAAGGTTGCTGTTTCTCTGTCACTTCACTGCAAAGAAACGGTTAAGACTTTTGGCTTGAAATGTGCAGGGTAGAAAATGGGGTATCCCACAGATTTGACTTATGCTAGTTTGGTGTAATAATTTACATCAGTTCTATAGTTATGGCATTCCAAAGTTTAGAAATTTCCCACAGGGTAACATTGTGGTGAAAACAGCACTTTTTAGTGCCTATATCTTGAAAACAGTTCAAGATACAGATTTTTCACTAACCTTAAACATGCATTCAGGGCACCAGTCCATGATTACAACTGTAGTGGAACTTTTTCTAAAGTTGCTACTGTTACTGAGATATTACACCATTTGCAGCACAAGGCTTTCTTGGAATGTGTCTAGGGCTGTGCTGTGTCTTTACAATTGTAGGTAGGTGGGAGTGCAGGGCTCAGATACCATTATGCAGTAATCGGACTGCTGGGACAGCCATTATGCAATACTGGGTGTGCAGGGCCCAGAAAGGCGCTGCGCTACCACAGTGAGATGACAGTTCTTTACAATGTCTGTGCACTTATGGATAGATGGGAACTGATGCCAAGGGATTAAGGGTAAGATTACACTTTCTCAAAAAATAAGGAAATTCATTGCAACAACTTTGTTAATGCATAAATTAGAGCTGAAGTGACAAAAGTAGGGACATGAGGCCTTAGGGTTGACACCCTAACACCCCCACCCTCCCACTCCCATCCTCCACAGACTCACAAGTGATGGGGTGTGCCTTGGGGGCCTCGGCCTAACTCTCACCCCATTCTATTATACTGTATCATGTCAGCTTTCTTACACATGGCAGGGGTGAGAGTTAGGGCTGATGATTCCAAGGCACACCCAATTGCCTGTTGGTCTGTGAAGGGGTGGGGTGGTAGGGTGGAGGGTGTTAGGGTGTCGACCCTAATGCCTTATTTCCCTACTTTTGTTGCTTCAACCCTAACTGATGCATTAACAAAGTTTTTTGCAATGAGTATATATATATATATAAATATATATATTATTTTCAAAAAGCTGCATTAATGCATCAGTTAGGGTTCAAGATAAAGCAACAAAAGTAGGGAAATATGATGTTAGGGTTTAAAGCCCTAACACCCCTGTCCCATTGAAGCGAATGAGGGATGGAGTCTTCTTTGGGGTTGTCAACCCTAATGCTCACCCTATTGCAGTAACAGAAAAGCTGAGATGTGATGGAGATAGGTGTGTATGTTTCTTGAGTGCATAGAATGGGTGAGTGTTAGGGTTGACAACCCAAAGGAAGACTCCACCACTCATTCACTTCAGGGTGGGGCAGGGGTGTTAGGGTTGGAAACCCTAACATCACATTTCCCTTTTTTAGTCGCTTGTCCTGAACAAATTTCCTTACTTTTTGAGATAGTCTAATTGCATCCTTATTTGCCTGTTTGAGCACAGAGACCTCCATGCCCTGTGCTCCTATTCTTCAATAGTTTTTAAGATGAGTAATCATATCCTATTTTCCTATGGGAGTGCAGGGCCCTCTGGACCCTGCACTCCCATCCTCCATAGATGCATATATGGTTGCTGTGAAGCTCAGGGGTCAGGGCTGCACTTCCATTTGTGGGACAACGGCAACTAAATTGTCAACATAGTCTTCTTATTACCCACCTCATGTACCTGGTACTGAAATTTTCAAATCCCTGTCAAAACCTAATTCTGCGCAACTGCAATGCCAGTCCACACCACAGGTGCAAAACCACATTTTGATCAGAATCTGAAAAATGACAGTTATGACATACATGAGGTGCGGTAATAATAAGAAGGCTATGTTGAAAATTTGAGGTCAAAATATTTAAAATTTCAAAGTTACAAGCATGCATAGCAAAACTGCAATGGATGCTCATAACTTGCCATTTTTACATATTTTGATCCCAACAACATAGCCTTCTTATGACCCTACCTCATGAACAGGGGTGGGAAAAATAGTAAAATTCTGCCGGAAAGGTGATTTCACCAAGTGACTGCAAAATCACCCTTTGGGCAGGGGTTGCTTAATTTCACCAATATTGCTCATGAGATGGGGTCCCCAAAAGGCCATGTTGAAAACTGGTTTCAAAATGTGCAAAAATGGCTGAGTTATACATTTAAGTTGAAAACCCCATTGAAATACATTAAACCACATTTACCTTAGTTTCTCATATTGCAGTCGGCAGTTCCAGCAGCAAGATGTGTCTTCGATTGAGAGCGGATCTTCAGCTGGGACCTGCTCAGGTGAGTGAAGGTGTGGGGGTGTACTGGGGGTGTGGGGTGGTGGGTGCTGACTGGGAAGTGGGGGTGGGGGGGTCAGGTCAGCTCAGCGAGGGACTGTTTTCTTTTTTGTAGGGGAAAAAAACATAGAGGATAGTTTTCTTTATTTCAGGACTGACAGTGATTGGTGGTGGTGGTGGGGGGCACTAGACACCAGGGAATACTTATTTGTTATGGGGACAGTGATCTGGGAGGGTAGGGGGAGACAGCAGGGAAACAAACAATATCAAGGGAACAGAATGGGGCTGGAGGGTGCCTCTAGACATCAGGAAATATTGTATTTATTATAGGACAGAGATCAGGGGAGGGTAGGGTGCCACTAAACACCAGGGGAAACAAACAATATTATGGGATAGCGATGGGGGAGAGGTGCCACTAGACACCAGGGAAATAAATAAGTGTGTGTTTTGTTTTGACATGTTCATATTTGAGTCCAACCAGGTAGCTAAGCTCTATGCACAGTAATCCAGAATGACTTTTCCTGCCTGATTGTCATTCCCGTAGCAAAACTTTTTGGGATGCCCTGTGGGGATGACCTGGCCCTGCGCCACTGATCCTCTGTAGACTCTTGCAATTGTTCTCTGAATGATCTTGTTCTGGGGGGGTATGCACTTGCAGCTGAAGAGCTAGAGGAAAATTGCCCACCCTTGCTGTCCTGTGCTTCTCTTTGCCTCTCAGGATCTGCAGGTTATTTCTGCACTGACGCTGCTGGATGCACCATTCAATAAACATATCCAGAGTGCAGTGTGCCAAGCAGCCTGACTCTGTCCCTCTACCATGCAAGAAACTGCATTTTTGGTGTCAATAAAAAGTGATATGCTGTTTCAAATTTGTGTATATTGCTGTTGCTGTTATGCCAATAAAGTGGTTGTCAGTGACACCATGATCATGATTTTGATTTTGATTGAGTGAGCCACCACCACCTCATGGGGAAGAGCTGAAGTGAATCCAAAGAGCAGAACAGGCAGAATTTCCATTCACTGTTTGTGTGTGAGGGAGACTGAGCCACATCACTCTTCCCCTGCCGTCTTTTAAACAGCCACACATAGTGCAAAAAATTGGCATGGAATCATAATGTCATGGTGAAAAACGTGCATACATAGAAGAGCACAGACACAACAGCGTGCACTCTAACAGCATCAGGACAAAATTCCAACCCAAATAACAAAATTGCATGCCGTTGGACTGTCTTTCTTTTTGCATTGGAGCTTTGACACAGACCCCCCCCCCGAGGTGGGAGGCATCACCCCAACACCCCCCTGGACTAATTATAATCAACTCTGGGGGGCCGTGGACTTTGGGGAAAGGGCTAATGTTGGAGCCAGAAAATTCTTCTTTAAAAAAAATGCATTACAGTGGAACCTGGGGAGAAGTGAACTGCAGTCCCAGTTCCCTGAAGCTGCTGGAAAGCAGGTGTCTAGCCACTCCACCATGGAAGCAGCCTTCAACTAAGCACTACTCCCTGGTAGCGCCTCCTTCAGGTTTCTTCAGGCTAGATTACAATGGCAGGGGCAGTGGTTCTTACTGCACGCTTTAAGAGCCCCTGTTGCTGTAGAACTAGTTGCACTTCTTACAGCACGTTATTGCATGCGTGGTTTTGTCTACACTATAGTGACCCAGTACCCATAAAATTCATCTTCCTAGTGGTGCAGATTTACTGTAAGTATAAGCGAGTTTGCATATGCAATGTATCATCCCTAAATGGACTTCCACAGCAAAACATCTCAAATGGCAGTGATACCTGTGAAATAGATGGTCAAAGAAGTGTAATAAAACAGAACAGGTAGTGACAGCTTGTACATGGCATCCAGCATATGAGAGAAGCAATTTTTTTGTTCAGTTTCATTAAATTACTTGTTGATTTTTTTTGAAAGGCTGCAGTTCTGCAGTCAACACATTGCAAATAGCTTCTCCTTTATATTGGGGAGCTAATAAACTGTTGGCAGTAACTGAGGGTTCCAGATATTCATGGTTTTGTTTGTTAAGGTAATGCACATAAGAATAACTGTACTGGAATTGAAACGTAGGTAAAAAAATTTGTTTTTACAATATTGCCTCTACGCGAACTTGTTTATGTATGCATTGTAATAGCAACAGGTGTCCTGATCGCGATTGTCTGTACATCTCAGTCTTTTTTTAAAATGTATGATTTATCCTCCTATCAACATGTTGTACTCTGATGTTATTGTTATGTTTCAGTTACACTTCCTTCTTTTTTTGTTTTCTTGTTAATTCAAGATATTTTTGAAACATTTAATAAATTGTTTAACTGAAAAAAAAATTAATGGTTTTGCATTATTGTTTTATATCTCAAGGTCAGAAATTACTTTGTTCCTAACAGTAATCAACTTATTTAGCTGCCTTGCCTTGATGTATGGTGTAACCATCTGTAAACTGTGAAAACACAAGTTTTAGTTTTTAGAGGGGCGGTGGTAGGTGAGTGGGGTGGCTGGCCCAAGAAGGAGTGGGATCTAGTAAGTGTCATGGACTGACTGATTGCTGTTGGAAATGAACCCTTAGACAACTACAGAAAAGAGATGGAGTATCAGTCATTCGTTCCTGATCAGGAATGAGAAAGAAAGTGTCTCAAGTCTGGCCAGACCAGATCCAGCATCTGTAGAAAGGATGAGAATGTAGACAATCTCTACAGCAAATCTGGTAGTGAAAAGCTTGGGAAATCCACTGATCAATTCAGCTTCAAGAGCCCCAATGGTAGTGAAAAAGTAGAAGAGAACTCCATTCATGTTAGAAAGGAGGAAAAGTGAACATCTGGACAGAGCAAAGTCTTCGGCATCCTCATCAGCATCACTATCTTCATTGCTGCTTTGTTTGCTTGCAACACCTGTGAAAGGTAACAGCTGATCAAACGGAGTGTGATATCACATCGACCACATGGATCTTGGACCCCAACAGCATGAATCTAGCCAATGCACTGAAAACAATTTTAGGATGGATAACAACCTCAGGTATACTTTGCAATGAAAACCCGGAGGCCCAAGTCAGTCGTTACATGGCTGATGTGTGCACAGCAGTTTGGAGTGGAAGGACATCTGTGCACAACTGTGATTGGGGCAACTCATTACCCTGCTACAGCTGGCTGATCATGATGGGGTTCTCTCAAGGATGCTGATTATTGACTTTGGTTTTAACTGACAGCAGAGTTTGTGAGAAAAGTCTGGGGCCAGTATGGTGGGTACTTGACATGGAGGATCCTGTGGTCTCGTTGCTGTTTTATGTTACCACTCACAGACAGGGCATGCTGCAGCCCCACATAGAGGGGCATGGCAGGCTTGCATGTAACACAGATCTCTCTGAGGAACTGGGAATGTTCAAAATTACCTTCCAGAAATCATCTAACAGAGGGAGCAAAGTTTCTAAATAGGTCAGTTACAATCACCTGAAGGCTCAGAGTCCTGGCTTGCACAACCTGACCAACATCGTCAAATGCAGCATAAGCGGACACTTTGTTCATAGCCCTTCCCATAGTTATACCAAGTGCAATGTTGCTGTTTACACATATAGACCCCAGCCTTGAATCTGATGGAGGAAGGCAGATAAGAGGAAAGCCTTTTTCTTGTCCACCAGGTCACCCTCCAGGTGCCATTTATAGATCGAGGTCCTGTCAGAATTTAGCAGTTTCATGGACCCCCACAACTCACTGACCAGGAGATTTTCAAGGAGGAGCAGGAGAGATGGAAGGCTTTATTCAATGAAAAGTTTAAAAAGACATTCCCCCTCCAGGATAATGACTTCACACAGAATCGGATACTGTTTGCTAGGGCTACATTGACTAATATGCTGGGTGACATGGGCTACTTCTATGGGGGGTTACTAGTCTAGTTGAAATATAACCAACAACCCATATCCTACTGGGATGCCCCTCTGCACACAGCTGTTTCATCCTGCTAGATCTTTCCCATGGTCATTTTCTGGGATGAAGGGTTCCCAGCAGATGCTCAGCAGCAACTGGGAATGGGAGATTTCAAGGATGTAATTGGCCATTGGTGGATCTAATGTATTTTGAAAGCTGTATACTAATTGAAGTAAGTTTGGATGAAGAGGCTCGGAGCAGAGTCCTAACTGAATGCTTATTACAAAGAAATGAGAATGCCGACCTTCCCATCTTCTTTCTGGCTCTTTGGAAGATAACAGGGAACCATATCCAGTTAGACACTGAAGCAGACAAATCATATCGCTGGAAGCTCTTCCCAATGCCGAAAACTTGGTTCATCTTGTCTATTACCACATAGGCAGGTCCTTGCCAGTCACATACTTCTGTAGAGGGCGTGTCAATGACACCATTATTTTTTGGGGGAGGGGTTTGTGTTTGAATTAAGGGAGTTATTTTACAAATACCAGTTGCTTTGTGGACATGATGTTCTTTTTTTTAATAAACTTTTATAAATGTTACTGTTTTTGGTTTTTATTTTTCCCTTTTGTTGCAATAACCACACCATTACAGCCACAACTCTTGCCAGCTATTTTTGTTCGCCTGTGTGATATATAGCACAATCCTTACCCCCACCACTTTTTCACTCCTATGATCTCAGTATGCCTGTACCAGGACTTTTCAAATCCCAATACTTTACTTCGCCCCTCTGAGATATATATACCAGATGACTGTGTCACATGTTAATCACTCTTTTTAATTTAATAAACTTTATTGTATTTTCAATTTAACAAAATTAGACAAAATTATACACAAAACACTGTTACATAAGTTAAGAAACAATAATCCTACATACTAGATCCTATATTTCACTGTTTCATATAGGAATCATAGATAAAACTGACTGTTATTAGAGCACCTTTGTATAATTTCTGATCAACATTAATGCCATACCCTAAATGACAGGATTTTTGATTTCAGTTAACATTAACATCAGAGAAAAAGATAAAACAAAATAAAATTAAATTAAAAAATAAAAATTAAAGTAGCATAACATAATACCCCCATTACCCTCCCACTCCCCCTTCCCTTCTTCACCACTAGTGGAAAAATAAACAAACAAAAGAAAACAAGCTCTAAAAGTATTCAGCTTATGTTACCTAAAATTGGGGATAAATCCAATAAAACTGTAAAATAATTGACTGTTACTAGAGTTGTTAAAATCTATGGAGTTCAATTTGACACAACCAGGCTAGTCTTGGTATGGGCTTGGAGAATATTAAATGGTCAGTAGAGTATGCAGAGGAGCCCAAATCTCCTGGTATTTCTTATTGCATTTAGAGATACTTGCCAGGAGGTGCTCTGCTTGTAAGGCAAAGAGAATTTCTTTGTGCCATTTTGTATACATAGGGGTTTGCTGATCCAGCCAGTGACATAATATAACTTTCTTGGCACATAGGGAAATTAAGATCATATGTTTCCATTGATTGCCAATTAGAGTGTCCCCCCGATTCCCCTAAAATACAAATTTCTTGTCGAAAAGCATTTTGCAACCCTAGTAAGGGGTCAAGTCTTGAGCGGATACCTTCCCAGAAAGGGGTCACTTTAGCACATTCCCAAAGAATATGAAACAGTTTACCTCATTGGAACCCACATCTAGTACACAAATCTGATTGAAGCTTTCCCATTTTACAGTTTTACTGAAGTATAATATAAATCTTGTTATATCTGAAACTGGAGCAGTCAGTAACGGTCCCACCTGACATCTTTATATAATCTATTCCAGATTTGTGGCCAAAGTTGGGGAGCCATGGATGTTGGGGGGAGAATCCTATCCCATACATAATGAGGGGTATCCTCTAATTCCATAACTCCATTGTGCATCTCTTTATAATAAAAGGAAACTAAGTGAGAAGTATGCCTTGTTAGAATTGTACTAAGAACTGGACCAACCATACGGCGGTCCCAGAGGCCATTACCAAAGTGCCGAATTAGAGCCTGGGAAATTTGGAGATATTTAAAACAGAAAGAAGTAGGCAAATTATATTTTACTTTTATTTCTGAGAATGCTAACAACTTGTAATTCTCTGTTAATTGTATAACCTTCTTCCCCACTCTGCCTGGTTTTCCTCCAATTTTAAAATTGGGATTGCCCAGAATAGGTTGAGAGGAGTCCTTTACCAAGGAAAAGTCTAGAGTCTTATTATGTTGCATATGAGTACAAAGAGTTACTATAATGGATGTAGTTTTAAGCTGGCCAGGAACCCTATTAAGGGAGAAATGTGGCAATGCCATAATATCTATGCCAGATAAGGTACAGAGTGACTTTTGTATTTGTAACCACAATGGGGAATAGTGGTTCGAGCAAGAATCCGGGGCAGTTGTCAACCACTGCGAGACAATTGAGAAATTAATAGAAAGATAATAAAGATAAATATTAGGGACTTGGAGTCCTCCTAATTCTTTTGATCTCTGTAATTTGGAACGAGCCCTTTGAGGGGTTTTATGTTTCCAAATGAATTTGGATATAATACCATGAACATGGTTGAACCAGGACTTAGGGAGGAATTGATTACACATTTGGAGGGATACAACAAGCAGGGCAGGACATTCATTTTGATTATATTAATGCGTCCCCACAGGGAAATAGGGAGTAATGCCCAACGGTTCAAATCTGTCTTGATATGCATAAATTAGTTGATCTAAATTGTATTGTTTCATTTTGGAATTAGATTGAGATAAATATATGCCAAGATATCGCATCTTGTCTCTTACCCAAGAAAGTCTGAGATGTTGAATGTCCTCTTTTAGAGTCAGGTTATTTAAAGGCATGACTTCTGTCTTGGACAAGTTCAATTTGTGGTTGGATATTCACCCACAATCCTGGATAATATCAAGTGTGGCAGGTATGGATTTAGCTGGATGGATAATATGGAGTAAAATATAATCTGCGTACAATGACAATTTGTATTGGAAGTGATTGATTGGAATACCAGGGATTAATGCAGAGGTCTTTATTTTCCTGATAAGAGGTTCCAAGAAAAGGGTGCACCCTTGTCGGGTGCCCTGTTGTTACATGAAGGAAGGGAAAGAAACTCCATTACAAAAAATACGAGCTGATGGTTGTGAATAGAGAAGTTTTATCCACTGAATAAATTGTACAGGGATATGATATATTTGGAAGTAGGTTAAACAGATAATCCCAGAACACTCTATGAAAAGCTTTTTCTGCGTCCAGAGACACCAAAGCCGATGGAATATTAGAGTCTCTGGATGCAGAAATAAGATAGGGAAGCTTATGCAGATGATCCACTGATAAGCGGCCAGCTACAAAGTCCACTTGTTCAGGACTTAGAAGAGTCTGCCATATCTGAGCCAGCCGATTGGCAAGGATTTTTGCCAGGATCTTCAAATCAACATTTATAAGGGATATTGGACAGTGATTTGACAACAACATAGGGTCCTTGCCTGGCTTTGGAATCACCACAATAGTGGCAGAAGTAAAATTATAATCTGAAAGGCCGTGCTTATATATGTAATTGTAAATGTTAAGGAGGGTAGTACCTAGTTGAGATTTAAAAGTTTTATAAAAATTTGATGTGTAAACATCAGGGCCTGGTGCTTTATCTAATGGGAGTGCGTCAATGGCCTTATGCACTTCTGTTAATGTCAGGGGGGCTTGCAGAATAGCTATCTGATGTTGGGATAGACTTGGGAGGTCTATACCTTGAAGAAAATGATCTAATGCAGTGTTATGAAAAGGTGGGGGAACATGAATAAAGAGATTAGTAATATGATTTAAAACAAGAGACAATATTCCTGGGAGAAGTATGAAGGGTACGAGTAGCATCTAGAATAGTTGACACAATTCTATCCACCACCTGTGCCCTAAGCCTCATAGCTAATAGTTTCCCAGCCTTGTCTCCCTGATCAAAATAGGTGGCTTTTGAATGAAAAAGGAGGTGTTCAGCTTTACCGCTGGAAGAGTGTTATATTGGAAGTGGAGACTCTCTAATTTTTCAAATTCTATTGTGTTAGAATAGGTGGAGAGGGATTGTTCTAGGACTCTGATTTGTTGTAGCAAGTGGGAAGATTCTTGGGAGATGTTCTTTTTCCTGATAGAAGCTAAACAATTATCGATCCTCTCAGTGAGCACTTCAAAGCCCCCCATAATACTTCAAGTCTTGGCATGGAAGGGGCATTGTATTCATAGAAATTCTCTATAAACCTTTGAAGATGATCTACTAGGTACTGGGATTTCAATAATTGAGGATTGAACCTCCAAACTTTATCGTAGTCCATTGAGGCGGGTACTGACCATTGTAAGAGGGTTGGATGGTGGTCAGATATCACTTTAGCTAGGTAAATACAAGATAGAAACCCTTGATAGGTGCTCAATCCCCAACAAAAAGCAGTCAATCCTTGAGAGTATATTGTGGGGCAGAAACTGAAATGAGTAGTCTCTCATTGAAGGAAAAAGGGCTCTCCATGGATCCCCAAGACCCATAGAGTCCTTCAATTCCCTCAGCGCCAATTGTGCAGGGGTAGAAGGGGAATGTCTCAGATTGGACCTATCCATTATATTACAAAGGACTAAATTCCAGTCCCTGCTAGTTAGTATTGGAAGAGTAGACCAAGGAGCCAGATTAGTCATAAGGTTAGTGAAGAACTGTGGATCATCCCCTACGGGACCATAAACAGAGCCCAGTGTGAGTTCTGTATGGCCCAAAATATCTCTTAACAATATATATCTTCCCTGAGGATCAATTACCGAGTGCAGCAACTTAAAGGGTACTGTGTCATGCTACCAGCACAGCAACACCACATTTGCATGTATCCAGACCCTCCCCCAGCACTTCACCCACCCATGTTCGTCTTAAACAAAGAATACGTGAGGTGGGTAAATGTGTTTCTTGAAGAAAGGCCACATCAACATTAAGTTTATGGAGGTGTAAAAGAATCTTGGCACTTTTAGTGGGGGATTGGGCACCTTTGACATTCCAGGAACAAAATTTGAAGGAAGCTGCCATAACCAGACAAAGTATTCCAGTATACTCTGCAAAAATAAAACAAACCCATAGTAGTCAATACCAAATCCCCAGTGAGCTGTGTCATCAACATCCAGTGGTGAACAGTGTAGATCCCTCCCCCCTCTCTCCCTCCATATTATTATCAGTTCACAAGTAACTGTAGTTCCCATACCCAATACCCCCCATTATGTATTATATATATAAAAATTGAAAGTACAAAAAAAAAAAAGAAAACAAGTTACTAAAATAACCCAACTAAACCTTCCCCCCTCTCCCATTAACCAATTTCTCCCTTCCACAGCAAGGTAGTCAGTATCCTTAATGGGTTGATTTGGTGCAGAGACCATTATTCTTGACAGGTCTTGGAACACAAATATAACAAGCCATAGTATCCAGTCATTTACACATGTTGTGGAACTCCTCCCGACCCTGTGCAGATCATGGTGCACTGGCTAGACTGCAGAATGATCCAGAGCCCTTTTCTCCTACCCAGCCCCCATCATATTAATATAACTAGCATGACTTAACTACAAACTTAACAAGCAGTAATATGAGCGACAATAGAACACCCAAAGGTCACAAGTTTGGCATAAATTAAAAAAAAAAATGAAAACACAAAAAAAGCAAACAGCCATAAGACTTATATTTCAGCCCAATGATCTAAAAGGCTAACAGAGACATATACCTTTAATATATTTAATATGCTCAATAAAAAGAAAAAGCACTCTTAAACAGGCCTTTGGGACTTAAAGAAAGTATAGAGATTTCAATGTCTGATACAAAAGACTGTTACTACGCCTTGTCTAGACAGTAAATATTTGCTGCCCTCTTGTTGTCTTTCATGATAACAACAAAAACTATCTCGCAACACTCCTGCACAGAAAAGAGGGGAACGAAGACCACAGGGGAAAGTACAATCAAAAGAAGGCTGGTTTTCTCAGCAACAAGCTCACCAGACTACCAGTTTCTCATATCGGTATCCCCTCCTAAAAAGATCGATAAATTCAGAAAGTCAGTCGCCAAACTCGCATCGGGTTAAACACTAAGAACAGCACAGAAAAATACACAACGTGTTCTCATCTGCGAAGCCATGGTCTCTGTCGCCCTCTTGCAGTCGTTCAACAAAGTTATCAGAAGCCATTCAAGTGAACCAACATCATTCTCCTTTTCAGGTGAATGAAAAAGAAAGGAAGCCCCAGGAAGATCCTCATCTGGAAACATCAGTGGGCAGTGAATAAATCAGGGAACAAAGAGTGCAGAACAGGACCGGCTTGCTGTGCGGTATCAAAAGAATGCCATGTACCAGCATGTAAAACAGCTAGAAGAGATGGGTATTGTACTTTGTACTTGATCCCTGCTGCTATTAATTTTGTAACTAAGGGATGATATTCTGATCTTCTCTGTCTCACTGAGGCTGCTAAATCCTGTGCAAATCTTAGTTGGTGGTCCTCCCATAGAACTTGCTGCAGACTTCTGACTTGCTCAAGAATACGTGTGTTATCCAGGAAATTAAGAAATGTTATAATAATTGGTCCTGGGGGCTTCCCAGCTGTTGGTTTGGGATGTAACGAGCAATGAGCCCTCTCTATAATATAAGTAGTGTTGTTAGGGGAGGGCCCAGCAATTTTTGTAAGCATCTTTTGTAGGAATAGGATAGGCATAGATCCCTCAGCATCTTCTGGAAGGCCGAAGATTATAATGTTGTTTCTGCAACTTTGGCCTTTCAGATCTTCTAATTTTGATTCTATTTTGTGTAGTCGCTTCCTCATATTTACTACCTCGGGCTCCATTTTACCCTTCCAACTTTGCAAGAAAGTGCTACGGGCTGCAACATTGGAAATAGCCCAGTTTGTATCTGAGAGCTCCCCTCATAGTGACTTGGTTTCTGCAGTAATATCCTGTAGAGCTGTTTTAAATGGTTGTAATTCTTCCATAAACTTTTGTTCAGATAGCGGAGTCGGCGTTTGTTGGGTTGCTGTAGAAGTAGTAGGTTTTGAGGAACTCCCCGACTGGCCCTTAGGTCATTTCAGCCCCTTCTCTGGAGTCTGTGGGAGTGTATGCTTTGGCAGGGCCTGGTGCATTTCAATCTCCATAGTGGTAGTAGGCCCTGAGAATAACAACAATCGCTTAATTTTATTTTGGAGTCACCAAGCCACACGAACTGCTTTCCGATCTCTTTGGGGGTCTTTCAGGAGCACAATCCGGAGATGAATAAGTAGAAAACTGAGGTTAGTCAGCTGTAATTATATATTAAATGAGAGCTGGTGTGGGAGCAAGACCTTGGAGATGCACGTCTCACAGAAGCATCACATGAGCTCTCTGTCAATCACTCTTTGGAGAAGAAGTACTTACACAAATCCCTCTTGTTTTTTTTTTTCTTTCAGCTTCTTATTGTAGTGTCCCAAAGTATGGGGGTACAACAGTAATATAAATAAATAAAATGAGTACCCTTTGGACCCTGGGCAGTTTGTGCAAAAGGGCAGCATAGGGGCCCCACTCGCAATGTGCCCCCCTAGGGCCAGGTAGTAGGGCAGAGCTGTGGGTGCCAGGGTTTAAATAATAAAAAAAAAAAAAACATTTTCCTTCTCTGATGACCCCTGGCAGCATGCACTCCATTCTAGACCTCCTCCTTCGGGAAAGCAGCGCAAGCAAGGGGACATCCAAGGGCTTACCTGTGGTCTGCCTCTCACCCCTCCTAGTTGGAGTTGGGTCCCATTCCAAGTGGTGTGGTGGTCCTCCAGTGTATGACAGTCCCTGCTCCATTCAGTGCTGTGCATGGTGTGGGCTCTGTTTCACCCAATTTTTAATTTTAAATAGGCAGGAGCATGCAGAAGAGCTGTATCTTCAGTTGGAAGAGGAGGAGGAGGAGGAGTTCAGTTGGAAGAGGAGGAGGAGTTCCAGAGCATCAGTCCTCTGTAGGCCCCCGCCCGTCACCTGCCCAGCGGCTGCAGTTCAGTGACTGCTGAAAAGTCCCTCCCACTGTCAGCACCTCCCAAACTCAGCTAGAAGGAATCAGGTTAAAACCAGATTTAAACACTGCCCTAGATAGCTTCTGCCAGAGAACAGGCAGAGCACCAGGAGGAAGGAGCTGCTGGTATAACTAAACTTCTCTACTGGGACTATATTGCCCTCCTTCCCGTTCCCCTCCACCCCCCCACACCCAAAGGCAGTTCTACTTTTACAGGCACATGATTTGACTGACAACAGGAACTTCCTGTTTGGGAGCAGGAAGTGAGTGATCACAGAGCCACCAGAGACTCACCATCCTAGAAGGGCAAGAGTAGCTTCCGTCCCTCCCTAGCTGCTGGGGGTCTGACTCTGAGCAAGTAAGGAGACTACTGAGAAATATAGGAACTTCTTGTCTCAGAACAGGAAGATCAGGAGCTAAAAGGGCACAGAGGCAGTAAGTAAGTAGGGAGAGAAAAAAATATATAAGTAAACAAACAGAGGAAAGAGTAAGTATTCCAAACAACAGTTAGGGGGCCAGAAATAAGACTTGATGGGAGTGGTGCAGTGCAGTGGTTGTGGAGCAGCAGTCTTCCAGGAGATGTTCTGGAGGATGCAGTGTTGTTCCATCTGCAGGCAGCTCTCTGGGCTGAGGGAGGAGGTTGCTCATCTCCAGGCTGAGTTGGACAGAATTTGTGGGACCTCCTCTCCCACCCAGGGACCACCAGGGTCACTGCCGTTGCCTCAGAGGTTGCCAAGAAAGAGGACCAGTTGGACCACAGTGGGCTCAGGGAGGGTGAGGGTGGTGGAACAGAGGCACATCCTTCCAGTTGTACCTCTCCACAATTTCTATGCCATTCTGGAAAAGTGTGGTTCCTCTATGGAGGCACCCACAGTGAAGATCAAGGAGGATGCTGGGAACCTCCACAAAGGAGGCCCACAGGAGGGTGGCAAGGGACCCCACAGAGGAAGAAAACAACTCCTGGTGGGGGACTCCATTGTTAGGAAAGTAGAACTGGGGGAGGAATGGTAAAGGGAGGTACGGAGCCTGCCTGGTGCCATGTCTTGGAGGGACAGAGAGCAAATCCTCAGGATCACAGGAGCAGCTGCACAGGGTAGGGAGCTGGATGTCATTGTCCACCTAGACACAAATGACCTGGCTAAGAAAGGGATCAGAGCAGTGCAAGAAGAATTTGTGGAGATGGGGAGGGGCCTTAGACAAATAGCATGCATGGTAACCTTCTCGGAGGTGCTGCCTGTCTATGGCACAGGTGAGGCTAGGTTGCTCCACACCATGGATTCAATCAGTGGTTGAAAAACTGGTGCAGAGCTCAGGGATTTTGCTTCATTGGGGACTGGGGGTCCACCTAGAGGGATGCAGGCCTACACTGGTGTGATGGTCTGCATCTGTCCAGGAAGAAAACCAGGATCCTAGGTGAAAGGTTTATATGCTTCATTGGCAAGCATTTAAACTAGCTAAGGGAGGAGGCACTGGAGAGGAGCAGGAAAATCCTAGCCCCCTCAAAAAAATCAGGGTACTAAGTGATGTAGACACCAACATAGAGATGTCGATAGAGAGAAGTGCAGGGTAAATGGAGAAAGTGACAAGTGCAATAAGGACAGGGATGGGGCAAAAAGGGGTAAGGTCATCAATGATTCAGGGGTAATGAGTGACAATGCTCATAGCCTGGGCAACAAGCTCCCTGAACTGGTGGCCTTGATGGAAGAGGGATGCCTGGATATCGTAGCAGTCACAGAAACATGGTACACAGAGAACCATGACTGATATGTTAACATACCAGGGTACACAACTTACAGGAGAGACAGGGAGGGGAGAAGAAGGGGTGGAGTAGCTCTCTATGTAAGGGAAGGGAAAAAAGCAACTAAACAAAAGAGTAAGCAGGGAGGAGAGGAGGCACTGTGGGTCACCTTAGAGACTGGAAATAGCACCACAATCGGCACAGGGGTTGTATACAGACTCCCATGTCAGGGGGAGGGAATGAACAAGGATATGATAGAAGGCATACTTAGGATGGCAGAGAAAGGGGAGATACTGTTGATGGGGGACTTTAATATGCCATATGTTAACTGGAGCACCTTTGCTGCAGCCACTTCCAACAGCAGGGCCATTCTCGATGCCCTTCAGGTGGCATGCCTCAGACAGCTAGTTTTGGAACCTACTCATGAGGGAGCAATCTTAGATGTCATACTCTCAAATGGGGACAGTGAGAGGATCTTAGATCTAGAAGTAGGTAGCCATTTGGGAACAAGTGACCACCAAACAGTGTGGTTCATGATAAACTCAGCTACAGAGTCAAGCCATACAAAAGTGAGGGTTCTGGACTTCAGGAGGGCTGACTTTGGCAAGATGGGAGAGTGCCTTAGAAAAGCACTAGCAAACAAGCAAGAAGAAGGGGCAGAGCAACAATTGGGAAATATCAAAACTGCCATCACAGAGGCAACAAGCCTTTGTGTGAAGCAAATAAATCAAAATGAAAGAAAAAGCCACTATGGTTCTCAAAAGAGGTGGCAGTGAAGGTTAGGGAGAAAAAGATAGCATTTAAGAAGTATATGGAAACACAGAAGGATCAGGACAGAGAACTGTACCAGTTAAGGCAGAAGGAAGCAGGGAGGGTAGTCAGAATAGCAAAGGCCCAAACTGAGAAAAATATAGCCAACTTAGTTAAGAAGGGGGATAAAACCTTTTATAGGTATATCAGGGAGCATAGAGAGATGAAGGGAGGGATAGTCAGGAAGAATAGAATGGACGGTGGGTGGGCAGAGAGGGACAGTGAAAAAGCAGGGATACTGAATGAATACTTCTGTTCAGTATTCACAGAAGAGGAGGTGGGGAGGTGCCTAATCCAATTAACAGAAGCACTCTGAGAGGGGTCGATCCCAGTCCTTTCACAGAAGAAAGGGTTCTGAAAGAACTCCTAAAACTGAAGGTGGACAAAGCAATGGGGCCAGATGGAATTCACCCCGGAATTCTAAAAGAATTAAGCAGAGAACTAGTGACACCACTGACTACCCTTTTTAACAAATCATGGGAGGATGGTGTGGTACCTGAGGACTGGAGGAAGGCAGATGTGATTCCCTTTCACAAAAGTGTGACCAAGACAGAGGCAGGAAACTACAGACCTGACAGTTTGACCTCTGTGGTAGGGAAAGTGATGGAATCACTTCTGAAGGAAAGAATTGTTGAGTACCTAGAGGTCAGAGGGACACAGGACCCAAGGCAGCATGGGTTCACAGTGGGAAGGTTGTGTCAGATGAATCTAATTGATTTCTTTGACTGGGTGACCAAAGTAGTAGACCAGGGAGGGGCTGTGGACATGGCCTACCTAGACTTTAGCAAGGCATTTGACACAGTCCCACACAAAAGATTAATAGTCAAATTGACCAGCCTGGGAGTGGGTCTCAGAGTGGTAGCCTGGGTAAAACACTGGCTGGACAACAGGACACAGAAGGTAATTGTAAATGGAGTCCACTCTGAAGAAAGAGGGGGTTACTAGTGGGGTACCGCAGGGTTCAGTAGTGGGTTCAGTCATTTTTAATGCTTTTATAAGTGACATTGCAGAGGTACTGGAAGGAAAAGCATGCCTCTTTGCAGATGACACAAAGATCTGCAACAGGGTTGGTACACAAGGGAGGCTGGAAAGGATGAGAAAGGACTTGGCAAGGTTGGAGGGAATGGTCAGAAGTATGGCAGCTTAGATTCAATGCAAAGAAGTGCAAAATAATGCACCTGGGAAACAGAAACCCAGGGAAGAGTACACAATGGGGGATGGAGTAGTAACAACACAAAAATGGAAAGGGACCTGGGGGTAATCATATCAGATGACCTTAAGGTTTGCAAGCAATGTGAGAAGGCAGTAGGAAGGGCTGGGGGATACTGGGATGTATAGGAAGAGGCATCACCAGCAGAAAACAGGAAGTTGTTATCCCCCTGTACAGACAGTTGGTGAGACCCCATCTGGAGTACTGCGTCCAGTTCTGGAGACCCCATTTCCGCAATGACATAGACAGAATGGAGGCAGTTTATAGGAGGGCAGCTAAAATGATGCTGGGTCTGCAAGAGAAGCCATATGAGGAGAGACTAAAGGAGCTTAATATGTATACCCTTGAGGAAAGGGGGGGGGACATGATAGAAACGTTTAAGTACCTCAGTGGAATCAACAAAGTCCAAGAGAGTAGCCTCTTTCAGAAAAAAAGATGTGCAAGAACAAGGTGACACAATTTTAAGATAAAGGGGGGACAGCTCAGGGGCAATGTGAAGAAGTATTTTTTCACAGAGAGGGCGGTGAAAGCACAGAACACCCTTCCTGAGGAGGTTGTGGGGTCAAAACTGTGGGAGAATTCAAGAATGCGTGGGACAGACATAAGGCAATTTTTGTAGGGAGTAGGAAGAAATAGGCTATTAGTTAAATAGGATCTGCAGCTTATCCTCTAGGTAGGGAAATGGGCAGACTAGGTGGCCCAAGTGGTCCTTATCTGCTGTCAAAGTCTATGTTTCTATGTTTCCCCATTCTTCACCCCGGGCTAGGGCGGTGAGTCAGCTGCAGCATCGACAGCCAGGTGCTGACTGCCAGAAATTTCAAAAAGTAAAGAAAAACAAATTGTTTAAATGTACCATTAGGCACCTTCGAGGACTGGCCGAGAGCTTTGAGGGTGGTACAGAGGACTGCATTTAAACAAATTAATATTCAATTGGGTGCAGTGATGCCCAGGGAAGGGACCAGGCATTGAGGCTCACAGTAAAGTTTTATAAATATTTAATAGGAGGCTAAGCTAAGACGGGGCAAGGGGAAGGTTAAAGATAGAAAGGTCCTGCCAAGGCTCAAAGAAATATTTAAAGGGGCCATGCATTAGAGAGAATTAAAAGGGGTAAAGGCAAGCCACAAAGTGATTAAAGAGGCCCAGTAAGAAGCCCTGCAGTCTCACGGAGGCCCAGTAAGCAAAGTCTTGTGGTGCAAAAGGGGGCCCAGTAGGAAATGCCCTGCAATGTAAAAGGAGCCCAGCTACAATAGTGGCCCAGAAAGTAATGGGCCCAGCACAGAGAGACTCATAGTTAAAGGGGGCCCAGCAAAGCCAATTAAAGGAATGGCTATCAAGCCAAGGTGCTCTGCATATTTCTGTCACACCCTAGTCTCTGACACACCTGGGGTGGGTGTTTAGCAGCCCAGATTTAAAGTGGTTCATTCTGGGCACCACAGCTTACTGCTTGTGTGCTGGGATAACAACTACGATCGCATTGGTGAGGAAGGGGATTTAAATATTTTCCCACCTTCAGGCCACCTATAGAGGTGGCAGAGGAAGGAGTTGGCAAGCAGCTCCTTAAATTAGGCTAGCACTGGGGCAATAGATCATTTGGGGCATCATACGATTGCAATAAATATGAATACTGTCTGAACTGTTTTATTTGCATGAAAACTGCCCAAAATGTATTTATTACCTGATCTACCTCACTGTGTTAATTGCCAGAAATCTGTCTGCAGCTGTGAAATTGCCTCCCAGTCGTTTGCTTGCTTCTGGAACTGTATAAGTGTCTCAGGTCGCAGTTACCCCGTAGTGTGTGTGTTGGCATCTTGTACCCAGTGAATTCCTGAATCAGTCTTCAGCAGCCTTCAAAAGGGCGTTCTGCAAGTGCATTCAAGAATTTGTCTGCAGCAGGATTGTCCGAAGATCCTCATCAATGGCCGTATTCTTGTAACATTATGTTTGTTGTGTTCCACTAGTCCCAGTTTATGGTCTGGCCCTGTGCAGTTTCATCTGTTCAAGTTCTCAAATCAACGTCATGTTTATTGTTTTCCACTAGTCTCAGGGTATGGCCTGGCCCAGTGCAGATTCTGCCATCTGTTTTCTTGTATTCCTTCTTCATCACAGTTAGATCTTCTGTTCCAGCTTCCCAAAACCAATGTCACATTTATTGTTTTATGTTTGTCTTGGCTCATCAGACCTTGGCGCCAAGAAATCTACCATCTGCTCACTACGAAGATGTCCTCATCCTGGTTCCCAGTTTCAGTGGGGTCCTCCCAACATTCTCTGCATCTGGTATCATGTCCCAGCAGCCCACAAGAGGGCTGAGGTCAGGTGGTCTCCTGCAGCTGGTATCGTGTCCCAGCAGTCTACAAGAGGGCTGTGGCAAGGTGGCCTGCATCTGTTGTCTCATCTCGGCTATCTGCCAGAAGACTGTGGCCAGATCCTTTGTGTTTGTTTTTCATTGTTGGTGGCCCACCAGCGGGTATTGTGCTGAAAGAGTCCTTGCATTTGTTCTTCATTCTTGGCAGCCCACCAGTGGAACTTAAGCTGAGAGAGTCCTTGTATTTGTTCCTCATTCTCGGTGGCCCACCAGCAGGTATTGAGCTGAGAGAGTCCTTGCATTTGTTCTTCATTCTTGGTGGTCCACCAGCAGATACTGAGCTGAGACAGTCCTTGCATTTGTTCTTCATTCTCGGTGGCCCACCAGCTGGTTTTTAGCTGAGAGAGTGCTTGCATTTGATTCTTGTTTCTGGCAATCCTGGAGAGGTGGATGCAGCCAATGGACCTATGGCCTGTCTAAAAAATCATCTTCATATCCCCCTAGCCCCACAGAAATCTCATTAGCGATGTCGGCCGGTGAGCCTGCTTACTCCCTTTTCTAAAGCCTCCTTATTTACTTTCCCTTCTTCTGCACCAATCAACCATCATATGGACAGATATTCTGTTAGTTGTGTGCCACTTGCAAAGTGTGTGATTTCTTAGTGTCATGCTAGTTATTGTAATAATCCTTGGCTCTGGAGTACTCCGGGGTGGTCACAAGGGTAGGGTGCTCCTCGGGATTGGGGTAAAGTTTCTAGTATCATATTATAGAGTTATAGCTGTTATAGAAACAGTAGTGACCATACAGTTACAGTGATTATAAAAACAGTAGCTATCAGAGTTATAGTGGTTATAGAAATGCAGAGATACTGAAGAATCTAGAAAGTTGCAAAGCACAGTTGTTCCTTAAGCATAGTGCTTCCAGTGTGCTTACTGTAATTTCTACAGTGGTTACACCCCTGCACTTCTCTTTGAAATAAACCATTTACTGCATTCGAAGTTGTTGTCTTCCTCTCCTTGCAACCCATTTCCATCTTCATAGAATGAACCCGGAGCACTTGGTAAGTGGTGAAGGTTGGTTACACTACAAGTCAGGAGCTCACTACTATCTGTGGGTTACCACACTATCATTATCACATACTGGGGAACATCTTAGCCTCTGACAAGCACCTCATGTCATACACTGTGAGGTTTGTCTGTAACTGTTTCATATCCCATCTCAACTTCTTTCATTCAGTGTGTCTATATTTAGCTAATTGTTCTTCTCCCTGGAATATAGATGCTGCTCCTGTTACAATTTGGTAACACTGCTCTGGACTGGTATACTTCCAGTTTTACTGTGTCCTGTCAGGTTATCATTACTCACATATACCAATTTTTAAAGTCAAGTAATTGTTTTCACCCAAAGTTTGTATTTTTGGTGTCTCTTATGATCATTATAGATTGAGGGAGTGCTCCCAACTGGAGCGCTTCTTTCCCCTGTGCACGAGACACTCTTATTCTGTGAAGAGAGTCTCATGAGCAGATGCCCTAGAAAAAGGCACGTTCCAGGAACAGTTTTTTTTTAAGTATATTATTGATCACTCTCAATCAATAATATATTAATTTGTCCCCCTTTGCCACTTGTTTCTATATCAGAGTGGTTTCACTTAGCTTCAGCTCGATCCAGAACTGCTCAGCTTTGCTTCACTGTTCTCGTTCAAGCTGGAGGCAAGTGAAACCACTCTGATACAGCAATGAGTGGCTCAGAAGGACATATTAACATATATGCAAACTTCCCCTTGCTATCTCTTCTTACTTGTAAGTTGTGTCTCTGCTACTTATCCTGTGATAGGGGTACTTATTTACAAAAATGCAGATGAGCATGGATACTACTTTATATTCTGAGTGCCACCACCGCGTTCTGAGAATTCCTTGTGTATCACTGAAAGACTTTTGACATTCACCGGTCATCATGGCAGCTCGTGTTTTATCCATAAGCTCCTTGGTTATTTGTAATAAAAGAGGGCTCTCTTGCAAGACAATAGACGCATCCCATGGAACAGAACAACCTGTATCAGTAATTTATAACTGAAGCTGGTTAGGGTTTTGCTAGTTTAAAATCTGCCACAGATTGTGATACTTTGGATGACTCAGGAGTCAGCTGACTGATCAGTGCTGTAGCAGGAATTCCTGTTAGTAGAGAATGATCATCACACAGAGGGTGTGGATGAAAATGAGCATTGCCAACCATCAGATGTACTTATGCCAGAATAAAGGTTTTGAATAAATTCCAAAGTCAGAGAGACAGGACTCTTAGTTTATTTTTCCCTTTCTCTCTCTCTCTCTCTCTGTCTCTTTGACTCTCTCTCCATCTCTGTCTCTCTCTCACTCTCATTGGACACTGGGCTCTTTATTTTATATTTTCAAAGCATTAGTCAGTGCAAGTGCCATATATTACCAGGAGCTCAAACGAAGCAATCTTTCGGATTGAGCAGTCTAGATTAGATTTCTGTTCTAGGACAGAAGGAAGGAATTTGTTTTTTATTGGCCATTTCATAAACTATACTGTAAAGCCTAGGGCAGAATGGGAGGGAGTGTTGCTGCACTTTTTGAATCACATGGACATTCAAGAAAACATAAACCAATTTTAGGGAGACATTGGACAGGGGTTTACCACAGGGAGATGATGAGACTGGCTCAAGATCACAAAGTCAGTATTTAACAGTCTTTGAATCACCAGGTTCACATCTCCGCATGCAAACTACAGTAGCAGTTGAATGTTACTGAAAATAAGGCAAACTTTTGTAAAGGCTGTCAGTATTACAAACATGTCTCCAGTAAATAAATTGCATTTTATTCTAAAGCATTTGTTTCACTGTTTTGCATTGACTTATGGTTTTTTTTTTTGGGGGGGGTAGGGAAGACGAGGTTGATATGGGAGTGAGAGAAGATAAGACACAGAGGAACAGAGAAATACTTGTCATATTTGTACCACAGACATTTTACATACAGACAAACAAATGTCACATCATCTCCAAGTATAAAACAGTTTGAATACTAAGTTTATCAGGAAATACAATAATAATAGGGTTTCACACAGATTACATAGTACAGAGAAACTTGCAGTTACATGTCAGCGTTGTAACACACCAATGGAACATGCAGAATTGTATTAAAATTCTGTACAATCATGATTCACACTTAAAAAAATCCATTACATTCTGCTTCACACTACAAATATAGCCATGCATCAAAACGATACTGTCAGAAAATTCAAAATCGTGGGGTTGACAGTGTCTCTTTAATTTATTGTGGGAACAGCAATTGAGGGGGTGGGGTAGGGTGTGCCACTAGACACTGGGGACATATTATTTGATTATAATGGGAACAGCGATTGGCTGGTTGGGGGTGCCACTAGACATCAGGGAGCTATCACAGTTTGATCTGTTATTGACTTTTACTGTTTGCAGTCTTTTCCACTTGAAGAGTAAAGTTCAAACTGTAAAAGACTGTGAATGGTTATTTTCAGATAGAATTATCCTTACATTATCTAGTGATGGGTGAAATGATTATCGGCAGAAAAACACACATTTGCTTTGTACATTTCAACATGTTAAGTCAGAAAATAGATTTACTTCTGTGAATGATACCTAAATACACATCTTGTTCATTCCTTACCAAACACTATTTCTTTAGAACCCCATTTTTAAATGGGAAAAACAAGATGGTTGACATCAGGAACAGTATTTCCTTGAGAATCACCAGTAAATCCTTAACTATTTACAGTTTGAAAAGTTTTCATTTGCCTGCTGTCTAATGGCTATCACAAACATCATTATAATTCAAAAAAAGTGTGATATTTTTTCACTAAACTGTCCAAAGACACACTCTTGGCAGAGACCCTACAATCCCTGAAAATCTCAGAGAAAAATGTCATACTGTCTGGGCTGTAGATGAGGGCAAAACAAAACATGTTAAGTTTAGGAAAAAGTGTTTTGTTATGTTTTTTCACTCCATATCTCAAAAACCATACAAGATGCCATCACAAAACCTTTCATGCTTCAAGACTCTGTTAGACTGACAAACTGTATGCCAAATATTAGAGCTATTTTGTCAAAGTAAGCCAAAGTTATTAAGGTGCAAAGTTTTGGATTTAACATAGAAGTGCTGATCCAACCCTAACTATAATGGTGCAACCGCACCTCTATAATATATTATACAGGTGCAGTCGTGCCTGTATATTAAGGTTGAGTAAGCATTTTAATGTTAAACTCTAGTTTTTGCATCTCAATATCTTCGCTCCTGTTCAACCGATTTATACAAAATCTGGAAAGCACAGAATGTGTGCTTGGATCTCTTGATCATGAACATTTCATGTACATCAGTTCAGTGTGGCAAAGGTACAGAGGTGCAAAAAACATAAAAGTCTCAATTTTTAAGACTTTTTTTGCTCTACAATAACTAAAAAAAATATGAGAATTTGAAACTTGAAGCTTTCAGGTTTGAAAGAGTTTGGTCCAATGTATGTGTTTTTGTGTTTTTATGTTCAAAACATAAGTAGTTTTTAAATTATTTAAGAAAAAGGTTACATTTGTGAGCATGCAAGGTTTAAAATAAAATCAATGTTCTGAAGATAGATGAATTGTGGCAATAATGGCAGATTGTACTATATGACAGAGAGGTCATTTGTTATTTGTACCAAATATAATAGTGTATCATATAACACTCCCTGCTGTGTCATATGTCAGGGACAGGGCTACTGTCACTATTGCCACCCCTCCACTATATCTGCACACCAGGGGCCCCAATCCTCAGTGGCAGCTTATTTATTTATTTTTGTATAATTCAACACTGGGTTACCCACCCTGTTATTGGCTGGTCCTTCCTCCTGTCATTTTATGACCCACCACACAAGTCCAAATTTCTGTATAGTTGCCAACATCAGGTGGGCCCAATCCACTGTGTCAATGTGTACAAGCCCCTCCAGCAGTGTGGGACACTGGGGATCCCACCCCCAGTATCCTGAAGTAGGTTTCTTATAATAATTCCTGCAAAAAAGAAAGCCATCCTGTGACATCTTTTTCTTTTTGTAGCATGAAAGAAAGAAAATGATCCCTTGTTATCACCATATTTGCTCTCCCCCCATCCTGACCCTCCCATTGAGCACCCATCACCCCACCCTCTATCCTATACTTACCAGCTAAGGTCTAATGCTGTAATCCTCTGTGGACCGGAGACCCATCTTCACTCTGCAATGCCCAACTGAGGAAAGCAGGAAAGTGCCATATAATGTATTTCAATGGCATTTTAAACTTCTTTTCATAACTTGAAAATTTTTAGGAATTTTTTACCAAATTTTTAACGTGCCCTTTTTGGGGACCCCACCTTATAAACACTGATGATGAAATTTTGTTAATCAGGCCCAGTACATGATTTTGTTGTCACTGTGTGAAATCACCTTTTGGCCACAATTAATGTAATTTCACTGCCTGTGTTCATGAGGAGGGGTCCCAAAAAGGCCATGTTGAAAATCTGGTGAAAACATCCCTAAAAATGACCAAGTTATGAGAGTATGCAGAAAATTTTGATGCATTTGCTTAACTTTAGTAATTTTCAATATTTTGACCCTACATTTTCAACATAGCCATTGTTTCACAACACCTAGTGAACATTACAGCTGTAATTTTTCACATCCTGGCTGAAATTTGGTTTTGCACCTGTGTTGAGGAATGGCATTTTGGTAAGGATTTGAAACCTCCTTGCTTTATGAGGTGGGGTCATAAGAAGACTGTGTTGAAAGTGTGGGGTTAAAATATTAAAAAACAAAAACATTTATGAAGTAATGTTGTTTGTAGGAATGTCTATTGCCTCACTGGGGACCACACTGCCTAATTGAGCCAGTGACCTGAGATCAGGTGTGAACTCAGTGAGCTGGTTTAATGGGACAAGGCTGATGGGGAAGGTGCTGTAGCATGCAGCACCAGCCCCTGCCTGGGTAGGGACAGAGCAGTGTTTTGGTGCAGACGCGACAGCCACTGTTGGGTCATGGAGCCTTCCCCCAAAGGTACTGACATGCATGAAGAGGCCTGCTACACTCATGCACTGGGTCAGGACTGTCTCCAATATTGTATGTATTTCATTTTGCTCAGGCCATTCAGCACCTGCACAAATAAGGATACAATTCCACTATCAGAAAAAGAAGGGAAATTAATTACAAAAAACTGCGTTAATGCTGACATTAGGGTTGAAGAAAGCAAAGTGCATCAAGTAGGGAAATGAAAAACATTTAAGGTTTTGGGTCTCTGGAGTATTGCCAAATCAGTGGTGGGGTCTTCCTTGGGGTTGTCAACCCTAATGCCCATCCATTCCCCTGAGCAGATGGACTCATATGTGAGGTCTTCATGCAGGATGAGAGGGCAATGTGAAAAACTATGACTGATTATGTTGGCCATACTGTATCACTATGAAGCACAAGCTCGGACCTCTACTTGGGCTTCTGATAGCAGGCTATGGGCTGGGGGGGGGGTGGGCATTAGGATTGACAACTTCAAGGAAGACCCCACCACTGATTCAGAAATATTCTGAGATCCAAAATCCTAATGGTTTTTCATTTCCCTACTTGGTGCACTTTATGTTCTTCAACCCTAATGTCTATATCAAGGCAATTTGGGTTGATGCCTTTGCAGAATAAGGTTGATAAGTATTTCTGCCTTTCTTCAGATATTGTAGAGTAGTTATTAATTGACCGTATATTTCTGTGGCCTGATATCTGTGCTATTTCTCTGGGTGGAATGTTGTAGTTAACTTGGGTTTGGATAGAAGTTTTTCTTGTGCTGTTTTGTCCTCAGGAAATTCAACATTTTGTTTCATTACTTTTAACATGTTTCGCATATTGTTCTTTTTCCTTAGAGTCATGTTGCGGAACCAGAGGGACTCAGGTTTAAGGTTGATATTTGGATCCAGGTGGAAGGGTGAATATGCAGTTATCATTTGTGGGTTGCATAGAGTTAATATGTTGCTGCTGTGTCTCATTTAGGATGAATTTGATTTTAGTATAGTTTAGATTTAATTTGTCTGATGTTATGGGGGCTCGTTCTGGTTCTTATTTTTGTTTGTCGTTCTGTGTATTACAGCTATCTTGTTTCATCTGCAGTTGTTGACAGTTTTATGTCCTCCCCAATTGTAGGTTGTATTGTTTTATTGTGCATAATGGATTTTGATATTAAAGATCGGCATATGAAGTAGAGCTGCTAGGTTATGAAGTTGTATGGTTCCAGTCATGTATAAAATTTCTATTTCTGTTGCTGTATGTGGGTCAGCTTGCTTGGGGTGGTTTCCTTTCCCATTCTTTTTCAGATATTTTTGTTTTTGCTATTATTGCTTCTATAGTTTCTTTGAAGGGGTGTCTTTACTCCTGTAGATGGTGTGTGGGTGGTTTTCAGCAACAAAGTGCTTGTCCAAATTGCTGAATATTCCACATAAGGCTTCAGGTTTGTACTCTGCTCCATCAGATTTTTTTTGTTTGTGTAAATGAAATGAACTTATAGCTTGTCTACAGTAATTCCATTAGAGGTATCTGAAGGATGCTCCAGTGTTCACTACTTTTGGGTGCTATGCACGATGCTAATGTACCCACGGAAACCAGGCGCATTGGCATTGTATGTGTGTATGTCACAGAGGAGTACCTGCACGGCATTCACAAAGGTGGCATGCAGCAGTTACATGCCCTATCCCCCAGCTGCGTGAACAGCAATGCGCCGTGGGCGGGGACATGCCAGCATTATGTGACATGCATGAAGCCGTGATGTGCTGTGTGCTGGGGGGTGCAGTAGAGTGCTGGCTACAGCAGGGCAGACCCTGCTGTAACCCACTGCATGCTCCCACAGTGCCCACTGAATGTGGGGGGTGCAGGATAGGTCCCTCCATGCTGCCCCTGCCCACAAAGCAGATGTTGAGGGCAGGGGCAGTGGGATGGGTGAGTAACCAATACTGCACCAGAGTGGTGGCACCAGGATGGTATGTTGCTGGGGGGCAGGACTGTGACACAGCCCACCCATGGGGGCTTGGGGTACGGCCACAGTGGGGTGGGGCACAGCTGCTGTTGTGGGCCGGGGTGGGGTCCACACACCAGGGTCCATCAGTGAGCAGCAAGGGCACTGGGAGACAAGGGCTGGGCCGGTGGTCAGACTGGACATAGGGGACATACCACGCAGGTCCAGGGGCCTGTGGTAGGCATGCACCATGCTGGACCCATGCCTCACTGCATGAGGGATCCACTGTGGGTCCCAGGACAGGCATCCCATTGGATGCTCAGCAGGGACCGTAACTCTGCCTCTGGCCACCCTGCGGAGTCCTGCACACTTGGGGGGAGGAGCAGCAGACAGGTGGGCACCAGTTGTGAATACAGACATGCACATGTAACCCCTAGATGGCGCTATCCCAGGGGCTACTACCCCTGCCTGATTTGCCACTAACAGGTTGAGGGGCCTGGATCCAATGGCGGGTGCCTCCACCCAGAGGTCAGGGTTTGCAATAGTTAAACTTACTTGGTCACAGCCCTCTGGGACACTGCAACCCCCTTCTTCCCACTAGTGGCCCACACAATATATCAGAATTACCTTCACAGTATACACTTACCCCAGGACTAGTTCCGGCACTGGGACCTCCTGTGAAATAAGATACAGTGCAACAATCACAGTACAGTACTTTAACATAGACAAATAGTCAGGCAGTATAACTTTGCTGAAACAAGCAGCTCTGATTTATTTAGGGATATAACAAGGACAGGGGAAATCAGGTTAATTAGCTTATCACTTTACTATCTACCTATGGCTCTGTGCATAGGCCTATCCCTACCAGTTACTGTCCCTGGGTACCCAAGCCCTAGTGGCTAGTCCAAACCGTGGCAGCTGGTAGGGGCCCTTTCACACAGTGAAAAGAAAAATTAGTTTAAACAGTCAGCAGTACAGTGATTCCATTTGGATTTAATGTGGCAATTCAACAGGAGCGACCCTGAATTAGTACTCACGACCTCCAAACAAGATAGGGTCCTTCAATGTCAGCAGGGCTACCTTGAGCTCCACGAGACTCTTCACACATTTATATGGTAAAAAAGAAAGTACTATACCAGGCAGGCTTCTCTATCCCGATCGCAATTACTGCACGATACCTGGAGAACACACAGCAGATTCAGTTCCTGACAGACCGAGTGCAATTCAACAATTTCTCCAGTCTTCACAGGGTGAGCCTGGTTTCTACTCTTCAGAGATCCTTTGATTCTTTTCACAGGATGGATTCAGTCCTAACAAGCATTTACAAGCTGCAGACCGGAACTCTGGGCCTTACACACGTTTTTGACTGAAACTGTGCACTGAAGGAGCACAGGGTTTCTTTCCCTTCACTCCAGAGCTAAACTGAAACTCCAACAGACAAAACGGCACTTCCTTTGAGTTCCTCCCAGTTCTTGACTGGATTGGCTGTCACTGCAATAGACTGCTGCTGTTGGTCCAAAAAGGTGCCGAAGTCTAAACTACATCTCCCAGAGTCACTGCCCATACAATCCTCTTGTGGCTGGCTCAGATTATGAGTCCAAGTTCTGATTCGTCCAACGCACCATTTCAGAGCTAGCCTACCCCACACTGATTGGTCCAGTTCAGCAGTTCAAAACCAGAATGGGGAACTAGGCAGACACAGTTCTGACTGCAAAGAAAGCAGGTTAGACAAACTGTAATTTCATTACTACTGTAAATGATTTCTGGCAAACAGTTACATCTTTCAGATAGGTTCCTTTGCACTCCTAGTGACTGCAAAATGGAGTGAATTGGCAGCAGCTCGAGTGGTACTCAAACAGAGAAGCACACAGTCCCCCATAAACTAATTATGTCTGCAAGCAGACAGCTCTTAAAGAGACAGTACCAGAGGCTCTAAAACACTCACTGATAAATGGCTTAAACGCCAAACACCATTCAGGCTTGGAGCATTCAAGCAAGCTCCTGGAAGTCTTTTGGGAACCCCCATTTGCAGGGGGGTTACACGCACCTGTCTGCAGGTCAAAGCTAAGTGAGCAAGGTAAGCAGCTTTTTTGCATCCCACCACCCCAATCATGCATAGCACCCACTGTCAGGTAGACTGTTATGACTTTCATGCTGAATTTTTTTTCCTTTTAATGTGTTCTTGTTGTCCTGTTGTTTGAGGAGTCCTGTCAGTCTTCTGTGGTCTGTTCATCCACCATCTTATTGAATGTGATTTGAATTTCACATAATATACTGTATAATGTACAAACAAAGAATTCATTGTTCACAACATAAAAAATGTTGACCTTATACCCCAAATCAACTGTTACTTATAACTCAGTCATTTTATAAAATTTTTTCACCAAATTTTCAACAATCATATCTGTTTAACGCACTTAGATTAACACATGGTATGATAACTGTCACTTACGTATCAAATGTGTTTTTATGTTGTAATAACATAAAAAACATTTTAAAGGTCAGATTGCAAGTCTGTCACTCCTGTGTGTGTTGCAGAGGCCTTGGAAACTGTACTGCATCAGTGCGGTTTAGAAACATGGTTATTGTGAATTTGTATCTGTGGCTGCAGAAGAAAAGGCCCCACAGAGGCCTGCATTTCTACAGGCATATGTGAGTGTATATGTCTGACACTGTGCATGTGAATCTGTGGCTGAAGGAGCACTGACCCCGCAGGAGCCTGTGCTGATCCAGACAGAGGTAGTATTGTTATTTGAGTATTGTGAATTTGTATTTGAAGCCAGAAGTGGGTATATACATCTTTAACTATGCATAAGTATCTGTGGTTGCAAAAGCACCAACTCTGCAGTGGCCTGTGCATCTGCCGACAAAAGTAGTGTTGCAAGCAGCCAGAAGTGGTTGGTATGCCTTACAGTGTGCATGTGTATCCATGACTACAGAAACTCTGTACCCTGATAATGGATATCTTTTGTATCATGTGTAAACAGCTGTATGTTGTTTGTCTTACCTGATGATGACTGTCTGAGGTTGCTTATGTGGTCTTGTCCTTTTGCTGCTTAGGGGGTAGGAAGACAGGGTTGGAAACCCTAATGCTACATTTCCCTAATTTTGTGGCAGTAAGCCGAACCCTAACTGGTGTATTAATGCAGTTTTTTGCAGTATAGATATATATATATATATGCAATGCCTGTGAAGATACAAAATGGCAAATATTTGCCATATTCTCAGGGTGGTCAGACCTGCAGTGAGAAAATCATGTTTATCTTCACTGTAGATCTCCCATGGCCAAATTTATCCACACAGCAAAGAGTGATTGGCTGGAGCTGGTAGCATGCGCTTCTGACTCCAGCCAATCACTTTCACTTAGTAAGGAAATTTTAGTTTTAAACTGCACAGCGCAAGCTATCCCAACAGTGCAACTACTCTCTCTGTTAAACTTATAAATTTAACAAATGAGCAAACATTAACTCAGTCTACTCAGAGGCAATTTCAAACTGCCAAAACAGTGCCCCAACAACACACGCATGATCTCCCTCACTGCATAGAGCTAGCTGACACCCTCCATACCTCTGACTGGCTTTTTCTCATTCTAGATGCCTCCAACAAGATACCTTTCCTGGACTGCACCTGTAAGACTGCTCACTGCAGGAACACCAGAAACTCCTAGCACACTGTGGCTCTCCTGCTCTTTCTGGCACAACTAGCGCTTCACCAGCAGGACTGAGACATATCTCCTCTCCACTCCCAATTAGACTGCACCTTTTCTGATGACTTCACTCTATCCTGGCTCATCTACTTCACTCCCTCCTCGCTCACTAATTAAGAACAATCACTCTGCATGGTCACACATAGATTCACCATTCAGCCATCCTGAAATTGCCATGGCTATCCAAAAACATCATTTAAAATTAAAAATAAACTTACAAAATAAAACAAAAATAGTAAAATGTAAAATAACATATCAGTCTTGCATAAATTGAACATGCCAGGTCCTCATTGAAAATATCAGAGATATTTTCCCCCTAGTGGACCTTGACCTTTGACATCACTCGTGGCTTTGCCACTCATGATGTCATTAAGTCAAGCTGCACTCAAGAAAAATATCTCTGATATTTATATTATATATATATATATATTTACAAAAAACTTAATTAATTCTCCAGTTAGGGTCAAAGCAACAAAAGTTGGGAAATGTGACATTAGGGTTTACAGCCCTAACACCCCCTCCCCAAAGCAGGTAGAACAGAAGGTGTGGAGTGTGCCTTAGGCTTCTCAAGCCTAACGCTCGCCCCATTTCATTTGTAAATAAGGTCTGATGTGTAGACTTTATGAGAATGTGTTGAGCATTTAGCCCAAGGCACACCGCATACCTGTTGTCCTGCATGTTTTTTTGGGGGGTGGGGGTGTTAGAGTTGAAAACCCTAATGCCACATTTCCTAGCTTTTGTCACTTTAACCCTAACTGGAGCTTTAAAAGAGTTTTTTGCAACTTATGTCTATACTTTTTGAGATAGTATAATTGTATCCGTATTTTACTGTTGGAGTGCAAGGTCCCTTGTACCCTGCACTCCCATGCATTTTGTTGTCGGAGCTCAGGGTCCTTCTGACCTTGCACTCCCAGGCATACATAATTTTGTCAGTGTCTAGTAGCACCCACCACCCTCCGATCCCCATATTATAATAATGTACTACTCCATTGGTTGTTAGTGGCACCCCCATCTTCAAATGTAGCCTTATAGTATAACCCTGGAAAATAGTGGCACTCCCCCCATGTCTGATGCCCATATCTATAATAATGTGGTACCCTCCCATATCACCTTATTTATAATTATTTAGTTAAAGCATTGGTGGTTAGTGGCACACCCATCCCCCTCCCATATCCTCATATAGTATAACCCTGGTGTCTAGTGGCACCCTCCTCCCTCTGGTGACCATATTTATAATAATTGTACTTTTCATTGGTGGTTAGTGGTACCCCCCCACACCCTCCCATGTATCCATATAGTATAACACTAGTGTCTAGTGGCACCCCTCCACCCTCTGATGCCCATATTTATAATAAATTTACACTTTATTGGTGGTTAGTGGTACCCCCCACCCTCCCATGTACTAGTCAAGCTGCAAATAAGAAAACCATCCCTCTATGTCTTTTTTAAACTTAAAAAAAGTCCAGTGCTGATCACACCCTCACTACCCACCCGACCTCCTACTGTGCACCCACCTCCCCACAACCCCTTCCCCACACACTATCACTCACCTGATGAACACTAATAACATCCCTTGTGTAATTAAATTAAAATAGACATACCATGAATGCAGTCTGCTTGCTGTATCAAGTTATATTCCCAAGTAGTTTTCTCAATCATTCCTGTCAATGAAATATAACGCTAACTTCATGTCCCAATACAAACAAAGTTCCTGCAAAGACTGAAGCTAAATATGAAGCCACTCCCCAAATTACTGTGATGACATTCCTTGTGTAATAAAGTTAATATAGACATCCCAAAAATGCAGATTACTCTCTGCATAAAATTCTGTTCCAAAGTAGTATTTTCTAAATTGGTACCTCCCCAATAAGTACAGTACTTAATGTGTGTACCAATACAGGTATCAATTTCCCACAAAGTCAAAGTCTAAGTGCCCAAGACTCTGAGTTGCCCTGTATCTTCACCTTACAGGCAGTCCAGGTTAGTGGCAGTGCACATAGTGAACTGCACTTAATGCTGTCATTGAATTTCTTTATATACTGCTGGACTCGTGGGCAGGACCAAGCACCAGCCAATCTGCCCCCACCCGCCACCTCATCAAATGAGATCAATGAACCCATGGGAGCCTGCCCTCAGGCTGAACTCTGTTGGTTGCCAAGCAATCAAAGGCACATACAGGAAAAACATAGAGAACAGGGGCATGATTACTCCACTATATTGTGTGTGTGTGCCTTCAGCCTTCGAGTCCAGTGTATGATTAAAGCTAACGAAACTGTTACTCGCAAACCTCCACAATCTACAGGCAGAGAATAAAGTTTACATACAGAACCACTTTCTCTTTCTGTTTAGAATTCTTTAAGTCACCCAGTAACCAATAATGAGGTCCTGGGCAAACAGAGCAGCTCGCACCCCATCGCCAACTGTGGTATATGTTTCTGATATAATAAAAACATTTTTAAAGAGCTGTACTGTCCATTTAAAATATGACAAAAGTTTACTAACTCTCTTCCAATTCCTCAGAATGTGTAGCTACCTTTTGTTACATGTACTTAGCTCACATACTGTACGGCACTTCCCTGCTACTATATAAGCTACCATTCTCAGTATGTTAAAAATCTTGACTAACTGCCAAAGTTCCAATATATGGAGCTGTAATCTCTACTGACATTTAATCCAAGAAGCTCATATATTACAAAGCACATCTCTGTTTATTAAGGCAGAAAAAATATGGCCTCAAACGATACCAACATATTCATGTTTTATCTTAAATGCATTTACAATGGGTGTGTGCTCTGTTCTAGCTCTCGGCATGTATTTAAATGTAGATACAAAAAAGGACTCCAGCTTTCCGCTGCTGTGCTCCCCACAGCTGCATCTCCAGCATCAAGCCCAAAGCCTGATAGCCAGCCTCTCCTATCCACTTTTATACACCTATCCATGTTGCTATGGTTTGAACACATTATCATGTGTTAAGAAGGAGGTTCCATTAAAGTTAGCATAAATATTTAATGCGAGCAATATACAGCCTCCGTTCCTAATGCTGAAGTGATAGATGGGGACAACACAGCAAATGAGCCAGAAGCCACCACACAACCCCAATTTGAAGCCACAATGGTATCTACACCATATTAGATGAGACAGTAGCTGTATACTATGGCCCAGATATTCAAAAGGGTTGCTCCATGCTCAACAGGGTTGCGCATGAAGTCCTACATTGCGCCATTCTGCGATATTCAGCAGAAGGCAGTTGCTCCACTGGCAACAGGTTGCGCAAAAGAGCAATGCAAATGAATGCATGCTCAACAGGAGGGGAGGACCATGCATAACCTCGAACCCGATATTCAGTCGGGTTGTGCAGAGTTGGCACACGCAACCCCCAACCTGCGCCTGCACAACCTTGAGCCAAAAAAAAGAGGACTGTTGAGGGCCACCCACAGGTGAGCTGCTGTATTGTAGGGCGCAACACAGTAGCTGCCACCCCTTGGCTGGCCCCAACTCGGTCCCTGTGCCCCCACCAGCCCGATCGCGGGCATAGAGTAACATGAGACCCCCACACATCTCCCACAGCCCGATCGCGGGCATCACAGTTACAGAAACCCCACACATATCCCGAAGCCCGATCGCGGGCATCACAGTTACATGAACCCCACATATCCGAAGCCCGATCGCGGGCAATACAGGCACATGAAACCCGCCACACATATCCCACAGCCCGATCGCGGGCAGTACAGTTACAGACCCCACACACATCTCCACAGCCCGATCGCGGGCAGAACGTATATGAACCCCCAGTGCCCGATCGCGGGCAGAGATGTAACCCTCCCCAACCGAATATCTCCCTGGTGGTCCAGTGGACCGTAAAGCCCGATCGCGGGCAGAATGTCACATCACAACCCCCCAAACATCTCCCTGGTGTCTAGTGTCCCCCCCACCCACCGAAGCCCCTCCACCGCCCCATGATCGCGGGTGACAGCCCATCCACCCGCCTGCCGCCCGCCGCCTGACTGTCTGGTAGGGCTGCACGCCATTGGCTGTAGCTCTGCACCAATGGGCGTGCAGCCCTACCGGACAGTCATGATGGTGGGCGGGCAGCAGGCGGTGGATGCTGTCACCCGCCGGCTGTGGGGGGGAGCAGGTGGAGGGGCTTCGGGTGGGTGGGGGACACTAGACACCAGGGAGATGTTTGGGGGTTGTGATGTGACATTCTGCCCGCGATCGGGCTTTACGGTCCACTGACCGCCAGGAGATATTTGGGTTGGGGGAGGGTTACATTCTGCCCGCGATCGGGCACTGGGGGTCATACACATTCTGCCCGCGATCGGCTGTGGAGATGTGTGGGGGGGTTTCATGTACCTGTACCGCCCGCGATCGGGCTGTGGAGATGTGTGTGGGGGTTTCATGTACCTGTACTGCCCGCGATCGGGCTGTGGGATGGCGTGGGGGTTTCATGTACCTGTACCGCCCGCGATCGGGCTGTGGGATATGTGTGGGGGTTTCATGTAACTGTGATGCCGCGATCGGTTGCATTGTGGCGTCGGTCCCCGACGGCTGCTGCCTGGCAGGGTGGCCAGGAGCAAGTCCTCGGGATCGAGCACCTACATGCAAATGGCATGCAAATGGGGCCATAATAGATGCAAATGGCCCCCATGCGCCTTTGCATAAATTATGGCCCCATTTGCATGTCACCTTTGAATATCGGAAATTTGAGCATGGCGCAATGGTACTTGCGCCCACCGCAAGTTTAATGCTCAACTCTGGCAACTGCGGTGGAGCAAAGTTCCACTCGCTTACGCGCAGTGTTGTGGCTGGGATTCAGGAGTTGCTCAACAGTGCAACCTCTTTGAACATCACCCCGGCCACACCCCTGCGTAACTATTTTGAGCAGTGCAGGGGCTTGCGCCTCAGAATGGCGCAGTTTGAAAATCTGGGCCTATGTATTAAACGAGGTGGACAAAGTCCTCAAAGTTAAGCTATGCAAGTGCCTAGGTCATGAGTAACCCACTAAAAAGGTTTAACCTAGCCATCTAAGTACCAAATGAGTATCACAGCAAACTCTAAATGTAAGTACCTACCATAAGCAAATGAAGTCACAGCTAATTGCAGGATGCAGACCGATCTGCTGCCAAGACCTCTGGTTACCAGACAAATTCCCTAGGTAGCATACAATTTTATAATTTAATGGATTAAAGTGTTTAACAGTAAAGAAAGTACCATACAGTATGCATTCTTAGAAGTACATCAAACATGATAAGCAAATGTAGGTAAGTTACACCCCCCCACTTTAGACGCTTGTTAATATATGGAGGATGAGAGTGAAGGTATGGAAATGCAGGAGAGGGGATATGAAACATTAAGGTGACAATCAGTCCAGCATTTTAAAGATAGCATTTCAACTGATTTATGATGTTGCACAGAACAAATATTTTTAATCCCCTCCCCCCTTTTTTTACTTCCAATGTATGTGCCGCTAGCTCAGAATATTTAATATGACTGCAGGTTTTTCAACATCACAGAATAATTGTAGGGACTTTAAGGGGTCGGGGGATTGGCATGAGGTAATTAGTTGGGAATTGCCTCAGTCAAATGGCTGAATGAAGAAGAAAATTATTCGAATGTGTGACGCGACTGTCACCCATCAGTCACACATACATTCATTTTTATACGAAAAATCTTACACTTTACTGATCAGAGGCAGAGCAAAGCAGGGGCAAGGATGAAGGCAACAATTGCAAAAGCAAATTCTCTCAGGGCAGACTGAAGCCAGGAGTCAGGGAAAAGCAGCAGACACAGTGAGTGAGCAGCAAGCCAGCAACAGTTAACGCAGTAACTGCGACCGTCAACCACTAGCGAGATTCAAGATTCAAATAATAAAGCTACTAGCTAGAGATAGGACAACTTAAAAGCAGCAAGTTTTTTTTTTTGCATGCAGCAGTGAAGTGCATGCAGCCTGTGATTTTACTCTTCTGTAACACAGCCGGTGCATGCAGATCATGGCAACTCAGTGAGAACCGTTACTGTTTTTTTTTTAATTGGCCAACAAGGAATCAATTCTTCAGTTATGCCGAAAACCAGTAGTGCTTCTTGGCAGTATCTGGCATGATGGGCTGGGGTCTGCCCCTCCCACCCTGACCTACGGTACTGGGGGGGGGCACCACTAGACTCTACAGAAAAGTAAATAAAATTATGGGCATGCGACCAGAGGACGGAAAGGCAAAAAAAAAAAATCATTTTTTATGACTCGTGATCCATTTTCATTAGAATGAAAAAGGACTCACGAAAAAGGATGTTAGCGAGTGATGAAAAGGATTTAAAATAAAAGACATTCTGGGACATTTTGCCAGCAGGGAATTGCAGAATCTAGCTAGTGAAGTCACCATGAGCAAGATATATTTTTGTGTGTCTCCAGGATGTAATTTTTTGTGATGTTGACTTTTTTTTCCAAGAAAAGGAGAAACAAGATGGCGGCTCACAGAAAAGGAATTTTTTTTGGCAAAAAAAGGATTGTCCCCTCATGAAAAAGAATCCTTTTTTTGTGAGATCAAATTCCTTTTTCATTCCATTCCTCTGTCGTGGAGAGTGATATTGCCATTGAAAATAATGGGGACTTAAAAATTTAATAACATTACAACAGATTAATATTTTTTCACCAAACAAATGTAAGTCAGTTCTGTGACCCAAACTGTGTCTACCATAAAAAATTCACACCAAAATTCCACACCGTCTGGGTGCAAGGCAATGAGAAAAAAACTGCAAAAAATGGCAAATTTTAAGGTTTTTGCACTATCCGGATCTCAGAATCTGCACATCCAACTGGAAAGAAACTTGCTAAGTTAAGAGGTCTACCCCATGGGACAAAGCATTCCAAATTTTGTGCAAATCCATTAATCAGTTGCAAAGTTTTAAAGTGCACTATATATATATATATATATGTATACACAGTATATTCACTGCAAAAAACTGCATTAATGCACCATGCAGGGTTCAACTTAAAGCAACAAAACTAAGGAAATGTGGCATTACAGTTTCCAACCCTAACTCCCCACAACCCCAAAAAGCAAGAGGACAAGCCCACACAAGCAATCACTGACAGCCATCATCAGGTAAGAAAAACAACATACAACTGTTTCCAGATAACACAAATGCAGTAACACTGATCTGTTACCTTCGTGGAGTTGTACCTGTGGCATGCACACCACAAGATATACTCATTCACTTGTCACTTCAGCCACAGATATAAATCCATGACACCCAAATTACAAGAGATCTTTTGTCTCTAGATGTGCAGGCCTCTCAGGGACTAGTGCTTATTTAGCCTCAGGTACTCATGCACACACTTGACAGCCATGCACTTCTGAAGCTCCAGGTGTAAGACACACAGTACACACTGACCTCTGACTGCTGAAGTGCATGAACCACAAAATTCATGATACCACAATTGCAACAGTACCTCTGTCTACAGAAGTGCAGGCCTCTGAGAAGCCTATACCTCTTCAGCCACAGGTGTAAGACAAACACAACGATTTTTGGCTCTTGAAGAGCAGGCTCCTTTGGTACCTGCCATTACACAGATAGAAGCACTGTTAACAGCTGATCTAAGAACTGCTCAAGAGGGTAGCAGATTTTCAGATACCAATATTGCAACAGTACATCTGTCTGCAGAAGTGCAAGCCCTGCACCTTTTCAGCCACAGGGGTAAGATATACACACTGGCTTCTGGCTCCAGAAGAGAAGCCCCCTGTGGGGCCTGCCATTATACAGATGGAAGTACTGTTGCAATGTGGGTATCATTGTTTCAGCAGCTGATCTAGAAACTGCTCAAAGGGGTGGCAGGTTTTCAGTTATGCAGCTGCATATAAGAAACTATGCAGTAGCGGATCATGGTATCTAGCGAGGTACCTCCTACAGTGTACATGACTACCTCTGTCTGCAGAAGTGCAAGACCCATGGGGCCTTCTGTCAGCAAAACACGCCGTATGACATACAAACACGTGTGGCTGCACAAGCAGATGTCTCCAGTGGGCCTGTACTTATACAGCTACAGATACAAATCCAGGAAGGTAACACATCAGTGCTACTGTATTTGTGTTATCTGGAAAAAGTTGTATGTTTGTTTTACCTGATGATGGCTGTCTGTGATTGCTTGTGTGGTGTTGTACTTTTGCTGCTTTGGGGGCTGGGAAGTTAGGGTTTGAATTTGGAATCCCAAGTGCCACATGTCCCTACATTTTTGCTGTAAGTTGCAACCTAACTTGTGCATTGACACAGTTTTTTGCAATGAATTTCCTTTCTTTTTGAGATAGTGGAGTTGTAACCTCATTCACACAGGTTGTGAACAGATCCACCTGGCTGCTGAAGTGCAGGGCCCTCCAGACTCTGCGCTTCCCTGCCGCTACAGATGCAGACACACAGGGCCCTTTGGGCATTGCGCCAAAGGTGGAGTCCATCAGGCAGCAGAAGTGCAGGGCCTTCTGGGACCTACACTTCCATGCAGCTACAGATGGAGACATGCAGGGCAGGCCCCGCACCAAATGTTGAGTCCATCAGACCACAGAAGCACAAAAGAAAAAATTCAACATTCACTCATAAGTTAGTAATTTTACCAGATTTTTACACCAAATTTTCAACATAGCCAACTTATGAACCGGGTAGGTGAAAATTTTCTAAGCTCCACTGAAAGGTCATTTTGCACTACAGGTTCAAAAACACATTTTTGCCCAGATTTGAAAAAAAAGACAGTTTTCATGTTCATGAGGTGGTGTGAAAAATCTGTATACCTATTTAATATTTCTTAAGCAGACCAGGGTGCCCACTCACTTTCAATCATGAAAGAAGCTGAGATGTGTAGAGTATATGAGAATGGGGTGAGCATTATGGCTGACAACCCCAAGGCACACCCCATGCATGAGTAGCAAATACCCAGGAGAGGTGCAACTGTAATAGTTTTTCAACCTCCCTCCTCAGGCTCACTGATTCTATAATCTCTGGAATGGACAGTGGCCAAATCACTTTTACCATTTTTGTCAACCTCGCCAAGGCTTTGCCACAGTATATCAATCCCTCCTCCTAACAACCTCTCTTCAGCAGGCCTATCTGACTTGCCACAAATTGGTTCAGAGCCTACACCTAGGTAGAATGCAATCAGTTAGAGTTGCTGAGTCGATATCCCCCCCACACTCCAAATCAGCACTGCTGTTCCACAGGATCAGTGCTCGGTCCCTCCTGTTCTGCTTTTTATCAGTGATCTTGCATCAGTCTGCACTACATCCTCTGTCCACATGTATGCGGACGGTACAGTCCTGTTCACCTCCAGCCAGTCCCCATTGATGTGGAGACCAGATTACAGCATGATCTCACTAAAATTCAGCACTGGCTCAACATTTATCAACTCTTCCTCAATGCCAAGAAAACAGTCTCCATGACCTTTGGCACTAGGCAGAGACTCTCTAGGCTTTCCACCCTACCCTCATTCTATACCCTTGATGGGACTCACTTAGAGGACACCTCCTTGGTTAGATACCTTGGGGTTTGGTTAGACCAAAACTTCAATTTCTCTGGATACAATGATGCTATCCTGAAAAACTGTGCCCTATGATTGGTGCCCTATACAGGAACCAAAACTGTATACCTTTTTCAGCAAGGTGTGAGACTGTACAGAAGATGATTCTTCCTATTATTGACTACTGTGATGTAGTTTACAGTGCTGCTTCCAAGTCTTAATTAACTAGACTGGACTCCCTCTTTAACTCCTTCTGCCGTTTTGCTCTTGACTCCCCCTATAACCCTCATCACTGTGACCTTTATCGTGGTTTGTCTTTTCTATCACTCCAGAATAGATGGCTGGCTCCCTGTGCTAAATTCACTTCAAAATATTGGTTCAATTCGCTTCCTCCCTACCTCTCCTCCGCTCTATTTAGCCCTTCCCCCTCCCTTCATTCCCTTAGATCTATGGACTCACATATGCTGGCTATCCCTCAGTTTAATACCTTGGCAGGTCATGCAGCATTCTCATACAGTTTTCCTAAACTTTGGAATATACTCCCACACCAAATTAATCACTCCTCTTCTCTTCATTCACTCTCGTCAGCCCTTCACAACTTCCTCTCTCCTAACTGCTCCTGCTCATAGATTACCACTCCCCTCTTTCACACCTTCTCATCTTCTCTTATAAGTTCTTTCCTTCTCTCCCCAGCTATTTCTCCCCCTATTTGCCTGACTCAATAAATCTACTCTAAATGTGCATAGTTATCCTTGCTTGTAATTTTTGTTCTGTTCTACTTATCCAGTTGCAGTTATATGTACCTCATTCAGAGGCTGTGTGCTTTGTTACCACCCCTAGCTCTTACAATGTATCATAATGTCTCTATGTATATATTGTGTTTGTTACTCTACTTGTAAGCTGTATGTTTTACTCCCTTACCCCTCTCCCCTAGGCCACACCAGGAAATACTTCAATAAGTAAATAAATATAAGGGGTGTGGTGTTATAGCTAGAAGCCCCTAATGCCATGTTTTCCTTATTTTGTCCATTTCACCATAACTAGTGCATTAACTAATGTTTCTTGCAAAGAATTTCCTTACTTTTTGAGACAGTCTAATAGTATCCTCATTTGCCTGCACTCCCATCACTCCATAGATACACATATACTGTATATGTTACTGTGGAAGCGCACAGCCCTTCGAGGCCTGCAGTTGCATTTCTGTCAGATTAGCAACCAAATTGTCAGCATAGCCTTGGCATTGCCCCACCTCATGAACCAGTACTAAAAATGTTCAGATCCCCACAAAAATGTCATTCATGTGGCATGGAAATGTTATTCTGTACCACAGGTGTGAAAATGCATTTTGGCCAGGATTTAAAAAATGGCAGCTGTCCCATTCATGAAGTGGTGTAAAAAATGACTACGTTGAAAATTTGGGGTCAAAATATTTAAAATTACTGAAGTTACAAGCGAGTGTAGTAAAATTTCAATGTATGCACATAACTTTGCCATTTTTGCATATTTTGACCCCAAATTTTCAACATAGTCTTCGTATGGTGCTTGGCAAGTGGATCCTGATTGGTCTGTTCTGCCTCCTAAGCCTCTTCCAATTGGTGCTTCTTTTGGTATTGAGGTAACATTGCTTTTCTGGACTGATTTTGTCTTCTGCTAATTCTTGAGTGCTGCTAACCTTGGCTAAATTTCTTTTATTTACTGCTTAGATCTGTTACCTATTTCTAAAGTGGAAATATTTAGAGTGTATGTACCCTGCCTGCTGTGTATTAGAGTGTAAGATTTAAAAGTTTATCCTGCCTGCTTTGTTACTTTCAACTTGCTCCCTGCCTTTATTCTGTACCTCTGCCTAATTCTTTTTCCCCTGCTGCTTTGTCTTTGCCTAATCCTTAAAGTACTGTGCATTTTTTGCTGTCTCTGCCATCTCATCCCCCAAATGTAGCCATTCTCTTTTATCTGCCTCCTCTCACTTGCTGTGGTCATTAACCCTGCCCCCATCTCGGCAAACTATTTCACCATGCTGCTTTTCCACCCTCCCTCTGCCTATTGTTTTTCCTCTTTCCACCCCCACCCCTGCTCTTTCTAATTGCTCTGCCATTGTAATTTAGTGCTAACACCCAACCCCCTGCTGACTGTCTGACACCAGCCACCTACCCCTTCATCTCAGTGTTACTATATTTATCTGGTATCCCCTTTCTCCCCAGGGGCCAGCGCCAGAAGTGACACTTTTCAGCTGAGTGGTGGATAATTTGCCACCTCTGGATGCCGCTGCCTGACTCCAAGGGACACTTCTTGACTGCCCTTGTGGTCCTCTGCCCCGGATCCCAACCCCAGATACTGCTGCAAATTGAAATTTTGGCAATGGGGCCCCTGATTGGTGCGGTGCTTGGCAAGTGGATCCTGATTGGTCTGTTCTGCCTCCCAAGTCTTCCAATTGTGCACCTTTTTGGTATTGATTTTGTCTCCTGCTAATTTCTCGAAGTGCTGATAAACTAGGGTAAATTTTCTCCACACTCGCCCCCATCAAGGCCCCCTTTAAATACTGAGTTGCTCCACCTCCCTTTGTTATCTCCATTCCCATTGGCTCTCTGTATCCTATGCTCTTCCTTCCCACCCCTGACAGGCAAACCTTTAGTCTCCATCTCGCTCTTTGACTTACAGCTATCTGTATTTCAACTCCACTACCAGCTCTGATCTCTCACTTCTGTTCCTCCTGGCTGCTTCTGACTTTCACCCTCTTTACAAGACAGTACCAAGGTCTGTAATCAATGAAACTCCCCATGTTACTGTATCTTCTTGTGCCCTCACTTGCTTTGCTCCACCTATCCTTGCCTACTGTTCCCGAAGCCCCCTTGTCTATCCCACATTACATGCCCCATGACTACCAATACTCTAACCTTCTATTGTTGCCTCCACTCCGTTGTGACCCTGCTCCACTAATATTACATAGGCCCTTGATCCACACGCCTCTTCCTGTGACATAAACTCTGGTATCTCCTCCTACTAGCTCTCTAGAGATGTTCATTCTAACCCAGGACCGACCAATAATATACACAGTCCCCTTTCAAATGTTAAGGGTCTTACAGTGGAGCACCACAACATCAGAAGCCAGCTACACATTTTTGCTGAATTAGAATCCTGGGCCACCCTCTACAAACCTGATATCATCTGTCTTACTGAAACATGGCTTAAACCTTCCATCCAGGACTCTCATTGCTCGCTTCCTTCCTACAACCTCTTAAGATTTGACAGACCTGCTCCCAAAAGAGGGGGTGGTACAGCTGTCTATTTTAAAGATCACCTCCATCTCTCTGTGATCTGCTCATCCCCTCAGTCCACAGTGAATCACTACATGTTCTTCTTACTCTTGGCTCCAAAACACTTCTTATTGCTTGTGCTTACAACCCCCCTTCTAGTGGCTTAAAAGGTCTTGATGAGTTGCTTGATCAGACCTCTCTTCTTTCTGGGAGAAATGAGGTTCTTATACTTGGTGATCTCAATATAAACTTGTTGGGCAACTCCCAACCAACACTACTATCCAAGTTTCAAAGTTTCAGCTTTCACCAGGTAATTAGCGACCCAGCTAGAACTACATAGCATTCTAACTCCAGTTCTCTGCTGGACTGATAATGACCAACCACCCGGAAAATATTATCTCCTCTGGCATACTAGCAGATGCCATCAAAGACCATTCCCCCACCGTTTGTATATGGGGTAAGACTATGCCCTCCCCGTCGAAGCCTCGGTTTATCACTTTCCAAAACTACGTGCACCTCGACTCACAATCCTTCTTACTGGACATTGCCACAATCGACTGGACCCCTCTTTTTGAATCTGATGACCCTCAGACTACTCTAAATCTATTCCTGACTTGCTTTTTGGTGGTTCAGGACAAATACTGCCCTCTTGTTACCCGTTGTGTAAAAAACAAACATACCCGCTGGCTTAAGTCTGACCTTCTCTCAAAACTATGACAGCATGACAAATGTTGGCTTCAGTACAAAAAGACAGGGCTACCAGCTGACCTTAATTCCTATAGGGCACTTCATAATTCCTGCAAAAAGGATATCAAAGGGCAAAGAGTACCTACTGTACGGATCTCTTAACTATATCATATGGCGACTCCAAAACATTCTGGTCCCATATTAAGTGCTTCTTAGGATCAAATCTGACCCCCTTCCCAGCTGACATGTCTCTCAATGGTGTCCACTGTAATAATCCCTCTACTATCGCAAACTTTTTCAATGCTCAGTTTTCAGACCTTACCAATTATACCTCATCCTTCCCAGTTACACCGAACTTAAATGTTCAACCCAATGCCTCTGGGCCCAAATCTCGTTTCAAGTCTGTCACCCACCAGGATGTACATAGACTGCTCAACAACATCTCTGACCTCACTGCAGCTGGGTCTGAAAATATAGAACCTAAGCACCTAAAACTTGCTTCCCCTTACATAGCTGTACCTCTTGCCAGGATCTTTACCCTCTCCTTGTGTCACAGCTATGTTCCTGACCTCTGGAAGACAGTCAGGATTATCCTTGTCTTCAAAAAGGGTGACCGCAAAAACCCCTCCAATTATAGGCCTATTGCCATATTGTCTGTCCTCAGCAAAATCCTTGAGAAGCTCGTAGCCACCGAAACCTTAGACTTTCTTCAGAAACATGACCTTCTTACTACTGCACAGCATGGTTTCTGCAAGGGTCACAGCACCACCACTGCATTACTCAAATTTACATCTGATACCCTATCGGCCATGGACTCTGGTCTCCTAACAGGGGCAATTTTAATAGATGTGACTAAAGCTTTTGACCCTGTTGACCATCCCATCCTCCTAGCTGCTCTTATATCCCTAGGTTTCTCACCAAATATCACTGCATGGTTTGGCAGCTACCTATCTGATCACATGCAACAAGTTAAATTCAACTCCACCTTGTCTGATTATGCTATTATAAGCATTGGCATGCCACAAGGTTCTATTCTCGGTCCCCTGCTCTTCTCCATTTATATAAATGATATTACCTCTAACATTCTCCAGACTGCCTCCCTGTCCTACACAGATGATATTGTCCTTTACACCAGTGTGAAAAACATTACTGAAATCAACCACCTTTACTAAGACTTTCAACGGATTCAGCAGTGGCTATTCAGCCATAAACTTGTCTTGAATGTATCTAAGTCTCAAGCCATGCTATTTGGTTCTAATGCCAAACTCAAACTCTCTCAACCCACTTTCAATGACACTACCAGAAATGGTTCCTCTGTTGGAGTGGTACCCTCATTTAAATACCTTGATCTCACACTCGATCCAACTCTTACTTTTGATCTTCATATTCAGCAAACCTGCAAGCTGGCTAACATAAAGCTTGGTATGACCTACTGTTCCAGCTATATACTCACCTCCTCAGCGAGGCTTACCATACCTCGTGGCATACTCCTTCCATCACTCACTCAGCGGGTAAAACTAGTCTTCGGAAGTGGGATGTCACTTACAATAATATCTGTAGATATGCATCCTCCTCACATCGGATGAAACACCACTGCCTCTTATATGCTGAACTAAGATGGTTTTCTCCGGATGCCTCCAGAGACTTTGCGTAAGGCTTGATCATAGGTAATATCATCCGTAACCAAACACCGAAGCCCTTGGTGGAACTATTTCTCATCCAGACATCCAGCTATGGTCTACGCTCAACTGCAAATGCCCCTGTACTCATCCCTAGACACCACTTCTCCAAGGTGCTAGCACCTTCTCCTGTTATGCCCCCAACACTGGAATTCCCTCCCTCTAGCTATATGGCTAGCATCATCCCATTCCTCTTTCAAGAAATTGCTACATGACCATCTCACTGATTCCTACTCCTGCTCCTGCTTCAAACCCACCAGCCCATTATCTTTTCCTGATCTATGCACCCTCTCACCTCAATAGCTAAGCTCTGCACTTTTCTCCAGTCACCTCCTTGCCCTACTTTTATTATATCTAGTCCTCATCCCCTTATCTTGCCTTATTATCCCATCCAATTCTATCCTCCCCCTTTTATTGCATCCCTACCCCCATTCAATTTCTGACTCTCCTATATCCATCTTATACTGTTATTATAATGGTACTTGTTCTTATATCTCACCCCATTTTGCTTCCTGAATTGCTGCCTAATGGTTTTATTTATTGTATTGCTCTCTCATCGTTCTATGTTATACTTTATTGTTGAATCAATTGTACTTATTGTTTTCTCCTGCCTGCACTGTATTATTATTGTCTAAACTTTTACTGTTTATGATTGTACTATCTTTGTTCAACAAATGTTTTGTTTCTGTAAACTCCTGGGTCGTGCCTGAAAATAGTCATTGCTATGGCTAGCACACCTTACCTGGTCAACAAAATTAAATAAAAATAAATAAATGACCCCACCTCATGAATAAGGGTGGGTGAAAATGTTTAAATCCTGCCTGAAAGGTGATTTCACCATGTGACTGTGAAATTGTCTTTCTGGATGGATTTGCATAGTTCCACCACCATTGTTAATGAAGTGGGGTCTCAGAAAGGTCATGCTGAAAATTTATGCTCATAATATGCAAAAATGGCAAAGTTATGCAGCAAAGTTGAAACCCCATTGAAATACATTGAACCACACTGACCTTAGCTTCTCATATTGCAGTCGATGGTTCTAGCAGCAAGACGTGTCTTCAGTCATAGAGTGGATCTTTATCCTGTGACCTGTTCAGGTGAGTGAAGGTGTGGCAGATGTACTGGGGGTGTGTGGGTTGGTGGGTGCTGAGCGGGAGGTGGGGGTAGGGTGGTTAGATTAGTGAGGGACCATTTTCTTTTTTATAGGTTGAAAAAAACACATTGAGGGACAGATTTCTTTATTTCAGCCCAGTGCAGTGATTGGAGGGTGGGAGTTTGCCACTAGACACCAGGGAAAGTGGAAATCATTATGGGGATGGTGATTGGAGGTTGGGGAGTGCCACTAGACACCAGGGAAAGTCAAACCATTACAAGGATGCAAATTGGAGGGTGGGGGTGCCACTAGACACCAGAGAAACATTGAAACAATACATGGATGGTAATTGGAGGGTAGGGGGCATAGGCATACAGTTTTGGGGGGGTCCAGGCTTGATTCTCCCCAGAAAAGCTTAGTCCCCCCAGAATTTGAATGCAGCTCTTGCCCTACATAATCGGACTTGTTTTAATATATATCTTTTTTAAATAACTTTCACCGCTTCACATGGGGGAAGATTGGCACATGCAGGACTGCTGATTTTTTTTTATGTGTGAATGTTCATGATGAAGTGGGGGCCCCAGCAGGCAGTGGAGGAGCATCAGCAGGGGGAAACCATGCTCATCTGCTACAATATTAGAAGGAGAGCATGGAGGATCATGTGGTGCTGTATTAGAGGGTCAGCTGACCCAGAAGAGAGTCAAGGTAATGGCTGGAGACCTTCTGTTGTGACCTCAGTCCCACCATGCATCACTCCATTGGGTAACATAAGTGACAGCCTAAGAGATGGAAGGGGGCAGGCATCAGATCATAAATGGATACCAATAGTAATTGTCCTTTACTTACTGAACCACCCACTCCTTGTCTCTCTCAAACATTGCAGTCATGCTGTCTGAGCTCAGTGCCACATCAAATTTATTGCCGGCTGCCTGATTTGGTGTGTGTCTGTGTGGCTAGTCAGAGGTTGAGACTAAGAGAGAGTAGTTGAAGAACTCAAGTTCAGTGTAACACAAAAGCTCTTTTAAGAGCTGATCTGCCCACAATTTAAATCTGTCTGTCTGCTAGCTAATAAATTAATGTAGGCTCAAAAGAAATCAAGTAGGATAGAGAGAGGACAAGTAGTGAGGGGAGGGAGAGACACGTGTCAGATGGCAGGATCAGGTAGCTGCAGGACTGAGGTTGTTCAACAATAAAATAATAAAATAATAATAAAAAAATAAATATTGATCTGAAGGATGAGTGGTGAGTGGAGGGATAGCCACCAGCCCGGATGGCAGGATCAGACAGGACTGGACTGAGGTCATGATAAAGAGGGATCCAGGAAGGAAACTTAAAATCAAAAGCTAAGGATTGAGGTCATTCTGATAAGGAAGGAGGAAACTTAACAAAACCAAAAGCTGAGAAGCTCTGTCACACACAGTAATATTAGAAAAAAATACATAATTCTAATCAGAGAGTGAGAGAAAGGATGCGTGAGTTAAGAATAGGTTAACTGTTTAGGCCAATAGTTTTGAACCTGAGCCCCCTCCCTGGGAAAACTTAAACTCTACACCTATAATGAGGGGTGCCACTAGACACCAGAGAAACATTGAAATAATATGGGGATGGCAATTAGGAGTAGGATGTGCCACTAGAAACCAAGGGAAACTACGGTAAGTCCAACATGTTTTTGCATATGAAAAGATTCTTTCTCGTATGATCAAATACTTTTTTCATTTGGCCATATGAAAAAACAGCGGAAGCAAGTCATGAAAAAGGATACAACTAACAAAAAAAATACATTCAGGGTCATTTTAACAATAGTAAATGACAGAATCCACCTAACGGGGTCCTGATGAGCAAGATACATTTGTTGGTCCCTCTGCAGCATGTCATTTTTGTGGGTTTTTGACTTTTTTTTCCAAAAAAATGGAAAGCAAGATGGTGGCATACAAAAAAAGCATTTGTCAACGCTGAATGTTGATTGCGTTGGTGTGTTGTGCACGTTCACTGGCCCTCTGTCAGTCACTCAGTCTGTTTCGTCCGGTGCTGCAGGCTGCTGTTTTGTACTGGGCTCCTGCCTGCATTTGGACCTTGTTCGGCCCACTAAGAATTCTGCAGCTGTCCCGACAGAACTCTGTTGAGGTGGCTCACTCCCCCTCTCTCACTCATTCATTCTGTGTCTCCTGGTGCTGCAGGCTGCCCTTTTGTACTGGGATCCTGCCTCTCTTGGTGGCTTTTTCTGCCCACAAAGAAATCTGCAGCAGTCCCGACACAGGTCTGTTGAGACTGCTGACTCCCCCTCTCTCACTCACTTGTTCCATTTCTGCTGGCGCTGCAGGGTGGCCTTTTGTACGGGGCTCCTACCTGTGTTGGCACTTTTTTCTGCCAACAAAGAAATCCTCAGCAGTCACGACAGAGCTCCGTTGAGGTTGCCCACTCCCCCTGTGTCACTCACTCATTCTGTCTGTTCTGGCGCTGCAGGCTGCCCTTTTGTACTGTGCTCCTGCCTCTGTTGGCACCTTTGTGTGCCCACAAAGAAATCTGCAGCAGTCCCGACAAAGCTCCGTCTAGCTCTCTCGCTCCCCTTCTCTCACTCACTCATTCCGTTTCTGCCGGCGCTGCAGGCTGCCCTTTTTTATTGGACTACTGCCTGTGTTGCTGCCTTCTTCTGTCCACAAAGAAATTTGCAGCAGTTACAATAGAGCTCTGTTGAGCTTGCTCACTCCCCCTGTCTCACTCGCTCATTCTGGGTTCCCCGCCTGTGCAGGCTGTCCATTTGTACTGGGCCCCTGCATGCACTGACACCTTTGTCTGTCCACAAACAAATCTGCAGCAGTCCTGACAGAACCCCGTTGAGCTCACTCGGTCCCCCTGTCTCACTTGCTCGTACTGTCTCTCCCACCGCTGCAGGCTGACCTTTTGTACTGGGCCCCTGGCTGCACTGATGCCTTTTTCTGCCCACAAAGAAATCCACAGCAGTCCTGAAAGAGCTCTGGTGAATTCTGTCACTCCCCCTCCATCACTCGCTCTCTCGTTCTGTTTCTCCCAGTGCTGCAGGCTGCCCTTTTGTACTGGGCTCTTATGTTGCACCCTTTCTCTGTCCACAAACAAATCCACAGCTGCCCCACAGAGTTCTGTTGAGGTCACTCAGTCTCCCTGTCTCACATGCTGATTCTGTTTGTTCCGGCGCTGCAAGCGGCCCTTTTGTACGGGACTCCTGCCTGCATTGAGGCCTTTGTCTGCACACAAACAATTCCACAGCAGTCCCGACAGATCTCAGTTCAGCACAGTCACTTCCCCCCCTCACACATTCGATCTTAATGTGTCCCATACAGAGATTCCCCACAGCGACCATGCTATTCTGCGGCAGGAGTGCAAAAACACATTTTAGCCACAATGTGAAAAATGGCAGCTGTACTGTTCATAAGGAGGTATGGAAAAATGCCACTGTTAAAAATGTGGGATGAAAATATTACAAAAGTGAGATGTTACAAGGGTGCGTGGAAACAGTTCAACGCACGCTTGTAACACAGTTATTATGGAGTTTCGTCACCCAATTTTCAACATAGGCATTTTAGGACCTCTGCTCATGAACAGTGCCACTGTCATTTTCTTAATCTGTCCTGAACAGTGATTTCCCACAGCGACCACGTTATTCTGCGCCAGAACTGTGAAAACACATTTCGGTCAGGATGTGAAAAATGACAGCTGCACAGCTCATAAGGAGGTGTGGGAAAATTCCACTGGTGAAAATGTGGCGTGACAATATTACAAATCTGCGAAGTTACAAGTGTGCGTGGAAAGTGTGCAACGCACACTTGTAACACAGTCATTTGATGGGCTATTATCACCAAATTTTCAACATAGGCATTTTATGACCTCTGCTCATGAACAGTATCACTCTCATTTTCTTAATCTGTCCCGGACAGTGATTTCCCACAGCGACCGCTGTATTCTGTGCTGAAGTGTGAAAACACATTTCAGCAAGGATGGGAAAAATGACAGCTTTACTGTTCATAAGTAGGTGTGGGAAAATGGCAATGTTGGAAATCTGGAGTGAAAATATTATATAATCACAAAGTTACGAGCGTGTGTGCAAACTGCACAACGCATGCTCGTAACACAGTCATTTTATGAAGTATCGTTACCAAATTTTCAGCATAGCCATTTCAGGACCTCTACTCATGAACAGTCACACTGTCATTTTTTTAATCTGTCACGAACACTGATTTCCCACAGCGACCGTGCTATTCTGCGCCAGAAGCGCTGAAACACATATCCGCCAGGATGTGAACAATGACAGCTGTGCTGTTCACAAGGAGGTGTGACAAAATGCCAATGTTGAAAATCTGGCATGAAAATATTGTGAATTCACGAATTACAAAGCCGTGCGTAGCAACTGCGCATGGCGCAGCCTAAATAAAACAGTCATTTTTGGATTTTCCATAAATTTGCAACATAGGCTTTTGATAGCCCACCTCACGAACACTGACACTGTCATTTCATTATTGGGCCCCGAAAGGTGATTCCACAGTGACTGCAAAATCACCTTTCCGGGCCGATTAACGCCATGACAGTTCAAGAATTCATGAGGAGGGGTCCCAAAAACCCCAAGTTGAAAATTTGGTGGAAAAATTCCCACAAAATGCCCAAGATATGCAGTAAAGTTGGAAAAACCCTATGTATTACATTATACAGCTTACCGGCATTTCCTCAGTTTGCGGTCGGCTTTGAAGAATGCAGACGTGTTCCCGGTCCACCGAAGATCATCGCACCGAGCTCCTAAGGTAAGTATGGGGTGAGGGGGGGTGTGGGGAGGCAGGGCGTGCAGTGGGTGGGTGCGGATTGCGGGTGGGAAGCAGGGCGCGCGCCGAGGGACGGTTTCCTTTTTTCCAGGATTAAAAAAATAAATAAATAAACCAGACATTGTGGGACCGTTTTCTCACTTGCAGGGGCATCTGGAACACTGGGGTGGGCTCCCAGTGTGCCAGCAGAGGCTTCCTGGACTGGGGGCAGCAGTAGCCAACGGGGATTGGGCCCCCATTGGCAAATGGGTGGGGGCGGGGTATCAGTATGCCAATGGTGTGGGCACCCCGTCAGCAGCAATGAAAAGGGGTTAACAGAATGCTGATGGGGAGGGCCTCTCAATGCGGCAACAAAACAAATGGGGAACACTACAACCGACTGGGATTGGTCACTCCATCAGCAGGAACAAAGCGGGGGCACAGAATGCCGATGGGGATTGGGGCCCTGTCGCAACTAAACATGGGGGGGGTTATATTGTTTGTGAACACGGCAGCAAGCCACTGCCATGTTCATAAACAATCCCAGGGATTTTACATCCCGCCCTGCAATGACGGGTCGCTCCCTCATTGCAGCGGATGACTGACGCTGCAATGACAAGGCGGCCCCTGATTGCAGTGGCTGATTTTTCAGAAAGTTGTGGCACGCTGGCTGAACTAGTGTCAGCAGCAGTGTGCCACGGCATTGGGGGAAGCGGGGCAAGCCTTTGCAGGCTGTGGGGGCATTGGCCACAACAGTGCCGCGCCTCCACAACCTGCATCTCGAGAAACCTGTCGCAACATGTTTCTTGTGCATGCATGCAATCAACATAAAAAGGATTTTTTTTCATGAAAAAGGATTCACCCATACAAAAAAGGATGCTGCTTTGTATGGCCAAAATATTTTTTGTTCCCTGCATCTATTCTGACAGTGCCTACTGAGCATTCTCAGAACTGAAATGTTAATATTTATTAGCTTTGGTACAGATTAATGTTTTTTCACCAAAACAGCAAAAGATGCATGTGCTGTCTAAACCCTTTCTAGCTTGAAAATTTCAGACAAAAATTCCAAACTGTCTGGGCACTAGGGGTGGACAATGAAAGAGCAAAAAATCCTGAAAAATTCACTTTTTCACTATCCAGATCTCAAAATCTGCACATCTGATTGGAACGAAAGTTGGCACATCATGGATCTACCACACGAGACCACACGTGCAAAATTTTGTGCAAATCTGTTAAATAGTTGTGAAGTCATTAAAGTGCAAAATTTGGGGTTTAACATTAAACAACCTACTCAACCTTAACTACAGTGGCACAACCATGCCACTATAATACAGTATAGGTATATATTTTAAATCATACTTTACTATCTTAATCTTGCTTACAATCTGCCACAGGCATCCACCCTGCCATGCTTCCCCTTACCTATGGCCTTCACATTTCAATCTGCACTCTGGTTTACCCTCTAGGATGGGGCCAGATTGGGGCAGATCCCCTTCACCAGAGACCCTATGGGTAGAGAGGGATGCAGTGAGCTTCACAGGGCCTGAGGGTACCAGACATCATGCTACAGGTCAGGAAATGTTATTCCCATTTGTTCCTTCCATGTAACAATCTGCACATTAGGGCTCCAATGCATACTTCCATATGCAGCTATATGCCACCACAGGGAGCCATCACACACTCACCCTTCCTTTCAGCTCCTCCTGCATATCTACATGTGGTCATCCAGGTGCCAAGAGGCACACTACTTGCGTGAAGAAAAACTGGAAAAGCAAAGCTGACAGTGCCCCTTTAAACAGCTTCTTCCTACTAGTTTCACTTGGGAATGTATTGCCTTTCAAGAAAGATTCATACTTCATAAATGTCATCCCTTTCCCAGCAAATCTATAAGTTACACTGTTTTTTTAACCTCTAAAGACACTATCTGATAAGTACTGACTCAGACATATGCCAGATCTTCAGTGACCTACCCATACTAAACATGTAACAATCAGCAGGCATTTTCTACTATGCTTTTGGGGGAAAAATATAGTGAGCTACAGCAACACACACACACACACACACACACACACACACACACACACACTGTACACATCCTCCTCGTGGTCACAACATTCAAAATAAATACTGCATTCTAATATGTTATAAAACAAGAAGCTGTTTATGTCAGTGAACACAGTGAAGTTCAATTTAGAGTAGATTTCCTTTAAATATTTCTTATCCTATATTTTGTATCCTGGATAGCGCATGGGAGATGCTACATCTCATTGTCATAGGGATCTTAATTTACACATTTTTGCACTGTATTTACTCAGGCTGTCCCCGATTAGATGCAATATCTTGTTTTCAGTGGGGTAATGATTTTATCTTTTGATAATGTATTTCTTCAGGGTAGCCTAGTCCAGGGCCCTCATATTGAAAGGAGATGCACGGTGCATCCCGGCAGAAAAGGGAGATGTGTTGTGCAGCTCTAACAATGCACCACAGTGTGATATTCAAATGTGTGAGATGCATCAGCCACACGGGAATGGGCCAGGGTGCACTCAGATAGTATGCTGTGCATGTCAAGGGTGCATTCCCATTCATATGCCGCGCTGCAGCATACTCAGTGGGAATGCAGCCCAGAGCCGTGTGGCCCACAGTTAGACCATGAATAGCTGGCCTAACGCAGACAGCCACCAACAGGTGGGCTGTGGAAGTGCACTCAGGTGCATGGCAGCCTGGCAGCCCTGGTAAACTAGAGGTACCCCTCCCATCCCTGTAGATCCAACTCCATTTCCAAAGAGCTCCATAGTGTAGGGCCCCCCCCAGACCCAATTGCACCAGAGCAAACCACGATCCATATCCATATCCATGTCCATAGCATAGAGGACCCCCACCCATCACCTATGTACATAGACTCCCCCGTTTCCCCCATATCCAACCTGTTTTGGAGACTGGCACTGCCCTCCACACCCTGCCATGGCCAGCTGCTGACTGACCTGGACTGGACCAGGGACCTGCACTCCAGAATGACCCAAGTGGCTGTACCATGCATTGGGGCACTATGCAAGCTGTGGACCCACCAGTGTATGCAGCCGTGTGTATGTTTCTGGCAAATCGTAAGAGGGAATTGATATACCTCCAATGCATACCTTGTCAATGCTGTATCTTCCTGCTGTCATACACTCTTCCCTGTTCCCTGTGTAACATGCCACCCTCCAAGCTGCTGAGGAATCCTGGGTGCCATGGGGTATGGTACCTTGCAATGCCATTTGCAGTGTATGCTCCAGGCTATGGATACTGCATCTGCAGTTACCCAATTGTACAAATGAAAGGGAGGTCAGCTGTAACATGCCTGTTCTGGGACCTGTGTGAGTGGGTACAGCATTGGCTGTCACCTGCACTGAGCAGTGCAATGGCACTGGGACAATCAATCTGCATGTGAATGCCTGAGATGTACAGAAGTAGCCAGAGACATTGCCAGCTATCTCCAGATATTTTGCAAAATTTCTGAAGAATTTCTCTCTGCTGCCCCTACTGTGGAAATGCAGAAAGCAGGAGATATTTCTGGAAATATCACAGAAATTTTGGGAAATAGCTGGCAGTGTCTGTGGCTGCTACTGTACGGCCACTGGGTGTTATTGCCCGCACACAGCTTGTGCCTATGTATGACACATTCAAGCATCCTACTGCCAGTGCTCCGCCACCTGAAAATAAGATGCCATTTCTTCTGTGAACTATCCAGGCTAAATATAGCAATCAGCAGGCATATTCTAGGAAAATATATTGTAAAAATGTGTAAAAGTAAGACCACATTGAAACTGCCTCTCAGCAGATCTCCATTGTGCAAATTCATTAGAAATAATGTGTAAAAGTATCTCAAAAGCTCTCCACAGCCATATCAGCTCTGACCAGAGTTTGTTTATATTGCAATGACTTATAAAGGAAATCAAGGATCAAGATCTACAATAATGGGACATTTCATTTAATTGTTTTATGTTTTACTTGGAAGGGAAGTGGACATGACCCTTTTCAGTCACACTTGATATGCAATATGTTGTATTATATACAACAGTAAACTGATTTAAAAGGATACTGTCTACCCCCTGAGGCCTCAAAGTGTCTTTCATTTAAAAAGCACATTTAATGATTAGTCACATTCCCTAGAGATTGCAGATGTAGCAGTTAGTTTGATTCTGATTCCCTTTTTCTTTTTAACAGTGAAAAACAAACTGCACACTATACTGGTGTTACTACACAAACACATGTTTGTTTTACATTTCTTGATCAAACCCACTGCAACTTTCTTGGACTTGGAAACACCCCAGCAGAGTCACTTATGATGCAGTGTAAGGAGAGGAGCGGAGACTATTGCAAAATGAGTGGCTGCACTTTTTTGAGGTGTTCCTAATGTTCACAAAGTATATAAGAAGAGTAAATCAAAGATTTTAAACATAACAAGTTTGGGTATAACTACACCATTAGCATGCATTTCAGTTCTTCTTAGAAAGGCAGCAGATAACGCCAGCCCAGTGGTGCTGAGGGTTGAGGCGCTGGATGCCACACCTCGTGCCACGCTGCCAACCTGGGTTCAGGAATGAGCCCAGGCTGTTGGGGGTCAGCAGGGGAGGGAGAGGATCAAGCATCTGGAGGACAGCTCTCCTCTTCCAGGAGGGGTGGGGGTTCCTGCTCAGTGCTTGTCTGGCCTCTGGCAGAAGCCAGAGATACAGCAAGTGCTGAAGCATAGAAAAAGGGGTCGGGAGTGGCAGATGTTGGTGGCAACGCCTTGATGTCAGGGTGCTAGCCACTCCCTAGAACAGGAGAAAAAAGCCCTTCCAGCGCTGGTGGAGATGGATCACCGAAGCTTGCCCTTGATTTGTAGCCGCACTCCTAGCACCTTCCTGACTGACAAGACTAGAAGTTCAGGGTGTCGGGGCCCACCCCGTCCCCACCCAGGGGGTTAACCGTGGCTACATGGGTGAAGGAGGGTCAACCAGGTTAGGCGGACCGCAGAGGGATGACACCTAGGTATTCCCGAGGGGACCAGAGCTGGGGGGAGGAGAGGAGGAGAGTAAAAATAGCAAGTTCAAAAAAAAAAAAAAAAAGAAAGGCAGCTGATAAAAGAATCAGCAACATCAATGAATTTTAGAGAAGGTAAGCTACCATAAAATGTGGTAGGGATGGGTGGGTCATCTGTGACCGGATTCTGATTCTGACCCTGATTTATTTCCAAAAGGTTCTGATTTATTCTGATGAATTGTAGATGTATTTTAGTCTATTTGAGTATGAGAAATGCAACAGTATTATTCTTTTAGATCCCTCTGTTGAAAAAATTAACCTTTTTTTAAATAAATATGTGTCTGTATTTTCATGTTGTTTGGTCAGCAAGCAGCCAGCAGCAGTGAAAAATAAATAGAGTATGTAGCAGTCACCAGTACTGCAGTAGTGAATCACCAGCAAGGAGGTCAGCGCAGGGTACCAAAAAACTAAGTGGCGTGATTCGTGACTAAGTGACATGAAACAGAAGATTCATGTCAGGGTTGCACCCAAAAAGTAAATGGTATCAAACAGAAGATTCAATAACACTGAAAATCACTAAAAGTGCTACAGAAAGACACTGATAAAATAGCTTACTTAAACATGGACTTGAAACAGAAGATTCAGTACACAAATAGAGTTGCACCCAAAAATTAAGTGTCATGATTCGTGACTAAGTGACGTGAAACAGAAAACAGAGTTGCACCCAAAAATTAAGGAGTATCAAACAGAAGATTCAATAACACTAAAAATCACCAAAACTGCTTCAAGCATATGTGACCCCCCCTTCACAAATCTGAATGGCACTATGACCTAGTAGTAGTTCAGGCACAGAGATGGGCAACACGGAGTATGAGGTGTAACACTCCCCTCTGAAAATAATAAAATACGTGAACAGAGAGATGGGCAGCACAGAGTCTGAGGCGTGATATCCCCTCTCACAATACATGAGGCGCTATATGTCCTAGTGGTAGTTCAGGTACAGAGATGGGCAACATAGAGTCTGAGATATGATGCCTCCCCGCTTCACAATCTCTTTGGCACTATGACACAGAGATGGGCAACACAGAGTCTGAGATGTGGGTGACACCCCCACTCTGAAAATACGTGAGGCATTATATGGCCTAGTAGTACTGCAGTCCAGGCACAGAGATGGGCAACACATAGTCTGAGACGTTGACACCCCATCTTTTACAATCTGTAAGTCACTAAGGCACAGAGATGGGCAACACAGAGTCTAGGGAAGTATGACCTTCCAAGGCAGCACAGAGATGGGCATCACAGAATCTGAGATGTGACACCCTCCTTCACAATCTGTATGGCACTATGCCACAGAGATGGGCAATACAGAGTCTGAGATGTGGCACCCCCACTTCACAATCTTTATGGCACTATGCCACAGAGATGGGCAACACATAGTCTAAGGCAGTATGAGCTTTCAAGGAAGCACAGCGATGGGCAACACAGTCTAGTCTCTCTCTTCCTCTCTCTCTCTCTCTCTACATATATATATATATGTATATAAATGTGTGTGTGTGTATATATATATATATATATATATATTCTCTTTCTCTGACTAAATAAAACAGTTGTTTTATCATTTTCTGTGTAGTCTGCAACGCCTGCAGCACTCTGCTGCTGACTACTCTGCATGCTGTTGTTGAATTCATTGGTCTCTCTCACTCTGTATTGCTAACTAAAAATATAATTTTTTTAATGAGTACTCTGAGTCTGCTGCAACGTCTGTAGCACTCTGCTGTTTTCAGCTGTTGAATTTGTTGATCTCTCAGTCTTTACTTTCCCTCTCTTCCTCTCTCCCACTCCCTCTCCAACAAAATTTTTTTTTTTTTGGGGGGGGGGGAATCTCCATAAACAAACACATAACTGTCTCTGTTGACTGCAAAGCCCCAAATTTGCTTAATACTCGGTTTCCTAGGGAGGTCCGGTGGTGGTTGACACAGAGGATTGGCTAGAACATGTGTTAATCATAGAACAGAGATGCTTATTCGTTGGCTTACTTTAGTGCCCAAGGATCATGAGGGTTTCCCTTTATTGGTCAAGTGATGATCCAGGGACTCAGAAGTCTTCAGCAGAGAACAGGGGAAAAAAAGAAACACCTTTTTTCTGCACTTTTCTGCCCCCTGCACTGACTTTTCCATGTAGTACTGGTGGTGAGAATGTTATTCCGGACCGCACTTCCAAATCGAGCAAACTCAGCAATCTGCGTCAAGCTACGAAAGGCTTGGTTTTTCCGGTCAGAACTGAATCGGCCTGGTCTGGGGGAACAGTCCCAACTGGTTGGCCCATCCTGAAAATGTGAGCTTCAAGCTAGAAATAATATGATGCAAAAACAGTTGACAGTACCTCTTTAGAAGAAGTACATGAAAAATTAATATCACAACCTACCGTATGGATCACCAGTACAGGAAATAGTATGCTATATAGCTGTACAAAAATGCTATTATTTTAGCAGAGTTCAAACAGGAGACATCAGTAATCCTTGTATCTATAAGCAGAGAAGAATATGCTGAGGAGCAGGACATCCTCGTGGTAACCAGGAATACTAGACCTAAAGTGTAGGACTGGCTTAGGAAGTAGTGGAGAGTTGCAGGGGGCAGTCAGGAAAAGTAAAATGAAGAGGGAAGCAGTAGGTTGAAGAGAGAGTGAGGGTTAGGTGCGGGCCTTGGAGCAGGTGTGGACTGTGCTCTTAGAAATTAATTAACTTTTCAATTGGGAAATTGCATATGGATGGACAGAAGGGGTTCTAATACTCCTTCCAAGAATGTTTGCAGTTCTAAAATTTAGAACAGAAAAGAACCACCTCTTCATTTGAGTTGTCTGACATGCAAAACAGCAATTAACCTGAAATTAGTGTAGCACGACGTTCACAAGCAAATGCATAAATTTGCTAGGGTACCAAAAAATAGTGTTGTGTCAGCTTGTGGGCTGCAAATGAAACAAAAATGTAATACTAAATATGCTCTGAAAATAGAGTTAGAACTGACATTTACTATAGACCATAGGTCTTCTTTATGAATTCTTTATAAAGAAAACTATAAAAAAAAACCTTAGCAAAACCAGCTTTGGTTATTTTATTTTACATATAATTCTAATGAAAACCTTTGGTTGAAACATCCATTCTATCCCTAGTGTCTATTTTTAGTGTACATTAAATATTACCCATTTATTTCATCTTCAAGGGACCTAACCCTCATTGACATTTGCAAGGTTTGAAAAGATACTTAGCTTCATGGAAGCTGCAATTAAACAACCACCAGATGGTAACAGGCAGCATATTCTTTTTCAGCACAGTGGACATTTTTTAAAGCAGGCACAATGCATGCACAATCTAGTGTGGCCATGGACATTCATCTAATTGGAATTATCTGCATCTTTTGAACAGGTGGGTGAAGGAACCCACTATAGAGACCACTGCTGCTTTGTTTTGGAGAGATGTGATGTACAGAGGAGGTTTTCCTTGTAGAAGCATCAGTCTATTAGAACTGCTTGTGCAGGTTTTTCTAGTCCCCGTACATCCTGAGCTGTGTGTGCTTTTTTCCCTTATCCAAGCTTATTCACCTTCTGTTTCTTATTTTCATTTTTTCCATTGTTCACAGACCCATCTATAGGTAATTTTTCTTAAACTACTGTATCTTCCCCTTGTTTTCTCCCATTCAATTCTGTATTTTATTTTGGCTTTCCTTTTATGTTTCTAACCCCTTTTCTTTCACTTGTTTATCGTCACATATTTTTCCTAATATGTTGTTTGATCTTTTTCTCTTTTGTTTCACTTTAACTTCATAAGGGCATGTGACTGTTCCACACAAAGGGCTAATCAAGAAATTGGGAGACCACATTCAGGGGGACAAACTAACAAGGTTGGTGGAGAACTGGTGGGGGAAGGGATGACACAGGGGGTGATGATTAACTGGGAAGACTTGTATGAGAGGAAAGTCACTAGTGGGGTTTTGCAGGGGTCTTTACTTGTGCCGGCACTTTTTAACATCTTCAGAAGTGACACAGGACAAGGTATTAGAAAGGAAATGTGCCCCTTCATGGATGGCATGAAGCTGTGTGGCACAGTTGACTGAGAAGAGTGAATCCATGATTTGAGGGATGACTTGGAGAGGTGAGCAAAAAGCTGGCAGCTGGGTTTCAGTGCCAAAAAGTGCAAAGTCTTGCATGTAGTAAACAAAAAGTCAATGGTAAATTACAGGCTGGGTGGCAGGGACAGCCAGTGTGTCTGAGAAGGAAAAGGATCTAGTGTGGTGATCTCAAATAACTTCAAAACATCAGCATAATGTAATAAAGTGATGGGAAATGTGAACAGAATGGTAGGATGCATTGATAGAGGGTTCAGCAGTAGGTAAAAAGAGGTCCTCTTGCCCCTGCATAGAACCCTGGTGAGGCTGCAGTACTGTATGCAATTTTGGAACTTCATCTAAGGAAAGACATAAATAAGCTGAACTCAGTGCAGAGTCGAGTTACCAAGATGATTCAAGGTCAGCAAGGGAGGACATGCGAGCAGAGACTGCAGAGCCCTTAACATGTTATCATTGGAAACCTGAAGGGTGAACAGGAGACATAATTGAAGTTTTTATATCACAAAGTGAACTCAAGCAAGCTGTTTACAGTCAGTAGCAACACCATGGAGAATAGCACAAAACTGGTGTGGGGTAGGTTTATGAAGGATGCTAGGAAGTATTATTTTACGGAGAAGGTGGTGTAGGGGTGGAGTAAGTTACTTGAGGCACTGGGCAGTGCAAAAATGGTGGAGGATATTAAGAGAGGGTGTGATACACACAGTGGGCTGGTTCAGGGAAGAGGGGAGGTGAGGGGAGTGGTCATGATTCCATAGGGCAGATTGGGAAACCATAGGCCATCTTCTTCCAGATGTTTTCAGCGTTTCTGTGCTTCATTTGACATTCATCCTGTATCCCCATCCTTTCCCATTTGTCAAAGGCAATTATACAATGGCAAGAAGGAATCTCAGGCTCTGATTGGTCAGTATGGGACTGGACCCATGGTGTTATCCTGGCATAACACCACAGATCTAGTCCCATTACACAAGTGACCATTTGTAAAGAAAAGAAAACATCGCTCCGCTGCCTACGAGCAGCTTCAACAGTCCCTGCTTAGCCGCTCTGTTCCCAATCCCTCACAAACAAGGAATGCACACAATGACAGACACTAAACAAAATGACACCCACCCACAACCCTTTTACAACAAAACCACAAATGTTCCTCTCATAAAAAAAAAAAAAAGAAATCTCTAATACAGTTTCATGGAGTGAGCACACCTAGCAATGACACCGAGACAGAGAGAGACAGATGACTTCAGTCACTTCAGGGCTCTCACTCACTCGTTCCGTAATTTACTTTCTTTCTCACTCACTTCCCAACGTAACAGCCATGCAACCATCCCACATATAAAAAAAAAAACAGAAAGCTTCCTATTGACAAAAACACAAATGTCCACATTTGGAGAGTGAGCGTACAGTGAGCAACCATGACTTCAAACTGTCACGGTGCGGCTCTTGCTCGCTACCCTAAAGTCATGATCTTACTAAAACAAGTAAAATGTCCTGAAATATTTCAGTACCTCATTCTTTCCATCTTCTCAGCAGCTAGTCGGTGTCTGGGAGAGGGGCGGGGAACAACTTTACCAAAACACAGCAGCTCCATCTATTGACAAATAATAACCGCACTATTTTTTGAATATGTAATCCTACCCATTCCTAAAAATGACAAAAACCTAATTATAACGTATTGTTCTCTTTTTTTTTCCTTTACAAATGAGCCATTGTACAATAGGAATAATGCACTCCAGGATGTGTGTCGTGCTGAGATAACGCCATGTCTGGAGCATTGCCTGCACTTGGCCTGCTGCCTCGTGCCCAACCACCCCAGGTGTGGTGTTATCCCAGCATGACAAACACCCTGTCATGCATTATTCCTTATCATAAGACCCAGTGGTTAATTGGTAGTGTTTGAGAGGTGGAACTCTAATCTCTAGATTTGTAGGAGGTTTAACTCATCCCTAGGGGTAGAACTCTCCCATAGTATTCAGTAGAGAACAGTGCCAGAAGAGGTGGAAATGAGTTCCTGCCCAATTTCAAGAGACCACTGCAAACAACTGGGAATTAACCATCCATGTCTGATAAAGAGAGACTAAGCAATAAAAAACACGAGAGCTGGATTAACTCGATTCCGTTGCAGAGGTCACTCACTGCAGGTCAATCAGTACTGTGCCCCTTCACACTATCATTGCCCTCAGAATAAAGAGAAACTTTTTGTTTCTTTGCCAATTGTAAACTCTAAAATGGATTAGTACTGTATGTTAGGGGAGGACAGCTGGTGGATTTATCTGTGTGCTACACTGGAGACAATATCATGGCGGTACTCGATGCTTGTATTAATAAACCACTAATGCACCTAAATGACTAATAAGTATTTGAAAAGAAGACATGATACAGACATACAAGTACCTCACAGGGGCAAACAGAGTGCAGGAGGGAAGTCTTTCAAAGGAAAGGAGCACCAGGACCAGAGGCATGCAATGAAGTTGGGTGGGGGTGTTGAGAGATGCAAGGAAATATTTCTTGCTGAAAGGTGGTAGACACCTGGTACATACTGCCAGCAGTGAGGGGGGCTTAAAGCATGGACTGGACAGACGTAGGAGTGTATTAGAAAACAGATAGGGAGGAGGGAGGGTCACCAGAAACCAATTAGTGTCTGTGGAGACAGGCAAAGCAGGGAATATCTGGCCAGAATGGGAGAGCCAAACAGTTCTTTTCTGCTGACAAATTCTGTGTTTCTGTTTTTGTCTGTGAATGCTATAAAATTTAAAAAGAAATTCTGCCCCATCCTGGTTCTGCCAGTTGGACAGTGCACTGGCATACAGTTTGGGAGAGCCCAGGATTGTGTCAAAAACAAAACTCTTGGTCCTGGACTGGTGGAGTCTGGGGTGAGCTTCAGCTCTGGAAGTGGAGATGGGGGCACTGGTCATCTCACCATGTAATACCTCCTCTGGCAAGGACAGGATCTGCGGTGATGCTGCAGTACCATACAGCATCAGTCATCCTTAGTTATACAAGTCAGTCACTGTAGAGTGCCCTGACATAATGGGAGGAGAGAGTAAATAAGAGGGGACAAAACTGGTACAGCCTTGCTAGATGACAAACCTTCTTTGCACTCACACATCAATGTCCCCCACTGACTCTTGCAACTCAGCCTCCATGTCAGATCCTGAGTGAAGAGGTGGAGCCCAGTGTGTGTGCGGTATGTGTGTGTGTGTGTGTGTGTGTGTGTTTGTGAGTGTGAGTATGTGCATCTGCATACACTGTATGAAAAAGGGTAGTATTTGCATAATTTAGATTTTCAGTTTCCGGCTCTTACAACAAAAGAACATTCTAACACAAGACAGGTTTTCTCAGTAACAGGAAACAGATCTGTACAAGAAGTCCACCACTCTGTACATTCTGCCATTTCAGCACAGGAGGAAGTGTACCAATAATAATTACTTATGGGACTGTCCCCTCAGCTATTTCCACAGTACTGTACACTGAATAGCTACAATATGGTAACTATTCCTGTAACCCTACTCTGGAGGGTGTCCCCTGGCCAATCATGAGCAGAAAACATGTATTTATGTATTTATATATCATTTGCTCTATTATGTATTTTGATTAAAAGTCAGCCTCCGCATTTTAAATTAGCAATTACTGTATTTTTTTTTTATTTCAGAGATGGTCAGTCATGTTTTGGCTTATATGGAGTACTAGTTATCTAAAATGTGACCAGGTCCTGGTTAAGTCTGCATTATGTTTAGTACTTTATATTAGATTTCTAGGAGAGAGAAGGCCAGTCTGGGGCAAAGATTCGGCCAATATTGAAGAAAGACAAGACTATTTCTTTTGTAAACAACAGCTAGCGCCACATGAAAAATATGTCACTCCATTAATATGTTGTTATCTTTGTATTATGCTCAGATAGAATAAATGTTGTGTATAATACACTGTTGATATCTGTGTTTTTTCTTGTTTTATATACAGTAATTTAAAAATTACTAAAATCACTAAAAATGTGTGAAGGTGCTCATTCATCTGTATGTGTTTAAGTTCACTTACATTTGCCTGTTTCTACAGGATCCTTATTTAGTGGTGAGTTCAATATCTACACCTTACATACAGTATGCATTACAATTGATGATCACATCTCCAGCTATTTGCCCACTAAGTAGAGTTGCAGATCCTTCTGGATTCCCAGGTACCAGCACCTGTGTACTGGAGGACATCATTTAGGTTGCAGCTTTCCATTCCCTAGGAGAAATCAGTAATGTGGGGACTGCTTGGAGCGAGGGCATACTTTACCCTGTCAGTGTATTTGGAGCCTGCCGCTGGCTTTTTATTAACATGCCACTACAGTTAGGGTTGGGTAGGCACCTCATTTTTCTTCATAAAGCTTTTTCTCCCTGAGTCAGGTGGGTGGCTGCTCAGCCCTGCCCCTGCTCCCCATGACCGGCTGCCACCTCCCTCGGTCCCCAGTGCTTAACTTCCCTGTGGATTCCCCCACTCCCATGGGGGGGCCAGAGGGGGAAGGCTATCCTCCCCCCCCCTCAGTGCACAAATTCTGAAGTGTCTTGGGGACAGATTGGTGGCATGGGTCAAGTGATGAGGATGGGACTTCATTAAACCCACCTGGCTCCATTTCTGTTTTCTCCTCATTCCCCTGATTGCAGGGGCATGAAAGTGCATGTGTGTAGAGGCAAACACACACACACACATATACACACACACACACACACACACAGCACCACAGCCCCACCCACTGAAGTTGCACAGAGCCTGCAATGCACCCAGGCCTCCACCTGGGGGCATTCAAAGGCCAAGACAGTGTGGCCACCCCTCTGTAAGAGAGAAAAGCAGTCTCTGGGATGCTCAGTCCTTTCCCCTCGGCCATCCCCCAGCAACCATAGGTTGTTCCCAAACCAGGATCACCAGCATGGTGGCAGCTGAGGTGCAGCCGCCACAGCCTTCTGTGCCACTGGGATGGCCTCTATTGGGAAGGCACTTTCATTTAAAATTGTGATTGTCTGACAATTCCAGTATATCTCAGCTGTTCTTTGTTAGATTTTCACAAACTTGTCAAAAGTATCCATTCTGGCACAAGATAGCCTGTTTTTGATAAAACTTGCTCACTGGCTTTTTGGGTATAGAATGGCAAAAAATGAAATATTACCAACTTTTTCAAATATAAGAGCAATTCATGCACAATTGCCTCTGACATGGGCAGAACAGTGGAGGCCACCACCAACAGCCTTGCCTTGCCACCCCCCTCATAGCACTTATCTGCTAATTTACCTCTGCTCCCACGACCCTCCCCTTCCCACCTACTCCCCTCCCCTCCCCACCCACCCCTCTCTCTAGCACATCTCCAGGTGATGTCTGACAATGCCTTCAGCTGCTACTACTCCCATCTTGCCATCCCATTCCTCCTCCATTGTTCTTTACCCCTCTCCTAGTTGATGCTACTCTGGGCCATTCGATGTACTGTGCTCTAATGTGTTGCCTCCTCCTTAATTAATAACTGTATAATGTACTGTTTACCTGCAATGTTGTTATTTCTGTTGTATCCCTGTATTGTACTTCAGCTTATGTGGAACCTTTGTAAAAGAGCCTTGGCTCAAAGGTATTTGTAATCCTAGAACCAAATAAATAAAATGTGAATTGCCCTTATCAGGGACTGGAGCAAACTGTGAAGCTGAATTTGCTCCACTCGCATGACCGGTGATCGTTAGTCCATCCTTGTCACAAATAGTGTTGCTTGTTTGTGTCTATCTCCCTCCCACCTACCTCCCAGCAAACAGTGCTCATCCAGCAATTGTATTTCAAATTGCTGACAGTTGGAAGCTAATTGTTACCCGCTGCTGGTACTGTGTTTGCTACATCTCCATCTGTCTCCTTTCCCCAGTTCAAATAAACTCTTCATGGGATGGCTATATGAAAACTCTTTGAATCTGAGTTTTATGGATAAATATAGGTCTTCAATCAGCTATGTTTTTAGACATTGAATTAAATGTTGATGAGGACATAAATGTTCAAACAAAGCATTTAAGAAAAAATACTGCTGTGAATACCATCTTAACAGCAGATAGTTCTCATCCAAGACACCTCTTAATTAAGTGTTAGTCTCAGACTGCTTATCAGAGCAAGAAGGAATTTCTCTGCTGAAGAAAACATTTTCTGTTTAGAGATAGGGGCTATTGTGCCAACACTGTATACCAGGCATATAAAAAGGCAAAAAATATTGATAGATGATGTAACATTCTTGTTCTGAAGCAAAAGTTATAGTGTGCATGAGCTGGGGAGAATGGGAGGGATTAAGCCAGAGGTTCAATGTGGGGAATAGCTCCTCCCATAAACTCTACTTAAACCCACCACTCACATATACTCCTCGCTTAGAGAGTGTGTTTTTCCCTGAGCTCCCTGCGTGGCTTGTGTGGCTGTGCTGTCTTCTGCACCTCCTGTTGCTTTGTCTAGTTTGTTTTCTCTTCCCTGTTCATCTCCCCTTCCCCCTCACTGTTTCTGTTTTCTCCCATTTCTTTGTGTTCTTTTGCTACCTTTTGTCCCGTGCCCTGATTGTTCTCCCCTCCCTTATTGGCTCTGTTCCACCTCTCCACTCTTTTCCTCCATTCCTCTCTGTTCCCACTAGTGTTTGGGTCCCCCCCATCTGTGTTTCTTTTTAGGCTTCTCGCCATATTCCATCCCTGCTCTTGGTGCTACAAGCCTCCCTGCTCTTTCCCTACCATTTTCCAGGGACTTCCCTCCAGCCCCTTCCAGATGCACGCCCGCTTCCTATCTGTCCCCCACCAGTGTTCCTTTCTCCTCCTCAACTCCTCCGGCTCTGCGGGGTCAGTCTACAACCACAAGACTTACAATATCATTGGGAATATCCAGTTTCTTATGGTTTTGCTAGTTTTCTCACCGGCATCCCTAGCTCTTCCATGCCATTACTGCAAGAGTCTGCTCCACCTAAACAGTAAGTACCTCTCTACATTCATTATTTATAGTCCTTTCCCATAGCCGATGACTTGGGCTGTGGATTTGTGATACAGCCGTGTACCCCCCACGTTTTACTTACTCAATCATTGAATCAAATTATTTGAGCCTTCGTCTTGACTTATGCTGTTAATAGACATGCTACGATTACTCTTAAAGGACTCAAATCACAGCTCACACTTGGAATCATTCTCTGGCTTAGTGTGCCTTTCCTCGCTAAACAATTTCCCCTTTCCTTTTTACCCTCCGAAGGCTGCTGCTGTACCCACTCCTCTAACTGTGTCCAGGAGGGCCCAGACATTCTGTTTCTCACCTAATGCCTGTCCTAGTCATGAAGACATATGCGCTACTCTGACTGCCTGACATGATTTCACACAACATATAGATGGGGGGGGGGAGTTGGGGACGTACACTTCTGTCAATTACCTTGCAAGACTACATATTGTGTGTTACCTGCATTTTCTGATTTGTCAGTGTCACCTTATCATCTGTGGTGGTTGTGTGTTCAGCTTCTGCTTCCGCCGCTCGGCTAGCTCATGGTGCTGCGGGGCCGGGGGGTCAGATGGCAGGCCGGCCTAAGTCAATTACATTGCACTTTGGTACTCATTTTATTGCAGTGCTGTGATTGTCTCATTCTTCCCCCTATTGTGTTATTCCTGTTTCACTATCTCCCATCTCATGGCTGGATGCTCATTGTTTCCATCCCTATGATAGTCCATTTGAGCCACACTCCTCAGGACGTTGGGGGGTGGTGCTCCTGTTCCATTGAACCTAGTTGCTCCCACTTAATCCTCCCCTGCTGCCTATGACCTCAGTTACCTACATTTATGTATTTCTCTTCCCTGGATTATGTCATCGTTTACAGTGGCATCTTCCTTTCCTTCCATTGTTATGCTCCAAGACTGGCCCCTTCCTCTCCACATCATGCCTGTTTATGTGCCTACCATTCCTATCTTGTTACGAATGTCTTACTATACCTGTGTACTATTCATCATCCTATCTCAATTCAGTTCCCTTACCTACTCTCTTTCTGCAGCAGCATTCTGCACTTTCAGCCAGCCCATACCAGCAGTATTCCGGACTCCATCCCTAACTCGCACCTTCTGAGGTGCTGAGCAAAAGTAGGCTTCCCCTGTCTACCGATCATGGGATTCCATTACAATTACTACTTCCTACTTCCTACCAACATGATATCCTCCATCCCTAACTCTGCTTGCAACATCAAGTGCAGGTAAGCTCACCCCGACTACCGGGGATAGGAGCCATGTCTACAATCTACTGTGCCACACCATGCCTTCTCTACCTAATACAGGTTGCTACTTCCCTTTGGGAATGGAACTTTTTCATCTCATGTGTCTTCATTATCCTACCTGTGCCTCGCTACATCATCATGATCATCTTGCCTCAACCATCATAGATAGGTGCCTGAGTCTACGTTCCACTGCTTCAACCTCCACATCCTCAGCCTGTCACCCAGATGCCACTTCCCTTCAGGAACAGGATCTTGTCCTCCTTGCCTTCTCCATACCTCATTGCCTGCTGCCTCGCATCAAGGTCAGATTGCACTGACTTCCATGGTCGGGAGCCTGAGTCTGTATTCAATTATTTTCACCTTCTGCATCCTCTACCTGATACTTGTTGCCACTTTCCTTTGGGGACGGGACCTCCATACTCCATTTGCCTTCCACCTCTCAATGCTGCCTGATGGCATTGACTGACGGTCATCTCACAAGGACTGCCTGACATGGTAGCCTGTTTCTGTGAATCCACTAGTGCAATCCATTCTCTGTCTCATGCCTGGCTGCCACTCCCCTTTTGGACCGGGACCTCATTAACTCATTTGCCTCCATCCTCTTGCCTCTGCCTGGTGGTATCAAGCAAAGAACATCTCACCCCATCTGCCAGGAATGGAAGCTCATATCTGCAGTCAACTGTTTCAACCATATGCACTCTCTACCAGACCACCAATTGCTGCATCCCTCCAGGAATGGAACAATTTACCTCTTTTGCCTTCACCATCGTACATTATCTGGTGTGTCCTGTCCAGGACATCTCACCTCAACTGCCTGGTTTAGGAGCCTGTGTCTACAAAAGGCTGTTCCTCCTTCCTCATTTTCTACCTGCTATCAGCTTGACACTTCCCTCCAGGACCAGGACTCCTATAACCCGATTGCCTTCCATCCTTCCTCACCAGTCTCCATCCTGCACTTCCATGGACCATCGTAGTTGACCATGCCTTGGTCTCCTTTCACTCTGGATTTAGATTATGCTGGCGTGTTCACTCTGTACCTCAATCCAGTTCAACTGCCTCATGGACTCCCTTGCTGCGAGTTGCCCCCTCCTTCCACAGTGCAAGTTCATTTTCTCTGCCGGAAGTGGGAACCTCATCCTTCTTTGCTGTGGCACCTTCTATCCCCTGCACTCATTGTTTGATGCCTTCATCAGCTGTGGGACTCATGTATCTCCTGGACCTTCCATGGATCATCTCCTCATAGCTTGCTGCAGCCTTCCCACTTCTGATTCAGTTCACTGAGGGGCTGACCGGGTCCTGTTCCTTCCTACACTTCCCATGTTATTTGGCTGGCCTATGCTGGCTTCTTCTGGAATCCTTTCTCCTGTTCATTGAGATTCACTCTGGACTCTTCTTCCATTGTTGAATAGCTGCCTTCTCACCTCCGCCTTGACGGCTCAGAGCTTCCTCCTGTTTGCTGTATTTCTTTTGGGCACATTATCCTATTTCTGGCCAGTATTCCTACCTGGTCAACTACTCCTCCCATTGATTAATTTCATACTCCTATACTGGCTATTCGACAGCTCTCCTTCCCTACTTGATGGAACACTTGTTTATTTCACCTGAGGAAATCTACTTCTAGCAGACATCCCTTGGATAACATGCCTCATAGACTCTTACATCACCATAGAGTTTTCTATACTGCCCAATATCTCCTCAGGATCAGTCCTGGAATCCCAATTTGACTGGACAAAAGAAAGATCTCATCCATCTCTACTGGATACTCCCTACGCACCCTGTCTATTCAAGCACTGGACTTCCCTATCTATCATGTCTCACAGGCTATCCTTGTATGTTGAAAAGACTTAATTCTTACCGTCATGCTCCGACTCTGTACTCATCATCGTTGCTACGGATACTGGGAACCACAGGATACCTCATAGCAATATTGACATTATCCGTTTTACTATTCTGCAGCCCCTCTACGAGCACTGACTCTGTTGATCATGTTACTCGACTCCTACTTACTCAATAGCCATTTCTTGTCCTAACTTCTTCTCGCTGCCTCCCCAGAACTTCCATCATTGGATCTCCCTTACCTAGCTGCCTTACTAACATCAGTCTATCCAACCCACTGTTTTCTAGTTCCTGGACATCACCATATCTTATACAAACATCTGCATTCCTTCATCTTATTACCATCGGTTAAGTCAGCTGCCCAACCAGTGCTCCTTCTAGTTCATCCTTCAGACTTATCTGTATTGCTCCTTCCAATGAACACTTACACCGATCAAAGCTTCCTTCGATTCTCAATCTGAAAATCTCCAAACTGATATGGTGACTTCACTATCCCATTCTTGCCTCTCAACAGATCTTCAATCAACTATAGCATTAAACATCCCTGGCATTCTACACTTCTCTCGACTCCATTACCACCCCAGCCTATAGACTCTTCCATATATCCACTTCCAGGCTTCTCACAAGTATTTAGACATTGGATTTTCCATAAAGCTAACCAGCCATGGACACCTCAGTGCATATCTCAGGCAGTAATGCCACAGAAATACCCATATTTACTTCAGCCAGCTGACTAGCAAGAGCCTATTCAAGTATGTCTATGATATCAATACCCAAATCAACTTCCTAAATTCTTGTACTGAACTTCTAATTATTCTCTATATATTCAGTTACCACCTAGCCTGCAAATGCCAATCTTCCTGCATTGGTCTACAAATCACTTATGTCATTTGTCCTATCAGGCACTCAGAGACTCTACTCGACTCCTTCATCCACTTCATGGATGCTTACTTAGCAACTTGTCGCTCACCACTGAATTCCTCACCTCCAGTCGCTACCTTGACTGTTAAACCTCCTACAAGTGGGATCATTTACCTATGACTTCACAAATCATTGCATTTACCACCATCCACAGTATGGTAGCATATTAATTGAATCATGCTCTCTCTGCTCATTCATCCCTGTAATCCCTTTGGACAATCATCCATCATCACTTAGGCTTTATTCACCCTTCTTCGACTGGATCTGCTTCACTCTCAGGATTCTAATGCTCCTTCAGAAAAGACCTACTTCTTCAACCTCAGTATCATCCTTTCAAAATACATCCTCCATGGATCGAGGATAGACCATCATCTCTCCGAGCAGCTCACCTTCCTCAAAAAGTAGCTATGGTTGCTAGAACCTAGCTTAGTCTCCTCTTAGTGTGCCCAGAGGATGGGCAGACCAATGGCCATGGGTTCTCAGAGGTGTCCTCCAATTGGTTTTTCCTCTCCTGAGTGCTAGTGGTCATGAGCTCCATGAGTTGGAGGAGGTATCTTTTTGGGTCTTCTATTTCCTACAAATTACTACCTACATATCTCCTACTCAAGGATGGGAATCGAGTAAAGCCACAAAAAGTACTACAAGTTACACAAGCACTAATACCCCACCACTATTCCCCAAACATTGAATGGGCGGGCTTAAGCTCAAGGGTCAATGTGGGGAATAGCTCCTCCCACAAACTCTACTTAAACCCACCACTCACACACACTCCTTGCTTAGGGAGTGTTTTTTATCCACCTCCATCCCCTCCTCCTCCTTGTCTCACCCTTGTTCATGGGCCTTCTATTCCTTACAATTTACTACCTACATATATTACCTACTACTCAAGGGTGAGAATAGAGTAAAGTCACAAAAAGTACTACAAGTTACACAAGCACTAATACCCCATCACTATTCCCCAAACATTGAATTAATTTTGTGATCCAATACACTCCGGTGTGTGGCAAAATTGGAGATATAATATGGAAGCACTGGCCACTTTTGACAAGTGATCCATCTTTACCAAATTGTTTGTGACTGAAGCCAAGGACTAGCTTCAAAAGAGCTAAGAACATGTCAGATCTTTTAGTTCAAAAGCCATTATAAGCCAACGCCAAAGCAAGATGGTGGCGTCAAAAGCCTTTTGGCTTTTTTAAAAGCCAAAACTGCAATGAGTGTAAATTTATGGTTACGGGGAACAAGATAAACATGGCACAGCTCTCTCTCTTGCTACCTCAGCTGCCTGCTGTCTACTTCAAGAAACCTTTTGAAATTGGAAAAAAAACTAAGTCAAAAAAATTCACATGCTCACAGACTAAGTTTTTCTCTATCTCCATCTTATTTTACTTATAAGTGTAGCACTTTGTAGCATTTTTTCACTAAATTTTCACTCATCATCCAGTTACCACCCTCCCTCATGACCACATAAGTATCAGCTTTTAAAGGAACACTGTCAGCTATTCAGTGAAATTACAAGTCATGTGTGCCCAGTTACCTTCTAGCAACCGAACTGACAAAGTAATGGTTGAATATGTGCCAATATGTCAAAAGATAATATTTTGTTAGTTTTACCGATTTTTTATTATTGAATTTAAGTTAAGCTATCAGCCATGGCTCAGCTGACAGAACCTCTCATCTATGTGACCACACATCGTCATGATCACCAAACTCGTGCATGAGGGAGTTTTGACTTTCCCACAGTGATAACATCTGGGGCTAGTGTCCAAAACAGTGATTGATTCTGACCTTGTAGAGGTATCTCTGTAAAGAAAAAGAGCACTAGAAGTACTAAACAAAAAATGTTTGAGAAAGCGGAGCCGAGATCACGAGCATGCTCAATAGCACTGATGTGCTATAATATCAGCACCATGTCTTCAGGCATTGGTGTGTGACTTATTCTCTGTCTGGATGGACAGCATCAAAGCTGAGAAAAAAACAGTGCTGTGTTGCATGAGCATTCTATCCATTAGGAGTACAACACCACAGGTTCAAAAAGGGTCAGTGGACTTTCAGAACCAGTCTAAAAAGACAGGCAGCTACACAAACACTGATATGGGAAAAAAGACCAAGATCAAGGCAGGATTCATAGATTCATAGATATTTGCTGGCAGAAAAAGACCTTCTTGGCCCACTGAGTCTGCATATTCCCCTCTTCTTTACATGCTCCCCTCACCCAGAGATCCCCCCCACTCACTAGACAACCCCTTGTGCTTGTCTAATGCCCTTTTAAATCTCTCCACTCTTCTGGACCCCACCACCTCCTCTGGCAGACTGTTCCAGGGCTCCACCACCCTCTCTGTGAAGTAATGTCCGCTCATGTTTCCATTAAACCTACCCCCTCCACCCTCAGTTCATGCCCTCTAGTTTTAGTGCCGCCTTCCATGTGAATTACCCCTTTATTAATACCCCTCATGTACTTAAACATAGAAACATAGAATTTGACAGCATATAAGGACCACTTGGCCCACCCAGTCTGCCCATTTCCCTACCTATTGGATAAGCTACAGATCCTAGTTAACCAACAGCCTACTTCCTCCTACCCCCCACTAGAATTGTTTTATGTCTGTTCCATGCATTCTTGAATTCCTCCACTGTTTTTGACTCCACAGCCTCTTCAGGAAGGCCATTTCATGAATCCACCACCCTCTCCATGAAAAAATACTTCCTCACATTGCCTCTGAATCGCCCCCCCATATCTTCAAATTGTGCCCCCTTGTTCTTTTACATCTCTTTTTCTGAAAGATGTTACCCTCTTGGACTTTGTTGATTCCCTTGAGGTACTTAAATGTTTCTATCATGTCCCCCCCTTTCCTCGATGGCATACATATTAAACTCCTTTAATCTCTCATCAGATGGCTTCTGGTGCAGACCCTGCACCATTTTAGTTGCTCTCCTCTGGCCTGACTCCATCCTGTCTATGTCCTTGCAGAGATGGGGTTTCCAGAACTGCACACAGTATTCCAGATAGGGTCTCACCAACTGTCTGTAAAGAGGGATAACAACTTCCTGTTTTCTACTGGTGAATCCTCTTCCTATACATCCCAGTATCCCCTCAGCCCTCCACACTGCCTTATCACATTGCTTGCCTGCCTTTAGGTCATCTGATATGACTACCCCCAGGTCCCTTTCCATTTTTATTGTTGTTAGTACCTCCCCCCACATTGTGTGCTCTTCCCTTGGGTTTTTGTTTCCCAGGTGCATTACTTTGCACTTCTTTGCATTGAATCTAAGCCGCCATACTTTTGACCATTCCTCCAGTCTTGCCAAGTGCCTTCTCATCCCTCCCCCCCCCATGTATCAACCCTGTTGCAGATCTTTGTGTTGTCTGCAAAGAGGCATACTTTCCCTTCCAGTCCCTCTGCAATGTCACCTATAAAGACATTAAAGAGGACTGGTCCCAGTACTGAACCCTGTGGTATCCCACTAGTAACCTCCCTTTCTTCAGAGTGGTCTTCATTTACTATTACCCTTTGTGTCCTGTTGTCCAGCCAATATTTTACCCAGGCTACAACCCTAGAACCCACTCCCAGGCTGGTTAACTTGTTTATTAATCTTTTGTGTGAGACTGTGTCAAATGCCTTGCTAAATTCTAGGTAGGTCATGTCCACAGCCTTTCCCTGGTCTACTACTTTGGTCACCCAGTCAAAGAAAGCTATTAGATTCATCTGACATGACCTTCCCAGTGTGAATCTATGCTGTCTTAGGTCCTGTGCCCTGCTGGCCTCTAGGTACTCAACAATTCTTTCCTTTAGAAGTTATTCCATCATTTTCCCTAGCCTGAGGTCAAACTAACAAGTCTGTAGTTTCCTGCCTCTGTCTTGCTCCCACTTTTGTGAAGGGGAATCACATCCACCTTCCTCCAATCCTCAGGTACCACACCATCCTCCAATGATTTGTTAAAAAGGGTAGTCAGTGGTGTCACTAGTTCTCCCCTTAGTTCTTTTAGAATTCTGGGGTGAATCCCATCAGACCCCATTGCTTTGTCCACCTTGAATTTTAGGAGTTCTTTCAGGACCCTTTCTTCTGTGAATAGACTGGTATCGACCCCCCTATCCAGAGTGCTTCTATTATTTGATTTAGGTACCTCCACCTCCTCTTCTTTTGTGAATACTGAGCAGAAGCATTCATTCAGTATAGCTGTTTTTTCACTGTCACCCTCTGCCCACCCCCATCCCTTTTTCCTTTATTAAGCCTCACTATCCCTCCCTTGGTTTTTTTTCCCTCCCTAATGTACCTTTAAAAGGTTTTATCCCCTTTCTTAACTGAGTTGGTGTCTTTTCCCTCATTTGGGCCTTTGCTATTCTAACTGCCTTCCCCGCTTCCTTCTGCTTTAACTGGTTCAGTTCTCTGTCCTGCTTCTTCTGTGTTTCCTTATACTTCCTGAATGCTGCCTTTTTCTCCTTAACTTTCCCCACCACCTCTTTTGAGAACCATAGTAGTTTTTCCCTTTATTTTGTTTTGTTGATTTGCTTCACCCAAAGGCTTGTTGCCTCTGTGATGGCTGTTTTGATTTGCCCCCCTTTTTCCTCCACCCCTCCTTCATGCCTGTTTGCTATTGCTTTTCTGAGGCACTCTCCCATTTTCCCAAAGTCAACCCTCCTAAAGTCCAATACCCTTGCTTTTGTATGGCTTGACTCTATGGGTGTTTTTGTAGTGAACCACACTGTTTGGTGGTCACTTGTTCCCAGATGGCTACCCACTTCTAAATCCGAGATCCTTTCTCCATCCCTGTTTGAGAGTACCAGTTCTAAGATTGCTTACTCTCGAGTGGGTTCCAGCACTAGCTGTTTGGAGCATGCCCCCATTGGCAAAGGTGCTCCAGTTAACATCTGGCATATTCAGGTCCTCCATCAACAATATCTCCCCTTTTCTGCCATTCTAAGGATGCCTTCTATCATTTCCTTGTTCATTGCCTCCACCTAAGACTGTCTCCAGGGTGACCCACAGTACCTCCTTTCCTCCCTGTTTACCCTTTAGTTCCATTGCTTTGCTCCCTTTCCTTACGTAGAGAGCTACTTTTCCTCCTCTTTTGTCCTCTCTGTCCCTCCTGTACATTGTGTACCCTGGTATGTTGAAATCCCAGTCATGGCTCTGTGTAACATGTTTCTGTGACTGCCACGATATCCAGATGTCTCTCTTCCATCAAGTCCACTAGTTCAGGGAGCTTGTTACTCAGACTATGGGCATTGGTATTCATCACCCTCCATTTTTTGATGGACTTACCCCTTTCAGTACAATTCCTGTCCTTACTGCTTTTGCCTTTTTCTCCATTTACCCCTGTCCTGCTTCCTATTGACTTCTCTACTTTGGGGTTTACCTCACTAACTGCCCTGTTTTGTGGGGGGAGGCTGGTATTTCCCTTCTCCTTTTCAGTGCCTCCCCCCTTGGTTAGTTTAAATGCTTGCCAATGAAGCATTTAAACCAATCACCTAGGATCCTGGTTCCCCACCCTAACAGATGCAGACTATCACACCAGTATATGCCCTTATCCCTCCAGGTGGACACCCAGTCTCCAATGAATCCAAAACCCTGAGCTCTGCACCAGTTTTTTAACCCTTCATTGAATCCTATGGTGCGGAGTACCCAAGCCTCACCCATGCCATAGACAGGCAGCACCTCTGAGAAGGTTTTACTGTACGTGCTACTTGTCTAATGCCCCTCCTTGACTCCATAAACTCCTCTTGCAGTGCTCTGATCACATTCCCAGCTAGGTCATTTGTCCCTAGGCAGACAATGACATCCAGCTCCCTCCCCTGTGCAGCTGCTCCCGTGACCCTGAGGATTCGCTCTCTGTCCCTCCAAGCCATGGCGCCAAGCAGGCACCTTACCTCCCTCTCCATCCTCTCCCAGTTCTACCCTCTTAATGACTGAATCCCCCACCAGGAGTTGTTTGATTCCCATGTGGAGTCCTGTGCCACCCTTCTGTGGGTCTCCTTTGTGGAGGCTGTCAGCATCCTCCTTGGTCTCCACTGCAGGTACCTCCATAGAGGAATCACTCTCCACCAGAATGGCATAGGAATTGTGGAGAGGTACAACTGGAGGGATGTGTCTCTGTTCCATCCCCCCACCCTCCCTGAGCCCACCTTGGTCCAACCACTCCTCTTTCTTGGCAACCTCTGAAGCAGCGGCAGTGGCCCTGGTGGTCCCTGGGTGGGGGAGGAGGATTCACAAATCCTAGTCAGGTCGGCCAGGAGATGGTCAAGCTTCCTCCTCAGACCAGAGAGGTATCTGTAAATAGTGCAGCATCATAGCCTCCAGGAGTCTTCTGGAAGACTGCTGCCCCACAGCCACTGCACTGCACCCCTCACATCATGTCTTATTTTATGGCATCTCTCCTGTTGTTTAGTATGCTTACTCTCCTCCCACAATTTATTTTTCCACTTACTTTCCTACTGCCTATGTGCCCTTCCAGCTCTTGCCCTTCCTGTTCTGGGACAGGAACTTCCTGTATTCTTCAGTAGTCTCCTTATTGCTTGCTCAGAGTCAGACCTCCAGCAGCTGGTGGGAAGGGAGAGAGGGAGAACTACTCTTTTCCTTCAAGGATGGAGAAACTTATGTGTCTCAGTGATCCTTCCCTTCCTACTGTCAAACAGGAAGTTCCTATTGTCAGTCAAATCCAGTGCCTATAAAAGTGGAACTGGCAAAGAGTGGGAGGGTAGAGGGGAGGGAAGGAGGGCAATTAGTAAAAAAAGTTCTAGCTCTTTAGTCAGCTGTTCCTTGCTCTGAAAGCAAGGTTACTGTCTGCCAAAAGCTAGCAGCAGGGAACTGTAATTGGAGACACCTGGTTTTCTGCTGCCTAGGCCACACCCTCAATCAACTGCTCTTCTCCTGACTTAGCATACTGAGAACCTGATACAGCCCCCTTCCCCCAACAGAAAAAAACACTCTGACTCTCTTTGTTATTAGCCTAATTGAGACCCCACACTTCTAATAAAGTTTCTGGTTGCTTAATCCCAACATCCTCTGACTCCTGCTGAGTTAGAAGTGTTCTATTAGTAAGAATATTTTTAGTTCTTTAGTCAGCTACTCCTTGCTCTGAAAGCAAGATAGCCGTCTGCCAAATGTTAGCAGTAGGGAATTGTATTGGAGACACCTGGTTTTCTGCTGTCTAAGCCACACCCCAATTACCTGCTCTCCTTCTGACTTAGCAAACTGAAAAGCTGATACAGGCCCCTTCCCCCAACACAGAAAAACACACTCACTCTCTTTTTTTTTTTACCCTAATTGAGACCCCACACTTCTAATAAAGTATCTGGTTGCTTAATCTCAACAAGCTCTGACTCCTGCTGAATTAGAAGTGTTCTACTAGTAAGAAAAGTTATAGCTCTTTAGTCAGCTGCTCCTTGCTCCGACAGCAAGATTGCTGTCTGCCAAAATCTAGCAGCACTGAATGGCCTTAGTGATCATTGTGCCATTGCTTGTGTAAGATCGGTGCAACACCCTGCCTCCTCCTCCTCAAAGTACATCTTTAAGAGATGTAAACTGAATTTCATCGCTAATGCATTTCTTTACGACCTCCAGTATGCTAATTGGCAAAAGTTTTACCTTGCACCTTCTGTGAAGGAGGCTTTTGAGGTCCTCCAAACTGTACCTACTGACATGTTAGATCTACATGCCCCTGTTGTCAAGAGTAAGAATAAAATGAAATCCTGCCCTTGGTTTATGGAAAACTTAAAAGCTGCTCTTTGGCATAGGGATGCTCTATGGAAAAGGGCTAGGAAGTCAAAGCTAGCCACTGATTGGTCTGCCTTCTGAATCACAAAAAACAACTGTACTAAACTTATTAGAGCTGCTAAATCTAGCTATTTCCATGCAGAACTCAATGCATCCACCAGCTCCACTACTAGGTTTTGCAGAACCCTAAGGGAGGTCGAAGGCCATAGTATTTCTGGCACACTTCCCTCAAAAATCTCTAACAGTGGTACTCATACTACCAACAAGCATGAGATTCTTGACCTCCTCAGTAATCCATTTTGCCTTGGCAGGGATGGCCTTCAACACATCTCCAGCAAATGCCATCAGATCAAAGCTACAAAGCCAGAGATCTGAATGCCTCAACACAGATCTTCTTGTGCTATGCACTCCTTTCTCATGCCATCTGGTGTCTATCAAACAAGATGAGGATCTTCTCCTCCAGCTTGATATGAAGAAAAGTGCAGGTGCAGATCTGATCAAGCCGTTCTTCCTAAAACTGGCCTACTTTATACTGGCTCCACCTGTTTCTCATCTTTCTAACCTGTCTCTCATCCAAGGTACCCTTCCCATGATCTGGAAGACAGCACTTGTCATTCCTCTATATAAATCAGGGGATCACTGTAACCTAAATAATTACCATCCTATTTTCTTGCTCCTGGCCTTGTCCAAGCTACTAGAGAAGGTTGTTAAGGCGCAGTTCAGATCACATCTAGAAAGTTCTGACTTGCTAAACCTGATCCAGTCTGGTTTCTGTCCCCTTCACAGTGCCACAACTGCACTTGCCAAGGTCATAAATGACTGGCAGATTGCTCTCAATAATAAACGTTATGTATGTGCCCTGTTTCTGGGCCTTAATAAGGCCTTTGATATGGTGGATCATGATCTGCTCCTAATGACCCTAAAACAGGTTGGGGTGGACAACCAAGCACTAAATTGGTTCACAAATTATCTCACGGACAGAGAACAGCAGGTAAAAGCCGAAGGCGATGTGTCCCCCAAAAAACACTGCTAAGAGTAATACCCCAAGGATCAATACTTGGCCCACTGCTTTTTGCTATCTACATAAATCAAATAAGCACTGACTTAGAGTTGGTGAATATACACCTCTTCACCAACAACACAATGCTCTACATTGATAGACCAACACTGGAGTCCACCTGTGTGGCCCTCCAAAATGAATTTGAAGTCCTTCAGAAAAACCTGCCTGATCTGAAATTCCTACTAAACACTAAAAAAAACAAATCCATGCTTTTCTCTCCTCTAGTCCTTCCTCCTAAAAACAATCCAGCTGGTACAATCCTCCAAATAAGTACCATCTTGGGCGAAACCTTGGCGTTCATGGAGAAATTCAAATACTTGGGGATTTGGATTCACTCCAAGCTGTCCTTTCTGGACCGTATAGATGAGCTTGCCAAGAAATTGAGACAAAGACTCGGTATCTTCTTCCACATTAAGCATTCGCTGACTCTGGAGGCCAGAAAACTTCTTGTTCAGGCTACCTTTATGCCATTTCTGGACTATGCAAATTTCTTGTATGGTCACAGTACTAGTATGGCTCTCTCCAAGCTTGGCATCCTTTACCACACAGCACTCAGGTTTATCTCTGATGTGCCTTACTCCACTCACCACTGTGTCCTTTACGCTTCCATAGATTGGAGCTCACTTAGCTTCAGGAGGCAGAAAAATGCTGTACTATAAATCTACAAGGCCATCACTCTTAAGCTTCCTCAGTACCTCTTAGGCTGCCTGTCCTCTTGCCACCCCCCCCAGTATTTATCCCCTCAGAAATCTTACCTACATATCCCTTGTTATTTCTAAAGTCAGAACGAGCTTTGGTAGAGCCTCCTTAAGCCATGCCCTTCCAGTGCTCTGGAACAAGATACAGAAATCCCTAAGGCTCACTTCTCCTTTAACACTCTCCGTATTTAAAGCCATGTTCCTGAAAACCTTCTCCAAGGTCTGTCACTGCTTCAAATGAGGGAAGTAGTATTTATATGGCCGAATCGCCTGTCATACTGCTTATACTCCTATAGGCCTGCGCCTGTTAGACTATTGACCTAAGAGATACCGACTTGTGACATTTATATAACCTCCTGTCGACTCCTACCCCACAGCCTCCCTCTCCTTTAATCTCTTCCCCCTCTCCTTCTGTATTGTCCTTACCTGCCCATATGTACCCTACACCCTTATCTCGCCTCTACTCTGTTTTGCCACTACTACTTTTTGACTGCCCATACATATTTCTCTACATTATCCCCTTCCTCCAGCACTGCCTCTACTACATTCCTCCTCCAACATGCTCAGTGACTCAGTCTTCTTGACTCTAGCATGAGTAGGCTGCACACTCTAGCACACAGTACTTAATTCAAATAGATCTTTTCACCCTACAGATTTATGGCATAATGCCCTTGGAATCACTGTTTATTATAATGCATCTCAATCTTATACCAAAATGAACTGAATTGTATAAGTGTCATCCTACTGGCCTGTACATCTCACATCTGAAACCATGTAATCTCTATTCATACTTGCTGTATTACTGTCTTTCACAAGCACTAATGTATATAGCTTGTTACTGACTCCCAGCCTATCACATATTCCATATATTTTCTTGACTTGTATATGCCGTGTATGATTATTATGTTTTCCTTACATATGTTTATTATATGCTTAGCTTCATGGCCCTTCTGGCTATTGTACTGCTCCCAGGTCCATCTTATAAATGAGCTTGTCTCAATGATGTTCTGCCTGGCAAAATAAAGATACTTATTGATTGATTGATTGATTGAATTGTAATTGGAGACACCTGGTTTTCTGCTGCCTAAGCCACAAACCCAATTACCTACTCTCCTCCTAACTTAGCCAACTGAGAAGCTGATACAGTCTCCTACCCCCAACACAGAAAAGCACACTGACTTTGTTTTACCCTAATTGAGACCCCACACTTTTAATAAAGTACCTGGTTGCTTAATCCCAACAGGCTCTGACTCCTGCTGAGTTAGAATTCTATTAGTAAGAAATGTTCTAGCTCTTTAGTCAGCTGCTCCTTGCTCTGAAAGCAAGATTGCTGTCTGCCAAAAGCTAGCAGCAGGGAACTGTAATTGGTGACACCTGGTTTTCTGCTGCCTAAGCCACACTCCCAATTACCTGCTCTCCTTCTGATTTTGCAAACTGAGAAGTTGATACAGTCCCCTTCCCCCAACACAGAAAAACACACTAACTCTTGTTTTTTACCCTAATTGAGACCCCACACTTCTAATAAAGTTTCTGGTTGCTTAATCCCAACAGGCTCTGACTCCTGCTGAGTTAGAAGTTTCCTATTAGTAAGAAACATTCTAGCTCTTTAGTCAGCTGCTCCTTACTCTGGAAGCAAGATTGTTGTCTTCTAAAAATGAGCAGCAGCTTGAATTTGAACTACTTGAACGTTTCTATCACACCCCCTCTCCTTCAGGTTTCTAGCTCACATAAATCCAAAACTGTTAACCTTTCCTCATATGGCATCCCACTTAACGCATGCACCACCTTAGTGGTCCTTCTGTGAACTATCTCCATGCCCTCTATGTCCTTGCATAGGTGAGGTCACCAGGACTAAACCCTGTACTCCAGGTGGGGCCTCACCATAGACTTGTAGAGTGGCATCTGCACCTCCCGCCTTCTGCTCTTTATCCCTCTCCCAATGCATGCCAGCATTCTATTTGCCTTGCCCACCACCTTGCTGCATTGGGTCCCCACTTTAAGGTTGTCTGTGATTATGATTCCTAGATCCTTCTCCTGCTTAGTTGCTTTCATTCCCTCATGTGTAATTTGCAGGTGGGTTATTACACCCCATGTGCATCACTGCGCATTTTCTAGCATTGAATTTAAGCTGTCATATTTCTGACCACCCCTCCAGCAACCTTAGATGCTCCCTTATAGCCTCCACTCCCTCTGGGGTGTTCACCCTATTGCAGATCTTCATATAATCTGCAAAAGGCAGATCTTCCCTGCAGCCCTTCACTATGTCATAAATGTAGATGTTAAACAGGATGGACCCCTGCACCGACCCCTGAGGTACCCCACTCATCACCTCTATCTCCACAGAATGCATCCCATTTGCCACCACCCACTGGCTTCTCATCAGTCAGTTCTCCACCCACCTTGTTATTTTCTGTCCCACCCCCAAACTCTTTAGTTTATTAAGCAATCTTCTGTAGGGCACAGTGTTGAAGGCTTTCTCAAAGTGCAGATAGGCCACATCCACTGCCCACCTCCCATAAGAAACCCTTGTCACCCAATTGAAGAACTCTATCAGGTTAATCTGACATGACCTCCCCATGTGAAGCCATGCTGATGGATGTTCTACAGCTTACTAAAAAGTTTTATTTAAGCATGAAACATAACAGCACTCATCTCAACCACAACGCACTGAATGTTTTTGTGCACACTAACTCTTTATCAAGACAAAATCATACAACAGTTTCACTCACACATTTATAGACCAAAATGTGTCACGTGACCAAAAATTCCCACATGTAAACATAGAAACATAGACTTTGACGGCAGATAAGGACTGCTTGGCCCATCTAGTCTGCCCGTTTCCCTACCCACAGGATAGGCCGCAGATCCTAGTTAACCAACAGCCTATTTCTTCCTACCCCCCACAAGAATTGCCTTATGTCTGTCCCATGCATTTTTGAATTCTCCCACAGTTTTAGACAACATAACCTCCTCAAGAAGGCTGTTCCATGCATCCACTACCCTCTCTGTGAAATAATACTTCCTCACATTGCCCCTGAACCTCCCCCCCATCTTTAAATTGTGTCCTCTTGTTCTTGCACATCTCTTTTTCTGAAAGATGCTACCCTCTTGGACTTTGTTGATTCCACTGAGGTACTTAAAAGTTTCTATCATGTCCCCCCTCCCTTCCTTCCTCAAGGGTATACATATTAAGCTCCTTTAGTCTCTCCTCACACGGCTTCTCTTGCAGACCCTGCACCATTTTAGTTGCCCTCCTCTGGACTGCCTCTATCCTGTCTATGTCCTTGCGGAGATGGGGTCTCCAGAACTGGACGCAGTACTCCAGATGGGGTCTCACCAATTGTCTGTACAGAGGGATAACAAATTCCTGTTTTCTGCTGGTGGTGCCTCTCCCTATGCATCACAGTATACCCCCAGCTCTCCCTACTGCCTTCTCACATTGCTTGCTAACCTTAAGGTCATCTGATATGATTACCCCCAAGTCCCTTTCCTTTTTTGTTGCTGTTATTACCTCCCCTCCATTGTGTAGTCTTCCCCTGGGTTCTTGTTTCCCAGGTGCATTATTTTGCACTTCTTTGCATTGACTCCAAGCTGCCTTACTTCTGACCATTCCTCCAACCTTGCCAAGTCCCTTCTCATCCTTTCCACGCCTCCTTGTGTATCAACCCGGTTGTAGATCTTTGTGTCATCTGCAAAGAGGCATACTTTTCCTTCCAGTCCCTCTGCAATGTCACTTATGAAGACATTAAAAAGGACTGGACCCAGTACTGAACCCTGCAGTACCCCACTAGTAACCCCTCTTTCTTCAGAGTGGACTCCATTTACAATTACATTCTGTGCCCTGTTATCTAGCCAATGTTTTACCCAGGCTACCACACTGGGACCCACTCCCAGGCTGGTTAATTTGACTATTAATCTTTTGTGTGGGACTGTGTCAAATGCCTTGCTAAAGTCTAGGTAGGCCATGTCCACAGCCCTTCCCTGGTCTACTACTTTGGTCACCCAGTCAAAGAAATCTATTAGCATCATCTGACATGACCTTCCTGCTGTGAACCCATGCTGCCTTGGGTCCTGTACCCCACTGACTTCTAGGTACTCAACAATTCTTTCCTTCAGAAGTGACTCCATCACTTTCCCTACCACAGAGGTCAAACTGACAGGTCTGTAGTTTCCTGCCTCTGTCTTGGTCTCACTTTTATGAAGAGGAATCACATCTGCCTTCCTCCAGTCCTTGGGTACCACACCATCCTCCTATGATTTATTAAAAAGAGTAGCCAGTGGTTTCACTAGTTCCCCTTTAATTCTTTTAGAATTCTGGGGTGAATTCCATCAGGCCCATTGCTTTGTCCACCTTCAGTTTTAGGAGTTCTTGCAGAACCCTTTCTTCTTTGAAAGGACTGGGATTGACCCCCTATCAAGACTGCTTCTGTTAATTGGATTTGGCACTTCCCCTCCTCTTTTATGAATACTGAGCAGAAATATTCATTCAGTATCCTGCTTTTCACTGTCCTCTGCCCACCCACCCACTGTCATTCTATTCAGCCTCACTATCCCTCACTTTGTCTTTCTATGCTCACTGATGTACCTATAAAAGGTTTTATCCCCTTCTTAACCGAGTTGGCTATATTTTCCTCAGTTTGGGCCTTTGCTATTCTGACTTCCCTCCTGCTTCCTTCTGCCTTAACTGGTAAAGCTCTCTGTCCTGCTCCTTCTGTGTTTCCTTATACTTCCAGAATGCTATCTTTTCTTCCTGACTTTCACAGCCACCTCTTTTGAGAACCATAGTGGCTTTTTCTTTCATTTGATTTGTTTATTTGCTTTACACAAGGCTTGTTGCCTCTGTGATGGCAGTTTGATGATTCCCATTGTTGCTGTACACCTCCTTCTAGTCTGTTTGCTAGTGCTTTTCTGAGACACTCTCCCATCTTGCCAAAGTCAGCCCTCCTGAAGTCCAGTACCTCACTTTTGTATGGCTTGACTCTGTAGCTGAGTTTAACGTGAACTGCACTGTTTGATGGTCACTTGTTCCCAGATGGCAACCCACTTCTAGATCTGAGATCCTCTCACTGCCCCGCTTGAGAGTATGAGGTCTCAGGATTGCTCCTCATGAGTGGGTTCTGAAACTAGCTATCTGAGGCCTGCCACCTGTAGGGCATCAAGAATGGCCCTGCTCTTGGATGTGGCTGCAGCAAATGTGCTCCAGTTAACATCTGGCATATTCAGGTCTCCCATCAACAGTATCTCCCCTTTCTCTGCCATCCTAAGAATGCCTTCTATCATATCCTTGTCCATTCCCTCCCCCTGACATGGGGGTCTGTACACAACCCCTGTGTGGATTATGGTGCCCTTTCCAGTCTCCAAGGTGACCCACAGTGCCTCCTCTCCTGCCTGTTTGCTCTTTTGTTCAGTTGCTTTTATCCCTTCCTTTACATAGAGAGCTACTCCTCCCCCTCTTCTCCCCTGCATGTCTCTCCTGTAGGTTATGTACCCTGGTATGTTAAAATCCCAGTCATGGTTCTCTGTGTACCATGTTTCTGTGACTGCTACAAAATCCAGGCATCCCTCTTCCATCAAGGCCACCAGCTCAGGGAGCTTGTTGCTCAGACTACGGGCGTTGGTACTCATTACCCTCCATTTCTTGATGGCCTTACCCCTTTTTGACCCATCCCTGTTCTTATTGCATTTGTCACTTTCTCCATTTACCCCTGCGCTTCTCCCTATTGACATCTCTATGTTGGTGCCATATGCCATAGAATCTCTGACCTAGTGGTTCTCCCAGAATCTCTGAGTGACCACTCCCCTATCATCTGCTCCTGGTCATGTCACCTGCCCAAACCTAGTGTCTCCACCCACAGGTGGTTATGACCAGGTGGAATTCAAAAAATCAAACACTATCTGGCCCAGTGGGACTGGGCCCCTATAATCCAGGCCCCTAACATTGACCTGGCCCTTGATTACTTCACATGCTGTTTCAACAAAGCATGTGACATTTTTTCCCACTTGCCTAAAATGAAAACTGTAAAATATAATGTCCCTTGGATCACACCCTCATTATGGCAGCAACTAAAACAAAGGGATGACCTCTGGCACAGAGCCATTGAATCTGGCACCCCAGCAGACAGACTAGCCTACAAAGCAGAACACAATAGGTGCACCTGGGCCATACGCAAGGCCAAGGCTAAATACTATAAAGACACCCTGGCTTCTTCCTGGGGAGTGCATGAAAGTTTTGGGACAACATTAAAGAACTTAATGGCAAATCCCACCTCCCCCCACCCTCCCAGCTCTGCATCAACAATACCACCTAACCCAACCCACAGGCTATCATGAACTGCCTTAACTCAACCTTTTCTGACCTTAGTACAGTCCTTCCAAGTGACTTTTTCGACCGTATCCCAGCTTCCTCTGAACTTAACCTCCAGCAGCCCCCTTTCTATCTTAGGGTCATTACTAAGCAGGAAGCCAAATCCTACCTTTCCAAAGTTCTCAGTGGCTCCAAATATTACAAAGACTCTTTGACATGAAAATCCTCTACTGGGTTCTTGACATTGTTCTTTCCACCCTGACTGACCTCCTTAACCGCTCCCTATGCTTGGGGCAGTTCCCAACAGCCTGGAAAACTGCTGCAATTACCCCAATACTAAAAAGTGGAGACAATACTAAATCCAACAACTATCGGCCCATATCAATCCTTCCTCCTCTCTCAAAAGCCCTTGAAAAACTAATTCCGACCAACTCACCGAGTATCTGAAAGCCCACAATTTACTATGTAGAGAACAACATGGCTTCAGATCAGGCCATAGCACAACCACCGCCCTCATCGAATTCTCCAATTTCATTCAGTCTGCCCTTGACCATAGACATTTGGCTGGAGCCCTCGTCATGGACCTCTCTAAGGCCTTTGATATGGTCTCCCACCCCCTCCTCCCAGACTCAATCCACCACTCTGGTCTATCATGCAGACTACTGTCTTGGTTCAATAGCTACCTTACTTCCAGATCCCAATGTGTTAAGATAAATGACACCCTATCTTCCACCCTGCCTATCCACTCAGGAGTCCCCCAGGGATCCATATTGGGCCCGCTACTCTTCAGTATCTACTTAAATGCACTACCCAAATCTGCTCTTGTAACCTACTGCTATATGCTGATGATGCGGTCCTCTATGCCGCACACTCTTCCCCTGACAACCTACAGTCCTCCCTCCAAGACTCATTCAATCAGATCAAAAGTTGATTCACTAGTCGCAGACTTGCGGTCAACGTCAAAAAAACAAAAGCCATGCTATTTGCCCACCGGCAGAGCAAGGCCAAGGACACTGAACTAAAAAGCCTTTCCCTTGTTCACCTCCCCCTGGAACAAGCACTCACTTATAAATGCCTCGGCCTTACCTTTGACACCTCCCTATCCTTCCATGCCCACATTAACATCCTGACCTCAGCCACTGATACCCACATCGGTCTCCTATCCTGGCACAAAGACTGCCTAACGCCAGAGGCTCTCAATCTGGCTGTCACCTCTTCTATTTTCTCACTTGTTGACTATGAGCTCCCCATCTACTCTGCTGAGGACAACACCACCCTAAACAGAATTCACATAGCCATTAATAAAATGTGCTGACTCCTCCTAGGTGCAGATAAGCACTCCCATACTTGCACCGTCTACGCTCTAATGAACATTCTCACCTTGGAGGAAAGACTACAATATCAATCCTGTCTCCTCACCAAAAAAATTCACCTAGTGTTAACTCCACTGGGGGTCTTGGCCTCACTACTCTCGTGTTCCCGCATTGTGACCACTCGTTCTGCCAACAAACATCTGTGGACCGTGCCCAGGGTCAGAACCTCCCTAGCTCAGAGATCATTTCCCTATAGAGCTCCCACCTAGTACAATGAGCTCCCCTCAGCCATAATCTCCATTCCCAATCTAGGACACTTCAAGACCATCCTAAAAAAACACATTCTCTCCTTGCGACAATGCCAGTGCAACTGCTAATCCTCCTAACTGACCTGCACAGAGCTGCACTAGGCTGCTCCCATTGACATTGCTACCAATTGTATAGGACTAACTGTATAGGACATCTTTGCTGCTAATCTCTGTCTCTGCTATATGACAATGCCCTAGAGGCTGCACCCACACTGTAACTATATCTCCTGTACTAATACCAATACCCTAGCTACTAAATGTATAGGTCTACAGCCACCCAGGCTATTTTTATGTAAATACTTTGCTTAAACTGTGTTGTCTCACTAATGAATTGATCACTGTTCCTACTATACGACAATGCCCCAGAGGCTGCACTTGCTCTATAATTGTTCCACTGCAATAATATCAATACCCTAGCTACTACATGTATAGATTTTCAGCCACCTTGGCTATTATATGTAAGTACTTTAAATGTGATGTCTCACTAATGTACTAACTCTGAATGTAAGACTATGCTGACACGGAGCCTTTGTAAATGAGTCTATGACTCAAAGGGTTGTAATTCCTATGATTGAATTAAATAAATAAATAAATAAAATATTTGTTAAGCATTTATGGTGATATGATTTTCTTTTATTGTCATATCTTTTAGGTAGAATTCATGCATATTTATTAATTCTCAAGTCTTTTTGCACATGGAGATATTTGGTCATGTGACAAATTTTGGTCTATAAATGTGTGAGTGAAACTGTCATATGATTTTGCTTTGATAAAGTGTGAATGTACGGTTGAAACATTCGCTATCTTGGGGTTGGGTGAGGGCTCCTATGTTTCATGCTTAAATAACACTTTTAAAATATTCATCCTGTGGCCACTCTTGGTCTTTTTTCCCAGATTAGTGCTTGTGTAGCCACTTGTCTTTTTAGACTGGATTTGGCAATACTGTATTTGTTGGGTTGGCTCCAAATGTGCATCTCCTGAGCTACCTCTTGTATTTCTGAGAATCAGTGGTCTTTTAACATAACATTGCATTTTCCTACATTTTAATCTTTGTGACACAACTGTAACCTGTGCATTAGTAAAGTTTTGGTGACACATTTAATTTAGAAAGAAACTCTTGTTTATTTGTTTAGTCTCCATTAGCGGTGTGCAACTACACCACCCAAAACAGGCATTTCCTGCCCTTTGCCACTCCCCTATCTACCATACACTATTTTTCCCCCAGAAAAGAATTTGCTGGGTCAAGCTCCACAGAGCAGTCTGCCTAGCATCATCAGTGATGCAGACAGCTCCGCCCCCTCCCTCACAGTCAAGCTCAATGTGTGGTAGACTTAGCTGATAGGCTCCGTATTAATGTGAGTCAGTACACTGCATTAGGGAAGGGGAGTGACTGAGCTAGACTGGTGTGGCTACCATTACCCCATAATCATAAACTGGGGTCAAGAGGACTCCCAACTTCTACTGAGTGGAACTTTGGAAATTGGAGGGTTAGGCTTAGAGGTTGATGCTAACGTGTCAACTCCTGGCACAGTGCCAGGAGCTGGCAATATCTTTTTTGGGTGAGGAACATGTCTGGGATGATCTGGGGTGGAGAATGAGAAATGAAAAGGGTGGGTGTGTGATTAGCCCTGTTCACCTGTTGGGGATAGAGGGTTTATCAATTTTTTTTTGGCATACCGTAATATTTGGGATTTTCTTTGCATATTGCAAAATTTTGGATTTCCTTCCAATCTGGAAGCGCACCTTCCATCCAGCCCAATCCTTTAAAATTCTCTTAAGTGCACAGCCCCTGTCCCCCCTTCCCACCCTCTGCTAGAATCATATAATCAGCTGGGAACACTTTCATTCAGTAGAAGGTGGCCAGCCATGGAGGAGGGTGGGATGCAGAGTGCGCTGCCAGATTGGGTGAAAACTTTAATTTTTCAAAAAAATGAGCACTAAAGATGGTGGCTAACCAGAGGTGGCAGGGTGTGTCCACACCCATCATGGGAGGTTTTTTTCAGTATTACAAAAATATGAAATTGTAAGTGCTGAGGGGGCAAAGAGGGTGGGATTGTGACTTTAGCAGAAGGTAGCTGGATTGGGTTATGTATTTTAACACACTGGGCTGGAGAGAATGATGGGGGGGCTGTTTCATTTTCTTTTTTTCTAACAAGCTCATGAATAATGAATATCTGAATATTTGGGGACCTGAACATTCGAAATAAGGTAATCGCCTTAATCTCTAGTGTGAGTATATGCATGTGACTCTATATGTGCTTTAGAGTTTGGTTTTGCTTTATTTGTAAATTTATTTACCCATTATAGCCCAGCTGAAAGGCAGTATCTCATTTTAGGTTGATATTGATTGTATCTACTGTAGTTAAAGCAGGGCAGACCGAAGGACTGAGATTAAGTTATTTGTTGAGGGTCACACTGTGAGATAATGACTGTGGTGCAGTTTGGACCAGGGTCTCCTGATTTCCAAGCTTGTGCTCTGTGCTACACTGGTGTATGTGTGTGTGTGTGTGTCTGCATGTCTTTTTGTAGAGCCCTGATCTATGATTTGGAGAGAACCACTTGAAGTCAAAACCCAGGTATCCAGTCAGCAAGACCAATAACATGCTTTTGCAATGTCTGATCCATCTGTTTTTTTGTTGGAGGGTTCTGCATCACTGATGTCATTAATCCAATCAGAATACCTATCATTATTACTGATGCTGACCACTGCTCCTCCCTCTCTTCTGGGTGCTTGCACTGGTACTATACTAAAGTATAACTGGGGCTTCTATAATGCCGTAAGCATAGTCTTTCCCTTCCAGTTAGAAGTGAGCTGCTTGTCAGCCCCGGTCACATCCCTCACCAAATTAGATATCCTTTTCAATGCTTTCTGTCATTTCCTCTCTAATTCCCCCCCCCGACTCACCATCGTGACCTCTACTCCTCACTATCCTTCCAATCCCTTTCACAGAAACGTTCATACCACTGCTCCATTTTCATTGCCAAATATGGGTTTGAGATTCTTCCTTCCTATCTCTCCTCTCTACTAAATCCTGCCACATTTAACTTGCCCGAGCAGTGGGTGCCTTCCCCAAAGTGAGCAGCTCTCTGCTCTCCTCAGCTGCAGCATTCTACTGGCTGCTGCCCTCTCCTCCTCATTGGGCAAATAATCCGAGGGCACCTTCCTTGAAGTGAGCAGCTCCCTACTGTCCTGGGCCATGGCATTCTGCTGGCTGCCACCCCTCCTCCTCATTGTGCAAAGAATTTAGGTAACCACTGCTTCTGCATCTGAGCCCTGGCCTGAATTCCAGAGTACAGCTTCTGACCTGATTGGATAGTCCTGGGGGCCTCTGCCATCGCCATTGGCTGATTGTGGCCAAGGCTGTTGCTGATTGGCTAAGTTGGGACTCCAGTCAATTCTTACCTAGCTTGGTACTGTGCTCTTGGTGGCTTTGGCTGCTTTAGTAGCTCACATTTTTGGTGGCTTTTCAGCTGCTTTACTATTTGAATTTTGGACTTGTATTTTTTTCCTTTGCTAATATAGCCTCAACCGATTAGTAGAATTATTCTTACACTGTTCTGTGAATTATTTTTTACTTCTCAGACTGTCTTAGTCTAGCCTAGACTGTGTTCCTCAGCTTATGAAATTTAATCTGTAGCCCGTATTAGCACTGTTTTAAATTGATATCCCTGTTAGCCCTGTTTTATATAAAATTAGCCTTACTTAAAGTTGAGCATTTAGGAAATTTAACCTGTAGCCTATGATAGTCCTGTTTTAAATAGCCTATTTAGAGTTGAGCATTTACTAATGTTTCTGCTTAAATATATTAGCCCTTTTTTAAGAAGCTGCCTAACAGAGTTTGAGCTAAAAGCATTTTAATTGTTAAATAGCCTGCCTTCTTCCTCCCTGCTTCCCCTGTATTCCATGCCACTCCCCACTGCCTCACAGTAATCAAGTTGAAAGTTTCAGAGGCACTCGGTCTACCTGGGAGGAGTTTAGGCCAGTGGAGGTGCCTGAAATGACTAAGGTGATCTTGGAGCTGAAGCACACCTTCTGTGAGCTGGAACTGGCACTCACTCATTTCTTAATGGGATGTGCTGATGCCGTTGGCCCAGTGTTCGCCGGGATCACCAGGTGCTTGATGGTGGGGGGAGGTCTTCCTAGTTGCATTGAAAGAAGCACTGGTGAAGCCCCTCCTAAAGGAATCATCTCTTGACCCATACATAATGGCTAATTACCGTCCGATCTCCAACCTGCCATTTTTGAGCAAGGTTGTTGAGAAATTGGTGGCACATCAGCTTACGGATCACCTGGTGTCCTTGGATATCTATGAGCTGTTCTAGTCATGTTTTTGGGCCAGACGTAGCACTGGAACTGCTCTAGTGAGAGTGCATAATGATCTACGCAGGGCTAGAGATAGAGGAGACAGGTCAGTTCTCGTGCGCCTCGATATCTCCTCAGCTTTCAACACCGTGGATCATGTCATGCTTCTTGATTGACTCTGTGAGTTTTGTGGACTCACTGGCACTGTCATCAAATGGTTTAAACCCTATCTCTCGGACAGAGTGCAGTGGGTGGTGATGGGGAATTTCTCCTCCTCCCCAATGCCTCTGTCTTGCGGAGTACCTCAGGGCTCGATCTTGTTGCTGATGTTCACAGTGTATATGCTGCCCCTGGGTGAGATCATTCAACAATACAGCATGGAGTTTCACTGTTATGCAGATGATACCCAACTGTGTTTGTCTTTTTGCACCCAGAACATCAGAAGCGGTCGACGTGCTTAACAGCTGTCTGGTTAAAATCAATGACTAGATGGGTTCCAGCTGGCTGAGATTCAACCTGTTGAAGACTGAGGTGCTGGTGATCAAGCCTGGTCATGGGCATGATGGGTTGCCACTGGGGATTGACTCTAGACTTCTTACGGCATCTATTCCATTGGTGGTTTCTCTGAGGGTGCGAAATCTGGGTGTGAACCTTGATTGCAGATTGACCTTTAAAGATCATGTGTCAGCTGTAGTCAGCAGTGGTTTCTACCACTTGTGGAACATTGCCTGGATTAAGCCCCTTATTCCGCCCAAGGACCTGCTGACACAAGTACCTGCCTTTGCAACTTCTAGGCTCTACTACTGTAATGTTTTGTACTTTGGGGTCACGGAAGGGACCCTCTGCAGGCTGCAGCTAGTGCAGAATGCAGTGGCCCGGTTGGTGACGGGCCTTTCAAGGTCCAGTCATGTGACTCTGGTCCGGCCTGCTCTACACTGGCTGCCGGTAAGGTGGAGTGTCCTTTCAAGGTGGGTCTCTTCACCTTTAAGGCCCTACATGGGCTGGGTCCTGGTTACCTGTCTAGACTTTTGACACCAGCATCCTCTGCTCGCTCCCTCCACTCCCCTTCTCCTCCTCGAGGGGCCTCCTGGATGTTCCCAGGGTTCAGCTCAAGACCTCAGGAGATTGTGCTTTTAGTGTCTCTGGGCCAATCCTGTGGAACTCGCTTCCACCTGCAGTTCGGAAGGCTGCCTCGATTAAGGTATTTAAGGGGAGGCTAAAGGCCCACCTCTTCAGCCTGGCCTTTGACTGTTGATGCCTTCTTTAGTTTTGGCCAGTCCCTGAAAGACTGACTTCTAAAAAGGTTTTATTATGTTTTCATTTATTGCTGTATTTCCTCATTTTATGTTCAGCGCCCAGAGCCTCCACGACTGGGTGCCTTATTAATTAAATTGCCTGCCTCTCCTAGGCAGCACCTTAAAAAATTGCTCACATCTTTTTTTCTTTTCCTCTCCTGATACTTTTTCGAGTATCCTAGCCCCTTCCCCCTGGCCTGCTTATGAGAGCCCTCCCACTGTTTTGCACCTCTTTACCTTGTCTCTCTACTTCTCTGCTGAGTAACTGTCTCCACGCCCAGACTGCCCCCGCCCTCTACCAGTCCATTGTTTGACTATTAATTCCCCTCTCCTTTCTCTCTTCTCTCTTCTCTTTCAGCTTGCCTGAGCAGTGGGTGCCTTCCCCAAAGTGAGCAGCTCCCTGCTGTCCTGGGCCACTGCATTCTACTGGCTGCTGCCCCTCCTCCTTATCAGAAAAAGAATCCAGGTAACCACCACTTCTGCATCTGAGCCGCGACCTGAACTATGGAGTATGGCTGCTGACCTGATTGCATAGTCCCAGGGGCCTCTGGCATCGCTATTGGTTGACTGCAGCCAAGGCTGTTGCCGATTAGCAAAGTTATGACTCCAGTCAATTCTTACCTAGTTCGGGACCCTACTGTTGGCAGCTTTGGCTGCTTTAGTAGCTCGAATTTTTGGCAGTTTTTCGACTGCTTTACTACTTGAATTTTGTCCCGCCCACTCACCTCAACCCTGGCCTCTATTAAATCAGGCCAAACCCCTCCCACTCTCCCTCCACTTTGCTCCACTGGTCCTTTCTGTAAGCAACTAGCTAATCATTGGTTCTGCTAAAATACCACTACCTCCTCCTCTGTCCTTGGGGCTAATTCTCCTACTCTTCCTACTTGTCATTTTGTTCATGCCAGGACTCAGATTTCCCATCCCCTATTTCTACCTCTAACTCACTCCTTCTTGCTCCTGGACTTGGAGCTTTCCCTCTTACCACCCTTTTCACACTGGGACTGTACTACTGCTAGGAACTGCACTGTTGCCCACCCCAACTAGGTAGCTTTCTTGTCCACAGCGCCTCTACATACACAATGCTCCTACTTTGAGCAGTTTGCTTACTAGCAACATATCAGTTGCTGACGCCTATTGCTACAATAATGCCAGATTCACCCATGAACTATACCTCAACAACAGAATTTCATATATTGCTCTACCAGCACTGCCCCAAATCAACCTCCTCTCAGAAGCTACATACATCCTGCAGCACAAAACCTCTCCTCAGTTCATGAATGATTGAGGAGTACTCTGTGTTTCCCCTGCCCCCATCAGTCACAAACATGACAATTACCTGTTCCATGATTTAGCAGAACATATCCAGGTACTAAAAAATCTATGGTGGCAGGCAATCTGCTTGGCCTGGGTACTGTTACTTCTCTCCAGGAATATCCACCCTAATCCTGGCCCCTTGGCAAATACTACGGGTCAAACCAGAAGGCAAAATGGCTTGACTCTTGCCTCCATTAACATTTGTAGCCTTCTGGCAAAATTAAATACAAGTCTGAGTTGCTCAACACCAGCCTGACATCCTATCAGCAGTCGAAACCTGGCTTAATCCTAAGATTGTTGACACTGCCATTCAGCTATCAGGCTATACCTCATACAGGCTCGACAGGGTAGGCAAGCCCAGGGGCAGCTGTGTTCTCTACCTTAAGTAACAATATCAGGCTCAAGTACTACCTCCCCCCATCGCAACTAGTTGTAACACACAACTCCTGGTGTTAAAAGTTCAATTAGGCACTAATGGAAAATAAATAACTGTGGTATCAGTCTACATTCCCCCAAAGACCCAACCCAGTGGCTTCAAAATTGTACACAACTACCTTGTGGACCATTGCCAGAGTACTGATCTAACAATGATGGGGGATTTTAACACAAACTGGGCATCCCCTGAAGCAGCCCCCTACAGATATACCTTATATGCACTAAACATGGGACAGACAGTGAACTCCCCCACTGACATAAGTTATCACAAAGGTACTAGCTCCCTCATTGACTGGATTAACACCAACCGACCAGATAGAATAACACACCCAGCAGTCCTTCCGGATTCCCAAAGCAACCATTCTCCCATACTCTTCAGCTGGTCAAATAAATCCCATAAGGTACCAACTAGAACAGTCACAAACAGGTTACTGAAAAAGGGGAAACTTGCCTCCTTAAAAACACACCTAAAGCTTCAAGACTGGAGCTTCTTAGACACTGCTGAAGATGATGACACTGCCTTAGATGGCTTCATACACAAATTCAATGAATCTTGTAATATCTATGTGCCCTTCATAAAGCGGAAGATCCCAGACTCCAACGACTCCTGAATCTCACCTCAACTCCTAGGTATGATGAAACACCAGGACAACCTATGGGCTAAAGCAAAAAGAAAAGGATCACTGGCTGACACTCACCTCTACAGAGCTACTCAGAACAGTTGCACATAGGCAATCTGGCAGGCTAAAAGCCAACATTTCAGAGCTGAACTAGCTAACTCCTGGGGTGACAGCAGGAGGTTCTGGGTGAACATTTAAACACTGTCAGGTAAACCCAATAAGACTCCGCCTCCATACTAAATGTTGATGGTGCACCCACCCTCAACCCAAATGTCACAGCCAACATGTTCAATAAGGTATTCACTAACCTCAGTGGTATCCTGCCTTCTGATCACCTCCAACCAATGGATATTGGAAATCATTGAAAGGACCTGGGGACTCCACCTAACAACCTTCCCCTCTTCTACCTGAAAATCCTAACTCCAGCTGAGGCCAGAAAATACCTCACTGTAGCACTTGGCAACTCCAGAGCAAGTAGTGATATGATTGACCTCAAACTCATTAAGCTCACCCTCGATATTATCCTCATCCCCCCAACCAAAATTCTAAACCTATCTCTCACAACTGGTAAATTCCCCATGGTTTGGAAACCTGTTGTGGTTACCCCAGTCTACAAATCCAGTGACAGAGCCTCCCACTCAAATTACAGACCAATCTCAATACTTCCACTACTCTCAAAAGCTCTCGAGCGCATAGTATCTGATCAATTAGCAGAATACCTTAACAAATACCAACTGCAGTGCTGACAACAACTCGGGTTCTGGAAGCTGTACAGCACTTCTACTGCCCTAGTAGAATTCATTAGCTATATTCAAAATACTCTAGACCATGGACTTTTTCTGAGGGCAACCTATGTTGACCTCACCAAGGCCTTCAACACCGTTAACCACTAACTGGTACTGAACCAACTCTCCTGCACTGGCCTATCCACAGAGTCTGTATCCTGGTTCAGGAGTTACCTCACTGGGAGAGTTCAAAGAGTGAAAATTCAAAATATCATCTCTGACAGTCAGCCTATGACTACAGGAGTGCCCCCAGGCTCAATTCTTGGCCCTCTTCTTTTTAGTCTATTTCTTAATCTCCCTCATGCAGTAACATGCAACGTGTTACTATTCACAGACAATGCTGTACTTTTCTTAAGTCACCACAACTCCTCCACACTAAAAAAGGCTAATGCAAACTAATTTCTCTATGGTGAAGCAATGGTTCCTTAACTCCAGATTGCTACTAAATTATAAAAAACAAAAAACATGTTATTCGCTTCTGCCCACAATAAACATAGGTTCCACCAGCTAAAAATCTGTAACAATCTTAATTCCCATCTTGAAATGGTCCAAAGCTTTAAATATCTTGGGGTTACATTGGATAGCACTCTGTCATACTCTCAACACATTGATTCAGTGGCCAAGGCCGCTAACACTAAACTAGGGCTCCTCTACCATAACAAACATTGCCTAACCAGCAAAGTTCTAAAAATTGTTGTTACAAGCTCTGTGCTGCCTACTATTGATTATGGCTTAGTGATATATGGTGCTGCAACAACTACAGCCCTCAAGCATATAAAGATAACACTCAACAAGACATGTAGACTTGTGATGGGCGCTGACCGGATGACACACACGTGTCAGAGGCAATGTGAGGAAATATTTTTCATGGAGAAGGTTGTGGTACATGGAACAGCCTTGCTGAGGAGGTAGTGGAGTCAAGGACAGTGGGGGAATTCAAGAATGCATGGGACAGACATAAGGCAATTCTAGTGGGGGGTAGGAGGAAGTAGGCTGTCAGTTAACTAGGATCTGCAGCTTATCCATTAGGTAGGGAAATGGGCAGACTAGGTGGGCCAAGCGCTCCTTATCTGCTGTCAAATTCTATGTTTCTATGTGACCTGTATGCACAGACTGGGTGGCTTAACCTGGACAGCAGAATATGTTATCAGATATACCTTCTGGTAAAGAAAGCAACCCTAGATTTTAACCCCAGAGTGAGAAACCTCATCCCAGTACCTAACTATTCCAGAAGTACTAGGGGCCTGAACAACCAATCTCTAAAATTCCCCTTTCAGTTCTTTGAATACTGTGTGCCTCTCTGGCTAAACTCTCTTGGGGTAGATCTGCAGAATGAGCGACAGCTCGGACAGTTCAAAGCGAAACTCAGGGCTTCACTAGCATCAAACGGATGCTGTGATTGTGGGATCTGACATTCTGTACCACTTCCCCTCCCTAGTCACATGTTCTGCTCTGTTCTATCTGCCCTCTGTCTCTTCCCTATCCCCATGTTTTAACTTGCCCCAGATTCTGTCTTTACTCCTCCCTTACTGCCCTCTCTCCCCTACCCCTTCTACTCCTTGCACCTCTATGTACTCCTCTCTATGGAGTCTAGGCTAAAACCTGCTGCGTTATCCTCATTGCATTTAGACAATAGAACTATTCAATACGTGTTCTGGTTATGACTTTGTAACCTACTATTTATTTGTACTTATTATTTAGTTTGCTCTGTGATGTCACATCACTGGATCCTTAATGTTATGTAACCATTGTCTATTCCTGTTTGTTCAGATGACCTGGAACTTCTGTAAAAGAGCCCTTGGCTCAAAGGTCTTTCTGAAAATCTAAATAAATAAATAAACTCCCTCCCCTACTTTTAGCATGCAAATAGCCTCCACTCCTTCACCCACCTATGAGCCCACACCTCTGCTGGGAAACTTGACTTCTCTTATAGACTTCCTCCTCTGGAACAACCTCCACCCCAACCCATCCCACCCTCCTTTTCTGCACTTAGCACCTCCTTAGGCCATCCCATTACATTTTGTGGCTGTCCACTGTCCTAATCCACAACTCCTGTCCTCTTCTCTCTCCATCTCCTGTAGTAATTAGATTGATCTCATGCTATGCTTTTGTTGTGCCACGTTGCATATCCTTTTCATCTCTTGTACAATCTTCTGTAATCTAATGTGTAGTGTGATTCATTTGCACTTTGTATATTACTGTATTCTGAATTTTTAAATTGTTATCCCTTTGTTGTAGTTGTACATCCTGTCCCCAGGCCGCACCTGGAAATGAGCTTCTGCTTAGTGTGCCTTTCCTGGTTACCAACTTTTAAATAAATAAATAACAATCAAAAGACTAATAAATCTGACTTGCAAAGGCATGTTGCAGTTTAACGAGGGGGAACTGATTGGCTAGGTGGGATTCAACCTCAGTTTGCTTCCTACAAATCATGACTTGGGGATAAGGAAGGAGCAACTTGTGTCAAATATCCTTATGGGGGTCTGAGGAGTCAGGCTAAGGAGTAGTGATGCATGAAGTCCACAAAATTCACTCCATAAGTTAATTAGCAGATTTCGTGGAATTCACAGAGCAATTCCAGGAAATTCACAGCTGCGAATTTCATGGATTTCGCTGCCAAACTCAAACTGTCACCCGTGAATGTCATGCTCTGCTCACGGATTTAGCACTCTGTCCATAAAATTCATGCTTCACGTTAAAAAAGGTGAATTTTGCTGGACATTTTGTGCAAATCAAATGAATCAAAGTTTCGGAGTGTTCCAAAAACTGTGAATTCGGCTAAGCGCAAATTTTTGGCAATTCGTGTGAACGTTGAGGCCGAAGTTTAAGTTCGCAACACCTCTGCTAAGGAGTGGGAATTCTAACCTAATGCTTTTATCTTATGGAAGAGTACCAGGAAACTGTCATTTTTATGGCTGCAGTAGGCGGAGCCCTGCAAACATCTTGCTTCGGAAAAAGACTCAGCATTACTTCAAAGCATTCTTTTCCACCAAAGAACAAGCTGGACTTGCAACACAGTCTCCTATGCCAGACAACTACGCCAGATAAACTCCCTTCCCCAAAAAATAAGAAAAAACAAAGTGTGTTTTCCTTGCAGTTGCAACATCTATCCTACTGTACTTTACCAGTTACATAGCAGTCATGAGTCCAGAATTCCTTTACATAACATCCCAGTTTGCCTATAGGCTTTAAGGGTTAACAATGCTATGCTCAATCAATCGCTGCCATGTTGTTTCTTCCTAGGTTTTAAAATTCACACACACTCGCGCGCATGCGCACACACACACACACCACTGTGTTTTAGTCTTGCTTTGCTACCATGGACTAATACATGTATCACTCACTCTGATCTCTACCATTACTTGCTTGTAGTGTTGTGTGTTAATCTGAGCTGCATTGTTCACAACCTCACAGTCTTCTCACACTGGGATGTCATTGAGGTCAGAGGGGGACTGATATGCTCATGTGTTTCAGAAAAAAATCACCTGATAGAATTACTATCCTGCAAGTTAAGCAACCACAATTATGTTATACAGTTTATATTTGTATGAATATTAACAATAAAATTAGATATTTACAAAAGTAGCACAAGAAACTACAGAATATCGCTCATTTCCTTTCTGTGTCATGCATTTACAGTCACCCCATGACAAAATATTCCATAATTGTTTAAAAACTGTTTTCTAAATCCATTTCAGTGAACACTAAGGGGCAAGATGACAGCATTGGCAACCATAAAAGTACAAAGAGCACAAAAGTTTTCCTTTTTGAACTGCACTAACAGGGTCACTGTCCACACATGTTAGTACCATCTTTCTAATCTATTTTCACAAAATTGCAGTATCCATTATATTGATAATTTGACTCTATGTCCTTGTTGCATTATCCCCTCCCCCCTTTTTTATGGGGTTCTGTGGACCCTGTTAGTGGCAGTTTTTAAAGGAGAACTTTTGCACTCTTATTAGTTTATGGTAGCCAGGGCAGTTACTTTGCCCCTTAGTGAAGTTCACTGAAATTGAGTTAGAAAATATTTTTTAAAGAATTATAGAACATTATACTATGGGAGCATGTGTACATGAATGGCACAGAATGAAAATGTGTGATATAGTTGTTTCTTGTGCTGCTTGTGTAAATATCTCATTTAGTGGTTAATATTAGTGCAGATATAAAATGTATACTGTAACTGGGGTTGCTTTAATTACAGGATGATAATTCTATCAAGTAAGAAGTTTCTAAAACACATGAGCATACTTGTCCCAGTATGACGTCCATGACCTCCCACTGTGAAGTTAAAGCATTGAAACATTCACTACTTTTTTCCTCACTTTGTGCTCAGCAAAACCTTTTTACTGGAATGCAAACTCAGTTGTAAATTACTCATGCTACCTTTAAACTGCAACCAAAATTTGTTTCAGAAAGGGACTCAGCATTACTTCAGAGCATTCTTTCTCACCGATGAACATGTTGAACTTGTAGGACAGTCTCCTACACCAGATAACTACACCAGATAACAAAGCCCCTCCCCCAAAAAACAAGAAAAAACAAAATGCATTTCCTTTGCTGTTGCAACACCTCTCCTGCTTTGCCAGTCACATATCAGTCAATAGTCCAGAATTCCTTTACATAACATCCAGTTATGTCTGTAGGCAGTAAGATTAACAGTGCTATGCTCAAGCAATCACTGCCATGTTGTTTCCTCCTATGTTTTAAAATTCACACACACACACACACACACACCACCACTGTGTTTTAACCTTGCTTTACTACCGTGGACTGACATAGTCCAGCATTCCTTTACAATCCAGTTCTGCCTGCCTGTTCTCCAATGGTATTACATAGAAATAAGATTTTTGTCATGTGATTGATGCTACACATTTCAACCTCTTTTTACCTTTTCTATATATATTTTTGGCCCTTACATTATAACCTCAGTCTATATGTTTATTCAGGGATTGGATTCCCCACTCATGTCACTAATCTTATTTATTTACTGAACTGTAATTTAATTACATCAACAATCAAGCGCACATAAGCAATTGCAATGGACTAGATAAGTTGGGCAGAGAATATAATTAATCATGTTTTACTTTTCTTTTTAGATTTATCACTCTCTCTTATCTCTACCACTACAGCTTGCTGGGCTGTCTGTTAATTTGAGCTGCAAAATTCACAACTTCACAGTCTCTCATACTGGGATGTCATGGAGGTCAGAAGGGGACTGATATACTTATGTGTTTTAGAAAATAATTTTCACGTGATAGAATTACAATTCAATAGTTTAAGGAACCACAGCTGTACTATACAGTTTTTATCTGTACTGATATTAACCACAAAATGAGATATTTACAAAAGTAGCACAAGAAACAACTGCAGTATATCGAACATTTCCTTTCTGTGCCAAGCATTTATACTTGCCCCATGACAAAATGTTCTATATTTGTTTAAAAACTGTTTTCTAAATCCATTTCAGTGAACACTAAGGGGCAACGTGACAGCAATGGCAACCACAATCGTTTAAAGAGTGCAAAGTGTTCCTTTAGGAGCTGCACTAACAGGGTCACTGTCCACACTAGTTAGTACCTTCATTTTTAAACTATTTTTACAAAACCGCAGAACCTAGCATATTGATAATTTGACCCCATGCACCTGTTGCATTATCCCCCCCCCCTTTTTAATTGGGTTCTGTGAACCCTGTTAGTGCAGTTCTTAAAGGAGAACTTCTGCACTCTTATTAGTTTGTGGTAGCCAGTGCTATTTTGCCACAGAGTCACATATCAATCATAAGTCCAGAATTCCTTTAGATAACATTCCAATTCTGTCTGTAGACAGTAAGGGTTAACAGTGATGTGCTTAATCAGTTACTGCCACATTGTTTCCTCCTAGGTTAGAAATTACACACACACACACACACACACACACACCACTGTGATAAAGCCTTGCTTTGCCACCATGGACTGGCATATTCCACATTCCTTTATATCCCACTTCTGTCTGCATGTTCTCCTAGTGGCATAATAAATAAATTAGATTTTTGTCAAGTGATTGATGTATACATTCCAACCTCTTTTTCCTCTTTTCTACATGTATTTGTTTATGCTGCATCATAACCTCAGTCTATATATTTATTTGTGGATTGGATTTCCCACTCATGTCACTAATCTTATTTCTTTACCAAACTGTAATTTAATTATACCAACAATCAAGAGCACTTAAGCAATTGTAATGGATCAGATAAGTTGGGCAGTGAATATAATTATTAATATTTATGTTTCTTTTTACATTTATCACACTCTCTGATCTCTACAACTACAGTTTATAGTGTTGTGTGTTAATTTCAGCTGCATATTTCACAACCTCACAGTCTCCTCACACTGTGAGGGCACACAGATCAGAGAGAAACATATATGCTCATGTGTTTTAGAAAAAGAGTCTCACTTGATAGAATTACCATCCTGCAATTTAATCAACAACAATTATACTATACAGTTTATATCTGTATTGATATTAACCACAGAATGAGATATTTACAAAAGCAGCACAAGAAACCACTACAGTGTATCACACATTTCCATTCCATGCCATGCATTTACACTCGCTCCATGACAAAATGTTCTATAATTCTTTAAAACCTGTTTTTTAAAACCATTTCAGTGAACATTAAATGACAAGGTGACAGCATTGCAACCATTAATAAATAAAGAGCACAAAGGTTGTCACTGTTTAGTACCTAATTTTTTTAACTATTTTACAAAACTGCTGTACCCAATATAATAATTATTGGATTCCATGTCCCTGTTACATTATCTTCCCCTTTTTTATTGGGTTCTGTGGACCCTGTTAGTGCAGTTCTTACAGGAGAACCATTGCACTCTTGTTAGTTTATGATAGCCAATACAGTCACCTTGGCCCTTAGTGAAATTCACTGATATGGATTTAGAAAATATTTTTCAGAGAATTACAGAACATTCTGTCATGGAGCAAGTGTGCATGCATGGTAAGGAATGGAAATGTGCGATATAGCTGTTTCTTTCGCTACTTTGCTGCACCGGCATAAGTGTAGTTTGACCACCGATGCTCTAAGGTTAGCAATCCACAGCTCTTTCACTTTGATCATTGATTGTGGGCTTATTATCTATGGTTCTGCCACTGACACATCCCTTCATCATATATCTATGGCACTGAATATGGTTTGTAGGTTCCTTGCAGGTGCTGCAAGACTCACGATACCTGCGACCTCTATACTCAGACAAGTTGGCTTCAGCAAAAGACAGAATCAAATACCAGACTTGTCTACTTGCAAAGAAGGTGAGCCTGGGACTTCCGCCACCAGAGGTTCAAGAAATTCTAAGCCCCTCCTGTAATCCCCGACAAACAAGGGGCTCTAAAAACCAGATATTCCTGGTTCCCCACTGCTGTATTACCCAGGGACAAAGATTCTTCACCTATAGAGCTCCACTCTGGCTAAACTCCCTACACTATGACATTTCCTCAGTAGCCAAGCTAGGCCTGTTGAAACATAAACTCCAACAATACCCAACTACAAACTACAGCTGTGCTTTCATCTATTAAGTAACTCATGTCCCCATCACTACCATCTTGCCTTAGCACTTTTACTCTGCCCCACTTAATGAGCACTGCTTCACCTGCCTATCATTCATAGCAATCATCTCCCTTTCCCATGCCTTCCCCTCTCCCCTCCCCTACCTCTCTCTCTCTATGCTCATCTCCACATCCTCCCTCTCATTTACCTGTTACAACTACTTCTCTCACCAATTGCTCCTCCTCCTCACATCCTCTCTCTCTCTTCCTCACCTCCTTCTATCTATTTGTTTATTGCTTTGACAAGGCCACCTGGCTGATTTTACTCTTTATATACAGTAGTTTCTGTGAGTGCTCCTATATCTATTGTCACAACCTGCTTCCTGGCATACATTGTACAATGCCAGTCAAATTTGTTAGCCTGTATTTTGTAATTCCAGGTTTTGTGGTCATGCCTTGTTTTGTGTTAAACCATTGTTTATCCAAATGATGTGGAACCTATGTAAAAGAGCTCCTGCTCAAATGTGTTTTAATCTGAGATTTTAATAAAATAAAATAAAAACTTCTGCAAATATCTCATTTTGTGGTTAATATCAGTACAGATATAAATGGTATCATGCAACTGGGGTTGCTTAAATTCCAGGATAATTCTATCAAGTGAGAAGTTGTTTTCTAAAACACATGAGCATACCAGTCTCCCTCTGATGTCCATGACCTCCCACTGTGGGGTTATGAATAATACAGCTCAAATTAACACACAGCCTTGCAAACTATAGTGGTAGGAAACAGAGAGAACATGTAAAAAGAAAAAGTAAAACGAGATTAATTATATTCACTGCCCAACCTATCTAGTCCATTGCAATTGCTTATGTGCTTGTAATTGCTGATGTAATTAAATTAAAGTATTGTAAATAAATAACATTAGTAACTGGCCCAGTGGTGTACAGGTCTGATGCACTGGACACCTTATCTCTTGCCACCCCAGTAACCCTGGTTCAGGAATCAGCCTGGGGTGCTGGTGGTTTGCCTTGGAGGGAAATGATTGTGGGTCCACTGGACTGCTCTCCTTTCCCGGGGAGGAAGGACTGTTTCTCCCACTGAATGACTGCCACCAGGTGGATGTGTACTGGTAATGCTGGTCTGAGAATGTCATGGAAAGAAGGGAACTGAGGGATTCTATGGGCATGCACACACCTCCACATATACACATCCGGCTTGCATGCCACAGTACAGGGATGGGGATAGAAACTGGAAAGCTGGAAGCAGTTGCTGGCCCCATGATTCTCCTACCATGCTTCCATCCTCAGGTGTCCTCAGGTCCCAAGCCAGTCTGGATTGTTGCCCCGTGTGGGGGGGGGGGAGGATGACCCTCCCTCCTGTACATATACAAAAATGAAAAAAAAAGAGGTTGGAATGTGCAAATCAATCTTATGATGAAAATCTCATCCCTTTATCATACCACTAGTTTGTGAAGAGGGAATCTGGATGGAGGAGCCAGAGTCTCATGGATGTAAGCTTTTGATTAATGTCCAAATGCTTGTGCTGCCCAAAAAACACACATAGTATGTGTCTGTTATGATACCATTTTCTTACATATTTTTCACTATTATCAATAATATCATTTTGCAGCCATATTGGCTCTGGATAGATTTTGTTTTACAGGCGCACTATACAGGATAACAGGAGGGAGGAGGCGGAAGAGTGATTGGAGTGACAGAGGGGTGACTCAGGACTAGTCCTCAAAACCTGAAAAGTTTTGGTTTACTTTGTTTCTCAATAATGATTACCAAGTACTGTATCTGGCGCACCAAGTAATAATACTTATTGAGAATTAGAAGGGTACACACCACTACAGAACACTTCCTTTCCATGCCATGACTGAGTATCAGCAGGCCTACCACTACCACCATATGCAATCTACAGTAAATCATACACAATACTGGTCAGTCTTGTTGACTCCACTGAATTTATTTCCCCTTTTCACTCACTGTCTACCAGCTGCCTCCCTTCAGCCCTAGCACTAGTGAGTGTTTCCTCATCAGCAGGTTCTGTACTCAACTGCCCAACTGCACCGTTGCATAAATCAGTTAGTTACAGCCACCTATTGTTTAATATCTATAGGCCCAATCCACAATCAGGCCAATATCAACATAATTTGTGCAGCTTTGTACCTGAATGCCAATCTGCACTTAAAACAATCTACAGTGCCCAGCTGCCTCTGTCTGCATGCACAGAGCTCTGTGTGGGCACAGGAGAGTCCAGGGAGTGTAACAATAGGAGGTTAGACACCCTGGTTGGCCAAGGAATAGATATCCTGCTCCATGTAATTGGGGATGTGCAGAGATGACACTCATGAGGAGGGTTTTGTGGATTGGTTCCTACCATATTTATTTATTTAGGTTTTCTAGAGTCCAGGAGGAAGGACCAGATAATAATGCCTATTTTAGTCTTGTCCTGGTTGGGAAAGAGACATAAACTAAATGGAGTTTATTTATTTAGTTTTTGTTTACCAGGTGAATGTGCTAGACAATAACAGTTGCCTATTTTCAAGCATGACCTGGGAAAGTACAACATAGGAACAATAACAACATAGGAACAATAAACCAGAGGAAGTGACAACTGGTTTGATAAGAATCATGTATGGTACAACACTGAAAGGAAAACATTCTAACAACAGTTGAGTACAGGAACAGATAAACATGTAATGTATAAGGCATAAGCCATATAACACATAAGGCAGAGTGTAAAATCAACTAAGTCATATACAATAACAAAGACCCCCTCAGTAAAGGCCTATGGGCAGGAACATACTGCAGCCTGGGAGAGGAGAAGCGATAAGTTATTTAAAGGCATATAAGGATTCACAGTGCCGGATCACAGCAGGGATAGAGTTCCAGACAGTGGGGCAGCAAAGGAAAAAGGACAGTTTACCAAAGTTGTTCTTGGTTTTAGGTACATGCAATGACCCGGAGCACAGGGGTCTAAGGGGTAAGTGTGATTGCCAAGCTTAAGAAGCACAGACAGGGTCATGGGGGACTGCCTATAAACAACACAGTAGATTAAACATCCCAGGGCAAGTTTCTGCAGTTCTGAAGTGGGCTCCACCATAACTTGGAATATAGATCACAGTGGTGAGTGTACAGTACTTGTTTGTAGCCAGGGCAAATCTGTAGAGATTGTTGTAGGCTACGTCCCATGTATGGAGTGTAGTTTTAGAGGCAGGGTGTTAGATCACCACCCCAGCCATATGTCAGTATAGGCAGCAATATGAATCAGGCAATAGCAATGCAGGCAGTGTCTGGCAGTCACTTTTTATGAGAATCCAAGCCTTGTGTTGACGGCCTTGCATATGGAAGCAATATGCACTGAAAAGACTAGAGAGATGTTTACTGTCATCCCCAGATATTTCAATGTAGGGATGACAGAGAGGCAAGTTCCGTCCATAGATATGCCTCCCACACAGCGACACTTCTACAGAGACATACTTCGATGCCGACAACATTGACATGTCACTGTGGAAGTTCGCCCAGGACCCAGCAACACTTTCCCCATCCTGCACCCCCTCCCAGAACCAACTCTGACTCAGAGTTGGAATCTAATAGTATGAGGGTGTGGGGGGCTCGGAAGGCTAAGAAAAAAACACTGTTTGATGTGCGCGGCTCCCTGGTGACTGCAAATCACGGTCGACATGGAGCCTGTTTCTGTGATGCCAGTTGACGAAATAGTTGTCGAACCGGCATTGTAGAGCCCCATCCATACATTCAACAGAAAGAAGGGTGTTCATTCTTAACATAGAGGTGGAGTCAAATAGCATTGCTTGGGCCTTGGCAGTGTTCATGAGGAGCTTGTTCGAGTGGAGCCAGGATTGTATGGATTTACGGTCAGAGGAGAGAAGACAATTTAATTCGGGGATGCTGTGAAAGCTTGTTCAGAGAGCTAGGTCATCAGCATAAAGGATAGGAGTACAATAATTAAGACTTTTACTAATAGAGTTATTGTAAATGAAAAAGAGGAAGGCCCATAGTATGGAACCTTAGGGGACTCCAACTTTAGTAGCAGTCAGATTAGACAGGGCATGACTTCCGTAGTGTTGTTGGGAGACTGAGTGTTTCGGTCCCTTTTGCAAGGGAAATGGGTATAACAAACTGAATTGAAGCTAAACATAATATATAACATTGAAATATGGTTCTGGATTATACATTGATTCCTCTGAAAATGTTATATTTAGATAAAAATGTATACTAAAGTAAGTTTTTTCTCTGTTTTACAAAACAAGACCACCGTTGAGTCCTGAGGAAATGGCCCTGATTGGCCATGAAATGTTGGCTGGACCTTTTAGGTGGCTACTATACTGTACATAAATAAAATTTTCACTTTTATGAAAATAGAGGAGTTTCAGAGTTTTTACTTCCTCAAAATGATGTAAGACCAAATTTGACTCTTTGAAACCTTCTGCTCAGGTAGCTATTGAACCTGGCCAGGATGGGGGAAGGAGACACCCAGAACATCTTGTCTAGCTTTTAATAAAGTGTGGTCAACCAGGTCAAAGGCCTTCATAAGGTCAATGAAGACTGCGGTGGTGATAGAAGAGGAGGAGGAGGAGAGGATGAGGAGGCAGTAACTAGGTTAAGTTGTTGGTCATATTTTAGTTAATGGGAGAAATGTACCCAGGACACCAGGGGAATTCTTCTACTCGTTTTGAGAAGTGCCATGGGATTTTCAATGTCCACCTGAACAACCACCAGGACAGACATATGGGACCTTAGTTTAATGCCTTATCTGAAGGATAACACACCCCAACAGTACAGCATCCCCTTAGTACTACATACAGGTGTCAGTGTTTATGGTATAAACCCAGTCCTGAGATGGGAATAGAATCCATGACCTTCAAGCCCACAGGCAGATTTACTGCTCAAATATATGCCTGCATGGAGTTCATATTTCTGCTAAGTTTATTTTATTTATTTGTATTTTTGGACCAGGAAAGGCACATTAGCTGAGACAGCTTGTTTCCAGCTGAGTCCTGGGGGGGGGGGTAACATTGACCTGTTTTATTAAGAGGGGAATGCTGGCCATGACACCAGAGTAACTCCTCTACTTTTCATCAATAAGGACCATGGGATCTTTTACTTCTACCTGGACAGTGACCAAAGATGAGCAGAAGAGACCTTGGTTTAATGTCTCATGTGAAGTGCGGCACCCCAGCAATGCAGTACCCCCCTCATACTGCAATACAGCGTAAGTTATGGGTATTACTCCAAGTACCTAGTGTGTGCTTAGAACCCAGGGCCTTCCAATCTTCTAGCCCCAGAGATAAGCATACTACCTACTGAGCCAGTGACACTGCTATGCACATGTTTGCTATTGCTGTACTTCACTTGCATCAGGATATACTGTAGATGAAATCAGGTCACTGTCTCATTCTACTGCTCCAGTAATCAGTAAACAAACAAATAAGTAATAAGTATGGTGGTTTTCAGGTTTGGGTCTCACAAAGTCATGGCCACCAGTGGCTGCTGGTTTGCAAATACCTAATGCTGCTTCTGCTGCATTCTTTTAGGATGATTCAGCCCATTTTAAATATACAATAAAATTGTTCTAGCTGTTTTCTATATTTGATTTGCTTCAGCAGCATTCTGATATGATGAGAGAGTTCAAATTTATACTGAAAATCCATGTCCCGTTGCTTTCCTTCAGTGGGGGGAAGTGATGGAATTTTTTTCAAATTCAGTGTTTATCCTTCATCAGCTTCTGGACTGCCTCCATCTTGACTTTCAGGAGCTTCCTCCAATCCCTGTCTCCTACCAGTTGATTCCTCAGTTTATCCACGATGGCAGGGCTGCTGGGAGGGGACTGCCCACTGAACAACTCACCTATTTCCTAGTCTGGTGAGGGTGTGTGAGGGGGGTATAGTGTCCAAGATTACACAGTTCATTATCCTGCTTGATGGGATGATTCTCCCTATCTTTTATCTCTACATGCATGCCATCACAGTGAGGCCACATGAACAAGCAGCTACATGCTAACAAAGACTTATCTTGATGTCCTCCCTATCTCTACAGTCAGTCAAGTGCATCAGCACTTGTGTTCCTCCAGATGGTGGTAGGGCAGGGAGGCATAGAACACTGCCACACCAGAGGAGAAGAGTATCACCTAGGGGGAATGAAACACTCCCACACCAGAGGAGTAGGAGAGCATCACTTAGGAGACATGGAACACTCCCACCCCAGAGGAGGTGAGCATCACATAGGAGGCATGAAACACTCCCACCCAGAGGAAGAGGAGAGCATATTCAGTGAGGAGTGGAACACTTCAACAATGGAGAAGGAGGAGGAGAGCATCACCTAGGAGGAGTGGAACACTCCCACCCCAGAGGAGGAAGAGAGCATCGCCTAGGAGACATGAAACACTCCCACACCAGAGGAGGAGGAGAGCATCACCTGGGAGACACGAAACACTCCCACACCAGAGGAGGAGGAGGAGGAGGAAAGCGTCACCTGGGAGGCATGGAACACTCCCACACCAGAGGAGGAGGAGAGCATCGCCTGGGAGACATGAAACACTCCCACACCGGAGGAGGAGGAGGAGAACATCACCTGGGAGATGTGGGACACTCCCATACCAGAGGAGGAGGAGAGAGGAGAGCATCACTTGGAGGCGGAGCACTCCCACCCCAGACAAGGAGGGGAGCAGCACCCAGGAGACATGGGACACTCCCGCACCAGAGGAGGAGGAGAGCATATCCTGGGAGACATGGAACACTCCCACAACAGAGGAGGAGGAGAGCATCATCTGGGAGACATGGAACACTCCCAGACCAGAGGAGGAGGAGGAGGCGGAGAGCATCACCTGGGAGACATGAAACACTCACACACCAGAGGAGAATGAAAGCATCACCTGGGAGACATGGAACACTCCCACACCAGAGGAGGAGGAAGGGGAGGAGAGCATTGCCTGGGAGACATGGAACACTCCCACACCAGAGGAGAAGGAGAGCATCACCTGGGAGGCATGGAACACTCCCACACCAGAGGAGGAGAGCATCACCTGGGAGGCATGGAACACTCCCACACCAGAGGAGAAGGAGAGCATCACCAGGGAGACATGGAACACTCCCACACCAGAGGAGGAGGAAAGGATATTTCTGTGAAGAGTGGAACACTCCAACACTGGAGGAGGAGGAGGGGGAGGAGAGAATCCTCGGAGAGGTGTGCAACACTCCCACACCTGAGAAGAAGCATGTCCTCTGGGAGGAATGGGACATTCCTGATCCTCATCTTGCTGCCCTCTAATGTCCTGTCTGGCAGTATAATCTAGAGGTTAGAGTAACAAGCTGTGAATAAGCTTGGTACATCCAGCAGACCTGAGTTTGATTTCCACAGCCTCTCCTTGTGTACTGTGTGACTCTGAGCAAGTTACTTAAACCCCCAGTGCACCCAGTTCACCCCTTAAAACAGGCACATGTGCCTTGTGGGCCTACCAAGTTACCAAAGACTAAAAGAAAATAAAAATAAAAATTCCTACACCAGAGGAGAAGGAGAGCATCCTCTCAGATGTGTGGAACACTCCCACACTGGAGGAGTAGAGTGTCATCTGTAAGGCCCAGTCCTCATCTTGCAACCCTAATGATGTCCCGGCTTGGATGTGAACCAACGCTATGTCATTGGTTTTATGAGAAGCAGTGCTACTACTGTGCTGATGGTCTATCCCTGATGGCAGTTTCCAGTGTGTAAAATGCAGAGGGGCCATTTTGTGTTACACAAATTCAGCACGTGTGTTTGAAGGCTTAATTATCTGTTTTTTTTTTTTTCTGGATGAAAAAAGAATAAAAAAATTACAATAATTAAAAAAAAAAGAATTTAAAAATGAAAATCATTTTTGGTTTTACCCCACCTCTTCTACCCCAAAGGCAACACTATCAATGGCATGCCTACTGTCCAATGCCGTGAGGGGCATGGGCATCTGCCTCCTCTGTAACTGCTAAATCCCACTTATAATTTGGCTGGTGGAGGTGAGCAACATGCTCCAATTCACCGTAACAGGAAAGAGAGCAGATCACCTGTTTTCTGACGAAGTGTAGTGATGGTCATCAAAGGAATCACTGATTTTTTTCTAGAGTTGGGGACAATAGCGGAGGACTCTGTACCCACGTAAGTAGCCTGGCGGTACATCATAGAATTAAACATTACCCTATACTATCACTATGATACTTGCGTGCATGAGAGCTGAGCACTACCACTGTCAGCCCTGGCCTACTGGGTCAATATCTCTCGCCTTACAGAACATGACATAATCACGTAACAGGAACAGTGTGGTAGGGAAGAACGAGAGGGTGCAAAATTGCGAAAAGATGTATGTGCAGTAGTGCACCCTCTCACTGTTCTCATGCACAGGATAAGAACCCTGCTGTGACGAGGGATCAGCGAGCAGCTGTCATGGCTTGATGGGATGAGCCACAGACAGCAAGGGAGGCAGTGCGTGTGTGGACTGGCTTCAATTCCCGGTCCCAGACCCAAGGCATATTTTAATTTTTTGTACTTTGTGCAAATTTAAGTGTTACCCTTCCCCCAAGTTAGTTATTTTAATTGGTTGGCATTTGGGAGGCAGCCCCCCATATCAGGGAGTGCGGTGGGTGGAGTCCCCCACAAAACAAAGACTTATGCTGCTGGCAATATATTGCACTGTATTGGCAGTGCATTATATTACTGTGGCATAATGTCTTGCAACATTATGACCCTGTGCCCAGCCCTGGAGATGTAACACAAAAAAATATGGGAGTGGGGGTTGGGGTGGAGCCACCCATGTAACAATGCAGAAAAGCTAGTTTTGTTAAGGAGAATGGGGGCTTTGCCTCCTTTTAATGTCAAGTGTAGCATGTTAGTTTATTTATACCAGTACAGTATGTGTCTACTCCTACAACACGGCTTGTGCAACTGTCCCATGTGGGTTGAGAGTGACTTTATCATGGAGGAAGCAGCGACATGTTGAAGAGCTTTGTGTACTTTGCAAAAGAACATAACTGGGTTCAGTGTCCTCCCGTATCGCTGAGTTGGGCAACATACAGTACCAGGAGTAGAGATGTTGCAAAGTTTTTATTTGCAGGCAAAGTTAAAGCGAAGTTGCCAAATTCACCTCCATGGATCATTTTGCGAAATTTCTCTATTTAATAGAAAATTCAGCATTGGTAACTTTGTCTTGCAGCTTCACCTGTAACTTCTCCTTGGGGTACACCAAGGTGAAGTTGGGGGCAAATGAAGCTGTTCCTGAGTCAGAGATTTTGCTACCTTACAGACTAATCATCTTGTTTGCGCCTCCCCAGCACCCACCAACATGGATGCCAGAGATGTGCAGATAATAATTTTGCAACACAAATGCTTGTTTATTTATTTATTTATTGAATTACACATTTTAGCTGGAAGCTCATTTACAAAGGTTCCATGTTGAGTCAAACAAGGAAACACAGTACAAAGAGAAAAGGAACAATGAAAACAAAGTGCAGTGTTGCAGGGTATAATTTACATGCAGGTAAATACATATTTAACAAACATAAAATGAAGCAGTCAGAATACTGAGCTTTGTCTGGAGTCGCAGTAGGGGGGTGTAAGGGACAGAGGGATGAGGGTAAAATAAGTGCAATGTAGGAGGGGGAAACAGGAAAGCGAGGGAGGCAGGGGAGAGGAGGTTAGGTTGATCAGATCAGTGAGGGGTGGAGATGGAGTAAGGCAGAGGGGAAGTAGTGCAGCAGGGGGATGAGACAGGTAAGGAAAAGGTGGGGTTAGCAGTCACAGTTGCTTAGAGAGATAAGATGTTGGTAGAATTTTCTCTTAAATGGCCCCAGTTTGGGTTCACTGGTTATGACAGAGGGGAGTTCATTAAGCCAGCATGGAGCAAGATAGGCAAAGGACCTATATGCTTATGAAGTTCTGAAGAAAGGGACTTACAGCAATTGCTTGGACATACTTCTCATCTGGTGGGGATTGACTGCTGCATTTTGGATGTTCTGGGTAGCAGATGAGGTTAAGCCGAAGCATGTTTTTTTCCCCCAAGGAGACGAACTTGGTAGTGTACTTTGTCCTATAGGCTAAGCCAATCAGTTTGGCATCCAGGTTGCAGGTGTGTGAAAGTCTGTGGGCACCAAGGACCAGTCTGCAGTGCCACTGTAATTAGTTTGAGGTAGAGTTAGAGGTCACCCCATACACCACCAGCCCATAGTCTGTAATAGAAAGGATGGAACTTTTAATAGTGAGTGACAGCGCCTCGGGTTAAGTTATGGCAGTGCCTGTATAGGAGGCATCCTGGAACTGGACAGCCTTGACAATATGGTAGACGTGTTGGGTGTATGATAGGGAGCTGTCGAGGGTTATGCTAAGTATTTAAAGGTATATACTTGTTTGAGGGGTTTGCATGCTATTTAAAATCCTCAGTTGATAGTCCTTGTGTTTATTGTGTGGGTTAATTAATACAAAGACCTTTTTATTTTTAAATTCATAAGTAACTTGTTTTTGGAGAACCAGTCCTCAGCAGTGGAGAGGTCACTTTGGAGGCATGATTCTAAGTGATGCAGATCATGACTTTTAGAAAAGATGACAGCATCATCAGCGTATTGGAGTATTTGTTCTGTGCAGACTGAAAGAAGGTGGTTAAAAAGCTGAATACTGTAGTAGAGGACCTAGGACCTACCCTTGAGGGACCAATGAGAACCTGTCGACTGTAGGAAAGGGTGCTGTCAATTTTACCTGCTGAGGCTTGCATATTTGGGTAGTTGTTAAACTATCCCACAGTTTCAGTTGAGAGGCTGATGGACTGGAGTTTACTGAGGAGGTATACTGATTAACGGTCTCAAATACTTTAGAGAGGTCAATACATATACCACCACTAGCTAACTACTGTCTAGGATCCCATGAAGGAAGCCAGAGCACTCCAGGAGGGAGTAGTGGTGCTGTGTCCCTTCTGGAATCCATGCTGTCGGGGCACTGGAGTTTATACTTTTCCAAATAGTCATCCAGTTGGTCGAAACTATTCATTGTAAGGACTTGAGAGAGGGGTTAGACTGATGTTGAGGTGGCAACTGGAGGAGGGCTCTGTCACCCTTTTGCTACCACCCACTTTCACCAACTACTCCTTTTGTTTTTTTAGACATAACTTGGTCAATTGTCAAATTTGTCTGAAACTTGATATGTTGTAGTCAAGAGGAGGTGTATATTTTTTATTCTTTTGGGAACCAGGTAAGGGCTACTAGGCACAAGTGCCTGTTTTCAGTGGTGACCCAGGAGCACTGGGAAGGTTAAGTGACTTGCTCACAGGCACACGTATGCAAGTGGAAGTTGTGTGAATCAAACCCAGATCTGTTGGACATACCAAGCTCCTTCACAGCTCATTACTCTAACATCTTGGCTATACTGCCAGCCCCATTTGGAGCATTTTTGATAATTATCAGACTTAAACTGTGGATTCTATACCATGGTCAAGTTGAGAGGTGATTTTGGGGTGCTGTGCATACCTCATGATGTTTTCCAGGAGTATTTTGTGTTACTATTGTAGTACTCATTGAGACCCTTGTTTAAATAAATAGAATGTCCCTTAACTCGAAAGACTAGTGGTCGTTATGGATTTTTAAAGTTGTAATGTTATCCTAAGGAACATTAGGGTTCAGGTTAGTGTGGTCATTTGCAACCTATGCAATAAACGTGTCCCCAGACCAAGCAGAGGACCCACATGGGTACTGGGGGCAAGAGTACCCATCTCATGGCTCATCACTGGGCTGAGTGGGAGGAAAATCAGAAGGACGGGGTGAATGGTGGGGTGGAAGTGGTGGTCTGCCTGGGTTCCACCATCAGAAGGTGCTTGCAATTGTAGTGCCATCAATGAAAGCACCAGCATACAGGCATCCACAAGCCCAATGCCACAACAACAGCTCACAGGGGAGCAAGGGTGCCTGCCGAAGGCAGCGCTGATGAGTAGTGCACACCACCGCACCCTGCCAATCCCCATGCTGAACACCAACAGGGGCGCTGGAATCACAGCAACACCAGAAGGCACTGCAGACATGAGTGCGCCTGGCAAAATTCCCCTGTGGACACAATGCGTGCCAAAACAGAGCACCAGGGAATGGTGGACATGGCACCCACACCAAGAAACTGGTCCAGTACTGCTGTGTAAAATGCCCTCAAATGCCCATGGCTGCCAACAGTGTACCCCCAGCATAGCGATCCCTCCCCACCATGACCATCGTGGGTGCCACCGCGGAGGGGCATGTACACCGTGGATGATGACAGCCAGCACTACTGATCCACAACAGTGGTGCAAACCACATGGGGAATGCCACTGTCTGTGTTTGACAGTCTGATGTTTGCCTGGGGCTAATTTTCCATCTACATTGCTGCGGTTGATCCTGGGGACATTACAGTGCTTTCCGGCAGTTTGTATAATGTCACCATGGTGATGGACATTGCCGTGTGTGCACCCACATTGTGCATGCCTCTCCAGCCTGGCACTCTTTTTGCCTGCTGCACCTTTTTCTGCATCTCACAGGGTGCACTGTTTCACTGGCACTCTAATTGCAGGGTTGCCCTTTCCATGTTTGTCATATCACCAGCGCTGCTGTTGCTGTGCCAAGATGTCGGCACCCTGAATGCCAGAACCATCCATCTGTGCCAACAGTGATTCACAGAAGGCATGAAAGAAGTTCTGTTACAGTGGGGTGGTGGGCACACCCTGCAAAAAGCAGCAGCACCCTTTGTTGAAGTTTAAGCTCCTCATGAACCAGCATCACCAGCAGCACCCACACGGCCACCATGTTTTTCTTTTTTTTATATTTACACAAACAAAGTCAAGTGCACAACACTTGTGTTCCTCCACACAATACACAACAGAGATTTTAAAGTACTAAGGGAACACACACAAGACGCAACAGCTCAGGTAATTTTTAACAACATTACTGTGTACATGAAAAAATGCTAAGTTCAATCAATAAACAAAAATGAAATCAATATAATAAAACTACAATAACAAAAATAATTCAGTAAAACACACCTTTCTACAGAATTAAAATTAAAACCAAAGAAAACATGAAAAAAAGATTCATACAACGCACTGACTACAACAGCACTGGTACTGCTAAGACAGAAAAGACTGTCTAACCTGCATTTTTCTTTCTGGAAGTTACTGCAGATTAAGACCCCCAGTACCCCAGTACCGCCTTACTACACAATACAGAAAACTAAACTACAACTTTAAACTAACTAAATCATAAAAATACCACAAATGATAAGTGATCAAGAGGCACAAGGCACAGCAGACACTTAATGGCGTCATTTGTTGTAAAACACTGTAGGACAGATATTCAAAACTTTGCGCTGGGCCCAAACCATTTGCGCAGGGTTAGCACTGGGTTTGTGCTGGTCTGCTATAGTCAAAAGGTCAAATAGTGCAGGCAAACTGCATTAGTGCCATGTAAAAGTATAATGTTTTCAAGGGGCAAACTGAGGGGGCGTGTACATGAATACAGGCACTATGCTATATTCAGCGAATAGTGCCATGCAAAGTATTTTTATGCAATTTAGCACAACACTTTGTTCAATGCAAATTATCACCCAGGAAAAGGTAGTCTTAACTCTGGGCAAACCAGCTTTACATGACTTTGTGGCTTCTTGCGGCTTTGTGTGACCCTAACCAGTAAGTATTAAACATAGAAATTAACCAGACATAGAGGACACATGCTGCACATGGATGGCATCCCTACGATGCCATCATCTGCCACCTGTACCAGCCATGAAGAAAGGCAATAGATGTTTCTAATTTCTTCAAATGTCTTAACACCGAATACCTTTTAATTTTATAATTTATGCCTCTAATATTCCACGTTATAAGTTTAAACTTGTCATTTACAGACATAGGGTGGGATATTCAGAGCGGATGCACCATGCGCAACAGGGATGCACCAGCGCAAGTGCGGACATGCGCCATGATGCGATATTCAGCAGGAGTGGCAGTGCTGCACAACAAGCAATGCGCCATAGCGCAGCAGTAATGAATGCATGCGCAACTGCATAGGGTGGAACCAGAAATAACATGAGCAGTGCGATATTCATCAGCATGCAACATGCGCAGTAGTGGAGCAAGCAGAAGTTGCGCGACAGCGGAAATGAACCAAAATAAAAGGGCGCAAGAGAGGGGAGGAAGAATGCACCACAGGGGAGCCATAGGTGGGAGCGCGGAGACAGAGTGGCAGGGAGGCAAGACAGGAGGCAGGGTGCAGGTGTGGCCAGGTGTTGGACAGGGCCCACTGTAGGTGTGCCTGAGTGAGAGTAGGGTAGGTGTGCCCATGCCAGTGTGCGCGATAGGGTCTGAGAGTGCCACAGTGGACAGAGGGCAGTGGCAAGAGGCAGAACAGCCAGAGGTGAACAGCCGGAGGTGAACCCGGTGCAGGGGCAGCACCAGCAACACAGGAACAGGGGGAACAGGAGGACAGCCGCCCGTGGGGGAACTCCAGCTAGGGACATGGCCAGTGCCACCTTCCAGATGGAGGCAGTAATGAGGGGTGTGAGAAGGCAGGCAGCAGGGAGGCACCGAGGGCGTGGAAGGCCCATCAGGTACACCCACAGCAGGCAATACGTAAGCCCGCACTACCTTCGAATGCACGCTGACACTGAGATTGTGGACTGGTACAGCCTGAACCATTGCACGGGAACAGTTGCACGGGAGTCTTAGCTGGATGTCATTGTCCACCTATGGACAAATGACTTGGCTCATCATGAATTAGAGCAGTGCAGAAGGACTTTGTAGAGTTGGGGAGGGGCCTAAGACAAGTAGCACACACAGTATCCTTCTCAGAGGTGCTGCCTGTCAGTGGCATGGGTGAGGCGAGGTACTTTGCACCATGCAGTTTAGATTGGTTGAAAAAATGGTGTGCAGCACAGAGGTTTGGCTTCATTGGGGACTGGGGTTCCACCTGGAGGGACACCAGCCTATACTGGCAGGATGGTCTGCATCTGTCCGGAGGGAACAAGTCTTTTGGGCAATCGGTTTAAATGCTTCATTGGCAAGCCTTTAAACTGGTCAAGGGGGGAGGCACTGATAAGCAGCAGGAAAATCCCAGTCTCCCCCTACAAAACAGGGTACTAAATGAGAAAAAGACCACGGTAGAAAGGTCAGTGGGGGATGCTGCTACAGAAGGTAAAGCCATCAAAAAATGGAGAGCAATGAGTACCAATGCCCGTAGTCTGGGTAACAAGCTTCCTGAATTAGTGGCCTTGATGGAGGAGGAACATCTGGATATCGTGGCAGTCACAGAAACATGGCACACACAGAACCATGACTGGGATGTAAACATACCAGGATACACTATCTACAGGAGGGACAGGGAGGTTAAAAGAGGAGGAGGAGGAGTAGCTGTCTACAAAAGGGAAGGAATGTAAGCAACAGAACAAAAGGGTAAGCAGGGAGGAGGAGAAGAAGAAGCACTGTGGGTCAATTTGAGACAGGAACAGCACCACAATCCTCACAGGGTTTAGAGCACAGACTCCTCTCAGGGGAGGAAATGGACAAGGAAATGATAGAAAGTATACTTAGAATGGCAGAAAAAAGGAGATATTGCTGATGAGTGATCTGCATATGCCAGATGTTAATTGGAGTGCAGCTGCAGCAGCCACTTCTAAGAGTGAGGTTATTCTAGATGCCCTACAGGGGCATGCCTTGAACCAAGTAGTATGGAACCCACTCAGAGAGGAGCAATCTTAGATCTGGTTCTCTCAGATGGAGATGGAGAGAGGATCATAGATGGTGAAGTGGGTAGCCATCTCGAACTAGCGACCATCGAGCAGTATGGTTCAATAAACACAGCAATAGAGTCAAGCTTGCTACAAAGGCAAAAAGTACTGGACTTCAGGAGGGCTGACTTTGCTAAAAATGGGTGAGTGCCTAAGGAATGCACTACAAAATGGGCAGGAAGGAGGTGGAAGAACAATGGGAATAATAAAAACTGTCATCACAGAGGTAACAAGCCTTTGTGTGAAGCAATAAACAAAACAAGATGATGTAAGAAACCACTATGGTTCTCAAAGGATGTGCAGTGAAGGTTCAAGAGAAAAGAAAGCATTCAGGAAATACAAGGAATCACAGAAGAAGCAGGACAGAGAATTGTATCAGTTAAGGCAAAAGGAAGCTGGGAAGGCAGTCAGAATAGCAAAGGCCTGAACCAAGGAAAAGATAGCCAACTCAGTTAAGAAGGGATAAAACCTTTTTAGGTACATCAGGAGCGAAGAAGACCAAGGGAGGGAGAGTGAGGCTTAACAAAGGGAGGGGCGGGGGCAGAGGGTGACTGTGAAAATACAGAGATGACTAAATAAATATTTTTGCTCAGTATTTTACAAAAGAAGAGGGGAAAGTACCTAAACAAACAATAGAAACACTCTGGATACAGAAGTTGATACCAGCCCATTTACAGAAGAAAGGGTTCTGAAAGAACTCTTAAAACTGAAGGTGGACAAAGCAATGGGGCCTGATGGGATTCATCCAGAATTCTAAAAGAACTAAGGGTAGAACTAAATGACACCACTGAGTACCCTCTTTAACAAATCATGGGAGGATGAGGTGGTACCTGAGGACTGGAGGCAGATGCAATTCCCTTCACAAAAGTGGGGGCAGGGCAGAAGCGAGAACTACAGACCTGGATTTAACCTCAGTGATAGGAAAATGATGGAATCACTTCTGAAGGAAAGAATTGCCGAGTACCCAGAGGCCAGAGGCACAGGACCCAAGGCAGCATGGATTCACAACGGAAGGTCATGCCAGATGAATCTAATAGATCCTTTGACTGGGTGACCAAAGTAGTAGATCAGGGAGGGGCTGTGGACATGGCCTACCTAGACTTTAGCAGGCATTTGTACAGTCCCACACAAAGATGTATACAAGTTAGCCAGCCTGGGGTGGGTCCCAAGATGATAGCCTGGGTAAAAGAGTGGCTGGAGAATAGGACACAGAGTGTAATAGTAAATGGAGTCCACTCTGAAGAAAGGAGGTTGCTAGTGGGGTACCACAGGGGTTCCAGTATTAAGGCGGTCTTCTTCAATGTCTTTATAAGCAACATTGCAGAGGGCTGGAAGGAAAAGTATATGTCTTTACAGATGACACAAAGATCTGCAACAGAGTTGATACACAAGGTGGGTGGAAAGGATGAGAAGGGACATGCAGGTTAGATGAATGGTCAAATGTATGGCAGCTTAGATTCAATGCTAAGAAGTGCAAGGTAATGCACCTGGAAACCAAAACCAGGGAAGAGTACACAATGGGGAGTGAGATACTGCTAACAACAAAATGGAAAGGACCTGGGGTAGTCATATCAGATGATGCTTAAAGGTGGGTCAAGCAATGTGAGAGGGCAGTAAGGAGGCTGGGGGATACTGGGATGCATAAGGAAAGGCATCACCAGTAGAAAACAGGAAGTGGTATCCCTCTGTACAGACAGCTGGTGAGACCCCATCTGGAGTACTGTGTGCAGTTCTGGAGACCCTATCTCCTCAAGGACATAGACAGGATGGAAGCTGTCCAGAGGAGGTGAATAAATGGTGCAGGGTCTGCAGAAGCCATATGATGAGAGTTAAAGGGAGCTTAATATGCATGCCTCGAGGAAAGTGAGAGGACACAATGAATAAATTTTCAAGTACTTCAAGGAAATCAACAAAGTCCAAGAAGGTAGCATCTTTCAAAAAAGAGTGTGTAGAACAAGGGGACACAATTTGAGGATGGGGGGCATCTCAAAGGTAATGAAAGGAAGTATTTTTTCACAGAGAGGTTGTGGATGCATGGAGCAGCCTTCGGAGGAGGATGTGGAGTCAAAACAGTGGTTGAATTCAAGCATGCATGAGACAGTCATAAGGGACTTCTAGAGGGTGAGGGTAGAAAAGTAGGCTGCTGATTAACTAGGATCTGCAGCTTATCCATTAGAGTAAGGAAATGGGCAGACTGGGAGGGCCAAGCGGTCCTTATCTGCCATCAAATTCAAATTCTATATGAACTGGGGCGATTCTGAAATTTGGCTCTATGAGCTGTGCAGTGATAAGGATGCAGAGTACCCACATGGCCAGGGCCATGCACTGTCCAGTGGAGATAAAGTCACAGCCGTATGTGCCTGCTCACCACCGGACACCTTCCAGAGACCAAGGGCATGGCAGGCATAACCCAGTCAGGCGCATCACGCCCTACTCTCACCAATTCCTCAGCGCACTGCTGCCACATGTCTGAGAGTACATCTGTTTCCATAACACACAGACGAGCAGCACAGCACATGGCGGAGTTCCAGGTAGCACAGTTGCCTGGGCATGCTCGGGGCCATTGAGTGCACCCATGAAGGCATCCGCATGCCACTTGGCCCAGAAGGTGTGGCGTACATCAACCACAAGGGCTACCCAAGTATCAACTTCCAGGTGGTGTGTGATGCCAGGGGATGTATAATCAATGTCTGTGCCACGCACCTTGGGGAGCACAAGATGCTTTCATCTGGCACCAGTCTGCACTGTGCCACAGGTTTGAGAGTGGGGACATCCTCACTGGCCATCTGGTAGGTGAGTATGCATAGCACGCTGGACGACATGTTCAGACGTGGGGGGGCATTGTCAAGCGTACCATGGGTATTGGCCATGATGGCTCATGGCATAGTGATTCAGACCACCATGCTAATGTCTCCCTCTACATACAGGTGACAGTGGGTACCGCTACAGCCCTGGCTGCTCGCCGCCTGGCGCACTGGCCCAAGCGCGCAACAGAACAATGAGCTGCGCCACAACACAGAATGTCATTGAGCAGGTGATTCGAACTGCTGAAGGCACCAGTTCGAGTGCCTGCACATCAGGTGGTGCCCTGCAGTACAGCCCCTCGAAAGTCTGTGGGTTATTCTTGGCCTGCTGTATCATGCACAACATGACCACTGACTGTAGGATAGCTGTTGAGGTCAAAGAGGGGGACAGTGGTGGGGACGATGAGGACGCCGGTCCAGCTGGTGTAGGGCAGCCACCTCCTGGGTGATGGGACCCCTGGCTAGTCCGGGTGGCACAGCAGCACTGGGATACCATCACAGAGGAGCACTTTGGACAACACAGGTAGGCAACAGGGCCATGTGCAACCACCAAGGGCAAGGGCACAGCCCACAGACAGGCAGGGGTGGACAACAGGGGTGGACTGCGCAAAGGGAATGGGAATGAGTGGAGGACCGCACACGGTGGCAGGGATGGGCAGGGCTGAAACACGTCACATGCACACATGCACACTCACAACACATGCCCAAAGGGCAACTGCACCCACCCACCAACAGGCACCCCACACTCCACAGGACCACACCTGACCATGCCCAGTGCTGCCATTATGCGTGCCTCAGATGCTGGGCACCATTGCACCAGTGGCAGACAGCGCTACGTAAACATCGCCCTTGAACACGCCACAGTGGCCAGCAGCTGGGGAGGGTGTGCACAGGAACAATGTGTGTGCAGGGCTGGGAACCTCACCCATCACGTCGCACAATGAACACCACAAGTGCGCACAGGGCAGCGGCAGTTAGTGGCCATGGTGGAGACCAACAGATCAGTCACTCGCGACCCCACAGTACCCTGACCACCATGGATGCATGGGTGGCCCCTGGGACCTGCCAGCCATGCCAGGCTGACCAGTGGCCTCATGGGGTGGCACCAATGAGCCCCCAGGGGTGGCCTGTGTGAATGCGACTGTGTCCATGCAGAGGTCTGCAGGCCACCGAACATGCCTGCAAGGCGTGCTCACGATGCCACAGCCTAACCTATGAATGATGACATAGCAGGAGTCACATGGCGCTTGGGGAATGGAAATTGGACATAACACTAGTGCAGGGTCTCACGGTGGCTGGAGCACCCAACTGGGTGGCCAGTGTAGCAATAACAGTCGCCATTGCAGTGGTCTGCTTGTCAATGGCAGTGGTCATCTGCCCACTGCTAGGCCAACTCTGCCATGAGCAAGCCGTGGTCCTATATGCCACTCTCTGCCTGGCACAGAACCGCTTTTTAGTGCATCCACCACCATCCACGCAGTCACATCTGTTGATCAACTGAGTCCGAGAAGGCGACTGTGGTCATCCAAGGGGTAAGTCTGCTTGTCAACATGCTGTCTCCATGGTGTCCTGTCCCTGCCCAGCATCCCATGACAGTGGGCTCTGCACAGCAGTGCCATTCAAGAAATACGTCCACACAGGAGTGCACTGCCACCCCATGACACTGTCCACCCGTGTCATTGGCCAACTACCCGGCGCTGCCCTCTGTTTACCGATCACCAGGGACACAGCGCAGCCAGCAGCCCACTGCCTGGATGCGCACCAGTGCTGCCCACTGGGGCATGCAGACTGGGTTGGGAATGGGATGTTGCGCAGGCAGCCACGACAGCAACACTCACGGAAACGCCTGGGTGGTTGCCTTCTGTGGGACCATCCTGTGTCCCTCAAGCATCACTGTCCGGAACGTGTGTCCCATCATGATCGGTGCTGGATCCGGCCCTGATCCATATCCCAGCACACTGGACACCGAGGACAATATCACGCTGGGACACAGGCAGGGCCATGTCCACACCTGCACCACTGGCATCAGTCTGGACAGACGTTCAGGTATGCACTTGGACGGTCCCTCAGACACCTGTGGAGGTGGATGGGTGTTCCTCCATGTCCAGGGCCACCCACTCAGTGGACACACCCACCACCGCTGCCCCATGTAGATGTTCAGGAGCTATAAAGGAACACAGTACCATTAGTGGCTCCGCCTGGCCCTGTGCCATGCCCTCCACCAACCACACACTGACAGCACCGGACTCATAACATGTGATGGCCACACCCATCTGGAAGCCACTGCAAGGAATGCTCAATGGCACTATCCACATGCTGCTGGCTACCCCTCCTCCCCATGGCGTCAGGCAGGGTATGTCCTGCTAGCTACGATTTGGCAACTATTGCCATCCCTGATGGCAGCCACCCGTCCTTAATCCATCTCCTGTCAGTGCCAGCCTTCTTTGTACTCCTGCACAGACTGCTGGTGGCTGCCCTGCTGGTTTCGGCCAGTGCCACCTCACCCCATGCTGCAGCTTGGGCCTGAGCATTCCCCACTGTCCGCTAAGCAGCAGTTCCCTGTCGAGGTATGCCTCAAACAGAGCATCAGATTCAGCCCTGGTGATGTTGCGCCTCCTCCTTCTCACCCTTCCCTGCTCCTCCTCTTCCTCTCACTTGGTCATGCTTGTGCCTGGGGGGATGACATGTGTTATCTTGGACTGTGCAGTCCTATACAGTCCTCCCAGATCACTGTCCCCACGCATACCAACAAGCGGTCGACCTACGAAGACTGCAATACTGATCCGTGGCCTATGCAGCCTCAGGTCGCATATTTATAGTGCAATGCATGCAAATGAGAGCAGGTGCATCTGTAATTGGATGCTAATGCAGTGGATGTGCCGTGGAATGGCTCATGAGCTGATCTGCATATCATGGCTGAATATCATGCTGTTGCACCTTGCGCAATGTTGTTGAGCGTGCTCAGGCTATGGCGCACCACTGTGACGTGCACAATTGGCATCGCACCACACATGCCTGGGGTGCTGATACCGATGCTAGCAGCACTGCAGACGTGCTGTGCACGGGAGGCAGTACAGGGCACGGCCACCACTGTGCCTGTGGTGCAAGTGCACTGTATGCCCAGGGGGCACTTGTGCCATGGTGTGCCATGGTTACCATGGCACCACAGTGTGGTAGGCAACTGCAGGGCATCACACACATGCACCCTACCACGCTACAGGCAGGGTGTCCCAATAGCACTGTGGCACTCCGTTGCATGGACAGACCCTTGACCTTGCCGCACAACTTTTTGCCCCTAGGTGCCATGCATACGCATGACTGCACCCCTATTAAGCAGTCAGTGACATCGCGATAGCAACTGGCAGCCAGTGAACACACTGCTTGCACATGGGACATGCGCTACAGGGTGCCATTTGTTGCCAATTGAGACTGCAGCATGCACGTGCACAGAGTACCCATCTGGGCAGCTTTTGAGCTCGTGAACCTAGTGGTCTTGGTAGAGCCACATGCTGGTGCCTCTTTGGGCATTACCCTCAGAGGCCACGAACTGCAGTGTGGCAGGAGGTTGCAGAGGAGCCTGGAGGAGGCCACAGGGTGCAGCAGAATGGTGGAGCAGTGTCACCAGTGTACATGGTGACCTGCCAGCGGTGTGATCCTGACCACCTGGGGTGACTGCAGGCATAGTGCCCAGTGGGAGCTGTGCCATGGCCAGGTAGGTACTCCATCACATCACTGGTAGTAGCTGTCCATCCAGGTATCATGGTGGCCATCAGGCCATGCCACAGGGGTGCTACCTGTGTTGCCAGTGGTGGGGGTGCCTCATGTACACCCTGCACCACCGCGTCATGGCTGGGCTGTGCGGGCACACACATAGCAAGGGGGGGCTATGTTACTGACCTGTACTGATGTTTGCCTCTCCATGTTTGCACCCTAGGCCTGGAGGATCACTGTAGGGCCCATTTGGCCCATGAACAGGGACGGCAGGCCGGAGCGGGTGATGTGGCCTTGCAGCCGGGGCATGGTGGTGGTGCCATGGGTCAGCATCATCCTGCTGACCAGGATGCAGGTGAGTGCTATGTTTCCCTTTACATTTGTGCATGGTGGGTTGCAGGGGTGGTGGCGGGGCATGGCACCCCACACATGGCACCACTGCCGTGCATGCCACACAGTGCACTCTGCACTGTCCTGTGGCACTGCATGTGTGGGTGGGCATTGCAGGTGGGCTGTGCATGCACTGGGCTCATGGCTGTGCCACTGCCATCACACTGCATAGCCATGACACTGTATGGACACATTGGTGCTGTGCAGTGCATGGGCTGTGGGGGTGTGCAGTGTTTTGCATGGCTATGGGTGCCTGGGTAGGTGAGTCTTGTGGGTGCAGCCACTGTGGGTGGTCACATGCCATCACAGGGACGAGGCCCACAGCTGTATGCTATGCACATTGGGTGGGCTGTGGGGTCTGCCAGTCACATACTAGACTCTGTTCCCTTGTCCTGGGTGGACAAAGCTGGACAACCCTGGAGCCACATCCAGGCTCCTCCAGGTGACAGACAACTCTGGAGCTGCTCCAGGAATAGAGCAGCAACGGTGGAGGCACAGGTGGGGCACAGAAACCGTGAGAGAAGGGCCACCAGTAGGGCCTGTGGCGCACGTGCTGTTCATTCCCCCTAGATTGTCCCTCACACCCCTTTGTCCCACTCCCTTGATCTTCCCTTGCCCCATGCCCATCCCCACCCAAGTTGTAGCCCTGTCCCCCAACTTTATACATAGTTCTGTAGTAGCTGATGTTTATACTGTTTCTATTTTAATTATATTCATGTTTCATATGACAACTGTGGTGGTCTCTGATTTGCAGCGGGCATATGGTGCCTTGCTGCAGTGGTGTGCATGGCATCGGGTGGTGCAGGCCTGGTCATGTGTGCTGGCAGAGCCCTCTACTGGTGTGGGTGGGGCCATGGTCCCTGTCTGTGGTATGTGTATTGTGCCCTGTGCACAGGATGCCTGTGTGCAGTGGTCCCAGGTGCATGCACTGTGTCCCTGCCGCCCCGTCAGTCTGTACCTGCCCCATGTGGCTGAGCCCCTTGCATGTCTGTGGAATGCACGGTTGTGCCAACCCCCCCAATGCATGCTTGTCTGCTGGCATGACATTGGTGGCTCTCCATGCCAGCCACCCTCTGGGCACAGTGCCATGGCAGCTGGCATCCTGTTTCCAGGTTTATTGCATGTCTGCCTCGGGTGACACTGTGGGCTGTGCTGTTGTTGTCCCCTCTCCATGCTGTCGTTGGTGTCTGTGGTGGTGTCTGTGGTCTGCTGTCTGTCACATGTGCTCCAGCCGCATGCTGGGGCAGACAGATTCATGGTGCATGTACCAGATGGCTAGCTCACCACTGCCATGGTGGGGTACAGGCCATGGGTACACAGCATCATTGGACACACACCAGCAGCATCTATTGCCCCGCTATGTGTGGCCCTGTGTCAGGGTACCCTTGGGACAGGGTGGGGGATTTGTCCATGCCCTGTGTTGCATCCTGTATAACGCATGTCTCCATGCACCACAGTGGGTGGCTGTGCTGTCTGGTGGGGCCAGTGCTGAGACAGGGTGTGTGCATGGGTGGGTGTGTGGGGTGCTGTCCTGCTGGTGGTGGCATCCAGGGTGGACCTTGTCACATGCGGGTCCCTCATGCACACAGGGTCGACCTCTCTGCTGTGCCATGGTGAGGGCCATGCAGGGGGCATTGTGTGCTGTTGTTGCATCAGTGGCTGATGTCTCCTGCTACAGAGAGGATCACAGTGGGGCTGTCATGCATGGTGCCATGAGGCACAGGGTTGCATTGTCATGGTGGTGGTGGTGGCATGCATTTGGTGCCATGCACTGTTGGGTGATGCTTCTGGGCGGGTGTCTTGGGATCACTGTACAGGGGTGATCAGCACTGGTGGGGTGTGGTGGCACTGGAGGGTCGAGGGCGTCCTTGTGTTGTGACTGCTTGCCAGGGAGTGTGCTGGAGCACCGTGCCTCTGCTGTTGATTCAGTGCTGGGGTTCATGATTGGTGGTCAATCCAGCTCACCTCTGGTTGTGCAGTTCATGGGGTGCCTGGGGGTATGTCTGTCTGGCCTGCTGCATGCTCCTCCACCCATGGCTTCCATGGCTAGAGCACCCTTGCTTCCTGTCCTTGTCCCTGTGCATCACTTGTTGTTCTACTGCGCATTGGCCCTGCTCTACTGCGCAACCCTGGTTGCGCTATGGTGCATGTGGCTCGATATTCAGCTGTGTTATGCAGGCACAACTTGGCCTGCACTTGGTTTGAATATCGCAAAAGTTGTGCAGTGGCACACTGCACTTGTGTCTGCTCCTGCTACTACACATCTTTTTGGCGCAGTCTGAATATCCCACCCATAATGTTCTTTTCTGGTGCATGCTATATCTATTAGAGAAGAACAAATTCAAATCTAGATAGATAAAGTGTGACCTGAGTCCCTTATTTTTCAGCTCTTCATGGTAAGAAGAAAAAAGGGGATAGATAAACATTTGAAAAAGGGAAAAAATAGATGATTTATAACAGTACAAAATGAGTAAGAACTTATCATTATATTCACATATCAAAATATTACAATCAACAATATAACTAGTATTGTACCATTTTGGGCAAATGTTCCTCAAGATCAAGGAATATAAAACCAAACATTTGATAACCTCTTGCCAACACATTCTGGAATGGATTTGTTCAGAAACAGACTCCTGCTTCCCCCCTCAATCTTACCATTAGTCTGTAACACATAAATTATTTATATAACTAGGATAGGAAGCATCGGTATGGTCCTTCTTTAATTTGTCTTATAATACCTAGTGACTAGCATCCCCTCATAATCTAAAAAAACAGTAAGTAAGATAATATAAGCACATACAAAATGTAGACAAACAGTTTTCATAAATAAGCTATAACTAAATGATCTTCCCAGGTAAATAACAAATAAGCCCAGAGTGCTCACATTACATCTACTGTAAATAGCCCATCAGATCTACTCCCACCATGTCTGAATATAAAAATAGCATCTACCTTCCTATCTGACTGTAAATATGAGTGCATTAGACAAAAAAAAAAAAAGAGAAATGGATAAATCAAGTCCACTTCTTCCATGCGTCTCACATGTCCAGGAAAGGCATAATCATAGTCATTGGCACTGAGTAATATTTGTATATTTAAGCTACTCAAGCTGGCCCCATTCTTAAGAATAAAAAACCTTTTACTTCTAAAAGGTTACCTTAGTGCAACGGATTAAAAGAGGCCTCACATTAACGATCTGATCAGCATGTCAGTTTCACACTGCATCTTTAAACTTCCCAGATATCATACCAAAGGGCAGAGATAACAGTTCAGGGATCAGAGTTCAAAGTATTGTCACATGAACACCTCACTACCTAGTGCGCACGCCACCGAAGCAGCCTCGTGTGGCCATGGAATCCTCAAGAGCAAACCATTGGATCCTCGAGGTAAATTTAAACAAATATTTAATCAATATGGCTGAATCTGAAAAAAAAAGGGAAAAATGTGTCCCCCGGAAAATAGCTAGATCTGCTCCCCCAAAGCAATCAAAGGGTACAAAACAAATAGGATCTACTCTCCTTCTCTTCCTAATCCCAAGAGGCACCTGAACCTCTCTGAATGTATAAAAATCAGTATTTTATAAAATATCCATGTTCTGTGACTATCCATTAAATCCCAAGGCAGTGTATAGTAGGGTCATTTCTGAGGCAAGCAAAGAAAGATCAAATGATTAGATCTTTGTTAGGCTGCATTCGCCAAGTAAATGGAAGGGAAAGATTATGACCAGTAAGCCCTCTCTTATTTTTGGACTGTAGAGCTGTCACTCAATCTAGCTCTTGAGCGTAGGGGTATAATTACTAGGACTCCCCGCATTCCTCTGACCATGTAGCACTAAAGATCAGGATCAACACTTTATTTGAAAAGGAGTGAAAACAAATTCAGCAAATGCTTACCATCACATAAAGATTGACCACCACCCACACACTACCCAAGAGTCCAATGCACAGACGTCACAGTTTTCTGACAATATATAAAATCTTATTATCACCACCAACATAAGCAAAAGATGGGCAACCTCCTGAGAAAAGATATCAAAGCTATGAGAGACCCCAGTATGAATTGCTGCCTCTTAAATCAAAGCAATGGGAATACCGACCTGTTCAATCCTGCTATGAACTACAAGCTGAGGATCCATCTCCCCTTAAAATGCAGATTAAACCTGCTTAAGTGATGCCCCAGGTGTAGAAAATCCTTATACATTAATGCAAAGGGAGTGGGTAGGTCAAGTATTTGGAGCAGGTAATAATTCAAAAAAAGCAGGGGTTTTAATTTTATTTAAACGCAGACTTAATTTCATACCTATTACAACTCATGAAGATCCTTCGGGTCATTTTATTATTATTCATAGCAGATTGGGAGAAGAATATTTTTCTTTTATTAACATTTACCTCCACTGCACATGACATCTTTGACCTTGTCTTCAAAGAAATGGATAACTTATTAGACAGTACCATCATAATAGTTGGTGATATAAACAGTACTCTTAATCCTGTACCTTTCATCCGACCAGATCCAAGACTGACAAAGACTTAGAACATTTAGTTGAGAATTTGGATCTGGCAGATGCATGGCGGGTTTTACATCCTGACATAAAAGAATTTACTTTCTGGTCTCAGTGTAATAATTCAGGTTCCAGATTAGATCAAAATTATACAGCCAAGACTTTCTTTCCTAGAATACTTGAAGTTATGATTGAGCCACAGGTAATATCTGACCATTCCCCTGTGTCATTATTATTTTACACAGTTGTTAACCCCCAGAGAATGCATAGATGGAAACTCGGCATCTATCTATTAGAAAATATGGACATTTGCAATAAGATTAATGCTAATATTGAGGAATTCCTTGCCCTTAATGACCCAAATGATACTTCTTGGATTAATAACTGGGACTGTCTAAAGTGCTGTTTGAGGGGTGTTCTAAGTAGGGAGGCAGCCATTAGTAAGAGGGCAAATAAACTTAAGTAACAAGAAATATTGGGAAAAATCAAAGAAATTGAGAAGAAGTTGATGAGTTCAGAATCCCCTGATCTATGGAGGACTTGGTCTAAGCTTAAGTTAGAATATAACAATTCTATCAGTAATGAGGCTATCTTTGCTATTAGGAAGTCTAAGCTGAATTATATTGACTCTGGACACAAGTCCTCCAAGATTTTAGCTATACAACTATATCAAAATAGCAATGCCACCAATATTACAGTTATTAGGAATAGGAGCACAGAGGATATTGTGGCAGGTCATGCTCAAATAAATAGAGAATTAAAATATTTCTATACAGAGCTTTATTTGAAAGAAGATGGTATTAATCCCCTGCATTTAGAAGATTTTTGTAATGGTGTCAATATTCCTTCTGTGCCTGATAATCTTAAAAAAGTATTAGGGTCAGCAATATCACAAGAAGAATTTCTTACTGCCATTAAACAGTTAAAGAAGAACAAAGCTCTGGGACCAGATGGTTTTTCGGCTAATTTTTATAATACCTTTGGACTAAAATTAGCTCCTGTATTAGTGGAGGTTTTTAATTTTGCATTTTTAGAGGGTAAGCTTTCTCAAGAGTTGACTAAAGGCTTAATAATGCTAATACATAAACGGGGAAGGATCCCTTGGACTGTGGGAGTTATAAGCCAATATCTTTGATTAACTCAGATATAAAAATTTTGGCTAAAGTACTGGTTAATAGATTAGAGACAGTATCTCATCTCTTAATATCTAGACATCAGACAGGGTTTATGAAAGGGAGGTTTGCAGCAGACAATACGAGGAAATTATTTCATGTAATACAGGTGGCAAATTATCAGTGGTCTGCTTGCGGGCTTGTTTCACTAGATGCTGAAAAGACCTTCGATAGAGTTGCCTGGCCTCATATAATTAGTACTCTTAGATTATATGGATTCCCGGACTCATTTCTAAAATGGGTACTTTTATTATATCAAAATTCCTCATCAGCAGTGATAACTAATGGTGTGATCTCTCCTTTCTTTGAAATAGGTGGAGGTACTAGACAAGGCTGTCCTTTATCACCTCTACTATTTAATATTACGTTGGATCCCATGATCAGATGGCTATCTCAGGATAAAGAAGTTAGAGGCATTAAAGTAGGTCAAGAAGAACAGTTAGTTGCTGCTTATGCAGATTATATTCTTCTTATGATTGCAGACCCTGGCTCTTCTCGCCCTCATGTCATGAAGTTAATTCAGGAGTTTGGAAAGATTACAGATTACAAATTAATTAAAGAGAAAACCAATTTCTTACCCCTTAATAAGCATTGCACTAAAGAGGTTGTTGTTAATGCAGGGATTTCATGGTCAAAATAATTTATTGAGTATTTAGGTATTCACATTTATAGGAATATAGAAAAAACAATTTCAAAAAACATAACAAGAGTTAAGCAAAAATTTCAGAGGACTTAATCAGATGGAACAAATTACAGCTAGGTTTATGGGGAAGGATAGAAACCATAAAATGAATCTTTTACCAAGATTGCTTTACAAAGAAATGGATTCAGGGAATAACATCTTAAGTTGCCCATTTCATTTGGGTTATAAGAGACATAGACTAGCCTACACAAAAATGTGTAGAACAAAAATAAAGGGAACTAAAACTCCTGATTTATATCTTCATTTTAGTGGCTAGAATTACTCAACTGGCGTTTTGGTTTAGGACAGGAACACTCAAAGATATATTCCAGATTGGGTCCATATTGAACAAGATATTTTAAACAAGCAAGGGATAGAAATTAGATCTTTATTCTTCACAAAACCTATAAAATCTTTTAGAAATAAGCTTCTTACTGATTCCCTTAGACAGATAAAACAAATAACTCTATTACTTAATCTAATTTAAAGCATGCCAAGATTCAACCTATCTGGGATAATTCAAACTTCCTAGAAAATGGTCACCCATTAAATAATAATATCTTGAAACACAAGGAGGTGTTTTCACTTCAAAACATTATCGAGAAGGATAATTCTCTTCCCTTTCTAACTTCAGTAGATAAATATGGAACCTCCACAGGAGATGATATTTACTATCTTTCAGTTCAACAGATAATTAAAAACAGGCTAGATCTAGAAACACAAATAAATGAACACTCCATTTCATTCTTGGGATGCTTGAGAACTTCCCCCTCAATCTCTTCTTTTTACTCTCTTCTAGTTGATCTGGTTAGGGGGATAGCAACAGAAACAGCTAGATGGTGGTCTCAGATGCTGGGTTGTCCCACCGAGGATTGGGATTGGGACAGTGTGTGGTCACTTCCTTTTAAAGCATTTAGTACAGTAGATCTTAGATTAATTCATTTCAAAACACTGAACAACTTGTATTATACTCCTGTTCAGAGATTTAAGATGGGTTTGTCCTCCTCTCCACTCTGTCATAAGTGTAAGCTCAGCACTGGTACGTTACTGCATGTGTTTTGGTACTGTCCCCAAGTCCAATAATTGTGGGCAGAGGTAGGTCGGATATTTCAAAATGATATTTCAATATCAAACAATATTCAGATTGTGGGCATTTTGAAGAAAGTTCTCATTTGTCAAAAACTCAGAAATACACACGTCTCCTAATTGGTGCATCTATCAGGAAGGTTATCCCGAAATATTGGTTAGAAGATACAGTACCCACTTTACAAGAATGGAGGTGTAATATACTTGAAACACTCAGATTAGAAAGGTTAGCTCTTTCTCTAAGAGACAACATTTCTAGGCCTGTAGAGAAATGGAATGATATTTATATGACATTGTGTGGTGTAGACCAGATTTGGAGCTTAATATAAATTTCTAAGTATGTCTCTTCTATAGCATTGCTTGGAAATAGACTATGAATGCGTCTCATTAAACTTTAACTTAATTATTCAGGAACTCTCTCTCTCTCTTCTATGGCTTTCCTTTATCTTTCTACTATATAGTCTGTTTTAGCTTTTCCTTATTTATCAATAATATTACATTACTATTTAATGTTTCATCTATTTGAGGTGTTTAAGTAGATATTTATGTAAAATTAGACTATTGAATGCTTTTGAATCTACTGTTAGGTCGAATGAATTTCTATTTACTTTAGATTACAACCTGTATGTGTGGTCTTATATTTAATATGTGTGTATCTTTTATTTAGGTTATATGTATTAAGAATTATATTTTTATGTATTGTTTTTAAATGATATGAAAAACAATAAAATTATATTGAAAAAAAACCAGTACCAGCCATGCCAGGCAGTAAGTGGTGACCGGCTCCCAGTGGAAACCATGGCATTGTGGCCATACAGCACAGACCTGCAGACCACCCCTCCGGTGGATACCAACAGAAGCCAGTGCACATATGCAGCACTGTTGGCATGGAGGGTGTTGAGGGAGGGTTTACAGGTGGCCAGGCTATACCACAGACTGGGTGTGGCCACAAGGCTGGGACAAGCCTCACAGTGCAAATGGTCCAGTATTGGGAACACCCCAACACCAGTGTGCCTGTCTGATGGTATGTTCCCCCAGCCACATAGCACACATATGTACAGACACCACAGCACACACAGCCTGCAGTGTATATGTCACTGTGTGTATTTCATACCAGTGGTGCAATGTCTGTGGGTCGCACAACAGCATAACAGTAATGTCTACTGTCAGTACACACCTGCAAAGTTGGGCCTGTCACTGTGTACAGTGCAGTGGTCATTGACGCTCTACACACATTAGGCATTGCTGTGTCCTTCACATTACTGGCCCCCTTGCCACTGTAGTATCTGTGCTGCACTGTAGCAGGATCTACAGTTTGGCTATTGCATGCAGCACCACCACCTGTGCCTGTGCTGTGTAGTCCTCTGGGGCACAGTATGCTATGTGGTTCTGCACAAATGTAGCCTGCAGTTACCACCATGCAGTGCCAGACTGCCCTACAGGTGGAGCTGTGGGCAGACCCAGCCAGCCCCTGCACTTCCAGACTGACCTACAGGTGGATCTGTGGAACCCTGCAATAACGCTGGGCAAACAGCATGCAAATCAGAACATAATGAGATGCTAATCTGGATGTTTGTCCATCGACTACCTAAGTAGGCTCATTTGCATGGTACTTTTGAATATAGCAATATTTTGCCCCCAGCTAATGTGATAGCACTGGGCAAATGGTTTAGCTCCATGCAAAACCTGCACAAATGTGTTTGTGCCATGCAAACATTTTAGAAATCTTGTACATTTCTGCACAATTTAATTTCACATGCACTGGTGCTTGCAGCTTTAATGAATCCACTCCTTTCCTAGCACACACATTGGCCACATATTTCACCTCTGCCTTCCTTCACATCCCTGTGAACTGGGATGCTGTTGTGGTTTTTGCTTCCTGGTTGCTATATTCAGAGCTGTCTTATTTCCTGGGCTATTTTGCACTGCACTCCATCCCAGTTTGCCCGGCTTCCTAGCATGCTATATTCAGCAGGTTTAGGGCAATCCCTTTGAATATAGCAGGTTAATTGTTCCAAGCTAATTTAACATGCGGACAGTGCTAATTTAGCCCTGGGGCAAAGTTTTGAATATCTGGCCCTGCCTGTTTTAATTGTTTTCCATAGGTTTTTAGGCACAAAGATACAGAGCACACTTAACAACAATAACTCTTCCTCACATTGCACTGAATGCAGCCTATGTAGCGGCTACAACTCATTGCAGCATCATGTGATCTCCAGTCCTGTGGGGCATTGCAAACTTCACTTTAAGAGCCAAATTTCACAGGCAAATTTCACAATTTACCATTGGGGAAGTTTTCCTTTGAGTAGAACATTGCCTTAAAGGTGATTTCACAAATTCGAAATTTCACCGTGAAGTGAAGTTTTCTAACTTCGCCTGCCTGTAACCAGGAGAAATTACTCTATTTTGATAAAGATGTGCCATACTAAATGGGTTTGTAAATATTTTCTTGGTAGAAGACCATTTAACCTAGCAAACATCAAGAGAATGATAGTCTCCTGCTATTTGTTAAGTATATTTTAAAACACAGCTTTATTAGCATCTAATAGAACCATGATGCATTTAAATATTGATTGCCAGCTGTTTGCTGTAATATAATTGATTATTTTGTTGAATCCACCCATTTGTTAGTTAGTAGTGTTGTAAATGTTGTGTGTGTGTATATATAGACCTTCTTATCTAAAATCTGTTTATAATTGGCACTGGACCTGAATGAATGAATGAATACATAAATTAATAATTTTAATAAAATATATAAACCTAGACTTTGTACACATATAGTAGATCCTGGTATACCATTTCATTACACGATTACTTGAGAGGTCATGACAATGATATCCACAGATGGCAAAAATAGTTATTTATAATGGTATATTTTTCTCTCTGTCTGCCTGTATGTCATTCCATCTACCTAAATTGCTTGGTGTTTACATTTCTTACCTGTTGTGATCTGGACTTATTCAAGTAGGTGCACACTGTATTGAAGTGAGTTTTGATTCCTCTTTTCCATGTAATAGACTGTGTTTCTTGATCAGGTATCTTATCTCACGTCAAGTTCCACACTGTTACACCTGTAGAAAGCAAGCATGGGCTGTTATTTTAATCCTTCTACACTAGAAAACACATCACATCATTTGTGACTGGCTCAGTTTCATGAGAATTTGGTTACATATAGTGTCAGTCTGAGTAAAATATCACAAATATCAAGGTTATTTTTGTTGGCTGGCACAACAGAAAGAATATTATGATAATATAACTCTACATGGATGACACAGAGAATACTGTATGGGTAAATATACACAACCAATGTGTTCTCTCACAGAGAGGGGTTCTGATTCCCTCTGACCTCGAGAGTGCAATGATGTTCGCCTGAATAAATAAAGATTTGATTGATTGATTGATTGAAACTTGAGAGATCTGTGGGAATCAGAATACTGATGGCATGAAAAAAATATGTATTTATTAACAGATTACGTTGTTTAATTCAGTATAAACATACAGAGATACTGTATATAGGAAGTTTCTTTTAAAGATGTGTTCTAGAGGAGGGGAACTGGGATAGCAGCACAGTACAAATTAGATATGGTAAAACACACTTGCAGTACATATAAAGTACAAATATGTTACAAATGGCAATAAGTAAAATAAACTGACGAACAGACATGCTAGTGATACTTTTAGCAAGGAGTGTAGCACAGTTCTATCGATTATGTAGGTAGACAGGCAGGAGTGAAGTAAAAGCACAAGTTCAACTTCATGTTCCAGATACTATTTGTGACCCTAATATTAACTGGAAGGATGTTTCTAGTGTGAGGACCCCTAAAGCTGATAGCAGCTTGACCTGATTTACTTCTGCAACTGAGGTTCAAGCGTTTTTGGGTATGGGAAGATCTGATCTGGTATGTTTCGTATGTAGAACTGGGCTCAGTTGGCTGCTTAGATGTTGCAGGAGCCTGTACCACAACTGCACCTAAAGTATATGCCCAGTGTTCATGGTGCATCTGCTGCTTGAGGGCAGCCACCCCAGTTGGATGTGCATACTGTGAAGCAGTGGTTAGTATGTTGCTCAGCACAAATGGACATTGGGAGCTGTAAAGCAAGTACTGTTTGGCCAACTAGGTTTTGAAGCAGATGCTTACTCAGCATCCACACAGACAATGGTGGGCAACAGCATCTTATCCATTTCCTACGGTCAGGGCCACTGGAAAACTGTGGGAAAAATCCCCAAAATGCAAGTATTGTAAAATTGTAGGGAAATTGGGAGAGTTTTACTACATATCCCCAGGGCTCCACAATATATCTGTTTCATTAACTCCCTCAGAGGCACATTCAAGTTTAGAATATGCAGGGCATCACTAAATCCTCAGCTGTTTGAATCAAGATACAATCAGAAATGTCAGAAAGAAATGCACAATATGGGCCTGATTTTCAATCAGGTTGGAATGATGCAAGGGAGTCGGCGGCTGGTATCTGGCGTAACTTGTGATTTGCGTTACAACTTGCATCAAATGGGATTCTCAAAGGCAGCCTGCATCCCTGCCAGAAACAGCTGCACCAAAGCCTTCTTGTGCCAGGGTTGCATCCAAAAACCCAGTGCTCCAGGTTACAAGGGGGCTTGTGCCATGGCCGGGTTGCCACATCCCCTTTTTGGGGATTTTGGTAGCTCCACCATGGATGCAGGAGGAGTCACCACTTACAGTAGCCAGGAGGTGGTCTAAGTGGATTGTGTCTGTGGGGTGCCATAGACCAGGGGCCAGCAGGGGCACACTAGGGGCATGGGAATGGAGGCAGGTGAGGTGTCATGCAAAGCAGTGGAGCAGCCGCACTGATGTAGCACCCGGCAGGGTGCCCTTGTGGCATTGTGCATAAACAGTTACTAATACACAGCCAGCCCATAATGTAGTCTAGTGCCCTCCAAATCTCAATATCATAAGGATTAGCCCTGCTGGTGTAGTGCCCCCCATCCCGAATCTCACTTGTCAATAACTGAAAAACTGTCCTGGTGCAATAGCACCCCTTCCCCCTGATCCCTGATCTTACTTGTCAATAAGTCAAAAAAACTGTCCCAGTGCAATAGTGCCCCCCTCCCACCGATCTCCCATGCCAATAATTTGAAAAAACTGTCCTGGTGCAATAGCTTCCCCCCAGCTATGCCAGACTGTTCTCGAAAGCAAAGTGTTACTGTTTCCTGGTGGTCTAGTGGACCCTCCACCCTCCCCACCTTGTCAGGCACAGCCAAAAAACCCTGCTTTTCCCATTCCAGCCCTGATGCTGTGACTGGAATAGCCCTCCACTCACCACTTTGGCCAGTTGCAGAATGCACTATCAAGGAACATAGATGTAGCACATTCTGCAGTTGGCCGAGAGTGAGTGGAGGGCCAGGTCGGTCGCAGCATCAGGGTGGGAACGGGAGAGTAGAGTTTTGTCTGCACCTGGACAGGGTGGGATGGTCTCCACTAGACCACCAGGAAATAATAACACTTTGCTTTGGAGTACGCATTGGGTATCAGGGGACGCCATTACACTGGGACAAGTTTTCAACTATTGGCAAGTGAGATCAGGGATGGGGAGGTTCTTTACACCACCAGGGCTAATCCTCATGATATAGGGGTTTGGGGGAGGGCAATTGACTACAGTATGGGCTGGCTGTGTATTAGTAACTGTTTATGCAAAACATTGCCTCGGATATTTCATCAGTGTGGCTACTCCACTGCTTTGCCATGACAACCCACCTGCCTCTTCCTGTGCCCATATAGACCCAGGACCCTTCCTGGCTCTGTGTTTCTCCCTCACAATATCCCAGCCCCTGTAGTATTGCACTTGGTGGGGGCTGCTCTCTGCATCATTGTTGTTGGAGGATCATCCAACTGTTTGGTGCCTCTGCACACTTGCAGCAAACCTTGGAGTTTGGGCACAGGGACCCTGCTTTTTGTAAAATCGGGCACAGGGTCCCTGGTGCACCTAGGTTTGTGGCAACCCCTTACAGGAAGGCAACTTGGTCCCTATAAGGGATCTTTAAATTTCGAGCCCCTTGAAAAGTTTGTTTTTAGCACCCCATTTAAACAAATGGCTCAGTTTACACCTTTGTTGCAACCCATGGTTCTACTTGCTGTGATACAGTTGCTTCAACACATGTTTAGCCAGCTGATTTTCAAATCAAACCAGATAGTGAATAGGATGAAAGCAGCATCACACAGAACCCTTAGAAATCCTCCTCACCCTAATCACCTCCCACTGTATTGCTCTGGACAAACCCAAGTCTGAATACTGCATTATCAGTATATTTGAGAATTTTTATTTGAAAATGTAACATTTGTTGCAAAATTTGGAAAAAATCCAAAAAGTGCAAGAAATTGCAGAAATTATGTGGAGAATGGTGAAAATTGTGGATTTGCTATAAAACTAGGCACATTTTCCAGTGTGGCCCTTCTTATGGGCTAAGGAGACAACCTCTGATGCAATACAGGGTACTCAGCATGGGGTGCAATGCAGAGTCTAGGTATAGCTCCGTGTCAGCTCAAGATACTTGTAGAAGATGATACCCTCCAAAGGGGAAGCCATCAAAGGATCATATATTTAGAGACAGTGTGACCTGTAGAGAAGGCCTGGAGCCAAAAATAAGGAGCAAACAAGTAAATTTCAAAACAAACACACTAAACATTATGTGGGAAATATTAAATAACAATCATACATGCCTTCATTTCTAACTATATTGCAAAATGTATAAACAAAGTTCATGCTCCCTTTCAATGAAAGAAGACAGAGAAAACATGAAACGTGCAATGAGAAAAAAGTATAAGGACTTAGAAACATAGAAACATAGACTTTGACAGTAGATAAGGACCGCTTGGCCCATCTAGTCTGCTCAATTTCCCTACCTACAGGTTGGCCACTTAATCCTAGTTAACCAACAGCCTATTTCTTCCTACCCCCACAGAATTGCCCTATGTCTGTCCCATGCATTCTTGAATTCTCCACAGTTTTAGACCCCACAACCTCCTCAGGAAGGCTGTTCCATGCATCCACTACCTCTCTGTGAAATAATACTTCCTCATATTGCCCTGAACTGCCCTCCTTCTATCTTTAAATTGTGTCCCCTTGTTCTTGCAAGTGTCTTTTTCTGAAAGATGCTACCCTCTTGGACTTTGTTGATTCCACTGAGGTACTTAAAAGTTTCTATTATGTCCCCTCTCCCTTCTTTCCTCAAGGGTATACATATTAAGCTCCTTTAGTCTCTTCTTATAGCTTCTCTTGCAGACCCTGCACCATTTTAGTTGCCCTCCTCTGACTACCTCTATCCTGTCTATGTCCTTGTGGAAATGGGGTCTCCAGAACTGGACACAGTACTCAGATGGGGTCTCACCAACTGTCTGTACAGAGGGATAACAACTTTCTGTTTTCTGCTGCTGATGCCTCTCCTATACATCCCAGTATCCCCACAGCCTCCCTACAGCCTTCTCACATTGCTTACTAACCTTAAGGTCATCTCATATGTAATTACTCCCAGGTCCCTTTCCTTTTTTGTTGTACTACCTCCCCCATTGTGTATTCTTCCCTGGGTTCTTGTTTCCCAGGTGCATTATTTTGCACTTCTTTGCATTGAATCCATGCTGCCATACTTCTGACCATTCCTCCAACCTTGCAAGTCTCTTTTCATCCTTTCCACGCCTCCTTGTGCATCAACCCTGTTGCAGATCTTTGCGTCATCTGCAAAAAGGCATACTTTTCCTTCCAGTCCCTCTGCAATGTCACTGATGAAGACATTAAAAAGGACTGGACCCAATACTGAACCCTGCGGTACCCCACTAGTAACCCCTCTTTCTTCAGACTTAGGCTAGACCTGGGAGAAAAATCTTTCAAGCAGAGAAGGGATAATTAGTGGCGTGCAAAGTCCACAAAATTCTCTCATAAATTATTTTGTGAAGGTGCTCCAATTCACGAAGTGCAATTCATGAAATTTGCCAATTCATGAGCATGGACTGATCATGAAGTGGGTGAAATTCTACACTTACGTGACCAAAGTTTGGTGTGTACTAGTAAAGTGGGCACTCCCCTGGCCAATTGTCGGCCCAACATAAAAAAATATAATAAACCCTGATGTGTAGTGGTCCCTCCCCCACGACCACCGCTGCAATGTAAAATTTATTATTTTTAACTAAATCCCTGGTGTCTAGTGGTCCATCCTGCACCTGCCAATTGCTGGCCCCAATAAATTCTTATTTATTATTACATCCCTGGTGTCTAGTCATTCACCCCCCCCACAATCCCTGGTATCTAGTGTATCTAGTGGTCCCCCACCCCACCCACCAATCACTGTCCCCAGTGTAAAATTAATTATTTTTTAACTAAATCCCTGGTGTCTAGTGGTCCCGCCTGCACCTGCCAATTGCCGGACCCAATAAATTCTTATTTATTATTACATCCCTGGTATCTAGTCATCCCCCACAATCCCTGGTATCTAGTTTATCTAGTGATCCCCCACCTCACCCACCAATCTCTGTCCCCAGTGTAAAATTAATTATTTTTTAACTAAATCCCTGTGGTGTTTAGTGGTTGCCCCCAACTGAAAGCATAGAGTTGGAAGAGGAGAGAGCTGCTCCAGGACAGGTGGGAAAGCAGCGCCAAAGACACAGAAGAAGTGGTTGGGGCCAGGTGAACAGTGCCTGACTGATAGGTGGGTTTAACATTTCTGTTAAGGCAGGAAGAAAAACGGTGTTGTTTGCAAATTTAAGTTATGTAAACAAGAGAGGATTGTGTTGTGCCGCTTGGCATTTGCAGAACCATAGGTTTTAATTGAAAGAATCTGCATAAATTTGACCAGTTAGCACAACACTGTTAGCACCATAATAATAATGTAATCACTTGAAGAATCGTGGACTGTCTTACTTGACCTGAAAAGCCCTAAATGGGTTACTTACTTGCCATTGCAGATAGAAATAATATCTAGTTAGGGATATTTATGAACACTGTGGATCATTTTATAGAACCCTTCTAGAGCGTCTTACTGTTATAAATTGCAGGTAAGTTTTATTTATTTTATTTTATTTATTTGATAACCGGTAAGTACACTAGTCCCAGGGACCATTTTCAGGCATGACTCTGGCCATTTAGATGGCATATATTACCAAAAACAACTTTACAGTCCCTGCAAAAAGGATCACAAATTGAAAACATGGGCAGTGAATACAGGTAAATAGACAAGACATGGCAGAAATAATATGATACCTTTTAAAGAATGGGGACTCTAAGCATCAGAAATATTAGCCATGTTTTAGTCTGCTGAAAGAGACTAGTGTCCTCTGTCATTACAGGAGCCTAGGGTCTCATGCCCCAGCTCAGCCTAAATAAAATAAAGATAGAGAGCATCTTGCCTGAGAGAGAGAGAGGAAGAGAGAGCTCAGTGAACAAGCATTTGTCAAAGCCGAATGTTGCTTGCTTCTATGTGCTGTTTAGGTATTTGGAAGTCATTGGAATGCAAATATTGAAAATTTGCGAACTTACTAGCGTGCGTAGGAACTGCGCAATGCACGCTCGTAAAACAGTCATTGTTAGGAAATTTTTCAAGAAATGTTCAACATAGCCATTTAAAGACCTTTGCTCATGAACAGTGTCAGTGTGATTTTGTTAATGTGTCCCATACATTGAGTTTGCACTTAATCGATCATTGTGTTACATGGGCGGAAACACGTTTTGGGCAGGATGAAAATGACAGCTGTACTGCTCATAAGGAGGTGTGGTAAAATGGCAATGTTGAAAATCTGGAGTGGAAATATTGAAAATTCGCAAACCTACGAGCGTGCGTGGGAACTGTGCAACGCACACTCGTAAAACAGTCATTTTTAGGAATTCTTTCACCAAATTTTCAACATTGCCATTTTAAGATCTCTGCTCATGAACAGTGACACTGTGATTTTCTTAATGTGTCCCATACACTGAGTTCGCACACCGACTGCGCCATTGTGCGCTACATGGGCGGAAACATGTTTTGGGCAGGATGTGAAAAATGACAGCTGTACTGCTCATGAGGAGGTGTGGTAAAATGGCAATGTTGAAAATCTGGAGTGAAAATATTGAAAATTTGTGAACTTACGAGCCTGCGTAGGAACTGCGCAGCACACGCTCGTAAAACAGTCATTTTTAGGAATTTTTTCACCAAATTTTCAACATAGCCATTTTAAGACCTCTGCTCATGAACAGTGTCACTGTGATTTTCTTAATTTGTCCCGTACATTGATTTGCACACTGACTGCGCCATTCTGCGCTACAAAGTGAGGACACATTTTGGGTGAGATATGAAAAATGACAGCTGTACTACTCATAAGAAGGTGTGGTAAAATGGCAATGTTGAAAATCTGGAGTGAAAATATTGAAATTTTGTGAACTTACGAGGCTGCGTATGAACTGCGCAATGCACGCTCGTAAAACAGTCATTTTTTGGAATTTTTGGACCAAATTTTCAATATGGGGTTTTTGGGACCCCTTCTCATGAATGATGTCACTGTCATGGCAGTATTCAGGCCTAAAAGGGTGATTTTGCAGTCACTGCGCAGTCACTGCGCGAAATCACCCTTCAGGCCAGAACAACGCCATGACAGTGACATCATTCATGAGAAGGGTCCTAAAAACACCATGTGAAAACGTGGTGCAAAAATTCCCAAAAATCCTGAGATATACAATATAGTTGACCCCCCATCTAGCCCATTATACAGCTTACGGCATTTCCTCAGTTGCGTTCGGCTTTGAAGAGTGCAGGCGTGTTCCCGGTCCACCGAAGATTATCGGCGAGTCGGAGGTAAGATATGGGGTGAGGGGAGTGTGAGAGGCTGGAGTGCGCCGGTAGGTGGTGCGGGTTTTGGGAGGGTGGGAGGCAGCGCGGCAAGACCGTTTTGTTTTATGAGGTTAAGTAAAAAGATGTCGTGGAGCTTGCCACACTGGGGTGGGCTCCCAGCATGGCACAAGGGCGTTGGGGGCTGTTCAGCTGGCGGGGATTGGGCACCCCCATCGGCCAAGGACTGATTGCCACGCTGGGGTGGGCTCCCAGTGTGGCACCAACTCTGAGAGACGACACAGCTCAGCCAGCGGGATTGGGCACCCCGTCGGCTACACAATGCGTCGTGAGGGCGCGCCTGCGTGTGGGGGAGCTCGCGGCTATCGGTGCTCACTGAAGCGTGAGCTCCCCTTTCAACTGTGTGCCACTGCATTTTGGAGCATGTCATGGAGCAGCTCCAAAATGCATTGGCTTACAGGGGCCGCGCCTGCCAGCTCACTGACTGAATTGGAGGAGGAGGTGACACACCTCCGAAATCTCCGATGATGGCACTATGTTTCTTGCACATGCGTGCAAGCAACATAATAATGACTTACTCCATTCTGCCAAATGAGCTGAAACTCATTTTTTTTTTCTTTTCTTTTTTTAAGTAAAGATGAATGTTTCTGAGACAGTTATAGACCGGGCAGATTAGGCACTGAATCGTATCTATGTATGCAGTATAATCTACATCTATTTTAAAAGTATTTACACTCAAGGACTGTGCCAGTTTGCAATTTCTCTGTGTAAAAGTTAGGGTGTTATCTTACCCTGATGTATAAAATCCTATAATTACATTTTTTTTTAATTTATTTAAAATTTGGTTTCCGTAAAAGGCACACTAAGCCAAGGCTCATTTCCAGGTGAGACCTGGGTACAAGTGTACACTGAGTTATACAGAGGTACAAAAGTATTTAGGAATACAGGCAGTATGTACAAACATCAGAAGAAGAACAAACAGTATTACAGATTACAGGCATTTAGTACAACATCAGAAAAACAGTACAGGCATTTAAACAATTTGCAATATGGTAGAAACAAGTCCTGGAGTTATACGATAGAGAGGCGTGAATTCACTTTGGGACCTGCTGTACAGTGATGGCCCTAGTAGCCTCTGAGGTTTGGCCTGAGTAGTGGTGGGCCCCATGGAGCATCTATGGCAGGTAGGTGGGGGGAGGAGCCTAAGGAGTTGTTTATCGGCTGAAAGGGGAGGCCTGATGAAGGTAAGGTGGAATATTGTTCCATAGGAGGGGGAGATTGTATGAAAAGGCAGTTTTGCCGGCAGCGTTGGGGGGGCACGAGAGGTGGAAAGTGCGTACGTCCCTGTGGCGGAGTGAGTAGTCTAGAGAATTTGCTGGCGAAAGGTGGGCAGTGAGGTAGGGGAGTAAGGAGCCTAGCCAATATTTAGCTGTGAGGGAGGCACTGTGGACAGTTCTCCTGTGTGAGAGCTGGGCCAGGGAAAGGATGGTATATAGGAGGCAGTGATGAGTAAGTGGGGAGGCAGTGGCAAAACAACAAAAAGAGTTGAGTGAAATGTCTAGCTTGGAAAGGGATGAGGTTGGGGCCATTCCATAGATGATATCTGCATAGTCCAGCATGGGCAGGATTGTTTTCCGCATGAGTTCGCTATGGGTGGAAAGGGGAAGACTGGCTTTGTGGGAGCTTCAGTCATATATAACACATGATAACACATCTGCAAGCACCCCTTAAAATGCTCTCCTTGAGATTTCAGACATGTTGGCTTGTACTTTGGTGTGCTTTCTAAGCGTTCTTAGAGTGCAGAATCAATTTTGTTTTAATTAACCTGCATTTAAGCTTTTCAAAAACTATGTTGTTGTATGTTGAACAACAGAAAACAGTTTTCATAGTGAACTATTCAAAGTGTATAGATTCTATGACATGCTGTGTTTGTTTACATTGTTTACTGTCGTGTACTAATTTTAATTACTAATACTTGTGTGTGTGTGTGTGTGTGTGTGTGTGTGTGTGTGTGTGTGTACCCCTCAGTCAGGGATCCCCCAAAACTTGTGACACTAAAGGTCGAAAGGTGCAGCAGCCACTGGGTGAGCATACAAACATATGAAATTTGCCAGCAGAAAAAGGCCATTTGGTCTATCGATTATGCAGCTAGCATCCCTAGTCTGCAGCTGCCATTCCCTCCTCACCCCCCTTACCCTCCCTCTTACCCTGTCCCAGCCCTTTGAAGCAGCCCACCATTTTACAGGCTACTACCTCCACTGGTAACGTTCCACCCTGCCATCACCCTATCCGTGAAAAAGTGTCTCCTCATTTCCCTCTTGAACCTTCTTTTCTCCAATCTCATGTCATGTCCTCAGTGTCCCTCCCACTCTTGCCCTGAATAGCCCTCTGTATCAATCCTGTTTATTCCTTTCATGTACTTAAATGTCTCAATCATATCCCTTCTGTCCCTCCTCTCCTCCATGAAGTACATGTCCAACTCCTTTAGCCTACTCTCATACAGTTAAGTCCCCCAGCCCCTGGATCATCTTAGTTGCTCTGCACTGCATCCCTCCAGCAAATGAATGTCCCTCTTCAGGTACAGCAGCCAGAACTGCACGTAGTACTTAAGATGAGGTCTAACTAGTGATCTATACAGCAGCAGAATCACCTCCTCCCTCCTCGAGGTTATTCCCCTTGTTATGCATCCCAGGATCTTGTTGGCCATTGCTGCTGCCTTCCTACACTGTGCCAAGTTGCTCATTGATCCTGTGATGACCACCCCCAGATCCTTCTCCTCCTCAGTTTCCACCAGCTGCACCCCCCCAGTTGGTAGTTTCTTCTTGGATTTTCTGCTCCAAAATGTAGTACCTTACATTTTTTGTCATTGAACCCCAGCTGCCAAGTGTCTGACCAAGTCCCCAGCTTATTCAGATCTTCCTGTTGAGCCTGTCATCCCTCTATGTCATCCACCATAGCCTTCATCTTGGTGTCATCAGCAAACAGGCTTATCCTGCTCTTGATTCCCATAGAAATGTCTGCAATAAATACCCCAAATAACACTGGACCCAGCACCGAGCCCTGTGGGATCCCACTTATTACTGTCCTTGGGGATGAGAATTCCCCTTCCACTACCACCCTCTGCTACCTCCCTTGCAGCCAGTTGGTCACCCATACCACCATTTTAGGTCCCGCCCCTGTGCCTTCAAGTTTTATTCCCAGTCTTCCATGTGGCACCGAATCGAATGCCTTGCTGAGGTCTAGGTACAGGACATCTACTGCATGGCCCTTGTCCATCTGCCTAGTCACCCAGTCATAGTAATCTACCAGGTTGGTTTTGCAGGATCTGCCTTTGACAAAGCCATGCTGCTTGCTGTCCTGCAGCCCATTGTACTCCAGCAGGGACACCAGCCTCTCCTTCAGGATCATTTCCATTAGCTTCCCCACGATGGACGTGAGGCTCACCAGTCTATAGTTCCCTGGTTCATCTTTGGGGCCACTCTTATGCAGGGGAACCATGTGAGCCAACCTCCAGTCCATGGGTATGCATCTTGAATTCAATGAGGCATTGAATAGATCTGCCAAGGGCCCCACCAGGATCTCTGCTAGCTCCTTCAATACCCTGGGGTGAATGCCATCTGGTCCTGGTGCCTTGTCCACTCTCAGTGCTTTCAAATCCTCAAAGACTCTAGCTTCCATGATCACCCCATCTGTCCATCCCTCCCAGCCTTAACTGCCCCCACTCCCCTTGGGTAATGCTCTCCCTCTTTCCTTTGTAAATACTAAGCAGGAGTAGTCATTGAGCGCTTCTGCCTTTTCCTTCCCCTTCTCTACCTTCCCCCGTCCTTCTTAATCCTTACTATCTGTTCTTTACAGCTCCTTTTCTCCCTGATGTACCTGAAGCAGCCCTTCTCTCCCTCTTTTACGTCTTGTGCCAGCCTTAGCTCTTTGGTAACTTTTGCTCTTCTTACTGCCCTCGTCACCTCTCTTGCCTCCTGCAGGTACTCCTCCCAATCTTCCCCCTCTCCAATTTCCTGTATCTCCTAAAGGCCACCCTTTTTCTCCTCACCTTATCCATGACCCCCTTGCACATCCAGCTTGGCTTTTTTGCCCTGGCCTTTTTACTCTGATTTCTGCTACAGGAATTAGTAGCCTCCAGTATCCCCTTCTTTATGAACTCCCATCTGTGGTCCATGTCCATGCTAAACTGGATCCCAGCCAGGTACCCACTCACTACCTACCCCATCCTTTGCAAAATCCAGCTACCTGAAATCCAGCACCTTTATGTTGGTTGCTACCCCCTCTTTGCTCTTAATCAACCTGCACCATATTGAGTGATGGTTGCTCCCCTAGTGCTTCTTCTACCTTGATATCCTTCACAAATTCCCAATTTGTGAGCACTAAGTCTATGGTGTACCCCTCAATTGGTTTCTCTGACCATCTGTGTCAGGAAACTTTCCTGAAAGGCATCCAGTAGTACCTGCTCCTTTTACTGCTGGTGGCCAGGGTTCCACAGTCTACCGTGGCAGGTTGAAGTCTCACACAACCACCATGCTCCCCTTCCTGCTTGCCTTTTTAATCTGCCTCAAGTTCCTTGTCCAACTCCTCTGACTGGGAGGTGGCCTGTACATCACTCCCAACCTGAAAGTCCTATTCCTGGAATCCTGGATTAGCAGCCATAATAATTCTATTTCACCCTCCTCCTAATGCACTTAACCCTTCCCTCACGATAATGCCACCCCTCCTGTTTATTCCATCCCTGCAGAATATTCTGTACCCAGGGACTGCCAGATCCTAGTCATGGTATTCGGTGGCCCATGTTTCCATGATTGCTGCCATGTCCACCTCCCTTTCCACTATGAGGGCCTGTAGATCATTAATTTTAACCCCCAGGCTCCTAACAATCATGGTGACCACCTTCCACCCCTTCACCTTTCCTTCCCCAACCCTCTGCCCCCCTCTGCCAGCATCCCCTCCATCACTTTTACCTAGTACATCACCCTTGTTCTGGGGGGTAAACCTGCTCTGCCTCCCATCTCATGGCCATTGTATGCCCTCCCTCGACCTGCCATCCCCCTAGTTTTTTTGTTTGTTTGTTTGTTTTTTCGGCAGGACCTGTCTCTTGATCTACCCTGGTCACAGTCCTGGAAGCCTCCGCCATCTCTATGGCTGCTGGGGTCCCCAGTCACCCGGCTTGCCCCAGAGGGTGGAGCCGTGGTCACATTCTTCCGTGATCACGGAACAGTATCTGGTTGGGGACCCACAGCAACGGTGGTTGGCGAGGTCTCCCGGGAGGGCTTCATTTAGACAGGTAGCCCTTGCCCCACCTGTGTTTTTCCATATTTTCCTCACAGAGGCAGGGACGTGCAATAATGCCAACATCCTCCCCGCCTCCCAGAGAGACTAGCGCAGCAGCGCGAGACCTCCCAGCCTCCGCTAGGAGTCCTCAGTGCTCCGAGTGCTTCCTCCACCCTCCCCCCGGAGAAGGAGAGCAGTTCATAGGATGCTCCATCCTTCTCCCCCCAGCCGGCCCTCCAAGACCCGGGTCCGTTCCTGAAACCGGTGCGCCAGCATATAAGAAATCCCACTGCTGCGCCAGCAGGGCAGCCCCACCTCCTAGTTTAAATGACCAACTGTCTCAATGTACTCCCAAGCTTCTGTTTTAGCACCTTCTTGCCCTCTTCATTTAGGTGCAGTCTATCCTTAGCGTATAGACTACCATCCTCCCAGGTCTGTCCCCACCCTCCCACTAACCCATACCCTTTGGTGTGACACCATTTTCCTAACCATCCATTAAACTTCTTGATCCTTTGTTTTCTGGGAGTGCTCACCTTGGGCACTGGCAACACCTCAGAAAAAGTTATTGATCTACCTTCCCCCTCACATGAAGTTTCCAGCTCCTCAAACCTCCTTTGGACTATGTCTAATAAGCTATCATGGTGAGTTAATCCAGAGTACAGCCCTGTCTTTTCTAACCTGCATTTAAGTTTTTTTAAAAATGACATTTGGTATAGCTTGAACAACAATTTCCATCCGATTGACCTGGAATCAATAAGCGCATGCTTGTACAAGTCATGATCCTCATTCCAAGTCAGTTGATGGCCAGCCTGATAGCCTGATAGAGAGTGGAAGACTGTGCTGGTCACCCACTCGGTGTCATGGTGGGGGGAGGTGGGGGGCACTACTTGATGTGGTGGGGGTCCACTAGACACCAGGGATTTATTTGGTGTTTATATTTCTGATTTTACAGTGGTGCCAGGAATTGGCGGGGATGGACCACTAGACACCAGGATTTAATTCAGGTGAATAAGACTGGGGCTGGTGATCAGTGGTCGGGTGGGGGGTCAGCTACCACTAGACACCAGGGATTATTTTAATCATAAATAACAATTCTAAGCTGGTGGATCAGTGGGGGGTGGGGGTGAGGGGTGGAGGTGAGACCACTAGACACCATTTATTTTAATCACAAATAAGAATTTAAGCCAGTGATGGTGGGGGGACTAAATGATTTAGTTAAAAAATATTTTTACACTAGGGTCAATGGTGGGCTGGTTGAGGGGCCTATAGACACAAATGATTTAGTTAAAAAGTAATTAGTTTTACACTGGGGCCAATGATCAGCAGGAGAGGATGGCACTAGACACCAGGGATTGAATTAATTAAAAGGATTTGCCATTTCTTTTTTTTCTAATTAACCATCTTTATTGTTTTACAAACATACCCAAGGTAACGGATAGACAATGGAAGGTAAAACTAAAAGTATAAGGCGTAGACATGAAATTGCTGTAAGTACATACAAATTGCCTTCAGAAGATAGTTAAACAAAAGCAGTAACCCAAGGTCCATCCTCCACCCCCCTCTGCCCCCCACCCCAAAGGTTACAAGCAACAAGGAGCGAATATACACACATAGAACTTAAGATAATAAAATCTAGGCTTTCCAGGCCATAAGGAAAGCATCAAGAGGGCCCTAAAGAGAAGCATAGCACTCTGCTTGCCCCTGATATATATACAATGTGCTTCTCAAGCTGTAAAGCTAAAGTACATTCTTGGTACCATTCTAACAAAGATGGAGATTTATCAGATGACCAATGCCTTAAAATTAGCAGTTTCATTACAGCTGAGATAAGTGAAACATAGGCTTTCCAGATCCTAGAAGAGCCTGCAGGAAAAAAATATAACAAACAAATCTCCGACGTGAACATATTGTGAGAGCCAAGGACAGGGCCCACAAGCCTGCAAATGGCACTCCAGGCGGTTCGTATAACCGGGCAAGACCATAGCATGTGGTATAAAGTTCCCTCCTCTTTCTTGCATTTCCAACACAAAGACGTGGGAGACGCCCCACGCCTAAATAAGTGAGAAGGAGTTAAATATAAATGATGCATAATATTGAAATGTATCATCCTCAACCTGTCTTGTTTGATAAATTTATACATAGCGACAAAGTTTATTCCAGAGATATGGGGTATCCTGAATATTCAGCACCCTTACCCAGTAGTAACAAACACCTGAGGGAAGCCTGTGATCCCATTCCTGAAGTAGCTTATAAACTTTAGAAACTGCATGCGGTTGGGCCGCAGCAGTTAATAAAGCATCCAAATTGACCGGTACATAACTAGCAGAGGGTGTTGAATGAAAAACCCTGGCTATCGCTTTGCTGAGCTGTAGCCACTTAAAAAAATAATGATCAGGAATCCCATGGAGTCTCTTCAGCAGGTCAAAAGGACGTAAGGCCCTGCTCCCAGATATCCGAGCACGGAAAATGGCTTATCTGGGCCAGAAGTAGTGGGTACCGAGCACCCCTACTTTGATTTGGGGTTCTCGAAATAGGCTGGTTGCCCTAAAGCCACCATTTGACTCGAGATAACATTGTAGCTGAAAATATGCTTTCAAGGACCAGCCCATGGGATTGTTCATCGCTGTTTTAGAAATGATGGACTGGGGAACAAATAAGAGGGCACGTAAAGAGCTCTTCAATCTTTTAGCCAGGTCATGCTCGATGTCTAACCATAAGGGAGAATAGCCGGAGGGCCTATGTCCTTTGACCCATAAAGTTAGCTTAGAAATGTGTTGTGCTGTATAATATAAAAACAGAGAGGGGGCCATCAGTCCACCCTTGGATTTTGAGGCGGTCAATTTAATATAAGATCTACGTATTCTCTTCCCCTGCCACAAAAAGGAATTAAATATTTTCTGTAGATTGATAAACCATTTTTTGGGAAGATAAGTTCCAAGCATCCTCAGAGGATACAATATTCTAGGGAGAATATTCATCTTAAGGAGATTTAGTCTGCCCATAGAGATAAGGAGATCGAACGCCATCTGTTCAAATCTCCCGAAATAATTTGAACCAGAGTACCCAGGTTGTCTTTAATCATCGAAGGTAGGCTTGTGCCAATGCTGATCCCCAAATATATAAGGGATTTAGCCTCCCAGCCAAGACCAAAAGTCTGTAAATCTGCTTTTATGACATTATGATTTAAAGGGAGAATTTTGGTCTTGGCATGATTTAATTTATAATAGGACACTTTGGAGAAGGCAGCTATTTCCTCCAAAGCGGCCCGGTATAGAGATTACCAGATTCTCAATGTGCAGTAACACATCATCAACATAAGCTGAAAATGCATAGTTAAATTCCCCTACCTGTATACCCTTTATAAGAGGATTCTGCGCTAATCTGTGCAAAAAAGGCTCCAGGTACAAATTAAATAGCAATGGGAACAAGGGGCAACCTTGCCTTGTACCACGCTCTAACTTAATAGGCTGTGATAATACCCTATTGCATTTCACTCGAGCAGAGGGAAAAGAAAACAAGATTTTAACCCATCTTAAGAAAACGTCAGGCAGCCCAAATGTCGAGAGGGTGGTGAATAGGAAATCCCAGGACACCCGGTCGAAGGCCTTTTCGGTGTCCAAAGAAAGGAGTACTGCTGGGGTTTTAGATTCCCTGGCCTCTGCAATGAGGTGTAATAATTTACGAAGGTGATCCTGGGGTAACCTCCCCCCTCATAAAACCCACTTGCTCCCTGCTGACCAACGTGTCCATAACTTTAGATAGCCTGTTGGCCAGAACTTTAGCCAGTATTTTAATATCTGTATTTAAGAGAGATATGGGGTGATAGCTGTCCATGTTGTAAGGGTCCTTCCCCGACTTCAGAATTAGCGAGATAGTGGCCTCTTGGAAATTGGGGTCGGAGATACCGTGATCAAACCAATATTGAAAAACGGCTAATAATATTGGAGATATGACAGGGCAAAATACCTTATAAAAATTGCTGGGGAACCCTTCAGGCCAAGGGGATTTGTCAGAGGGCATCTGCTGAATGGCTTGGCGGATCTCCAGAAGTGATATTGGGGCACCTATCTCGACTGCATCGCCTGGCGATAACTTTGGGAGGCGATTGAATTCAAATATGAGGTAATTTCTATCATTGAAGGTTTAGATACGGGATCTTCTACATATAATCTCTGATAGTATGCCCCAAACTCACTAGACATTTCCTGTGGATCCATGCAGACCTGTCCCCCCTGAGCAACGTGGACACCCGGGATATGATGATCCGAGTCTAAATGCCGAATACGCATAGCAAGCAGTTTCCCAGCTTTCTCACCTATATCCAAATATTGAAGTCTCGAGCGCCGGAGTGCTAACTCAGCTTGCTGCATCACTAAACCCGAGTGCTGGGCCTGCAACTGACGTAGCCTAACCCAGTCCGATTCAGATGAAGATCGGGATAAAACACTCTCAATTTGTTTAATAGAAACTAGCAAGGCATCTAACTTGTCCCTCTGAACACGTTTCCTCCTGGAGGCAATCTTAATTAACTCACCCCTTAAGGAACACTTCATGGCAGCCCAAACCAGGTCTCTCTGGTCTACTGAGTCCTGATTGTCCTCTAGGAAATGCTTGATGAAATCCTTGAGATGCGTCCAAGAGGACTCATCTTTTAGAATTTGGCAGTTTAACCTCCATTGTGGGGAGCGTTTACCCCTAAGGTAGGCCTATATGTCACATTAACTGGAGCATGGTCTGATATTACCCTGGCAGAAATCTCTGCCTGCATCACATCGGGTATCACCACTGAACTTATCAAAATATAATCAATTCGTGAATGGGAGTTATGTACCAGTGAATAATAAGAGTATTACAACTCAGGATTAAGTGTGCAAGACATCCGCCAGGGCCATTTACTGATAAAGTCCTTAAGGGCCCTCTGTGCAGGAGATAAACCCCGTCCCGAAGTCCTGACCTATCTAAATCATTCTGGAGTACCAAATTCCAATCACCCCAATAAATGTGGGTTTATATATATCAGACACTACTAAGTGCAGTAGGTTCATGAAAAGGAAGGGAATCTCTGTTAGGGCCATATATGGATCCTAATATAATCGGTTGTGATGCCAGTTGTGTGCACAATTACATAGTGGCCTTCGGGTCCCAACACTCATTTATCAGTTTAAAAGGGATATGCCTAGCAATAAGGATAGCCACTCCACCCTTCTTCATTGACTCACCCGCTTCATAAACTCAAGAACCCATGCTCTTCTGAAATAGTGAAGATCACTTCTTTTAAGTGTGTCTCTTGAAGGAAGACAATATGCGCTCCCAAATGGCGGAGGTGTTTAGTACCACTTGCCTCTTGACCCTGTCCTTGGCCCTTTAACATTCCAGCTGATGAGCTTATAATGCAAGCCATTATAAACAAAACAGACGTTAGGACAAGCTGAGTAAAATGTGCCTCTGAAGTTAGGTTAGAGATATCAATAACATGACTATAAACTCCCTGATACCAGATATGTGTGTGTACTACAATTAGCGCTAACCTTGATAATCCCACCCCAACCCCTCAACAAAGCAGCCAATCCCCAAACCCCACCCTCCTAGTACCCAAAGAACACACTAACCTGAAATCCCCAGTCTAAAACAAGACCTATCCCCAGTCCCAGAAGACTGCCCTCCTAAAGAAAACCTGCCACATAATTAACTTCCAAACAACCCAATATGACCCGCATTCCTCCGGAGCCCCCACCCACCAGGAAAAAGGAGAAAATAATTAATTACAAGATAGGCTCCAACATCATTGCCCAGAAATGTAAATAAGCGCCAATAGACTACTAATCAATTGTCGTCTAAGTCTCAGATCAACTTAAATAGGCCCTCTCCGGGTGAACTAAAATTATCTATCAAGTTAATTAATAACTATATACACACCAAGATATGTAAATTATAAAAAAAAAAGGGGAGGGAAGAGGGGAGAGGGAAAAAGTACATCTACTGGAAGTCCTGCTGAAAAGTCCTGAGTACATCCACGGAAGTCTTGCTGAAAAGTCCGGATTGGCTGAAGATGTGTGCTAAAAAAAAAAAAAAAGGGAACTTGTCCCAGGTGGAGATCAGTAGCTCTGCTCGGAAGGTCTACCATCAATGGTATGCCAAAAATTAATGAGTCCGTCATAACAGACCATTAGCTGCAGAAGCCATCTGGTCCAGTTTTATTCACGCCATGAAGTAAGCTACTGCAGAGATAAACCATCAAACCATTCCTTAGAGTCAGCCCAAACATCAGAAGTCAAATAGCTAAAATGAGGGAAGCTTTAAGCATGCACTCTAGAAGGTAACTCAAGACCCAAATGTAGGGAGGGAGAGAAAAAGGATTACAGTGGTTGTCCCTAATTGGAAAATTCAACGGTTTCTATCGTTAAGCAACGCTAACCACCAGTAGGGGCGATGTCATTGAGAGGCTGAGAAATACTGGGATAATATAAGTGAGAGTTCCATGCAGACAGTCAGAGATTTGCAAGTGGACTATATAGACAACTCTATATCATCAAATAATATCTTGATGAACCCAGAAGTAAAGCCAATAAAGTTGAGATGCAGGGAAATATCATCATTTAAAGAGATCTGGGAAGAGGCGTTGCAGCTCCTGTTGAGCCTGAGAGTAAGAATCAAGCGATAGCCACTTCTCTTCATGCTATACCATTAACACAGCAGGATACTTAACTTTATATGGCTTAGAAGCGCTTCCTACTAGTTTGTATAACAATCGGATGCAGCTCCTGCCTTCTCAGCCCTAACGGGTGTGGCAAATCCTGAATAATTCGAATTCTCTGTCCCTCCCATAGCAATTCTTTCATCTCTCTTGCCTTAGCGAGGACGTGTTGTTTATCCAAGAAGTTCAGAAATCTCATGATCAAGGGTCTGGGCGGCTGCCCCTGGGCGGGTGGGGGGCGCAAAGCGCGATGAGCTCTTTCTATTACATATTCACCCCCACGGGGGAGCCCCCTAACTTTACTGCAAAATTTCTGACGAAAGGTGACCGGCATATTCCCTTCTTATTTTTCAGGGATCCCAATCACAACAAGATTATTTCTTCGACTGCGTCCCTCTAGGTCTTCTAATTTCTCCTCCAACTTCTTTAATCTCCGTTTAACCAGGACGAGTTCTGTTTCATGCCCGAGGTGTTTGTTTTCCAGAGAGGTTAACTTCGCTTCCACATCCCCGACCCTCCTAGAAAGAGCATCCACCGACTTTTTAATTAATTGCATGTCCTCAGCAATAGTCGCCATGGAGGACTGGAGAGGCTGCATAATTTCAAGAAATCTGGTTTCAGTTAGCGGGACATCCACCGTGGGTAACTTGGGTAAGCTAGCAGCCTGTTGCTTGGCCCGCTTTGCGGCCTTCTCTTTTTCTGGGGTCTGCGGAGGCGAGTGCTTCGGTGGCGCCTTTTTCATATAGACCTCCATGTTGCGGGTCTAAAAAAGTGATTTCCAACGAGAACCCACCGCCTGAAATAAAGGAAACTTGAATCCGGCGGTAGCTTTACAAGAGCCTAAATTAGATAGCGGAGTGAAGGCGGAGCTCCGGTAGTTGCTGCCGACTCTCAGGCTGCCATCACGTGACCCCAGGATTTGCCATTTCTAACTTCTCCTTGCTTTGTTCTTTTTTTTTTTTTTAAGTGCAATCTGCAATTTGCAAAGTGCAATGGCTCATTCACCTCTGTTCTCTGTATCAAAATAGTGGAATTTCTTGAGACCTGCAGCCACAGATGGAGACATGCTGCTGGCTTGTGTGCCTACCGTAAATTGATGATCTTGAAGTATTTATTTCTTTCTTTCTTGCTCTCTCTCTCTCCCTCTCTCTCCCCCCTTTCTTCCTTCCTTCCTTCCCTTTTTTTCTTTCCTTTCTTCCCTCCCAGCTCAGTCAGCCCTCCCTCATTCCTTCCTGATATTGACTACTGTAAAAGCTTACCCCTGGTACTGCTTTCCCACCCCCCCATCTCCATGTTTATTTATTTGTAAATATTAAGTAAGCAGACTGGAGTATCCAGCCCCAGTGCTGCTTCTGTTGCCCCTCCTCTCAGGTTGCCTGCCCACCTTTCCTTATTGTGGGTGGTGGCACCAGGGTACCCAGCCCCAGTGCCACCACCACTGTATCCCCATCACTGGGGTGCCCAGTCCCCAGTGTCAGCTAGCTCCCTTGCAATTCAAGAAAACCATTGCTTGTTGATCTTAAAAAAAATACATGAAAAGAAAACAGTCCATTGGTTATCTGAACAACCAGACCCCACCCTGACCCCACTCAGCACCCACCCACAAACCCACACACTCTCGCTCATCTGAACAAGTCCCTCAATGTAGATACACTTTCTGATCAAAGACATGTCTTGCTGCTGGAACCAGTGACTGCAATATGAGAAAATAAGCTAAGTCTGATTTCATGTATTTCAATGGTTTTGAAAGTTTACTCATAACTTTGTCACTTTTTAATAATTTTACACTAAATTTTTATCACGGCTTTTTGGGACCTCCTTATGAATAAGGTATGTGGAATTTTTCCATTACATCCAGCAAGGTGATTTCACGGTCACTGAATGAAATTACCTTCTGGACTAACTTGAAAAATTCCACCTACCTTGCTTGTGAGATGGGATCCCAAAAAGGCCATGTGGAAAATGTGGGGTAAAGATATGTTAAAATGACCAAATTATGAATGAACACTGAAATATTTCAATGTTCACTCATAACTTTGCAAATTGTTGACATTTTCTACCAAACTTTCAAAATGTCCCTTTTGGGACCCCACCTCATGAACAAGGCAGGTGCAATTTTTCAAATCTGTCCCAGAAGGTGATTTCATGGTCACTCCACAAAATTACATTTTGGGCAGGATGTGAAAATTTTCACCTACCAGGTTAATGAGGTGGGGTCATAAGAAGACTATGTTGAAAATTTGGTGTAAAAATATAGTAAACTGACCAAGTTATTAGTGAATGTTAAAATATTTCAATGTTCACTTGTAACTTTACTACTTTTTAATATTTTGACTCCACATTTATTCACACCACCTCATTAACGTGACAGGTGTTGTTTTTCAAATCTTGGATGAGATGTGTTTTTGAACATGTGATACAAAATGTCATTCAGCCAGTATTCCATAAATGCCACATGTCATGTTTATAAGGGGCAGTCATAAAACAACTACAGTATCTTGAAAATTTGGGGTCAAAATTAAAAAATAATAATTATTAAGAAACATTGTGTGTAGTACCATCCTTTATCCCAGTGGCTACTACTTTCTGATCCTGTGCCAGTGAGCTGAGTTTGGGGGTGAGATCAGTAATGGGCCAAGGCTGGGGAACAGTGCTGTCATGTGACACCACCGCACAGCATGGGAATGGTAGGGGCAGCATTGCCTGCACAGGCCCAAGTAACATTTAATGAAAAGAACCCTTCTCTTGGCATAGGGCCCTGCACCTCTGTTCCCATAGGTGTCAGAGGGCCATGTTCTTTGGCTGAGTGATGGATTCCTTGCCCTGTGCATCTGTGTCTGTGATCACAAGGAAGTGGAGAACCCAGAGAGCCCTGCACTTCCACAGTCCATCAGACAGCCTCATGAATTCTTGACATCTATTGCTACAGAGAAATGTAGGGTCCTACACTTCCATAGGTGATGGACTATTACCTTGGTGCAAGGCCCAGTGGGCCCTGAACATCTGCATCTGATCACACAGGTCCCAAAGGGACCTGCATGATTGAGGATATGATTCCACGATCTCAAAAACAAAGGAAATTATTTACAAAAAACTGTGTTAATGCACCAGTTATGGTTCAACTTCACTGCACAAGTGTAGGGAAATGTGGCATTAGGGTTTTCAACCCAAATCCTCCACCTACCCCACCCCATGAAGTGAAAAGAAAAAACATTAAGGTTTTGGTTTCTCTGGGTCTTAGCGAGGATTAGTGGTAGGGACTCCCTATAGGGTTGTCAACCCTAATGCCCACCCCTGCCCTGTGCAAACAAGATCAGACATGATCTCTTTCTTCGTGCAGTGCCCTGTGTGATGAAAGCTGCAATTGATTATGTTGATAGCATGTGGTGAGACTTCTCTACCTTGAAGAGTGCATCACTGTGAGGCACTGGCTTGGAGCTGTATCTTTGCTTCAGACATGAGGCTACTGGATGGCTGGAAGGGTGAGCATTAGGGCTGACAACCCTAGGAAGACCCCACCACTGATTCTGCAAGACTCAGAGACTCAAAAATCCTAATGTTTTCCTTTGCTGCTTGGGAGTGGAGTTAGGTTTGGAAAAACTAATTCTACATTTCCCTACTTTTGTTAGTATTAAGTTTAATGCACGGTACATAGCTCAGTGCTTGTGAAATATAAGAGCTGGGTGAGATATGGTTGGTGCTTAGATATGTTAGAGATGGATTGGTACATTAGTCAGTGCTTGTAGTACATAGGAACTGGATGAGATATGGTTGGTGCTTAGAATGTTTGAGCTGGATGACATATGGTTAAACTTGATCTTTTGGCCTTTCTCTATATCCCACCGCTAGGTAAATGTAGGATTGAAGGCTCAAAAGAATTTAATTACTGATGTGATTACCTCCTCCAACTCTGGAGAGTGTGGCCAGTAGCATGCAGGAGGAGAAAACACCCTTAAGGAGAACTCTCATGACTACTGATCTGTCTGCCCTCTGGGCATACTAAAAGGAGAGTAATCATAAGTTAGAGAAGTACTGATAGGTTATCTTAGAACTAGATCCAGGGTATTGGTCGAAGAGGCATATCCTGAGTTTGATTGCAAGCAGAAGTAATCCTGGAAGACAATAGAATAAGAGGTTAGTTAATCAAGTCCGTAATGTCTAAAGGAGAAGAAGGCAAAGAATTGTACATAATCAGGCAGCTCGGCTAGCGGCTGTTCACTGAATCATATCTTGGAGGAGCGAGAATGTAGAACTGGTCGATGGTCGATCCTTGAGTGCAATGATGGAGGAAGTCCATTCTGGAAGATGTAATAGAACATGGTAAGCAAGCAGCCAAGCTCCCCTTTGTGGGGTGGAGTAGGAGAGAATAGCAAATCCCACATGATCTGATATGCATAGTACCAGTAGAGAAGGTGAGACCCCACGTGGGTCGGCCATGGTGGGATGGAATGCATTGAGTAAGCAACCAGGCCCCCTTGTTGGACAAAGCAGGAATGGAGTGAGCAGGCAGTCAGGCCCCCTTCTGGGCAAAGCAGATAAACAGCCAGGCCCCCTTGTGGGGCAAAGTGGAATGCGTTGAGCAAGTTGAGTAGGCAGCCAGGTCCCCTTGTGGGACAAAGCAAAGATACACCACCATGACCCCTTGTGCGGTGAAGCAGGAATGCATTGAACTGGTAGCCAGGCCCCCATGCAAGGCAAAGCGGATATAAATATCCAGACCCCATGCAGGGAGAGGGAGGAATGGCAGGACCCCACAAGGTCAGCCAACTCAGTAGGGCTGAAAGCCCGGGAAGGGCAGATCCAGTAAGATTGAAAGCAGATAAAGATATCCCTGGGCGCAATGCAGAGACTGTAGGTTAGCTAGGTAGAGCATCCCTGATGGACAGCATTCAGTAATAAAATGTCCCTGTGGACTGTTCCAGGAAGAAAGTGAGCAGTAGTAAGCATATTCCCTTGAGAGATAGAACAGCGGCAGTAGTATGCAAACTGCTGGCTCATTGAAGAAGCTCCCTTAGGCACATACTGTATGTTGTCGGCAGGCCAAGTCAGAAAAGGCAGCAGGGAGAGGGACAAACTTACCAAGCCAGGGTCTCTGGAGAGTGTAGCAGGGCCAAATGGAATGTCTGTGTACTGACTACTTTGCTAAATAGGCAGGAGAAGAGTAGCACTCCCAAGGATGGTCACCTGAATTCCAGGTCCATTCATGAGGAATGGGGACAGGTAGGATACACCAGCGCAGGAAGGCAGCACGAGCAAAGCTGAGGTAGCTCCACGCTACATGTCTGAAGCTCCCTAGTTAACAACAGAATCCAGAGGAGGTCGACACGGTGGAGAGATGAGCATAAGCAAGCCAGGGGAGAGGTTGCTGTACACCCTGAGCACGGCACTGCAAGATATTGGAAGGCTGCCAGGGCACCGCAGAAAGCAAAGTGAGGGAAGCAGTCCTGGTGTGGAGGAACGAAACAGCAAAAGCAGATGGAGGCACTGAGGCATGACTGGCAGGGGAAGAAGAAAAAGCCCCCCCCAAAAAACAGGAGCACAGAGGAGGAGAACAGAAGAAGGGGGAAGGGGACAACAAGCAAGGAAATGGGCCAGAGGCAGAAGGGGGCACTAGGGAGGAACACAAACAACAAGCAGCCACAGGAGGAGGGGGGGTGAGAGACTGACCAGCCGCGCCACTGAGGAATGAGTCCAACTCGCTCTAAGCAGAGGGAGTAGAAGCTGAAGGTTTAAGAAGAGGATGGGGTGAGGAGCTATGTCTCCCCCATTAAACTTCAGGCAAAGCCTTCCAATTGAAGCCTAACTGATATATATATATATATATATATATATATATATATATATATACATATACACACAATATGAGATGACAGAAACAACTGCTGATAAACCTATTTATCAGATCAACTTTATGTAAAATCTTACATTTGTACATATACAGTAGTAAGTTCATCATCACAAATTTATACTAGTAAGTTTATCATCAGACAACACCCCCAGCTGACACTACTTCCTGCCTAGTTTCCACTTTTGTTTACTATAGTTCAAACAGCCACCTTGTCACACAGAACACCCTTGAAAATCAGCAGCCTGTCATTTTCCCATAGACAGAAACTGCACCTGCTCCTCAATTCCAGCCTTTTCACTTACTTCTTTTTTCTTCTTTTCTCAATTCTCTGATTCACTGACTTAAACCCCAACCCAAAGCAGCACCATATTTGTGATGAAAGAATGGCCCCTCTCACTGGTCTCTGGATAATGTATTTTTGCAGTTCCAACCTGATGTCTCATTCCGTCCCAAAGGGTGCCCTCAAACTGCATCAGCAACCTACTGCTAGGGTTCATTTTTCTCTTCCTAGCTGCCTTGTTTGGCTGAATTAGCTCACACACCTAAAATGCTCTACTGAAGGCAACCAAAAAGGCTATTCTAAACACAACTATTTCTGATGCAGATGAATACATCTACCCAATTCACCACAAACCTTTCCAGCAGGCCAAGGCTAATCAGGCGCCAGCAGCTAACCTGCCTACTTATGCCATCATTCTGCTTGTGAAGCCTGAAGGCTTGCATGTTTCCTCAAATCCCATAATCTACTAAAACCAGGCTATCCCAGCTAGCTGTTGGCCCATGACTCTCGGTTTTAGATCCTCCTACTTGCTTTGAAGTACATGCCAACAGAGCTGGTCTACTAGTACTGGCCAGACATTCAGCCACCGTTGGCTTCCCTGACATTTAAAAAGCCTGAATTTCCCCTTCTGTCTGAAGGCTGCATGCCCAGAGATAATACATTCCTAATCAGCTCTTAGGCTTCTGGCTCACCAATTCCCAGAGGAAGGTTGGAACTACCCTGGAGTGCTCCTCCACATCTGGGAACAATTCCAGGAACCTCTACCACTGCAACAAGGGATAGTATCAGGCATCAGTGATGTCATTATCCACCCCTGGCAAATGTAATACCCTAAACTGAATGTTTAGCATGAGGCATTTCAAAGCAAATGCCCACATGATATCTCCCATCAGCCCTTTAACCTCTTATTATCCATTAGAGGTGTATATCACTCCTCCTGTTATCTGTTTAGAAAAGTATCTTCTTACCCCTGAACTGGTCTCCACATACACCAAAGCCACCACTATCAGGAAAAAATTCTAACAAGGTGACTTTTTGTCAACCCCACCATCCCACCAGCTGCATGGCCACTGTTCTGTGGAAGGTGGGAACAAAGAGACTAGGTTTCAGTGTCCTGCAACCTTTATAACCTGCTTGCTTCTCCCTCCATACCAAACTTCCTCGCTCCTAAGATGGCCCTATCTTAATAACCTGACCCTACCCTCTACCTTCTCCTTAGTCATTCCTCCTCACCCAACTTTTCCCAAGAAACAGGAGAGGGGACACAGACAAATTTTCACTGACTTTAGGGCTCTTCATTGGTTGTTTTTATCTTCCAATGTTACAGACCCACAGTCTGCCTTGAAAATGTTTGATGGCAGGGTGAACTGGCCCTTAATAATTATAATGAGTATAGCAATGGCTCAGCTGCATGCTTTTCAGTTTGGAAGAGAATAGTCAAAAATGGGGGAGGGGTAAGCACCCAGCTACCTCATGCAAAAAACAAATTATCATTTTTAGTTTGGTGATGTTGGTTAAATGGGATTGTTTCTTTTTTATTTATTTAGTATGCTTTTTGTTGTGGTCACCCGAGGCTCAGCCCCCGCTTCTCGCCTGACCCCCTCTTCACTACCAGGAACCCCTAACGGCGATACCCCCTACCTTGCCTTCCAGGGCGGGGTTACTCGGGTAAGCCTGGGACCCCACAACACAAGTACAAGTGTGCCGGTAGGGAGTGCCGACCAGTATTGCCTCCCTGGCTTGCTCCCCAGGGCGGGGCATGGGGGCCGGGACCACCATCACAGACACTGGTATAGGGTTGCTGGGAGATATGGTGGTGGTGATCGGGGCCAGCAAAGCATCATGAAGGATGACTGCAAGAATTTGTTCTAGTGAAAGACCCCAAGTGATGTGGTGTGCAATGATGCAGGGCGCTTGTCATGCACCAACGTCCTGCATGTCCCCTACAGCATCTCTGGTACCAGTTGCTGCTGGCCCCTGTCCTCCAACTGAGGTCAGTCTTGCACCGGATGCACAGCTCCCCTCTCCAGAGAAAGAGGGCTGTTCCAAGGATGCTCAACCCTTCTTCACTCTGTCGGCCCTCTGACTCTCGAGTTTGTTCCCAAACCCAGGTTGTCAACGTAGCAAGCAAAACTCCAACTGTTGTGCTAGTGGGCCAGCTGGGATTGTTTCTTTTTGAGCTCAAATGTTGAAGACTAAATACAGCAGAGGGCAATACGAACTCATCATACATTGTGAAAGGTGTCCTCCTATGACTTACAAGTGATGGGAAGGTACTTTAAATACCTTAACACTGCCTCCTAATTCTTCTTTTAAGTGCTATCCTTTCTTTCTTTCCGATCTGCTGTGACTAAATTCTTTTGTTAATGAAATTATGTCATTCCACTGTATCTACTGTATCTTTCATGTTCCCTCATCAGGCTTTGCGGTTGTCCATTTCTGCAGTCTATGATGTCATTGACATAATCCACTGCTGCTTACTGAACAGTGTGGCACATTGGAGCTGCCAGTATACACTATCCAGAAGCCATAGAGATGGACAACATTAAAGATTACCAAGGGACCATGAAAGGTAGACACAGAGGTGGGAATGTTTGACTGTTATTATTAGTAGTATTGTTGTCTCCCTGAGACACATGTCCTAGGAGACAACAACAGCAGCAACAGTAGTAGCCAAACTTTTCTAGCTGATAAGTGATGCTTGTTTGTGTGAGCATGCTACTTCTTCGTTAAGCTCAGAGCTATCAAACTGATTTCAGTCCATTCACGTACCATTCACGTAGGAGGATTATTGCCTCCTTACTGTAAATATGAGACCCCGTAGGACTACATAACTCCCAAGTGATTAAGATCATGCAAACCTTATTCCAAATAGAATCTGCCCTGGACTCTGTGTATCCAATAAGTGGTTGTATTTGTATTTATTTGTTTTATCAGAAAAAAAGCTCAGTTGAGCAATGCTCATTTGCAAGGAGGAGCTAGTCAGCATTAGAGTGAAACATAGGTGTTATATACAAGTTACAAAATTCAGGAGTAACAGTTATATGTAATATGCAAAGAATGATATACAAGAGTATACAAAGAATGAAATACAGCAAGACTGAAATAGCATAAATAATGTCATGGAATGCAACAAGAAAAATCAGTTCTACCGACAAATACATTTATCCATATAGTGACTTCCTATCAACAATTTAAATGACTTGAGGCTAACCAATGAAGTTTGTTTGAGGGAGGCTTGCAACTTGTTTCAGAATGTAGGGTCAAGCCAACAGAAAGCCATCTTGCCGTATTTGGATAGTTGCCTAGGGACTTCCAAGAGGATAACGTTGTTAGTCTCAGATTGTATATGCTAGAGCATCTGCAGACAAAGTGGTTAATATACAATATGCTATGCACTGCAAGCAAATAATGTATGATCCAGTGACTGAATGCACAATACACTTGCAAACAAGGCATTAACTGAGTGCCTTTGCCCCCTCGGTGTTTATTTAATCCCAACGAGTGTATTATTCCCCATGATGCACAGCCTGTAAGTGCATTAACTCCATTGTCAAATATTTTTTGACTTGTAATAGAAATAAAAGGGAATACAGAATGCCTTTTGTAGAACAGGGAACAAAATTACAGGACATAGTCGGGTACCTGCCCGGTCACCTACACGACATATGCATGTTAGTAAACTATTAAGCATTAAAATAAACTGGCATCATTTAAGGGGACATAAACTGCAACTGGTCACTAAGTATTATAAGAAAAAGAATGGGGTTGTTCTTTCTTCACCCAGAGGGTGATGGGAATTTAGAATAGTCTGCCTGAGGTAGTCAGTGACATCAAGTACAATAAATGGCCACAGATCTCTAAGGGAAGGTTCCCACATCAGAGAACCATGAAGAGTGACCAGGCTGCTCCGCACCTGCGGACAGGTACGCACCAATGATATTCACAACCATCAGCCACCTGTCTGCAGTCTCAACCCCCCATCACACAGGTGAACCTTGTCAGTGCACTGGACTCAGGCAGGCATCCAATCGAATGTCCATCCTAGGTCCCATAGTAGTTCCCCTGTGCCATGGTGTGGGTCCGGGGAGGTGAATGGCAGATGTGGTTATCCACCGCACCTGCTCTGGACCCATAAGCAGAGTACATCCTCCCCAGCCCTGTCCTGGTCCCGAATGTCAGTGACAACCCCCCACGAGCATACCCAGACAGCCGGGTGGGCAGGGTCTGTTAAATGGCAGGGGTCCGATGGCCATCTGCCTCAGTTGGTGTCCGGTCGGCTGGTGGCATGGTAGGCTATGTCCCATGTATGGCTGGGTTTCATTTTGCACTCCCAGCCAGGCACTCCACACCACTCTGCACCCTTGGGAATGGTGCAGAGAGCAGGCATCCCCCCTGGTACACCCTGGACAGCCCGCAGCACGTGGCTGCGGGATCGGGTGGAGGATGGTGTTTGTATGGGGATGTGTTTCTGTAGTGAATGCTGCCAGGGGGGTCTATAGGATCCCACTGCATGGCATTCCAATGCAGAGTGGGGCATGTCCACCCTACACCCCTTAGAGAATCATGGAGAATGTGTTTAAGAAAAGACTAGATGAACATATAACAGAGGCACAAATCAAAGGATATCACCACTGAGATGTGGGTCAGACCCAATGGGCTACATGACTTATTACATCCTGAAGTCCAGTATAGTAGCCAGTCAGCTTTTTGGAAACCTGACAGGTTTATTTTGGCTAACTAATTAGTTTTGTTTACAGCAGTAAAATAGCAGGCAGACAGCTGCAATCAGCTGTTTTCAGACAGACACTGTAGCTAGTCTTTTAGTATCATTAAAGTAGGCTTCATTTTCTTTTGAGACACATTACATGTTGCTATGTGCAACTTCCTCTTTCAGAGTCAGGATCATTGGGAGATTGTAGCAACACTCCATGACTTGGGTGTGAAGCAGGGGTGGATCAGTTTGGTAAACATTGATTAGAACAAATTAGAACAACACTTATTAAGACAAACTGTGTTGACTCTATTGAGGCTACCATCTTTTATCCTCCTGACCTTTAGATTGGCAAGTCAACAAGGTTTCTGGTCCAAGTTCCACTGCCGGGTCTCTGGAAGAAGGTGAAACAGTGTATTGATGCCATTAGTGACCCAAACAGATGTTAGCAATAGTGAGCTGTGAGAACAAACAGGACTGTGCTTTATGGCTTCAATATGAAGTGTTCGGGAGGGAGCAGGGGAGATCTGTGAATGATCCTGAAGTGAATGTCTGATGTGGGTAACCTTGGGTGAACATGCATCATGCTGGGCCTTGTGCCTGGAAAAAGTGGTAGTTCAAGTGGCATTTGCATACTGACCAGTACAAAAAAACAACAGCTCAGTGCACAACCTTCAGTGTAGGAGTACAGGCCATGAATGACAGCCCTGATGAGAGCTAGTAGAGCTTGAGGGCAGTATGAAATGGTGGAACCAAATCCTGTTCCCAAGAATCATAGAGGTCGATCTGATGAAGCAAAGTAGGCAAAGCTGCTGCACTCCACAAAGTCATTCCTGGTAACCATGAGTGCCCTTCCTGCGAAACTGTGAGTACAAAAGTATTTTGCAAGTTGGCCATCAGGCTGGATCACAGGTACTTTGCTTTTAGATATTGGAAGACATTTTAGCAATTGTATGGCCTATGGAAGAATTGTTGAGGAGCTTGTTGCTCCATTGTTACCATTTAAGGGCACTGACGTCAGTCAACCCCTGGCAACATCAATGGGCCTGCAACATTTCAAAACTGAGTAGGTGCTCCTAGTGTTGTAGTAAGGCCTGGTACCTAGGGAGATGGGTAGTGCCTTCTAGTACAGGAGGTTCTGACAACAAGGGGATTTTTGTGCTGTCTGAAAGTTAGCATTAGCTGGAATAACCTCTCTGCTACCCTCTACTCTTCCTCCTCTTGTTCAGAGTTCTCCTTACTCACTTGCTCCTGTAACTAGCCCCCCCTCCAAATCCTGTCTCAGATTCTCAAGCCTCTGTCCTTACCTCTGTTCTACCCAGTCTTCACTGCACCTCCAGATCCTCGGTTAGTGATTGTTGCTTTTATTGTCCTCAGTCATCACCTTTTTACTGACATTTTGTTTGCATTTTGTTAACTTTACTACGTCTTTATATCTATCAGGACTGAGTGCATTTACTAAAGTTGTCTTTAGCTTATTTGAGCTGTATTCTACTACACATCCCTCTAACTGTAATGCCACCCACTACTTAAGTTGTAACTGGCAATGAGTTCCAGCTCAGTGTGCCTATCTGGATGGGAATTTCTAATGACATAAATTATGGCTATTGTTCATGTGCATAGTCCTTGCTCGTTATTTTCTTATCCTCTCCCCACTGTGCATTTCTCCCCAGTTTGTGCATGGAAATGAGATTACTGTTTAATTAAGAATGGAAAACAATTTAAAAAAATAATTACTAGTGGCTACCACTTCAAGCTGTAAATGAAATTCTCATATCACATTATCTGACTGTAACACTGTGATCTGCAGTGGCTTTGCAACAGTACATGCTGCTGTGCCAATTCAGCCACTGGAGGGCAGTAGTACCATAGGCATACAGATCGCCCCAACATTTCCAAGAGTTTAAAACAGCACTGCAACACATACCGCATTTGTAAAGCAAACAACAACATGATGGGAAATAGTCTAAAAAAGATTAATCCACTTGAAGAATAAGTGGGAGTGAGTTTCACATCTGACCTTCACAATTTGTTTTGCATGGGCTGCAAAGAGCATCTCTTAATTTGCAGTCCGTGGATTCAGTTCAGCTGTAACTTTCAGAAAAGCTCCTGGTGCACTTATAATGGGCTTTATGAATACAAAATGAATTCCTCCTCAAATACTTTTAAAACATCATGTTATTGTTGTAGTCAGTAAGTTGGATAGCAAGAGAGAGATAGAGACCAACTTATTTATACAGTACTCTCATGTCGTACATCTCAGTCTCAGTTCTTCCAGACTAATTTGACATTTTCCCCTGTATCTCCAGGGTAATTTTCCATGTTTTCCTGTAGATTAAATTATTTACTATAGAAGGAGAATTGCTCTGTTTTCCTGTATAACCAGTGCAAGTCTATGGGAACAGTTTCCATGTAGGTGGCTCCAAATCCCTGTAAAAGACAAGAATCCCTGTAGATCTGGGAGTCCAGCTTTCTCGACTTCCTGCCTTGCAAATCAGGGTGAAACATTACAGATGTCAGGGACTCGTGCTGCGCTCGCGACCCAGGTTCGGGAATGGACTCGGGTGCAGTGGGTCGGCAGGGGAGGAGAGGACTGAGCATCCAGAGGACTGCTCTCCTCTCCTGGGGTGGGTTGTGGGGATCCTCATTCTGCAGTTGCCCCCAGTGGAGACTGGAGGTACTGCAGGAGCGCGCAGTGAAGGAAACTATAGAAAACCAGAAAAAGCTCCAGGGATCCGCTGATGACGGCGCCGGTTTCTGACGCCACCGAAAGTCCTCCAGGAGTCAAGTCCACCTCAGCACCACTCCTCCCGGTGCCTTCCCTCAGAAGAGAGGGACCCATCTGGTGAAAGGGTTATGCTGGCTGCAGATGTGAGGACGGAGTGTTTGAGTGAGGTGAGTAGGAGGTAAGTCAGGACCATGGCACGCCCGAGGGAGTGGGGGACTCTGCAGCATGTAGGGGGATAAACAGATTAAAAAAAAAAGTCAGGGACAAGTGACCAAAATCAGGGACATATCCTTCAAAGTGGAATCATCAGCTCAAGAAGCCTGCTGCATTGTGAGGCATAGTGTGGAAAGCACTGGCTGAAGGAGAAAAACACTTGCAGTAATGCCAGGCGATATGTTATGCATCAAAACCCTACTGTTCAGTGGCTAAAATGCCATGTATGGGAGGGACCACGGTCATCTATGAGGCGCAGTTAGGAACATACCTGAAAATCAGGGACACATGACAGGTAGGAGTAAACTGGTCTTGCATGGTCCCCTGGGGTACTTTCCAATACAAATGACAGTACAGGTGACAAACAAAACACTGTCATAGCCTAACCATGACTTCGAAACCTTTTGAAAGAAGAAACCTTAAAGCAGACTTTGTAGGTAGATAGAGAAGAGGCAGATTAAACTCCTTTCCTCCAGGTAAATCTTTCTTCCAAGACCCAGTCTCCGCCACCTACCTCTGGCCTAAGGCAATCACTGAGCCCCATCAACCATTAACCTGCTGTCAGCACAGTTCTATAGATAGTGGAATCCATAGCATGTGGCCTGAGTGTCCCAAACTGTCATTCTGATGGCACTAGTGATTTTGACAAACTTCTTTTTTCAGTTCTTCCTAGCATCCTGACATCTAAATGTAAATATAGCTACAATGTATATCTAGTATATTTATATCCATCTATCTATTATACAAGCACAATGCCTGACTATTAGGGCTGCATAAACACTTCTGTGTTAAACCCACATTTTTGCACCTAAAAACTTTGCTCCATTCAACTGATTTACATAGAATTTGGGAGTCCAGCTTCTGTCCAGGGTCTCATAATCCTGTAAATTTCATGTAGATCAGTGTAGGGGAAGCAAGTTACAGAGGTACAAAAATGCAAAAGTCTCCATTTTTGAGAATTTTATGATTTGTTTTGCCACCTGATAACTAATAAAATAGGCTTTGAAACCTGAAACTTTCAGATATGATAGAGATTGGCCCAAGGTGTGTGCTTTTGTGGGTTTTAGGTCCCACTGTTAAGTAGTTTTAAAATATTTAATAAAAATGTTCCATTTCTGAGCATGCACAGTGAAAAAAATCAGCATTCGATTCAGAACTGATTTTGTGCAAAAGCAGCAGCCTGCACTATACGACACAGCTATAATTTATTAACGACAGCTGTGTCATATAGTACAGGCTGATGCTGTCACCACTCATAGGTCAGGGATGGGGCTACAGTCATTATTGCCCCGTCATCTTGGCTTTGCCTCTGTGAAACTGTTAGCTCCACACAAGGGCCCAAATCACCAGTGACAGTGTATGTATATATTTATTTATGTAATTCTTTTATTTTTATTATTTCTTACTGCTCTCCGACACCAGGACGCCCACCCCTGGTGTCGGATGCTTCCTCCCCGCAACCCTTTATTTATTAACTCCACCAACATCCGGGGCCCAACCTCGTGTTGGCATTTACAGCCCCTCCACAGCAGTGTCTCAAAATACTTTTACTGTGTTTTATGTTTACCTCTAAAGAAAAAAGCATCCTGCAGTGTCTTTTGTTTTTTGAACCTGAAAAAAAGAAAATGATCAATTGTCCTCACAGTCTCTCTACCCCCATACCAACCCTCCCACTGTGCAACTACCAGTCCCCGTTACCCCATACCTACCTCTGGAGGTCGGGAATGCCATCTTCTGTGGACCCAGACACATAGGACATGACTGTTTTTAATAAACACCAGCTGTGTTATATAGTACTTGCACTATACGACACAGCTGTTGTTTATTAAAGCCAGCTATGTTGTATAGTGCAGTCTCCTCCTGTCACCAATCGTAGGTCAGGGATGGGCCTACTATCATTGAAGCCCCGCCATCCTGACTTCATCGCAATGAAAATGTTACCTGGCCACCAAGGCCCCAGTCCCCAGTGGCAGTGTATTTACTTACTTATTTATTTATTTATAAATCAAGCTGCAGACAGCACAGTCCACAGAGGCAGCATCTTTCTATTGAGCACCGACTGGAACAAAAGACCGCAAAAAAAAAAAAAAAAGAGAAAAGTATTACTATAAAGAACCCTGGTAACAGTACATCAGGCACAACCACTGGACTGCATTACACCAGAAATACAGAATACGAAATTGTCATAAGTGTTTTAATTACATTCCAACTTCAGTTGCCTAGGTCGCTGAAGCTGTCTTTCCCACCAAGGCTGCTGCACTTTAAACGGATAAGTAATGGCCCATAGTGCAAACCCAAAAATCATAGGAGTTGTATCATTGAAATTGGCTGGCTACCTACCTCGCCTGTACTCTGGCACCCTCCCCAGGATTGGGCACCTCATAGCCCTGCTCTGAGTACATTACTGAATCTCAGGACCTGATCAGAGATGCACTGCAAACAAAGGATCCTTGCAATTTTCTTACAATGATTTTGAGGATGGGCACAAACCTTATGAATTGCAGAGTATGCCATGCCTCCACTTCTCCCACTGAGGCTGACTTTTTTCCTGTGGTTTAATCAGAAGGGAAGAGGGAAGGGTAAAGGAAAATAGGGAGATAAGGGATCAGCGAGGTTAACAGTAAAAGACATATAAGTGGGGGGTGGGGTGGGGAAGAGGCTAAACCTCCGGAATGGGGAAAAGAAAATGCTGCTGATTGATGAATGAACATGGTTACCTAATGAATGTAAACATAGGGGTTCTCCTGCTTGAATTGTGACTGATATGGAGGAGGCTTACGAGAGCTGGGTTAGCTGGACTGGGCTAGACTTAGGTAAAGCGGAAAATAAATGCAAGGGAGTAACTGACCAGGTTATAGAAGGGAGGGGATTGCTTGGCAGAGAGAGCAGCATCCACACTCTAAGCAACCCATATTTAAGGATGGGATGGGGCTTTTGACAGAGAAAGGGTCCAAATGAAAATCACATGGTCCAACTGTGGAGTGGGAGGGGACACCTGAAAAAAAGAAAATGGTCCCTCGCCATTGCCCTCTCCCTACCCTCCAATCTGACCCTCCCACTGAGCACCTCCCACCCTTCCTTACCCTACACCCACCTCCAGAGGTGGAGACACATACAACACAGCTGTTTTTAATTAAGGACAGCTGTGTTGTATAGTGCACGTACTATACGGCACAACTATCTTTAATAAGCGACAGCTGTGTTGTATATTACTTGCAGTATAAGACACTGCAGTGATTTACTAAAGACAGCTGTGTCTTATACTGTAGGCTGCTACTCTTGTGTTTCATGTGGTAGGTCAGAGATGGGGCTACTGTCATTGTAACCCCGCCAGCCTGACTGTGGCTTAATTAAATGGTTATCTGCACACCGGGGCCCAATTCTCAGTGACAGTGTATTTATTTCTTTATTTAAATTATTATTATTTTTATATATTTAAGACTGGGATGCCCACCCCAGGTGTCAGATGCTTCCCTTCTTTTAGGAGGCAGTATAGCATATTCCTTAAAGGCACTGGGTTGCAAATCTGGAGACCTGGGTTTGAATCCCATAGCCCCCACTTGCATACTGCATGACCCTGAGCAAAGTCATTAAAGGGTCAGGAATTGATTACTTATGCAGCTGTTTGAAATGTCTCTATTTTGATAAATTATATTCATTCCTCTAAAGTGTTCCTATTTAACTATACCTGAAGAAAAGCTGAAACTGTCAGTTTTGTGTTGTTTTTTTTCTTTGTATGGACATTCCGTGCGTTCCTTTCATGGAACCAGATTTGGAGTTTGATCATGTCACTTCATGGTTTCAGAACCTTGGGCACTGTACTGATAAGTTCATGCCCACATTTCTGAACCATGAAGTGACATAGTCAAAACTCCAAATTATTGGTTCCATGAAAGGAACTGCACAGAATGTTGTCCATACCAAGAAAACAATACAAAACACAACTGACAGCTTTCGCTTTTCTTCAGGGCATAGTTAAATAGGAATACTTCAGAGGTATGAATATAATTTATGAAAATAGAGACATTTCAAACAGCTGCACTGTAAGTAATCAATTTCTGTCCCCTTTAACTTCTCTGTGCTCCCAGGTCCCACCTGGAAACAAACTCTGGCTTATATTGCCACTCCGGTTAAACAATTTCCCCTCTCCCCCTTTACAGCCCATTTATTTATAACCACTGCCAATATCGGGGGCCCAGTCCCCGTGTCAGCATTTGCACCCCCCAGTAGTGTGGGACATTGGGGAGCCCACCCACAGTGTCCTGAAATACTTTTACTGTTTTTCTATTTTACCTGTAAAGAAAAAAACATTCTGCAAAGTCTTTTTTTGTTTTTTTTACCTGAAAAAAGGTCCCTTTTCATCACCGCCATCTTTCTACCCAATCCTACCATCCCACTGAGCACCCACCACCCACACACATCCTTACCCTATACTTACCTCCGATAGTCAGCAGATGTCACGCTCTGTGGATTGGGACACGCTTGCACTTTTCAAAGCCAAACCGCAAACTGAGGAATACAGGTAAATGCTGTATAATGCATTTTCAATGGTGTTTTGAACTTATGTTGATATCTTTGTCATTTTATTTTCACCAGATTTTCAACATGGTGTTTTGGGAACCCCACGGCATGAAGTGATGTCTCTGTATCGACTGCATCCAGTTCTGGAGTGTCACACTTCAGGAGAGACATACTGTAGATAGCCTGGAGATGGTGCAGAGAAGAGCAACAAAGATGGTGTAGGGCTTGCACAGAAACCGTACAAAGCCAGACTTAGTGAACTCAATCTATACTCCCTAGAGCAGTGCAAGAATTGGGGGCATGAAGGAGACATTTAAATATCTTAATGGCAACAACAAGGTATAGGTGCAGAACCTCTTTCAGGTAAAAGACTATAGCAAGACAATAGGGCATGAGCTTCCCCTCAAGAGAGGTAGGTTCAGGAGCAATATGAGGAAATTCTTCTTCATGGAGCACTTTGTTGAACCATGGAATAGCCATCCAGAGGGGGTGGTGGGGGCGAAGACGATGGGGGAATTCAAGTGGGCATGGGATAGGCATTGCGGGGTACTCAAGCAGGCAGCTAAGGGGGGGGGTTGGAAAACAAGGGCAGGCTTGATGGATCATTAGGTCCCAATCTGCCGACAACTTCTATGTTTCTGTGTTTCCTCCGTCTACTCGTAACGTTGTTATTTTTGGATATTTTTAATCCAAATTTTCAGCATAGCCCTTTTGACACACCACTTCACATACAGACAGGTGACATTTTTCAAATCACGTCCAAAACATTGTTTCAAGCTTATTTCTCAAATAATGCTTTGGCCAGCATTTCATAAGTAACACCTGTTACATTCATAAGGTAGTGTCATAAAAACACTATGCTGAAAATTTGAGATCAAACTCTACAAAAACAACAACGTTAACAAACGTTACCTTTTTCCCATTGTTTTGCACAACTTTGCATTTTTTTTTACTTTCTGTAACTGCATTTTTAACACTGTCATCTTTTTTACCTTACCTCATTAACATGGAAAGTGTCATTTATTTATTTTTTTGCTCCCTCAGCTCCGGCCAGCCTCTCCTTCAGGCCTTCCTATGCCCCTCATTGCCACACTGCCTTGATGCAGCCACCCATCACCTCATATTGCAGCCCCTCCGGGTAACCCTGGCATAACCCTTCACCGGGTGGGTCCCTCTCCTCCGAGGGGGAAGGCTTCGGTGAGGCAGCCAGTGCAATTCTTGGCCTGGGTGCTGCTAGAGTGGTTCATGCACTGCTTGAAGTCTCGCAGAAGCAGGAGCTGGTGACCATCATCCGGTCAGCCATGGTTTTTTTTTTTATGTTTGCTCCCTGGGGGCATGACATGCCACTAACGTCCGGCATATGCTGAAGTTCACCATGCCCCATTAGTTAGTGGGACCCCATGCATTGCTGTGCCCCCAGCCTCTGACAAAGGTCAGCAAGCACCGGGTTGCTTCCCTGCCCTTCCCCTGAGAGAAGGAGAGCAGTCATCCAATGCTCGAGCCCTCTCTCCCCGGCTAGCCCTCCAGTACCCAGGTCTGTTCCGAACCCAGGTCGCTGGCATCGTAAGTGGAAATCCAATCACTACACTGATGGTCCAGCAGAGATTTCATTTTTAAATCCCCATTCAAAATTCGGTCTGCAAAATCACATTCGTGGTGGTACTTGATAAATTACACCTGTCATGTTCATCAAAATACTACTTCAAAAGTTCAGGGTCACAGTCTAAGAAAGACTGTGACTTAACCTTTAGACTGTCTGTCACAATGGGTGCAACGCCATGCAAGCAAATATGTTCGGCATTGACAAATGCTTGTTCTAGTCTGGAACAGAGATGTGTGAAGCTGGAAACTTTCATGCAGTTCAAGTTTGTGAAGCAAGTTTGCTTTGCAAAGTACCACTTGCTGAAGTGAAGTCACTTTAAGTGGCAAAGTATAGACTTTGCTTGCAAAGATCAAACACATAATTTTAGAATCAGTGAATGGGAGAGCACACCATATGACCCGCAGAGTGCAGTCTGAGCAGGTCACATGGTACAGCCAAAGAGGATGTTGACCTCTTGGTGCCTATGCTCCGTGCAGTTTTAGATGGAGAGTAAATGAGTTAGGTCTGGTTTCTGAGCTGTTCTCTAAATCAGTTCTGCATTCTTGCTTTTCAGACATTTCTCTCAAAAGCCTAATGGTCAGAGATCTTGCTGTTGTGTGTGTGTGGAGTGTGTTTAGTTTAGTTGGTTTAGTGACATTTGATGTTTATTGGGCATTTTGTTTGGCTTTCTATTTGAGCTGCTGCATCTGCAAGCTGAGATGTGATTCTGACTGCATCAGTTCAGCACTGCAGTTTCTGTTTCACATTGCTTTCAGTGTCAGAGACAGTGTTTTGCCTAGCCTTTCCCAGTAGTTGGAATTTAAACTGTTACTGTATTTTTCTTCAGTTGTCTTTCTTGTTATACATATTGGTGCACTTTTGTTTTGCTCATTTTTTGGTAGTGTATTTTTTAGTTTATTTATATAATTCAATATTTAAAATGAGTGGACATGTTAGGCATAGCAGTGGGAAAGAAAGGTGCTGTGCAGGTGGCCAAGGTTGGTGCAAATAAAGTGGATGCAGAAGATACTGCTGATGATGATGGTGGTGTGGGTAAAAAATGGAAGATAGCAGCTGTGATAGCAGGAGATATCATTAGTTTTGTGGAAAATGCCAACATGAGAAAGTATTAATGCTAAGCCTACAGCTACACTTTTGACAGCATCAGCTACAGTGGCTCAGGTGCTTGAGAGAGGCAGCAGCAGGAGCTGCACAGGTATAACAATAATGAAACTGGCTAGTACAACCATGGCGGTGGAGGAGGGATTAATGGTGCCACTGACAGGGTCCCTAGATAAACAACAGTTGTGCTGTGGCTGAAATGTGCTGGTTACAGAGGAAGGAGTAGAGGCAGTGAAGGCTTTGAAATGGTGGCAGGGAAGATGAGGAAGTGGCAGGGGATGTAAAGGAAGATGATGATGATTTCTATGAAGATGAGTGAGGGTCCCTTGTAACAGCCAGAGAGGAAGAAGAGGAAAATGGTGCTTTGGGGTGGGAGGTGATGCAGGTGAAACTCTTGGATGAGCAACTGCAGCAGTAAAGAACCTTTCATCTGGTGAACTTGCTCAGCCTAGTGTATTTAATAAACATGCACAATACAAAGTTCCAGTAGTGCTCTAAACACCAACCATTTCTCCAGCAAATGTCACGGACATCATATAAAGTCTAGGGCATAGCAATCTTTAGTGTGGGGGACTTTATGTTTTAACGAGAGGATAAGAGTAACCATATGCCAGCCTTGCTAAGCCAGGGTGAGCTGTGATAAAAGAGGATTAATGTTGGCACAGGTGGTCAACATACTGTACAGACCTGACAGCAAGGCACTTATTCACACCAGAACTTAGCAGTGGTTGGTGGGGATTCATCAAAAGTTGGGAGTGGCAAGGACTGCACCACATTGGGAGGTTGTCAGTATTGATTAGGCTAAGAGTGCTGTTGAGGAAGAGGAGGATATTGTGCTGCCCAGTAGTGGAAACTCCATCATCAGTGGTATCAGAACACTGGATATAAGCAGTACCCTCACTGAAACCCCTATTATTAACAATACAGTTGCCCCCCAAAATAATTGTTTTTCTTGCCCCTTCTTCACTGACATCTGAGTCACATATTAGGCAATGTTGCCAAGTCTGGCTTTTTGAGAATAGCCCCACCACAACCCCAAAGCAGGTGCAGCCTACAATCCACAAAATCTTGGACCACCACGTCAAATATCCCCAGACCATACTGTGACCTGGGAAATTAAACCTGCATTGGCTGAGATGCTGGCCGTTGACCTGCTGCCATACTCATTTGTTGAGAATGAAGGTCTACATAAACTGATTACCAGGGCCTGTCGAAAATGGCAGGTGACCAGTCAGACCTTTTTCTCTAATTGTGCAGTTCCTGAACTCTGACACAATTTCACATGCAGTTAACCATACTTTGTACCATTCAGTTTCTGCCTATATTTGTTTAACTGTGGATATGTGGACAAGTGAGCAAACAACGCATTGGACCGAGCACCAGGGATAATGTGCAGCTCAGGCAGCAAGTGTGGTTAATCCAACTGCACTGGCAACATCTCTTCCTGCATTTAGCAGCATCGTACACTGGATATGAAACTGATGTGTAGGTTACACACTGGTGAGAAAATATTATAAGCACTTCTGGATGAAATTGACCACTGGAGTTACCAATCTTCTTGTTCCCGTGATGTTTTCTTGTATCTACTATGGTCTACATTCTCTTTATTGTAATCTTCCGGGTCGTACCTGAAAATAGGCAGCTATGCTGTCTATTGTACCTACCCGGTTAACAAAAACTAATAAATACCCTTTCAAAGAAGGATTCATAGCCAGTGATGATGGGGTGGATGTGGTCAAGTGTATTAATGATTTTTCTTTTTTTCAAGGTGCCATGCTTGGCACACTGCCTTAATCTGTTTGCTTGTTAATTCCTGTCTCAACCAGGCTTAAAGGCACTGTTTACTGTAGGCCAGTGAATTTTCATACCCTTTGTCCATTCATGAAAGGCCTGGGATCAACTGTGGCAGCTGCAACTTATAAATCAGCTGACTTGGGACTGGAAGAAGTCATCACCAGAGGGAATTCCACTGTGTATATGATCAAGCATTTGTATAAGCAATATAAGGCAGCATCAGAATACATGCTCATACACACAGGCCAGGACAGTGGTGGAGTGTCCATATCTCTAATAACAAATGAGTGGAGTCTCACGGATATCCTGATAATGATATTCAAGTTGTTTGAGCAGACTACTTAGGTGGTGAGTGGGGACACTGCCTACATTAGTCAGGTTACCTCACTTATGTAAGTGTTGATGGAGGGCCCTTCTAAATGTGCAGCAGCAGTTAAAAGCTAATGGAGATTCTGCTTGTTGTGCCCTCCTGAAGCACATGCTGTAGGTGTGGGACTATAGTACCCACAATTTCAGCATCATGCAGTCAGCAGAATTTTGGATTGCCGCTATACTTGATCCCAGATATAAACATGAGCTTTCGTTTACAATTAAAAGTGAATGTAAGCAGGTTCAGAACTTGACAGTGCACCCTGATTTAATGGGTAAACTGAGCACAAATACTGTACTTTAAAAGCAGCTGCCAAAACTGGTATGGAGACCAACTGCTGACAGGTCACCAAGGGCTGAAGCGTCAACCTCATGCTTGCAGAAGCAGAAACCTTCAGCCAGTCCTCTGTGGGCAGGCAGTATTGTCTTAGATTGATTTGGAGATATATAAGGAGAAGGATGAAGAGGCAAAGGAAGATGTTGGACTGCATACAACTTAAATAATAATGGATATACACTTGGCAGACACTAAGTACCTCATTATAAATGATGACTGAGTCCTTGCTGCACTGTAACTCTAAAGTTTCTGATTAACCAGCATTAACATCAGCAGTTATAAAGTTTTTGAGCTTACCCTCCTTCAGTGTGAGGGTAGAGAGGCTCTGGGAGCCATCATCTCTGACAAGAGTACCAACCTCTCACCAAGGAATGTTGGTGTGCTAACATTAATTAAAATGAATTTGCACCACATTATGTGAAATACAGCAGTGGCAGTTTTCATGCTTAGTGAAGGGGATGATTGTGAGGGCTCATCAACAAGGGAATTGGAAGTGGAAGAAACAGTGAAGGAAACAGAATTTCACATGGAGAGTTTTTCACCATAAGATGGGGAAGGTGGCTCTATCATCCTGGATTAGGATGTGGCGCAAGTGAAAGAAACACACATCTTTTAATAGGTAGAAAGCACATGTCTTGAGCACGCTTGAATTGTTTTGTTAGTCACCTTCATGTTCTGAATGACTCACTCAAACTAGTGTGTTGTCTAGTTGTTTTGTCTCTTGCAGTCCCTCTGTAGAAGTATGCCAATTTCAGTGATGCACTGTTCCTGTCAATTATCAGTGTAACTTCAGCAGGACGTTTGACTGCAAAGTCAGCATATTTTAACTTGATGTAATCACATTGGTTGGTGAGCAAGTGCTACTCCAATGACAAGGACCAGGACAGAAACCTCAATGGTGCAATGTCACATCACCTTTATGTATTGTACTTCCTGTATCATCATCCCCATCACCCACCTCTGACTGTTATGTACCGCAACACTGCACGTGCTGAAAAACAAATAAGACCTAGAAAATCATCGGCATGTGGCATTAATTCATGATTGTCTTGATCAATGAAGCTGATCTGACAAGCTCACGGGGTATTCCAAATGCTAATGGTCATTACAGACTTGTTAATAATTGTGCATGACACTGCAGTGCAAACAGATACAAAGACTCATTTAAAGATTAAGAATGTTCTTCCCATCCCAAATCCAAGACTGGACTCATCAATCATGCATCCATGAGCTGGACAGGATCGATGTTGAATCCAGTTGTATCATGATTCAAATACCTCCACATACTCAGATGCCATGTTGTCACTCCCCTGCTGCTCATTCTGCTGGGTGCCCTGCTGAATGTGTTCATGTTCCTTTGATCACTGTTGTGCCATACAACAAGGCGTGGCAATCCAGCAGTATCAGTAAGTATGCCACATCCTTTTTTCTTTTTGCAGGTACAGTGACTCTGCTGAGCATTTCAGAACATACTGTTTTTCATGTTAAGTATGTATTTTTGCAGGTAGTTACTGGGCTTGGCTGACACTGACAGCACATACTGAATAGTGAGGTGCCTTAGGACAGCTGTGTATTAATGCCTTTTGTCCTTGTTTTTAGAAGTCTCCAGCCACTGCCACCAACACAACTGCTGCCACCTCCTCAGATGCCTTATCATCTTATCCTCTGCTGCCACCTCAGCCTCACCTGTCTCATACTCAGCTGCTGCCTCATTCTTAGCAGACACATCCTCAGCTGTATACCATCTCATCTTCAGTTGCCACCTCATTCTTAGCTAATGGCTCACCCATAGCTACCACCTCATCCTCAGATACATGCCACTTCATCCTCATCTATTGCCCCATCAGCAGCCTCCTCAGCCTCAATCGCTACCTCTTCCTGAGCTGCTGCTTCATCTTCATCCACTGCTGCCTTATCTTCAGATGCTGTCTGCAGTCCTCTGATGCCATGTTGGCACCCCATCATCCTTATCTGCTGTTGCTTCTTAGTTGGCACCTGCCTCTTCCATGACTGACACCACCTGAACTGCAGTATCTGCTTCAACTTCCTCTCCTTCTTGCACCCTGTTATCAAACACATCTGCCACTGCATGATAGCCAATTTGTACAAAGATCCTTGTAATTAATGGATGAATCTGCTTTGTGAAGTTATATGCGAAGTTTATCATGAAGTTGACCAGGACCATCCAAACTTTATGAACACTTGCAAAGATGGTCACAGAGCAGTGGAAGTAAAGTGGGATGTTTATATTCTCTGGAATCCCTTCTGTTTGCATACAGTCAGAATTTCAGAAATTCCTATTCCAAATCTTGCTCCATTCCACCTCTGTTAAGGCATGGAAACTGAACTAGAGATGGAATCAGAAGTTCTGATTCTGCATCTTAATATGGCTATATTCTCAAACTCTGCCACCCAGCCAGTACAATAAACATAAGAAACAAGTAGTAAAACTAACACAACACTTATACAGTTTAGTTTACACTACCTGTAGTTTGCTCCTCACTTTCTCTACCCTTGTGTCTTCCAGATTTCCTCCAGAGTCCCTATTTCTTGCTAATGCTAAAGCCTGTGGGATCCTGCATTCATGATGCCTGCTTGCCCTGTCTGAGGGTTCATGTCCTACTACACCACCAGTGAGATCAGTGCTGCTGGCAGTGAATAGTCTGGCAACATCACTCTGTCTCAAGCCACTGCCAGTTATGACCACCATGCGCGCCCCCCGAGTATTTAGGGGTCCAGTAATCTAACTGGAGTCTCATTCCCCTGGACCCATCTACCAGCTGGTACCATAAGGCTAGCAGAGGAGTAGCAGCAAACAAATGAAAAATTAAGGCCAGCTCAGCCATCACACTTCTCTGTCCATTCTAGCTTTGATTATCTGTTGTGCTCCCATTACCATGCCTCTAAATGACCTGGGTAAATCGGGTGGCAGTAAGAAGGCTCAGGTGGCCCACCTGCACCAAACCCTTAGTAAGCCTCAGAAATCTATAGTTCAGTATCTTCTGAAAGGGTGGCCTAAAACTCAGTATGCTGCAGGTAGAGTACATCTGATAAATGCCTCTGATCTGATTTCCCAGGGCATTTAGTGGCAGGATAAAGGGAACACAAGAAGTAATGCCAACATAGCCATGAAGGAACATGATGGCAGGTCCAGACTTTGTTTTATATTTGCTGCTACTCCCCTGCTTGCTTGCTTTGGTATTAAGAACTGGTGGAGCAGCAGGTGGACCCTCATTCAGTGCCACAGCCACAAGATCAGCAGACATCTGCGGACATGACCAGATGGAGGAAGGACTCCAAGGCTTTCCCTATGTTGCAGCTGTTGTGTTAAGATATGGATGGAAGGAGAGTATCCAGCTGGGTAGAAAAGGTTTCACAAGAAGAAAGAATCAGAATCGGATTCTGATTGGTTATCAGAATTCTGATTTTCAGCCTGCAGTACCAAAATTCCTAATTACAAAAAAGGACCACAAGCCAATCAACCCTATTCCATTCATTTGATTCTGAGCAACCCTAGATTTACACACACACCACCCCATATTTTATTTTATATAATTGTTGGGTTTCCCCTTTTTGGCCACAGCAATTATATAAAATAGCTGTTTCAGTACGGTCGTGCTCCAGTTCAGTTTTCAGCTGGTCCTTACATTTAAGTTTTTTAGAGGTTTCACGTGTGGATTTTTTTTTATAATAAAACCTGTATCCTGTAGAAAATAACAGTTTTTTTTTTTAAATGTAACTTACCGCCGTGATATTTTGGCGGCTAGGTTGTGGTCAAGCAGAAAGTGGTGAGCCAGAAAGGGAAACACTACAGCAGATGCATGCGCAGAGGGATGAGAACTGTGTGTGTGTTTGCCATTATAAATGCTCCTTTATAACGGCAAATTATGCCACGGTCTCCCTATAGCAAAAGGGAGACCCATTAATTATGTCAAGTTTACTAGCCAATCCAGGGATTCACACAGCAAATATAGTATGTACGACAGGAATGGTGATACAAAATAGTAAGATAAGACAGTTATCTTTTTTATGATGAATCTACTAATAAGATAACATTTTCCTTGTTAGTAGGGTCATTGTAATCAAGGCAAATCAAGCCAACTATATAAAAGAACTCAAGCTAGCCAGCACTACTGCAAATGGAATCCTCAATTTAAGAGTTGCTGGCAGTGAAGTTCAGAATTTAAATGAGCGACGTTCCATTACAGCTCATTTACAGACTAGATTCAGAAATGGAGTCAGAACAATTCATGTAGTGTTTGAGTAAATAGGCAAAAACAACCTAATGGATTCAGAGTTAGACTTAAGTGTTACTGTGAAAGTGGGGAGGTACCTACTGATTTTATGAATGATTCGATTTGTTTGCAGAGAAAGAGCACCACATAGTGGCTGAAATGGAGATAGCAGAGGCCAATACCTACAGTTGTGCATACTTTACAGTAACAGAAAATATCACAGCAAACAAGTAATATTGACAGTGAGATTAACAGTTTCATAGAATCAAATAACTAAAAGAGGTGTTTATTCCTATACAGAATTACTAATATCTTCTGACCATTTTCACAACTAATTTGTTACAGTATTTTAGGACACTTAATATTATATTTTGGAAACTATATATTACTTTTGAACTGTTAGGGTTAAAAATGTCAATTTCTTTTTTTTAATAAAAGCTTGGATCCCAATAAACATGAATAGATCCTAATGACACAGTTTTTATGTGTTGCTACATGTTTCTACCTGTCACTATTATAAGTTCTTAAAAATAACAAGATTTTAAAACATTTTTTGAACCATAGGCTAAGAAAGATCTTCAGGGAGCTTGTAAAAAGGTTTATGACAAACCAACATTTGCTGAGCTCAAAGAAAACAAAGGCAATGTTATTCGGGTCGAGAAAATTTGGTTCAGATAGAACTGAGCTCTTATAGATCATTACCACTAGGGGCACTCATTTGAAGGTTGTGGATACAATAAAGTACCTAGGTGTCATAGGACCCCTCCTTTAGACCTTACATTGAATGAACGACCAAGCTTGTCTCCCAAAACTAGGTTACTTTATAGTCTGAAAGCCTATGTCTCAAATGAAGCCTTTCTATCTGTAGCCAATAGTTTATTATTCCCAACTCTTCTGTATAGGCACCTTTTCTCCGCTTCCTCAGGAGTACAGAGCTAAATAAGCTCAAAATACTTTATCATTGGATAGTCTGGTTTGCAGCAAGTGCAGGTAACAGAGGACATCATTGTACTGTTTTCCCCTCCCTTGGCTGACCATCCTTGGAAAAGAAAGTTATCTCTTGCTGTGCTCCACTTGTATGATTCCAAGTGACTTATTTCCCCAATCCTAGGAATGTATTGGACTAAAGATCTCAGAGGAGGCTCCTCTGTTCCTTCACTCAACCCATTCTAGAGGCACTCTGGGCCCTGACAGTTGTGGCCAATGATTCTTCTCATTCAAAGTCCCCTTCTGCTATTTAAGAGAGCCCCTTGTTCCTGTCATTCAAAAGGTTGCTCATGGGGTGTTCTTCCCTTAAGAGCTATTGTTCCTGTCTCTGCTGAGACAGGCAAGATGACCATTGTCATTGAATGCCTATTTCTCAATATCTTCTGCAATACTAAGCTCTGTATATACTGTTCCCCTAATATATTGGAATGCACATCTTTCCTTGTCATTTTGTATTGTATGTATAGAATGTTTCTGTCACTTTTATCTCACCCAGAATGTTTATATGACTGTGCTGTATGTACCTTGCAAAAATGTTTCTCTCATTGTGTATAACTTATCCTGGGTCATTCCTGGAAAAGAAACGAGAGAGAGAGATGACTGACTGACTTACTTTATGGAAGATGCAGCACATACATTGATAAAAACATGATGAATTCCAGCTTTCATTTTAGAACATTAACTTTCAAAGATCTAAGTTTGGGACCATTAGGGCCAGAAATTTACTTAAAAATTAATCTTAGGGTCAGGTAATTAAGAATCCTCCTAGATTCAGTTTTAATGTGTTGATGCTATTCTATATTTATCAACACTATTTTTTATATTGATGTATAAAATTACATAATGGTTTCAAAAATTAAAAAAAAAATGTGTTACTTGTTCTGAATTTTGGTAATACTTCACATTTTTAATTAAAAAATGTGCAGTTTACATTTTAATTTTCATTTATCTTATACCCTTAATTGTTTTTGTGAACATTTCACTCTCCCATCTAGCAACTCCCTTTTCTGTGCTTTAGCAGGTTTCACCAACAAAAGCATCCAAAGGTAATAGTGCTAGCCCAGATCAGTAAACTTAGTGGACCTCAAGAATCATGTGATGCTGTTCAGCCAGTTCAAATGCACTGAACTGAGCTCTGTAGGATGTACCACTTAAAACACTTAAAATGTAACTCAAAATCAGCAAACTAGTACGTCTAACTTTGAACAATTAGTAGAACAAGCATCTGGAGATTAACAGTGCAAATTTCAATTACTAGAATCAATGCTATGCAGGGTAATGAATTATGAAAGTCAGGCAGTGTTAGAGCCACTCTCACACCATGGTTGCCACCTCTGCTGGAACAGTGACAGTAACAGAGATGCCTGAAGGCCTCAACATCCCTGACTTCAACGATCACATCATCTGCCAACTCTATGGACAATGAGTACACTCCAGAGAGATTTTTTAAGAAGATGGGTTCCCTAAAATGCCATTCTAGACATCTCTGAATAATTTGAACAGTCCTAGATGCCTTAGTGAGATGAGTGGGAGACATGGAGATATGCATTTCTTCCATTGAGAGTAGACAGTCTGGAACAGAGCCCAAGGTGGTTGAGTTGAAATACAAAGTTAAAAAAAAACTAGAAATGCATATAGAAGACCCAAAAGGCAGGAATCACTGCAGTAATCTAGGATTGTAGGCATCCCAGAAAAAGCTGAAGGTTCTGATATCCTACAATTCACACAAAGTTCTTCCTCAGTGGCTGGCCCTATACCACATGGCACTGCATACGCTATCAAGTGGGCACATTGCCTACTGCACCCTATGCCTAGTACAAATGAAACACAGAGACCAATAATTAAAAAAAAAAAGCATATCTTCCTGGAGAAAATGTATATATTCAGCAAAAGCCAGAGAGAAAGGAGAGTTAAAATGGAGGGCAAACACCATCTTATTTTCAGTGACCTCATCTCCTACAAATCAAGATGTTGCAGGGTGAATATCAAAGTATCCCTTCAAACCGACAGGGGTAGTCATTAAATTCAAAATCCTCTACCTAGCTAAACACCTCATCACTACAAACATAGGGACAAAAGCAGTTTGCCAGCATAGCAAAGCAGAGGAAGGCCTGCATGAATTATTCCCAGACCTGTTTCCGCCATTGCTCTGAATGACCAAGCTAAAGAGTGGACAGACTGCACTAAAGAAAACATCCTGGAAGTCACTCACTAAAATGTATTGCTGCATGTAGTGAGCATTTTCTAATAATGTTGCCTTTGTCATGGGGTAATTTTCTACCTGCTTGCCTGCCTTTATAGTACTTCACTAAACCTTAGATCCACTGATGCCTTGCCCATCCTTCTCACCATAAAGGGACACTGACAGCAGACTCAGTTCACAAGTCTCTCAAGGCTTTGTAACTGTCCACCCAGCATCATTTAACTTAGACTCACCATTTACCTGGCTTGTAGTGTGCACTTGTGCAGCAAACTAATGTGGTGCAGGGCACAGCAAGGTAGACATGCCACAAGAAAGAACCTATGCCATTCGACTGCTGACTGTTCTCAGATACACTCCAAGTTATGGGTAAGGATCAAGAGACAATCCTTCATACTAGACGAAGTGTGTACTACATACTGTTTTTCTTTAGGCTGAAGGAGCACGTTCCAAGCCCAGGTCACCCGCCTCAGATTTCTTGAGCCATATGGTGTCATGGACCTAAAAATTGAGTACGAATTAATGACAAGCCACAAAGATGTTTTGGTTAATCAAACATATAATGAGTTTGAAATTTTAAAAATACTATGGCAGTCTTTGTGGTACTTTGCTTCAAATGCAATTAAGTTTAGTCCAGCTATTCGCTCTAAGACTGCCATCTTCTCTGACTTCAGCCACATCAGGCAGAGTTTCTTGCCCTCTGAAGATTACAATCTGTGATAGATTTTGTCTTTTGTGATACACATTTTGGCATATTATACACAAATTCCAGTGAACAGGCTGGCAAGTTGATTGCCCTCTCTGTAAGCTTGAACACTGACCAATATCAATAGAAGAGCCTGCACTTGAGCTTCTTCTTCTTCGACCTTCAAAATGCTTGGATTTGTTTTGCTGGTGTAGGACTGATGACATTGTGCATGATAATGTACTGCAGGCAAAGCTAATAATGCATCAATGTCTAATAGTTGCAATCACTGATAAACATGATATTTTCTAACAATGCATGCATTATAAAATGTTTTTAGACCTCAGGGTTGCAGTCCTCAGGTATTCCTGTGTTATTTGGTAGATGATACATTTGGACCAGTCGCTAGTCAGGTGGGTTATTTTGCTGAGGAGGGTCAAAGTCTCAGCAGGGTCTTCAGCCATTTTTGCCTCTCAGTTGTTATTACCTGAAAAAAAAAAAAAAGAAATGTTATTAGATATATTTTCATTAGTACATTATTCATCTTGTAAAATTATAAAAAGAAAACACCCTTTGTCCACGTCTCTACTTGTCTCTACTACTTCCTGACTCCCCAAACTCACTCCCCCCTTTTTCCTGTCCCTTCTCACTTACTCTCCCGCTCACCACCTTTCCCTCCTCTCTAGCCTCCTTTTGGTGCCTAGATCACCCTCTCCCTGGAAGTTTCCTTAACCTCGAAATTGTCTACTCACTTGAACCTGTTATAGGTTGTTTTCTATGAAACTTAAAAGCGTTACTGCCTTAAACTATTAATAGCAAATTTATGATGTAACTTTCCTGTCTGGTTTTACCTGTAATGTGTATCGTGCTTTGTTAAATGTTCTTTGTGACGTGGAACCTTTGTAAAAGAGCCCTGGCTCAAAGGTATTAATTTCCTAGACTAATAAACTAAACTAAACTAAACGTCTTATAGCTGTGAAACATGATGTTGAAATAAGCTATTTTTTTCTAAATTATATACTATAAAAGGTTCATAAATTACACATATAGACAATACATCAAGCAGATAACATGTTTAAAGTAAATTTGCCATAATGGAATCAATATAGGATGAAAACACTGTAAACTTATATACATGTTAAAGGAGAGTCATTATTTTGACTTTCAAGAAATTCATGAAGGAATTTGACATGATTTAGAAAAGCATCCATATTTTTCAAACTTACCACTGCATAATACCTCATCCCCCTAAAATCACTCTAAGGGGTTCATTCCTTCATAAAAATGTGTTAAACCTGTTCTGTAAGGGGTGGTGCTACCAATTTCAAATTTAAGCAAGGTTTTCCATTTGGGCGCCCAGACTAATATTTTGACTAAAAACTTTCAACATATCCACTTTTTAACATCACCTCATAAACACGACAGGTGTTAATTTTTAAATCCTTGATGAAATGTGTTTTCACACTTCTGGTTTGAAATGATGTTTCAGCCAATATACTGTAAATGCCACACATCATTTTCATAAGGGGGAGTCATGAAACAACTAACTTGAAAATTTGGGATCAAAATAATAATAAAAAAAAAACTATAGTTATAAAGAAAGTTTGTGTGAAGTGCTAGTCTTGACCACAGCAGGTATGCTATGGTCTCTCATCCCGGTGAGCTGAGTTTGGGGTCAAGTTTAATGACCCTGGTTGATGGGTGAGGGTGGGGGGATGATGCTGTTATGTAACCCCACCAGCCAGGAAATGAAAGCTGTAGGGTTGCCCAAATGGGCCCAAGTACTGTATAATGAAGGCAGCTCTGCTCTTGACATAAGGCAAGGCAAGGCAAGGGCAAAATTTATTTAAAAGACGCCCAATGCCAGAGGCTCTGGGTGCCGTACAAAATTTAGAACAGGCATTTAAAACATAATAAATATGAAAATTACACGTAAAAGATACAAGGCTTACAAAAATCAAACCATAGCTATGGATATACATCTAGACATTAAAAGCTTTAGAAAAGAAAAAAGCTTTAAGCTGGGCCTTAAGAACCTCGACTGAGGAAGCTTCTCTGACCATAGTTGGTAAGGAATTCCACAGAACAGGAGCCGCTGCGCTAAATGCTCTATCGCCAGCGGATTTCAACCTAGTTCTGGGAATGGTCAGGAAGCATTCACTAGAAGAGCGAAGAGGACGCGGGGAAAAGGCAGGTGACAGAAGGTTTAACAGGTAACCATAAGGCCCTGCACATCTGCACCAGTGGGTGGTAGAGCACCCTGTACATTGGCTGACAGATGGACTCTTTGCCCTGTGCATCTGTATCTGGGCCACAAGGATGCACAGGGAAGAGAAGGCCCAGTGCTTCCACAGCCCACCAGACAGTTCCATCATTACTTGGCATCTGTCATTACATTTCCATAGCTGGAAAGAGTCTTCCCTTTTTCCCTTCAGCCCAGCATGTCCACATCTAAAGGGACCTGTGTCAGTGAGGATACAATTCCACTATCTCAGAAAGAAAGGAAATTCTTTGTAAAAAAAAGTGCTCTAATACACCAGTTAGGGTTCAAGTTAATGCAACTAAGTAGAAGTAATGTGTTAGTTTCAACCATAACTCCCCATTCCCACCCCAAGCAGCAAAATGAAAAAAAAAAACATTAGGGTTTTGGGTCTCAAGAGTCTTGGTAAATCATGGTGGGGGTCTTCCTTGGGGTTCTCAACCTAAATGTTGACCCTGTTCCCTGACCAAACAATGTCAGACATGATCATCTTTTATTCACATAGGACTCATAGGGCCCTGCATAAAGAAAGCTACAACAGACTGTGTTGAGAAATATTTATCTACCTTTGAAGACTGTATCACTATGAGGCACTGCCTTAGAGTTATACTTTGTGCTTTGGCACAGGAGGCTGCAGGCTGGGGGGGGGGTGAGCAGTAGGGCTTGAGAACCCCAAAGAGGAGCCTACCACTGATCTGCCAAGACTCTGGAGACCCAAAACGCTAATTGTTTCCCCTTTTGCTGCTTGGTGTGGTGGTGGTGAGTTAGGGTTGGAAACCCAGACACCACATTTTCCTACTTTTGTTGTTTTTAACTGGAACCCTACTGGTGCATTAATGATTTCTTGCAAATAATTTAATATTAATTGACTGTGGCTCACAAAATAGAATCTAGTTAGAACTGTATGAGGCAGGCATTTTTAGATTTTGCAAGATAAGCAACACATCCATCAATTTAAATAGAATCTATTTAGCACTGGATGAGGGAGGTGTTTTTAAATTTTGTAGGATAGACAATACATCGATCAATTTAGTATTAATTTTAAGAGCACAAAGTTTCCTTCATGTTTAAAACATATTCAAGTGGCAATGTATTTATTTAAAATTCATGCTGACTAATTAGGTGCAGAAAAGAATAAGATTTTTTGTGGAGCATGGGGATGTATAGTAGAACTCCTACAATTTCCTCACAATTTTTACAAAGAATCTCTGTAGTTTTGGGTAACTTGTAGTGCTGTGCAAATGTAGAATTCTGCCAGTGAAATTAGTGAGAAATTACCATTCCGCTGGTGGAATTTCCATTGGAATTTTGCTAGTCCTTCTACAGAATTCCAACTGCTGTAATCCATGGAATTATATATTTTTACATGGAAAATCATTCTGCAACCATTTCCACAGAAGATATTGAGATCCTCAGAATAGAATTCTGCAGAAATGTAGTGGAAAACAGATTCCACATTTTTCTGTCATGGAATTCCATTGTTCCGCTTCTGATGAAATTTATGGGAATTTTGGCAGACTTTTGAAAATTCTACAAAATTCTATTTTGATGGAATTTGAAAACTCCACATACCACTAGTAACTTTTCATGCAATTTTCCATTTGCCCTGCAGATGCCCTACAATACAGCAGCCAATCAGTGATGCTGGAGAGCAAGAATTTCTTGTGTTGCACACATCTCGGTGCCAATTCCATCTCTATCATTCTCTCTCTCTCTCTCTGCGGAGAAGAACCTGCAATACAGGGCTGTGCACTTTCTTGCAAAAAGACTACACTGTGAGGAAAAGGGCTAAAGAAAATCATGAATCATAATTCTAGTTGGCTAGTCCACAATGGTGTCAGGTGATAATAGTGACGTGAAAAGTGCGAATGCATGTGAGCGAAACACAAAATGTGATGGCAACATGGGTGACAGGAGTCTTATGGGCCACTGTCACAAACTGAGTGCTGGTGAGATTTACATACCTGGTGTACTTAATGCCACTCCTCTGGTGTACTGTGTGGCTCTGAGAATGGTTATATATAGTGTGGGAGGTGCAGGGGGCCAAGCCCCACATATGGCATGTTTGCAAGAATGGTGTGTATTGTTACTACTTGCTACATTAATTTAGGTGAGTGCCAGGTGTGTTGCAGCCTTTATTTCAGTGGGAAGCCTCTGTGGCACTGTGTGGTTTCTCGTCTGACAAGTGTAGGTACTTAAGTTGTTAGGGGTTTGTGCTTATCTTGCTGGAGTTTTCCCCTGTGTTTCTTTTATTTATTTCCCTCTATCTGTTGCTGTTTTGATTGTTCACCATATTGCACCATTGCTACAATGACTGTCGCTGTTATGTGGTTGCTCTTAATGCATGTCTCATTTTTACATTCGCTCTATTGACATAGTACTGTCCGCAGTTACTGAATTTAGAAAACTGTGGAAAGTGAAGGGAAGATTTTTGAAGGATTTATTCGACATGTCATTTTTTTAAGTCTGTGGGTGGAGCCTACAGCCATCTTGCTGTATGTAGCTGGAAAATGGAGGAATGTGGAACACTTTTTTTGGACATTTCAATGTATCCTTCCACATCTATAAATCACTGTGCCAAATGAACTAAAATACTCCCTTCTTTCTGTTTAGAACGTTGGAGACAGCACTAAAGCTGCTTATCAGATGGCCATTAGGAAACTGAAACAGCTTGTTAAATATCGGTTGCCTATTGAGCGGAAATTTGTTTACCCCTAAATGCAGCAACTTACACATTTAAATACTTTGCATTTAAACATATTCTTGCTACAAGCTTCAGCTGGGCAAGTATTGTCTTCAAGAAAGATTCATACCATATAAATGTCACCTTTTCCTAGGAACAAATGTACAAAGATTTACACTGTTTTTTTAACCGCCTAAGACACTATCTGATGAGCACTGTCTCAGACATATGCTGGGTCTTGTGTGAACTATCCAAGCTACAATAATTATATAGCAATCAGCAGGCATTGTTTTACTATGCTTTCTGGGGAGGGGGATATATTGAGCTACAGCAAACAAACACACACACACACACACACACACACACACTTGTTTTTATTACATTGTGAGGACGCATGTCTAGAACATGTCTTGTAGGGACACTGCTTTCCCAATACCCTATCAACAAGACAATCAATTGGGTGTGTTTGGGAGCAGTTTGTAACCATAAATATCACTTCAAAGTTTCAGTTAGGACATAAATAACAGATTGACATTTCACCAACTTCTGGGGACTGTTTCAGCTATTTCACACAAGTGGGGACCTCCTGATACACACACATACACACACACACACCTTAGTATTTTGACAACCTGGGGACTAAACTGTCCTTTTGGGGACATTTATGTTATTGTTGTTTTTGTTATATATTTCATACAAGTCACATAAAAAAGACTAGGATTCCCCAACCCTGATGTAGATAAACAGTAAGTGGATGATTTTAAATTACTGCATTTTCATTTTGGTAGTCCATTCAACAAACTGTTACACAATGAAAACCATGAAAGAGAATCTGTATAATAAAGAACACATTCATTTACTAATGTGAGGTAGGATGATGCACAGTTTTTACTATTGGTATGAAAGACTCGTAGTCTCCCAGTACCTTGAACCACTGACATTGAATAATAAAAGTATAATGAATAAACTTCAATTGGAAGGCATTAAAGCTCTGCTTTTTTGCAGTGGACAGCAACAGGTCATTTATTAATTTAAATTCTAACAAGATAATTTTTTTAAAAGCTTTAACAACTTGGTATACAAAACAAGTTCAACGCAACACTTTAAAGGGGCACTGTCAGCTTTGCTTGTCCATTTTTCTTGAAATGCAAGTACTGTGCCTCTTGGCACACATGTATCAAAGACTAAGTCTAGATTGCCCCAATACCTCACAAACGTAGTTAATTTTGCCAATTTTGCTTATTTTCGACAGATTAGGCTGTTGGTCAGACCGACAGAAACTCACCGCCACCCGGAAGCATAAGCAGGACAATACCGCACGATTGCCACAAGCGCGGTCCCGAAGTGTGGTTTTGGGACATGCAGTGTAGAAAAACAGTACCATTTGGAGCATCGTAATCCCTGGAATTGTTGTTGGAGTGTGCAAAAAAAAAGCACCAAAAGGCCAGCAATTTACTTTCTTAAAACGGGTCCGAGATCCCGCACATATGCAAGCACGGCATGAGTGAAGATCCCGCACATATGCAAGCACGGCATGAGTGAAGATCCCGCACAAGTGCAAGCACGGCATGAGTGAAGATCCAGCACATGTGCAAGCACGGCATGAGTGAAGATCTCGCACATGTGCAAGCACGGCATGAGTGAAGATCCAGCACATATGCAAGCACGGCATGAGTGAAGATCCCACGCAGTGCAAGCACGGCATGAGTGAAGATCCAGCACATGTGCAAGCACGGCATGAGTGAAGATCCAGCACATGTGCAAGCACGGCATGAGTGAAGATCCCACATGTGCAAGCACGGCATGAGTGAAGATCCGCACATGTGCAAGCACGGCATGAGTGAAGATCCCGCACATGTGCAAGCACGGCATGAGTGAAGATCCCGCACATGCAAGCCGCGGCATGAGTGAAGATCCCGCACATGTGCAAGCCGACGCATGAAGTGAAGATCCGTACATGTGCAAGCACGGCATGAGTGAAGATCCCGCATGTGCAAGCACGGCATGAGTGAAGATCCCGCACATGTGCAAGCACGGCATGAGTGAAGATCCGCACATGTGCAAGCACGGCATGAGTGAAGATCCCGCACATGTGCAAGCACGGCATGAGTGAAGATCCCGCACATGTGCAAGCACGGCATGAGTGAAGATCCCGCACATGTGCAAGCACGGCATGAGTGAAGATCCCGCACATGTGCAAGCACGGCATGAGTGAAGATCCCGCACATGTGCAAGCACGGCATGAGTGAAGATCCCACATGTGCAAGCACAGCATGAGTGAAGATCCCGCACATGTGCAAGCACGGCATGAGTGAAGATCCAGCACATATGCAAGCACGGCATCAGTGAAGATCCGCACATGTGCAAGCATGGCATGAGTGAAGATCCAGCACATATGCAAGGCGGGATCTTGGACCTGTTTAAAAAGTAAATTGCTGGCCGTTTGGTGCTTGTTTTTCGCACACCCAAACAACAATTCCAGAATTACGATGCTCCAAATGGTACTGCTTTTCTGCACTGCATGTCCCAACACCACAATTCGGGACCGCGCTTGTGGCAGTCACATGGTCTTGTCCTGCTTATGCTTCCGGGTGGCGGATGAGTTTCTGTCAGTCCGACCGACAAACTAATCTGTTGAAAATAAGCAAAATTGGCAAAATTAACTATGTTTGTGAGGTATTGGGGCATTCTAGACTTAGTCTTTGATACATTTGTGCCAAGAGGCACACTACTTGCATTTCGAGAAAAAACGATGAGAAAAGCTGACAGTGTCCCTTTAAGAGAAAACCACTCAAAGTGTAAAGAAAAGCAGTCCTGAAGGTTTTTATCTTGTGGTGTTTTTTAAAGCAAACTGGCAACATTAGTTGTTAACCATTAAAACAACTGAAGAAGGCCAAAGTGGTAAAATAATAAATCTACACTTTGCTGTTAGTACTGAACTACTCACCCACCTTGCTACCTCTCAATATGTTGACAGTGCACACCACCTAAAAAGCCACCCTGTTAACGATAAAGTTGTTTAAAAACTAAAATATTTCTATAACTAAAAATGTATGAAAGGCGGATTAGATATGTCCATGGTGCATAAACATGTAAACCCCCTTAACCTGGGAGGATGCGCCAGGCAGAACCCAGTCTTGACTGACACCTAACCTGGGAGGATGCGCCAGGTAGACCCCCTGTCTTGACTGGTGCCTAGGATGTCAACAACCAAGACGTCAGACGCTGTACCTAATGCATCTTCCCAGATTAAGGAGTTTTATCTATATTTATATTTCCATATTTTTACAAACTTTTCTCCATTTAACTGCATTGCTTTGTAAATAACCCGTCCACAGAAGATTATGTATTGTATGAACATTTGTTTTAAACTCTAAAACTCATGACTGCACTGCAGAACAACTTTTATATACATTGAAAATATATTGTGGTAGTTATTTGGCAGACTTAATACATACCCTATATCGCCAGTTGGCTTTTAGTTATTATTTTATTTTTACTTTTAGCAATTTTCTCAGTGATTCTCAATCTAGCTTCTGAAGAGCCCTGTGTCTGCTGGTTTTAATTCCAACCAAACTCTTTAATTCTTCAGCCTTTGCAGTTTTTTTTAGCTCTTAAACAGATAGAGATAGTTCAGATTAATGATCAGTTAAGTAGCTGACTGACAGTCTGAATTAAAACCAGGCAATATAAAGGTTACCTAGGACCTGGGTTGACAATCACTGATGGAATGTATCACTAGTAAGAACTGCCAAACTAAATACTGAATAGAAAAAAAAATGATTTGGAAAACCTGAAACAGGTAAAAAAAAAAAGTTAAGATATTTTAAAGTTGGGCTGTCCAATCCTGGTCCTGGAGAGCCATAGTCCAGAAGGTTTTCCAGCTCTCCCAACATGACCAACACATTCTGAACTGGAAAGAGTTGTTCAATTGCTCCAATTAATCAGTTTCTGTCTTTAAAGGAAAACTGCATGTTAAAATCAGGAAAATATATTTTTCACCATCCATTGTGTGTTCTTAGTTCATCCCAGTGTTATTTCTCAGCTCAGGCTGTGTGAGGTGTTTCTCTTGCTATTGTATGGACCTTGGGGGCTGCCGTTTACCTTTCTTTTATTGCTTCTTGTCCCAGATAGTCTTCCCAGAGTGCCCTCTGCTCTGAGGTCTAATAGCCCATGCATCTGACCAGTGTCTTGTTACAGTGTCTGTATCAGCAGCACTCACCGCTGCATGCAACCTGTATATAAACTGTTACTTTGCTTAGACTCGTGCTCTCCCTCCCCCTTTAATTTCGACATATACAAGCTGCTCTTTAATTATTTAAAGTTGAAGGCAATGATACGAGCTGGTATTAAGAACAAAACAGGACAAAATCATGCAGAGGGCTTCTGGTGCAGATCACATGAACACAAAAATACTGAAGGCTGCTTAGCCAGTGGATGACAACTGCTTTAAAAGGATTACATTGGTCTACAAGCATGAATCTTCTACACAGGACACAAGCAACTGAATCAAAGTACAGAATATGTTGAATAAAGGGGAGGAGGCATGAGTATAAGCAAAGTAACAGTTTATATACAGGTTGCATGCAGTGGTGATGCTGCTGATATAAACTCTCTCTCTGCTATGCCCGGGGAGTAAATTAGCACTGTTGGAGCAGACAGACTTGTTAGTTGTGCTCCATGATGTTTGCAAACCATAGAAACCATTCCAATGCTCCATATACTCTTTCATCTTGTGGCTACTATAAACAATACAGACACTGCAACAAGGTACTGGTCAGATGCATGGGCTATTAGACCTCAGAGCAGAGGGCACTCTGGGAAGACTATCTGGGACAAGAAGCAATAAAAGAAAGGTAAATGGCAGCCCCCAAGGGCCATACAATAGCAAGAGAAAGTTAGAAAAAACACCTCACACAGCCTGAGCTGAAAAATAACACTGGGATGAACTAAGAACACACAATGGATGGTAAGAAATATATTTTCCTGATTTTAATATGCAGTTTTCCTTTAAGTGCATACGGTTCAGCTGTGATGCACACAACACAACCATCTTTTCCTGGCACCCTGCAAGTGTTAATTAACTTCATCATGTGCTTCTCAATTGCTTTGACCTCTCTGCATTTGGCAAGCTGTAGGGTTTCTGTAGGCTTTCTGCCATAAGTTCATGACTTAGGAAATCAGATAGTTGATCTACTTCTGTATCAAAACAACTGAAACTGGGGAGAGTAGTTAAATTAATCCCATTTACAGGAATGAGTTAAAAAAGACATTTAAGCACTCAGATGAAATGAAAAGCTGCAGATACTGGAGGCATCCAGGACCAGGATTGGGCAGCTTTGCTTTAAAGGACCATACAATGGTCATGAACTGCATATTTAGTTTAAACTTTTCTCTTTAGAGCTGTGATCCGGTTCTTTATGTAGAATTTAACAGCTAACCAGTTTCTGTCTGTAAGTGCATATGGTTCAGCTGTGATGCACGCAACACAAGCATCCTTTCCTGGCACCCTGCAAGTGTTGGTGAACTTCATCATGTGCTTTTCAATGGCTTTGACCTCCTCTGAAAGAACTCCTAAAACTCAAGGTGGACAAAGCAATGGGGCCTGAGGGATTCACCCCAGAATCCTAAAAGAACTAAGGGAGGACCTAGTGACACCACTGACCACACTTTTTAACAAATCATGGGAGGATGGGGTAGTACCTGAGGACTGGAGGAGGGCAGATGTGATTCCCCTTCACAAAAGTGGGAGCAAGGCAGAAGCAGGAAACTACAGACCTGTAAGTTTGACCTCAGTGGTAGGGAAAATGATGGAATCACTTCTGAAAGAAAGAATTGTTGAGAACCTAGAGGCCAGTAGGGCATAGGACCCAAAGCAGCATGGATTTACAGCAGGAAGGTCATGTCAGATGAATCTAATAGATTTCTTTGACTGGGTGACCAAAGTAATAGACCAGGGAGGGGCTGTGGATATGGCCTACCTAGACTTTAGCAAGGCATCTGACACAGTCCCACACAAAAGATTAATAATCAAGTTAGCCAGCCTGGGAGTGGGTCCCAGGGTGGTAGCCAGGGTTGCAAACTGGCTGCACAACAGGACTCAGAAGGTAATAGTGGGTGGAACACATTCCAAAGAAGAGGGTCACTAGTGGAGTACCTCAGGACTCAGTACTGGGTCCAGTCCTCTTTAACATATTTATAGGTGGCATTGCAGAGGGTCTGGAGGGAAAGGTATGCCTCTTTGCAGATGATACAAAGATCTGTAACAGAGTTGATACACAAGGGGGTAGAAAGGATGAGAAGGGACTTGGAAGGTTGGAGGAATGGTCAGACATATGGCAACTTAGATTCAATGCAAAAAGTGCAAGTAATGCACCTGGGAAACAAAACCCAGGAGAAAAGTACACAATAGCAGGGGGTACTAACAACAACAAAATGGAGCGGGACTTGGGGCAGTCATTTCAGATGATCTAAGGTTGGTAAGCAATGTGAAAAGTCAGTAAGGAGCCAGGGGATACTGGGATGCATAGGAAGGGGCATCACAAGTAGAAAAAGGGAAGTGGTTATTACTCTATACAGACAATTGATGAAACCCCATCTGGAGTACTGTGTGCAGTTTTGGAGACCTCATCTATGCAAGGACATAGACAGGATGGAAGCGGTCCAGAGGAGGGCAACTAAAATGGTACAGGGTCTGCATCAGAAATCATATGAAGAGAGACTGAGAGAGCTTAATATGTATACCCTTGATGAAAGGAGGGACGGGGGGACATGATAGAAACATTCAAGTACCTCAAGGGAAGCAACAAAGTCCAGGAGGGTAGCATCTTTCAGAAAAAGAGATGTGTAAGAACAAGGGGACACAATTAAAAAATTGGGGGATGGCTCAGGGGTAATATGAGGAAATTTTTTTCACACAGAGACTGGTGGATGTGTGGAACTGCCTTCCTGGGAGGTTGTTGGGGCTAAAACAGTGGGGTAATTCAAACATGCATGGGACAGACACAAGGCAATTGTAGTGGGGGTGGCAGGAAGTAGGCTGTTGGTTAACTAGAATCTGCAGCTTATCCAGTAGGTGGGAAATAGGCAGACTGGTGGGCCAAGTGGTCTTATCTGCCGTCAAAGTCTATGTTTCTATGTTTCTCTCTGTCCCAAATCTTCCTCTTAATTTCTTTAGGACCTAAACTAGAACAGAGGTTTCTCTTGCAAAATGTAATGGTTTAGAAAACCAAAATAAGACCTTATTACCAAAGTTTACAGAAAATAACTATAAAAATAATAAATGCATGTGTACTTATGGTGAATAGTGTCTGCTAAGAAAAGCAGCATGATGGAATTAAAGCAGTTGTCCTTACCTTTGCAAACACTGGTCACTTCTTCCTCCTGGGTTGCAGGATTCTGACAAGGTGTCCCATAAAAAAATTAAACTCAAAAATAAATATAAATGGTTTTTAAAACATTTAAATTATTAAAATTTAATATTTAACACAGATAAAAATACCTAAATTGAAAGTACTAAATAAATATTTAATATACTTAAACAATAAATGTATATCACTGGGATGGATAAAAGGCTAATCACTGCCGCTATTTTCATTGACCTAGCAAAAGCTTTCGAAACGGTATTCCATTCTCTCCTACTATCCTGCCTATCAGGAGCTGGGTTAGCAGCGTCCGACACAAACTGGTTCAGTGCCTACCTACTAAATAGAACCCAATCCACTAAAATAGCTGACCACACCTCCCCCTCTCCCCATCACCACCGGCATTCCCCAAGGCTCAGTTCTTGGCCCCATCCTCTTCTCCATCCTTCTAAATGATCTACCTAATTCTTGCTCCTCTACTGCGATCCACATGTATGCAGACAACCCACGGTCCTCTTTACCTCTGGCCAGACTCATGAAGAACTCACTTCCAAACTTCAAACCGATTTCAATAAAATCCTTCACTGGTTCAATACCAACCAACTCTCCCTAAATGCCAAGAAAACTGTCTCTATGTCTTTCGGCACTAGACAGCGTCTATCCAAACTCACTCCCCCGATCTTCCATACCCTAAATAACACCATCCCAGATGAAGTGCCCTCCTTCAGGTATCTAGGGGTTTGGCTCGATCACCATCTCTCCTTTTCCACACACGTGGATGCCATCATTTCAAAACTGCGCCCAAAACTTGGCACCCTCTACAGAAACCACAGTAGCCTCCTGCTACCTGTCAGACGTGAATTAGTCCAGAAAATGATTCTATTCTCCTTCGACTACTGTGATGTAATTTACAGCTCTGCCTCTAAGAACACCCTAGCCAGATTTGACCCCCTCTTTAATGCTTTCTGTCTCTTTGCCCTCGATGCCCCCCCACTCACATCACTGCGAGCTCTACCGTTCACTTGCCCTGCCATCCCTGAGTAACTGGCACCTAATTCATAGTGTTAAATTTGCTTTCAACTTCTGGCTCAGCTCCCTCCTGCCCTACCTCATATCCTCCCTATCTTCCCCACCTATCCCCACCCACACCCTCAGGTCCACTGACGCTAGGCTATTAGTCATCCCCTACCGAAGGACCACCGCCGGCCATTCAGCCTTCTCTTACCTCTTCCCTAAACTCTGGAATGGCCTGCTGGCCCAGATCCACCATTCTTCATCCAAACACTCCCTATCCTCTGCCCTCACTAACTTCCTTACACCAAATTGCAACTGCCCCTGACCTCTCCCCCGATAGCTTCACTTCCCCCGTTCCCCTTAAGCGCCTGACCAGCACCGAATTGTCTGGCTTATACACTGCCCTACACACTTACATTCTCACTCTTCTCACTCCTAATATTTCCCCTCCCTCCCTTCCTTCTTCCTAATTAACCTACGCTCTTCAGCCTTACTCACAGCTACTAACTCCACTCTTCTTCCATCCCACCGCACCTAAACCACCCCTCTACACACCTAATGTTTACTAGTCCACTCCTCCTCTACCCCATATCTTCACTCTCCAACTCCTACTGTCAACTTGGTGCATCTCGTTTCAGCTCAAGTTCTGTAACTGGCACTTAAGCTCTGTTACCGGCACTTATGTAATTCATGTATTGCCTCGATGTGTACCCATGATATGTATATCCTGTCCTTGATGATCATGTTCTGTACTGTTCTCCTTATGTAACAAGTTCAAATGTAATCTCACCCAACTATGTACATTATCTGTATTGCTATACTGCTAAATTCAACTATTGTATGTATACCTGCCTCCTCTGTAACCCCTCCCCCCAGGTCGCACCATGAGACAAGCATCTTTTTGCTCAGTGTGTCTTTCCTGGTGAAGTATTTTCAATAAATAAATAAACATAAAGAAAATATACTAAACAATAAGACAGAATACATGCCTGCCTGTCTTTCTGGTTCAGTGGACTCACTTGCAAACATCACTTAGTGGCTGAACTGGTTCTTAAGAAAAATAATTAAAAGGTACATAAATAAACAACTTACAGCACCAAAACAAACAAACAAATCAATCAATTTTCAAAAATCTTTCAGTCCTACCATCTGGATCAATGCTGATCTCCTCCAAGTTCATTCCTTTGAACTCTGCAAGCCTTCCCTTCTCAAGGGTCATTAGAAGTTTGCTCATCTTGGCAAGCTGTAGGGTGCCTTCGGGGAGATGGTAATATTGCCTGTGTACCCTGATGTCATGTCACAGGAAATCAGCTAGTTGATCTAGTTCTGTATCATTTAAATTAAGAACTTTTGATAAAGTAGCAACCTGTTTTCGGAGTTAAGCGGAAGACAGTGTTTAGGGATTTCTAGCCCCACACTCAGTAGCAAAAAGGCGAATACAGTCATAACCTCGAAAATGTGATGAAGCCGCTTGTCTTGCAAACATGTAGACATTGTCACTAATCACCCTACATGCTTCACGCTTATCTGCAAGAAGCTCCATTGCACTTTGCATTGCTGGTGTTAGCAGAATTGGAACTTTCCTACCTTACTTTCCTCTGATTTCTATCCTTGTGAAGTGGCAACAAAGTTTTTTCCTCAAGCTCAGAAAATGCTAGAGCAACATCATCATGCAGATCTGAAGTATCTCTAGAAGTGAATGCAGTTAATGGCATTTTGGAAACTTCCCCTTCTCTTCTTAGATTGAATAGGATGATCTGTGCAAGGGTGACTTTTGCAAGGCTTGTCCAGTTTTTAGTGGAAGATCCAGTTGACAATTAGCTGTGGTACTCATGTTGTTTCTCATCAAGATATAAGTGCATTTTTTTCACATCTTCAGTAAAAGGTAACAGCTGAGGCATGTTCTAGTTTGATTCCTTGAGATTTTTTAAGGCAGATGATGATATCAGCTCATTCCATTTTGTTTCATAGATCTGCCTGAAGCTGTACACATTTGTTACCATGGCACTGCTGCCCACAATCATTGCCTGACATTTCACAATGCTTAAAATCTTTTGCAAGCTATGACAAGCTTCAATGCCAATGAGGGATCTTGAATGTAACACTTTCTTCATCATAGCCAGCTACAAGTTTCACAGCATTTACTACATGCAAGAAATTTGAAGGAAGAACAAAGTGTTCCATTTTCTGCAAAGGTGTACCTTTTCTAGCATGTAACAGTAATCTTCCAACTTCCCTGAGTTTCTGACGGATGTACTCATGTTTACCAACATCTGATCCTAACCTGTTATATAGATGCTGTCCCAACTGTATGATACATTTGTCATTTTTACTGTCGCTGTAATGTCATCCTGTGTCATATCATTCACAAGCTTCCATAAACTGATGCCAACACCAGGTGGCACAGGATCAACAAAGGCACACAGAGACTGGACTCTGTTTTTCCAGGTTTGGGTTTATTGCATTTTGTTTTAGTTTACAACATTTCATGTGTCGCCATAGGTATTTTCTTGCAAATAGACCTTGGCAATGGAAACAATGCATAAAGTCTTTTGGAACTGCATTCTGTTTTGGCTGCTTGCATGGAATTAGAACTCCACAACCAGTTCTCATTACTTCACTGTTGTGTGCAAAATTACCTCTGTTTTGAAGATGTTCTAATTGAATTCGTCTTTCCTTGGAGTGCTTGGGGAACTGCAGTGCCTTTGCAACTTCAGCCTCATTACGATGGACATGCTCAATATGTCAAGCTATTTTTGAGAAGGGTTTCTCGTAGTACAGGCAGTACTGTTTTTTGTTGTATACTCTTGACCCATCATTTTTTGGGGAAATTACCTGGACAGACACAGCATTACATTCTCTGTCTTCCTCAGTCAAGTCACCAGGGCTATCGATTAGAGTATCACCATGTATAGAACAGGTCTCTGTGTCTTTCAAAGACTTGCTTTCTGTACTGCTTCTCTGTAGTGGTATATCTTCACTGCTGGTGCTGTTGTCTGAACTCTCCTCTGAGCAGTCAGTGACATAATCGTCTTCACTGTTAATCAGGCTATAATCAGAGTCAGCAATGTCATCGAGAATCTTCTTATACAGCATAAAAATTAACAAAATAAATTATATGTATTAGTCTCAAAACTATATTTACTTAGCCAGCAATAATAAAGCTTTAAAGGTACATTCACACTAGACGTGGCACGGGCGGTGTGGCTTGGCAGCACAAGTGACAAGCAGATATATTGCGTGCACACTGAAGGCTTTATTAACACAAATGTGGTGTTTGTAAAATGATAAATTACATAATTACAGTCAGTTAAGTAAATATTAAAAATGTATTTAAATGATTGCCTATCTGTAAACTAGCACAGAAAATCCTGACTTTAATTTAAAGGCCGGAAGACTACAACAATAAAATTCCAAACCTGCCCTCTGACCCCTAGCTTCCCATCAGGTGACAAGGGTCATCTGAAGATAGGCTAAAGAAGAGGGGCTGAGATATATAATATTTAAACAAGCTTGGTAAACATTTCACATGCATTGGCTAAACATCTTTCTTTTGTGTTATTATTGGTTGATAAAAATGTGGCAAACCAAAAATTCTCTGGGAGCAAACATCGGTTTCTGCCCACATCCTGTGTGAACACTGAGGTAAACAATAATGGGCAATGAATAACGGGCCACGTCTACGTGAATGTACTTTAAGAGCTTCTTAAAATCATTCATCAAGAATAATTAAATATTAAAAATAAGACACATTATTAAATATTTAAATACAAAAATACTAAAAGTTCATAACTCAAGTATATTTATTTATTTCACCTATTCATATTACAGTAAAATATTGTTAATAGTTGATTTAACTGTAGATTTTCACTTACTATGACACTTTCAGTCCTCTGCAGTTTTGGCACGTCGGAATCTGCTTGAACACTCTCCTCTGAACACTGATTTGTAGTTTCTGATCCACTGCTTTCGTAGTTTCTCTTCTAACAAAACAGGTAAAACTAGGGTTAATGTCAAATTACAAATCGACAATGAACAATTTAAAACATATGTTTTAGGTTTAAAAATAAAAAATCTTATGCTTTAAAAACCAAGTAAGATAATAATGCTAAAAATCTGTGTAACCAATTGTATTACATGTAACCCACCTATACTCATTTGCTTCAATAACACATGACAGGTGTTTAAACAACCCATTATGAAATTATATTTATTTTTTATTCTGTGTTAGTTGCATTGCTTGTTGGCAGCAACAGTGCACTGTTTGCCCTATTCAGCTTGTTAAATATGTTAAAGAAGTACAAGGTTGACTTTACCCATGCAGTCCTGAATGTAGAGGCTTGCTGATCTGCATTAGGAGGCTGGAGTGCAGGAACTGGGCTATAGCTACAGGCCATGTCTGTCTCCTTCAAATCAGCAGCAGCAGGCATGATTTCCTCAGCCACCTACATACATTGAAAACAAAGCAAACCTTCACTCACTGTGCTACACAATCTGAAGACTTAGGGTTAATTATTAACATTTAAAATGTCAAAATGTAAACAGATACTTAAACAACCCAACAAAAATTATCGTAAAGTATAATTTTAACATTATTATTATTTTATTATTATTATAGACCTACTTAAAATGTCTGTCATTTTAGAAACATAGGAACAACATTTTTAACACTCTTGTCCTACCATGTGGGGACTTACACACTTGTCAGGTTAACTACATTGTGGGGACACCACAATTTGAGTATTGGAACATTTTATCCTCTTGTCCTAATATACAGACTTGTCAGGTTAACTACGTTGTGGGGACAGCCTATATCCTATATATCTGAATTATTTTCTAACAATTGTATGTTACCATCTGAGAACCTTTTATACACTGTCTTATTCAGAACATTACCATGTTCACACAAATTATTAAATGAATGGCAAACCTCATGTTGTACCTCCTAGTTACAGCTGTCCAGTACAAGTAACCTTCAATCAAGACAAGAGTCAGTAATGCAAAATTAGACAATAGTTGTTGGCAGCAAGAGCGCACTGTTTGCCCTATTGTTTGTTTGAATTGGAGACCTATATCTTCTAATTGCAAGCCTATTTTGATGTGTTGTTGGTGAAGCTGTTTGAATTGGAGTCCTGTTTCTTTGGGTAGCAAACCTATTTTTGGGGCTTTGAGTAGAACTGTGATTCATTGTTGCTGGCTTCAATAGATGCAAAGTTTTAGTGCAGAGAGGGGGAAGGGTGCTAATGGTCTGAGCAGGGGCCTCAGCTACCTGATTGTTTCTGGAATACTTGGGCTGGTCCCACCCCACCAAACCCCTCATCCCACCCACCCCTGTCCATTATTTCCCTTATACCAGGGGTTCTGACATCACTTCCTCAAACGGCAAAGGATATGCACCTGTCATAGCAGAAGCAGACATCCAGGAAAGGAACAGCAGCAAGTGTAGTGGTGACTGCTATCTCAGTGGAAGGAAGTAAATGGAAATCTAGAGCTCATTATTACTTCTTCGCATTGCTATTGCATTGGGGAAAGGAGGAGTAGGAGTTTGAAAGGTTGTGCAATGGCTACTTAAAGTCTTTTTCTGAGTTTGGATAGGAAGGATAGGAATATAAAAGCAGTTGCTCAATATATCTAATGTGTACAACAAAGAGGTAAGGAGAAATAAAGAAAAAATGCTTGCACTGATAGTGGGGAGAGGGGAGACTTGGGGACTGTTTGGTATCCTGCATCTGGAAGGGTGGGGGTTGCTGGTGGGCAATGACAGCAATGGGTAGGGTGGTAGGCTGCAACAACTGTGGTGCACCAATCTTTCTAAAATTTCCTGGAGTGTGGGAGGATGTTTAATGCAACCACATAGAAAACTTAGAAAGGAGATTGAGGGTCTGCAGGAGGAACTAAGACAGGCAAGGCAGATAGGGGTGGGTTAAGCCACATACTGGAGGGAGGAAGAAGGAGAGATGAGGGAGGGTGATTTAAGCCAACAGTGGTGAGGAGAGGGTCAGAAGAAGGGAAGCAGAGACAAAGGGGCCCAGGCCAGGAAGAACGATTGCCAGGGAAACCAGGTCAGGAGACAAAAGACAAATGGAAGGAGGAGATAGGGACTTGTGAGAGGAGGTGAAGAAGTGGCAAAAGTCATGGAGTGGAAAGGAGAGAACAGATTACTATGAAGCCAGAGGGAGTGGGCATTTGTGAAGGGTCTTCAGAATATAGTTTTGCACTGCTAGAGAGGAAGAAGGTGGAGGAGGGAAATGACGAAATTAGAGGAGTAATTGATAAATGCCTGGACCAAACTGGAGTGGGGGGAAGTTCTGCTGGGAGAATTGCAACAGGGGCAAAAGGGGGAAATAATGTGCAGAAGGAGGAAGAGGAGCTGGAAATGAGAGAGGGAGATGAATGGAAGCAAGCAGGGAGTAAAAGTGGTGGAATCTTAGTGCTAGGGGACTCAATACTAAGAGGAGTCAGGTGGGGTAGCAAGGAGGGGGAGGCATAGTTGCATTTGGGTGGAGGCCAGGCAAGGAATGACAGCAGAAAGGGTGGGGCAATCTGTTCTGAAATATGCTAGAAGGGGTAGGGACAAGTCTCATTTAATTATACATCTTGGGACAAACAACCTGGCTGACAAGACAGTAGAAATAGTCAAGAGGAGGTTTGAGGAACTAGCACAATTATGTGAGGGGAAGGAAGATCAGTAACTTTTTCAGAGATACTTCCGGTGCCCAAGGCAAGCACAACAAGAAAGCAGAGAGTAGAGGAATTTAACAGATGACTAATAACCCGGTGTTGTGCTAAAGGGTATGGCTGCTGGGAGGTGGGGTGGGACCTGGGAGGACAGACTACACTTGAGTGAGGAGGAAAGAAAGTGTTGAAACAGAGGATGGAGGAGTACATAGAGGACGTTGGGAATTTAAACTTGGAGTGGGGTGGAAATTGGGCAAGAGATATGCAGAGACCACAGGTTGGGAAACCATATGAACTTACCCCCATAACAGTGACAAAGGACAAATGAAAAGTACTATTGGTGATGCTAGGAAAGGGCAGGATGGGGGGAAGGGTGGAAGGTGGTTACCCTTAATGCTAAGGTCCTTGGGAGGAAAACTGCACTCCCCCCAGCTGGTAACTCCTCCTTGGGTTCTTCATCCCAAAATGCAGCACCTTGCACTTTTTGGCATTAAACCCCAGTTGCCAGGTGTCTGACCAGGTTTCAAGCTTTGCCAGATCATCCTGCAACCCCTGACATCCCCCTAGGTCATCCACCACCACTCCTACCTTGGTATCATCAGCAAACAGAATGATCTTGCTCTTGATGTCCCATGATATGTCTGCAATGAATATCACAAACAACACTGGTCCCAACACTGAGCCCTGAGGAACACCGCTCATCACTGCCCTTGGGTGTGAGAGATCCCCACACACCACCACCGTCTGTTGCATTCCCTGAAACCAGTTTCCTACCCATATCACCTGCTTTGAACCCGCCCCTGTGCCTACTAACTTCCTTCCCAGCCTTCCATGTGGCACTGAGTCGAATGCCTTACTGAAGTCCAGATACAGGACATCCACTGCATGGCCCCTATCCAGTTGCCTAGTTACCCAGTCATAGAACTCCACCAGGTTGGTTTGGCAGGATCTGCCATGTATGAAGCCATGCTGTTTGCTGTCCTGTAGTCCATTGGCCTCTAGGAGGGTCACCAGCCTCTCCTTCAGGATAGTCTCCATTAGCTTACCCATGATGGATGTGAGGCTCACTGGTCTGTAGTTTCCCAATTCATCCTTGGAGCCACTCTTGTGGAGGAGCACCACATGAGCCATCCTCCAGTCCTGAGGTACACACCCTGAATGTAGTGAGGCACTAAATAGGTCTGCCAAAGGTTCTGCAAGGACCTCTGCCAGCTCCTTCAGTACCCTGCGGTGGATGCCATCTGGGCCTGGTGCCTTGTCCACCCTCAGTGCCTTCAAACCCTCTCGAACTCTGCCCTCCATGATTTCCCCATCTGTCACCCCTTCCCCCTGTTTCTGCCATTTCTCCCCCCTTGGGTGTCACCCCCTCTTCTCTTTAGTAAATACTGAGCAGAAGTACTCATTTAGTGCTTCTGCCTTATCGCACCCTGCTTCCACCCAACTCCCTCCTTCCTAATCCTTACTACGTGGTCCTTACAGCTCCTTTTCTCCCTGATGTACTTAAAGAAGTCCTTCTCCCCTTCTTAATGCCTTGTGGCAGCCTGAGTTCTGTAGATGCTTTGGCTCCCCTTACTGCCCTTGTCACCTCCTTCGATTCTGTCAAGTACTCCTCCCTGTCTTCCCCTCTGTTTTCTTGTACTTCCTAAAGGCAGCTCTTTTCCTCCTTACCTTTTCCATGACCTCCTTGCTCAACCAGCTCAGTTTCTTAGCCCTAGCCTTCTTGCTGTGGGCTTTGTAGCAGGTTTTGGTTGCCTCCACTATCCTCAGCTTTATGAGCTCCCACCTCTGGTTAGTGTCCATACTAGACTGAATTCTGGCCAGGTACCCTTTTACCACTTCCCCCATCCTCCCAAAGTTGGCCCTCCTGAAGTCCAGCACTCTTGTGCCAGATTCCACTCCTTCCTTGCCCATATTCAATGTGAGCCACACTGAGTGGTGGTCACTCCCTGACAGCGGTTCCTCCACTGTAAGTTCTCTCACAAAGTCCCCATTTGCCAGCACAAGGTCAAGGGTATTCCCAAACATGGTTGGTTCACTGACCATTTGCAGCAGGAAGCTGTCCTGGAAGGCATCCAGCAGTGCCTGCTCACTTCTGTTCCTGGTTGTTGGGGTACTCCAGTCCACTCCTGGCATGTTGAAGTCCCCCACAATCACCACACTATCCTTCTCACAGGTCCTTCTGATCTGTACCACTAGTTCCCTGTCCAAATCCTCTGTCTGAGATGGTGGCCTGTACACCACTCTCATTCTAAGAATCCTATTCTTGGAATCCTGGATTTGCATCCAAATTGACTCCATACTACCCTCTCCCGTTCCTCCCTTACACACTTCAGTCCTTCCTTCACATATAGTGCCACACCCCTCCTTTCCCAATCACCCTGTCCTTACGAAATAACCTGTACCTTGGTACAGACAGGTCCCAGTCATTGTATTGGGTGGCCCATGTTTCTGTGATGGCTGCAGCTAGCCCAGACAGAGGAGAAGGATCTGGGGGTGCTCATTACAGGGCCAATGAACAACTCAGCACAATGTAGGAAGGCAGCTGCAAAGGCCAACAAAATGCTGGGTTGCATTACAAGGGGTATATCCTCAAGGAGGGAGGAGGTGATTCTGCCACTGTATAGGTCATTAGTTAGACCGCATCTGGAGTACTGCGTGCAGTACTGGTGTCTGTATCTGAAGAGGGACATTAAGTTACTGGAGGGGGTGCAGCGCAGGGTGACAATGATGATCAAGGGGCTGGGGGACTTATCATACGAGAGGAGGTTGAGGGAGTTGAACTTGTACTCACTGGAGGAGAGGAGGGACAGGGGTGACATGATTGAAACCTTTAAATACATGAAAGGAATAAACAAGACCGGTACAGAGGGGCTGTTCAAAGTAAGGGAAGGGAGGGCCACTAGGGGCCATGATATGAGACTGGAGGGAGGAAGGTTCAGGAGGGAAATGATGAGACACTTTTTACAGAGAGGGTGGTGGCTGGGTGGAATGCGTTACCTGCAGAAGTGGTATCCAGTAGAACAGTGGACTACTTCAAAAGAGGATGGGACAGGACAAGGGGGAGGGTTAATGAAGGGGAAGGGTGGAAGGGAAGGAGGGAGGTGCAGCTGCAGAATAAGAGGTGCTAGCTGCACATTTGGACAGACTTGATAGACCTCTAGGCCTTTATCTGCTTGTAAATTTTGTATGTTCGTATGTTAAAGTACAAGGTTGACTTTACCTGTGCAGTCCTGAATGTAGAGGCTTGCTGATCTGCATTAGGAGGTTGGAGTGCATGATCTGGGCTATAGCTACAGGCCATGTCTGTCTCCTTCAAGTCAGCAGCAGCAGGCATGATTTCTTCAGCCACCGACATACATTGAAAACAAAGCAAAACCCTCACTCACTGTGCTACACAATCTGAAGACTTAGGGTTAATTATTAACCTTTAAAATGTCAAAATGTAAACAGATACTTAAACAACCCATCAAAAATTATTGGATAGTCCGATTTTATTATTAGTGTTATTATTATTATTATTATTATTATTACAGACCTACCTGGTCATTTTTAGAAATGTAGGAACATTTTTTAACACTCTTGTGCTAGCATGTGAGGACTTTTCAGGTTATTTATGTTGTGAAGACAAACTATTTTTAAAATGAACAACTATTCAAATTCATATACCTTCTCTCTCCATGGCCAACTACTATCGCCATAGTTGTAAGTAATTTCTTCACCCATGGTGATGTCTCTGATTGCAAACAGGCACAAATGTGGCTTTCCTTCCACAATAATTTTTTCATTTTGCAGTTGGTATTTTATGGTCATCATTAACCAGTCTCCAAGACAGCCATCTTCTTTTGTTGCGTCAGTGCTTTGATTGTTGTAAACACAACAGAAGGCAATATGAATATTTTGCAGAAATATTTTGCATACTGCCTTAGATGTTATCTTTGGCTTACATATCTAGCAAAACATGTTAGGAAGGGCATCTGGGGTATGTTTAGTTACGGGTAAATTGAGACAATAATACTAATAATCATCTCTGTATTATAGTTTAAAAAATACTTTAAAGAACACTCAAACATGAGTCAATTCTGTTTCATATTTCTATAGACAATTGTAATTTTTATAGAACTGTATATAATATATGCTTACTGGGCAGATTCCAAAATATAGAAATTGGCAATTTGTAAATATCCTTGCCTAATCTTTTCCTGGGGTATTGTTATTTGTTTTTTTTATTTATTTTTTGTCTTTCATTAAATTACTTATTTTTTTTAAAACCACACCTGAAAAGATACAATAGTATAGTCCAGATTAAATCAAAACTTTGACCTACCCGCTAATAGAAAACTACAACTCAGAATTGGTTGGTTTTATAAATAGTAGAAGGTGCCTTCTTAAATGATATCAAAACCACTATTTAATAAGTTACAGATTTATCATTTTTGATTAGTGGGAGGATCAAAGTTTTGATTAAATCCCAGCCTATTTCAGACATTATCAATCCCTTCATACTGTTGTGTACATAATTTGTCACAAATGTGATGTTTTCCAAAGAATGTCTCAACATACCCCGGTCTCCCCATTATCATTTCAATATCTAAGAATTACAATTGTTATGTCTGTTTTCATATCTATAAAATTAACATTAGCCTACATAAAAAGTACCTACGATCACCATAGTTTTCCCTCCACTGAAATTGTACATGAAAACATTCAGAGAACGTGGTAGATATTCTGTCTTCTTTGACTTTCAATTGAATTAATTAGTTCTCTCGGTACTCCATGACAAATTCTCCCTTTTCAAATGGAGTTAAAGTGAATACACCTCTTCCTGTACAAAACAGCACCGTTATTTAAAATAAAATAAAAATAAAGCCTGTATAGTAATTCAAATACAGAGTTAAACGGTGGTAATTTTTTTAAAGTTGATTAACTTAGCTATAACTCACCTTTATGGGAATTGATATACTTTATGTCTAGGCCCTTTTTGTCTGATGTGGAAGCATGACAAATGGCCTAATTTTCAGGCTTAATCCTCCTTCTCATTTTCAAAATCACTTTGTCTATAAGTTACCAAAGTAAAATTCAGTTCATGTAATGAAGCCCAAAATGTACAGTCTGTATTATGAGTTATATCTTCAGTAGTTCATTTAACTAATGCAATCACCACCGCCAGAGAAAATTCACTCTTATTGGTATAAAAGTAATAGACACATAACACTTAATACCAGAATACGTACTTTGTAAAAGATAAAATCAGAAATAGTTGAACAACATAAACATATATATCTTTCTAGCAAATTTATTTTACTAATTAATTAGTAAAATAAATACGCTAGAAAGATATAGTGTTGTTTTTTTATGTTGTTCAGAGTGGATGGGCATGGGGTGGCTACTAGGAAAGATACATCTGTTGCACTCACTGCAGTGTGACTACTACACACACACACATTGACAAAACAGAGGCAGTTCAGAGAAGGGCAACAAAATAGTACATGTCAAGAACTGCACAGCACCAGAAGCTCTACATCTGAGGACATATTTATTTATTTATTTAGCTTTTGTTGACCAGGTAAGTACACTAGACAAGACATTTGCCTATTTTCCGGTATGACCTGGGAGAGTACAATGAAATACAAGTTCATACAGAGGACAACATGATGCAAGTTAGGCATTACACAGAATCAGGTAGAACCAAATGAACATAACGCAAGCAGTCCAAGGACCTTAACACTTATTCAAGTGTGTGTAGAAAAGAACTTGAGAGAGGGAGGATATGATATGTAGACTTTCAAGTACCTAGGGAACTAAACAGGGTACAGGTAGAGTTGGAAAGAACATTTCATCAGAGAACATTATGCTGGAAGGCTCAGGGTAAAGTTAAGAAATACTTATTTACTGAAAGGTGTGGTGGAGCAATGGACCAGCCTTCCAGCAGACGTGGTGGGTGTGAAAACAATACATGGTTTCAAGATTACATGGAATAGACATACGGGTACCCTAGAGATGTGTTGCATGACAGGACAGCCACAGACCAAATAGGATCTGGCTGGGCTTGCACAATAAAATGAGTGAGTAGGAAATGGAGACTACTAGATGGGCCATATCTGGTCCTTTCATCTGTCAAAGAGGAAACTTGTCCTGCAAATATGGATAACAATAAGTGCAGTTGTGGGTATACAGAAGATCTATTTCTATAGGGTATTATATAAAATTGGCTCTTGGCTAGAGTCCCCCCACCCCAAGTCTGTTCATGATCAAATCAAGTCATTAACCAAACCTCCTTATTAGTGTGACTTAAGAACATTACATTGTGGGTTCAGCAGCCTAACCTAAGTACACCCTTGCTATCGCTGGCCAAAATGTAAAAATATATTTTACATCCCTTGTGTTTATTGGTCCCCCCCACACCAATCGCAGGCCCCAATGTAAAAAAAAAAAATCATCAATGAAATCCCTGGTGTCTAGTAGACTCCCCACCTTATCAAGTAGTGCCCCACCATGCTGTTCCCCCCCACACCCCCAACAATGAGTGGGTGACCACCTGCAGACAAAAACTGAAATGGTCCCCAAAACTGCTGACAAAAAAACCTCCTGCCAGTGCCAACTAAAGGTACTGGTGATGTGCAGCACTCTGCCAAGCAGCTGCAAGCAATAGTAAATTCCCTAAAGAAACAGATCTATATAAATATAACCACAACTGCACTCAAGACCCTTTGAGAAGAATTCTGGGCACCCTGGGAAATGTTTAGACACTGGGGCCCCAGGCCCACCAGCCTGGCCCTTATGTACCTGTGCACAGTAGCATGCTGGATGGCCTGGGCCCCTCTTTAGTGCTACACCCTGGGAAAAATGTTCTCCAACCCTAATGGCCTGGACTGCACTTGTACATTTGCAGGGCAGGTTCCTCCATACGTTTTAACAAGAACCTACTTGCTAGAGTACTCACTCAGATGGTTAGGTTATTATGAACCCTGTCACACTGGTTCTAGTCTAGATTCTCATAACTGCAGTTGACATCAGACTCTCAGTCTGTATAATCATTCTTGCAACCTTGACCTTCCATGATGTGGCACACATTACACAATGAGCAGCAGTGCAACAATCTGGTGAAAACTATGACCTATACTTTTTTATGCTATTTTACATTGACATTTACCTTCTGACTTGTATAGTACCATTCTTTCCACAATTTGAGTCTGCTTATTGCTTTAGTACTTTTTTCATGTTTGACATAATAGAAGGAGTGCTCCTTTTTAATATGTCTTGGACCAAGTTTTCATCCGTATTTGCAGCTGTGCTGTTTTTTAACAACTATTGTTCTGTAAGGTCAGAGAGCACTGCCTGCTGCATAATTAATTTTAGTCACAACATAAGTGATATATAAGCAACTGATGGACTAAAACAGTTGAAAGTACTGATGAAGACCTGGTCCGTGTCCGCGCACTGTAGTAAAAGGAGCACTCCTTTAATTATTTCAGACGTGATGTAAAACGCACTAAAGCAGACTCAAATTATGGAAAGGGGTATCATACAACTCAGGAGGTAAGTGGCAATCTAAATAGCATAAAAAGCATAGGTCAAAATTTCCACCAGATTGTTGCACTGCTGCTTTTAAGTTCTAATCTGGTTCTGATAAATAATTTGTGTTGGTTTAGTGCGAGCCTCTGCGCTCATGCCTTGCAGACAAGAAAAGAAAAATGAGGCACTGGGCATAGGGTATCATATCACTATCATCCAGAATTGTCCTGTCCCCATCCCTCCACCACTTAACTACAATTTTGACTTTGTCAGGGCAATCCTGGTTTAGATTAGTCAGCCTGCAGCCCTGCCTGCCCTCAGATGCCTTCTTGCAGAAAACAAATGAAAAATTAGCTAAGGGTATCATCATCCTTCCAGTCTTGTAACCTCCCCCGGGTGAGGCACAGCACAGCACAGCACCAGAGCGAGGCACTTTTGTAAATTGAACAATGATATGCAGCATTCCTAAATGTCTCTCCTTTGGACTGTTTGTTGGGAGTAGGGATTTAAGAAAATAACTTTTACCGTAGTTTTTGATTTTGATTTTATTGAGGCAGGCAGAGTTGCGTGAGGAAGCAAGTTTGACTCCCTACCTACAGTCATTTAATTTAAACACTTGTTTATTTTCTGATTAGCAGCCCCCAGGCCAGCCAGTGAGCCAGCTCAGCCCTCCAGCAGGATTCATTACTGGCGCGGTGCCTGATTCTAGCTAGCCTCTGATACCCCCACCTTTTGTGAAGAGAGATGCCCTTGTAATGTTCAATCCTATCACCTTCTGCAAGTCCCAGAGAGTAACTCATGTCTATTCTGAAACCTGGGTCGCTGGTGCAGCAGGTTGGAGGCAGTCATTGCCTCAGCCTGCCATTACACAGGGCCTGCTACCAACTTCATAGTTTTTATAAAGCACAATGACATTTGAGCATTTTAAACATAGATTTCTAGTTGTAGTTCTTTCTTGGTGAAGGTGGTACATGATAGCTAGCAATCATTTTTCATCATAGCCACAATGGTAATCATATTGCTTGCCTTAACATCATCAACACTAGGACTGCTTAGCTTAAAAAACAGTGTGAAAGTTAATTAAGCTGTGTTTGAGCCTCTGAGGTATGGGAATGGTCTGTAGATCATCAGTGACCATTGTAATTTGTTGTTGAGGTAATAAAAATACAGTTTCCCTTTAATACATTTAATGTATTTACATTTAAACAACTTAGACTCAAGACTAGTTGAGTCTAAAGTAGTTGAATTTGAAATCATGTAGACTCACTCTCAAAGGGAAGGGCATTTGTATTACATCAGCAAGGAAATTACAGAGCGACAGTGGGGGTGTTGTGTTCAATTCTGTGCTTGTGCAGAGCTTATACAGACAGTGCTTCTGTGCATGTGCCAATTATTTTAGACTAGTGCCTCCTGCCTGGCTAGCCCTAATGCCTTGCATGCCAAAGCCTATTAATTATATTACTTTATTATTAAGCCTAAGCCTTTTCTGACTTGACTGCCTGTAGCTAATAGTGATCATCCCCCTTAAAATGCACTGGCACTGCACTTGCCTCGCCCACCCTCACAGACGACTCGGAACTCTGTCCAGTCCAGTCACAGCTTGTCATCCATGGCTTGGAAGTTGGCCCCTGCTCTCACATTTTCCAAAAAGAGCTAGAGAGTTGAGAGACAGGACAGGGCATGGACGGAATGGGCCCCAGTCAGTCACTGCTCCTGCCTGGTGTGGGCTGCCGTGCCGCTGCCGCCTGCATTAAGTTGTGCAAGTCTGAGGGGACTCGGGAGGTGGGATGCAGGCCTGGCTTCCATGGACTACCCTTTTAATAAATCATGGAGGATGGTGGTACCCGAGGACTGGAGGAAGGGTGGATGTGATTCCCATCACAAAAGTGTGAGCAAGACAGAGGCAGGAAACTATAGACCTGTCAGTTTGACCTCAGTGGTAGGGAAAATGATGGAATCACTTCGAAGGAAAGAATTGTTGAGTACCTAGAGGTCAGTGGGACACAGGACCCAAGGCAGCATGGATTCACAGCAGGAAGGTCATGTCAGACAAACCTAATTGATTTCTTTGACTGGGTGGCCAAAGTAGTAGACCAGGGAGGGGTTGTGGACATGGCCTACCTAGACTTTAGCAAGGCATTTCACAGTCCCGAACAAAAGATAAACAAATTAGCCAGCCTGGGAGTGGGTCCCAGGGTGGCAGCGCCTGGGTAAAACACTGGCTGGACAACAGGACACAGCAGGTAATAGTAAATAGAGTCCTCAGTGAAGAAAGGAGGGCTACTAGTGGGTACTGCAGGGTTCAGTACTGGGCTGGTCCTTTTAATGTCTTTAAAAGTGACATTACAGAAGGCCTAGAAGGGAAAGTATATATCTTGCAGATGACACTAAGATCTGCAACAGGGTTGAAAAGCAAGGTGGGGTGGAAAAGATGAAAAGGGACTTGGCAAGGTTGGAGGAATGGTCAAATGTATGGCAGCTTAGATTCAACTCAAAGAAGTGCAAAGTAATGCACATGGGAAACAAAAACCCAAGGGAAGAGCACACAAGGGAGGGGTGAGATACTGACAACAATAAAAAATGGAAAGGGACCTGGGAGTACTATATCAGACAACCTAAAGGTGGGCCAGCAGCAATGTGAGAAGGCAGTAAGGAGGGCTGGGGAAATACTGGGTTACTCATCCACTAATGGTCTGATGCCTAGGCTGCAATAACAGAAAAAGCCTTGTCCTGACTTTGAATGTCCCTGTGCACAATTCCCAGGTACAGGGAAAATCTGTGCAACTGTGAAAAAAAAAGGAAAAGAAATTTTGCTATTTCATTATTATTTTATGTGCATAGGCACCTATGCTGCATAGGTGCCTGGTATTTTCCTTATTTTTTTTCCCCTACAACTGTGGAAAAAATGCTTTACTGCTACATAGATAATAGATAATATACCAGTCATCCCACAAACAGACAGTGAGCACTCTGGGTTTGTAGAATAAAACAGAGAAAGAATGCAACTTGTTACTGCTACCAGCTATGCCCTACACTTCCCTAGTATAATACCATTCACTCTCTCTTCACCGTGCATCTCTCTGATGACTGTCTTGTCTTGACTCGCACTCAGTCAGCTGAGCCACCCCTCAGCTCTCACTCACGAGCCCCACCCGCCCACCCTTTACGGTACTGCTCACTGACTCCTGAGACTCAGTCATCAATCAGCACTGCAGACTGCAGCTCAAGTAATGGTAGTCAGACTGCTCTCCTAAGAAGCTGTTGGGTTGAGCTTATTGTTAGTGAGCCCAGTGGCAGCAGGCAGCTGCATGAGACACAGGTTCAGGGGGATACTAGGATGTATAGGGAGGGGCATCACAAGTAGAACAAGCATTTGTCAATGTCGAACTTTCACTTTCAGGTATTTGCAGTGGTGTTTGGCACGTATGGTGCTTTACCCTAATGCCCTGTGCAATTGCTGGTATTTGCACAATAAATTTTCAGCATGACCTTTTTGTTACCCCCATTGTGTGCTACATAGGCAGAAACACGTTTTGGGCAGGATGTGAAAAATGACAGCTGTACTGCTCATAAGAAAGTGTGGTAAAATGGCAATGTTGAAAATCTGGAGTGGAAATATTGAAAATTCGCAAACCTACGAAAGGCAGTGGGAACTGTGCAAAGCACGCCATAAAACAGTCATTGTTAGGAATTTTTCACCAAATTTTCAACATTGGCATTTTAAAACCTCTGCTAATGAACAGTGTCATTGTGATTTTCTTACTGTGTCCCATACATTGATTTTGCACACCGACTGCGCATTGTGCACTACATGGGCGGAAACATGTTTTGGGCAGGATGTGAAAAATGACAGCTGTACTGCTCATAAGGAGGTGTGGTAAAATGGCAATGTTGAAAATCTGGAGTGAAAATATTGAAAATTCACAAACTTACGAGCGTGCGTAGGAACTGCACAACGCATGCTCGTAAAACAGTTAATTTTAGGAATTTGTTCACCAAATTTTCAACATAGCCATTTTAAGATCTCTGCTCATGAACAGTGACACTGTGATTTTCTTAATGTGTCCCATACACTGAGTTCACACAGCGACTGTGCCATTGTGCGCTACATGGGCGGAAACAAGTTTTGGGCAAGATGTGAAAAATGACAGCTGCACTGCTCATAAGGAGGTGTGGTAAAATGGCAATGTTGAAAATGTGGAGTGAAAATATTGAAAATTCGCAAACTTATTGAGCGGCATAGAACTGCGCAATGAACACTGTAAAACCGTCTATTTTAGAAATTTTGTCACCAAATTTTCAACTTAGCCATTTTAAGACCTCTGCTCATGATCAGTGTCACTGTGATTTTCTTAATGTGTCCCATACATTGATTTTATGCAACCGATCGCGCCATTGTGCGCCATATGGCGGAAACACGCTTTGGCAGGATGTGAAAATGATAGCTATACTGCTCATGAGGAGGTGTGGTAAAATGGCAATGTTGAAAATCTGGAGTGAAAATATTGAAAATTTGCAAACTTACGAGCGTGCATGGGAACTGTGCAATACACGCTTGTAAAACAGTCATTTTTAAGAATTTTTTCACAAAATTTTCAACATTGCCATTTTAAAACCTCTGCTAATGAACAGTGTCACTGTGATTTTCTTAATGTGTCCCATACACTGAGTTCGCACACCGACTTTGCCATTGTGCGCTACATGGGCGGAAACATGTTTTGGGCAGGATGTGAAAAATGACAGCTATACTGCTCATGAGGAGGTGTGGTAAAATGGCAATGTTGAAAATCTGGAGTGAAAATATTGAAAATTTGCAAACTTACGAGCGTGCGTAGGAACTGCACAATGCAGACTCGAAAAACAGTCATTTTTAGGAATGTTTTCACCAAATTTTCAACACAGCCATTTTAAGACCTCTGCTCCTGATCAGTGTCACTGTGATTTTCTTAATGTGTCCCATACATTGAGTTCACACACCGACTGCGCCATTGTGCGCTACATGGGCAGAAACATGTTTTGGGCAGGATGTGAAAAATGACAGCTGTACTGCTCATAAGGAGGTGTGGTGAAATGGCAATGTTGAAAATCTGGAGTGAAAATATTGAAAATTCGCGAACTTATGAGCGTGCGAGAACTGCACAACGACGCCAGAAATGTTGTTTGGTTTTACTGCTCAATATGGCGAGATTCTTCATGACGATAAACACAGTCATGCCACATTGGGCCCAAAGGGTGATTTTGTGCAGTGACTGTGAAATCACCCTTTGGGCCTGAATAACGCCATGACAGTGAATCATTCATGAGAAGGGGTCCCAAAAACCCCATGTTGAAAATTTGGTGCAAAAATTCCAAAAAATGCCTGAGATATGCAATAAAGTTGAAAACCCCTATCTAGCCCTTTATACAGCTTACCGGCATTTCCTCAGTTCGCGGTCGGCTTTGAAGAGTGCAGACGTGTTCCTGGTCCACCGAAGATCATCGCTGAGCTCCGGAGGTAAGTATGGGGTGAGGGGGGTGTGGGGAGGCTGGGTGCTCAGTGGGTGGGTGCGGGTTGTGGGAGGAGGGACTGGGAGAAGCACCATGGGACCGTTTTCGATTTACAGGTTAAAAAAAACAGACAACGTGACATTTGCCACGCTGGGGTGGGCTCCAGTCGGCAGAAGGATGGCTTGGGGGCCTGTGGAGCCGACGGGATTGGGCACCCTGCCGGCAGACGACCGCGACATTTGCCACGCTAGGGTGGGCTCCCAGCTTGGCAGCAAAGATTTTGGGGGCGGAGGACGCGGGGCGGCGTGACACGGGCAGCATGATGCGGTAAGCCTGTATGACAGCGGTGCTTTTCTTTGAAGCGAAGACCACCACTGTCATACACAGCTCCCACACCCATTGGTGCAGGATCGCCACGCCTGCTCATCGGAGCAGTGGATTGAAAGGAGAGGCACACCTCCAAAGTGTGCTACTTCAGGTCGTCCCAAGCATGCGCCGCAAGTGAACGTAAAAGGGAAGTGGTTATCCTCTGTACAGACAATTGGTGAGACCCCATCTGGAGTACTGCGTGCAGTTTTGGAGACCTCATCAATGCAAGGACATAGACAGGATGGATTGGAAGCAGTCCAGAGGACGGCAACTAAAATGGTGCAGGGTCTACATCAGAAACCATATGAAGAGAGACTGAGAGAGCTTAATATGTTTACCCTTGATGAAAGGAGGATGGGGGACATGATAGAAACTTTTAAGTACCTCAAGGGAATCAACAAAGTCCAGGATGGTAGCATCTTTCAGAAAAGAGATGTGTAAGAACAAGGGGACATAATTTAAGGTTATAGAGGGGACGGCTCAGGGGTAATGTGAGGAAATTCTTTTTCATGGAAAGAGTGGTGGATACATGGAACCACCTTGCTGGAGAGGTTGCGGGGTCTAAAACAGTGGGTGGAATTCAAACATGCATGGGACAGACATAAGGCAATTATAGTGGGGGGGGGTTACAGGAAGTAGGCAGTTGGTTAACTAGAATCTGCAGCATATTCGATAGGTTGGTAGGGAAATGGGCAGACTGGGTGGGCCAAGTGGTCCCTCCTTTCCTCGAGGCTATACATATTTAGCTCCTATGTCTCTTTCATATGTCTTCCTGTGCAGACCCTGCACCATTTTAGTTGCCCTCCTCTGACAGCTTCCATCCTGTCTATGTCTTTGCAGAGATTGGGTCTCCAGAACTGCACGCAGTACTCAGATGGGGTCTCACCAACTGTCTGTACAGAGGGATAATAACTTCCTGTTTTCACTGGTGATGCCTCCCATGCATCCTAGTATCCCCCAGCCCTCCTTGCTGCCCTCTCACATTGCTTGCCCACCTTTAGGTCATCTGATATGACTACTCCCAGGTCCCTTTCCATTTTTGTCGTTGTTAGTATCTCACCCCCCATTGTGTACTCTTCCCCTGGGTTTTTGTTTCCCAGGTGCATTACCTTGCACTTCTTAGCATTGAATCTAAGCTGCCATACATTTGACCATTCCTCTAACCTTGCCAAGTCCCTTCTCATCCTTTCCACCTCACCTTCAGCATCAACTCTGTTGCAGATCCTTGTGTCATCTGCAAAGAGACATACTTTTCCTTCCAGTCCCTCTGCAATGTCACTTATAAAGACATTGAAGAGGACCGTCCTAATACTGAACCCCATGTACCCCACTAGTAACCCCCTTCTTCAGAGTGGACCCATTTACTATTACTCTGTGTCCTATTCTTCAACCAATTTTTACCCAGGCTGTCATCTTGGGACCCACTCCCATGCTGGCTAACTTGTATATTAATCTTTGTGTGGGACTGTGTCAAATGCCTTACAAAGTCTAGGTAGGCCATGTCCACAGCCTCTCCCTGATCTACTACTTTGGTCACCCAGTCAAAGAAATCTATCAGATTCATCTGGCATGACCTTCCCACTGTGAATCCATGCTGCCTTGGGTCCTGTGCCCTCTGGCCTCTAGATACTCAACAATTCTTTCCTTCAGAAGTGATTCCATCATTTTCCCTACCACTGAGGTTAAACTAACAGGTCTGTAGTTTCCTGCTTCTGTCTTGCTCCCACTTTTGTGAAGGGGAATCACATCTGCCCTCCTCCAGTCCTCGGGTACCACCCCATCCTCCCATAATTTGTTAAAGAGGGTAGTCAGTGGTGTCACTAGTTCTACCGTAGTTCTTTTAGAATTCTGGGATGAATCCCATCAGGCCCTTATTGCTTTGTCCACCTTCAGTTTTAAGAGTTCTTTCAGAACCCTTTCTTCTGTAAATGGCTGGTATCAACTTCTGTATCCAGAGTGTTTCTACTGTTTGTTTTAGGTGCCTCCCCACTTCCTTGTAAATACTGAGCAAAAATATTTGTTTAGTATCTCTGCCTTTCACAGTCACCCTCTGCCCACCCTCCTCCCTTTTATTAAGCCTCACTAACCCTCCCTTGGTCTTCCTTCGCTCCCTGATGTACCTATAAAAGGTTTTATCCCCTTCTTAACTGAGCTGGCTATCTTTTCCTCGGTTTGGTCCTTTGCTGTTCTGACTGCCTTCCCAGCTTCCTTTTCTTTAACTGATACAGTTCTCTATCCTGTTCCTTCTGTGATTCCTTGTACTTCCTGAATGCTTTCTTTTTCTCTTGAACCTTCACTGCCACTTCCTTTGAGAACCATAGTGGTTTCTTACATCATTTGTTTTGTTTATTTGCTTCACACAAAGGCTTGTTACCTCTGTGATGGCAGTTTTTATTATTCCCCATTGTTCTTCCACCCCTCCTTCCTGCCAATTTGCTAGTGCATTCCTTAGGCACTCACCCATTTTGGCAAAGTCAGCCCTCCTAAGGTCCAGTACTTTTGCCTTTGTATGGCTTGACTCTATTGCTGTGTTTATTGTGAACCATACTGTTCGATGGTCGCTAGTTCCCAGATGGCTACCCACTTCTACATCTGTGATCCCTCTTCATCTCCATTTGAGAGAACCAGATCTAAGATTGCTCCTCTCTGAGTGGGCTCCAATACTAGTTGTCTAGGCATGCCCCTGTAGGGCATCTAGAATAACCCCACTTTTGAAGTGGCTGCTGCAACTGCACTCCAGTTAACATCTGGCATATTCAGATCACCCATCAGCAATATCTCCCTTTTTCTGACATTCTAAGTATTCTTTCTATCATTTCTTGTCCATTTCCTCACCCTGAGAAGGAGTCTGTATACAACCCTGTGAGGATTGTAGTGCCATTGTCGGTCTCCAAATTCTACCCACAGTGCTTTTCTCCTCCCTGTTTTCCTTTTGTTCTGTTGCTTGATTCCTTCCCTTATGTAAAGAGCTACCCTCCTCTTTAACCTCCCTGTCCCTCCTGTAGATAGTGTATCCTGGTATGTTTACATCCCAGTCATGGTTTTGTGTGTACCATGTTTCTGTACTGCCACGATATCCAGATTTCTCCTCCATCAAGGCCACTAATTCAGGAAGCTTGTTACTCAGACTACGGGCATTGGTACTCATTGCTCTCCATTTTTGATGGCTTTACCTTCTTTGCAGCATCCCCACTGACCTTTCTACCTCGGTCTTTTTCTCATTTAGTACCCTGTTTTGTAGGGAGAGGCTGGGATTTTTTCTGCTGCTTATCAGTGCCTCCCCCCTTGACTAGTTTAAAATTTTGCCAATGAAGCATTTAAATTGATTGCTCAAAAGACTTGTTCCCTTCCTGGACAGATGCAGACCATCCTGCCAGTATAGGCTGGTGTCCCTCCAGGTGGAACCCCAGTCCCCAGTGAAGCCAAACCCCTGTGCTCCACACCATTTTTTCAACTATTCATTTAACTGCATGGTGCAAAGTACCCTCGCCTCACTCATGCCATTGACAGGCAGCACCTCAGAGAAGGATATTGTGTGTGCTACTTGTCTTAGGCCCCTCCCCAATTCTACAAAGTCCTTCTGCACTGCTCTAATCTCATGATGAGCCAAGTCATTTGACCCTAGGTGGACAATGACGTCCAGCTCAGACTCCCGTGCAGCTGTTCTCGTGATCCTGAGGATGCGCTTCCTGTCTCTCCAAGCCATGGCACCAGGCAGGCACCTTACTTCAGTTTTCCCCCCAGTTCTATCCCCTAATAATTGAGTCCCCCACCAGGAGCTGCTTCCTTTCCTTGTGGTGTCCTCTGCCTCCTTCCTGTGGGCCTCCCTTGTGACAGTTGTCCTCAGCCTCCTTAGTCTCCTCTGCGGGTGCATCCATAGGGGAGCTATGCTCCCCCAGAATGGTGTATGGATTGTCGTGTGGAACAACTGACTGGTGTGCTCTTTTCCACCATCCTCACCTCCTGAGCCCACTGTGGTCCAACTGTTGTGCTTTCTTCGCAACCTCTGAGGTAGCGGTGGTGGCTCTGGTATTCCCTGGATGGGGAGGTTCCCTTCCTACCATCCAGTGTGGCCTGGAGGAAGGTTCCCTTACTACTGTCCAAAGTGGCCTGAAGATGGGCAACTTTCTCCTCAGGGCAGAGAGTTGTCTGCAAATAGGGCAGCATCTCAGCCTCCAGAAAGACTCCCAGAAGACTGCTGCCCCACAGCCATTACATTGCACTACTCCCCACATTTTTTGTGTATATGTGTATGTGTGTGATTGGTTTGTTATATAGAAATATATATATATATATATATATATATATATATTATATAATGTGTATGCTTTTATTGTCAGTGCAGTGTGCTAGAGAGGATATGACAGTGATATGCACCTTGCACTCTTGAGGAAATGATGTCAGAACCCCAGGTATAAAGGAACTATTTCCAGGTGGTGTGGGTGAGGGTGGGAAGGGTTGGACCTAAACTGTGCCCTCACAAAACAATCAGCTAAAAGCTCTGACCCACTGCTGCTATGAGTGCCTTCCTGTCAGCAAGATGCCCTACACAACAATTTGACAAAGAAAATACCCTGCTAATCAAACAAAGAAAAATCCACACATCCAAGTCAGACACAGGTAAACCTCCCCAGCCCCAAAACAGGCCTGGTGGTTTGTGCTCTGAAAGCTGTCAGCCCCAAAATAAGTCAGCTGTTGCTTTAAACTCTTCATGCACTGAAAATCTTAAGAATTGTAACAAACAAACGTAAACCTAGATCCACCTCCCTCTATTGCTTGAAAGACTGTCTTTTCCTGTTTCACACTGTAGGTTTTGCTATGACAACTCCTTAACCACAGTAACTTATTTAAAAATAGTTTAACTATCACAAACTCCTACGCACTCAGTAAATTATTTAAAAATAGTTTCTGTCCCAAAATCCTAGTAGTCAATCCAGCTACCCCCAGGGACAACCAAAATGCAGTATTCAAACACTTGTGAAGTTACTTCCAAGATAAGCAGAGTTTGCAAGCTCCTTTTCAACTCCTCAGCCACCTGTAATTTGTTGAAAAATAGTTTAACTGTCAGAAAATCCTAGTAGACAATCTAGCTACCTCCAAGGATCTACCCAAATGCAGTATTTAAATCCTTCTGAAGTTACTAACAAGATAAACAGAGTTTGCAAGCCCTTCTTGGTTAAACACTAAATAAATATGTGAATAAAAGCAATTACCAAGGGTAGTTAGTTTCATCTCCACAGAATTAAGCAAAGTGCACGTTATTGCAGATATCAAGTGCAATATAGAATTTCTCACACAGCTCACAGCTGAATAAAGAAGTAGTGTCCTTCCAGGTCAAGAAAATGTGCTTTGTGTCTCTAAATATTGCAGCCTCCAGTAACTTATAGTAATCTGATCTAGTCTGGATATCTCCAGCCAGGGCAATTTGTTGATAATGGTTATGATGCCAAAGTCTATGTTTCTATGTGATCTGATGTTTCTTGATCACAGTGCCAGCAGAGAGTAGGTGTATTATGGAAGCTTTATTTGTTTGAAATAAAAACAAATATAAACACTGAAGAACAGTCAGATACCCAAACAATGAAACCAGATAAGCAAAGTCCACACCAACATGGTATACTCCCCCTCCCCACCCCAAAAAAATTCAGAAAAATCAATGAAAAAGACAGGACTGCATGAGTCACATGGGTGGAAGGTTGCTATAAAGTCAGTGCTTTCATAATCTTTCAGAGGGCACCATACACATAAATGGGTCTTAGAAATGACTTAACATAACGTGTGTTGTGTAGCAAAACCTTTATTTGAACACTATGGGCTTGATTCTTCAAACAGTCAGAATGCCACAAGTACCAGGTGCGCTGAACACATGGTGCATTGAGCTCGCGGCATTCTCTGGCTGGCAGCTGGGATTCTCAATTCCCTTGCGCTGCACACCGAGAGTTAGACCAGATTTTTCTGGTCTAATTTTGCTCCATTCCTGGGGCCTTTTTATAGGGTTTGCACTAGGTGTTTTGTGCAAGCCACCATAAAAAGAATACAGTGTTGCAAATGCGGATGACCTCTGAGAATGGGGTGCATTGTGAGTCTATTTGTTTGGCACAGCGCTGGGTTTGATGCAGGGTTTGTGCAGGTCCTGCATCAACCTGTGAGAATTGAGCCCTATCTCCTTAGGACAAAAGAATTAGACTTTTTGTTTTGCAACCTCTTTTTCTCTCTGGCTCATGATGAGTCAGCTTTCCTTTCTTGTCTAAATCCATTGTATCAGACACCCCATTAGTCAGTCATTTTAGCATGAAATCTGTAGCAGCACCCCCCCTTCCCACACACACACCCACACACTTCCTTCATGAGGGATCAATGTTTTAGTTCCCTGGCCCTTCCAGGAGCAATCACTAAATTGTCAAGTGACTGGACTGAATTAGCTCATCAGTGAGTCCAACCACTTTGGGATAAGCCCTAAATTTTAACCCCAAGGATTTAGAAACATAACATAAAATAAAATGTTTTTATTTTCAAACTGTCCTGTCTGAGAGATCATAATAAGCTGGTTCAGATTGTTTGCAACGAGACTTCCTAACATTACAGTACTGATCATCATACAGTTGATGATCTGTGTGTGTGTGTGTGTGTGTGTGTGTGTGTGTTGAATCTCCATTCTGACTGTCCTAATACTAACATTACAATACAGTCATAATGAAAGCTAAATCCAGAGTTGGTAACAAGCAACTTAATTGAAATTGAAATACTAAAGGCTTGTGAAGAAGGAAACATCTGCAGGGTGACAACAGAGCCCTTGCACAATGGACACAGCTCTCATAAGACAAAGCTAAAGAAGCATGATTCCAGCAGAATATTTTACGTTGGAAAAAAGACATACAATGGAGTAGGACTAATCCTGTTTTACATATTACTCCACCTCTCCGGGTGCAGTTCTAATGAGGTAGCTTGATTCTAATAGACTTGATTATTGGAGAATTGGACATTGCTGTTACAAATGCTACAGAATCAGTTCACTGAAAATGTATGCAATTATGGTAGCAATATTATAAGCTCAACTTGAATTCTTTAAACATTTTATGATGTATTTATTAAATACATATAGTGGTCACTAGAATTTTGGAACTGTAAAAACATAAAACATCTAGCATCTAACTGAAAAAGCCTATTTGCAGATAAGGACAAAACAAATCATGTTCTGTAGCTTAAAATCCCTTATTTCTGAATTACTACTTTTATATACATATAGCCCAAGTTTCAGACAGATCAATAACACCAGGCTAATCAAATCCACATCCTGTTCCTTCTCATTCTCTAGCTAAAGCTACAATATATTGCCTTCCAGTAACTTGAACACATTGGCCCAGATATTCAAAAGGGTTGCGCCGTGCGCAACTCCAAAAATGCGCCATTCTGCAATATTCAGAAGGGGCCAGTTGTGCCACCGAAAACATGCTGAGCAACAGCGTAATGGAAATGAAGGCATGCGCAACCGAAAGGGGCGGGTCCATGCATAAAGTGCGCAATGCGATATCCAAACACTTGCGCAATGCGCAAGAGTGGCTGAGCCGGAAGTTGCGCAGTACCGGATTTGAGCCAAAATAAAAAGGCTCAAGGAAGTGGCAAGAACCCTAGCAGGCCGCAAACTGGGGGAGAGAGACAGAGAGAGAGAGAGAGAGACAGGAGCTGGAAGGGCAGAGAGGGACAGTGGGTCCAGGAGGACAGAGAGGCCAGTGGGGGGTGCCCAGTGCAGTGGAAGCAGCAGTGGGGCAGCGGGGTAACACAGGAACAGCAGCCGGGGGCAGAATCAGGAAGATGGACAGTGTCAGCTTCCACATGGAAGCTGTAATGAGGGTGAGACACCATGCTCGGGGCGTGGCAGCGGAGGGCCCATCGGGTATGCCCCGACAGGCGGTATCGCGTCGCATCAGCTTCGAGCTGTACACAGACGCCGAGATTGTACGGCCGGCACCGCCTGAACAGGGCAATACTGAGACGGCTCAGCAAGCTGTGCAGTGATGTGATGCAGGCACCTCACGACGGAGTCATGCGCTGTCCATGGAGACCAAGGTGACAGCCTGCATGTGCCTGCTCGCCACGGGCACCTTCCAGAGGCTGACAGGGGACACCACAGGCATTACACAGTCGGCCATGTCACGCATCCTCACCCAATTCCTCAGCGCACTGCTGCCTCATGCTGCGGAGTACATCCATTTCCCCAGCACCGCGGCAGAGCGTATAAACAAACATGCAGGAGTTCCACAGGGAGCACATATGCCTCACGGCTAGGGGCCATAGACTGCACCCATGTGGCCATTCGCGACGCCCACCTGGCCCCGACGGCCATGCTTATCGGAACCGGAAGGGCTTTTCCAGTGTCAACTGCCAGGTGGTGTGTGATGCCACTGGGCGATCATCAATGTCTGTGCACACACCCTGGTGGAGCACATGATGCCTTCATATGGCACCAGTCTGCACTGAGCCATCGATTCGAGAGTGGGAACATCCCCACGGTCATCTAGTGGGTGAGTACACATGTATGGAATGCAAACTCTGTGCAAGGGTGGGAATGACACAGGTGCCATGGTAGTGGCCACAAGGATATGGGCAATATGGACCTGACATGACACTGATCTCCACTATCTCCACACAGGTGACTGCAGATACCCACTCCGTCCCTGGCTGCTCACACCATACCAGCGCCCCACGACCCCAGCACAGCTCAGTTTCAATGAGGCACATGCCGCAACACGTAACATCATAGAGCGGGTGTTTGGGATGCTCAAGGCATGCTTCCGACGCCTGGACACCTCCGGCGGAGCCCTACAGTACAGCCCCCAAAAGGCCTGTGGGATATTCCTGGCCTGTTGCATCCTGCACAACATGGCCAAAGACCATGGGATAGCCGTACAGGTCCAAGAGGGGGACAGCGATGGGGACGCCAGTGGCGCCGGTGATGTGGGTGATGAGCAGCCCCCCCTAGGATGGAGGGACCCCCGACTGACCCGGCAGGCCCAGCTGCACCGGGACACCATTGCAGAAGAGCACTACGCCCAACACAGGTAAGTCAAGGGGACATGTGCAGGCAACACTGTCCATGCGCAAACCACAGGCACACAGGGGAACACACCGTGCATGAAGGTCAGGGGAGTTGAAGGGTCCAGGCATACCAACACACCATCAGAGAGGGGTGAGCACTCATATGGACACACACACACACCAGGCAGCATACAGGGGCAGCAGCACAGCACTGCAGAAATGACATTGCCAACACACAGCACCACCAACCACCCCCACCACCTGGACTGTCCCGCGTCGTGTGTCAGGACCTGGGCAACCTTGCACCTTGGTGTACAGTGCAATGCAGGCATCATCATGCACACGCACCTGTGGACAGCAGTTGGGAGAGTGCAGGTGGTCCGTGTCAGCTTGGTGAGCAGAGCACCCAGCAGTGCACTGCCCACCATGACACATTGCACACAGGGCAGCACCAGACAGGGCCTGCATTGGGAGACAGCACAGTCAGGTAGCACTGTCCCATGGCCACCACGGATGTGGGCGGCCCCACCGTGGCCTAGCAGCACTGGCAGGCTGAAGAAGGTCACATCGGGTGGCGCTGGTGCACCACCAGGGGTCCCAGTGCGCGACCGCGACCTTGCCCGCACAGGGGTCTGCATCCTGCCAAACAAACTTGCACCAGGGGTGCACGGGATGCCCACAGCAGAACCCGGCGTCGACAGGCCTGGTGTCGCACGACGCCGGGAATGGGGAGTGGAGTGCGCACTGTGTGGGGTGTGTGGTACAGGGGCACCTGACAGTGTGGCCAATGCGTTCACCACAGAGACCACTGCCTGGGTCAGCCTGTCAATGGCAGCGGTCACATCCGTCCACATAAGGACCAGCTCGGCTCGATCCGGAGCCACTCCCTGCTATGCCGCTCCACGGACACAGACAGTGCCTCCACGGACCTTGCAACCCACCCCTGCAGCTGTACTGCACTCCTGCAGCAGGCGGGTGTGCGCGTCCAATGGGTACTGTGCCCCAATGGCATCGTCACCCCCAGGGTGTGGACGGTCCTGGTGCACAGCACCCCTTGAGGGTGGGCGCTGTTCACCAGGACCAGGTATGGGTGGATCAAAGGGCGGTGGACATGTGCCACTGCTTGACACTGTACCCCCAGACCTGGTGTGCAACTGCTGCTGCCGCCCCTCCAACTGCTGAGCCCCCAGGTCCACCTGTTCCACCTCCGTGCTGTCAACAGTGCCAGACACCTGCACAGCCACCGATGCTGCCCCACCGGTGCTGACAGGCACAGCCTGGGACTGTGCCAGCATGCTGGTACACAGGTGTGAACCAGGAAGGCCCAGGGGCACGTGCTGGCCTGCCATGTGTCCGTGTAGGGACACACACCTATCACTGGCCATTGCAGGCCTGCTATCATCATGGTGCAGGTGCGCTACACTGCATAGGCACAGCATGCTGGCATACCTGCATGCCAGACTGCTGTGACACAGGCTGTCACCCCTGCACCGTATCACTGACGCGGAGTTGTTGGCCCAGCCTGCATGCTGCTGCAGTGCTTGCAGGTTGGTGGCAGAGGTGGATGGTCCCTCCTCCACGCCCAGCAGGTCTGCCTCACTGTCTGGACCCACCACCACCACCGCCTCCTGCAGACGAACAGGATCTGTAACAGAAAGAGAGTACATGTGAGTGCATGAACAACAGCCCCCCAACAACATCACCATGTCATACTGCAGTGATGGGCTTCCACCTGTCTGGAATCCTCCACCTGAACGCCTGGCACTGGCACTCGGCTGCATGGCCGCACCAGTGTCTCCTCTGTAGGGTCAGCTGCAACACCACTGGTGGGCCCCCACCAGTGCCAGCACGTGACACCCTGAAGGCTGCCACCTTCTCCTTCAGCCTCCTGCGGTCAGTCCCCATCTTCTTCCAGCATTCCTGCACGGAGCGCTGGTGGCTTCCATGCAGGTTGACGGCCCGAGCTACCCCCTCCCATGCAGCTGCACGCTCCTGAGGGGTGCCCCTCCGTCCACTCAATACTGGCTCATCCTCCAGGTAGGCCTGGAAGAGGGCCTCGGTCTCGCCGTGGTGAAGTTCGGCCTCCTTCCCGCCGTCCACACCCTCAGCCTGGCTCTGGTCAGTCATGGTGATCTGTATGGGTGAAGTGGACACCTGTCACTGTGCAGTCCACAGCATTTCCCATGAGCATAGCTGCCGTCCAGGGGCAGAAGCCCCGCTTCCTCTCCGCATGGCAGATACTGATAGAAAGGTGCCCTTGTCCCTTTCTAATGCCCTTTCATGCTCAGCCCTCAGCCTTTATCATCCTCCAGCACCCTGCCCATGAGCATTGTCCTGAGCATCACACAGCATGTAACTCACCTCTCACCTGCAGCAACCAAATATGGCCGGCACAACCCACTGTCGCAATTTTATAGCGCAACACATGCAAATGAGGTGTGGCACAACTTTAATGACATGCTAATCGCACACCGCGCCTTTGAATGGCTGATCGAATGATTGCATATGTCGGCTGAATATCGCGTATCGGCGCTTAGCTAATAGGGAAGGTCCGCCAATGGCGGCTAGTTTGTGGCTGCGCGTTACACCGTGTATTGCGCATGCCCAGACAGGTTACGCATGCGTCAATCACGCTGCAGACCTGCTGAGCGCGAGAAGGGCTATCCAGGCCATGGCCACCATTGTGCCAGTGGCGCTACAGCACTGGGCACTATATGGCGCTGTGGCACTTCTGCGCGATAGTCCACTGTGGCACTGGTGCTCTGCTTGGCAGTCGCGCGAGGATGCCCATACGCCCCATGGTGCTGTGCGTGAGCTCAAGGCCATTGCCGTGACCTTGTGTATGCCCTCTGACCCCTGGCGCTGTTGGCATGCCATGTGTATGTCCTTTGCGCCTGTCTGGTGACAGCGCCATGTAGGTGATGGCGCTGTTCGAACAGCGCATTGAGCCTGTGCTGGTCTATTGCGCAACAACCCACGTGGGGTTACGGTGCAGCGGGCGCCATATTGCCTGCTGTAAAGTTGGTGCCATGGCTAGGAGGAGGGCAGTGTCCTGGAGCCAGCTTGAAGTGGCCAACCTGGTGGCCCTGGGGAGCCCCCACTGTGAGGCACTGTGGTGAGGCCCCTCACCATGCCTGAGGATCCATGTGTGGCAGCAAGTGGCCACTGACCTGGTGGAGGTCACTGGCCGGGCCGGTCTGCTGAGCAGTGCCGCACGGTACAGTGACCTCACCGAGGGAGCTGGAACTGTTGACGCGGCTGTGTTCACGCCAGGCAGGGCGTGTGTGCTCAGGCCAGGTGAGTGTACCATCTATGCACCTATATTCTCTGTAGGGTGTGTGTGCTTGGGTGGCTGTGCATGGTGTGTCAGTGTGTGCAGCTGTGCGATGGATGGTTATGGCTGTGTGGGCAGGCACTCTCACTGGGGCAGGGGCACTCTGCTTTTGAGTCACACTGATGTTTGTCTCAACATATGTCTCCCACAGGCCGGATTGTGAGGACACAGGACCAGGGTGATGTGGGCCATGCCAGGGCCCCGGTGCCAGGGGGTGTTGTGCCACAGCAGCAGCAGCAGCAGCAGCAGCAGCAGCGTCAGACCCAGCTGCTGGAGGAGTGTGAGTATCATTACTTCATGGATGCTATTGCATGCTGGGGGGTCAAGACCACCAGCCATGCGGGACACAACCAAAGGGGAGGTCATAGTTCCACTATACAAAACACTAGTGAGTCCCCACACTGGAGTACAGTGTACAGTTCCGAGACCATACCGCGTATGGACATGGACTGGGTGGAGAGGGTTCAGAGGAGGCGACATGGATGGTGCATGGATTGCATCACAAGTCCTATGCAGACAGGTTGACGGAACTGAACATGTACTCCCTGGAGGGGAGGAGGGTGGGGATATGATGGGGACATACAAGTATCCTACAGGGGGAACAGAGTGCAGGAAAACAATATTTGTAAGCGTAAAGGATGTTCCAGGACTAGAGGGCATGGGATGCAGTTGGAGGGGGTCGTTTAAGAGGAAACATGAAAGTATTTCTTCACAGGATGGGTGGTGGACAAGTGGAACACCTGCCAGAGGAAGTGGTGGGGCTGACTTGGTCACGGATTTATGAATGCATGGGTTAGCCATAAAGGAATTCTGGAGGTCAGGGTGAGGGGAACGGACTTATAGGACAACAGAGTGAACGTACAAGGTCAAATGGACAGACTGGGTGTCCCATAGGCCCTTATCTGCCGACACTGTCTATGTATCCATGTATGTAGGCATGACACAGGTGACCTGCATCACAGTGCAGCATCACGGCACATCTGTGTATGCATCACAGGTGGTCCAGGCATGCACTGGCACATAGCTGTGTAACTGGCATCGCACCACGTTGCCACATCACTCTGCCAGCCTAGTTTGTACTGTGATTGGACGTGGGCAGTGTGTGTGGGCGGTGGTGCGCATAGCTGGTGCCGCCTGTTTGTGATGGCCATGTGCATGTTCACTGTGGGGGGGTGCATGCCATCACAGGTGCGGGACATTGGGTTATATGGCTTGCAGGTTGGGTGGTGTTCAGGGTTGTGGTCAGTCTCAGCCATTGACTGTGTTCCCATTTTCCTAGGCCTCGAGGTACTCAGGAGGATTGAGAGGGGTATTCAGCACCTCACCCAGGTGTCACAGGAGAACCAGGCGATACTGCAGGCCACACAGCGCCATGGTTCCAGGAGGCGGAGGCACAGGACGGGACACCAGCAGGGGGAAGACCGGCAGCCAGCTGAGCCATAGGCCACATTCCTTCCCACTTCTCCCATCCCTATCACCCTGCCTTCCCTCCTCCAGGTTTTTATTCCTCCCCTTGAACACCCCTGCCTTTACCCATCCCCCCACTTGTACATAGTTTCACCTGTTTATGTTTATATGTTGATCTTTTAAATATACATTTCTATTTTGATACGACTGCTGTGTTGGTCTCTGATTTGCAACTGGCTATGGGTGCTCCGTTGCAGGGGTGTACATGCCATCTGGGCTGGTATGGTCCTGGGTATATGTGTGTGTGTGTGTCCATGGGGAGGTATCACCAGCATGGCATTGACTTTCTGTTGGTCTTGTTGCTGCTGCCACCCACTGCTGGGTGCACAGGGTGGGTCTGGCTGGTATGCTTCTCTGCAGCATGGGGTTGACGTGTGGCAGGGGGATGCATGGTGTTTCCTGCAGTGCTAGTCACTGCACATGGCGTGTCTTGGGGTCACGGTGCCGCGGTGTGCTCAGCGACGGGGGCTGATGTGCACTGTGGTTGTCAACCCCTGTGTGTGGCACTCTCTGCCTGCCAGTGGTTGTGCTGGGGTGTCATGGCTCTGCTATGCATTGTTGGCTTGTCCCCATGGGCACGTGGATCATCCGTCCCACCCCAGTGATGCTGTGCTTGGGTGTGCCGGTGTGGTGGGTTCTGCAGTGTGTTCCTGTGCCCATGTGTGGCATGGCTGGCGGTGGGCCCCAGCCTGCCTCCTGGATGTGCAGTTCCATTGCTCTGGGGGCTGTGCTTGCGCTTATGGCAGCTCTGGAATGCTCAGCTGAGCTTCCATGGTTGCACCATAGGCGCAGCATTTGGCTCAGCTTCTCCTTCCTGGTTGCGCGATGGCGCAGTATGTGCGATATTGAGACGTTGGTTGCTTGCGCAATTTGCTCTGCTCCATGTTTGAATATCGCACCTGTTGCGCATTTGCGCAACTGGTTTGCGCTTGCTCCTACTGTTGCGCCAGTTTTCAGCGCAGTTTGAATATCCAGGCCATTTTGTTTACATGACACCTTCATGCAGTCAATAGAAAATGAGTAGTGCTGTGTTTGCACTGAATAGTAATGTGTTAGATGACTTTATTTTTTCACAGGGAGTCAGAACATGTTCTGGCATAAGCAGATGTTGACATTCAATACAACTGCCACTTATGAATGCCTCAGCTTCATGACATCTGCTTATACATGGCATTTCTGTGTGAGGTGACATGTTTCTTCTCGGTTGTATAATTATCATTGGACTGAAACAGGCACGGATTAGTACGTGGACAGAGTTAACATCACGTTTCAGAATCTAATAAGATAAAACAAAAGCAGCTCCTTCCTTCCCTCGGCCATCGTATTGTAAGGGTATAGATGCTTTGATCCTTGTCTCTGTCGCCCTGCCACCCTGCCTGACACAGTAACTAAGCCTAAAGCCTCTGTGTGTTGTGAACATCACACATCGCCGGGACGGGAGGGCACAAACAAAACAACTTGAGGGACACCCCTGCCTGCCTGACCCAGTAACTAAGCCTCTGTCTCTGTGTGTTCTCTGTTCTGGACATCAGTTCAGGAATCGAGAATGGGTGGACGGTCGGAAGGAACTGCGCTGGCTAGTACAACAACTATAACAACCTATGCTACTACACCCCCCCATCAAATATATAAGTTGCTTCCAATCTTTTGACTTCTTGCCTTTTTGCCCAAACGTTACACTGTACTCTGTCTCCGTGCTGCTCCACACCTAGCGCCCCACTCAGCTCTAGTCTGCCTGCCCAGTGCTCAGCCTCAGTCATCATGCTCTGTCTCCTCTCTCTCTTGACTTTTTTATTAAATTTTATCGCCACTCGTCTCGCTCGGTTTATATAATTTTTTTTTCTGTGTTTCCTCTCACTGACTCGCTCTCTCAATGTCTTCAACGCCTGTCTCACCAACTCAGTCTCCCACGCCCCTACCTTATATACTGTCTGTTTTGGAGTCCCATGTGACTTTTCTTTCCAGACAGAGCAGACCATGTGACAACACCCCCCCGGGGATGTGCCCCTGCTGGCAGAAGTTAGTAATTCCATCCTGAGCACTGATTTGTCTACTCTAATTTTTTTCTTTTTTTTTTAGTACTGCGGTCTGGTGTGCCCCTCAGAGGTATGCACCCCACCCTTCCAATGGTTAATGCTTGGCAATCATGTGCCTGAAAACTTCTGGCGAGGCCTGCGAATTTGCTATACATGTGGGGACATTGACCTAAATACACACCAGGCCCGCGAATCATGTGGTACAAAGTGTGTGTCGACTTGCAGTTCCATTAATGGTCGATTGGGGGCTTTACACACTTTTTCCCCCACACCCCACACACATATACACTTTTGTCTGACTAAAGTGACTTCTGGGGTCAAGTGAGATTTTGATGCTGGGTATGTTAAAAACGTCTCCTGCATTGCCTACAATACTCAGTATTGTGGGGACCTCATTTTTTGTCCCCACTTCGTCTGAGGTCCCCACTGTATTGGTGTGTATTCAGGTCAATGTCCCCACATGTATAGCAAAACAAGTACACACACACACACACACACACACACACACACACACACACACACACACACCATCCTCATGGCCACAGCATTCCAAATAAATATTGCAATCTAATATATTATAAAACAATCAAGAAACTGTTTATGTTAGTGAACACAGTGAAGTTCCTTTAAAGCGCTACTCTACTGCCTAAAACTGCATTGCTGCCTTCTTCTGTCCACACAGAAATCTGCAGCAGTTACGATAGAGCTCCGTTGAGCTCGCTCACTCACTCCCCATCTCTCACTCGTTTGTTCTGTTTCTCCTGCCGTTGCAGGCTGCCCTTTTGTACTGGGCCCCTGTGTGCACTGTTGCCTTTTTCTGCCCACAAAGAAATCCACAGCAGTCCCAACAGATCTCCATTGAGCTCACTCACTCCCCCTTCCTCACTCGCTCATTCTGTGTCTCCCACTGCTGCAGGCTGGCCTTTTGTACTGGGCTCCTGCCTGCATTGCCGCCTTTTCCTGCCCACAAAGAAATCCGCAGCAGTCATGATACACCTCCATTGAGCTCGCTCACTCCCCCCCTCTCAATCATTCATTCTGTTTCTCCCAGTGCTGCAGGCTGCACTTTTGTACTGGGCTCCTGCCTGCCTTGTCACCTTTTCCTGCCCACAAGGAAATCCACAGCTGTCCCAACAGAGGCCTGTTGAGGTCGCTCACTCTGCCTGTCTCACTCACTCATTCTGTTTCTCCTGGTGCTGCAGGCTGCCCTTTTGTACTGGGCTCCTGCCTCTGTTGGCATCTTTTTCTGCCCACAAAGAAATCTGCAGCAGTCCCGACAGAGCTCTGTTGGCCTCACTCACTCCCCCTGTCTCACTCACTCATTCCGTTTCTGCCCGTGCTGCAGACTACCCTTCTGTACTGGGCTCCTGCCTGCATTGCCACCCTTTTCTGCCCACAAAGAAATCTGCAGCAGTCATGACAGAGTTCCATTGAGCTCGCTCATTCCCCTGCTCTCACTCGCTCATCCTGTTTCTCCCACTGCTGCAGGCTGCCCTTTTGTACTCAGCCACTGCATGCATTGCTGTCTTTTCCTGCACACAAAGAAATCTGCAGCAGTCCCGACAGAGCTCTGTTGGCCTCACTCACTCCCCCTGCCTCACTCATTCATTCTGTTTCTGCCCGTGCTGCAGACTACCCATCTGTACTGGGCTCCTGCCTGCATTGTCACCTTTTTCTGCCCACAAAGAAATTTGTAGCAGTCCTGACAGAGCTTAGTTGAGCTCGGTCACTCCCCCCCCCAGTCACTCGATCCTAATCTGTCCCAAACACTGATTCCCATCACGACTGGGGTGTTCTGAGCCAGAAGTGCGGAAGCACATTTTGCCAGGATGTGAAAAATGACAGCTGTACTGTTCACAAGGAGGTCTGAAAAATGCCAGTGTTGAAAATCTGGCATGAAAATATTGCAATTCGCAGTTATGAGCTTGTGTAGCAACTGTGCAATGTATGCTCATAAAACAGTAATTGTTTTTATTTTCTCACCAAATTTTCCAGTATAGGCTTTTTGAGGCCACCTCATGAACACTGGCACTGTCATTTCGTTGTCGGTCGAAAGGTGATTCTGCAGTGACCGCAAAATCACCTTTTGGGGCTGAATAATGCCATGACAGTGCTAGAATTCATGAGGAGGGATGCCAAAACCCCATGTTGAAAATTGGTGCAAAAATTCCAAAATGCCAGAGATATGCATCAAAGTTGAAATAACCCTATTTATACCATTATACAGCTTACTGGCATTTCCTCAGTTCGTGGTCTGCTTTGAAGAGTGCAGATGTACCTGGTCCACTGAAGATCGTTGCTCTGGAGGTAAGTATGGGGTGAGGCTGTGTGTGGGGAGACAGGGTGTGCAGAGGGAGAGCGCAGGGCTGCCAGACTCAACGAGGGACAGTTTTTTGCTTTACAGGTATAAAAAAAAAAAAAAAAAAGGAAAAACACATTGCGAGACAGATTTTTTTTACAGGGGCATTTCTGGACATTTGGCATGCTGGGGTGGGCTCCCAGTGTGCCAACCAACTGTTGGAGGGGCCAGCTGTAGCCAACAGGGGATTGGACACCCCTGTCAGCACAAAAGCGGGGGGGCACAAGTGCTGAGGGGATTTGGGCACCCGCTTGGCATGACTCTCCCTCTACTGTTTCAGGGGGGAACTTATGCTGATGGGGAGTGGGCTCCCCCATTGGCACATCAAAGTGGGAGGGGAGACATAATGCTGACAGGGAGTGGGCTCCCCCGTCGGCAAGTCATAGCACCGAGGATGGAAGCCGATGGGGATTGGGGCCCCCGTTGGCAAAACCATGCTGCTGTGGGGAGGGGCACTTGTTGGTGAGGGGGTTGGGCACCCCTCGGCACTGGGGGTGAATTAATATTGCTTGTGAACATGGCGGCAAGGCACCGACATGTTCACAAACAATATTACAGTAGCAACATTCCGCCCAGCAATGATGGGTCACTCCCTCATTGCAGCGAATGGCTGATGCTGCAAAGACTAGACGGCTCCTGATTACAGCGGCTAAAATTTTATAAGTTGGTGGCACGCTGGCTAAACTAGTGTCAGCAGCAGCATGTCATGCCATGGCATTGGGGGAAGCGGGCCAAGCCTTCAAAGGCTGTGCGGGCATTGGCCACACCAGTGCCATGCCTCCACAACCTGCTACTGGAGAAAGCTGCTGCAATATGTTTCGTGTGCATGCACACAATCAACATAGAAAGAATAATAAAAAAAATAAAAGTATACCTGCACAAACTTCCTAAAGTCTGATCCTGTGAAAGCTCATAGAACCCTGAAAAGTTCACCAAAGTTCTCTTATTATGGCTGCATAGTGAGAGATATGCTGACATAGTGCTATTACATGGAGAGGGGGGCTCTGGAAGCATGTTATCAGATACCAAATGCACCACAGCTGTCTCCTTACACCGACTGGAGTTAAAGCACATCTCTCTGTGTTTCTCCACTGGCTACTGTGTGCTTCCTTCCTCTCTTCTACTGTTACACAATTTTCTTGCTCCTAACCCTGCTGCTGGTTTCTCTCTAGTGGCCGCCAGTAATGCTGATCTCTTTGTCTGTCGCTGGGATCCATCTCCCCCTGAATACAATGGGGTCAGAACCACATAGTCAAGATGACAAACACACTGCAGTACTTAAAAAATATCTGGCTTTCTTTGGCAAAGGACTAAGAAAGCTTCTTTTAATCTGTATCTTAAATTTAAAAAAAGAGCAGGGCTCTTCAATACAGTGGTTTAAGCGATACAATGCTGCTAAAAGAGTTCAAGAGTTTGTTAGTTACCCTTTAAAAATGTCTGCTTTATAATGGAAAAGCTCACAGAAGGATGTTAGGTTACATTACAAAAGCACTTTTTTGAGGAATTTGATACTGCGAGTACAAAGACACAAAGAATGTGCAAAGTCCATACTATATATGATGCTGAAACACAAGTGTTTATAGCAAAAGACAAAATAAGTCACAAGTCAAATTTGGTGTAATAATTATCGGAAACAGGTCATCTTATTCAGATAAAATAATATTTCCTATAACAGATAGTCCTAGCAAACGTACAGTTATTAAATGCTGAAAAGCTAGGAAAAAGAAAATCTTAAGTTTTATATAAGCACTGAACTAAGTATTAAACTTTGTTAGTGTGTCATTTTGCTAATATCCTTGTGCCTGCCCACTTTGTTGATGAACACTGAACGTTTTATTGTTTTAGTGATTTACTTTAACCTTATTTCATGACACGATGTTCTGGCATTGATGAATGAGATGGAGGATAATGTATGGTCATATATCGGTAATCGGTTTGTTAACGATTGAGAGGTTGCCTTGGCAACTGTGTAAACCTCTAGTGTGAAGCTCGAAAGGTTTGTCACCATAGCAACATTGAGATGGTTAAACAAACCGGTTGCCGATATATGAATCATACATTATACTTTGTAGTGTTTGGTCCCGATAATAAAAAAAAAAAAAAAATGAAGCAGGATCCTTACTGTTGTTGTTTCAGTCACCTCCTCTCACCGCTGTGGCTGTTTCAGAAGGCTGCTGGTCTTTGTAGCGCACATGCACAGAGCAATCCCTGTTATACCATTGATGTGATGTACCATCAATGAGTTAACAACATAGTGATGTCACACCAATGGTATAACAATGTTATAAAAAGATCGATTTCACTATATAACAACGTTCTACCATATATTATATATATTTTGTTGTATAGTGTGCAAGATACTTCTCCAATATCTGTACAGGATTTGTCCACTTTTGTATGGAGAAACTGATGGCTGCATGTGTCTAATAGAATCTTTTGGATACACTTGCTATGGCAAAGACCTGAAAACTCATTTGTTGACATATCTACATTTGTTTTCTAAATTCAAACACTGGTTTTTGAACACAGCCATTCACTTTTTCAGAAATCTGTTTAAGATGGCACATCACTGCCTGCCACTCTCTGTTTGTTTTAGGATAACTACTGCCTTCATCATAAAACATTTCCTTTCTTTGGAAAAGAATAAATATTATTCTTTGTTAATAATGAAACCTTTCAGAAATAGTATTTCAATCACAGAAGAAATGCACAGGGGCTGGCAGGCAGGGCTCATCCCTGAGTTAAGACCAGTTTGGACTTCCAACCAGTGGGTTCTATGCAGAATTTATTTATTTATTTGAATTCTTGGAATAACACCTTTGAGCTGGAAGCTTATTAACAAAGGTTCCATATTAAGTCAATCAAAAAGAAACACAATACAATTAAAAAGGAACAGTGAAAATAGTATAAGTGCATTGTTACAGGGTATATTAAAACATAAAGATGGATACAAATTTAACAAACATAAAATGAAGCAGTCAGAGTATTGAACCTTGTCAGGAGTCATAGTGGGGGTAGGAGGGGGTGAGGTTGAAAAAGTGCCACATGGGGATATGCGAGGAGGCTGGGGCAGGGAGAATAAGGTTAGGTTTGTCAGGCAGGTGAGGGTGGAGAGAGGATGAGGCAGAGGGTGAGTAGCACAGAGTGGGGAGGTAAACAGGTAAGGGTGGTGGGGATTAGCAGTCACAGCTGCTTATGGAGGAAAGATGCTGACAGAGTTTTCTCAATTGGCTCAGATTTGGCTTATTGGTTATGCTGCAGCGGGAGTTCATTAAGCCAGTATGGAGCACAGTAGGCAAAGGACATCTGAACTTGTGATGTTCTGAAGAAAGGGACTTGCAGTGATTGTGTGGACATGCTTCTCGTCCAGTGGGATCGATCATTGTGTTTAGGAGGTTTTGGATAGCAGGTGGGGTTAAGCCAAAGCACGTTTTTTTCCCCAAGGAGACAAACTTGGTACTATACTTGGCCCTGTAGGGTAATCCAATTGGTTTGCACATAAAAGTCACAATTGTGGGTTAGTCTGTGGGCACCAAGTACCAGTCTGTAGGATTTATTTAGGGTCACACTAATAGTTTGAGGGTAGAGTTGGAGGCTACCCCATACACTACCAGTCCATAGTCCATAATAGAAAGGATGGAACTTTTAATAATGAGTGACAGCACCTCTGGGATCAGGCTATGGCGATTACTGTATAGGAGGCCAGTTCTGGAGTTGACAACCTTAACAATAAGGTCGATGTGTTGGGCAAAGGATAGGGAGCTATCAAGGGTTACATCTAGATGTTTGAAAGTATAAACTTTTTCAAGTGGGGCTTGTACGCTATTTAGAATTGTCATTTGGTAATCCTTGTTTATTGTGGGGTTCGCGAATATCATGACCTTGTTTTTTTATCATTCATAAGTAGTTTGTTTTGGAGAACCACGCCTCAGTAGCAGAGAAGTCACTTTGGAGATATGATTCTAAGTAGCTCAGATCACAACTTTTAGAAGAAATGACAGCATCATAAGCATATGAAGTATATGTTCTATGCACTGTGGGAAGATGGTTGAGAAAATGGCTAAATAATAGGGGCCTATGATGGACCTTGTGGTACCCTCTAGAACCTGCCAACTGTTGGAGGGCATCGTCTGTTTTACCTGTTGAGACTTGTTACTAAAGTAGCTTTTAAGCCACCCCACAGCTTCAATGAGAGGCCAATGCAGTGGAGTTTATTGAGTAGTGGATTGTGATTAACAGTATTAAAGGCTTTAGTGAGGTCTGTATATTGCCCTACTAGTTGGCTACCGTCTAGAGCCCCATGAAGGAAGTTGGAGTACCCAGTAGGGCAGTAGTGGTGCTGTGCCCTTCTGGAATCTGCTGCTGGGGGCACTGGAGTTTTACTTTTCCAGATAGCCAACCAATTGGTCTAATTATTCACTCTAAGGCCTTAGAGAGGGAGATAAGATTGATACTTGGCGGTAGTTGGTATGGAGGGTTATGCCACCCTTTTTGTGGACTGGGGTGTCTACTGCAGCTTTCCATCTCTAGGGTTAATAGTCCAAGACTGAGGAATAGGTTTAATAGTTTAGTCAGTGGCAATAATACTTCATCCAGACAAAGGGCAATTTGTTTTAGGTCCAGAGTGTCATTGCTCTGCCTGGATTTGCCTAGTACTCGCAGGAGATATTTTTTTGCTTTGGCTCTGGAGATTGCCTTGAGGTGGAAGGGAAGGGGTCCACTGGGGAACCATTATTGGAGGTCATGGTGCCTAAAGGATTGCCCTCTGCTGCATCAGTGAAGTCAGGCAGCAGTATGCTGCTGAAATCAGTGAACACATCGTTGAATGTGTCTGCAATCGTTTTATGATCTTGGTGATTTCCCCATTAATAACATGGAGGGTGGAGTTTTGTTGGTTTTGCCAGTTAGGGTCCTTCACATTATACCAAAATTTATTACCATTTCCCAAGAGTTAGAGAGGCAACTAATTGCAGAACTTATGGGCAGAGCTACAGGTAAAACAACCTTCCATGTATACTGTGTGTGTTCATTTAAGCTTGGAAACCATTTTAGTGTGAGACCTTGAATTGGGAAGGTTGGTGGGGAGGGAACCTCTAAGGAATTTAGCTCCACACCGAGATCCTCGGTTTCAAATGCTGTAAGTTAGCAAATCACTTCAAAATTTGTTGAGATAAATGAAAAACTAATTTTGAAGTGATTTGCTAACATTTATCTCAAGTTGCATAAAAGTAAATGCATTATGGCATAAACCGTGTATATACAACTTGTCAATTACAGATGCACAAGTCAGAATGTATTTGTTTAAAATTGTTACTTTAAATTGAGTAATACAAGTATACAAATCAAACACTTCTTCAGTCAGAAACTTTATCAATATCTCGGTTATTATGATGGGGAAATTATCAGTGGCTCCCGTCACAAATACAAAACGTGTGCTCTCAAATATATTTGAAACACTGATCCTACAGTGGATGAATTTTTTTATGGATGCACTTCATTTTCAACATCTTATTGATGAGTTATGTAAGTTTTCTGCTAAAACAGTCCCATTGGTCTCTGATTAAATCTTTTTTTTTTCCTACTGGCCTTTGACATCTATTACCACTCACTTCTCCCTGCCAAAACTTGGTTCCCTCCCTCCTCATTCTCTTCCCAGAAATTCCCAGATCACAGGCCCTCCAAATGTCTCTTGGGCAGATGCTACAACAGCTGCACACCCTTCACCTCTTTTTACGGTTAAACTGTTTATTGGCTTTTCAACTTTCCATACATACATACATTGAAATTGTGTATATGGCTAGGGTTGCTGGGCACACTTACAACCCTGACATTGATATAGCAGTAGAGGAATTGAGTACTTACAGTCACCTTGTTAACCTTATGCTCAGATATGAGGTTGTGTATTGTCAAGGCTTCTGTACTCCATCTCCTCTAGGGTTGCAGAGGCCCATATTGGGCTGGTGATCTGACCAGGCATCCATCACCCAATGCATAAGGAGTAAACACAAAGAATCACTATCCTATATAACCATTTTAACTATTTACAACAGGGATTACATTGTGTATGACAGAGTCCCTCTTCCTCATTACTTACAGATACCCTTTAATTCATACCTTACCTGGCAACCTGCCAAATGTTCACCCTATTCTGGTCATGGGGGCAGCATATTTGTGAAAGGGTGCCCAGCACTCCTTGTACTTTGGGACAGTGTTGGTAGCTAGGTGGGAAAGATGGTCTATGGAGGCTAAGTGGACCATGAAAGTGAGGATCTCTTGATGCTTAGGGACCTCCCTGGTCCTCCACCTGCACAAGATGAGGTGTTTGGCCTGCATTGCCAAGAGAGCTAGCCATCTATATTCCGAACGTTGTAGCAGAGGGGCTAATGATTTCATGCCCAGTAGTAACAGGGGTCTAGACATAGGGATCGGTTTCCCAAGCACTTTGGTGCCTGTATCTACCACTCTTATCCAGATCTCATGTATCAGTGGGCAGGACCATAGAATATGCAGAAGATCTTCCGGGTGAGCCTGGTGCCTCCAGCATTTATTAGTGTTCAGGACTCCTGCAGCTTGCAGCATGACTAGGGGTTCAGTACCATGACTGCAAGATCTTGTTTTGGATCAACCTACTCTTTGCATCTTTATAAATTTTGTGAGCTGCTCGCCAACACCCTTTCCACTGTTGCTCTGTGAATTGGACCTGAAGGGCCTCTTCTCATTTCCCCCTGGATTTGTCTGACTGACTTGGTAAGGAGTCTCGTAGCATGGTAGATATCTTACCACCCATGCTCTTGGGTTTTAAGAGCCATAGGGGTTGCATGACATGGGGAAGCCCTGTTGGCTGGCTCTTAGTCAACCCCAGCAGGGCACTACAGATTTGCAGATACCTCCAGAAGTCAGTGGCCGGGAGCCCCCATCTGGTCTGTAGGCTTCTGAAAGAGTCTACGACTGTAAAGGCTGGGGTAAGCAGGTCTTCCAGCTTGTGTAGTCCCCTTTCCATCCACCCCTTCCAGATAACAGTTTGGTTCCCTATGTAGATAATACAGAAATCACACAGACTCCAATAGCTGAACTAGCATTCAACCCTCCCCCTGGTCATCTGACACTGGAGTGATGACCCCTCCCCCCGGTGCTGGCTTATCCCCTTCCAGCTTGCTTATGCTCCCACCTGCCCATTTTTGGTCTGGTCTCTCAGCCCTTCCCCCACCATCAGGAGATAGAAGTCATTGTGAGTCAAGTGTAACCCTAGATGGGCGCTATCTCAGGGGCTACTACCTGCCTGATTTGCCACTAACAGATTGAGGGGCCTGGATCCAATGGTGGGTGCCTCCACCCAGAGGTCAGGGTTTGCAATAGTTAAACTTACTTGGTCACAGCCCTCTGGGACACTGCAACCCCCCTTTCTTCCCACTAGTGGCCCACACAATATATCAGAATTACCTTCACAGTATACATTTACCCCCAGGGGTGGTTCAGGCACTGGGACCTCCTGTAAAATAAGATACAGTGCAACAATCACAGTACAGTACTTTAACATAGACAATTACCTCAGGCAGTATAACTTTGCTGAAACAAGCAGCTCTGATTTATTTAGGGGGATATAACAAGGACAGGGGGAAATCAGGTTAATTAGCTTATCACTCTACTCATCTACCTATGGCTCTGTGCACAGGCCTATCCCTATCAGTTACTGTCCCTGGGTACCCAAGCCCTAGTGGCTAGTCCAAACCGTGGCAGCTGGTAGGGACCCTTTCACACAGAGAAAAGGAAAATTAAACAGTCAGCAGTACAGTAATTCCATTTGGCTTTAATGTGGGAATTCAACAGGGAGCGACCCTGAATTAGTACTCATGACCTCCAAATAAGATAGGGTCCTTCAATGTCAGCAGGGCTACTCTTGAGCTCCAAGAGACTCCTCACACATTTATATGGTAAACAGTCACAGGCAAAAGTCACTTAATGGCAGCAGGATTCACTTGAGGTACACAAACCTCTTCACACATATATATGGTAAAAAGAAAGCACTATACCAGGCAGGCTGCATCTGTATCCCGATCGCAATTACTGCACAATACCCGGGAGAACACACAGCAGATTCAGTTCCTGACAGACCGAGTGCAATTCAGCTATTTCTCCAGTCTTCTACAGGGTGAGCCTGGTTTCTACTCTTCAGATATCCTTTGATTCTCTTCACAGGACGGATTCAGTCCTAACAAGCAGTTACACAAGCTGCAGACCGAACTCTGAGGCCTTACACATGTTTCCCGACTAAAACTGCACACTGAAAAAGCACAGGGCTCCTTCCTTCTTCACTGTCAGAGCTAAACTGAAAAACTTCAACAGACAAAACCGGGCACTTCCTTTGAGTTCCTCCCAGTTCTTGACTGGATCGGCTGTCACTCACAATAGACTGCTGCTGTTGGTCCAAAAAGGCACCGAAGTCTAAACTACATCTCCCAGAGTCACTGCCCATACAATCCTCTTGTGGCTGGCTCAGATTATGAGTCCAAGTTCTGATTCGTCCAAGGCACCATTTTAGAGCTAGCTTACCCCACACTGATTGGTCCAGTTCAGCAGTTCAAAACCAGAATGGGGAACTAGGCAGACACAGTTCTGACTGCAAAGAAAGCAGGTTAGACAAACTGTAATTTCATTATTACTGTAAATGATTTCTGGCAAACAGTTACATCTTTCAGATAGGTTCCCTTTGTACTCCTAGTGACTGCAAAAATGGAGTGAATTGGCAGCAGTTTGAGTGGTACTCAAACAGAGAAACACACAGTCCCCATACAAATTAATTATGTCTGCAAGCAGACAGCTCTTAAAGAGACAGTACCAGAGGTTCTAAAACACTCACTGATAAATGGCTTAAACGCCAAACACCATTCAGGCTTGGAGCATTCAAGCAAGCTCCTGAAGTCTTTTGGGAACCCCATTTGCAGGGGTTACACCTTCCTGGCTTGGGAAAGCTTGACGTCCGCGTCAAGCAAGTCCCATAAGTTTCAACTGCAACCATATACATTTGCATTAGGCTCGCACATGTAATCATCAGTCAATATATCATTTTACCAAGAACACATTTCTGAAACATTGCAGTACGTCACTCTTTACACAGTATTACATACACATTGTACCATAACTCAAGTTATTACCTCTTGTACATGAAACCTGAAGAGAGGGGGGCCCTTCCCTGTCAGTTACCTTGGGGCTGGATGGGGCAAGGGCACCATACTTAGAGGGCAACACAAGTAACTTGGAGTTAGCACTGATGCTCAGTTTGGGCAATGAGCTCGGGGACACATACACTCCTTTATGGACAACATTGAGAGGCAAGTCCACAGGCCTCCCAAGTGAATCATAACTGAGGTGCACCACAGGCTTTACAGCTCGACCAGTCTTTCTAGGGGGAACTGTTACAGTCTCTGCACTCTGAGCCTCATTTTCAGCATTGTCCTCACTTGTCAGGGGGGAGTCTCCATGGGGGTAGAGAGGCTAGAACTTGGGGCACTTTCAGCTCCAGGAGTTACAGTTTCTGAGTCCACAACATTTGGCTCGCATGGAGAGCTTTTGGACACTGGCAGTGGACTGTCAGGGCACTCAAAATACTCTTCTTGTTCGGGTGTATCACCAGTCTTCCCCAATCTATCATTTTCCTCCCCTGAAAGCTCAAACAGTTCAACCATGCACAATGAGTCCATTTCATCTGATCTGATGCTTTGCACTTCACTTTCTGGGAGCATTGGCTCCAGGGATGAAGCTGGGGGCTTAGACAGTCCAGAAGGCCCAGCTTTGTCTCCAGTATTGACTAGGGATTGCCCTCAAACAATTGACTCAGTTCGTAAGAAGGATAGTATTCAAAGTCACTCTCACTTTCTTCTGATATGGACCGACAGTCATGCTCAACTGGGACTTGTGCAGGGGAACACTTTAACTCTGCTTCTAGGTGCAGACTTCCTGATCTTTTCTTAGCAGCAGCTCTAGTCACTGGTCCAGAGGGGCATCTTCTAGGGCTCAGACTCAATCAAGATTTGTCCAATGGGCAGTAAATGATTTCTATGCATTGTTTTTACATCTTTTGAATTATTCTCAGGCCTTACTTTGTACACTGGCAGATCATCTAGTTTGCCCACTACAATGTGAGGAGATGGTGCCATCTGTCAGCAATCTTGTGCTTGCCATGCAGTCCCAGATTTCTTAGCAATACCCGATCTCCCTCCTGGAGTTCCTGTGCTTTCACCTTTTATCATACCTTTCTTTGTTGGCCAGATTTCTTTTGGCAGCCATGGTTTGAGCCAGTTGGTACGCATGAGTTAGCTGGGCCTTTAACTTTTGCACATACTGTAAATAGTTGTCAGCTTGAACCCCATCAGAAGAACCCCAAACACACATCTACCGGTAGTCGAGCTTCTCTTCCAAACATCAGGCGGTAGGGGAGAACCCAGTGGCATCACTTTTGGTGCAGTTATAAGCATGTACCAGGGTGCTAATTTGTTGGCTCCATCTAGGCTTGTCCTTTGGGTGCAGGGTGCCTAGCATATCTAGCAAAGTGCGGTTGAAACGCTCAGGCTGTGGGTCCCCTGGGGTGGTAAGGAGTGGTTCTGGACTTTCGCACTCCCCACAGAGAAAGCATCTCTTTGATCAGACGACTCTCAAAGTCTCTCCCTTGATCAGAATGGATTCTTTGTGGAGCCCATAGTGAACAAAAAGTTTTCTACAAGTACTTTGGCCACAGTGGATGCTTTCTGGTCTTTGGTGGGGAAAGCTTGGGCATATCTCTTGAAATGGTCAGTGACCACCAGCACATTACTGATATTTCTTTGATCTGACTCCAAACTCAGAAAATCAATACAGACCAGCTCCATGGGTGCACTGGTGGCGATGTTAACAAGGGGGGCAGCCCTCTGGGGCAAAGCTTTCCTCTGTAAGCAGCGACTACAAGTTCGAATGTGTTGCTCCACATCAGCCCCCATCTTAGGCCAATAGAATCTGGATCTCACCAAGTCAAGTGTTCTGTCTATACCAAGGTGCCCCATGTGGTTGTGCAAGGACATCAGTACTGAGTCTCGAAGGCAGTGGGCAGCACTAGGTTGTTTGTCTACTTGTCCCCTCTGTCTACTGTTTCTCTGTATAACAGTTTATTGATCAGTTTCAACTTAGGACCTTCTTTGTATAATAGTGCAGTTCTCAAATCAGTGGAGCGTAATTTGGACACATCTTTTCCTGCATAGAGGGCTTCTAAAGCTGCTTTGATCATGGGATCACGGATTGAGCCCGCGATACTGTCATTGTCCAGCTGAGGCAGTGCACCAATGTCTATTGCAGAAAAGTGGCAATAAGCAGCAGGTATGCAATTCTCAGAGGGTCCCAAGCAATCCACCATGCAGTCCACTGCGTCTGTGGACATTTGTTCCTCCCTGTCAAACTTCGCAGAGTGCCCGAATGTCAGGTTCTGCCAATCGGACCCAATCATTCTGGGAAACAGGCCCGGAGAGAGCATCAGCATCTATGTGGTTCAGACCTGCTCGGTATTCGAGAGCATAGTCATATGTAGATAATTCAGAAAGCCACTCTGGCCAGTGGCATCCAACTTAGCTGAGGTCTGCACATAGGTCAAAGGATTATTGTCAGTTTTTACTAGTATTTTAGCCCCATACAAGTACTCATGGAATTGGTCAACAATAGCCCACTTCAAAGCTAGGAACTCTAACTTATGTACAGGATAGTTCTTTTCGGATGGGGTCAGGCTTCTACTGGCAAAGGCCACTGGTCTCAGGCCATTCTCGTGCTCTTGGTACAACACAGCCCCCAACCCTTGCAAGCTAGCATCAGTGTGCAGGACGTAAGGTTTTCTTGGATCGGCATAGGCCAGCACTGGAGCATGGGTAAGTTGATATATGATCTCATGAAAAGCAGTCTCACAATCAGGAGTCCAGCGGGCCCCAAATACTTCACTCGGATGAAAATACACTCTTTCAGTCTTGAGGACGCTGACTTTGGTATTTTTGTGGGTTGGGGATACCCTTGAGTAAGGTTAAGTAAAGGGCGGATCACTCTTGAATAGTCCTTGATGAAACGCCGATAATAACCACAGAATCCCAGGAATCTTTGCAGTTCTTTAGATTTTGGGCTGTGGCCAGGTGGTCAAGGCCTCAACTTTACTTGGGTCGGTCTCTATTCCTCGGTGGATACTATGTGTCCCACATACTTTACTGATGTTTGAAAGAATTGACACTTATCAATGGACAGTTTAAGGTCAAAGTCCTCCAGTCGGTCCAATACCTTAAATAATCTGCTCTCATGTTCCTCCAGTGAGCTGCCAAACACAATAACATCATCTAGGTATACCAGGCACTCTAGTAAGTTCATGTCCCCACTTCACGCTCCATCAATCGTTGAAAGTGGCTGGGGCACCTGAAATCCCTTGAGGCATCCTCATGAATTCATAGAAGCCAAGCGGACAGATAAAGGCTGTCTTCTCACTGTCCTCTGGGGCCATCGGGATCTGGTAGTACCCACTGCGGAGATCCAGCACAGAGAACCACTTGCTCCCGTTTAGGCAGTCCAAAGCATCCTGAATGCGGGGCATTGTGTACTGATCAGGGATAGTCCGATGGTTTAAGGTGCGATAATCCACGCACATCCTTACTGTCCCATTCTTTTTCCTCACTATCACAATGGGGGAAGCATAAGGGCTTCTGGATTCTTGTATTACACCAGCAGCTAACATCTCTTGCAGATGCCGTCTCACATCATCTATATCAGCAGGTGCCAGGCGTCGAGACCTCTCACGAAATGGTCTTCTCGTCATGCAGCCAGATATTGTGCTCAGCTCCTTGCACCATCCTACGTCCCATTCCTTTAAAGAAAACACCTGGTCTCTCTGGGCAAGCTTCTCACTGATCCTCACTTTCCATTCAGCTGGCAGCGGAGTCACGAAATCAAACAAGTCAGGCGTTACTCTGTCATTCTTCCTCGAACTCTTGCTGCTGGGTAGTACTGCAGTGTCTGCACAATGCACATTAGCCAGGATGCAACCTCTATTTACTCGAATGTCTCTTTCAGACACATTATGAACTTGGACCATTACCCTTCTGGCATAAGCATGGGCTCTAGCGGGCAAAATACTAGGCTTGACCAGCAGTCCTCTGGCAATTTTCCATCGCCTGGTGCATCCAACATTAATATTTTATTCTTAACATCCTTTCTGATACAGACCTCTCCCTGTAAGGTACACTGGGAATTTGGCGCCAGGATCAGAGACTCAGGATCCTTCTTCCATACAATTCCGACCGGTTCCTCTGGTTCTATTTTTTCAGCATCTCTCTGTGCCTCATAGGCCTTCTTAATTAAAGCCGGAACTCTTAAAGCTCTACTAGTCTTTGACCCCTGTTTTTCATAACACAACTGTGCCAGCCTTCCGAACATATGAGCATTTGTTCCAACCAACAAAGGGACACCATCATACAGTCCAGTGGGGGGGGACACACTAAGGCTAGGGTCTCTACTTGTTCAGCCACTCCAGCCACGGAGGTGGGGAAAGACAGCCAAATTCGGATATACCCGGAATAGGGGTAGGCCTTCTCACTTAACCCCCATACATGCAGTCCTTCTAATGGTTGTAAGGTACATCTGACAAATGCTTCTGATACCAATCCTGGAACATAATTGTCACTTGGGAGCCACTGTTCTAATACAGCTCTTGTAGACACTCCATTCACCTTTACAGTGGTCTCCATGGAGGGACCCACTATTCTGGACCAGTCTGGAGAGGCGGTAGTGGGGGCCTGGGCAACTGACCTTGCCACAAAAAGACGTGAGTTAACATTTTTGGTGCCCTCACTGGGATCATTTTGTGCACCTCTTAACCACTGATTTGTTCTCCGAAGTTCTCCTTGTAGCCTATATGCAACTTTGTCAGTGTCTTTTGGGGACCAGCATTCCCTCTTCATGTGCCCATCCTTCCCGCAATTATAGCAAAACATACTTTCTGGAGTTTGAGCAGGCCGAGGCACCACACTGGGAGTCAGGGCGGGGGTACTACTACCTGGAAACCTTGGTGCCATCTCTGTCTGCGGCGTGATAAGCATTTGGAGACATCTTGTCAGTTTCTCCATTTCCATGGTCAAGGAATTGAGTTTGGAGCTGTTATCAGCAGGAGATACATGGGTGGGTACCCCCACCCCCATAGCAGATGCAGTCGGATATAGGTCAGGGCCCGTACTTGCAGGCATGGCCTTCATAAAGGACTGTTTTTGAATTCCCAGATCTCTCTCAACAGTTCGCCCCATTGTGGCATATCTTTTTCTTGTCAGAGCACTCATTGACTGTCAACCTCTGCCCTGAACTTCACTTGATGGGTCACCCTCAGTCACTCGGGTCGTAGCCGCAGCTATTGGTGCAGGTCCCTCCCGAGGTCGCCTTTCTCAACTCCTCGAATTTCTCTCATTAACTCATCATAGGAGGGTGGGGATTCCAGTCGATTTGCTAGGCGAACTGAAGCAACAGCAGTTCTGAGAAGGGGCAGACTTAAGGATCCTGTCCAGTCTGGTTCGGTCCAGTTCAATCGCTGGCAAACTACCCTTTCTGAGAGCATTCTTGCAACAATTTTTCCAGCCGAGATACATACACAGACAACAACTCCCTTGGTACTGTTGTGCATTTCTTACTCTCCACCATAGATCCTCATCAGAATCTGGCCTCCCACACATTCTCCAAGGCCTCAAGATAGGCCTGTGCAGTCACTTCAGGGTTACTGGCCCGTTAGCACGGATGGTAGCCAGGGCAGGACCGGAGGCTCTCACTAACCTCTTCGCTTGCCTCCGAGCATTGCCATTCTAGCACTTGGGGGCAACATAGTCTATCCAGGTCTCCCAGTCATCCTCCCCTTGGGGTGGGAGGTGCCAGAGAAGATCCTAAACCTTGGTAAGAGTCGTGACTAAAGGCAGGTGCAGAAATAGGTGTCTGCATTGGTTCAGCCACCATTACAGGTACTGGAGCAGGAGAGGGTGTTGGGGAGGAACACCCCAGGTGGCAAGAATAGTTTCTTCAAGTCCTCCACAGTTTTCCCTTCTCCAGCAACCATTTAGCAAATTTCTCCTCAAAAGTTTCAGATAGTGGTGGGCTCATTCCCCCAGGTCTTTACTGTCCTTAGTTATCACTCCAAGCAGTGAGGGCTCCTCTGGGGTAATGGTCTGTGGCACTTTGGAGCTATCTATGGGATCCTTAAACTCTACTAGGGCCAGGAAAGTGTGGGTGAGCAGATTAGCATAGCACCACCACAGGGTTTTGTAAACCTTCCACCTTGGAAAGTACTCCTGTACAGTGTCCGTATTGATACCCAGGGGATGTCCAGGATAAGCATAGCATTTTGGGGTCAATCTCTCCCAGTACACCACTCCACCAGCCGGTGCACAGCCACTTCTGTCGGGTACCCATTTTTTTTTTTTCAACAGTGGTTCGTAAATATGGCCACTAGAGGACACACAATCCCAACAGTGAGCCTCCAAGATGTAACCCCTAGATGGCGCTATCCCAGGGGCTACTAACCCTACCTGATTTGCCACTAACAGATTGAGGGGCCTGGATCCAATGGCGGGTGCCTCCACCCAGAGGTCAGGGTTTGCAATAGTTAAACTTACTTGGTCACAGCCCTCTGGGACACTGCAACCCCTTTCTTCCCACTAGTGGCCCACACAATATATCAGAATTACCTTCACAGTATACATTTACCCCCAGGATGGTTCAGGCACTGGGACCTCCTGTAAAATAAGATACAGTGCAACAATCACAGTACAGTACTTTAACATAGACAATTACCTCAGGCAGTATAACTTTGCTGAAACAAGCAGCTCTGATTTATTTGGGGATATAACAAGGACAGGGGAATCAGGTTAATTAGCTTATCACTCTACTCATCTACCTATGGCTCTGTGCACAGGCCTATCCCTATCAGTTACTGTCCCTGGGTACCCAAGCCCTAGTGGCTAGTCCAAACCGTGGCAGCTGGTAGGGCTCTTTCACACAGAGAAAAGGAAAATTAAACAGTCAGCAGTACAGTAATTCCATTTGGCTTTAATGTGGAATTCAACAGGAGCGACCCTGAATTAGTACTCACGACCTCCAAACAAGATAGGGTCCTTCAATGTCAGCAGGGCTACTCTTGAGCTCCAAGAGACTCCTCACACATTTATATGGTAAACAGTCACAGGCAAAAGTCACTTAATGGCAGCAGGATTCACTTGAGGTACACAAACCTCTTCACATTTATATGGTAAAAGAAAGCACTATACCAGGCAGGCTGCATCTGTATCCCGATCGCAATTACTGCACAATACCGGGAGAACACACAGCAGATTCAGTTCCTGACAGACCGAGAGCAATTCAGCTATTTCTCCAGTCTTCTACAGGGTGAGCCTGGTTTCTACTCTTCAGATATCCTTTGATTCTCTTCACAGGACGGATTCAGTCCTAACAAGCAGTTACACAAGCTGCAGACCGGAACTCTGGGCCTTACACATGTTTCCGACTAAAACTGCACACTGAAAAGCACAGGCTCCTTCCTTCTTCACTGTCAGAGCTAAACTGAAAAACTTCAACAGACAAAACGGGCACTTCCTTTGAGTTCCTCCCAGTTCTTGACTGGATCGGCTGTCACTACAATAGACTGCTGCTGTTGGTCCAAAAAGCCAAGTCTAAACTACATCTCCCAGAGTCACTGCCCATACAATCCTCTTGTGGCTGGCTCAGATTATGAGTCCAAGTTCTGATTCGTCCAAGGCACCATTTTAGAGCTAGCTTACCCCACACTGATTGGTCCAGTTCAGCAGTTCAAAACCAGAATGGGGAACTAGGCAGACACAGTTCTGACTGCAAAGAAAGCAGGTTAGACAAACTGTAATTTCATTATTATAAATGATTTCTGGCAAACAGTTACATCTTTCAGATAGGTTCCCTTTGTACTCCTAGTGACTGCAAAAATGGAGTGAATTGGCAGCAGTTGAGTGGTACTCAAACAGAGAACACACAGTCCCCATACAAACTAATTATGTCTGCAAGCAGACAGCTCTTAAAGAGACAGTACCAGAGGTTCTAAAAACACTCACTGATAAATGGCTTAAACGCCAAACACCATTCAGGCTTGGAGCATTCAAGCAAGCTCCTGAAGTCTTTGGGAACCCCCATTTGCAGGGGGTTACACCCTTCCTGGCCTGGGAAAGCTTGCGTCCGCGTCAAGCAAGTACCCATAAGTTTCATTGCAACCATATACATTTGCATTAGGCTCGCACATGTAATCATCAGTCAATATATCATTTTACCAAGAACACATTTCTGAAACATTGCAGTACGTCACTCTTTACACAGTATTACATATGTATACCTTTCAATTTCCATTTTCACTCCCTCTGTATACCTTTCAATTCCATTTTCACTCCCTCTGTATGCTTTTTCAATTATCATTTTCAAGCTCCTTTATACCTTTCAATTTTCATTTCAGTCTCTCTGTATGCTTTTCAATTCTTTTCACTCTCTGTATTCCTTTCAATTTTCATTTCACTCCCTCTGTGCTTTTTCAGTGCCATTTCACTCCCTCTGTGATGCCTTTCAATTTCTGTTTTCACTCCGTCTGTATACTTTTTCAGTACCATTTTCACTCCCTCTGTGTTCTTTTTCAGTACCATTTTCACTCTCTCTGTATACTTTTTCAGTACCATTCTCACTCCCTCTGTATACTTTTTCAGTACCATTTTCACTCCCTCTGTGTTCTTTTTCAGTACTATTTTCACTCTCTCTGTATACCTTTCAGTACCATTTTCCTCTCTCTAGATGCCTTTCAATTGCCATTTTCTCTCCAGTGTTCTTTTCAATTACCATTTCACTCTCTCTGTATACCTTTCAATTTTCATTTTCACTCTCTCTGTATGCTTTTCAATTGCATAAATTTCACTCCCTCTGTGTTTCTTTTTCAATTACCATTTCACTCCTCTGTATTCTTTTCAATTACATTTCACTCCCTCTGTGTTCCATTCAATTTCCATTTTCACTCTCTTTGTATACCTTTCAATTATCATTTCACTCCCTCTGCACACTTTTTTCAATTACCATTTTCACGCTCCCTGTATGCCTTTCAATTATCATTTCACTCCTCTGTATGCTTTTCAATTACCATTTCACTCCCTCAGTGTTCTTTTCAATTACCATTTCATCTCTCTGTATGCTTTTTTCAGTGCCATTTCACTCCCTCTGTATGCTTTTTCAATTTTCATTTCACTCCCTCTGTATATTTTTCAGCACTATTTTCACTCCCTCTGTGTTCTTTTTCAGTACCATTTTCAAGCTCCCTGTATACCTTTCAGTACCATTTTCACTCTCTCTGTATACTTTTTCAGTACCATTTTCACTCCCTCTGTGTTCTTTTTCAGTACCATTTTCACTCTCTCTCTATTCCTTTCAGTACCATTTTCACTCCCTCTGTATATTTTTTCAGTACCATTTTCACTCCCTCTGTTTACCTTTCAGTACTATTTCCACTCCCTCTGTATACTTTTTCAGTACCATTTTCACGCTTCCTGTATACCTTTCAGTACCATTTTCACTCTCTGTATGCTTTTCAATTTTCATTTTCACTCCTTGTGTTCCTTTTCAATTCCATTTTCACTCCCTCTGTATGCCTTTCATTTTCCATTTCACTCCCTCTGTATGCTTTTCAATTACCATTTTCACGCTCCTGTATGCTTTTGAGACCATTTCACTCTCTCTGTATGCTTTTTCAATTACCATTTTCACTCCCTAGTGTTCTTTTCAGCTTTCCATTTTCACTCTCTCTGTATGCTTTTCAGTACCATTTTCACTCCCTCTGTATGCTTTTCAATTACCATTTCACTCCTCTCTGTTCTTTTTCAATTTCATTTCACTCCCTCTGTATGCTTTTCAATTACCATTTCACTCCCTCTGTATCTTTTCAATTACCATTTTCACTCTCTCTGTATGCTTTTCAGTACCATTTCACTCCCTCTGTATTCTTTTCAGTACCATTTTTCTCCCTCTGTATGCCTTTTCAATTACCATTTTCACTCCTCTGTATGACTTTTTCAGTACCATTTTCACTCCCTCTGTGTTCTTTTTCAGTACCATTTTCACTCTCTCTGTATACCTTTTCAGTACCATTTTCACTCCCTCTGTATACTTTTTCAGTACCATTTTCACTCCCTCTGTGTTCTTTTTCATTACCATTTCACTCCCTCTGTTTCTTTTCAATTACCATTTCACTCCCTGTATTCCTTTCAATTACCATTTTCACTCTCTTGTATGCTTTTTCAATTACCATTTTCACTCCCTCTGTGTTCTTTTTCAATTACCATTTCACTCTCTCTATTCCTTTCAATTATCATTTCACTCCCTCTGTATATTTTTCAATACCATTTCACTCCCTCTGTTTACCTTTTCATTACCATTTTCACTCCTCTGTATGCTTTTCAATTACCATTTTCACTCTCCTGTATACCTTTCAATTTTCATTTTCACTCTCTCTGTATGCTTTTTCAATTACCATTTCACTCCCTCTGTGTTCTTTTTCAATTACCATTTCACTCCCTCTGTATGCTCTTTCAATTACCATTTCACTCCCTCTGTATGCTTTTCAATTACCATTTCACTCCCTCTGTGTTTCTTTTCAGACCATTTTCACTCTCTCTGTATACTTTTTCAGTACCATTTTCACTCCTTCTGTGTTCTTTTCAGCACCATTTTCACTCTCTCTGTATACTTTTTCAGTACCATTTTCACTCCCTCTGTATACTTTTTCAGTACCATTTTCACTCCCTCTGTATACTTTTTCAGCACCATTTTCACTCCCTCTGGATTCTTTTTCAGTGCCATTTTCACTCCCTCTGTATACCTTTCAGTACCAGTTTCAATCTCTCTGTATACCTTTCAGTACCATTTTTTACTCCCTCTGTGTTCTTTTTCAGTAACATTTTTTCTCCCTCTGTATACCTTTCAGTACCATTTTCACTCCCTCTGTATACCTTTCAGTACCATTTTCACTCCCTCTGTATACTTTTTCAGTATCATTTTCACGCTCCCTTTATACCTTTCAGTACCATTTTCAATCTCTCTGATGCTTTTTCAGTTGCCATTTTCCTCTCTCTGTATTCCTTTCAATTACCATTTCACTCCCTCTGTATATGCTTTTTCAATTCCATTTTCACTCCCTCTGTATGCCTTTCATTACTTTTTCCTCCGTCTGTATGCTTTTTCAATTACCATTTTCACTCCCTCTGTGTTCTTTTTCAATTTTCATTTCACTCTCTTTGTATGCTTTTCAGTACCATTTCTCACTCCCTCTGTATGCTTTTTCAGTACCATTTTCACTCCCTCTGTGTTCTTTTTTCAATTACTATTTTCCTCTCTCTGTATGCCTTTCAATTACCATTTTCACTCTCTCTAGATGCCTTTCAGTTCCATTTTCTCTCCCCAGTGTTCTTTTCAATTACCATTTTCACTCTCTCTGTATACCTTTCAATTTCCATTTCACTCTCTCTGTATGCTTTTCAATTACCATTTTCCTCCCTCTGTGTTCTTTTTCAATTACCATTTCACTCCCTCTGTATTCTTTTCAGTACCATTTTCACTCCCTCTGTGTTCCATTCAGTACCATTTTCACTCTCTTTGTATACCTTTCAATTTCATTTTCCTCCCTCTGCACACTTTTTTCAGTCCATTTTCACGCTCCTGTATGCCTTTCAGTACCATTTCCTCTCTCTGTATGCTTTTTCAATTTTCATTTCACTCCTCAGTTGTTCTTTTTCAGTACCATTTCACTCTCTCTGTATGCTTTTAATTACCATTTCACTCCCTCTGTATACTTTTTCAGTACCATTTTCTCCCTCTCTATATTTTTTTCAGCACTATTTTCACTCCCTCTGTGTTCTTTTTCAGTACCATTTTCACGCTCCCTGTATACCTTTCAGTACCATTTTCACTCTCTCTGTATACTTTTTCAGTACCATTTTCACTCCCTCTGTGTTCTTTTTCAGTACCATTTTCACTCTCTCTGTATTCCTTTCAGTACCATTTTCACTCCCTCTGTATGTTTTTCAAGTACCATTTCACTCCCTCTGTTTACCTTTCAATTGCTATTTCCCTCCCTCTGTATGCTTTTTCAATTGCCATTTTCACGCTCCCTGTATACCTTTCAATTTTCATTTCACTCTCTCTGTATGCTTTTCAATTACCATTTTCACTCCTTGTGTTCCTTTCAGTGCCATTTCACTCCCTCTGTATGCCTTTCAATTTTCATTTCCTCCCTCTGTATGCTTTTTCAATTTTCATTTTCACGCTCCTGTATGCTTTTTGGGACCATTTTCACTCTCTGTATGCTTTTCAGTACCATTTTCACTCCTTCTGTGTTCTTTTCAGCACCATTTTCACTCTCTCTGTATACTTTTTCAGTACCATTTTCACTCCCTCTGTATACTTTTTCAGTACCATTTTCACTCCCTCTGTATACTTTTTCAGCACCATTTTCACTCCCTCTTGTTCTTTTTCAGTGCCATTTTCACTCCCTCTGTATACCTTTCAGTACCAGTTTCAATCTCTCTGTATACCTTTCAGTACCATTTTTTACTCCCTCTGTGTTCTTTTCAATAATTGTTTTTCTCCCTCTGTATGCCTTTCAATTTTCATTTCACTCCCTCTGTATGCCTTTCAATTTTCATTTTCACTCCCTCTGTTATGCTTTTCAGTTATCATTTCACGCTCCCTTTATACCTTTCAATTTTCATTTTCAATCTCTCTGTATGCTTTTCAATTTCCATTTTCACTCCTCTGTGTTCTTTTTCAATTTTCATTTCACTCCCTCTTGTTCTTTTCAATTACCATTTCACTCCCTCTGTGTTCCATTCAATTTTCATTTTCACTCTCTTTGTATACCTTTCAGTGCCATTTTCACTCCCTCTGCCACTTTTCAGTACCATTTTCACTCTCCTGTATACCTTTCAATTACCATTTTCACTCCCTCTGTATGCTTTTCAATTTCCATTTCACTCCCTCGTATTTCTTTTCAGTTACCATTTCACTCTCTCTGTATGCTTTTCAATTACCATTTCACTCCCTCTGTATGCTTTTTCAATTGCCATTTCACTCTCTGTATGCTTTTCAATTACCATTTTCACTCCCTCTTGTTCTTTTTCATTACCATTTCACTCTCTGTATGCTTTTTCAGTTTCCATTTTCACTCCCTCTATATGCTTTTCAATTTCATTTTCACTCCCTCTGTGTTCTTTTCAATTACCATTTTCACTCTCTGTATGCCTTTCAATTTTCATTTTCACTCCCTCTGTGTTCTTTTCAATTACCATTTCACTCTCTCTATTTCCTTTCAATTTCCATTTCACTCCCTCTGTATGTTTTTCAATGTCATTTCACTCCCTCTGTTTGCCTTTCAATTGCTATTCCACTCCCTCTGTATGCTTTTCAATTACCATTTTCACCTCTCTTCCTTTTCAGTACCATTTTCACTCCCTCTGTATACTTTTTCAGTACCATTTTCACTCCCTCTGTATATTTTTTCAGCACTATTTTCACTCCCTCTGTGTTCTTTTTCAGTACCATTTTCACGCTCCCTGTATACCTTTCAGTACCATTTTCACTCTCTCTGTATACTTTTTCAGTACCATTTTCACTCCCTCTGTGTTTCTTTTCAATTTCCATTTCACTCTCTCTATTCCTTTCAGATTTTCATTTCACTCCCTCTGTATGTTTTTCAGTGCCATTTTCACTCCCTCTGTTTACCTTTCAATTACTATTTCCTCCCTCTGTATGCTTTTTCAGTTACCATTTTCAGCTCCCTGTATACCTTTCAGTACCATTTTCCTCTCTCTGTATGCTTTTCAATTTCCATTTTCACTCCTTGTGTTCCTTTCAATTTCCATTTCACTCCCTCTGTATACCTTTCAATTTTCATTTTCACTCCCTCTGTATGCTTTTTCAATTTCCATTTCAAGCTCCCTGTATGCTTTTGGAGACCCATTTCACTCTCTCTGTATGCTTTTTCAATTACCATTTCACTCCTTCTGTGTTCTTTTCAGCTACCATTTCTCTCTCTGTATGCTTTTTCAATTACCATTTTCACTCCCTCTGTATACTTTTTCAGTCCATTTTCACTCCTCTGTATACTTTTCAGTACCATTTTCACTCCCTCTGTATACTTTTTCAGTACCATTTTCACTCCCTCTGTATGCTTTTTCAGTACCATTTTCACTCCTCTGTATGCTTTTCAATTACCATTTTCACTCCCTCTGTGTTCTTTTTCAATTACCATTTCTCTCCCTCTGTATACCTTTCAATTCATTTCACTCCTCTGTGTATCTTTTCAATTTTCATTTCACTCCCTCTGTTGCTTTTTCAATTATCATTTCACTCTCTCTGTATGCCTTTCAATTCCATTTTCACTCCCTCTGTATGCTTTTCAATTTCCATTTTCACTCCCTCTGTATTCTTTTCAATTTCATTTTCACTCCTCTGTATTCTTTTCAATTACCATTTCACTCCTTCGTATGCCTTTCAATTTCATTTTCACTCTCTCTGTATGCTTTTTCATTACATTTCACTCCCTCTGTGTTCTCTTTCAATTTCCATTTTCACTCCCTCTGTATACCTTTCAATTACCATTTCCTCCCTCTGTATACTTTTTCAATTACCATTTTCACTCCTCTGTATCCTTTCAGTTACCATTTTCACTCTCTGTATGCTTTTTCAAGTACCATTTCACTCCCTCTGTATGCTTTTCAATTCCATTTTCACTCCCTCTGTATGCTTTTCAGTACCATTTCACTCCCTCTGTATGCCTTTTCAATTACCATTTCACTCCCTCTGTATGCTTTTCATTACCATTTTCACTCCCTCTGTTGTTCTTTTCAATTGCCATTTTCACTCCCTCTGTATACTTTTTCAATTCCATTTCACTCTCTCTGTATGCCTTTCAATTTCCATTTCACTCCCTCTGTGTTCTTTTTCAGTAACATTTTCTTCTCCTCTGTATACCTTTCAATTACCATTTTCACTCCTCTGTATACCTTTTCAATTACCATTTTCACTCCCTCTGTATGCCTTTCAATTACCATTTTCACTCCCTCTGTATGCTTTTTCAATTACCATTTTCACTCTCTCTGTATGCCTTTCAATTACCATTTTCACTCCTCTGTATCTTTTTCAATTCCATTTTCACTCCCTCTGTATTCCTTTCAATTTCCATTTCTCCTCTCTCTGTATACCTTTCAATACCATTTTCACTCCCTCTGTATGCTTTTCAGTATCCATTTCACTCCTCTGTGTTGCTTTTTCAATACCATTTTCACTCTCTCTGTGTTCTTTTCAATTACCATTTTCACTCCCTCTGTATGCTTTTTCAATTCCATTTTCACTCCCTCTGTATTCTTTTCAATTTTCATTTTCACTCTCTCTGTATGCCTTTCAATTACCATTTTCACTCCCTCTGTGTGCCTTTCAGTTCCATTTTCACTCCTCTGTGTTCTTTTTCAATTACCATTTCACTCCCTCTGTATGCCTTTCAGTACCATTTCACTCCCTCTGTATTCTTTTCATTTCATTTTCACTCCCTCTGTGTTCTTTTCAATTACCATTTCACTCCCTCTGTATCCTTTTCAATTATCATTTCACTCCCTCTGTATGCTTTTTCAATTACCATTTTCACTCCCTCTGTATTCCTTCAGTACCATTTTCACTCCCTCTGTATACCTTTCCAGTACCATTTTCACTCCCTCTGTATACCTTTCAATTACCATTTTCACTCCCTCTGTATACTTTTTCAGTACCATTTTCACTCTCTCTGTATCCTTTCCAGTACCATTTTCACTCTCTCTGTATACCTTTCAGTACCATTTTCACTCCCTCTGTATTCTTTTCAGTACCATTTTCACTCTCTCTGTATACTTTTCAGTTCCATTTTCACTCCCTCTGTGTTCTTTTTCAGTACCATTTTCACTCCCTCTGTATACCTTTCAGTACCATTTTCACTCTCTCTGTATACCTTTCAATTGCCATTTCACTCCCTCTGTATGCCTTTCAATTGCCATTTTCACTCTCTGTATACTTTTCATTACCATTTTCACTCCCTCTGTGTTCTTTTTCAGTACCATTTTCACTCTCTCTATGTTCTTTTCAGTACCATTTTCACTCTCTCTGTATACTTTTTCAGTACCATTTTCACTCCCTCTGTATTCTTTTCAGTACCATTTTCACTCCCTCTGTATTCTTTTTCAGTACCATTTTCACTCTCTCTGTATACCTTTCAGTACCATTTTCACTCCCTCTGTATTCTTTTCAATTACCATTTTCACTCCTCTGTGTTCTTTTCAATTTTCATTTCACTCCCTCTGTATACCTTTCAATTACCATTTTCACTCCCTCTGTATACCTTTTCAATTACCATTTTCACTCCTCTGTATCCTTTTCAATTACCATTTCACTCCCTCTGTATCTTTTTCAGTTACCATTTCACCTCCTCTGTATGCCTTTCAGTCATTTTCACTCCCTCTGTATGCTTTTCAAGTTTCCATTTTCACTCCCTCTGTATTCCTTTTCAGTACCATTTTCACTCCCTCTGTATACTTTTCAATTACCATTTCCTCCCTCTGTATTCTTTTCAATTACCATTTTCCTCCCTCTGTGTTCTTTTTCAATTTCATTTTCACTCTCTCTGTATTCCTTTTCAATTACCATTTCACTCCCTCTGTATACTTTTCAATTCCATTTTCACTCCCTCTGTATGCTTTTTCAATACCATTTTCACTCCCTCTGTATGCTTTTTCAATTACCATTTTCACTCTCTCTGTATACCTTTCAATACCATTTTCACTCCCTCTGTTTCTTTTCAATTCCATTTCACTCCCTCTGTACCTTTCAATTCCATTTCCTCTCTCTGTATGCCTTTCAATTTCCATTTCCTCCCTCTGTGTTCTTTTCAATTACCATTTCACTCTCTCTGTATGCTTTTCAATTTTCATTTCACTCCCTCTGTGTTCTTTTCAGTACTCATTTTCACTCTCTGTATGCCTTTCAATTACCATTTCACTCCCTCTGTATACCTTTCAAGTTTCCATTTTCACTCCTCTGTATGCTTTTTCAATTACCATTTCACTCCCTCTGTGTTCTTTTTCAATTACCATTTTCACTCCCTCTGTGTTCTTTTCAGTACCATTTTCCTCCTCTGTGTTCCTTTCAGTACCATTTCACTCCCTCTGTATCCTTTTCAATTACCATTTCACTCCCTCTGTATACTTTTCAATTACCATTTCACTCTCTCTGTATACCTTTCAATTACCATTTTCACTCTCTCTGTATGCTTTTTCAATTTTCATTTCACTCCCTCTGTATTCTTTTTCAATTACCATTTTCACTCTCTCTGTATACTTTTCAATTGACCATTTTCACTCCCTCTGTATACCTTTCAATTACATTTCACTCCCTCTGTATACTTTTCAATTACCATTTCACTCCCTCTGTGTTCTTTTCAATTTTCATTTTCACTCTCTCTCTGTATGCTTTTCAATTACCATTTCACTCCTCTGTGTTCCTTTCAATTCCATTTTCACTCCCTCTGTTCCTTTCAATTTTCCATTTCACTCCCTCTGTATGCTTTTCAATTACCATTTCACTCCCTCTGTGTTCTTTTTCAGTTACCATTTTCACTCTCTCTGTATGCTTTCAATTTCCATTTCACTCCCTCTGTATTTTTTCAATTACCATTTCACTCCCTCTGTATGCCTTTCAATTACTATTTCACTCCCTCTGTATGCTTTTTCAATTTTCATTTCACACTCCTCTGTATGCCTTTCAATACCATTTTCCTCTCTCTGTATGCTTTTTCAAGTACCATTTCACTCCCTCTGTGATTCCTTTTCAATTACCATTTCACTCCCTCTGTATCCTTTCAATTTCATTTCACTCCCTCTGTATACTTTTCAATACCATTTTCACCTCCTGTATGCTTTTCAGATACCATTTCACTCTCTCTGTATACCTTTCAATTACCATTTTCACTCCCTCTGTATGCTTTTTCAAGTATCATTTTCACGCTCCTTTATACCTTTCAATTTCCATTTCAATCTCTCTGTATGCTTTTCAATTTTCCATTTTCCTCTCTCTGTATTCCTTTCAATTACCATTTTCACTCCCTCTGTATGCTTTTCAATTCCATTTCACTCCCTCTGTATGCTCTTCAGTACTGTTTTCACTCACGTCTGTATGCTTTTTCAATTACCATTTTCCCTCCCTCTGTGTTCTTTTTCAGTACCATTTTCACTCTCTTTGTATACTTTTTCAGTACCATTCTCACTCCCTCTGTATACTTTTTCAGTACCATTTTCACTCCCTCTGTGTTCTTTTTCAGTACTATTTTCACTCTCTCTGTATGCCTTTCAATTACCATTTTCCTCTCTCTAGATGCCTTTCAATTACCATTTTCTCTCCCCGGTGTTCTTTTTCAATTACATTTTCCTCTCTCTGTATACCTTTCAGTTTTCATTTCACTCTCTCTGTATGCTTTTCAATTTTCATTTCCTCCCTCTGTGTTCTTTTCAATTTCCATTTCACTCCCTCTGTATTCTTTTCAGTACCATTTTCACTCCCTCTGTGTTCCATTCAGTACCATTTTCACTCTCTTTGTATACCTTTCAGTACCATTTTCACTCCCTCTGCACACTTTTTCAGTACCATTTTCACGCTCCTGTATGCCTTTCAGTGCCATTTTCACTCTCTCTGTATGCTTTTTCAATTTCCATTTCCTCCCTCGATTGTTCTTTTTCAATTACCATTTTCACTCTCTGTATGCTTTTCAGTTCCATTTCCTCCCTCTGTATGCTTTTTCAATTACCATTTTCACTCCCTCTGTATATTTTTTTCAGCACTATTTTCCTCCCTCTGTGTTCTTTTCAATTACCATTTCACGCTCCTGTATGCCTTTCAATTTCCATTTCACTCTCTCTGTATGCTTTTTCAATTTCCATTTTCACTCCCTCTGTGTTCTTTTCAATTACCATTTCACTCTCTCTTATTCCTTTCAATTCCATTTCACTCCCTCTGTATATTTTTTTCAATTGCCATTTCACTCCCTCTGTTTACCTTTCAATTACTATTTCCCTCCCTCTGTATGCTTTTTCAATTACCATTTTCACGCTCCTGTGTACCTTTCAATTTCATTTTCACTCTCTCTGTATGCTTTTCAATTACCATTTTCACTCCTTGTGTTCCTTTCAGTTCCATTTCACTCCCTCTGTATGCCTTTCAATTTCCATTTTCACTCCCTCTGTATGCTTTTTCAATTACCATTTTCACGCTCCCTGTATGCTTTTTGAGACCCATTTCACTCTCTCTGTATGCTTTTTCAATTATCATTTCACTCCTTCTGTGTTCTTTTCAGCTTTCATTTTCCTCTCTATGTTGCTTTTCAATTACCATTTCACTCCCTCTGTATACCTTTCAGTACCATTTCACTCCCTCTGTATACCTTTCAATTTACCATTTTCACTCCCTCTGTATTCTTTTCAATTTTTTTTCACTCCTCTATTATACCTTTCAATTTCATTTTCACTCCCTCTGTATCCTTTCAGTACCATTTTCACTCCCTCTGTGTTCTTTTTCAGTTACCATTTCCTCCCTCTGTATTCTTTTTCAATTTCCATTTCACTCCCTCTGTATCCTTTTCAATTTTCATTTCACTCCCTCTGTATGCTTTCATACCTTCTTAGAATGTCTCTTGGGGTAGCATGTACACTGTGAACAACATGGAGGACAACACCGATCCCTGAGGAAAACCACATGACAATGGAATTGGGTCAGAGGAATAAATCCTGACACCACCCTCTGAGTTCTTCCAGTGTGGAAAGATGAAAACCACCTGAGGACCGTATCTGACAGGTCACAGATGAACATCAAATGATTGAGCAGGACCCCATGGTCCACAGTGTCAAATGCTGAAGAGAGATCGAGAAGGACCAAGATGGAAAGGTTCTTCCAACCTCTAGCCATCAAGAGATCATTGAGCACCGAACCTGCGCTGCCTCAATACTATGCCTCTTTGAAAACCGGACTGAGAGGCTCATAGATATCATGGATGGTCAAATAATCCTCCAGTTGTATGGAAACTACTTTCTTGATCAACTTCCCATAAAGGGAGGTCGAGATTGGTCTGTAGTTCGCATGACAGTCTGGGTCCAAAGAAGCTTTCTTCAGGAGGTGTCACCACCACCTCCTTCAGGGAGCTAGGAATCTCACCTGTTTCTAAGGAGCACCAGACTATCTGTGCAAGGACTAGGCCAAGAATATCACTACTGTACAACTCAAAATCAGGGTAGTTGGTCCTTGATCCAAACTACAGCACGTAGGGCGCATATCCTGGACAATCCGCGTGATATCCATAAGCTCCAGTTGGCTAAAGGTATTCCAAGAAAACTGAGGGACAGTGACCAAACACCAGCCTAGAGCAATGCCAGAGTGTGCTGGTAGGAGTTTTGCAAATACAGATACATGACTTATCCCCATAAGCAAGACATCACAGAGTAATAAGCAATACATGTCATAAGGCAATTGTGGTGCCTGATACCATAATAGCATGAATATATCGAGAAATACCATCAAGAGTGTCTTGAGGATGCTCGATCCTCCTCCCACCTGCCAACTCTCTGACTCTTGAGGGCAATCAACCCTGGGTCATTAGTGCTGCAAAGAGTAGACTAAAGCTGTGCTGGCAGGCCGCCTTGATAAATACTCTTTAATAAAAGACTAAGCTTGAATAAACTATAGTTGTTGTAACAAATATGGATAAATATATATTTGAAAATGAATTTTAGCATATATTATACTTGTACAAAAGCTAAAGTATAGTTAGAGTTGAGCAGCCTGTTTTGTGTTAACCCCAAATTTTGCACCTTAATAACTTTGGTGCTGTTCAACAAAAAATGCCTGAAATTTTGCATGCACAGTCTGGGTGGAAAGTTCTTAGGACTTTGCAAGTTTTATTGTAGTTAATCTTTTTATTGAAAATAGCAATACAAAATATACCAACAAAACTTAATAAACAAATACAGATACATGACTTATCCCATAAGCAATACATGGACATCACAGAATAATAAGCAATACATGTCATAAGACAATCATGGTGCCAGATACCATAATAGCATGACTATATCGAGAAAGGCCATCCTTTGACACCTATCCCTTCTATCCTAAGTTAGAAAATGGGCAAAGACCATTCTCTCTTCTGATTGGCCAAGACACTTATTTAGGTGGGCATCTATCAGACAATAGATGCCCACCAAATAAAAAGTGCCAGCCAAACCTGCCCCATGTCCAGCAGAGAATCATTGTGCCCAGACTGCTTCCTCATTGGTTGAAGTACTGGCATACATTTTCAAATTGCTGCCATTTTTTCATCAGTTACCGAGTGAGTGTGTCCCCAGTCTGTCAAGAGACCAGTTCCCTGCACTCAGAAAACGGTCACACTACCAAAGAAAAATAGCAACATTAAAACTAAAGTTTTTTCCCCACTTTTTATTATGTTAGTAACCTGGACCCGACTCTCTGGCCCTGCCATTACTCCGACCTCCGATCGCCTGCCTGCTTTCTCAATTGCAGCTAACCGGCAGCATGACTCCATCTCTGGGGCGCATTTGACAAAACTCCCACTGCTGTTCTACCTACAACAATACTTCCCTCCTGATTGTGACCAACTTTGGAAGATCCGAAAGTCTGTCCTTCAACAGCTAGAAACCCTCCACTCTTGATCAGTGCTGCTGAATTAATGCTGCCGTTGCCACATGTACAGTACACCCTGCTCTACCAAGTGCAGCTAGCCAGCAGCGCGATTCCATCTCCGCACGCATTTTTATGAAAGTCCTGCTCTATGTTACCCGATTGCACCGGAAAGCCGACCAGTACTACAGAACACCAGAGAATCCTAAAATAAATAAAAAATACTGAGTTCACAGTTGTGGCAAACCGTTTCTCTTTGATTTTTTTGTTACCTCACCTTACTGATCTCATGCCATTTTACTTTCTGTCCTGCCATCACGGGGTGGGGTGGGGGTGGCGGTTACCGTGGTTTGGGAAAGACAAGCACAACTACAACAGAAATTAACTAAGTGGGCGGCGGGGGTAGAGACAGTTCAACAAGTGAGAGAATGCAAACTATTAACTGAAAACCATGACTCCTGCTGACGAGATACAATTGGAATCACCTTGTTCAATTAAAATTACTGTGTCAGTCTTCAAGGTGAAAAAAAATGTTAGCCCACTGGCATGCTCTACACTTACTGTTTTACATGGCAGGGATCATGCAAAGTTAAAAAGGGACAGGAAGCTCAGAAATATTTCTGTTAATGCATTGGGGGATACAAGAGATAGGCTCTATGGGGAGGAGAACAACAGCGGATGGAACAACTCAGGGACTACTTTACAAGAAAAGACTTTAATTTCATGCTTACTCCTTTTATATTTTTATTTTTAAATCCCATATAAAATGCACAGGTACCATTTTCTAAGCATAATAATACCCTCCAGGGTGGCGGTATTGGGCAATACCGGACCTCCAGGGCTATAAGGCCCCCACCTGCAGTCGGCCCCATTACATTTCCTGGGCGGCCTGGTAGTTGCCCAATACCGCCAATTCCTGTCAGATATTATTGCTTACGTAACATACAGAAGAACATTCATCAAGGAGCATTGATTGAGGAGAAGCTGGGATCTCTACCAAGCCTACTCAATTCCTGAGTACGCATTGAAAATTAAGAAAAATATGCCTTCCTTTCCCCCAAGGGGAACTACTGTTACTCAAAGTGGTTAACAAAAGGAAGATGTAGCTCATCACAGACAGGACAAAGAAGAAAAAAGTGTGTGTGTGTGTGTGCGTGCTCACAGGCATGCGTGTGTGTGTGTGTGTGTGAGTGTGAAGGGATTGGGCAGCAATCAGCAACATCCCTGTCACTCTTAAGCAACCCCCCTACCATACAATGCAAACACTATGTGAGGCCTTCCCTGAGTTATAAGAACTCAGCAATCACCCACCCACCTCCTTCCTGCCCCCCTATCTGGGCTTTTACTTTTACAGCAAATTAAGTAAGTGATCCTGGGTCATGAGCCTGGGCTTGTGAATATGAAGTGCTCATTTCCCCATAAGCAACTTATACTATTTAGCCACTAGAGGGCCTATACAGTAATTCATTATCTCTACCAACTCTCTCTGTAATCCCCGAGTTTTCATTCTGACACATTACAGCGCATCTAAAATTTCAGTTATAACTCATTCTTGAATCTTTCTAACCCTGTCTACAATCAATACAGTGATACTCTCAGTTCAAGGAATTATTTGCTGCAGACCTGCTATAAAACCTACATTACAATGTTAGTCACAAACTTGATTCCTCTGCTGATAATGGTAATTGGCAGGTCTGATAGCTGAGCATGAACCCCAGCTTTCACATACACCATGGACAGGATTGTACTCAATGCATATGGCTCTATTACCTCCATACTCAGATTGGGCAACAAAACCTCCCTCACTCTAGAACACCTGTCAACTTATTTGAGATTACCTCTTAGCAGTATAACCTATCTCACATCCCTATTACTCCTATGCAACCCCCCCGCCATACAAAGCAAACACCATGTGAGACCTTCCCTGAGTTATAAGAACTCAATTAAATATAAACAGCTTATGGAACATTCGAGATGGCTGCTACTACTGCTATTTCTAATATCTGACAATATACACGCCAGCCCTGGCCCTCTGCAGCAGCCGTATAGTCAGGTAAAGAAACAAGGGGTTCTCACACTTGCCTCCATTAACATCTGCAGCCTTCTGGCTAAACTCGACAACCTTAAAGTCTGGTTACCCAACACAATCTGAATGTTCTCTTAGTAGAGAGACCTGGCTTTCACAAAGATACCGGACATCTTGATCTCCTTATCTGGCAACTCTGTCTTTAGGCAAGATAGACTAACCAAAAAGGGGAGGTTGTGCAATCTGCCTCAAGGATACACTTAAGGGTTATCGTTACCTCTGCCTCATACAGTGGCCACTATTCAGGTGCTTGCCATCAAAATACTTTTAGGAGCACAGAATAAAGCCCTTACTGTGGCGCAGTCTATATTCCACCTAAACAACTTGTCTCGGCTTCAACTAATTTTTGGACTGTATTCACAAATGGCACCAGAACTCAGAACTTATTGTGATGGGAGACTTCAATGTTAATGGCTCTCCCATGAAGCAGCATACACAGCTAAGACGCCATCGCTGCTATCCACCTTACCCAACAAGTCGAGTCCCTAACCAGAATGAATTACAGGACAGGGTCAAGCACATTGCTTGATTGGATTCTCAAATCACCTGAGCGTGTCTCAAATATAGCCATCCTCTCGGACACTATTAGTGACCACTCACCTATGATATGTCACTGGTCGAACAAATTTGTTAAGCCACGGCTAAAGCGATCATAAGTAGGGTCCTAAAATGTGATCACCTGGAACCACTAAAACAACTTCTTGTATGCAAGACTGGTCACCAATTGACTCCACTGATGATATTGATTCTGCTCTCAAGTATTTTATTAATCGGTTCAACGCAGCCTATGACATCCATGTTCCATTTATAAACCGGAAGATCAGGATGACCACAATCTTGGCTCACACCAGGTCTAACTGAACTAATGAAACATAGACATCACCTATGGCAGCATGCATGGACCACGGACAGGCAAATGGATGTACAAGAATATAAAAGAGCAAGAAATGATTGCACCTGAGCCATCCGCATGGAACAAAAACAACATTATAGAAGCACTCACTAACACCTGGAATAATGGTAGGAAATTTTGGAATAATATCAAGGATTTACAGTAACAGGAAGAGACCCCAAACAGGCCTCTACCATGCTCAGTATTGATAGGACCCCAACTCTTGACCGAAGACTATTGCCAACATGTTCAACAATGCGTTTACAGATCTAAGTGTACTCCCCAGATCTCTTTGACACTGCTACAAGCTTGGACAGCAAAGGAACAGTGGAACAGCCCATGCACACCCACCATTCTACTTCAAAAGCAGTCCCTAAAAGGAAGCTAGAAAGTACATCCAAAGGTGCTTGGGAAGTCCAGACTTAGTGGGACTCACTTGACCTCAAACTTGTTGCCCTTACACTGGATGAAATTCTGTCACCTCTAACTAAAATTATGAATCTATCCTTAAGATTTTCACAATTTCCACAAGTGTGGAAGTCGACTTAGTAACCCGGTTCACAAAAATGGTGATAGAGCACTGCATGGGAACTATCGACCAATTTCTATTCCCCACACTTTCTAAAGCACTAGTGCATAGTGGCTGACCACCTGGTCAAGTACTTAGAAAAATATCAGATACAATGTCCCCAACGGCATGGGTTCAGAAAATGGTACAGTATCACCACAACACTTCTCAAACTCCCCAATTTCATCCACAATTGTGTAGACCAAGGCCAGTTAGTTGGCGCAGCATTCATAGCTCTATCAAAGGCATTTGATACTGTAAATCATAACCTGCTACTTGAGCAACTCTACAGCTCAGGGATTTCAATGGATACTAACTGATTTAAAAGCTAGATAGCAAATCGAACAAAACAAGTAAAGATTGCCAGTGTTGTATCTAATAGCCAAGTAGTCCAATCTGGTGTTCCACAAGGATCTATATTGGGTCCTTTTCTCTTCAGCATCTTCCTCAACAGGCTCCCTAGCTCTATCCCAGATCAGATTCTGCTATATGTGGATGATGCTGTAATATTCACAAGTAACTCAGATCCCAGGCTCCTTGAAAATCATCTATAGCACAGCTTTGCAACCATGGAGGACTGGTTTAAAAGAAAAAAGCTCATACTAAACTTAAAAAAAAAATACTGCTCTTCCATATCTCCCACAACAAACATAGATCATAGTCACTGACTATCAGAAACAAAGATGACACTCCACTTGAGCCAAATTCTTCACTTCAAATACCTTGGTGTAACCATTGATAGCACACTATCCTATGCACAACACATAGAAACGTGGTCAAAGCAGTCAACATCTGAATAGGGCTGCTCCACAGGCATAAACAAAACCTTACTCCAGAAGCACATAGACTAGCAATTCACAGCTCTGTTATCTCTGTCATTGATTATAGACTGATTATTTATGGCTCAGCCACTGAAACGTCCCCGTGATGTATCAATACAGCTCTAAACAAAGTATGTAGACTCCTCACAGGGGCAGCAAGACTCATGCACACATGTGACCTCTATGTCCAGTCAAGCTGGCTACAGTTAAAGGATAGGATAAAGTATTAAGCCTGCTTGCCAGCAAAACAATTCATCTAGGGCTGTCACCCCGTGGGGTTCAGAAGATACTAAACCCTTCCAGTAACCCTTGACATACTTGAGGCTCAGCTAACCAGCTGTTCGCTATCCCATGTTGTGGCACTATACAAGGACAGCGGTTGTTTACCTATAGAGACCCATTATGGCTTAACTCGCTTCACACTGTCATCTCCTCGATCACTAAGCTGGGCACTTTCAAACATGAACTCTGGCAATACCTCTTGGCATGTAACAGCTGTGACTGTTTCCACTAGTTTTACCCAAATCATTCACACTTACTTGCTCTTTCTTAAATATGCTGTCCACATCGTCTCCAATGAAGCTGCTCATTCTGGGAACTCACCCCTTCCTCCCCTTTCACTCTACATTGTCACAGGAAAAATTGACAAAATGGTTGACCCATTTATTACATCTCCATGAAATTCTGGATAAGATCTATGTTATGAGGCCTCTGAACCTTTAGTACCATGATGTAGTACTTCTTTATTGAAAGACAGAAGAAAGTGGTAAGATAATCTGGCAGAAGGAAGCTATACTGATACTTAGAGGGATAGAGATGAATTAGAGGAATAGAGATGAAACCCCCTCAGTTAGTTCCTGTAATCAGAATTTCTGACTACCCCCAAGTTTCAGTAGTAGGAAAGTTAATGAGGGACACCAAGACCAACCATTATCAGACAGAAAGGAGGGAAGGGGTGAGCAGGCCTTGGACAAAATACTTGGGGTTATAGATAACTTTGAAAGGAAACAGAAAAATGTTTGGGAATGTAAGATGATTTCTATTTTGGATGGGAAATGTCTAAATTTGACTCTACTAAGAAGATACAGGAAGAACTTCTTTTGTTCCTGTCACATTCACTAAAAGTAAATCTAATTAGGAGTTCTCTAGGCTCAATTAAGGTCCGTGGGCTTACTTCCTCTTTCCGTCAAATTGATCTTACTTTCAAAAATTCGGCACTAGCCAAATCACTTCTCCAGTTAGCTCACAAACTTGATATGTTAGGAATACATATTGTGCATCCATGGATTTTGGAAAACACTATGGCTATCAATAATACAAGCTCTTATTCCAATCTTAACACAATGAAGTCTAATTTTGCAAACCTGGCTGATATTAATAAATTTGCTCCTTTGGACACATCTTGCATAGATTGACTACAAGTTCCTATGGGTCTATCAAAGAAAATACCGGATAATTTAGAAACAGATCAGCTTAGTATTCTGTCCTGGAATATTGAGGATTACATCTTAAAATTGCAGATCCTGAGATAGTAGGTTTCCTGGAGACATTTAATAATAATAATAACTTTATTTTTAAAGCGCTTTCAAAATATCAAGGTGCTTTACGTGTCAGAAGCCATAATACTGAAATATCACATAAAAACATATAAATACAATAAATACATAGCAACATCATATGTTAAAAAACAACAATAAAATAATCCATGCAATCAAAAATAATATTTATATCAAATATCGATTAATCATCCAAGAAGGCCATATGCCACAGGTAAGTTTTCAAGTTTTTCTTAAATACCTCCATGGAGGTGCACTCCCTTAACCGGCGAGGTAGAGAATTCCAAAGAGTGGGAGCAGCATAAGAGAAGGCTCTACCACCAGAAGATTTTAAACTCACTCTTGGAATCTCTAACAACCCTTCATCAGCCAAGCGTAGCGATTGACCGGGGCAGTAAGGCACCAGAAGTTCTTTCAGATAGGTCGGACCCTAATCATGAAGGGCTTTAAAAGTCAATAAAATGACTTTAAAGGTGATCCACCACCATATGGTAAGCCAGTGCAGTTTGCGCAGTACCAGGGTAATATGACTGGATCTCCTTGTCCCAGTCAGCACCCTGGCTGCAGAGTTCTGCACCAGCTGTAGGCAATGGATTTCAACCCCAGAAAGCCCAAAGTAAAGGGTGTTGCAGTAGTTGCAGTGATGTCATCTGCCTCCAGGAGACTTAGTGTAATGAATCCATGATCCCCCAACTTCCAGGATTTACTGGTTATGTGACCCCTGCTACTAAGGGAAAGAAATTTGGGAGATTAAAAGAAAGCTTTCAATTCAATGTCAATTCATGTCTGCACTTCATTAAATTTTAAAATGATGCAAATTTATTCCTCTTCGGAGGATCTCTTGAAAGAAACTTTGTTTTGTGCATTGACGTGTAACAAACATCTCCTTATAAATTGTTATCTACCACCTGCCAGGAAACCTAATAAATCTTTGGAGTCTCCAATTTCTAGATTGAAATCAGAATTAGATAGAATCATGAACATAGAAGGAGACCTCCCTATTATTTTATTGGGAGACTTTAATGCAAGAATTCCTGGACCCCAAGGCTCACCCAATCAACCATACTTTACTTCCTTTCTTCCTCTCATTAATCATTGGGTAGCCCAATTTAGAAATTGTTTAGATCAGAAAAGTAATGGCAGAGGAAAGGAGCTGTCTAAACTTTTGGCAGAATACAATTTTTGCATTCAAAATGGAAGACTTCCAGGAGACGAATTAAGAAAATTCACATACATGGGAACCAATGGCTCTTCAACCATTGACTTGGTTTGTACTAATTTGGAAGCTACTAGGAAAATTATTGATCTGTATATTTTAGAATATTCAGAATTGGCACATTCTCCAGTAATTTTAAAACTGGGACTTAGTAGGCTGATTCATTATAATTCAATACACACTGATGAAGGTTTAGAGATTATAAATGAAAAAAGAATTAAATGGGGCACATCCTCTTTAGAGCAATTTATAATAATTCTCAATACAGGAGATATCTATGAGCTTTGGAGTCTGTTTATGGGGATACTTAAATCATCTGTCATCCCTGGATATTGGCAGAAGTTGGGTAAATGATTGTGACCACACTGTAAAACTAATCAGCTAATTTCCATAAAAGTCAGAAAAGAAACCAAAACATGGTATAATGAAAGATGTCAGAAGGTAAAACTTGATTTAAATAAATTGCTTAGACAGAGTAGAAAATGTAAACCAATTAGTAAAGATTATCGAACTTTAATAACCTAGGAAAGGGCAAATTATAAAAGGGTCCTGGAAATGGAAAACAGAAGCATGCTGTCTTCCTATGGGAAAAATTAAAAATCAGTCCTCAGAAGGGATGGAAATCATTCTGGCTCTTAGTGCCTTCAGGATATCTACAGTGACCACTAAGGTAGAGGCCTTTATTTCCCCAAATCTTGGGACCTCACATTTTTCTAGTTTATATTTCTCCAAGGAACAGGATGATCTCACATGCATTTTGCATTCTCTCCCAGCTTCTTTTCCTCTTGCAATCCTTATTTCTGATTTAGAAACAGGAAGCGTGCTGAGTTCACTATCCTCTAATAAAGCTCTAGGTCCTGATAGAATAATAGGTGACCTACTTAAATCCTTTCAGGACTGGTGGATACCTATTTTGCGTGTCACATTTAATTAATTTATTCAGAGGCAGGAATACCCAGAAAGTTGGCAAGGCTCATTTATATTCCTAATTTTTTTAAAAGAAAATCCAAACGATCCAAAAATGTATCGGCCAATCAGTTTAATTGCTATATCTCAAAAGGTATTCACAAAAATCAATCTTTATAGACTAACCAATTGGCTGGGTACTAATTCCACACTTAGTGAATTCCAAAATGGTTTTCACAAGGGTAGATCAACTCTTCAACATTGTTATGTATTATATCATCTTTTGCGGAAATATATTAAAATTAAAAGAAGGAAACTATATTGCTGCTTCGTCAAATTTACAGATGTTTTTGATAGCATTAGTCAAAAAATCTTGTGGCAGACCTTGGAAAGTTTGGGGCTGGATCCAACTTTATTAGACATATTGATAAGACTCCATGAGAACACATGGGCTAAAGTTCAGTATGACCAATTTGGTCATACTACTTTTCCTTTTAAAACCAATTTTGGTGTGAGATAAGGTTGCCTCTTGGCACCCACCTTATTTTATATATATATATATATATATATATATATATATATATATATATATATATATATATATATATATATATATATATATATATATTATGGTAGCACAGTAGTACTACCATAATTAAGGTGAGGAGCCATTTCTATGTTAAACCCAAATTTTGCACCTTAATAACTTTGCAACCGTTTAACGTATTTGCCTGAAATTTGGAATACACAATCAAGAACCATAGGCCTTGGGATCTGCTAAGTTTCATACCAGTCAGTTGTACGGCTGTGGGTTATTAAGTGTGATCTGATCGTGTGCATTTACGCTTTTCTGGACTTCTCAGTCGGCGCCTACAGGTCGCATGGTTTCTGACCTGCCCTAAATCTTCAGGTAACATGCGGCGGGGGTCCTGATGTGCCTTTCAAAGATTTGGTGAAAAAATATTAAACGATTCAAAGTTATTAAAAACAATTTCCATTATAAGTCAATGGGAAAAGTTAACAAAAGGTTAGACAGTGTCATAAATGCATTTACTTTGCCAAATGGCCCTGTTACTTTCACCAAATTGGCCATTTTGTTTTCAGTTAGTGATCAGAAAAATGCTTGGCATTTAAATTTGGGACCCTTTAGCAACTAATTCTTTTTGTATTCACTAGTCGGACCCTGAGGATGCTAGCCATGTCTTTATTTTGGATAAAACACCCAGAAATATGTTTTCAAATTTCTGGAAAAAGTACTTCATAAAGTACTTTTGTGCTCATAAAAGTGTCGAACATTTTTGAAGCTTTGCAAATTGCAACAATAGTTTTCTAGTCTGTGGGAAAATGACAGCAATTCTTTGGCACTGCGCTGCAAAAGAACGGTTGGGAGTTTTGGGCTGAAATTTGGAGGGATTGCAGCTGACATCTCACAGATGTGCCTTTCAGTGTTGTGTTGAAAAAATATTACATGGTGGCAAAGTTATGGCACTCCAAAGTTGACATTTTTTCCCATAGGATAACATTACGGCTTCCGACGCATTACAGGAATCCTTTGGCACCCTGCTGCAAAATAATGGTTTGGTCTTCTGGACTGAAATTTACAGGGAGCACAGCCAACATTCCACAGATGTGCCTTTCAGTGGTTTGGTGAAAAAATATTACAGGAGGCAAAGTTATGGCACTCAAGCTTCTCTTTTTCCCATGGGATAACATTACGGCGTTTGCCGCCTTTCAGGGCCGGTATCTGAGCCAGTTACGCAATACGGACTTTCGTCACAAAAGTGTTTAGCACCCTAATGGGGCTAAGCACAAACAACCAGGAGAAGTCATAATCATATGACTTTTAATTTTTTTTCTCATGAGTACGGTTCCTGAGATATCACGCTATTTAGTATTCCAACTCCTCATTCTCTGCTCGAGACCCATTATTATGCATACATTCTTTATACTCACTGTCTTTCTCTATGTAGCTTTTGGGGAAAACCAGCCTGTGCACTTACATTACTGTTACCGTTGCCCTTTCCGCTTATGCAGTTCCGTACCATTTCACTTACTGTTCATGTCTACACCACCATATCGTTATCCTTTGTGTCTTCACTTCTCATTGCGTTTCTGTTATTTTGCCATTTCTGTCTACAGTACTGTTTGTCTTTCTGTTTTGCTTTGCGTCACCATGCCCATTGACATTTCCGTTTGTGGGCACCATGTCACTATGTGACAAGACATCATGTGTCAGACCGTTCCCGTCTACGCTACCGTATGCGTTACCCCTTTCTGTTCTCATTCACGCTTGCATTACCATGTGTGCCACTGTTCGCACTTCTGTTTGTGTTGCTGTTCCTGTTACTATGTCACAAGACGGGCCCCGCGCTCCCGCCGCTGCATTACATTCACTATTTCTCATTATCATTCTCAAAAGAAGGAAATTAGAGGCAAAAAAACTCTGTTTAATGCATCAGTTAGGGTTGTTCCATGGCGACAAAAGTGAGAGATTGAGTATTGGGTTGAAACCCCTTGGACCCCCAGCCCACCACCAGCCAGCATTGGGGTGCGCATTGAGTCATCGATCCTAACTCACCCCATTCTCCTATACTTCTGCTGATTTACATGTGATGGGGTGAGGAGTTAGGGCTGATGACAATGTACCAATGCCGGTTGAGGGTAGGCAATGAAAATCAAGGGTTTCAACTAACACAGGCTCACTGTCGCATAAACCTACCTAACATACAGCATAAGTATATATATATATATATATATATATATATATATATATATATATATAAACAGCATATTGATTAACCTATTGAATCCTGATTTTCACTCTCCAAAGGTTGCTGACCACAGAATTGATTGTCTGGCATATGCAGATGATACTGTCCTTACTTCCGCCTCAGCCCTCGACTGAAGAGGAAACTTGAGTATTTTTTGGGATTATGTAAAGATAAACAGCTGAAAATTAATCTAAACAAAACTAAAATAATTATTTTCAGAAATAATACTCAAAGGACCCCAAAATTCTGGATAGAAAGAGAAAAAATTGAAGTGGTATCATACTACGATTATTTTGGGGTTAGATTTGCACAGAATCTATCCTGACAAACACATATGGAACATATAACAAATAAAATGAAATCTGCAACAAATGCCTTAAAGATCTTTAATACTAAGATGGGAAAAACCACAATCAAAGGCATGTTATGAGTAATAAATGCAAAAATAAAAGCATGCATTTTATATGCAGCCAAGATTTGGGGTATGGTAAAATCTAAAATACCAGATATAATTCTGAACAAACTTTATAGACATATTTAATGGTTCCTGCCGGGACCCCAACTAGTGCTGTAAAATTGGAACTTGGACTGTACTCCATGCAGTCCTTGATTAGTGAAAGACAGATTTTGTTCCTTCTCAAGACCTTGATCCTTCCTGATAATAGGCTCCCTAGAAATTGCCTAGAGGAAGAAATTAGATATTCCTCGATGGGATTTGTCTTTCCTTCTATTCAGGTGATTAAGCAAGTTATTTTGCCCTTTGGATTGGGAAATATACTTTATTCTGTTTATTCTGAGACATGGGAAAAAATAGTTTTTGAAGTTAAAACCAGGAGAAGAGACTTAGAGGCACTGTTCACTTTTTCGAACTGACTAACCTGAAATTGCAATATTGGTATAAACAACTTAAAACTTCTTGGGGATTCGGGGATATCTATCAAAATTATAGATCCCAGTTTGAGACATCAAATAACTAGATTCAGGATTGAAACTTACAGGCACAATACATCCTTTTTGACACAAGTGTGATAATGTCTCTGAACCATATTGTAAATGTGACAATAAAGTCCAGAATGAACTTAAACATGTTGTTCTACTATGTCCACTGTAAGAGAAGAGTAGGAAGAAATGCTGAGGATATAATCGGTGGTCTTGGTCTCCCTCCCGATAGTATCCTACTTCATCTTTTCTCCTCTCAGGATACAAATGAATTGTTGAAACTCACTAGATTCTTGAAGTCAACACATCTCTAGATTATTTAAACATCACTCTTATAGGATCTTCAGTGATAACAGTATTGCTCTGTTTTAGTATGTTTTATTATGATCAACTGATGTCATTTATGGAACTCATGTATGTTAATGTATGTATTTATGCGTTGCTTTCAGAAATATTGTAACGGCTTCAAGCTGATCAATAAATCTTTTGTACTTGTACATTGCCTCCCTCTTCCTCTCCCACCTTTACCCTCTCCATTATTGCCCATGATTGACAATGCTTCCTGGCTGCTGCTCACCTCGCCACAAGACTATGTCATATTGTTACTACACAAATATATCCACCTCTGCATTCCATGCATACTCATCTTCCTTCCCCTTCTAATCCCCATCTCCTTACCTATCTCTCTCTTGCTTATCTATTCTTGTGACAAAGTCTCCCTGGCTGCATCACAGTGTCTGTCATACTCTATACTTCAGTATTTAATTGTCAAGTTATTGCCTGGCATACATTGTACAATGCCAGTTACCTGCCTGTCTGTTCCTCTGTATTCTCTGTAAATACATTACTTTAGTTTACCTGTTATGCTCTTATGTTAACCTGTCGACGTGGAACCTACGTAAAAAGAGCGTCAAGCTCAAAGGTGTTAATATGAAATGATAAAAATAAATTAAAAAATAAATAAGTGGGAGGGTAGGAAACAGCTCAAAGGGATCTCTGGATTTCCATGACTTGGCAAATTTGAGATGGACAGTCATTCAGATTCTGAGATCCATATTTTAAAAAGCCTTTAACAATGCACTGTTTGACCTGTTTTGCTCACATGTGAAGCAAAACAGTTTGGAATATTGATTCAGAACTTTCAAGGTAGAAGGAGCTCTACCTAATCATGTCATTCAAAGGTTTTGAGATAGAATATGAATTGTCTCTTGAGTTGTAAGATTTTGAAAGTTGGCTTCTGCACATGCTTAGTGGTTTTTAAGATAACCCTCTGATACAAAAGAAAGAATTTTACTTTGATAAGCCATTTTACTTTTGTAAGAAAATGGGCTTGATTTTAGAAGGGGATGCAGCGATGCAGCAGACTTAAGAAAGGTTGTTTGGAGCAAGTTGCGACTTGCACCAAACATTGCAGCAAGTGCAATTTTAAAAGAATGTTGCCACAAACACCCGCCACAAGTCCAGAAGGTGTAACGCAGGGAGTCAGACCAGGAACTCCCTGATCTAACTTTGTGTCTGGGGTCACAGCAGTTGCTTAAAACCTTTGGCGCAAGGTGCCATGCCCTTCGAAAATCAGACCGAACTGCACCAGAGGGACCTTGACACAGATGCATCAAACTTTGTGGTGGATACAGGGCTTGGCACAAGCCCTGCATCTACCTTGTAAAATTGAGCCCAATGTGTTTTATTTTCACAAGAAAAACAAATTACTGTCATGAATTTCAGCATTCATAACTCTGGAACCTTTTGATGAAACTGCATGCACATTTGCATTCACAGTCAGATTGCAAAGTTTTTACGATTCAGTAAATTTAATAATGGCTTCTTATCTAGATTCTAAAACCCAGGGCGTGTAAAAATAAAAGAAAAAAATGCTTTTTTTTTTGCCATTTTGTTTTGCTTGTGTCTAGGACAAAATGGTTTCAAATTTTGTTCTGACATTTTCAGGAGAGAAGCAGCTCGGCCTAAGGAGGTGCAGTTCAAAGCTTTTATAAAAAAGTTATTAATTGGTTCTTGAGTTATAATGTTTTAAAAAAATTGCTTCTGAGCTTGGGTTGTATAGGCACTTTAATGTTAAACCCCATTTTTGTACCTTAATAACTTTGATGGTGTTTGACAAAATTACATAGTAGTTTTCATTTGCAGTCAGGGTGCCATGTTCTTGGATCTGACAAGTTTCCTGATAACCTTGTCTGGATTCTGACATCCAAGGAGTGTAAAACCTTAAAATGCACTTTTGGCTGTTTCCTTTGCTCATGTCTAAACTAACAACAGTTTAAAACTGTATTTCAAAATGTTTGCAGAAGTAGCTTCCTTTAAGATTTTGGGAAAACATATTATTTAGTTCCAGTGTTAGAATGTTGTAAAATTTGACTTGGGTTGAGTAGGCATTTTAATGTGTAACCTCAATTTTGTACCTTAATAATTTTGCAGCCATTTGAGAAAATTATGAGGCCCAGTTTTAAGACACTGCATGTACAATCATTATATCAAGTTTTTAAGACCTGGAATGTTTCATGACAAATGCTCATCTGGATTCTGAGATCTGGAGATTTAAAAAAACCTGTAAAGATGCACTTGTTCCCATTTTTCATCTCACCTGTAGAGTAAAAACTGTTTGGAATTTTGTTCCTAAATTTTTAGAGTGGTTGAGGTTCAACCCAAGGTTATGCCTATTGAACGTTATGTACAAACCTATCAATTGGTTCTCAAGTTCTAAGGTTAACTTCTGAGCATGCTCAGTAGAGTTTTCAGGATAGCTGTCTGGTCTGAGCAAAGACTTTTTGTTAATGAGACATTTTTTGTTTTACAAGAAACCATTTTTTATGTTTGAAAGAACAGATTTTTGGTTTATGAATTCTACCGTCTTGTTTTTTCATTTGGGCAAAACCTTTTTCTACAAATACACAAAAATGATGGCTTTTCGAAAAACAAACACTTAAATCTACAGTAGGTAAGCAGGACCTGTTTACGCAGATTCTGGGATTTGTTTGATGAAAAATGACACAGAAATACATTTTAGGGATACAACGAAATTCTTAGTTTGCCAGCTTTGCAATGGTTGTGATTCTTGTGTCATGAGCAAAATATTCTTTGTTCATGAGGAAGTGTGAATAAAAAATCTTGAGAGCAAAGAAACTAGATTTACTTTAATATTAATCCCCAGTTTTTCCACTTTAATAGCTCAGACCCCATGTAATAAATTTGTCTGAAATTCTGTAGGTGAGGTGTTGGTGGCAGGATCTCTAGAGCCTAAAAATTTTGTGACTATTAGTTGATGGGTGGGAGACAAAGTTAAATAGGTACCAAAAATAGCCAGCCCAGTGGTGATGAGGGTTGAGGTGCTAGACTCCACACCTCACACCACAAAAGCGACCAGGATTTGGGAATGAACTCAGGTCATTTGGGGGTCAGCCTGGGAGGAAAGGACTGAGTGTCAGGAGGACTGCTCTCTTTCCTTGGGGTGGGGGGTTTGTGCTGCGTGCATCAGCACAACAAGAGGGGTTTGGCCCATTCCCAGTGTACTTGGTGCCTCCACGGAGGTGGAGTTAGCTGCTGTGCCCATTGCACAGGTGAGGGTGTGGGGGATAAAACAGAGGAAAAATACCAGGACCCAGCAGGACCCATGATGGCCCCGATGGACTGGAGGACATACCCCTCAAAGGGTGGGTTGTAGCCCTTGCCAGGTCCGCGGAGGTGGTACAAACAATGTTGTGATAAAAAAAGATGTGCCAAAAATTAGTGGTCAAAATTAAGGCCATTTATTTGCTCATTTGTAGCTCAAAAATGTTTTGGATTTGAAACCTAAAAAGCTAGACAAAGAGGATACTCCAAACCCTATTCCATGGTGATGCCAGTGTGCAAGTTCCAACAAAGAAAAGTTGCTAAGCACTTGTGAAAAATAAGCACCCCACAATACGTGCCACATACATTTTTTTATACTTTTATTGATAAAATAAAAACTGATAGAAATGCAGTATGTGACACACACATCCAATTGAGTGCAGCACCTTGGTGCTTTTATTGTGTTTTTTATTTTATCAATAATAGTATAACATATGTTATGTGATGCATTTTGAGGATTATTGATTCTTCATAGGTGCTTAGCTACTTTTCTTTGTTGTATTAAAACCTGAAGTTTTCTGGTTTCATAGAGTTTAACAAGGAACACGTGTTTATAACCAACAAGTTTTTAACTTTTATAGTTTTGAAATATAAGCTAAAAACTGTGCCATTACTGAGCATGCACAGTTGAGAAAATATACATTCTAAAAATTGCTGCATCTTTGCAAAAGCAGGTTAACGAAGTGAGTTCCTTCATGAGTAGCAAAGGAAGTAGCAGAGGAATGTTTACCATGGATGTTAACAACATTTGCATGTCTGTCATTTTTTGGGGCAAGATTAAGCAACAAGCAAAAAAAAAGTGTTCACAAGAAATTAGGCAAGTTAAATCAGCATCAGATCAGGGAGGGCAATGTTCAAGCAAAACAGTGATCTATGGACTCGACAGGAATGGAGCAAACTAGACTCACAAGGGTATCTTGGAAAGAAGGTGTGGGGAATGTTTAATATACAGCTGTCCAGGGAGCATCATGACAAGTCCGTGATTACTTGTTTTGGGATCAGTGGTCAGGAGGGCTCCTGCCTTACTCACGGCAGGGCAGGAATTAAAAAAACTGAAAGCGATGCACAGTACAGCCACAATAAACCAAGGAGGGAAGCAGCCCAAAAGGCGGCTGGTGTCTGCAGCCCTCTCGGGGGCATGGTTATATATAAAAAATCCCAAAAAAACAGTTTTGTGTTCAGTGATTATTAAAATGGCAGTTTCTTTTGCAGCATTTTTGTATCATTAGGGAACAGCGGACAGCATGGCTATCCTGGAACTGGCAGAGAGGGCCAATAAGGTATGGGAGTTGGTAGAGTACATGGAGATCCAAAATCAGGGGGAAAGAGGAAAACTGATAAGGGGAAAGGCAATGGATGGGGGGATGGCCAGACAGGGAGCCAGCCAGACCCAATGCACTGATGCAGTCACCCAGCCCAAAGATGCCACCTCCTAGGCCTGCCAGCCCTGACAGGCCTGAGCCAGCCATGCCTGTTCCATTGCCAAATCCCCTGCAACTCCTATGATCCTGGGCCCAGTCATCATTCTCCCTCCTGTGCCTACAAACATGCCAGCCTTTGCCAGAATTGCCAGTGACATCATCACTAGGGAACTTCAGGGGACTCACCCTAGGACCACTTGGGCCTGAACCTAGCTCTTCACAGGTAATATGGGGCTGAGTGTGGGCAGCAGTATAAAAGATTATGTGGGGCAAATGATCACAACCACGGGGGAAGATGGACTGGGGTAACTAGAGAAAGTGCTAGCAGATATTACAGCAGAAAAAGGGAATAAAGAAGGCACCACATGCCCTGCCAAGGCAGCAGGCTTGGGGGAGCAGTGGCGTAGGATCATGAGTATGAGGATAGGAGAACATGTCCCGTAGCAATGAAAGAAAGAATCTGGAAAGGGAATATGTGGATGTATTCGCCTTGGTAAGTAAGGAATCGGTGTTGAAGTATGATGAGAAAGAGAGTATAGGGAAGAGTAGGATGGCAGCAGCAGTGGTGCTGCTGGGAAAAAAGGAAGAGGACAAGTTTTAGGGGCAGGCAGGAATAGAGGTTTCAGGGGACATGGAAGTCAGGGAGGGCAGGCAGAATTTTGAATACTGATGGGATCTTTAGTTTGGCACAAACACCAATCAACATCAGAATGCTGGAGAAGGGTTTAGAAGGGCACGCGGATAGGAGGGTGGCAGCACAGCTGCTAGCAGGTTTCAAGAGGTTTTAGCATTAATTTCAAGGTCCCAGGATAAGACAAGAAAGAAAGAAATTAGGGTCAGTATGGGGAAAGAGAGCATCCTAAAAACAAAATACAAAAAGAGAGGATATCAGGGTGGATTGAGGGACCATTCTGGACCCCAACGTTTGAAAATTTCAGGGTATCTCCATTGGGTTTAGTACCCCAAAAAAAACTCTGAGATTACAGGGTTATACACCATCTGTCTTTCCCAGATGGGGAATCTGTAAATGACTATATTGAGGAAGAACATTCAAGAGTGACTTATGCCACCCTGGAGGAAGCAGTTCAGCTTATTCAAGCAACACCACAGGCATGGCTAGCAAAAACAGACATTGAGGCAGCTTTCTGGCTTCTCCCCTTCTGACCTTTAGATTGGGACCTGTTAGGTTTCAAGGTGGATGGAATGCACTATTTTGACAAAGCCATGCCTATTGGCTGCTCTACTGCATGTGCCACTTTTGAACTCTTCAGCACCTGTCTTCAAGGGTTTTCCAAAGGAGGACAGGATATAAGACAGTTCCTCATTACTTAGATGATTTCCTGCTGATAGGACAGAGAAAAGAAGAGACAGAGACAATGCTTAAGAGTTTTCAAGGCTGTGTCAGGAACTAGAGGTACCATTGGCACAAGACAAGACAAAGTCCAGCAGATCCATTGAATTTTTAGGGACTGAGATAGATGCCCAGGAAGCAATATTTAGGTTGCCATAGAAAAGTCATGAAGCTAAGGGCTCGTATAAGAACACATGGCCACAAAGAGATGCAACTTAGACAGGTGCAACAACTGATATGGCACCTTAATTTTGCATGCCGGGCCATTAGCCTGGGCAGATCCTTCACAAAGTGCTTGGCACATGCAACCAGGTGAGTAAACAGGCTGCATTATTGGGTTGATCTGACAAAGGACACCAAGGATGATCTCAGCGTATGGGAACAATTTTTGGAGACATTCAATGGAACGTCCTTGTGGCAGGATGAATGGTTATTCAACACCGACCTTGAATTGTACATGGACACTGCAGGTGGGCTCTCGGCACAGGGGTACTGCAAAGGAAAGTGGTTCTCAGAAGCATGGCCAGAGGTATGGACAGAAAAAGGGCTAACTAAGGACATTATGTGTTTATAAATTTTACCAATTTGGGTCTGCACACTGGTATGGGGAAGACCTGTGGAACCAGAAGATTACCTTCTGGTGTGACAACAGGCAGTAGTAGACATACTCAACAACAGGGGCGTCATCAGTTCCAGTGTTATCGGTGCATGAGGCAGCTAGTTTTACAGGGATTAAAGCTCAACTTGTCCTTTAGAGCTAGACACATACAAGGTATCCATAACACAGTAGCTGATAACCTCTCCTGTCTGCAGCTGGAGAAGTTCTGGCCCATCACACTGAAGGCAGAGCACAAAATGCCCATACCTGTGGACTTTTGGAAACTGTTCAGAAGAGCCAAAGTGCTATTCCACAACTCCTGGGCCTCCAGGACCCTCTGTGCTTATGACGAGGGCCTGGGAGCATTCCAAGCTTTCAGAGAGCTACACAGCATGGAGTTAAGTGGTCAGGTTACTAATAAACAATTTGGAAAATACATAGTATACCAGTGGGACTGGGGTTGCTTGTGCACACAATAGGGGTCCATTTAGCAGCCATCAGCATAGTCTGCAATTTGAAAGGATGGCATGACCCAACAAAAACCATGTTAATTAGACGAATGATCAAGGGATCAGGTCGCTTAAGAAGAAAAGAAAGGGATGACAGGAGACCAATGTCCAAAAAACTCCTAACAGAACTAGTAAGGGTCACACAGTCAATCTGCAAATTAGCAGAGGAGGGACAGTTATTTCAGGCCATTTTCATTACGGTGTACCATGGGGCACTCAGGGTGAGCTATACAGTAGGGTATTCCAGGGATGATAAGGATAGAGGCCTGGATATTGAGGATATAGAATGGCAGATGGGGAAAATTTCCCTATGGGACAGGAAATCTAAGTCTGATCAGGAGGGAAAAGGGTGTCTGATTCACTTGGAACAACAGACAGAGACAGCCATTTGTCCAGTACGGGCTCTGGGCCTATGCGGCAGTGCACCCAGACCAAAAAGGACAGTTTTTTTATACATGGAGATGGGAAAAGAGCAACAAACCACCAGATAGTGGCAGTTCCTAAGAAGGGCATGGCTTTTTAAGGGAAAATCCCAAATACTATTCATCTCATTCTTTTAGAATTGGGGCAGCATCACAGCTGGTGGCAACCAGGGGAGCAAAAGAGCAGTTGCAAGGGCTAGGCTGCTGGAAGTCAGAATGTGTCAAATGTTATGTCCGTCCTTTGAACAATTGAGCATTAACCATCTCTTTTCTTTCACATGCTAAGTTAGTGGAGGACACCAGACAGAGAGCGCAGGGGTGGGGGGCAACAGTGGCACAGATAGAGACCAGTGGGACATGGAAAAAGTGCAAACCAAGGCACTATTCTGTGAAGGTTTTTGACATACTTTTATGTTACAACAGAAGGTGGCCAGAGACTGGAAGTACAGATATGTGGGCACTCATATATTTAGTAGGCAGAGAGAAGAACATCCAAGAAGGCGGGGGGCAGGCAGCTCTGTCAAGACCCCAGACAATGTAGGGTCTCCTGGCAAGGATGCATGGGCATGAAGTGGGCCCAGCTGCTACCAGCCCTGAGGAATATGAGGGAGGGATGCTCACCGCCAGACATGATCATACTACATCTGGGAGGGAACGACAATGGGGCCAGGTCCTGGTTAGACATTTTCCTACAAATAAAACATGACATAGAGACAATAAGGAAATGGTGGCCTCAGGTAACCCTGACTTGGTCAGATAGGACACCCCACAGAGTATGGCAGCATGGACATAGGCATGTGGCAATTGAAAGAGCGAGGAGAAAGATGAACCGAAGAATAGGTACATTGGTCATAGCCAATGGAGACAGGGTCATCAGGAGAGGCACAGATGAAAAGAAAACAAGTATTATAGACCAGACAGAGTGAGTTTATCAGATTTGAGGTGAGAACTTTTCAACACAGAAACCATGGGGAGTATAGAAGAATGGAGAAGGCAGATAGGTCAATAGGAGTAGAGTAGCTCAAGGGAAGGCCTGTCATCCAATGCAAGTGGAGATAGGCTGTGGCAAGAAGATGTAAAATAAAAAGGGTGGGGGAGGAGGGTGGAGGTGGGAAGAAGATCACACAAAACAAGGAAAACAACAACAACATAAGAAAGACACCAGTAATGGGTATACAAGTTACCTCCAGATAAGATGAAGAAGGGTCCCAGATGCAACATCTCGGGATGAGAAGAGGAAGAAGATAAGATTATGAAAAGATTGTGAAATGCTAGAAAAGTAATGTACAGAAAACAAGTGAAAAGTTGTATATAAATGAGTGTATAAAATTATGAAAGAAAGATGGAGAAAAGATCAAGTTTTCTGTTTCAGTAATGTTTTGGAAATGGAAATATTGAGAATCATAAAAGTTTGGGGCAGTGAAGAAGATGTGACAATTAATAAATTAATTGCTGATCTGAGCACCCACCACTCACTGCCTCTGTCTCTTTCTTGGGGAAATCTGGCACTATGGGTTTGTCCCCTTTGAAAACAGTCTGAGTTGTCCAGGTGACCTGACCAAGAAAGAGGCCTGTATAAGGCAGACAAAAACAAAAGGGAGGGGGAGTAAAAAGGAGAGTGGTTTAAAATGCTGGATGACACACAAAGGGAGGCGATATAGGAAGGTGACATCACAAGACAGGAGGGTAGGGATGGTGGTTTAAAGAGGAAGAGGAAGGGCCTGCAAAGGTCTCTTAAGCTGCTGCAGAGAGCAGACATACTCTTTCTTCCATTGCTACTCTCTGTTTATCCACCAACCCACTAAAAGAGGGGCAGCAAGAGCTGAAAGGAAAAACAATGTGGGACACTGCCAAAGGTGGACGGCAGGGGAGAAAGGCTAACAACAATAAGGACATCGAGCTGGTATGGCACAACCAAAGGTGAATGGTTGAGAGGGAAGAAGATGTAAACATAAAAAGGTGGGGAGAAGACCACACAAAAACAAGAGAAACAATAACAACATAAGAAAGAAAATGGTAATGGGTATACACTGTTACCTCCAGATAAGAAGAAGAAGAGCCCCAGATTCTACATCTGGGGGTGAGAAAAGGAAGAAGATAAGATTATGAAAAGATTGTGAAATGCTATAAAATTAATGTACAGAAAACAAGTGAAAAGTTGTATATAAATGAGTGTATAAAATTACGAAAGAAAAATGAATAAAATATTACATTTTCTGTTTCAGTAATGTTTTGGAAATGGAAATATTGAGAATCATGAAAGCTTGGGTCAGTGAAGATGTGACAATTAATAAATTATTTGCTGATCTGAGCCCCCACCACTCACTGTCTGGGAAATCCAGGACAATGAACATTCTAAAATTGCTGCATCTTTGCAAAACAGGTTAACAGAATGAAGTTCCTTCGTTCTGCTTTTGTCAGCCATGAATGCTGGCTGGCTTTCACAGCTGACGAGAGCGGTGCACTGGAAATCACTTTTCTTCACTCTGCTTTCCCTAGGAGTCACAGATATTTTTAGAACAGCATCCCCCTCATCTTGGTTCTCGGGGGTTTTGTTTGTTTTTAACTAGTGGTGGCTGCTCAGTACTGCTGCAAGTATTCCCTCCTGCCTGAGCTTGGTAATTTATTTATTTAAAACCAGCGGCCGCTGCTGAATGTTGCTACCAGTATCTACCTCCCACCCAACCCAGGTATTTCTGATACGACCAACGGTGGGTGCCCAATCCACCACCAGTACTGATTTAAATCCACCTATCCCAGTAATCGATCCTGCTGATTGTTCTGGAACTGACTGCCCAATGCTGGTGCCAGGAAGCAGCTCAACCACAATCTCCCATAATCTACACAGGCACAGGAGTGCACACCCCCAATGCCACCAAACGTCTGTGACACTGGGGTACACAAACCAGTGTCAAGCCAGTCTCTTGTCATCTTTTTTTTAAAACATACCTGCAAAGAACAAAACCATTCATTACCATCTCTTGTGGCCTCTCTGCCCACACCCATTGCACCCTCCATTCAGCATCCACACCCCCACATCCTTCACTTACCTGTCCATCATCATAATTCCTCTCTTGATGGCCACATGTCCTTCTTCTTCAGTGCCATCTGGGAACTGATAAAACAAGATGAATGCAGTGTATATATTTTCAGTGTGTTTAGAACTTTTAATATAGACACAGACTTTGTTGGCAACAAAGGACCCATAGGCCCATGCAGTCTGCACCTTGTCCCTGCCAAGTTGGTTACAAGTGTCACTTCCTCACCCTCCTCTACCTAATATGCCACTGTGACTATCCCAGACATGCCTGAAGCTCCCCACAGTCTTTGCCCCCACAATCTCTTCTGGCAGGCTGTTCCGGTCATCCACCACCCTTTTCATGAAGAAGTATTTCAGCACAACTCTCTTAAACTTCTTAGCTTTAACACAGACCCTTTGTTCTAGTGCCTTTCTTTCTCTTAAATAGACCCTCCACTTGCACCTTGTTCATGCCTGTAAGGTACAGTACTCTTAGGTTTCAATCATGTCTCCTCTCGCTCGCCTATCTTTCAGGAGTACATGTCTAGTTCCTTCAGCCTTTCAATGTATTGCTGCCTCATCTCAGGGATAGAAACACAGATCTACCCTCCACTTAGCAGCCACCTCCCCATACCACCACACCCTTGACTTACAATTCATCATAACTTGTTTATTTAAGCATTAAGGTATGACTAGTGGTTGGTTTACCAGTTATTAATCCAACCCTCAGGTGTGCAATGAGGCCCTGAGATGTAGCCGAAGGCCTCATGCACCTGGGGTTGAATTAACTACTGGTAAACCAACTTCCAGGAGAACCTTAATGCTATTATAACAAGCATTTGTCAGTGTCGAACATTTGATGCTTGGTAAACAATTTGTTCACCCCACATTTTGAAGATACTTGTTTTACGGAGTGATCCAATGAGTGCTGAGCTGGTGGGCCGGGTCTCAGCCAGCGAGGTTTTCTCAGTGTGTGTGCCAGGAGCAGCGGAACTGTTCCAGCATGAGCTGCAGCTCCTGACTATGTATTTTGACTCCTGGCATATTTTATCCATTGGACTGCGGCAAACATTGTGCCACCACCGGAACAGCCTCAGATTTCGTTTTACAGTACCCACCGGCTGAGTCGCAGCTGCTTCAGATGGCATGGGCTCGCATTGCTAAGGCTGCCCTACTGGAGCCTAAGGGAAATGAAGCCAGCATGACTGTTACTGAGGAGGGCCCATGGTGGTATGTCTGACCCTACAGTGGAGGGCTGCCATCTCATTACTCCGAATAATATTATACATAGAAACTGGTAATGTGGTGCCATGATGGTCTGCTAGTGGAAAGGAAGGAGGCTGTCAGATCAACAGGGATGCAATAGTGGTTCCTGGCAGTGCATGTAAACAGTGCCCCACCATTTTCTCAGGTTACCTGTCCCTGTCCCTGTCCAGGTTCTCGGTCCAGGTCCATTCTGCCGTTCTCCCCTGCAGTACCAGGCTTGGACTTTGAGAGAGTACATCACCCACTCACTGTGGATTAAACAGCTGGGGCACAGCTGGCGGGTTCTGCCTGGGTTGTTTCCTAAAGTTTATACCCCACTAACAAGGCTCACACTGCTCCCAGCTCTGCTTACTGCTTTATGGTCGTATACAGTTGCCATGCCAGAATGGAATAAATCAGCGAGTTCCTGCTGTAATTCCATGGTTCTGGATTCTGACCATGCTGAAGGAGGGACACAAGTGCAAGGAGACAGCACAGCTAATACAGGAGCTCTAGATCCATTAGGACTGGGAGAGAAAGCCGCACCGCGGCTAATGTTGAAGCCTGGGGGCGGGGGGGCAGAAGAGTGAGGACTGGGAGAGAAACCGCACTGTGGCTAATGTGAACATACGAATTTGCCAGCAGATAAAGACCTTATGGTCTATTGAGTCTGCTCAAGTGTGCAGCTAGCAACCCTTATACTGCAGCTGCCCCTCCCTCCCCTCCCTGACCCTCCTTCTTACCCTACCCCATCCCCTTTTGAAGCAGTCCACTGTTCTATGGGATACCACTTCTGCATGCAATGCGTTCCACCCAGACACCACTCTCTCCGTAAAAAGTGTCTTCTCATTTCCCTCCTGAACCTTCCTCCCTCCAGTCTGAGATTGTGACACTGAGTATCCCTACCCCCCTTAACTTGAATAGTCCCTCCATGCCTGTCATGTTTATTCCCTTCATGTACTTGAAAGTTTCAATCATATCCCCCCGTCTCTCCTCTCCTCCAGTGAGTATATGTTCAACTCCCTTTTTTCTAGTGGCATCCTGTTTCTACTCATTTCTGCAGCTGGATGTATTAGATCACTGAGAGTTTAAGTGACCTGCTAAAGATAACACAGTAAATATTTGGCTCAAGCAAGGTACAATTTCCAATCTGCAATGTCATGATTCGTAAGCCAGTGCTTTAAGAAGTAGACCATGTTGCCTCTATGTGAAAGATGTGAAGAATGAAAACCTGATAATCTTTTTTTAATCATGATTAATCCATTTTACTCAACAACAAAAAAAAATAATATAAACCATTTCTCAGGAGTCTCTAAAGGAGAACACTTTACACCCATTATAGTTAACCCACCCAAAACAGTATAAAATAGAGCGATTTCTCTGCTGCAGGGTCCAGGGTAGGAGTCCAAGAGGTGACACCAATGTACCTGTAAAATAAGGATAGAAAAAGGGGTCACAAAGAATCTGCAGCTCTTAGGGGGTCCAACAGGGTGTAAGGAACAGGGTAGAAATAAAGTAATACTTATCTGATGAGGTAGGAGCCCTTGTCCTGTCAGACCTGTAGAAATAAAAAGAGAAAATAGGCTAGATAGAAGGAAAACAATATAAAAGAAGAAGCAGAGGAAAGGAAGTGTGGTTTGGGAAGGGGACTCTGCTAAGAAACCCTTTGCCCTTAGTGGTAGCCATGTGGCCAGTAATATACTGTATGTAGCAGCCCTGGTGGGCTAGTGAAGGCTAGTGGGGGGCTAGTAGCCCTTTGTTAAAAATAAAGTAGCCATTGGTGGTCAGTGTGGCTAGAAAGTACCAGGGGGGCCACAATGTTAATAATAGCCCTCTTGGTCTAGTGGGCTAGCTCCCGAGGTGGCTAGGCCAGCTTTGCTTTTATAAATATTTTTACCCTTTCCTGGGGTTTAATGGGGTGTTCCTGTGCCCTGAGAATTGCTGAGGCAGCTACGATTGGTGGCAGTAAGTAGGACAGCAAGTGGAGCTGCAGTGCGGCCAGGCCTATAGCACAACCGCGCTACACTAAGAGTGCCTATGGGTGCTCCAAACTCCCAGCCTGCTGTTGCCTACTGCATATGGGTGGGATATGAGGGAGAAAAAGAAGCCAGAGGGAGGTGGAGCAGGCATCAAAGAAAGTGCCTCCTCCCACATTCCCATTGGCCACTCCAACAGCAGTTATTTTAAATTATTTATGCCCTACGGGGCTCTTTTTTTAAAGAAGGCAGCGAGGGTGAAGAGAAGCAGTGAGGAGCTGCCTTTACATGACGCTGCACCTGTGGCATTAGTGAGAGCCCAGAATGGCTGTAAATGCAAAGCCGCGGGGGGTTGAAGAGAGAGACACAGCGAGGAGACAGAGTGGTGGGTGCCGCAAATGGAAAGCTGCACCGTGGCTTGTGAAATAGAGGGGGCAGGGGCGGTCAGAAGACTGAAGACTGGGAAGTGTGCAGTGATAGTGACAGGAGCTGACAATTTGGAAAGCCGCACTGCAGCATATGTTGAAGGGCGGAGCTCTTTTTTTAAAGAAGGTAGCTAGGGGGAAGAGAAGCAGCAAGGAGCTGCCTTTATGTGGAGCCGCACTTGCCACATGAGTGAGAGCCCTGAGGGTCTGTAAATGCAAAGCCTGGGAGGGGTGTTGAAGAGAGAGATAGAGCAGCATGTGTCACAAATGGAAAGCCACACCACTGCTTGTGAAATGGGGGGGGGGCAGAGGACTGAAGACTGGGGAATGTGCGGTGGCGGAGGCAGGAGCTGCCAATTCAGAAAGCCACACCATGGCATATGTTGAAAGGGGCTGTCAGAGGACTGAAGACCAGGGAATGTGTGGCCATGGCAGCAGGAAAAAGTAGAGCTGCCACCTTTGAATTGTGAAAAACCTGATCAGACAGCCTCTCCCCTTTCCAGCCCTTTCCCCACCCCTTCACCATGGCCACACACCCACCCAAACATGACCCGTCAACATTTAATGCATGAAACTGAACAGTGATGGCTTATTACTTACTGGTAATAGTGCCTCATATCTTGGTGTGCAGACTAGTACAGATCATTCCAGTGACTGCCATTCATATGAGTCAATCTGTACTGTACTCTTCTCTGACTCTGACAGTCATTTAAAAGCATTTAAAAAAAACAACTAAATTCCCAATGTCCATTTTAGTGACTGCCATTCATTTAACAGTCAATCTGTGCTCTTTTCTGACTTTGAGTCATTTAACAGGCGCAGAATAAAAAAAAAAAAGCACTTACTAAATTAATATTATTTGCACAGTCTGCAGCATTCCAAATTCCATCCCAATGCCCATTCCAGTGATTGCCATTAATTTACACAACAGTCAGCATTTGAATTACAAGCTCACTGAAATCAACTACCAAGCATTGTTGACCAAACAGCAGCTTTAAGCTTCCTAATTCAGTGACAGTAACACATCACATTGCCTGACTGCCTGCTAATAAAATTGAAAAAAAAAATAACCAGCCTACCTCAAAACTGTTGTAGCCCTATGTCTTCTGACTGTAGGAGAAGATCAGGTTCCTCCTGTCCTGCTGGTGTCTGGTTGGTGTCAGTGTCACCAATCCCCTCAGTGCGCCTGCTGCTGATGACTTGAGCAATGGTCCTGCTTCAAGCGGCGACCGACCTTCTGAAATCACAAAATATGCCTGAGGTCCTGGTTCTCTCTGCTGGGCAGCAGAGCAGTGGGGTCCGGCAGTTTCAGCCCTTGCTTTCTTTCTTCCTGGTTCAGTTCTTTTCTCCAGTCTGCTTTTCAGATTCCGTGATGACGTCTGGTGATGTGATGATGATTCCTCTAATTTTCCTCTGATTTCAATTCTTCCCCAAAGTAAAGATGCAGTTTAAACTTTTAAACCAGCCCTTTACATAGGGTAGTAGCCAGGGATGCCTTCTTTGTTTAATTTTCCTGCCTATGATTTACGGGAATGAGAGCATGTGATTGGTTCTCTAAGTGGACCAATCACAAGCCTGGTAATGCTGCTGTATTCTGATTGGCCACCCTATCATCCTGTGTGTCTGATAGGTTTGTTTCTCAAGCCACCTTGGAGAACTGTAAGCTGCTGCTGCTTGGTGCTTTTCTTTCTTTGTGTAGGCAGCAGCAGCGTGTAGAAGTTGACTGCAGAGGACATGTGGGTGGTGTGGTGCAGCGTGCACACTGGCTGAGCTGGCAGCTGAGAAGATGATCATTTAGGGGAGAAGAAAAACAGGAACTTCAGCCACTGAAAGCAGAGAACTGGAAAGAGCACTGAATTACTGGATGATCCAGGAAAAAACCTGGTAGATGGCAACCTTAGGAGAAACCTGTAACCGTAACTCCTGCCATGCGCATTAATGTTTGATGTAATGCATATGCCTGGAGTTAGGGTTAATGAAAGAAACGAAGCACTCTCATTGCAGCGGTTCATTTCTTTTAAGTGGACAACATGCCACATCAACAAAACTGAACTTGTGTTGGTCATTGGAGTACACTGCCAAGCCCATTGCAGTTTCCACTGTAAGTGGCTTGACAGCGACACACCTCTCAAATGTCATATAGTCCCAAAACGTTTGGTGCACAAGCGCATCATATGTAAAAATGAACAACTATATAGAAACTTTTCAATACATTTTGTTATACTGATAAGTTTAAATTTGTTTTCTTTACCAACTATAGTTAGCTGGTTTATAAGAAAAAATAGTCCCATTTATTACCTTTTCTCTTAGTTTGGAGTCAAACCTTTTGATATTTTACACTCATTCTAAACACAAGACTGTAAAATGAACACACTAGAAAAAAACAGAATTTAATTTTAGGTGACTTAATAATGCCCAAATCAACTGTCATGTTAATATCCATCTCCCTTGGAACTGACCAAGATTCCGTTATAGTAAAGTACCTAGATCCTCCTCTCTTCTGCCTTCACAGCACTGAAAAGGTAATATATAGCTGCTGCTTTTTGTATGAAATCTAGCACCCCAATGGCAAAGGGGCAGTGCATTATACCATTGTGCAGGTGATAGGCTGAGGAGGAGCGAGGTGGTCATGTTTTCATTTCAGTATCAAGAAGGTGGTGGTGTGATTGGGCTACATAACAATCATTGGAGGAATTGGACTATGTCTTGGGGCACATGATGATTAACTTGTGGGATGTTAACTCTCCTAAAATGTATTTACTTGTTCTACTGATATGCTTACAAAGGTAGTCCTGTGTCTGAATAAAAACAGAGTTTGAAGATGATCATTAACACAAAAAAGTCTGACTGTAGATGGAACAGTATGCACCCACTGGGCCTCATATTCAGAGCTGGCCAGCTGCACACACAAAACAGTGTGCCACACAAACAAATGGGCTGCTCAGCTCTGGTGCCATATTCAAACAGTTTGTGCAAGCTGAACTGACCGCACAATCTGTTTAAATATTGGACCCTGGTTGCGTAGCACACAGCAGGGGGTTGCCATGTTTAGTGCAGTGTGACCAGGGTGTGGGGTTGATGATCACCCATAGTGGTACAGCGTGGCACACACTAGTGTGCACCATGGCCCTCATGGGTGATATTCAGACCAAACATGCAGAGGAGCCCTTTGGGCATGCATGACACAATGGGGCCATTTGCTTGCATATTATGGGCTCATCTGCATGCATGTACTGTCATGAAGTGTGCCAGGCCAGTCCCCCAGCCGTGATCCTGGTTAAGGAAACATCCCACCCAGTGTCCCTGGTGGTCTAGTCATCCCCATCCCCAGCCCCGATCACAGTTATATTAATAATTCACCCGATCCCTGTTTCCCTGATAGTTTAGTGGTCCCTCACCCCAGTCCCGATCCATGTAATGCCAATAAAATACCCCCTATCTCTATCTAACCTGGTAGTCTACTGGTCCCCCTCCCTGAGTCCCTATCCATATACATAGAAACATAAATTTGATGGCGAATAAGGACCGCTTGGCCCTCAGTCTTCCATTAATAATAAAAATAATTATAATAATAAAAACGTCCCCAGTCCTGGTAGTCAAGTGGCCCCCGCCCCATTAGGCAATGATCCACCACCCTGCACCTCCCCCAACCTGACCAGAGCCAGATACTGGCACAGTCCACCCACAGCTCCATGGACAGCCACTGACTTAGCTGAACAGGAGTACGTACAGTATATAGTAGATGCCCATTGGTTGATCAGTCAACCGGTGGGCATGTGCTGTATACTGTACATGCTCCTGTTCAGATTCAGTCAGTGTCTGGACATGGCGGTGTGAGTGGGCTGTGTCAGTCGATAGCTCTGGTTGGGTTGGGGGTGGGTTACTGCCTATCATGGTGGGGCACTTGACCTGAAAGATATTTTATTGTTATACAGATCGGGTTCAGACTAGGGAGGGAACCACTTGACCACCAGGGAAATGGGGATCGGTGGGGGGTGGGGTATTTTATTAATATACCTGTAACTGGGGCTGGGGAGGAGTGACAACTTGACTACCAGAAAAACAGGGATTGGAGTGTATTTTATTAACATGTCATCAATCGGAGCTAGGGAGGGACTGCAGTTCCAGACCTTAACAGTGGGCAGATGGGCTGGGTGTCAGAAGCATAAATCTGCACTGTTGCTGGAGGCAGATTTGCACTTCTGATGTGTTTCTATATTGGTCTGTACTGCATATACTTGGGGTAACATTAATTTGCATAGGCACAGCACAATATTGTGCACGTCAGTGCTGTTGGGGGTGCACCATGCATATGTGCCCTTTGAATATGGGCACACCCCCAACAGCTGACACTTTTCCTGCTTTGTACAGAACTACCCGGGTTGCACCACCCAAACCTTTTCAATATGTGGCCCATTGTATATGGAAGATAACTCATCTAAAATGCAAATGTCTGCCTCACAGTTTTCAGTACAGTAGAATACTTGGAATTTTAGACTATTCTTGATTTTTTCCATTCTGGAGTATAGAATGTTCACTTTATAACTTAAGTCACTTTCAATATTGTGATCCCACATTTTCAGCATAATCATTTTTTTACCCACTCTCTTGAACATGATAGCTGCCATTTTTCAAATCCTAGCCAAAATGTGTTTTCACACTGGTGGCACAAGATGACATATTGGTGAGGATTTTACAAATGATAGCTGTCATGTTCAGAGGGGCAAAAATAAGTTTTGAACATATGAGGTCAACATGTTAATACACTTTTATTATAAAGTAGTGGAATTGCCTCCACCAATCAGATCGCAGCATTACTGTACCTCTTATGGAGTGTACAGTTGCTGCCTTGCACAGGTCTACACAGCTGATTCCTACCACAATGACTTGCTTGTCACTCTGTTCCTATCGACGTCGCCACAGCGAGTCAGCTGTCATAGGATCCAACCATTTAAAAAAACTGTTTTAACAACTGAAAATTCCCAAAGAACTGGCAACACAACATCAGAAAGCAGCAGAGCTTCACACATACGAATCATCACAAGACTAGCCAATAAAGCACAAAACTTTTAAACAACTGTAAACCTTTTATGGAGTACAGCCGAGTTTCATTGTCTTTTACCTGTACTAAAACCACTCTTTTCTGAATGCTGGAAGCAAACTTCGGAGTTTTAGAAAAAATGTTGGGGGGAAAAAAGGTTTAATCTGCTCTTCCTCCCTGCTGGCACTATAGAATGGATGCTTCATTTGAAATAGAAAATTAAAAAACATACTGCCCAAAAAAATACCCCAAAGGCTTAAATAAGAAAATAGTTCTTCCCAAACTCAGCCCCATCAGCACAATTACAGGATAATCCAAAGGCTTAAATAAGAAGATTTTTTCCCCTGAACCACAATTTCTGGACTGCACGGCATGTCAGAGGTCCGACCATGCTTGGAATGTACCACAAGCCTAGGAAACAGCAAGAAAGACCATGAAAATGGGCATAACTAAAAGCAACCTTTTCAACCAAATTCACTTCACTTCATGGTCCTCTCGCCCAAAACAGCATGAGATAACTTTCTTATTCCATAAGAGATACCCCATGTCTATGTATTAATATATAATGCAAAACAATGTTAAGTTATTTATCTAGTACAGCAAAATCTATTTTGTGTTTCTGTTAATAGTTTTATCCTAGAAAATATTTTTTGTGAGGACTCTAATAAACTAATTATATGGTACAGTTCAGTGTCAGTGGGAGATGCTGTCTGAAATGTAAGAAACACAATTATACTGTAGCCAACAGGCAGCAGTTTTTTTGTTTTTGTTTGAATAATAAAATTAAACAAATGGTGAACAAGTGGAAACCATCAGGTACAAACTGATAAACATCACAAGATATCCAGTGAAGCAAGTTCTGTGGTGCCGAATGAAGGTGTTCGATTGGCACTCTTGTGACCCAGGTTTGCACTGAGAGCCTGGGTGTCAGAAGCATAGACCAGCAGGGAGAGATACTAGAGCATCCTTTGGACGCTTCCCTCCTGGGGTGGTGGGTGGACCTTAGGCACCTGGAGGTGGTTTGGGCAATGTTTTAGGTGGTGTGATGCCTCAAAACGCCACCGAACATCCTTGCCCCAGGTTGCCATCGTGACTGGCCCACGGGGGGAGGAGGGGAGTGGGGATGCAGAAAAGCAGAAAACTGTCCTGGTTGACCTGATGATGGCTGCTGGTCCCTGTCACCAAGAAGCCCAGAAGTGTCCGGACTGACCCTGTGGCATTTGGGATATGTATTTACCTACGGGTGCTTCTCCCCAGAGGGTGGACCCCAACAAAAGGTTACGCTTGGGTTACTGGGTGGCTGCACTGTGGGGCAGTGGATAGTGGCTGGGCAGAGTAGTGGCAGGTTAACCCAGGCAGCCCAAAGGAGTGGCCAGCTGGGGAGCCTGGGAAGGAGAAAAAAAAAGAGGATATTCAGTGAGGAACTGATGCTTTATTCAACTTCATACAGAAAATAGATTTAGCTACAGTATATCATGAGTACAGATACTTTATACCAGAGAATAAAAAAGACAGTGGATAAAGTTCCTTTTTCAAGTACATCATGTATGTTGTATCTTATTGCTTCTTCTGAGTAAAAAAATAAATCTTGTCTGTTGTATCTTGTTGTTTCTTCTGGGTTAAAAAATAAACTTTGACAACATAGGTCGAGATCCATCTTGAGAAGTGTTTTAACAACTGCCTTTACTGCACACAGTAAGGGCAACCTTTCAAAGAAAATCCCTCAATTTTCCCTAGCTGGGAAATTAACTGACTGCCTTAGTCACATCTAGGGTGAGCCCAAGTATGTAATGTTTAACTTTGCTCTTCTTGGTCTTTTCAGTTTAACTTATTTGTGTCACTATATTTGTTTCATTTGTGTGTTTAGTTTTTCAGAGTAAGGTGTACTAACGACTGCTCCTACACACAACGTTTCTTTCTAAATGTTTTTTTTTACATAGATGGATCCCAGCCTCATAGGGTGTTAAGAAGGCACCCTTGTGAGCCAAGCTATCTTTGAGCATGGGCCAGGTACTAATGCAGGTGGGTTTCTTGTGCCTGTGTTCCCCAGTGTTGTAGGATATATGTGTGGAGCTGGTTGCAGCCCAAGATCCCACCAAGTACTACCCTCCTCTAAGCAGAGACTGTTATACAGTTCACCTTCAAGTTCCAGCAATAACACATATGGTATCATTCTGCTCAGTGGGAAGAGTCTGCCAGAAACCATCTCTGTCAGTAATGGCCGGGTGCTTAAACAATGTTAGCATTTTGTATCTTGGCCAAGGTGTTTCTCTCTCCATTGCCATTGGTTCAGCATGTAGCATGTTGTGTTCCATGTTCAAGTTTGGGAATGAGCTTGGGGAGCCAGCTGGGCAGCACAAGCATGGAGGCTGACATTGTCATACACCACCACTCCTTGCCTAGGAAGGCATTGAGCAGTTTTCTGTCACACATGCAACACTATGTGGTGGTCTGGGGAGCTTTCACAAAATCAGATCAATAGTCCATCACAGTGTCTATTAATTTTATCCAGCATTACAGGCCACTATGACACTTTACTGGAAGTCAGCTTATCCGTGCATCATCCTTAGTTACCATTTATAAAAAAAAAAATCTCTGCAATATTCCTTATTCTTTTCAAAGTTAATCTCACAAATGTATTTCTCACACTCCAGTTCCTGACATCAGTTCTTGTGCTATGAGCATGTTGTCATGCTTCTCCTTGGTGAGCAATTCAGAATGGTTTTAGGTCTAAATGGAAGCAGAAAAATGGCCAAAAACTGGTTTATTCATTATTTTTACACTCTCTGGATGTCAGAATCTGGAAAAGCGACCATCATTAAACTTGCCAAAGCCTAAGAACATGGTACCCTGTCCATGCATGCAAAATGTTATGCAAATTTGTAAAAAAGCACCTAAGTTATAAAAGTGCACAAATCAGGGTTTAACATTGAAGTGCTGACTCAACCCATGCTCAGAAGTCAAATTTGTAAAACCTTATAACTTAAGAACTGATAAATGTTTTTTCACAAAATCTTTGAAAGTCACCTGCTTTGGCTGAGCCACTTCTACCCTGAAAATGTTAGAACAAAATTCTAAACCTTTTTTCACTCTACATGTGAGAAAACAAATGGCAATTTTTTTTTTTTCTTATTTTTACATTCTTTAGATTTTGGAATCTAAACAAGCTATACTCATAAAACCTTTCAAGTCATGGGAACCTAGCAACCTGACAATACATGCAAACTTTCTTACTATTTTGTCAAGTGGCACAAAAGGGTATCTATTTAGCATACCGAAACTTGGAATCCCGAAACTCACGGGACCGAGTTCAGCACCCCGGCACAAGGACACCCGACAGGAAGGAAGCCGATGCTGATGAGGGTATAGGAGCAGATGTGATGGACTGCTACCATATCCCTAGCCAGGCATTACAACACACTGGAAAATGCAGGCGCCAGCATGGCTTCATAAACCAGGTTCTGTTCGGTGGCAGATACTTTTGCTCCCACTATTCCACCCCTGTAACTTTTATTTTCTACTCCGGGGCCTGCTCCCCTCAGAGTTGGTTATTTTAGTTAGACAGGTAATAGGTATCAACTAGGGAGAATATAGATCTAAAGAATCAGGGCTGACCTAGGTCAGGCAACTGGTTATGGGAAGCAGGTGCACTTCATTAGGCTTATGAGATGTGAGTGGAGTTTTGATTTAAAAGGTCCAAGTTTAGTATCTGTGAACAGGTCACTTGGGATGGAGTTGAGCCAGTTTGGGGCCTGGAACCCAAAAGATCATTGACCTTGCAAAGTTCAGCAGATAAAGACTGTATAGAGATTGTTGCATGACCCACTGGTTGCTCTAACTACTGTTGCTGGGTTGAGTATGGATTGGACTTCAGCTGGCACCAAGCCAAGGATTGCCTTTTTGGCAAGAAGCTATGACTTGATGTCAGATTCTGTTTTCCAGATCTAGCCAACCCGACAGCAAGGAAAGGTCACAGATGTGGGAAAGGCATGGGATGCCCAGGACTAGTCTGCAGGCTTTATTCAGTGTTAAGAAAATCTTTTTTAAGGTTGTGTTGGATGCGTCACTATAGATGACTAGACCGTAGTCTAGTATAGAAAAGACCAAACTATTTATGGTGAGTTTAAGGGCTTCTTCAGTAAGGCAATGCCTACTGTATGTCTATAGAGTTGTCTGATTCACCTGTTGGCAGACCTAGTGACCTGGTCAATGTGTAGTGAGTAAGAGAGGAGCTGTCAAGCTAACCATGAGGAATTTGAAGTTTTGGACCATTTCAAGAGTTTCGTTTTCTTTGTTTTAGATATCCAGTTTGGAAACTTGGATTTTGAGTTAAGATCATAATAACTAAGTTGCTGCCCAATTCATCATTAAGATTAATGGAGACAAGGTCAACTATCCAATAATTAAAGTCTCCTGCAACTAGAAAGGGTGAAGTCAATAAACTTCACTCAATTAATTAATTTACAAATCTCACACAATTTATACGCAATTCATAGAGTGTGGATTGACTCAAGGTGCAAAGTTTGCCATGAAGTGTGGAATTTTGTGCAAAATTCCATACTTCAAGGCACAATTTTGCATTTTGTGCAAAACTTCATGATTCAGGTGAAGTCAAAGTTTCCCATGTCAGGTGAAGCTTCACAAATTTCTGCAAAGTGTGAATTTTCACCACGTCATATGAACTTCACCGGTGGCATTATACTTTGCCACATCTCTACCCACACGCCACAAGAGATAGGGCATAGCCTGGGTATTTATCATTCATCTCATCCAAGCACAATTTTAATGAGTCATATATTTCTATATTGAACCCTGCTGTATTTACTGGAGAGATATAGCATTAGTAATATCAATTCCACTTCTTACAATCAAATTTAAGGCACAAGGTCATAATGTCACAAGACATTATGCCACATGACTAAATCAAGCTGCTAATGCAAGACGATTTATGCCATGCAGCAATAACTCTTTTTTCTATGGGGGCTATGCTAGCACTGTACTAGTCTCAAGAAAGGATCTTCATTGCTTATTATTAGTTCAGATGGAGCAGTCAGCTAGGATCTTTACTTTGTCAATAACTGGGTGTTGTTGCTATTCCCAACCATATACCCCTGGTATTTCATCTCCTGCTGCCCTAGGATGCATTTTGTGGTAATGGCCATGATCTTGACTCCCTGAACAATTGAAGTACCCTTGCTACATCCTTCAGGTAGGTAGGTGTCCCAATCAGGGTTATATATAACAACACCATCTAGATATGGTGCTGCATACAGCCCGTGGGAATAGAGGATATGGTCCATCATTCTCACGAATGTGGCTGGGGATCCATGCAATCTAAAGAGAAGCCAGGTAAATTGATACATGCCACATAGGACAAAGGCCATTTTTTCATGGGACTCGGGAGTTAAAGGGATTCACCAATACTCCTTCATGAAGTCCAGTGTACTAATGAAAACAGACTTCCTAGTCATTCCAAAAGTTTATGCATCCTTTGGCATGGGGTATGCATCAAATTTGGATGCAGCATAAACTTTCAGAATGCTATATAAAGTGTGTGGTCCTGTCAGGATTTGGGACTAGCACAATAGGGCTAGACAGTTTACACTCAGATTCCTCAATGACTTCCTCCTGCACTGTCATTTTATTTCATTTATTTGTTTCATATTGGTAAGCATGTGAGTAGTAAAGCCCATTTCACAAGCAACCAGTTAAACTGCATATCACAAAACACAGAACACATAAACAACCACAATACAGTGCATTCCACTTAAATGCATACCAATAAATGCATAGCCTGCATAAATGCATAGAATTTCCAAGTCCAATTTTTTTCCCTGCATTTCCTACTGTATGTAAAATAGACCCATTAAACACATATAAGGATCCCTTCTAAATGCATAGAGTTCCTCTGCATTATTGTTCAAGTGTGGACTGACTGGCCCAGTTTACTGTCACTGCCTGTAGCTGCCTGACTAAGTAATGAGTAATTGTCTGTAAATGGACTGCTCTGTTTAAAATGAGGTGTTAATCACCCACAGTATTTCAACCTTTTAACCATCAAACCCAAGTCACAGAAGCAGTCTCTCTCACTGAAATCAAAGCAATGAACCCAAAAGAACAACACATAAGCACTTTACATGAATCCTAGAAGCACCCTCCCTCACACAGAAATCAGACCAAAGAGTGCCACAGCATGTCACAAATCACTTTATCCCAGTCAAAGAAGCACTTAAGTGCTACTGGCATTTCTTTTCCCTACCCATCCCTCTGGCATATACTGCAAGTTGTGCTTATCATTAAGAATACAAGATCTGATAATGCCCATTCCTCTTAAACACATACTTGTTGGCCCCAAGGGTATGCATTTAAGAGGGCTGCACTGTACATCAATTGTGGATACAAACCATGTCAACAATGACAATATCAACATTATAAATCAAGTGACCTGAATGTTTTATGTTTATTTTTAAAGCAGAGATCCTAGGAAGATCAGTGACTGCACTTTGAAAATTGTTACAGGTCTTCAGTTGCCTTAACGCTTAGGAGTCCAAACCTTATTTGGTGAAAACTGGGATGTTTAAAATGTAAATTTACTTTGAGGCCTTGTACCATGAACATATGCAATTTTGTGGAACAATTCAGTTATACTATTTGGTAATAAATGTAATGTTAATTTATGCAAAACATAAGAGATCTAAATGTAAAATGATTTGCAAAACAAAAAACATCCCAAAGTCTGCTAAAGTACCCCATGGTACATTCTCATGGTAGACCTGTCACAAATCTGATAATACTATGATAAGTAGCTCTCAGACAAGACAGGACCCTATCCAATACAGAGGAATAAACAACAGGACTGTAATCCAAAACTGTTAACAGAAAGCTATTAGCTAACAGTAATTTTGTTTCAGGTATAAGGGACTATTTTACTGTATGGAGTGTGCCCAATCTTTGTCGAAACTTCTTTATTAAATTTGCAATATGTGCATCATATGAGGGACAATACTCAATTATAATACCTAAATACTTTAACTCAAATACCCTTTAAATTTCTCAGCCTGAGTAGCTATTAATGTAAAGGCAATGTTGATGGCCTACTGAGGTTCTTGAAGATCATCAACTCTGCCTTTTCAAATTAAGAACCAATTTATGGGCATCAGACCTCCATGGAGCCTATTGAAATCTTCATGCAATTTACAATTAAGATTACTTATGTCATCAACACTGCAATACTCTGTACAGCTAAAATATATCTCTACCATTTTATTTTCATGATTATTGCACTCAACAAAACAGGGCTAAAATAAAGGATAACAAAATATATAGGGTTTAGTTTCACTGCTACAACATATTACCTGGCAAGTGTTGATGCTCCTGATACTAATGCACTACTATAATTTTAAAACAGAACACCCATAGACAACACACAACTCACAGTATGTTTATTTAATGTAAACAGTGCCACCAGCATAAAGAATTATTTCTGTGTGTTGACACACTTCCAGGGATCATTTGTTCTTCTATAATGTAGTAATTTTTTTAATATTCTTTTTATTTATAAAGATATGTAAATAAATACAGCCATATATAAAGTGTCATCATATGATTCATTCTTCCATAAGAAACATTACATTATACAATTATACATATCCTTATACAACCCCTCCCCTTACCCAATAAATTAAACATACTTTTTTAACTATCAGTGCAGGATTATATCATAGTAAGACTCATTTGCATCTGTAGTAATGGTGGAAGAAATTTAATAATTTCATTCCAGGAGGTATGTTGTAGATATTATTTTCATCTATTTCTTCAAACAGCTTTCGTAGTACAGCATAGTTTTAAAAATATTTCCTCATTTAATGAAATCAAAGGCATTAGCTTGATGGAGTTCTAAGTGTCCAAAATAATTATTTTCATTGCCATGGTGCTAAGGTGAGGTTTTTCAAGTTTGTCCAAATTAAGGGAGTCAAAATCATTAAAGATAAATAATTTTGGGCTAAACAGTATTTGCCTCTGAATTAATTTTTCCACTTACAATTTTGTACATAACCACCAAGATGATATTTTCTTATAATCCCATAATAGGTGGCAATGATCTATTCTCTTAGTGTTCTCCAAGCAGGTGTGCCAGCAGCTATGCGAATAGGAGGGATCTATATGGCTCAATTTATAAGGTGTGATATAACCCTTTCTAAAATGTGATATTGAACAGATTTATTTTTGACATTTATATAGAGCTTATTGGCGTTAATTCTTACCTTAGTCCAACCTATGTCATTCCATGTCTGTTAATTTCTACTTCCCATTAATGTTTGGCCTTGTTCAGATTTTTTAACCTAATAAGAATTCTTATGTATTATTGAAGCATATACATACAGTAAGCCATGCAGCTTGTTTTATTTTTTCTTAGAGTAATCTAGTATTGTAAATATGTTCATTTCATGTTGAAGTTCATTATATCCTGATGGTAGAATATATTTATTAAATTTCTTCTTCAATAGATTGCATTTTAGCCATGGAGACCTAATCAGGTTCTGTTGACATGAGAACATGAATTCTGCTCTGGGCATAAACTTGTTTTCTCTCCAACAATCTATCCAATATTGTATTTTCAGCTTGTTAAGTTCTATTATTAGAAATGTAATTGAGTTATATTCGTTCCTGTATGCTAAGGTTTCCTGTTATGCTGGTACATAGCTTGAAGTTATTTTGGGAAATATTTTAACATTTAAATACTTGTATTTCATAAAGATATTACTACAGGAGTATCTTCTTTTCTAGACAGATGTGGAAAAGCTAATTTATATCAGAACATTTTAAGTTGTTTCCCATTACCAGTCTATGACTAAGAGACAGGTATGGAACATCCAAGTCCTCCTTCTTACGTTGCTCCAACCAGAAAATAACTTGTTTTACCTTTACCACCCAATAGTACATCAGAGGATCAGGATATCTCATACCGCCATCTTTCTGAAAGGTGATTAACTTACTCCAGGCAATTCTAGGAACTCCACATTGCCAAGTATATTTTTTAAACCATCTTCTCATCTGTTCTAACCAAGATATTGAAATTTCCCCTTGTGTAGCTTGAAACAAATACATTAGATGTGGCATAATCACCATTTTAAGTGACTCTATTTCCCCCCATAGTGACAGAGCTCTCTCTTGCCATGTGGATAACATCTATGATATTGTGTCCATATGTACTTTCAAGTTCAGTTTTATTGTTCTTTGTATATTATTTGTCAATTTGATACCTAAATATTTAATTGTATCTTTAATTTACATTTCTGAAATCCTGTTTTTTTCTCTAAACTGATATTATTTAGATACAATATCATAGATTTTGTTGCATTTAATGTATAATTATAAAATCTGGAATATTTGTTAAATTCCTGTAATAACAATGGATATGTGTTTCTAGGGTCTGAAATGATCAAAATCAAAAAATCAATCAAAATTTTATTTATAAAGCACTTTTCAATAAATCAAAGTGCTAATACGTAACAGAAGATAAAACATCAACAATAATAAATAATAACATAAATAATAAAGATGTCCATAAAATGACCATAAAATACTCTATCAGAATGCCAGTGTAAATAAATAACTTTTCAGAGACCTCTAAATGATTTCACGGACAGGCACTCTCTAATCTGACGAGGAAGAGAATTCCACAGGGTCGGGCCCATAAAAGAAAAGCCCTTGCCCCAGATGATTGAAGACAAACCCTGGGAATCTCTAGCAATCCCTCATCAGTGGAGCAGAGTTGGCAGAGAGGGCGGTAGGGACAAATGAGATCTTGCAGGTAGCCTGGTCTCTGACCATGTAGGGTCTTATAGGTTAGCAATGCGACCTTGAAGGTGATTCTCCACTGCACTGGCAGCCAGTGCAGTTCGACAGCACAGGTGTGATATGGCAAGTTCTTGTAACCTAGTCAACAACCTGGCTGCTGCGTTTGCACCAGCTGCAGGTGACGGAGATCTACCCCGCAACCCTAGATATAAAGCATTACAGTAATCAAGGCATGAAGAAATAAAGCATGGACCAACACGGGAAAGTCAACAAGCGGAACAAGGTGTTTTATTCAGGTGATATTCCTCAGATGGTAAAAGGATAACTTGACAGTGGCCGACGCCTGCGTCTTCAGTGTCAGCGCACTGTCAAAAATTACGCCCAGATTTTGCACCTGTTCAGAAGGTCTCAACTGGGTATCCCCTAATAAAAGACCAGAGGGGACCCCAGGAGCCAACTTCTCTACATAATGACCCGGGTCCACTACCAACACCTCGGTCTTATCCGGATTTAACTTCAACCAGTTCGCACTCATCCAGTCCTGAATCTCAGGGAGGCAGTTGTTAAAAACCGACACTGCGTCATTTTGTTAGGGTACAAAGGACATATAGTTCGCAAAGACATTTAATCTAAAATGATTTATTCCTTCACCTGTTCCTACAATTCTTTTGTTTTTCCTAATATAATTTAAGAGTGGCTCCAATGTTAGTATAAATAAAATGGGGGACAGAGGGCAACCTTGACTAACCCCATTTTGCATAGTTATTGGTTCTGACTTGTAGGGATTAATTCTAAAGGAGGCTGTAGGATGTTTGTATAAAGCTTTACAGCATTTATTATGTGTAGTGGAAATCCTCATATATATATATATATATATATATATATATATAGTGTTTGAAACATGAAGTGCCAATTTACCAAATCAAACACTTTTGAGGTGTCAAAAGCTATTGCATCAGTTTCTGGGTGTATCTAAAACTAATGAGAAGGCTGCTTATACTTCTGCTAGTCCTTCAAAAATATTTCTACCTTTACAAAACCTTTTGGTCAACATGTATGATTTGTTGTATTTGTGTTAGAAATTTTCTGGCAAGTAATTTAGCTATTATTTTGAAATCACAGTTTAGTAGTGCAATAGGAACAATCATTCTCCAGAAGTAATGTATCCTTGTTTTCCTTAGGTATTAGAACAACATCTGCATCATAAAGGGATTTTGGAAGCTGCATGCCATTCGCAATCTCTTCTGCTATTCTAGTTAAACACAGTGATATCTCTTTAACAAAAGTTTGAAAAAATTCAGATGTAAAACCATCCAGTCTGGGAGAAGAATTTCTTTTCATGGATTTAATTGCTTCTAAGACTTCATATAGTGAGAAATTGGCAAAGTTTAATTGTAATTCCGCAATTGGGCATCTTTCAAATAACTATCAAGATCTCCTAAGCCAACATTTGTGTTTCCTATATTATAAATCAAACTGTAATATTCTGTAAATACCTTAGCTATTTCTATATCATTTGTAAGTATTTTTAACATGAATTTCTTATACATGTTATTGTGTTACATTCTTTTGTGTTTTGGGAGTGTGAGCCAGCATCTTTCTGGATTTATCCATAAAGGTGTAATTTATTTTAAGTTTCATAATGATGTTTTCAGCCTTCTGAGCTATTTCAATTTATTTCTCCATTATTTTTTTATCTAATACATATTGATATTTTGCTGGGTCTGTGCCTACTTTTTTTTTTTTATTTAGTTGTTTAACCGGGTATAGCACACTAAGCTGAAAGCTTTTTTACAGGAGTGACCTGGGAGCACAAGGAGGTTAAGTGACTTGCTCAGGGTCACACAGTATGCAAATGGAAGCTGTGGGATTCAAACCCAGGTCTGGTCTGCTGGATGTCACCAGATTTGCAACTCCAGCCTTAGACCACTCATGCTATACTGCCTCCACTGCCTCTACTTTACACTGTAGTTCTAATATTTCTTGATCTATTTTTTTCTTGTATTCTTTTGTTAATTTTAATCTGATATGAAATTATATAACCTGTAATGGTTGCTTTAATTGCATTCCATATCTCAGATAATTTTTGGTCCTTGTAATTAATATTCCAGAATTCGGATATTTTTTTTTTCTATATATGTTATAAAGTCAGAGTCATATAATAAAGTATTCTGAAATTTCCACTGAGGAATTATTTTTCAGTCTCTGGTAGGGATAAATTTTATAAGAACCAGGTCATGATCTTATATAGAAATTGTATCTATCTCAGTTTTTGTAATGTCTTTAATAATTTCTTTGTTACCAAACATATAGTGCAATCTTGAAGAGACATTAATATGTTTAGCTTGAAAAATTAACTTAACTTTAGTAGGACAAATATTTCACCATGTGTCCACTAAATTATGTTCATTCAACAAGTTTTGTAGTAACTGAGAGGTTCGATAGTCAGAAGCTAAGGGGCTTGAGGATTTGTCTATCCTTGGATTTAATATGGCATTAAAATCACCTCCTATATATACCCTGTCAGCCTCCAACACTATTAATGCCTGAGTTGTTTGAGAAAGAAAATTCTCATATCCAAAAAATGGACCATATATTGAGCCAAAACAATTTTGACTCCCCCTAACAGCCCCTTAACCAGAATGATTCTTCCCTCCTTATCTTGCCATTATTATAGACATCTAAAATCTGTATTGTTGGAAATTAACAGAGCAACCCCTTGCTATTAGTTGTACATTGAGAGTAAAATATTTGTCCTACCCATAGTTTTTTGATTTTTTTATGATTTGTAGCATCTTAGTGAGTTTCTTGTAATGCAAGGGTGTTTACCTTCCTTTCATAGGCATATTCTAAAATTATATTTTATTCTTATAATTATTCAGACCATTAACATTTAGTGTGGCAAAGATGAGCTCTGTATGATTAACATGTCCCTGTGTCATTGAAGGAATAAAATTTATCTTTCCTACCTCCTATCTTTTCTTTTATCATTTGTCTTACCATTTTTAATAATTTAATCAGATAAACAGTTCTTTTCCCTCACCTTAGTGTTGTTCTGTTACCTACCAAATCCAAAAACCAAAACAAAAAAGTTCCCCAAAACAAACAACAACACAAAAAAAACCCCATAAATTATAGGCAGCAACTTGCCTGCCTAATGCTGGTGAGTATTTATACTTTGTGCTATTGTGACCAATCCCTTTGCAGCACATGAAGGCTTCTAATAGTATATACTCCCTTCAGTTCCTTTTAGTAAACATTTAATATCTGTAAAACCAAATAGACCAATTATGTCTCTAGCCCTCCCCAAAAAAAAACACTAACTGAGGGGATAAAGCTTATTTGTACTATTTAATTTTCAGTTAACCATATCTTAGCACAATGAGTCATAGAGAATAAAACATTTATGTCCATAGCCCCCCCAAAACAGGGACTTTTCACTTCTTCTTTTGACTGTATTACTTCTCAATTTTCTTCTTTGTCTTCCAATGTTATCTTTTTCCAAACATCTCTGGATATTTAGCATGATGGTCCTGCTCTGCTTCCACCAAAGTGTCATAAATCAGATGATTTCCCTTGATAAAGACCTTACATTTTTAAGGGGAAGGAAAAAGATCTTGCCCAAATTTCCAAATCACAGATCTTAAATGGCGTATTTTTTCCATTCTGTAATTACCTCATTAGGCAGGTCTTGGAAGATATTTATTTAGCTCCTTTAAGAGTAAGTTTTTCTTTAAAGACACAGTTCATTATTCTGTCTTGGTCTACTGCCTTTGAACAATTATAGCTCGAGGGGCATCATCATCTTCTGGTCTTTGCATGATGGACTGTATCATATTCCATATGTAGTTCTTCTTTAGGAACATCTATTAGGTCAGACAAAACTAAGTCCAAAGTCATTGTTAATGAGTCCCTCTGATCCCATATTTCCAGGACCCCCACAATCCTAATATTTTTCCTCTGGGCTGTAATCTCTGTGTCAATTATTTTAATTTGCATCTGTTGGATCTCAGATTCTTGGTCATCAAGTTGTTTTTTCATTTGGACCAATGAATCTTCTGTATCTTCAATACATTTTTCTGCATTTTCAATTCTGTCAAGATTTGTTTTATTTGCGAGTTCTATACCTTTCAGTGACTGTTTAATTTTATCAACCTCGGAGACCAAAGTATCAAGGAGGTCCATTTTGTTTTTAATGGCTAAAATTTTTTTTAGAATTGTTTGGGCCCATGGAGGGGTGCCATCTAGTTGATTTTGTTTTGGTGCTTGTTCACCGCTTTTGGAAGCTTGGGTTGTTCATTCTATTTATCCATATTTTCACCCATATTCTCAGCTTCATGGAAAGACTCCACTTTGGAGTCTGATTTCTCTGAGTCTGCCATCTTTAGTGAGTCAGAGATGCTATTGCCTAATTGTGGGATTGTTTGTTCTGGTGTATTTATTGGTGAACTTGCTTGCAGTAATGAACTGCTTGAAAAGATTGGGGACCCAAAGTACATTTATTTTAGGCTGATTTGGTAGTACAGTTAAACATTTACTTTACTGCTGGACTTTCTTGTTTGTCTGTTGTGTCTGTTTTAACAGCCTTCAACAGTTTTGCAGGTTTGCCCTTTTTTTCTTAGACACCCTCTTAGATGCTGCTTTGGTGTATTTTCTCTTATTATCAGCTTGATCTTTTTGCTCTTCTGTTTGTTGTTTGGCTGAAGTTTCTATGCTTCTGGTAAACATTTTCCCCTTCCCAAGAAAGTTCCACTTTTAACTTCCAGTCAATATGGTGTAGATAGCACCATATAGAATTGTCTATGAAGAAACTTCACTTGTAAAGCAATCAGGTACTACCCACTCTTTCACTCCTTTTCTTTCACATTCTCCCTGCACTTCTTAAGCCTTCTTTTAACTGTTGCTACTTTATTTCTTTTATTTATGGCTGTCACTGTGGGGAATCAGGAACTATATAAACAATGGAACACAAAAGTCTATTTGGCCTTTACTGTTGTTCAGCTTGAATCAAATAACCAGCTACTTTTTCATTTATATTATTTGCCAATGAAAACATATGAGAGCAGGGAGAATACCTTCACATTTTCTAAATGTCATATGTTGCAAGCATTGATGCAGAAGAAATTCAGTCCTTAGCTGGGTTTCAGAACTTTTTCACCTTGGCTTGTGGTGTGTAGCTCATGGAATAAGCGTTCTATTGGCGTAGTGTTAATTCTTGTTTTGATGTCATTTTAAACAGCAAATGCTGATATCAAAACTAACTCTGAATACCCATGAGCTTCATGCATTTAGCATCACTGGTCCCGTACTCTTTGCCAAAGTAACAATCTATAAAGATGTAAATGGCAACATTTAGAGGCAAGGAGTGGCCATAATGTTAAATTTCCCTTTTCTGTTCCATGCTCTATAGCCAATAAGGGTCAGGATGCCAAAATGCCACAATGCCAATGGATAGAAGCTGCTGTCGGATTTGAAATAAGCAAGTGCTCGCTTGAAACCCGCATTAATTAGCAACACCATTCCCATACTCTTTTACTACTATACAAGACAAAATAACATAAATGGCAACATTTAGAGGCAAGGTGTGGCCATGGTACTAAATTCCCATTTCAAATCTTATAGCCAGCAAGGATCAAAAAAGCCAACGGACATTTTCAATGCAACTTCATGCACACCATGCTCTGGGATCTGCCGCGGTAGCATGAACTCCTCCTCCTATCCCAGCATTCTCTCCACCAGATCAATAATGTAGTCATTTTCTATGTCTGTCATGCATTTAATTTGACATTTTCATGTGTAACCTTCCTATCTTTACATCTCTTAACTCTAGTCTTTTTATGGGGAGCAAGCTGTCACACATATTTAACAAGCATTTGTCAATGCTGAATGTTTGCTTGCTGGCATTAGCATTGGAAGTGCAGGAGTTAGACAGATGCATAATAGGAATGGCAATGAAGTATTGAACTGACGCCAACCCCACCCCCACCAGGCAGAGACAGACAGGCATTGGGGTGTGCCTTTGGGTTGTCACCCATAACACTCACGCCATTTCACCTCACCCTAACCTGCAGACACCGACAAGTGTCGAGGTGTGCCTTGGGGTCTTCGGGCTTTACATTCACCCCATTCCATAAGGAAATACACTGAAATGGGTGCAGTATAGGAGAATGGGGTGAACTTTGGGGCCAAGATTCCAAGGCACACTCAATGCCTGTCATTGGCTGCAAGGTGGGTGGGTGGGGTTGGAATGGTGTGAGCATTACTGTCAACAATCCCAAGTCACACTCCTGACACCTGTCAGTCCCTACAGGGTAGGGCGTTATGGTTGGAAACCCTAATGCCCTGGGTGTTTCTTGGTATTTTCACTCCAAGTTTTCAACATGGGCTTTCTGCAACCTCTCCTCATGAACAGTGGCACTCTGATTTCATTACTCTGTCCTGAAAGTTGATTATGTACAGTGACCACGTCCATTGTGTGCCACAGGAGCAAAAACATGCTTTGGGTAGGATGTGAAAAATGACAGCTGTACTGTTTGTAAGGCAGAGTGCAAAAATGGCAATGTTGAAAATCTGGAGTGAAAATATAAAAAATTGGTGAAGTAATGAACGTGTGTAGAAACTACTCAATGCAGGCTGGTAATGCAGTCATTTTTTGGAATTTTTTCACCAAATTTGTAACATGGGCTTTTTGGGACCTCTCTTTATGAACACTGTCACTGTGATTTTCCTAATCTGTCCCGAATGCTGAGTTCACACAGTGACCATGCTATTGTGTGTCAGAAGTGCGAGAGCACATTTTGGACAGGATGTGAAAAATGACAGCTGTACTATTAATAAGGAGGTGTGGAAAAATGGCAACGTTGAAAATCTGGAGTGAAATTATTAAACATTCTTGAAGTTATGACTGTGCATGGGAACTGTGCAATGCATGCTCGTAACACAGTCATTTTTGGGAATTTTTTTAACAAATTTGCAACATAGGCTTTTTGGGAGCCCACCTCATGAACAGTGATACTGTTGTTTCATTAATTGGTCCCGAAAGGTGATTCAATACAGTGACCACAAAATCACCTTTTGGGACCAAATAACAAAATGACAGTGACTGAGTTCATGAGGTGGGGTCCCAAGAACCCCATGCTGAAAATTTGGAGCCAAAAGTCACAAAAATGGTCAAGATATCCACCTAAGTTGAAACCCCCCGTTGATGCCATTATACAGCTTACCATGATTTTCTTCAGTTTGCTGTTGGCTTTTGAAGAGTTCAGACATCTCCTGCTCCACGAAGATCATTGCATCAGGCTCCAGAGGTAAGTATTGGTGAGGGGAGGTGTGGTGCAGAAGGTAGGTGCAGGTTGGGGAGGGCATTGTGATTACAAGGGACCATTTTCTGTTTTACAGGGGAAAATAAATGGAACGTCTGCGGAAGGCATTTTTTTTTACAGGTTTGCCAAATACATTTGTGCACACTCGGTGGGCTCCCAGTTTGCCACCTGCATTGTTTTTGGCAGGGGAGACTGAAGGCAATGGGAATTGGGTGCCCCATTGGCAAAGAAAATGTGTCTATGTTGGGGGCATGATGTCAAGGGGGATTGGGCAGCCCCTTGGCAGACAAATAAAACAAGGGGGACATCATGCTAATGGGGATTGAGCACCCCCATTGGCAAATGAACTGTGGAGGGGGCATGCCGACAGGGGGATCGAGCACGCCTGATGTCAGCATTCTAGGGACTGTTAGAGGCAGGCGGCAGGAGCCACTGCCATAATTATTGAAATGTTTCACCAGGAATGGGATGTAATGGAGGTGTCAGATCTGCCACTGCAATAATGAGCCTGTCTCTCATTGCAGTGGCAGATTCTTTCAAGTTGGTGGCAGCTTCCCAACTGCTGTTGTAGACAGTGTGCTCATTCATTGGTGCCACAGAGACAAGCCCAAAAAGCAGTGGCGGTGTGGCTGCAACACTGCTGCACCTCCACAACCTGCTACTCCAGCAAGCTGCCACAAAATGTTTCTTGCACATGCACGCAAAGCAAACATAAAAGATACTCCAAAAGTGTTGTAGACAGCATGCAAATTGATAATACAGTCCAAAATGACAAATTCAATATAGATATACCATCATTATACTCCTTAATATTCAAATGTAAAAATCTATGACTAAAATAAATGATGGTTGTTTTTGTTCATTTTGCAGACCAGTTACAGAACACCGCACAGTCATCAATTAAGGAGTCAGAAAGGACTCCTGAAGTCACTCATGAGGGATCTGCAGCTGCCAGGCAGTCAAGGGTACACTCGGTAAACATAGAAACATAGACTTTGACAGCAGATAAGGACTGCTTGGCCCACCTAGTCTGCCAATTTCTCTACCTACAGAATAAGTTATGGATCCTAGTTAACCAACAGCCTATTTCTTCCTACCCCCCCCACAAGAATTGCCTTATGTCTGTCCCATACATTCTTGAATTCTCCCACAGTTTTAGACTCCACAATATCCTCAGGAAGACTGTTCCATGCATCCACCACCCTCTCTGTGAAAAAAATACTTCATCACATTTCCCCTGAGCCATCCCTTCCCATCTTCAGATTGTGTCCCCTTGTTCTTGCACATCTCTTTCTCTGAAAGATGCTACCCTCTTGGACTTTGTTTATTCCACTGAGGTACTTAAAAGTTTCTATCATGTCCCCCCTCCCTCCTTTCCTCAAGGGTATATACCTGTATATTAAGCTCCTTTATTCTCTCCTCACATGGCTTCTCTTGCAGACCCTGCACCATTTTAATTGCCCTCCTCTGGACTGCCTCCATCCTGCCTATGTCCTTGTGGAGATGGGGTCTCCAGAACTAGACACAGTACTCCAGATGTAGTCTCACCAACTGTCTATACAGAGGATAAAACTTCCTGTTTTCTGCTGGTGATGCCTCTCCTATACATTCCAGTGTCCCCCAGCCCTCCCTACTGCCTTCTCACATTGCTTGCCAACCTTAAAGTCATCTGATATGATTACCCCAGGTCCCTTTACATTTTGTTGTTGTTATTACTACTCCTCCCCATTGTGTACTCTTCCCTGGGTTTTGTTTCCCCAGGTGCATGATTTTGCACTTCTTTGCGCCGAATCCAAGCTGCCATACTTCTGACCATTCTTCCAACCTTGCCAAGTCCCTTCTCATCCTTTCCATGCCTCCTTGTGTATCAACCCTGTTGCAGATCTTTGTGCCATCTGCAAAGAAGCATACATTTCCTTCTAGTCCCTCTGCAATGTCACTTATAAAGACATTAAAAAGGACTGGACCCAGTACTGAATCCTGCAGTACCCCACTAGTAACCCCCCTTTCTTCATAGTGGACTCCGTTTACAATTACCTTCTGTGTCCTGTTGTCCAGCCAATGTTTTACCCAGGCTACCACCCTGGGACCCACTCCCGGGCTGGTTAATTTGTTTATTAATCTTTTGTGTGGGACTGTGTCAAATGCCTTGCTAAAGTCTAGGTAGGCCATGTCCACAGCCCTCCCTGGTCTACTACTTTGGTCACCCAGTCAAAGAAATCAATTAAATTCATCTGACTTGACCTTCCCACTGTGAACACTTGCTGCCTTGGGTCCTGTCCACTGGCCTCTAGGTACTCAACACTTCTTTCCTTCAGAAGCGATTCCATCACTTTCCCTACCACAGAGGTCAAACTGACAGGTCTGTAGTTTCCTGCCTCTGTCTTGCTCCTACTTTTGTGAAGGGGAATCACATCAGCCTTGCTGCAGTCCTCAGGTGCCAAACCATCCTCTCACAATTTGTTAAAAAGGGTAGTCAGTGGTGTCACTAGTTCTCCATTTAATTCTTTTAGAATTCTGGGGTGAATCCCTTCAGGCCCTACTGCTTTGTCCACCTTCAGTTTCAATAGTTCTTTCAGAACCCATTCTTCTGTGAAAGGACTGGGACCAACACCCCTATCCAGAGTGCTTCTGTTAATTGGATTAGGTACATCCCCTCCTCCTCTTTTGTGAATACTGAGCAGAAGTATTCATTCAGTATCCCTGCTTTTTCAATGTCCCTCTCTGCCCACCCACCATCCATTCTATTCAGCCTCACTATCCCTCCCTTTGTCTTTCTACGCTCCCTGATGTATCTATAAAAGGTTTAATACCCTTCTTAACTGAGTTGGCTATCTTTTCCTCAGTTTGGGTCTTGCTATTCTGACATCCCTCCCTGCTTCCTTCTGCCTTAACTGGTACAGTTCTCTGTCCCTGCTCCTTCTGAGTTTTCTTATACAGTACTTCCTAAATGCTATCTTTTATCCCTAACCTTCCCTGCCACCTCTTTTGAGAACCATAGTGACTTTTTCTTTTGTTTTGATTTGTTTATTTGCTTCACACAAAGGCTAGTTGCCTCTGTGATGGCAGTTTGATGTTTCCCATTATTTCTCCACCTTTCTTCTTGCCTGTTTGCTAGTGCTTTTCTAAGGCACGCTTCCATCTTGCCAAAGTCAGCCCTCCTGAAGTCCAGTACCCTCACTTTCGTATGGCTTGACTCTGTAGTTGAGTTTATCATGAACCACACTGTTTGGTGGTCACTTGTTCCCAGATCACTACCCACTTCTACATCTGAGATCCTCTTGCTGTCCCCATTTGAAAGTATGAGGTCTAAGATTGCTCCCTCATGAGTGGATTCCAAAACTAGCGGTATGAGGAATGCCCCCTGTAAGGCATCAAGAATGGCTCTGCTCTTGGATGTGGCTGCAGCAAAGATGCTCCAGTTAACATCTGGCATATTCAGGTCCCCCATCAACAGTATCTCACCTGTCTCTGCCATCTTAAGGATGCCTTCTATCATATCCTTATTCATTCCCTCTCCCTGAGATGGGGGTCTGTATACAACCCCTGTGCGGATTGTGTTGCCATATCCAGTCTCTAAGGTGACCCACAATGCCTCCTTTCCTCCCTGTTTACTCTTTTGTTCTGTTGCTTTTATCCCTTCCCTTACATAGAGAACTACTCCTCCCCTCTTCTCCCCTCCCTGTCTCTCCTGTTAGTTGTGTACCCTGGTATGTTAACATCCCAGTCATGGTTCTCTGTGTGCCATGTTTCTGTGACTGCCATAATATCCAGGCATCCCTCTTCCACCAAGGCCACCAGTTCAGGGAGCTTGTTGGCCAGACTACAGGCATTGATACTCATTACCCTCCATTTCTTGATGGACTTACCCATTTTTTCCCATCCCCGTCCTTATTGCCTTTGTTGTTTTCTCCATTTACCCCTGCCCTTCTCCCTATTGACATCTCTATCTTGGTGTTTACCTCACTTACTACCCTGATTCTTTGGGGGGAACTATGATTTCCCTTCTCCTTTCCAGTGCCTACCCCCTTGGCTAGTTTAAATGCTTGCCAATGAAGCATTTAAACCTATCACCTAGGATACTAGTTCCCCTCCTGGACAGATGCAGATCATCACACCAGTATAGGCCTACATCACTCCAGGTGGACCCCATTCACCAATGAAGCTAAACCCCTGAGCTCTGCACCAGTTTTAAACCACTGATTGAATCCCATGGTGTTGAGCACCACCCATGCCATAGACAGACAGCACCTCCAAGAAGGTTACCGTCGTCCTACTGCCTAAGGCCCCTCCTAACTCCACAAACTGTTCCTGCACTGCTCTGATCCCTTTCTCAGCCAGATCATTTGTATCTAGGTGGACAATGACATCCAGCTCCCTTCCTGTGTAGCTGTACTGGTGATCCTGAGGATTCGCTTCCTGTCCCTCCAAGACATGGGACCAGGCAAGCACCTTACCTAACGGTTCCCTTCCTCCCCCAGTTCTACCCTCCTAACAATGGAGTCCCCCACCAGGAGTTGTTTCCTTCCCCTGTGGGGTACAATGCCACCTCCCTGTGGGTCTCCTTTGTGGAGGTTCCCAGCATCCTCCTTGGTCTTCACTGCAGGTGCCTCCATAGAGGAACCATACTTTGCCAGAACAGCATATGAATTGTGGAGAGGTATAATTGGAGGGATGCACCTCTGTTCCACCACCCTCACCCTCCATGAGCCTACTGTGGTCCAACTGCTCCTCTTTCTTGGCAAACTCTGAGGCAACAGCAGTGGCCCTGGTGGTCCCTGGGTGGGAGAGGAGGTTCCCCAAATCCTGGCCAACTCAGCCTGGAGATGAGCAACCTCCTCCCTCAGCCCAGAGAGGTGCCTGCAGCTGGGAGACAACACCATATCCTCCAGAATGTCTCTTGAAGACTGCTGCTTCACAGCCATTGCACTGCACCACTTCCATCATGTTTTTTTCTGGCCCCTTAACTGTTGTTTGGATACTTACTCCTTCCTCTGTTTATTTATTTATTTTCTTCCCTACTTACTTACTGCCTCTGTGCCCTTTAAGCTCCTGATCTTCCTGTTCTGAGAACAAGAAGATCCTATATTTCTCAGTAGTCTCCTTACTTGCTCAGAGGCAGACCTCCAGTATCTATGGGGGATGGAGAGCTACTCTTTTCCTTCTAGGTTGGTGAGTCTTTTGTGGCTCTGTGATCAGTCATTTCCTGCTCCCAAACAGGAACTTCCTGTAGTCAGTCAAATCCTGTACCTATAAAAGTAGTACTGGCTTAGGGTGGGGGGTAGGGAAGGAGGGCAATATAGTCCCAGTAGAGAAGTATGGTTATAACAGCAGCTCCTTCCTCATGCTGTTCTCTGCCTGTTCTCTGATAGAAGCTATCTAGGGCAGTTTTTAAATCTGGCTTTAACCTGGCATCCTTCTAGCTAAGTCACTCCCCTACTTTACAGCTCTTTCTACACCTAGTTAATTGCACAGATAACAATTCCCTTCAGCCAACTCAGACAAACACACTAACTCTTCTTTTTACCCTATATTGAAGGTCCCAGTAGAGTTCTAGTAGAGAAGTACAGTTATAATAGTAACTCCTTCCTCTTGCTGTTCTCTGCTAGGTATTGGGTGAATATAGCGCCACAATTGCAGCGCTACAAAAACTACACAGTACAAAGTTCAAAAACATTCAGAGTGACTGGGGTATAGCAGTGTATGGAATTACTGCTACCCCTTTCACAGACTGCAAAGTAGAGAAGGGCTCAGGAAGGCTGTGCTGCTGTGTCTGGTCAATCTGCTCCCGTGGTGGAGTGGCTAAGGCAGCAGCACACAGTAGGCAAGGAGACCTGGGACCATGCTTCAGTTCCTACTAAGTCTTCTGGTTTTACAGCCTTTTTTTTTCTTAGTATTTATCCTCCTGTGGCCACCTTACTGCTCCCCCCTTATTCTTGCATCCTACTGTTGAGGGATCCAGCCACCATACGTCTCAACCGGGACCGCTGGCACCCTGTAACCCCTGTGGCTTGCCCCCCACAGCAGGGTGGCAGGAAGCCTCCTATCTCCCCACCCTATATGGATCAAGTTTTGGGTGCCAGCACCCGGTGAACACTCACAGACAGCCATTAAGCCATGGTAGGTGCCACTTTTTCCCGTGTTCTTGGTTCCCCTTAGTTGGAGGGCATGCATTGACACCAGTGGCCATAAGCGCACATGCGTCCCCATCCAGACATCTGCTCCCAACTCCTCCCCAGTGTACGGTGTGCATCCCCGACCCCCAGCCTCCGCCAGGGAGCAGCCAGGCACCGACCATTGTGGACCCTGCTCCCTGGAGAGGAAGAGCAGTCCATCAGATGCTCAATCCCTCTCCTTTTCTGCCAGCCCTCAGCAATCCGTGCTCACTTCTGAACCCAGATCACTGGTGTGGTGAGAGGTGTGGCATCCAGCGCCTCAAACCTCAGCACCACGGGGCTGGCTGTCTTGCAGCCTTTAAAAAAAAAACTAATTTCCCCCAAGTTTCACCCCATTCCCAAAGTCCACCCCCACTCAAAGTTTGTTATTTAAAGTCCAGAGTTATGGGGATAAAGCCTTCCACATCAGGGGGTGTGGGGAGCGAAGCCCCCAGAAAAAACACAAAGTCCCATTCATTTGAATGGGGTGTTCATATTTCTTACATGGTTACACTTTTGGTTAACGTTGTTGCGGTGTGCGTTGTTCATGATGCAGCAATATTTGTTGCACCGTCTTCATCTATGCATTATGACCCTGTGCCAGTACACTCATACCCTGTGCAATATTGTTTCTGAATATTGAATAGTCCTCCAATTGATTTCATCATTAGATATCTTCCCAGATAACCAAGTCTTCATTAATGCAATAACATCAAATGTGTGCTTCCGTACCCATATCTCAAATAAATGTTTCTTGGCTTGGAGTCTCTGAATATTCAAGTACCAATTTAATCATATGCTTCAAACTGTGATTGACATCATTTTGGATTACAGGGTCTCCCTGTGGCCCAAGATGTTGATGTATGGTTCCATTAATCAGCAGTAACAGTAGAAGCAAATGATTTTTTCCAAAAGTTCTGAAACATTGAGTATTTTTAAACCCCATAGTTCTGAAATCCCATTTATTCTCCCCCTTTAGTACGAAACAGAGAACATGTTAAATCATGACCTAAACATTTTAAGAAACACTGCACATTCCTAACTCCACAAATAATCAATGAACCAACCAGCCAACCTACCAACCAACCAACCAACCCCTTTTAAACTAAAATTACTAGTAACATTTTGAGAAACATAATTGTCCCATGATCCCCCACCAGAAATAATACATGCCACCACTGCTAGCTTTGGATGCTTTCTGGCAATCATTTATTTAGGCACATATAATATTTACATCCCATATTTCATAAGTCACAGCAGTAAACACTACAATAGACATATAAGTCCATTTCTTCCATCCTGCCCATCTTCCTTTCTTTTGATCCTCTTCCTGTTTTCGTGTTGCTCTTCGGGGTCTGGACACTTGGATCTGGCTCCCCTCTCCATCAACAGAACCAGGTAACAAACACTTACCCAGACACTCCCCCACTAGGTCCGGACACGGTGATCCACCCCCTAGCTCTATACCCTCCCTCCCCCAGTTACTCCCACGCCTGAGTTCTTTGTTCCCAGCCCATGGTGCCTACCCCTCTTTCTGCTCCCCTTCTCCCCTCTGGTCCCACCCTTTACCACTGACCCATCTCCAGCTTGCAAAGGAAGATGGGGCTACCCTCTTGCGGGCTAGTATCATAGCCCCTCTAGCCATCACCTCCACTAGGTCTCCCAAAGGTTGGAAGAACAGGCACATGCCAAACTCCGAAGGTGTACTCATCTGAGCAGTACACTTCAGCCTGATCGAATTAAATGTCTCTATGCTGGATGTGTACCCCCATCTCTATCACCTCCTCGTTACCTTCCTATTCAGGCATTTCCTTGTTGTTTCCACTGCCTTGACCCCCATCACCTCTCCACACCCACCAGGATGTGATCTCAGACCAACCAATCACCACTCCTGGTGACCAGGTCTTCACCTTCTCTAGATCAGCCACTATGTCCCAAACTAGTGATCCCCAAGGCAGCCCCTCTAAATCCCTGCCCCAAGATGAATAATTATGCAGTTGAGCCTGGCCAACTGCACCCGTACTCATCCAACAGTGGCAGCAGCTGGGCCCACCTCATGCCACTGATGCCTGTCCATTGCACTCTCTTGTGCTCCATGTCCAGGTGCAACTGCATCCCTCTGCTTGTGGTGGCTGCAAACCTCTCTGCCCAATAGATAAACGAGTGCCCCATATCTACACCTGCCACCTGAAGCCTGCCATGGAAAGAAAATGACATGAGTTATCAACGTCAACACCTCACACCTCTTATAACAATTGAGTGCCATCGGCCCCACCACCCACTTCACCTCCGCTTCGCTCCCTCCGCTGCCACCTCAGATGCTGCCCCTATCTGAAATGAGTGCAGGGCAAACCCCTGGGTGCTCACCTACAAATACTAGGGCATTCTTAAGGACTGCTCTGACCTGGAAGCCAGTCACCGGAGACCCATCCTCATACTGAAACATGCCCCTTCCTTCGTGCCCCGAGACTTACCATACTCCCCCTTGGCCACAACTGCACACACCCCCACCAGTTGGTGCCTGTTCAATGTCACCAAGGTTCCTTTCCCTCTCTGGTTCATCTTGGACCTAGGTAGCTGAATGACCACTGTGTCCTTACCCCATGTAACATCCTCATATTGCAGTGCCAGTGCGGCAGCCGACTTTCTTGGGGCCACTACCTCCCCTACCCTAAAGGCACCCCCAGCCATGACTGTGAAGATAGCCCTGAACAAACAGGTCTTCTTTGCTGAGGTACAAACATATTGCATGTCCCCATCACTCTCATGAGCAATGGCCCCATTATGGGCCTCCAATTATCCTTCCTTATGCCCTGTCCCCTCTGCCACCCTGTGAACATTTGTCTTACCACCCTCCTCCTTGCCACATCTGGCCACCCCTGATTCTGACACAAACAACCTATGCCTGCCAATTGAACCACCATAGTGGCATGGGCCACCCCCTCCTCCCACCTTACCACCACTTATTACATCACCTGCTCCTCCTGGACCAGCTCAGCTGTATTCCAACCCTGTTGAGCCAGAAATTCCTGGAAATCTGCTCACGTACCATTGTAGGCCTTCAGGGTGTTGGCCAACCACGAACCCCCTATACAGGGCCCTGGCTTTCTTCCTCCAATCTCCCACAGCCTGTCTGGGACCCTGGTTTGGTATGGTGCTGCCTGTGGCTCCAGTTCCCAAAACCTCTCCAGCTGAAAACAGGAAAGACAGTCAAGTCAGCCATCTCATTTTTGAGTCCCTCAATATGTTGCACTTTGAATAAGTTCAACTGTAACCCCAAAAGCACAATGTGCCACAGAATTTCACTGGCCAATTCCATATTACCACTTTGCCTGTTCATCACTTCCACCACCCCTTGTTGTCACACCAGAACAGGATTCACTTCCTCTCATCCTATCCCCACACTTCCATTGCTACCCAGATGGGAAAATCTCAAGGAAGGCAATATCATTGACAAACCCCATTCTTTCCATTGTGTCAGCCAAACTTCTGACATCCATTCTCCTTAAAATATGCCCCTATCCCCAGAGCCCTGAGGCATCCATGTACAGCTCGTGGTCCATATTGAACACACTCCTCCTGCCAAAATGTTATCCCATGGTATGCCTCCAGAAACTCCTCCCATACCTGGAGATCCTCCTGGACCTCTTTACTGATGTCCACCCAATGGTGGGGTTATTTCACCCTCCCATGGCCCTCCCCAACCTCCTTGTAAATGATCTGCCTGGATTTATGGCCTTGCAGGCAAAATTAAGGTGCTCCAGAAGTTGTTGTACTTGTACCAGTGGCACCCTCCTCCCCCACCCACATCAATAGCCCTTTGAATCGTGCTACCTTATTCCCGGGAGATGGAAGCATTCCTGTTCTGTGTCCACCTCAATCCCCAGGAATTCTAGTCTGTGGGCTGGCTCTCTGTTTTCTCCTTCACCAAAGGGATCCCTATGTGCCCACACATGTCCTTGAAATCCTCAACATCACCTGTGTCTCTGCCCAGTTGGTGCCAAGCAGCAGGAAATCATCCAGGTAGTGAATCACCCTCCTGTGTCCATACCAAGTCCTAAATACCCACTGTATCCATGAGCTGAAGGTCTCAAAAGTTGAGCAAGCCACCGAGCAACCCATGGGCATGGTCTTATTAAGTACACACCACCCTCAAACTGGAACCCCAAGAGGTCCCAATCCTCCAGCCTGACTGGCAACAGGTGGCATGCCGACTCTATGTCCATCTTCACCAGCCATGCCCCCTCCACTGCCCTGATCAATATCACTGTCTGATCCAGTGAGGTGTATGAGACCATGTTTAAATGCTCCAGGATTCCATAATTTACTAAACCACCATCCTGGTATGAAAGGTGGTGGATCAGCCTGAATTCACCCACCTGCTTCTTGGGCACCACTCCAATAGTGACACCAGGAAGTTGGGGCATGGTGGCTCCCTGTAAAGGCCCCTCCACCCTCCCTGCCCATACCTCCTTTTGTATTGTTGCATGGATAATGTCCTCCCTCCCTTTCCCAGAACTCAAGTACTTTGCCCTCATCCCTACTCACCCCCATGAATCCCAATGGGAAACCACTCTGGATACCCTCCCTCAGCAACTGGGCCCCTCGTGCATTGGAATAGCCTTGTGTCCAAGCATCCACTACCCGAGAACAATAGGCATGCGAGCTATAGCACATTCCCACTGCCCACCATCCATCCTCTCCCTAATTCCATCCATAGTTGAATTATAACCCCTTTGCTGAGCCCCCTGGCCTCTGACCATCCCCCCTCCCCAAAAGGGCTGATCCTAGTGCTGCCCCCGGTTGTGTGGCCTTGTTCTCCCTGCCTGCAGCTTGCTGCCTGGTGAAACCAGCGCATCTTGAGCAGGCATGCCTGAACTTGCAACTGGACCATGCACATGATGCCCAGTTAAAAGCCCAGCAAGTCTTTGCTTCCGGGGCCCTGGTGACCGCTTTTGTCTGATCCATCACCGCCCACCCGATGGCCTGGAGAGGGTCCTCACCCACAGTTCCGAGTGAGTGCAGTCCCACCTAAATCACCCTTTGTTGCCATCCATTTCAGAAATGCCTCATCATACTTTAACCAACGAAACCCAGTTTTGCCTTATATGCATCCCTAATGATCACCGTATAAGTCAAAGAGGATCGTTAACCGACTGTTTCTCCAGCACAGCGCACCATAAACCAGAAAACCCGCCTGCCATGTGTTAATGCTTTTATCCTTATACTTTGCCTCCTCTGCCTTATGCTCAACCACTGCCAGTGCCACCGCCATCTCCGACTTACCCACCAACTCTTTTGTTCATATTTTTGGCCGTCTCCTCATCCACCAGGCCAAAAATATCCACATCTCACCTTCCAAATTTTTCCCTTTAGAGGACAGAACATGGTCCTCCAGGGTGAAACCAGTGGCCAGTCATATAACTTCCTGGCCCTTCATATTTTGTTGGCCCCACTAGCCCCCTTTCCCCATCCTTTATGGTTTGTAGAGCCCATTCCATCTTCTTTATCCCTTCCTCCCCATGTCCCTAAGCAACCCTCCAAGTACTCCTTTAAGTCCCCCTCATTGTTTACATCCACCTCATCCTTACCACCATCCAGTCTCGGCCCCACAGTTGCTGGAGTCGGGTCTGGTACAGGTGCTGGGACTGGCAAGGGCAGGGGTCCCACTTGCCTATGTCTCTTTCCTGGCTTTCTGCCACCTGCCTCTCATCCCTCTCCTTCCTTTTCCTCTGGGCTTCTTCTATGCCTTTCTCCTCTTGGCCACTTCATCTGCTCTGTCATTTGGCTCATCAAGTTCGCCGCCTTCGCCATCATCTTGGTTCTGGACACTGGTGTCTTCCTAGATGCCATCCTCCCCGTCTTGCTACTAAAAGGCGTAAATGCAACAGTGAATACAAGCCGAGGCCTCTCCATGCCTCCACCTGCCCCCAGTGGAACAACCATGTAACAGGCTCCAACTGCCCCTCACAGATCATGCCCTGCCCTTCAGGGTCCCAAACTCCCACTTCTGCATTATGATTCAGCAGTTCCTCTCACCCCATACTGTGGTGGGAGAGCACTACAACAAGGCACTAAACTCACCCGCCCCGTCATTACCCCATGCTCCCTGTCTGGTGAGCCATCATGAGGCCCTTTGTCTGTGGGGGTCCTGGCCTCCCATGTCTCCTTCTCTTGCACTTGACTGTCATAGAACCCGCTTCCTCAAAGGAGCACTAGCACCACAATGCCCCATCGCTGTTCTAGCCTCAACCCTTATCCCCATTCATTTTGATAGACTATGGAGAGTACGGCCTTGACCCTGGACACTTGTATCCCACAGTTCTCTGCCGTGTCCTCTGCACCACTGGAGAAGCACTCCTTCCTCTTACATGCTTCTTATACCATTTCCTGTGTCTGTTTTGAAAACCAGTTCTTGTTAGCAATATACTTACTAAATATACATTTTTTTTTTAGACTGCCCCAGGTACCCTTCTGATGCCCATGGCCACCTAGTGCTGCTCTTGGGCCCCCTTTTCCATTTGTACCTCCCCCACTTTAATCGTGGTACAACCACACAGTCCCCTTGTAATAGTCATGCACCTTGCAAGCCCCCTGCAGGCCCTAAATTTGCTGTCTGTGTTGCTTCTCTATCCCACCACCCCCCACCACCCAGGAGACAAATTATCAGGCCTGCTCTGCGCCCAGTGATGTGATTGCTACCTCTCTCCCCATGCTGCTGCATGGCTTGCAGCCTACTGTCCAAAAGCCCAGTCATTCATGCTCCTCATGCCCAAAAAACAGGCCCAGCTGGCAAGCTGCCCTGCCATGAGCACTCTAGCATTAAATTCATGGCAGCTTATCGAAAAGCATTCTTCCCCTTTGGCCACTGATACCTCACCCCCACTCCTCAATGAGTACCATGGCTTCCCTCACTGCACATTTCATTTGGCTGACCCTTCCAACCAAATTCTTCTTCTTTCACTGTGGAGCCCCAAAACCAAGGACCCCCATGTCACTGGTCATTGCCCATAGCCAGGACCTGGTTCACCACCTCCTATGAGCTGCCCTCTCAAATGTCCAAACAACAGAAAATGGAGCCAAAAGGAACTACAAACATCTCCCCCATGCCACCGACCACTGCACCTAGGCTGGGACCTGCATCCTGCCCCTATTGGCCCCTTAGCCTCCCGGCCTACTCGTCCCTTGGCCCATGTGGCCCCACCACTGTGCACGCTGCCTCGGTGGCCATAGCTGCAGCCCCAAGGCCCACCTTCTGCCTTGCTCCATGCTCCAGGCGCTCACCCACACACCTACATTCCTTGAAGTGCCAGCCCTGTACACCACACCTCCTCACCACGCACAGGTGATTCCTTATAATTGGTGGCTAAACAAACTTCTGAACCTTCTGCTGCTCACGAGTCATATCCCGCTTCTTAGCCGCTTGCTCCTAGACCAAGATCTGTCCCCCTCACTGAGCACCAACAATATGTTGGGTAAACAAAAACCCTCATAAAACCGTGATCCACAGGCTGCATTTTTCTCACCCTGTCCATGCCTTAAGCCACTGCACTATATCTTTTGCAGTCCTGTTTATCTTACCTACCATATCCAAACCTGCTCGTTATCCAGAATGTGTGGCCTATACCCACATACCTCTAATCAACCAACCATACAATTACTTCCAAACTGCCCACAGACTGAAATACAGGCTCACTAAAATAAAATACACAATTTTATGGAAACACAAGCTCACTAAATTGGATACAACACCAATCCCTTCTTTATAGCCACTTACCTCCAATGGAAAAACAGGGATGCATGTGGCCTAAAGACCCCATGCCACCCTGGTGTGCCTTACCTGTAGATTGCCATGAAGTGCTGAGATTCAATATTGAATTTAATCAGCAAGAAAGAGGGCTCCCAGAGGGTTACCTGCCCTTATATACCCCCTGAGGACCCCAATCAGGACCCCTGTTAGCCCCTCTCCTTGGCCAATGGCCAGCAAGCCATGTACTGGTCATATTACCCTTCCTTACATTGTCATTATGATATCACTACCCTCCCTTCCTATCCCTTCCCCCTTCCCTTTGTCTCTTTCTGGCTGGGGCCATGAGACAACCTGGCCAGCCTTTTAATGGCAAGCTTAATTATCAAACACTAATGTTCCCAAAACATAAGAATTAAAATAACTTGCCCCATGAGCACCCAAAGAGACTGGTTGTTGTGAACTGCAGTGAGGAGTCTACTGTGCATTGAAATGGGGATATACCCAAGGACAAGATAAGATTAAAAATCAAAACAAGTTTATCTCAAAATACTTATTAATTAAAACAAAATATAGGAGACACTAAAAGAAAAAAGGATTAAAATCCATAAATATATAGCCTCCCTACAGCATCCTGCCATAAACTCCTATATATGACTACTGCCATTCCAAGGAGTCACTCACATGAAAGCAACTCCACTGAGAGATGCTTAAGTGGCTCTCCTTTTTGAAGTGGGGTGAATCCCTGCCTCCTCAGCTATGTCACATTTCAAATTACTAGACCCAACTGTTGCCACTTGGTCAATCCATTCTGGTGTCCTTGATGTTGAAAAGCAGCCTATGAGTGATTGGCTGCTGGAAGTAGAGATGGAGGTAACAGAGTCTGGTGCTAAGTCTCTTAGTTCTGTGCAATGTTCATAGCAGTGGATCTCTTTTTGAAGTGGGGTGAATCTGGTCCCCTTGATCATGTCACACCTCTGATTATTGGAACCCAACAGCTGCCACCTGGTCAGTTTTATCCAATGACCCTGATGTTGAAAGGCAGGCTGTGAGGGACTGGCTGCTGGAAGTGGAGCCAGAGGTAACAGAGTTTGCTGCTAAGTTTCTGTGTTATGTGCAGTATTCAAAGCAGTCGCTGTCATTTTTGAAGGGGTTGAAGTCCCACCCCCTTATTCACATCACACTTCTGATTACCAGAACCAATCACTGCTGCTTGGTCTGTCTGATGCCCCTGATGTTGACAGGCAGGCTATGTGGAATTGACTGCTGGAAGTGGAACAACAGGTAACAGAGGGTGGAGCTAAGTTGCTGAATTCTGTGCAGTGTTCAAAACAGTGACTCTCCCTTTGAAGTGGGGTGACATCCCACCTGCTCAGTTATGTCACACCTCAATTACTGGAACCCACCCCAGCCAACTGGTTGGTCCTGTCCAGTGCCCTAATGTTGAAAGGCAGGCTGTGAGGGATTGGCTGCTGTAAGGGAGATAGAGGTAACAGTGGAGCTAAGTTGATGAGTTCTGACTGACTCTAAGATTCTTTTGGTATTCTGCATGGTTGTTGGCAGATATGGACCCTGAGTCTGTGGGTATACTGTCATAACGATGACTGAAAGTGAGTGACTCAACTATGAATGACTCACTTTCAGCACCTGTTATGGGCTACCCTGCAAGGTAGCAATGGGAGAAGAACAGAACAAAGGGAAGAAAAGGAGGGAGACCGGAGAGGAGGGCAGGTATGTAAGGAGTAGTGCGGCAGTAGGCTGCTGAGCTGGCACCATGGTGGAGTGATGAGGGTGGTTGGCTACAGTGGGGAGGGTGCAGGATTCGGGGCTGGGGACGGACATAGTATTCTGGTGGGTTTTCTTTTCTCTGGGAGTTATTTTTTTTCCCCAAGTATCACCACCTCTCTGACACGCACCCCCCCCCCGGAGTTAGTAAACCTTTGTAAGGGTGGCTGTGGTCCATGTTTGCCATATTTTCTTGCTGGGAGTGTGCATCGCCTTTTTTTTTTGGTGATGTACACTTGCTGTAACTGTGATCGCTATTCTGCAATCGCCGTTCTAACATGGAACCAGGTCTGTGTCTACGTGGTGCTGGATGATAGGGGTTCATCCTGGCTTTGGGAAGAATACAGTATATTACCAAAATTCTATAACAGCCTCTGGGCTTCTTGATTTTGGAGCTGGTTGAGCTAGTTGTCTGCTGGGATGGGGCTCAGTTCTTTACAATTTTAAGTCCTAAGTCCAGGGTCCATCATCAATGTCCTCCTCTGTCCTTGACTTGGAGCTTCTTTAGGATCTTCTAGTTCAGTGAGCAAAACCTCCTGTCTTTCCAAGGTGTCTACAAATTAACACAGTAAACTGTTTTTCCTTTTTCTGTGCAGTTGTAAGACTTCTTTATCAACGGACCCACATTTCTGAGGACCAGATATGGTTCCTGCCATTTAGCTAGGAGTTTACTTTCAGAGCTAGGCAACAGAAGGAGTACTCTGTCACCAGACATGAACTCTCATAGCCTGGCCCCATGCTGATAGTGCCGTGCCTAGTTTTTCAGTGCTTTTGTTAAATTTTCTTTGGCATATCTGCCAGCCATGTCCAGTCTTTTCTCATCTGTAATGCATATTGGAGCATGTTAGTTGGACTATGTGCCTGTTCTTCCCACATCTCTTTTGCAAGCTCCAGCCTCCCTCAGGGTTTGTTGCCCACACAACAATTCAACGGGCAAGAACCTAGTGTGCGACTGTGGCACCTCCCAAATGGCAAACATTAAATAGGGTAACAATTCATCCAAGTTTTTTAACAAAGTTGACATGAATTTGAACAGCAAAACTTTTAACAATTTATTAAAGTGCTCCACTAAGCTGTCAGTCTGTGGGTGATACAGAGATGTCTAGATGGTTGTAACCTTCACTAAAGTGCACACCTTCCTCATAAGTGTTGACATAAAGTTGGTGCCTTGATCTGTTAGGCTCTCCTTTGGCAGCCCAACAGGGGAAAACACTTTTATCAATTATTTTGCCCCGACTGGACTGTAGTGAAACATAGGGGAATAGCCTTGGGGTAACTGGTGGCATAATCCAATATAACCAATATACTGTACCTATACCTAGATGCACATTTTATGAAGGGTTCCATAATATCAACCCCAGTTCTTTCAAGCAGGTTGTCTATTTTGAGCATAGGAATCAAAGGAGCCCTTTTTGCACTTCTGGGGGTCACAAACTGACACTCGGGGCAGAAAGCACAAAAATCTGCTACTAGTGGCGTGCAAATACTTTGATTAGAATATTCAGGCCACCAGATATTCGGTATTCATTATTTGGCCCCAGATAAGTGTTTTTTTTTTTAAATAAGACATTGTAACATTGCTGAAGTCCACCACTTCCTTCTCTTTTGAAGCACAACAGTTAATTCTGCCATGTACACCCCCTTACAACCTTTCAGCAGGGCCAAAAGGCAACAAACTACAGCACTGGTCAGTGGTCAGGTGACAGACAATCATCATAGATTGACCAAAAGCTGTAGATGGTGATGCCTTGTGTCTTGTCTATGGCAGCTAAAATGGCACTTGTGTAAGTGCATTGTATGTGCACCCTGAAAGAGGTGAACAAGATGTGCCATGATAAAACCCTTTACAAGTACTGTACAGGGTGAAGAGGGCACATAATGGGAGTTTCTTTTAAATGAGAAAGACCTCAAGCACCAGTGGCAATGGGTGGAAGGGGAGTTCAAGACAGATGTGAAGAAATATTTATTCATGGAAGGCATAGTAGATACCTGACACAGACTGCCAGTATGAGTGATGGCTGCTAAAACAGTGTGGGGCTTCAAGCATGCATGGGATAGGCATAGGGGTGTATTTCAAAATAGGCAGGAAGGCAGCAGGGTTGCTTTAGGGCCTGCAGAAGACCAATACAGCGGAGATGGACAATCTGGGTAGACTGTGTGGGCCAAGCAGTCCTTTTCTGTCAACAAATAATTAGTAACCTAAGGTACACAATAATAAGTTAGGCAGTATAGCACAGTGGTCTAAGGCTCTGAGCTGCAAATCTGGTGACATCCAGCAGACCAGACCTGGGTTTGAATCCCACAGCTTCCACTTGCATACTGTGTGACCCTGAGCAAGTCACTTAACCTCCTTGTGCTCCCAGGTCGCTCCTGTAAAAAAGCTTTCAGCTTAGTGTGCTATACCTGGTAAAAAAAAAAAAAAAACTAAACAACTAAAACAAGTTCACTAAACATCATACAGTATTTGTTTCTAGTTTAAGAGGGCATAATGGTGATCCTGCACCATATATGCCAGAGAACAAATTAAATATTTAATGTGATAGAAAAAGAAAGGTGAGCCAAAAAAAAAAGTAACATTACATCATTGTAACATTAGGGAGATCGACAGTAGTACTGTACCAACAGTTTTATGTGGGCAGATCATATTTGTAGATGACTACTGGTAAGATTATCTTAATGAACACTAGCTGTTCAATGTGTTGAGGGTCCAGCTTGGTACAGTGTGGCTCAACAGGGCCACCAGCAGTGCTAAATATCCTCTCAGATGGCACACTTGTATGAGGTCAGCTTATGTATTTTAAAGCAAGTTGTGCCAGGTGAGGAGATGAGTTAATTTTACAAATCCAGTAGTTGAGTGGATCAACTTCAAATGGCTCAATTGATTCTGCAACGTAGCCAATGAGTAAATTTTCTGCAGAGAGGCTGAGACTGTGAATGTTTGTGTTGCTGTTGATGCAATAATGTGCTGAGTAATGCCCAGTCACTTTCCTCTGCACTGCCACTTTGCCGTCTTTCCCCATCCCCACTAGTACCATCCAACTCCAAACCACTTGACTGGTTCGCTCCCTCAGAAACATGAACTGGAGAATTTTCTTCCCCTTCTGAGTGTCTCACTGCCTGCATGGTGCTATTTAATTCTTTACTCAGCTGTTGCCTAAAATGAGTCATCTTGTGGTTTTCCATGGTTATTTGAAGGATCTCACATTTAAACTTTGAGTTCAATATGGTAGCAAATACATGGTGACTGTTATCCATGACTGTGTGAACCTTGCATTAAGTTCTGCATCAAGATGATTAACAAACTCAGTGACCTCTTGTGCACTCATTGTACTGTCTGCCAAAACCATTGTAACGATTTTTGAGAATATGTACAGCTGGGATAACTTGATTAAGTATGGCTGTGGTATCACTTAGGTCATGTGTACTTCTCTCAAATGGTGCAAGAACCTTCACCATGCCCTTGAGAACTAACCAGTCATGATGTCCTAGGACCCCTGCAATGTATGCCCATAGACATTTGGTGTAGTGCCCGCTTTTGCTCCAGCAGTCCTGAAAGCATCAGGTATGAAGAATTCCACTGAGTGCTAACATATTGTGTTACATGGTGTTGGGGTAGACCAAGGCATTCCTGAACTTCTCATACTGTAATTTGTTAGTGGCTTTTACAGAGTGGTGGAAATGGCTGCAGATGGAACTGGCTGTGGATAATATGTTGTTGGTCCTAGTACTGTTATGCAGTGCATGAGTCACCACTAAATTCAGTGTGTGCTAGCAATGAATACTCACAAAATGTTTATCATTGATGGCTTTCACCATGTTTGTGCCATAGTGATCACAAAAAACAACTTTTAAATTGCGTTAACACCAGTCCAAGACCGCAACATGTCTTGCAGAAATGTGAAAATATTATGTGCTCTGTGGTCTTCCTCCATCAGTCCGACATTCAGCAAAGCTGACCTAATGTGACTACCAGTATTGGGGGTGCCAAGGGTAAGCTACAGGTGCATTGGAAACAGCAGCAATAGGCTGTTGCACACACCAGTGTGCAGTTAGGATAGATAGACGTGCAGGAGGTATTGCTAGTCCAGATATCTGATGTGTACTGAAAATGACACCAACAGCCTCTGCAGCAGAGCAGCAACAGCAGATCGCACGCCATCATGCAGTTGTGGCAATATACTCATGAAAATGTATTACAAGATGGTATCTGATAATGTGGTTTCAAATAGTGGAGAAGTCATCAGAAGCCAATATCTTCCACAACTGAGACAGACCGGAGATCCAACGTCATTATCTTGGCAATCAGTTGTGTGATTTGCTGTGCTTTTGGATGTGAGGCATGATACTTTGTTTGTGCATGCAGAGCATCCATTATTGGAACTGCCATGGGAGATATCGATGTGGACTGCTTTAGCGGTTGTGGGCAAAGTGCTAATGACTGTCTCTGCCTTGTAGTATCACTGGATTCAGAAGTGACCAGAATAGAAGGACTCAGTGTTGCTGAGGGGGAAAGAGTTCTGTGACCACTGGGTTGCTCATAATCCGATCTGTCAGTACCACGACCACTGCCAAGAGTACATGCCTGTCCACTGGAAGGATTTTGTTATGGTGAAATCAAGGGTCCAAATCCAGACCCAGATAAGCTTTGATACAGTTGAGGGTGCTTTAGCTTCATGTGGTTCTGTAATGATGTGGTTAAGTTAGAGAGTGATTTCTTTTGGCTTATAGTGCTGTTGCAGAAAGAGCAGACTGCCTTCCTTGTGTCCTTCTTTAACACAATGAAATGCAGCCACACCGCACTCTTAACACAATAGTTACCAGTGAGTCTGGTAGCACCACATCTTCTAGTACTTTTTTCAAAGATGTGCCTATCTTGTCCTGATGTTCTTGCCCTGTGACCACTGGCTCTGATGGTGCCATGCCACTGCTGACATCATCAGCTGTCCTTCAGGCTATGATGGAGCCTGCTGAAGAAACATCAGCGTTGCTTGTTTGGTTTTCTTAGGGGGAAGGGGCCCTTATGCTTACTGCTACTTCTACTACCATGGGTACTAGTGCTACTCTTAGAGGCTAATTTGCCAGCCACCTTTTTTTCTGCCCTCAAGGTACAGTACATAGCATACTGTGCTTCATCCTCAAAGTCACTCACATTTGCCTCTGATGAAGAAGATAACATGTCACTGGGCAATTCATGTGTAGGAAAATACTCAGAGCCAAATGAGTGCTCCACCTCTACAACTTTTCAGGAATACTGAGAAGCTAAAAACAGGAGGCATAACTGAATCAACTATGGTGGTCATACTGGTAATATTCACTGTATCAGGGTAACACACTGTGGTGATAATGTTACAGTAGTGGCAGGGTTCGTCATGTCAGTAGTGGCTGGAGTAAAGTCACAGTTGCATGACTGGCTGCAGTAGTCATGCTGCCAGTTGTGAAAGACATGGTCTCTGTGGTGGTGGTGGTGGTGGGGACAACAGATGCGATTGCACTGGTGAGAGATTGGGACACATTGGTGGTTGTGGGAGTCAAGAACAGTAACATTCTGCTTGTGCTTCTTGTATCACTTTCTTCTGTGTCAGCCACGGTACTACTATTGCAGGAAGAAATAGGCTTGGAAGCGTAAACAATAATTTTCGGCATCAAATATGGCACGACCATCACTCACATTCAGGTTCACCCTTACCAGCCTGTTCCTCCACTGTAGATTTGCATACGCTGGACCAAGTAAATGGACATTGTCCAAAGGAATTTCTTGCATTGCACATTGGGAGAATTTTGAAGGTGATTTAGGACTCTTCAATTGGGATGGACTTCACCTCACCTCTGTCGAAGAGGTTCACATACATTAGGAAAGAAGTGTGAGGTGATTATCTAAAGTATTTTAAATTAAGTATGAGTGGGGAAAAGGGATTAAACATTCAGCAAGAGGCCACTAAATCAGGGGGTAAACATGTTTGCAAAATTGCTTTACTCAATGCTAGAAGTTTAAATTTAACAAAAAAGGTTGAGCTTGAGCTCTTCTTATTAAGGCATAAAACTGACATTTCAGTCATAACAGATCATGGTGGGACAACACTAACAATTGGATGAGGGGATACAGGGATATCAACTGTTCAATAAAAACTGACTAGAAAGGAGAGGTGGGAGGGTGTGTTGTTACATAAACAAGCATTTGTCAATGCCGAATGTTTGCTTGCTGGCATTAGCATTGGAAGTGTAGGAGTTAGACAGATGCAAAATAGGAAAGGCGGTGAAGTATTGAACTGAAACCAGCCCCACCCCCACCCTGCAGAGATGAACAGGCATTACAGTGTGCCTTTGGGTCATTGCCCACAATGCTCATGTCATTTCACCTCATCCTACCCTGCAGACACAGATAAGTGTTGAGGCGTTCCTTGGGGTGTTCTGGCTTTACACTCACCTCACTCCATAAGGAAATATGCTGAAATGGGTGTAGTATAGGAGAATGGGGTGAACGTTGGTGCTAAAGAGTCTAAGGCACACCTCAATGCCTGTCTCTGGCTGCAGGGTGGGGATGGAATGGAATGAGCAATACTGTTGACAATCCCAAGTCACACTCCTGACACCTGTCAGTCCCTACAGGGTAGGGCGTTATGGTTGGAAACCCTAACACCCTGGGTGTTTCTGTATTTTCACCCAATTCTCAATATGGGCTTTTATGACCCCACTGCATGAACATTGACACTATCTGTTCATTAGCTGAAAGGTGATTTTGCACAGTGACTGCGCCATTTGGCACTGCAGGTGTGAAACACATTTCAGGCAGAATGTAAAAATGACAGCTGTACTGTTCATGAGGAGGTGTAAAAATGATAATTTTGAAAATCTGACGTGAAAAATATAAAAAATTGGTGTAGTCATGAAGTGCAGTATAGAAACTGTGCAATGCACACCTGTAATGCAATTATATTGAGGGATTTTTACACCACATTTTCACTTTAACAGTATGGTTACCAGTGTCTTGGGACTTCCGCTCATGAACAGTGCACTGTGATTTTCTTAATCGGTCCCGAATGTTGATTTCGCACAGCAACCGTGCCCATTGTGTGCCACAGGTGCGAAAACATGTTTTGGGCAGGATGTGAAAAATGACAGCAGTACTATTCATAAGGTGGTGTGCAAAAATGGCAATGTTGAAAATCTGGAGTAAAAATGTAAAAAATTAGAAAAGTTATGAGCGTGAGTAGAAACTGCACAATGCACGCTGGTAACGCAGTCATTTTTTGGAATTTGTTCACCAAATTTGCAACATGGGCTTTTTGAGACCTCTCCTTATGAACACTGTCACTGTGATTTTCTTAATCTGCCCCAAACATTGATTTTGCACAGCGACCATGCAATTGTGCCAGCATGCTAGAAAACACACAATTCAGGCAGGATGTGAAAATGACAGCTGTACTGTTCATAAGGAGGTGTAGAAAATGGTAATGCTGAAAATCAGGAGTGAAAATATTGAAAATTCTCAAAGCTACGAGCGTGTGTGGCAACTGCACAATGCATGCTCCTAACACAGTCATTCTTTGGAATTTTTTCACCAGATTTGCAACATAGGCTTTTTGGGAGCCCACCTCATGAACAGTGACACTGTCATTTTGCTAATTGGTCCCAGAAGGTGATTCCGTGCAGTGACTCCAAAATCACTTTTCAGGACAGAATAATGACATGACAGTGACTGAGTTCATGATGTGGCATCCCAAGAAGCCCATGTTGAATATTTGAGCCAAAAGTTGAAAATATGGCTGAGATATCCACTAAGTTGAAACCCCTATTGATGTCATTATGCAGCTTACCGCATTTCTTCCATTCACAGTTGGCTTTGAAGGTGAGGCGTGTTTCCACTCCACCGAAGATCATCACGCTGGACTCCAGAGGTAAGTTTGGGGTGAGGGGTGCGGGAGTGTGGGGGTGCGAGGGTGGTGTGGGGTTGGGGAAGGACCTGTCAGCGAGGGACCATTTTCTGCAATTCAGATTATAAAAAAATAAAAATAAAAAAACACCACAGACCATTTTCTTTTTTACAGGTGTAAAAGTTTGGTGGGTTATGTTAGCCAAACTGGGGTGTGCTCCCAGTGTGGCATACAATGGGGGTGGGGTGGGAGTAGGAAAATGCTGACATGATGGGGCTGGTTAAACATGCCAACAGGGGGATTGTGCACCCTGTCGGCAAGCATCAAAGGGGCACATATGCTGATGGGGATAGGGTTCCCCTGTCAGCAAATGAACTGGGGAGGGGGAATGCTGACAGGGGGATTGGGCACCCCTGAAGTTGGCTTGCTGGGACTGTGAGAGGCAGATGGTGACAGCTGCCACCATGTTTATTGAAATGTAACACCAGGCAAGGCATGCCCTGCAATGAGGGGGCACTCCCTCATTTCAGTGGTGAAATCATTTCAAGTTGGTGGTACGCTTGCAGACTACAGTCATAGCCAGCATGCTCATTCATTGGTGACACACAGATGCACCCCAAAAAGCAGTGGCGGCATGGGCCACAACACTGCTGCACCTCCACAACCTGCTTCTCCAGCAAGCTGCCACAACATGTTTCTTGTGCATGCGCACAAGCAAACTTAAAAATGGCATTTCCTGTCACCAAATTGAAGTCCATCATGGGGCAACTATTCAAAAAGAATCCTTGTGGTTGGAGCTCAAATTCATAAATAGAAAGAATATGATACTTGGAAATTGTTAACATCCCCCAGCCAGCTCTAGGGACTATAATACAGCATTTTTAAATGAAATCAAACATGCATCCACATTGGGGGAGGTATTAATTTGTGAGGATTTTAACTCTACAGGTATTAATTATATAGACTGGGAAGGACCCTCTGAATTTGAAAGAGACCTTCTAGACATTATAAACTCGAATAGCCTAGAATAATATGTAAGTTGCCTCTAAAGAGGTAGAACTATCTTAGAGATAATTATCACAAATCTAGAAAATGAAATTTCAGATGTATGTGCCCATAGTCCCTTGGGATACAGTGACCATTGTATAGTTACAGCATCCTTGAAGCTAGAACATACACCTGGAAAAATCAAGATGTATTTAAGGATTATAAGCAGCTAATTGGATATCCAACAGGGAAGCATTGACAAACATCAACTGGGATAATCTTCTAACTGATCTCGGAGTTCAGAGCATCTGGGAAACTCTTAGAGGAGTATTAAACAATTAGAAGATACAGTACAAGTCACACTAAACTGTTCCTCAACTCACTGGTGTAGCATTGTTCAATGAGTTTCCTAATCTGTGCAATGTTTAATTCAATGAATTAGTAAAAGGTTAGTATTGGTTTGAAACTAGCTGTATGTACTATAAGCTTTATTTTCAGCTGAGTGCTTATGAGTTTCATTTCAGAAGGCAGACTAAACAACTCTTAAGGAATGCTGTGATATTTATAAACAATGCTCTTAAAGAATGCTGTGATATTTATAAACAATGCCATGAAAATGCATTGCATACACAACAAAACAGCTATTGCCATTTCACTAAACAGGTACAAGTGAGTTGAATAGGCAGTGAAGGATGGTTGAAAAAAGTTAAAAGCTTCAATAGTTCAAGTTGCCACTGCAGTAGCATCACAAAAAATGCTACACCAGTGAGTTGATGGAACAGTTTAATGTGACTTGTACTGTACATTTGTCCCAGTCTACAAAACAATATAATAATAAAGGAAGAATACCTCCATGGCTTACTAAAAACATAAAGAGACAAATAAAAAGAAAGGAGAAGTCATATAAAAGGTACAAAAGAAATCCATCTGACCACAATAAACATAAATACAAAACTGATCTAAGCAATCTTAATCTTGAACGTAGATTAGCATACATGGAAGATAATAACAAAGCATTCTATGCATACATCAACAAAACAAAGCTGTAACAAATATGACTGGTCCATTCTTAGACAACAATGCAACTATTTTGGATCCTAGTGAGATGGTACAGTTATTTAATAATTATTTTGTTCAGTTTTTGGAAAGGATAACAGCATTGGTGAAACCCTGTTAAATCCAATCACACTCCATTATGTCTTAAAACAAATTAGGTCCTAGACTTATTGGTGAATTTAAAACTAATACACTGCCTGGGCCAGACAATATCTACCCCATGTTCTTAAAGTCAATGGCTAAATACTTAGTATATTCCCTTACAGTATTGATAAATGCTTCCTTGAGATCTGGAGAGGTACCTCTTGATTGGAGGTAAACAGTGGTAGCCCCTATTCATAAAAAGGGTAAAAAGAGCCATGTAGGGAACTACAGACCAATCAGCTTGACACCAATATGCTGTAAACTAATGGAAAGGCTCATGAAACAAATAACTGATACTGAAATCACCACATTAGGACTTCATTTTTATTTATTTATTTAGCTATTGTTTACCAGGTAAACACACTAGACAGTCACATGGCTATTTTCAGGTGCAACCCGGGAGAGTTATAGAGATACAAGCAATAACAGTATAGAGGCTAACATCAAGTTACACAAAGGTACAGTCAGAATACAAGCAAGAAGGACCAGCCAAAACAAAGTACAAAGGCTTGGGTCCAACTGTCAGGCAAGGTACAGACAGGTATAAGCAATCAACTACAGTCAGGTAACAGGCAGAGAACAACTTTAGTGCAGTTCAGTATGTGGCAGAACAACCCAGGGAGGGCAGCCAGGAAAAATTAAAGCCAGTGATCAGCACAACAATATTTGTGAATATTGCTTATTTGTTTTTATTTTTGGTATAAGTGCATGCCCACAACCAGGATTTTTTTTAATTTCAGGCACTTCACGGAGGGAGGGACTACAGGGGACAGAGGCAGCTTGAGGCTTGTTTTAGGTAATCCCAAAGGGAGGACCTGAAGCAACTTTGGTGGGGGCAGTTCTACGTGAGGAGGTAGGAGGTTCTAGGCTTTGGGGCAAGAGCTGCAAATGCTCGATCCCCACAAGGAGTGAGTCTACAGAACCATCAGCACCTGGGATTCAGTGGACCTCAACTGATAGCCAGAGGGAACAGGCTGGAGGAGGTCAGCAAGTGCTGGAGGAGTAGATGATCAGATGATGTTATCCATAAGGTTGCCCATAACGAATGAGTGATGGTTGCTTGGGGAAAGCCAACCCAGTCTAGAGTAAAGTAGACACCGATGGGTGAGACGAGGGGCTGATAGGGCGAACCGACATATGTTGTTACGAGGTGTCCCATTTGGAGAGCCCGGCTTTAGGTGCGTATTCGTGAAGAGGCAAGCCCATGACAAAGCGAGAGGAGGAAGGCGCCTATGCCAGGGCAAGTCTGGCAGCTGGGGTGAGGCAACTTTTGCTCTGTACGTAAGTCCTTGTTTGCAGTTGGTTGCCTTATAGGAGTTAAGTATGTGCAGGGTGAGATCCATTTGTGGTCAAGAGTCACCCCTAAGTACCTGAATGATTCCACCACCTTCACAGGGGTGCCGTCAGTGCCATCGACTCTGAGCATGGCCAGGCACACTGTCACCTTGGGAAGGGAGCTGAATAACATTGCCTGTGTCTTCTGAAGGTTGATGACCAGCTTACTTGCCTTGAGCCAGGATTGGATGTGACCAAAATCCAAGTTGAGTCCATAGTTAATGTCATCAATACTTTGTGAACTGGCAAGGAGCACCATATCATCAGCATATAGGGTAACTTGTCCAAAGGTTGGGATTGAGGTCAACTGGTTTATAAAGAGGGAAAACAGGAAGGGACCTAGGACTGACCCTGAGGTACCCCACAGGCTACTGGTGATAGGACGGATATGGCATTTTGGAACCTCATGTACTGTTTCCTAAATGAGAGATAGTTAGAGAACCAGGCTAGGACAGGAGAGGGAGAGATGAAAAGACTGGAGAGCAGGGACCAGGAGGGTGGATCGACCAAGTTGAAGGCCTTGGACAGGTCTATGAAGACAGCCCCGTGAGTTTGCCTTGATCAGTCACAGTTCTAATGCTGGAAATGACCTGTGCTAGGGGCAGTGGAGGTGCTATGTCCTTTGGAACCCATGCTGCTCAGGGGAGAGAAGACCATAGGTTTGGAGGAAGAGGGCAATCTGGGAGGCCACTGCTTTCTTGAGCAGTTTGTTGACTGTGGATAGAATCGCTATTGGTCGATAGTTCTTAAGTGATTTGGGATTGCCATGCTTGAGGACAGGGGTCACACGGGCCACCTTCCAAATGGGAGGGACAGACCCCATCATGAGCGAGGAGTTTAGAATATGGGAAATCGGGCAGGCCAAGAAGGGGGCCCCAATGTTTAGCAGTTTGGGCACAAGGTTGTCGTGCCCAGCCCTGGAGTAAGGGAGGAGAGACTTACTAGAAGCTTCTAGGTTCTTTGACGGAGATAGACTTAAAGTAGAAGGGAGGGGAGGATGGGGTGGAGCACCAGGAGCAGGACCCATATCCTTAGAAATTGAAGGCATAGAGGTATAATCAGATAGGTCCGAGAACAGGTCATTGGAATGTGTTAGCTATCGCTTGGGCATTATTGCAACTGACTCTGTTTATTTGCAGGTCAGGGACCTGCTGGCAGGCCAGACCATTTACCGTGTGCTTTATAGTGCACCAGAAACTCCTTGGGTTCTTGGCGGACACTTCGAGGGATGATTTGCAGAAATCACTCTTAAGGATGCATCTCAGCACAGGCACAAGAAAGGCCTATCCAGCACTACCAACCTAATTTCATTTTATGAACATGTGAGCAAGAGTATGGACTTTGGGAAGCCATATGATGTCATCATACTAGATTTAAAAAAAAGGCTTTCAATACTGTGCCTCATGCATCACTTGTTGCCAAATTTTACAATATGGGAATAAATACATACATTAATAGATGTATTGCAAGCTGGCTTACTGAAAGATCTTAGAAAGTGAAAATATCAGGTCAACTGTCTAGTGACGGAAAGGTGGGTTGAGAATCCCCAGGGATCAGTGCTGGGACCTGTTTTATATGGATTATTTATTACAGACATGAGTAAAATGAAAACAGTCTGTTAACTAAGTTTGCAGATGATATTAAATTAGGAGGTCAAGTGGACATCTCAGAGAAACATATCACTTTGACAAGAGATTTATACTCCATACACATTTGGGCAACTACAAACCAGAAGGCCTTCAATCCTGATAAATGTTTAGTGTTACACTATGGAAACAAGCATTTGTCAATGCCGAATGTTGTCTCACTGGCATTGGCATTGGTAGTGCGAGTTAGAGATGCATAATAGGAATGGCAGTGAAGTATTGAAGTGACACCAACCCCACCTCCACCCTGTGAGACCGACAGACATTGGGGTGTGCCTTTGGGTTGTCAGCTGTAATGCTCATGCCACTGTACCTCACCCTACCCTGTAGACAGTGACAAGTGTCATGGTGTGCTTTGGGGTCTTTAGGCATTATACTTACCCCATTCCATAAGGAAATACACTGAGGTGGGTGCAGTATAGGAGAATGGGGTGAACTTTGTTGCCGAACAGTGCAAGGCACACCACAATGCCTGTCACTGGCTGTAGGGTGGGGGTTGGGGTGGAATTCCATGAGCATTACAGTTGATGATCCCAAGTCACAACCCTGATGCCTGTAAGTCTCTACAGGGTGGGGTGTTACAGTTGGAAACCCTAACACCGTAGGCATGGGTAGGTATTGTCACTCCAAATTTTTAACATGGGCTGTTTGTGAGCCCACCTCATGACAAGCGACACTATCAGTTTGTTAGCTGAAAGGTGGTTTTGCACAGTGGCTATGCCATTTGGTGACACAGGGACGAAAATACATTTTGGGCAGGATGTGGAAAATGACATCTTTATTGTTCCAGGAGGCGTAACAAAATGGCAATATTGAAAATCTGGAGTGAAAATATGAAAAATTGGGGAAGTCATGAGCACGCATAGAAACTGCACAACACACGTCCGTATCCCAATTATTTTTTTTAGTCACATTTTCAACATAGGCATTTTGGGACCTCCCCTCATGAACAGTGGCGCTGTGACTTTATTAATCAGTCCCAAAAGTTGATTTCTGGCAGAGACCACACCATTGTGCACCACAGGTGCAGAAACACATTTTGAGCAGGCTGTGAAAATGACAGCTGTACTATTGATAAGGAGTAGAAGAAAATGCCAGTGTTGAAAATCTGGCATGAAAATATTGCAAATTTATGGGTTACAAGGGTGTGTGGAAACTGCACAATGCATGCTTGTAACACAGTTATTTATGGACTTTCAGCACCAAATTTTCAAAATAGGCATTTTAGGACCTCTGCTCATGAACAATGTTACCATAATTTTCTCAAACTGTCCTAAAACTGATTTCAAGACAGTGACTGTGCTATTCTGTGCCGGATATGTGAAAACACATTTTGGCCAGAATATGTAAAATGACAGCTGTACTGTTTATAAGGAGGTGTGGAAAAATACCAATTTTGAAAATCTGGAGTGAAAATATTAAAAATTCACAAAGTTACAAGCGTGCGTGGAAACAGCGCAATACACGCTCGTAAAACAGCCATTTTTTTGATTTTTTTCACTAAATTTGCAACATAGGCTTTTTGAGAGACCCCCTCATGAACAGTGGCACCTGACATTTTGTTATTGTCCCAAAAGGTGATTCCATGCAGTGACCGTGAAATCACCTTTTGGGACAGAATAACGTCATGACAGTGACTGAATCTGAGGAGGGGTCTCAATAACCCCATGTTGAAAATTTTGCAAAATTCCAAAAATGGGCGAGATATGCACCAAAGTTGAAAACCCTATTTATGCCATTATACAGCTTACCGCATTTCTTCAGTTCATGGTCGGCTTTGAAGAGTGCAGTCGTGTTCCCGGTCCACCGAAGATCATCGCGCCAGACTCTGGAGGTAAATATGGGGTAAGGTGGTGTGTGGGGAGGCAGGGTGTGCAGAGGGTGGGCACAGGTTATGGAAGGGGCAAGGAGACCACGAGGGACTGTTTTCTTCTTTCACAGGGGGGAAAAAAAAACATTGCGGGACGGTTTTTCTTTTTCAGGGGATTTGGCACACTGGGGTGGGCTCCCAGTGTGAAACCTAAGTGTTTTGGGGGGGATACTGTAGCCGATGGAGGTTGGGCACTCCGTCGGCACACAATGAAATGGGGGCAAGAGCCGAGGGGATTGGGCACCCCTCGCACATAACAAATGGAGGGTGCATGATGCCGATGGGGAGTGGGCTCCCCATTGGCATACATACATTGATCAGGGCATGCTGACAGGAGGATTGGGTGCCCCAAAGTCAGCATTATGGCAGGCAGTGTGCCGCCATGTTAAGTTTTTTTTCAAGAGGAAAGCACGTCAGAGGTGCTGTTGCATATGACGAGCTTTGCTCGCATTGCAGGATCTTTCATTAGATGTGACTACCACATTATGTATTCATGGTGTGGCTACCGGCATGCAGGCTTATTGGGAAATGAGGGATGCACCTACTAATGCGTGCCTGCATTCGCCTAACAGTGACTGTGCCTCCAAATCTGCTATTATCAGAATATGTTGGCTGTGCATGCATGAGCCAATATAAAACAATCCTTGGTACAGTTATCATATGAACAAAATCCAGCTTAAATTGGTAAACAAAGAATGGGATCTGGGAATAATTATAAATAATAAATTAACTTTTACTGACCATTGCACACCTGTTGCAGAAAAGGTTAATCATCTGATTTGCTCAATAAAAAGTTCATTTGTCAGAAGGGATTCACATCGCATAATGCAAATGTACAAAACATTCATCTTTTTTTTTCCATTCACTTTTTTATTGAATTTAATACAACTGATATACAGAGGCAGAAAATGAAACATGAGAGACCTTACATAATGTGCAACTGCTTATTGTCTCTAAAATGAATACAGAGAAATTCACACCTAACCATGAGCCTCCATGAACCCAACCCCCCACCCCCCTAGGCCTCCTCCCCCAACCCCCACACCCTAAAACCAACCTCAGACACAAGGTGCTGTGCAATGAACAGCAACCTGGGATCTATGACCCCGTGATCATGAATAAGCAATGGAAAGTGGGGACCAGATTTTCTCAAACCATGCAATTGGTCATGCAGAATAGCTATCCTTCTTTCTATCCTAAGAGAAGCTAATAGTTCTGTTAGCCATTCTGGATAGGAAATCCTAATGGAATCCTTCCAATGCTTTAAGACAAGCCTCTTGACTGTAGTAGAGAACAAAACATTCATCTTGACTACTACTCCCTGTTTTAGAATCCCCATTTAAGAAAAGATATAAGTTTGTTAGAGAAACGACAAAGAAGGGTAACAAAATGATTAGGGTTATGGGGTCACTTGATTACAGAAGTAGACTCAAACAACTGAGCATGTTCCATCTACAAGATATGAGGAGTAGAGGAGACCTGTTATTCATATGTAACATACTAAAAGACCAGGGTCTGATTCTAAAACAGGTTACGCATGTTGAAAGGTGACTTGTGCCAAACCCAATGGCACAAGTCGCAGTTTATGACATGCATTACGCTGTTGCATTTCCGCAGGTGGCCTGCACCATGGTGCAGGTGGCCTGCACTCAGAGACTTCCACCAGCTTCAGCCCTATGGCACGGTGGAAGGGGGTTATAGCAGCAACTAGCCCTATTCTGAAAGGGTGGCTGCGTAACCCTCTTAAGGTCTCAGAATCACACTGTGGCACTGCGAGGTTAGATCAGTTGTTAGCTGGTCTAAGGGCAACCGTCCTGGCAAATGGTGGTTGCCCCTGCAGTGCCGCAACATGTAAACAGCTGTGCCCTCAAGGACCCACATCGCTGTGATGCACCCCATCCCAATATTGCAGAGCCACCCGCTGGCACCTGGGTCTGTTTTTGTCCAGCACCACCCTTGCACCTCTGCCCACACTGCTGGCCCCCATGGCCCACGAGGGCTTGTGGAGGGCTTTTTTCATGGGGGTTTGGGAGGGGCTGTTCTTCATGGTCTCTTGCGCAGCACTCAGGGTCTGTTGCGCCATTCCCATGGCGCAGAACCCTGCAGCTGCCCTAAGTCATAGGAGACAAGTGCCAGTGACCCTGCCTGTCTTGGAATAGGGAGCAGGGTCCCTTGGTATAAGGGGATTACAACTCGGGGACACGCCTCATGAGTTGTGACATGTATCTTAGAATCGGACCCCAAGTCCTTATGAATCAGTTTGGTCTTCAGTTTAACAAGAGAATCATCCATCTAAGGTCACATAGTTAACAGATTACAGTACCTTGGGCAAATACAAATAAAAGAGCTAATTTCTTCAGTACTAGAGAGGCTGGGTTATGGAATTTATTACCAGAGTATATGGTAAATGCCCAGTCATTCAATAGTTTTAAATGTGAATTAGACAAATTTATTATTCAAACTATGGATAAACAATTCACCCACTATATAGTGGGAGACAATCTCGATGGGCCTTTGGCTTCGCCTTTTGTCTGTACCAACCAAGTAACCAAGTACGCTTTTACCACCTCTAGCTGCCATTGTCTATGCCAACAATTTCTAAACTCTCAACTACTGTAATAATTTTAAATGAACAGAAGTAGTTATTTCTGCACAAAAATTCTTGCAAGTGGCACGAGGGCAGGCAAGGATATGAATGCAGTAAACTGTGCAGCATCAGTACTTGGCCCTAAACTGGTGTTGGTGGGAGTGCAGTCAATTGACTGCCTCGAGACTGCTGACGCTACTGACTTTTGTGAAAACCTGAGTTCATCCCCAGATTACACCACCAATATTTTTAAAGACAGGTTTCTACTTCAGAACTAGTGTAATACTTTTTAAATGTGCAGAAGTACTGATTTATTTTTACTCAAAAAAAGACTTGCAAGTGGCATGCAGGGCAGACAAGGGTGCACTTGCAGTGCAACTGTGCAGCATTACTACCTAGCCCTAAACTGTGGGCGGAGGGAGTGTAGTCAGCTGACTGTCCTCCAAGATTGCTGGCTGCTACTGACTTTCATGATACCTGAGCCCAACTCGAGATTACACCACCAATATTTTTATTTTAAAGACAGATTTCTGCAGCAGAACTACTGTAATAGTTTTTAAATGTACAGAAGTAATGATTTATTTTAGTACAAAAAATGGTTGCAAGCATCATGCAGGGCAGGCAGGTGTGCACACAGTGCAACTGTGTGGCTTCACTTCCATACTCTAAACTGTCGGGTGGTGGAGTGCAATCTGCTGACTGCCCTCCAAGACTGCTGGCTGCTATTAACTTCTGGGAAACCTGAGCTCGGATTACACCCTATTATTCAAGCCAGAAATAAAATACTTTTAAATGTATAGAAGTACTGATTTATTTTAGCACAAAAAAAATTCTTGCAAGCGGCATGCAGGCAAGGGTGTGTGTGTGTGACTGCTCAGCATCACTACCTGGCTTTAAGCTGCAGGTGGTGGCCTAGGAGTGCAGTCATTCAACTGCCTTCCGAGATTTCTGGCTGCTACTGGCTTTCATGAAACCTGAACCTGCCCAGAATACTTATTACTTACACCGCCAAATTAAAGACAGATTCTTTTTAAATAACTTCAGCAGTCAAGCTCGATGTTAGAACCACTAATTAATATACATAAAACAGTTTCAGTAACACTGCCTTCTTCTCCTTCACCTCCACAGAGCGCAGAGGCCTGTGAAATCAAAGTAGTGAAACTGCAAGTCTCTTTCTGCACAGCTCCTGCTAAATACATCACTAGATAAGACAATTTCTCGGGTACAATAAACTCCTACTAGTACCAGGCACTAAAAGAAACACAGTACACTAACAAAAAAGCAAAGGTTTTGTGATGTAATATAATTTGTTTTTGCTTAATCTATGCCACTCTCAGAGCTCTCTCCACCATTTCTTTCTCTGCTGCAATGTAGCAGTCACATGATCTAGCTTTGACAAACACATCGATTGGCCAACAAGTTCCACAAGATCTTAAAATCCCACCAAAAACTGACTCAAATAACCAGCCAAATAGTGCTACTATTCAGAATTTGGGTTCTGAATATCGAATAGCTCATTATTCATGGTATTCATAATTTTGTATTTGTTGCTCACACACCCATCTGCTACTTCCTTTCATATACCTGGCAATCAGAATCTGGCAAGTGTGCATGCAATGGATTTCTCCCTGCCTAAATGGCCCACGTTATGAGATAGCACATGGGTGACCATATTCAATAAGGCTGTGTTTCCATCTAGTGGATGTGATGATGTCATACAGACCTTGAGCTTAAGCTCGAGAGGACTCTGTGATGGCATCGCATCCCCAAGATGAAAACACACTTTGAGTGTGGTCACCCATATGCTATTTCACATAGTATGTGGTTCCCAGAGATTTAAAAGTTTAATTTCAAAAGGTTTCATACCTTGCATACATGTTCCCGTTCACTTCTGGCACCTCAGTCTGCTACCAAGTTGCTCACTGCTAACAGTCATTCTAACTTCGCTCCCGGCCAAATATTAAAAAAAAAAAAATGAAAACTGACAAATTAGTAGAGTTAGATAACATGTAGCCGACTATGTCTGTCCATGTCCAAACTGTCTCAGTGAACCAATTACTATGCAGTGTCAACATTTAGCCCTGAATTTTTGTGCAGAGTGTGTTTTTACCCAACCAGGTGCCACGTCAAGAGGGAAAAGTTGTTGTGGTACTGTCGTGACATCAGAACAGTACTATAACAACTTTCCATGGCCTTTGAATTGTCTTACAACAACTTTTGAGAGCCACTTCATTCCATACACAATAAGCCCTGACCATCTATTGTAGGCATAGTATGGGCTATCCTCAGTACCTCCCTTCCTGTTAACCTGGGTGCCACTAACTGGAAACAGAAAGTCTCAATTTGTTTCTTGGTTTCTACTGGTACAAAATCTTATTCTTCATTTCAAACCCTGGAGAACATTGAGCTTTTTGTTTACCTACTATGTTACCATTTACCACAGCTAAGTTCTGGTAGGCATTCCTGAGAACCTCATCAGCTCTTATTCAGGAATTACAGTATGTTGTCTGAGTTTTGAAAGATGAGTCATCTGATCTCCTGAAGGATAATATGAGCTCCTGTAGATGTGGATGCCACGTCCTCATCTGAGTCATCTTGGACCATCCTTGAACCCAGGTCCGTCTAGTCCCTAACCACTACAATCTCAGATAAAGGGTCCCTTTCCTTTATCTCCTTCCATTTTAAATAAGTTTGCTCAATGGTCTAACCCTTCAAATAAAGTAATAAAAAAATGAAATGAAATGTTTCTGACCACTGGACATCTTTATGCTTTCCTTCTGGGCCAAAGAGTTCAGAGTAAGCAAAAGCAATACATGTTCTAGTCCCTCAGTCTGTGTGGCTTCCTGTGGGCATGAACTTTCAGTACTGCCCTGCAGGAGGGTATGAAACCGTAACCAGTCTCAACCTATGACCACTGGCCAGGGTAAGGGTTTGGAAATTCCCACCTTTATTATTCCTGCCCAATTGCCTACTTTTAACCAAATTAGGCCCATAGTGTATTTATGGGTATCCTCATGCATGCAGGCAATATTTATGGGATCTCCCCACTGACCCATGTTGGATCATACCACAGATTCCTTAACCAATGTCTGCCAATATCCGGAATCCACCAGAGCTTTAAATGTTTCATTTCCCACTTGCACTGGTATTGTATGTGGGTTTTTGGCATAGGACTTACGTGCAGTATGTTGGCGGTAGCTATGCATTCCACAAAATCACAGTCCATGCAGTCAGAGAACTCACTAATATACCTCACTTTATTACAACAAAAACATATAATGGGACTATCAGGTCTATGATGACTTGTGCTCCCCCCCCCATTTTGGTTGCCAGAGAGTGGGGACTTGGGACTGGGAGACTTATACCAGGCCTTGGGGTTACCTTTTTGAACTGGAGGGGTAAGTAATATTTTACCACTTGACCACTTACCCATACCAGTACTTTTTTCCCATCCCTTCAAAGTCCTTTCTCTCCTCTTTGTGGGGATCTTCTCCATGGATCACCATCCAAGGGTCGTCATAGGTTCCGCTACCTTCGTGACCTCTGGTCTTTCAGCTTCCGGTAATGTTCCATCATTTTCACTGCTGCAGCCAGAGTGGTCTGTTCATGTCAGTTTACCCAAACACAAACTTGATCTGGCAAAATGCTCCAGTACTGCTCCTGTACAATCAAATCCATCAACTCCACTTTAGTGCACACACTGGTTTTAACCACTGAGAAGTCAAGTCTTGTAATATTTGTGCTAGCCCTCTAGGTTCAAGGCATAAAATCAGTGGGTTTACATTGCAATGTGCTCCCAAGAATCATGAAACGTGAGTCGTTTCCATCTTGATTAGCAATAGCTGCTAATCATAGAAGCTGACCATCTCCCATATTTTTTTATTTTCCCGGTGTCTAGTGGCACCCTCCATTTGCCAGCCCTTTGTTTCCCTGGTGAAAGTCTAGTGCCCCTCCTCCACCGATCACCATCCTCATAATGCTTTTTATCCCTGGTGTCTAGTGGACCCCCCATCTGATCACTGTTCCCATTATTTTTGATGTTCCTGGTGTCTAGTGGCACCCCAAATCTGATCACTGTCCCTCTTGTCTAGTAACACCCTCCCCACCATCCAATCGCTGTCCATTTTTGTCCTCACGTTGTTTTTATTTAAACCTGCAAAAAAAAAAACTGTCCATTACCAATCACTCCTGTAACCCCACCTGACCCCCAATGTGAACCCACCTCTCCACACCCCTTGACACCCCGCAGACCATCACTCACCTGAACAGGTCCCAGGTTTGAGATCCGTGCTCCTGATTAGAGACACATCCTGCTGCTGGAACCGGCGACTGCAGTGTGAGAACTAAGGTAAATGCAGTCCTATGTATTTAATGGGGTTTCAACTTTGGTACATAACTCAGCCATGTTTTGAGACATTGACCTCAAATTTTCAACATAGCTGGTTGGGGACCCACCTCATGAACAATATAGCTGTCATTAAGTAACTCCTGCCCAAAAGGTGATTTGCAGTCGCTTGGAGAATTCCCTTTTGGGCAGGATTTGTAATGATAAACATATATTGTTCTGGAGGTGGGACTAAGAAGGCTATGTTGAAAATTTGGGGAAAAATATGAAAAAAAGACAATTTATGACCATTCATTGCAATTTCGCTATGCACCCTCGTAACTTTGGAATTTTTAAATATTTTGACCCCAGATTTTCAACATAGCCTTCTTATTACCCCACCTCATGTATGTCACAGCTGTCATTTGTCAAATCCTGGCCAAAATGTGTTTTCACACCTGTGGTGTAGAATGGCGTTGCAGATGCACAGAATTACGATTTGGCGGGGATTGGAAAACTTTCTACACCAGGTACATGCGGTGGGATAATAAGAAAGACTATACAGGCAATTTGGTCCAAATGGCAAATTCAGTTTCAGAACTATGTATACAATGTCTATTTTATCAATATGTACAATAATAAGTAACAATTACATAGTATAAAGTAAAAATACCCAATTTATAAAACTGCTAATCAAAATCGACTGATTGCTCATCATCTTTCATTTTGATTAGCAAAGGCCACTAATCCACTCTCCAACACTAATTTATGCCTTGAGGTTGCCTTCCAACTTAAAACCTAAGGTGCAAATGTTCCATGGGTAAATTTTTTTGATTATTCCAACCTGGTCCAAGGTAGTCACCGTTACCTGACCACAGTCTCTGGAGGTGGCATCAGTTAGGCTTCCATGTGCAGCTTAGGCATTTCCAGTCAGGTACAGTGCAATGCCAGTTGCTCAACATTCTTATGGCCAGGCATTGGTACTGGCAACTCTCTCAAAAGTCAGCAGGCCAAGGGCTTGTCCTCAGGACCTATCTTTGTTAGTATGTGGTGAGGTCCCACAATGACAGGATTCCCTGTGACCTCTAGCTGGGGCACAGTTTCTTTCTGTGTTTGCAGCATCAGCTTCATACACACCTGCTGCTGCTGCTGATGATGATGATCTTTCTGTGCCTGCTATTGGTTTCTCTGCATCAGCAATTGCATTTGCTGGGCCATTCAGTCTCTTTGTATCTGGACCTGTTGTGCCAGTTGTCGGTCTCTTTGAATCTACTGTTCTGCCGGCTAAGCCTGCTATTGCACCTGCTGCTGGTCTTTCTGAACCTGCTGTTGTATTTGCTGAGCCATCCAGTCACTTTCCATCTGACCGTTTTGGGTTTGCTGTTGTGACAGCCATTTCAGTGCTTTGTCTCAGTCCATCTTACCTCTAGTTAAACAAGGAGAAGTTTAATCCCACTGCTGAAGTCAACCACATATGACAGGGTAGCAAACCGGGTGGCTTCTCAGGAAATTCCCTCGAAGAGAACTGGACACCAGTTTAAACCAAATGAAATCTGCCTTACTTTCAGTAACAATGTACCCTGGAAGGATAGGGTGGAAATGGACCCTGGATAGGCAAAGGCACAGCTGCTTCAGTGCTAAGGGCTGGGTGTGGGGGTGCTGGTCATCTGACTGGTGGCAAGGGGGACCCTGGCAGTTACCAGCCATGGCTCCACCACTGCCAAAAGACACTTGACTGGGTGCTGGGGGGGCACAGAAGTCTCTGGCAGCAGCTGCAATTGGGGGCATGGACTACCTCCCACCCTGCAACAGCACTTAGAATAGCATATGGGTTGCTACACTAGCTCCTGGCATGTCTAACTCCAGAAGCCCATGTAGACTTTGTGGGGGATTCTGGAATGCTGAGTTAGGGGATGTGGCAGCCTGGATGCAGCTTGAGCCCCCACCCACCATGGCATAGTCATGCAGCTGCTGCAAGCATGATGAAAGGTGGTCTGGCACAAGGGGCCTCAGTGCTGTTGCAAGTTACCTTTGAAAATTACAGTTGCCACAACTTCTGATGCAAGGTGCCCCTTGAGTCCATTTCTTTTGATGCAAGATCCTTGCATCAGTCTCAGACCTTTGAAAATCCAACCCCTTGTATTCGGCTTAATAAAAATTCTTAGTTCAGTCTCTCCTGTCTCCACTTAAGAGAAACAGAAACTCTCCTCTCTCTTAATTGGCTTAGGTGTTGTTCGTTAACACCCCTCCCTCTGAAGTTCATCCAAATCCCAGAACTGGCAGGCAGTGAGGTCCCAAGGACCAAACTTAAAGCAAAATGTGTCTGGTACAAATCCTACCAAGCACCCATCAAAACCTGTGTTGCAGGGTTGTGAAGTGGTTTATAGGCAAAAGTAGCATGACAGACATATACTGTACTCTGTCGCAGTCATATTCAAACTGTGGACATTTATAACTAATGTTTTGTACCCCATTTGACTCTTACTTTTGTGTTGTGAATTACTGCACATCATTTTTTGTCCTTATCTCCTGAGACCCCTTATGTTCTAGCTTAAAAGCTTCTTAACAGTTTCTAGAATTCTTTTCTCCAGGATAACACTTCACTTCTTGTTAAGATGTAATCCATCCACTCTAAATAGGCCAAAGTTATTTTTAAAATTCTCCCAAGGGGTAATACACTTGCATTCATTACACAGTGTCCATTTTCTTAGCCATTCATGTAAATGTTTTATTGCTTTTTGACTGCTTTTGATTGGCTCTTGGAATGGGGAGAACTTCTGCAAAGACTGCTTTGCAGCCTTTTGCTTGTCCCAAATTTTTCCAAACAATATTTAATCATTCATAATTTCTGAATCAAGCTGTTTTGATATCATATGCTCCAGCTAGATTACTGCCACCAGTCTGTTCCTGAATTCTTTAATATATCGAGTACCATTTTTTCTATGTCTCTTAAATGAGCTCTTGAAAAGTTGCTGGTAATTCTAGTCTCTTTATCAGCTAGGCAAATATATTAATCAGTGAATTTTCGAATCAAATCTCCCAACGCAAAGGTTTGCTGTATTTTAATGCTGGTTTGGGGATCTTCCCCTGACAGTCTGCAGTTGTTCACCTCTGTTACCTCTGGTATCCCCTCAGTACTGGGTAAAACTAGTATCTCAGAACTGTTGCTTAATGGAATTTCAAATTCCATTGCCTTCTGCCCATTTTGCTTGATGTTTTCTTCCAACTGCATTACATTTGTCATCTGAGTCACACTTTTCCCTTTGATGTTTCTGTCTTAGGTTCTCAAGAGGAGTTGAACTGATTTCGGTATTGCCATGTGGGACACCAGTATTAGTGACATTTCCTTCAGTACATGCCTCTGCCCTAAGCATAATAGAGTGTTTTAGTTTACCTGGCTCTGTTTCTAACTGTAATATGCTTAGTCTCAAATCCTTTATTTCCAAATGCTGTTTCCATGTACATACTGTGAATCTAGAGCTTGAACCCATACTGAATTTATTACAGGCACTATAAAGCATCCAAATTTATTCTTTTATCAGATTTAACCTGTCTTTGTCCATAACAACTCTAGTTATTGGAAAAGAATAGTCATGCTCTTACCACTTAAACCTTAAGAATAATAAAAGTATATATGGTCTTACCACTATACCTCAGACAGAGTTTCTGGCCCACTGGCTACCACAGGCAGATACAGGCAGACATGTGTCACCTCTGCCAATGTTGCTTCAAGCACATGCTCACTCATGCTCGCATTGACATTGACCTTTATGCTCAGGAAACTGGAAGTGATGCAATTGGCACTTTTGGTCTGAGCACTCCAAGCAAACTATTTTTTATACTAGTGGTAACTGGATAAGACCCACTAGGCACAATGCCTATTTTCTGGGGTGCCCTTGGAGCACTGTGGAGGTTAAGTGACTTGTTTAAGATCTCACAGTATGTAAGTGGAGGTTGTGGGAATCAAACCCAGGTCTGATGGATGGGCCAAGCTCATTTATAGCTTGTAACTCTGAACTTTAAACTATACTGCCAGCCCACTGGCAATTTTTTTTTGGTTTTTCAAACATAAAATAATGAAATTAGCCCTTAAATGCAAACCAAAGGCAGATGATTGTCAAAAAATGTAACAGAAAGCTTAGGAGCCCTCACAAAGACTATGTAACTAGTTTTGCCAGTTGCTGGGCTTAGACATTCAGTGTCCCCAATGCTCTTGTGGTAGATCTAGCTAGGATAGAAGAGGAGGGTACATTTTTGTAGTTTTTGCTGGTTTCCAACACTAAAGGTAAAGTACACACATATACGTCTTGACGGCGCGTAATAATGACGCACACACACACACACACACACTTTAGTTTCTCAGCTATGCAGCTGAGCAACATTGCAAACCCAACACACAGAGGGAACAATGTTAAGCTAAAGGGAGATTTCAAGAGGGATGTACTGAAACCCTCTTTATTGGGAGGGTGTAGATAAGAGTAACTGTTTGCCCAGGGAAGTGGTAAATGTGGGTCAGTGATCGGAGTCATGAGGGGTTGGACAGATTTAAGGGTTGGTTGAGACAGCATCAGTGGCAACTGGCCTAAGTCTATAGATACACCTTGTATAGTAAATCTAGGTAGGTATCTTGGGTAGATTGGATGGACTGTTGGTCTTGTTGGGTCTTACCTTTTTATGTTAAGTTGTACTGGGGAATATACACACACTTACTGTATACCATAGTGGATGGACCTAAATGAACAATTGATGCTGCAATTTGCAAGTTCAGATCAGCCAGCTTGACATCACTAGGAAAGCTTCTAGACTTGACGCCATTATAAAGTGCAAATATAGGAGAACATGTTTGCACAATGCACATATTTCATCTAACTCCAAGCTTATGAAGTGTGGCATAGTCTGACAGGATGGAACAACAGTCCCTTTTGTTCACAGCTGACATTTTAATGGTCTTTGTCATAAATCTCATACCAGTTCCTAAAGGTTGAGGACTAGCTTGCAAAGTGCTTCTCCACGTCTGTCAAGGGCACAACACCACCACCTTTTGTTCTTTTTTAAATTATGTTTATTGAAAAGCTTGGGTACAGGCAGAATAATAAAATAGGTCATACAGACAGGTGAAGTAACCATGTAGTTTATATTCCAAACATTCTAATGCAGAGGCCTTAAAGAGCCCTGACACCATTGTGACAACTTTGAGAAAATGTAATGTTTAGCACAAGTGAGCTTATATTTTAATATTATTTCTGTATTTCTCATTCTTTTTTATTACTAAGGACATTTTCATGTAAAAAGGATCACTGCCCTATCTGTTCTGGCTGCTTGCCTACATATGACATCACAGTTCTGTTTATGACATCACAGTCTGTTGCTGTGTTAATAATTATGATGCCATAAATGGGGAATTATTTATTTTACTTATTTCTTTATTTAAAAGTTGATAACCTGGAAAAGCACCATGACCAGAAGCTCGTTTCCAGCTGCAATCTGGATTATGATGTCATATGTAGGATAGCAGAAAAAGCAGATAGGGTCTAAGGGACAGTAAGCCTCTGTCATGCAGCTGTCCTTGGTAATAAAGAAAAAAGGTAAATAATTATAGAAAATACATTAAATGTAAACTGAACTGTCTAAATCTCACATTTTTCCAAGTTTTTCTAATGGTGTCAGGGGCTCTTTACACAAATGCAGTTTTAATGGTATGTTGGTACTTCTTATAGTCGTTAGGCAGACTGTCCTTACCAAACAATGACATTATGGCAGGCAATTGATGGTAACATGCTCATTTGAGTCCAAACTTGAGGAAAGTCAGGGGACTGTAATTTGGGTGAGGGGGACTCCAGCCTAATCAGATTCATCTGGTCAGGTGTTGTCAGTGGAAGTGTCTCTCCAAAGTGTCCATCTGATCCACCTCAGGAGAAAATGTGTGTCTTCAAGTTTGAAGACCTTAAAGGTCAATTCCTCCATTGACTGGATGTCCTGCACTATGGACAGCCAATGCTGGAAAAGTGGGGGTTCTCTGTCCAGCCATTTGTGGCTGATGACCTTATGGGTGGCTGCCAAAAGGATGTTCCAGAGGTATATTTGATCCCATCTCTGAATTTCAGAGGGTGGAAGACCTGATATCATATTGACCAAGTTCAGAGGGGTGCCTATTTTGAACAGATCACAGATCACATTCATGACCTGCTGCCAGTAAGGCTGGAGTATCAGGCACTGCCAGAAGAAGTTCAAGTGATGGGCGCAGGTTTCAGAGCACTGCCTCCAGCAGGCCTGAGAATAGTTGGGGCTCCATTTACTCTGTATAATGAGAGTATAAAATAACATATTCTGACCTTCCATGCAAACTCCTGCCATAGAGGCTAGTAAGTTATTCTGCAAGTTATCTTGAATATTGTGTCCCATTCCCTCAGTGAGTTGGATGTCACCTTCCTGTTGCCACTTAGATTTTTTGGGATACACTCTTTATATAGGCTCCTAAAGGCCTTGTACAGTACTGAGATTTGACCTTTACAATTTCTTGAGTCAGTATGGTTTTGATCATTTCAACCAAGAAAGTGGCTTTCGTGAGGGTCCTGTTCTTCCTCCTTAAGGTGGATAATGAATGTTCACAATTGTAGAAAGTGGAAGTGATCCGAGTTATTTGGTGTAAAACTGTCTGAAAATCTAGAATCACCCACTGGATACCAGCTGGCCTAAATAGTGCTGTCTCAGCCTTGCCCTTCTATGAAAAGTATGGTCTATTCTAGCTGGCAAAAGGAGTCCTTCCAGGTGAACCAGTGGGTGACCACAATGAAGACGAGAGTCTGTATTTTTTTCTATGTTCTGTATACTGCCCATAATGTGTTTCAAACTGCTATGAGGGAGATGTCATCTTTTTTATTTTTAAATGAGGGGTCTATAACTCTGGGTTCCGGAGGTAGGCCCCCTTCCTCCCCTACCTCCATCAGTTTCAGCACCACCACTTTTTCCATCACCTTCTCCACCACCTCACAGGGACTATTCTACACCAGAAGAATTTTCTGGCTCAGAAACAGCTCCTTTCTCTGTGCCATTACCCATTTCTGATTGCTTAACAGCAGCAGCACAACAGAAAGGTCATATCAACAAGATATAGAGAATGACATATATGCCGATAGTCCCACACAGTTATACAAATAGAAACACATTTTACACACAGAATCAAATGTGGTTGAGCTAGCTGAAATGCGTAAGTAAAACTGAGTGTTCATGTTGCCAAGCAGCAGTTCATTATTTCAGCAGATGCCATCAATGCTGGGTCATACCATGCTGGTTGGTTAATTGTAAACCCATTGATTGTTTAACCCTGTCACCTAAAAGAAAGTAATGAGCTGAATTTTATTGTGTTTTATTTTTTTGTTTCTATGGTTTCTTATTGTAAAGTCTGATGTGGTGTGCTGACTGGGTTGCAGTAGTAACAGTAAAGGAAATAATTCATTAAATGCCAGCACAACAGAAAAGTTAGAGTTTGTATCATTAATTTGTTAAGCTTTACAATAAATATTCATTTAAATGTCAAACAGGATCAAAGGGGGAGGGAAGAGAAGATAAGAGACGTGTACTGATGCCAAGAAGTCCAGTGCTTTATGCCCAGGAATTTAGTTCATACTTTACTTGAATTATCAGAGGTATTACATTAAGGGAAGGAGGTTTTGTGTCAGAAACCTGCCTGAATTGCAATCTATGCTGCCCAGGTACAGATAATACTCCTTGTGGGTACCAGTGGCTATGGCAAGGATTTGCTTGTGTTAAGACCTTGTGAGAAAACATTGTTGGCCTCATAAAAGCCAGTTTCACTGCAACTTTACATGGATGCCTGTAATGATGCCTTTGCCTCTCTTTACTGGAGCATTGGGGGTATTGACCAGACAGAGGCAGCTCTCAGAATAAATATAGGGATTAGTTCTTAAGGTACTGTTGTGCATGCAGTCATTAACTAAAAAACAAAACTTAAAGGGCTGTATGCCACATGTTACATACTTGTAGAAACATAGACATGTCAGCAGAAAAGACCATTGGTCCATCCAGTCTGCTAAATATTTCATACTCTACCCATAACTATTGTCTAGAAGTAGAGCTGTGCTGAACAGTAAATTCTGCCAGCAGAATGCTGATGGAATTACCATTCTAATTCCATGTAATTCTGCAGAATTTACATTACAATTCAGCAGAATTTTGCCAGATTTTAAATTTCAGTTATTTTGCTCTAATTTTAAAAGTATATGTCCAAGTGGCACCACATTTGGTGTGTGGACAGTTAGTTATGGCTTTCATAAGTGTACTAGACATCAGAGTCACAGATTTAAACAGAGCAGAGTTATACATGGCCAAACATTTGATCCAAATTTAATTTTCAGTTATTTCAATCTAATTTTAGAATTTCTTATTCACTTTTCTCCTTGTCTGCAGGATTTAGAGAAACATACAGCATGGGTATGTGCACCAAGCTTTAAGTCTCAAGCTTCAAAAGGGGCTGAGTTATAGGTAGCCAAACATTTTGCCAAAATTTATATTGTATTTTAATATAATTTTAATTTTATTCATTAAAGTGTTCCAAAATATTACAGTTATACAGGTTATCACTACATTTATATATATAATATATATTTATATATATTTTTATTTTTTCAGATTTCTACCTTCAAATGGGACTGAGTTATTGCCTGCCAAATACATTACACAAATTTAAACTACAGTTATTTCTCTCTAATTTTAAAACATATACAGTTAGAGGGGCAACATAATTAGGGTGCTGCAATGTGGGTGTTGCAACCAGTTCACCTTTCATACTAGTGAACTGGATTTCACAGTGTTCAGCATGGATGGGGCTGTAGGGATGTTATGTCACTTGACCCATACACCTCTGATGTGGAGGTGATTATATTACAGTTTTTGGGGGGTGCAATAGCCCACACTTACCCTGGTGCATTGGGTGCAATTGGGGTTGGACAGCACAATGGCTGGGTATGATGATCGTCATCTGCATTGTGCTGGTGCCCTAATGTCCCTCACCCCTTTTCCTGTCACACTGGTGTGGGCAAACCATTTTAAAACAGCATATCCACATTTAACCAGATCTGAAACATTTAAAGTAGTATACCACATAGTCATTTCTAAAACGGTTCATATTTACAACTATAAATTGGACTGAATTAAAAGTAGTCAAAGTTTCACAAAAGCGTAAAATTAAATGTTGCAAGAATGTAAACTGCAAAGTTATAAACCCCTGAAACTTTAAAACTAGAGAATGTAATGCCATTCAATATGGCAGGTTCTTAGATCTTAAAAGGGGACTGTGTCAAGTTTCTTAATTGAGTGCTGCAAAAATTGCAAATAACATATGTACTTAAAGTTGAATTCCATGAGTATTTGTGAAAATTGGGGAATTTCATGAAAATTCCGTAATATTGGAATTTGCTAATTTCACTCAACCTTACCTGGGGGATTCACGTTAAAAGATAGGGATATGAGTGGCAGGCAGTGCAAGGGGTCACTAGTTGCAGGAGTTAGAGGCATAGTTCCCCAAGAAATGGAAAACTGAGCTTGGTAGCACACCAGTGGTAGATCCCCCAGTTGGAACAAGGAAACATGGAGGGTCAACAATTCCAAACTAAATGCAGGATATATAAAGATCACACTCAGTAAACTGAAGACCTTGATTACTGCAATGCCCTTTCCCTAGGGCTACCAGGGGTTGCTATCCACCAACTGTTGCTTGTGCAGAATGTGGCAGCCAGCTTGTTGACTGGCTTACCAAGATCTTGCCATATCATACCTGTGAACCACAGCCTGCACTGGCTGCCTGTTCATTAGTGGATCACCTTCAAGATCAGGTTACTGACCTATAATGCCCTACACAGACAGGGACTGTGTTACTTGAAAGCTCTTCTGTGCCCCTATCACCCCCTCTGCCCACTCTGGTCGTCCTACAAGGGATTGTTAGAGGTTCCCAGGGTTCTATTTAAGACCTCTGGGGCCTGTTCTTTTACCATTATGACCCCTACCCTGTGGAATTCTCTACCTTGTCAGATCAGAGATTGTCAGACTGTTGAGAGTTTTAAATCTGCTCTTAAAACCCATCTTTTTTGTATGCCATTTTTGATCCTAGTGTATGTTGGCCTACTGTCATTAATTTTATTAAGGATTAAGTTTTAAACTAATATTTTTATCTATTTATCTGTTTATATGGATTTTTATGTGCAGCACTTTGATCTCCATGGAACTGAACTTGAAAAATAAAGTCTGTTTGATAGATAAATTCTGATTGATGATGCAAGGACCCTGATGAACATGCAAGTCTGGGACTTAGAGGTACTAAAAAGATGTAGTGAGGGAAGACAATGTCTGGGGCTACAAGGATGGAACAATTCTGGCTATTCCAACAAGATAGGTTGATAGGAAAAGGAGTAGGTGACTCTTGTTTTAATGGATTTTGTCAGTATAAAGAACAAAGAGGATATCAGTGGGATTAGCAGTTCTACTGTGTCAGTCTGGCTATGCTAAGAGAGAAGGGGGGGGGCCAAAATAGTCAACCAGAGAGAAACAGTAGAACTGCAAAAAACTAAGCCCAGTTTATCAAATGAAGTACTGATACGTGCATTGTGAATGTTAAATTCCATAAAAAGAATTTGGGATGCTTCTTCTATATGCTACCATAAATATTTGAGAAAATGCTACCAATATATTTTTTCCACTGCAAATTTAAATCTGCTAAACCAGCTTATCCAGTTGTGTTAGACACCATGATGCACACTGGATATGTATGTCAAATGTTAAGTCTATACCTGCAAGAGCAGAGAACTTACAAACACCCACATTTTTGAGAATTTTCACAACATTTTGCAAATATTTACATAGCAAACTTTTGAACCCCTGTAACAGAAAATCTCTACTCTAATTCTCACCATATATAGAAGATATTATAACCATTACAAACAGTTATTCATGCTAATTAACACATGGCTAGCTTCAAAGGTGTATGAGTAATATGCAGATAAAATGTTTCATGAAATTTCCAGCAAAAAATAAAATGACAGATTTTAAACACATATAATTTTGAGATGATACATCCTAATGTCACAAAATGTGGCATATTTTTAGAACACCTATCATCATATAACTGTGCCAAATTTAGTATCTCTAGCTCAATAGATGGCTGAGGTATATGCAGATACAAATGTTCATGAACTTTCCCACAAAAAATTAAATGACAGATGTTGAGCACATATAATTTTGAGACAATCCATCCTATTGTCATGAAATTTGGCACATTGTTGGAAATCCTAAGATCAAGTAATCCTGCCAAATATAAAATATTTGGCCCAATAAGCAGCTGAGATAAATGCAGATAAACATTTTTAAGAATTTTCCCACAAAAATAAAATTACAGAGTTTGAGCACCTATAATTGTGAGAACATCCATCCTAATTTTTGATGTTCTGCAAGTTATTTGAAGTTCTCTCAGAAATTAAGCATGCCAAAGTTCTTCGGTCTAGCTCACTAGATGGCTGAGTTATGAACAAATTAATACATTTTAAAAATTCCACAGCATTTCAATGAAATTCCATGAAATATAACAGAATTTTATGACATTTAATCAAATTCTGTGATTTCAGAATTCCTAATGCTGCACAGCTCTATCTAGAAGACATTTTTATTCTGGCCTCCTCCTCACTCGTGCTTACTCCTATCCCCTGAGTACATATTAAGCTTTTAACTCTGTCTGCTTGAACCAGTTCATGTTTTTGCACCCATCACCTCTGCTGATAGGCTGTTCTACAGCTCAGCACTATATCTGCAAAGTAAAACTTTCTCACATTCCTCCTGAATCTCTGCCCTACCAGCTTACATTCATGTTCTGTTGTTTTCAACTCACCATTCCTACTAAATTGTTCCTCACAGTTTGCCTCTTTTTATTCCTCGTAGGACCACAAATGCCTTTCATGTTACTCCTCTCCTTACTAGTCTTACACAACTATATATTTCATGCCCTGAGCCAGTCTTCAAAGGATCAGTCTTGTTGGCCTTGAATCATTTTGTTACTCTATGCTGCACCTTCTACAGCCTATCTCTGTCTTTTCTTAGGTGAGGACCCCAGAACTGAACATACTCAAGATGAGGTCTCACCAGTGATCTAGAGGGCTTAATATTTAGTCAGCCTAAATGTGGAGTCAATGGGCTTTAGAATACCTGTTTTGTTGCTGTATAATAGTTTCAGCAAACCTGAGCATTTTTATTTATCTGATTCTTAATATGAACAAATCACATCCTCTACATGTTGTTTTACACTGTTAAGGTTTCTAGTAACCAAGCACAGTGCAGAAAACCCCACCCAGTGTGTGATGTTGAAAACATGATGATGTCATCATCCCAGAGCTCCCCAGAAATCTCACTTCCCAGTGTGAAAAGGCATACTGTAAGCAAGTGCCTGTGTCACTCAGACCAGGCAACAGTGTTTAGCCTGCTTGCTGCATCATTGAGCAAAGACTACAACAACATTGAGTGCTTTCCATTTTTGTTAGGAAGCATTAAAAATAAACCAAAAATACTTTTTAAAAATCATTATGCATTTGTTATCCCTTTCTGTGCTATCAGGATTGTGTAATGGGTAGTGAAGGTAAACTTGGAGTATACAAAGAAATGTAAAGGTATGCACTCTTCTGAACACTCTTGAAATGAAAAGTTACTCTCTGTTGTTTGAACCTGTATTACTTCAACAGGGTGTTTCAGTCTAACAAGCACAAACATATTGTACACATATTCTCTATTTCTGCGTTTATATAAGACTATAATATTTAAATTATTACGTCTAGAGTGGACTGTTAGAAGAATTTGACAGAGTACGTACAGAGAAGCCTCTAGGTCATGTAAGGTATATCTTTTGAAAATCAGTTTGTGATTTTAACCTGTATGAATTATAAAGTAAGACACCTGTAATGCAGATTTAAGAAAGCCATGCATAGCTTGTTCAGTTTGAAAGTCACATCAATATTTATATTGCTATGGAGAAAATGAATTTCCCTAGTGCATTAATGGTTTTGAATTTCCAGCTGGTACAGGTTTCTGAGTTAACTTATTAGAAAGAAAATAGAAGCTTTTGGAGGGAGGGGTTGTATAGCACTATTAAATGTAATTTTTCTTTTAATTAGCACTACTAGTCCTAAAGAAGAGATTTGTCTAGAAAAGTTGACTCCTCTAAGCAGTTTTGATCAAAGTAAATGAGGCTTAATGAAGTGTTAGAAAGAACATTACGTCAGCAGTGAGTGAGTCTTCATTCCAGCATGTAGGCATTGCACTTATATCAACAGACTCCTCTCACTCTTTCTTTTTGCTTTCATTTACAGAACACAAAAATGCCACATTGACTGTGTGCATCTGCCCTTCTCTCTGCTGGTCAGGAGGATGTAACAATAACAGGTGTTTTGCATTCCACTTAGTATCAGGGCTGACTCATAACACACAAGCAAGTTTTCTTGCACTACAGCCTTCTGCCTACACACACCAACACTAACAGCTCTGACAGAGCATTAGTGCTTGAGTGGACTCACACAGAAACTCTGACTGGCAGCTAGCCAGTATTTGGGGGGTTACATTATTTCATTTAAAGACTTGGGCCCGATTCTAAAAGAGTTATGACTGGCATAACAGAACTTGCACCAAAAAGAATGGTGCAAGTAGCAAGTTACACCAGCAGTTGCGACATGTGGGATTCTACAATATGGCCTGTGACATGTTGCAGGCCACGTGCAGCAAACAGCAGTTATGCTAGCAGTTGCGCCATAAACCCCTTGCACCATGGTGCTAGAGGGTTTATGGCAGCAGTTGTGCCCTATTCCAGTAGGGCAGCAACAAAGTCACAAATGTTGGGATTCTACAAGAACCCCTGGAGGAGAACCGGCAACATAAGTTACACCAGCATTTAGCTGGTGTAACTGTACATACATCCTCCGGGGTTCTGGTGACCCACTACACCCTTTAGGATCCCCCCATGTCCAGAACATTCCCATCAGTGCCCCACAGTGCAGTCCACAACCTTCCCAGCCCCCGATCACCCACAGCAGATGTGCCCAGCTGGGCATCTTGCACCCCCAGCCCCCAGAACCCCAAACCCTCAACGGCCTGCAGGGCAGCCCACACACATCATGCTCCTGACCACACAATGCTAGCACCCCACAGGGCAGCTGTGTCCCCCCCCCAGCCAGTCCCGAACCCAAGTAAATGCTAAAATGGTAAATAATTAAATAACCCTGTGATGCCTGATAGTCTAGTGGCCCCCACCCACCCCAACCAGCAGTGCCAGTCCACCCACATCCCCCACCCATCCTCAGCTGGCGACTGGCACAGCCCTTCTTACCTCTTGGCCAGCCATCGACTGAGCACCCGCATGAGTGCTTACTGTATAGATGCGCTCAGAAATGAATGAGTACCCTCTCAGCCCATGAAGCCAGGAATTATCTACTCAAGGTATTAGGGAAATCAAGATTTAATAGTGACACCCTGGATCTTAATTTTGTAGCCCTACGCTGGATGAAATTCTGTCACCTCTAACACATATTATTAACATGTCACTTAGACAATCTCAATTTCCTCAGAAATGGAAATCTGCCACTGTGACACCAGTTCATAAGTCTGGGATTGCACAATTACTGGTAACTACAGGTCTATCTCTATCCGCCCCAGTCTCAAAAGCTCTTGAGCGTATAGTGGCTGATCAACTGGTTGAATACTTAGAAAAATATCAACCACAATGCCTGCAACAACACGGGTTCAGAAATGGTCATAGTACCACTACTGCCCTTCTGGATTTCACAGGCTTTATACACCACTCCTTAGATCAAGGACACCTGTTGGTGCTGCTTTCATTGATTTAACCAAAGTTTTTGACACAGTGAATCATGCCCTCCTGGTCGAACAGCTTACCACCGTTGGTCTAACTTGTGACAGTGTAGCCTGGTTTGAAAGTTACCTACATAACTGTAGACAGCATGTGAAGACTGGTAACACCCTCTCGGATAGCAGACCTGTCTTATCTGGAGTTCCTCATGGGTCTATCTTAGGCCCTCTTTTATTAGCATTTTCCTCAGCAACCTTCCTTACTCCTGTCAGGGTCACATCCTTTTATATGCTGATGATGCTGTCCTGTTTACCAGTGATCCAGACCCTAAGGTTCTTGAATCTAGGCTACAGAGTAATTTTGAAGTCATAGAAAGATGGTTCCATAAGCACAAGTTAGTTATGAATTACAACAAGACTAAAACTATGCTTTTCTCCAGCTCCTAAAATAGGCACAAAACTTACCCTCTTTCTATCACCAATGAAGAAGGCTCCCCCTGGAACTAGTTCAGCTCTTTAAATATCTAGGGATTACTATTCACAGTATGATGACCTATGCCTATCACATTGACAACATTGCTAAGGCTGTTAGCACCCGCATTGGGCTACTTTATAGGCATAAGCAATGTTTGACCCCAGAGGCTCTTGACCTGGTCATTCAAAGCTCTCTTGTCTTGCTTATTGATTATAGCTTACCAATCTATGGATCAGCTACTGAAACAACTCTTCGCCGCATCATAGTTGCACTCAACAAAGCATGCCAGCTCCTTACTGGCTCAGCCCATCTGTCCCATACCTGCGACATGTACTGTATGCTCAGGCTAACTGGCTGAAATTCAAAGGTAGACTCATATACCAAACATGTTTACTGTCCAAAACTGTAAGCTTAGGTAAAATGCCCCCAGGAGTGCAAAAGCTTATTGCCCTCACTATCAACCATTGTTGCACCAGAAGCTCTACTAGCCAGATTTTTAATATACCACGCTGTCACACTTCTCTGGGACAAAGGTCCTTTGCCTACTATGTCCCACTATGGATGAACTTTGCACCATGACATCACTTAAGCATCCACCTTGGGCTCTTCAAGATTAAACTTAAGCAACAGCTATTTTTGGATGCCAGTTGTGACTGCTTCCAATAACCTTCCTTCTTGTGACTAGCACTTATTCTAGCCTTATGCTATCCTGACCTTATACATAACTGTTTTCAGCATGTAAATAACTGTTCAAAGTTGTTAATCATTCTCTCACATTTCCTCTTGATCCCTTCGCTCTTTCCCTCACCCTCTATGGCTTTTCTCCTATCACCCCTCCCCGCTATATCTCCTGAGCTCCCTTGCTCACTTTAAAATGCTTTGTCCCATACCTTCTCACCTCTGACGAGGCCCCTGGGCTGATGTCATCCCTTACTGTGTTGATTATTAGATATTAGGCTGACTCTGTTCTCATTTTCCTGTAAAGGGTCATTTCATAAGACCCCACCCCCTCTAATATGACCCTTTGAATTCCAGGTTTTAATCAAATATGAACCATGGCATACATTGTACAATGCCACATGTATTGGGACTTTCTAATTATGCACTATTGTAATGTATTGTATAATTCCTTATTTTGTTTGTTCTCCGTCTCATACTTTCCCAATATGTATTGTTTGTCTGATTTGGAACCTATGAAATGAGCTTGTTCTCAAAGGTGTTATCTGAAATTTCAATAAATAAAAATAAAAATAAAACAATCAGTCACAAGATGACGTAATGGGGGCTTATCAGTCTAGCTGATGAGACTTTTCTTTTTTTTCAAAAGATCATGTAGAATCCAGAGGCCCTAGTGCAGAAATGATCAAGTTAAAAGTTCCAAGTTGTGCGGTATGGTTGTTGTCAGGTGTGTGTTTGTGTCTGTCTGTCTGTCTGTATTGTGCATCTTCCGTATGTACATTGCTTAGCATGTACAGTATGCATTTTACTATATAAAATATATATTTATAACCTTGGTGTCACTCCTTACCATTGATACAGGACTTGGATTTAACTTGTTATTATTAGCTGAATAGCTAATGTTATAAGCTGCCAGTACAAACTTTTCATATCCTCAGGTTTTGTGCAATACATGTTGCTGTCGGGACAGGCCTTTTCCAGGGTTTCTGCCCAGTTTGTCTCATTTGTGAAGTCTCAAGGACATGGTCCTCTCATTACTGATATTCTTTTATTGCCCTCCTAATTTAAGGAGCTATTCTCCACCAATATCCTATATGTACCCTTATTGATAGCATTTGTTATAGCTGGAACAACAGGGGTTAAATTATCCTATTAAATGAAAAAAAGTCCTCTTGCACTAAAGTACCTGAAAATTCAAAATTAAATGACTATCTTTATAGGTATCAAAACTAAAAATGGTGTGAGTAGGTTTAGAAGCACATAGCACAGCTACGGCTAAAAATAGGAGTGTCAGTCCTCACATATAAATCTGTAAGATGGTCACTAGAAGAGGTCAAAGGAGAGGAGAAGGAGATCAGATGGATACTCATCAGAGCAGTCCTCTCAGAAGGTTTCATACTATTGGGTAATATCTTACATGTGGCTCAAATGTGGAGCTTCCAGATTTTTTCCTTTTTTTTCATAGATTTATAGAGGTTGATGGCAGAAAAGGACTGTTTGACCCATCCAGTCTGTCCATTCTTTCTCTGCCTAATCTAAAACTACAGACCCTACATGAACTCCAACCTCTACCCTCTCACCCCTTTCACTACCAATAGTGTCTCCTGCCCCTGTTCAGACTCCAGGTTCCTTCCTTACCAGTTTTGTGTTGTGCATGTGTCTGTCCTATGCTTTCTTAAATCCAGTAACCATTTTAGCCCCCACCACTTCCACTGGGAGGCTGTTCCAGGGTCTACCACTTTCCATGAAGAAGTACATTCTCTTGTTCTCTCTGATCTTTCCCACCTCTGACTTTATATTGTGGCCCTAATCTTTGGACATCTTTTTCGTTGAAAGTTGCTCTCTTCAGTACCTTGTTTATTCCTTTAGGTATTTGAATGCCTCACTTATGTCTCCACTCTCTCCTGATCACCAAAGAGTACAGATCCAGATCCCTAGCCTTTCCTCATAGGGCTTCTGATATAGGCCCTGCAGCATTTTGATCACCCTCCTTGTACCCTCTCCATCCTCTCTATATCTTACATTTAATCATTCTCTCACCCAGTTTAATACATCCAATGTTCCAATGTGTTAGGAGGGGTTTTTAACCTCACCTTGGAGCCACTGGAAGACAGAAGCAAGGGCCAACAGGAAACACACCTCAGAGCAGCTGCAGCTCTCAAAACTTTCTTGCAGGAGCATGCACTAACCAACATCTAAAGACAAATGCACCCCAACACTAGTGACTTCACATGTTTTTCAGATTCTCATTGCTCTCATAGTCAAGTAGATTTCTGATTAACTTCTACAGGGATGTCAAAACAGGTGATAGTCACTAACGTTGAACCTATCATAATATACAATTACTTTCCCATCTATCTCAAATTCCTGTTGGGTTCCTGATTCCCAAGTCATCATCTGGGAAATTAGATACTCTTCTGCTGACAGACAGAAGTGTATATAATGGTCAAAGGAGGAGAATAAATGTACTTTCAGCTTAGCAATCATGAGGAGGTAAGCCAAGGAACATTATCATAAGAAATCATCTTTGCTATGAATAGGCATGAAGAGAAAAAAAGGAACTGTAATTCTCAGAATCTGAAGTGAAACAGGAGTCACTCCTTAAATCTTCCCTCCCAGAGCTAATATTAATGCCATTCTAGCCAAAGTTGCAAGCTTATGAATCCAAATTAACTAGCTTTTCACAGGAAAGGCAGAACTTGCCATGTTAAAACTGCACCATAAATACTGGTTGGGTTGAAAGATGGTTCCAAAACTTCCAGAAAAATCAGCCACACAATGAAACTTTCTATGTTGCTATTCAATACTTAGTTTATTTCAACATACATGAGGCCTTCAGTTCCAGGCCCAATTTTTCACCACGTGGGCTTCTTCAGAGAATAAGAGCCTGCATGGAACATAATATATTTTAATTATCTACAAAAGCAAGCATTTTAGCCATATACCTGAGTACACATTTACATTGCAGTTAATGTCAGCACAGCGACTGAATCTACCAAGCACCGCCTATATATCAAGCAAACTCACAAATGTGTCATCCAGTTTCAAAACATTCTAATATGATATATTATTCTACCCTTCAAAACTATAATGATAGATATTAATGTATTACACAGTGCAATTTATAGTTCATGCACCAGAGAGAAATTAGTGTGGTCTTCTTCTATGTAAGTGAGCATTTTTATTTATTGTTTATTAATGTTCAAGAAAAACTATTACATTCAAAAATTTCAATGTGCACTACATCATCAATTGCATTAAAATTGCATGCCAGTTACAGTTAGTCTGCTTAGTAGTAAACACGTGCTGCAGCACTGGAATAAATCTGAATGTATTATGCATCAATGATAAAACAGACAATGCATGAACCTGACCATAGCCTGTGGAAATATTGATACAAAAGTACTCATTCATTCATTCATTCATTCATTCATTCATTCATTTATTTATTTATTTATTTATTTTAACATCAGTTTAAAACCTTTGAGCCAGAGGCTCATTTACAAAGGTACCTCGTCGAAAGGAAGACAGAACAACATACATACATGAGACAATCAGAAATACAGTACAGCAATAAGGCACAGGCAAGTTGTAGGCAAAGCGAGACAGTCAGCAACACTCTTTAACAATAGGCATAGTTTTTGTTTTTAGGTTCCACATCATCTAAGCTGCTTACATCCACATCTATACACACATAAGTAATTATTGACTGTGGTCACTGGCAGCACTAACAGTTACTTTGAGGAGGGAGGTAGAAAAACAAAAAAACACCAGTGAAACCTTTAGAGGGATACTGTGAACCCACTTAGGCCTCAGAGTGTCTCTAGCTGCTCACATTCTGTAGAAGTTGCTGATTGGTTGTTTGATTCTGAATCCTTTGATTCACTAAAAATTAGAAACAGACTGTCCACCATACAGGTGTTACCACAATAAAACATTGTTATTTACAGTCCTTGATCAACTCCAACTGCATCTTTTCTGGGCCTGGGAACACCCTGAACACATTCTAGCCACTCTTAAAGTAGTGAGAGGAGGGAGACTATTGCATGATGAGTGGCTGCACTGTTTGGGAGTGTCTGTGATATTCAGAAAGTATGCAATAAGAGCAGATCAAGGATCTGAAACAAAACAATGTGGGCTAGAACTACACCAGTGACATGCATTTCAGTTCTACTAAGAATTAAAACAGAGAAAACAACCAGAAACATCAACAACATTTTAGGGAAGGTAGGCAATCATAAAATGTGTATTTTCAGCTGGAAATAATATGATGCAAAAAGGAATGACAGTGTCCCTGTCAGGCCCTGCACTATGAATCACCTTTGTATGGACTGTAAAGACTGTATGGATGAAAAATGAGGTATGTTAATGGCAGCTGGAACTGTGGTGGCTACCATGGAGAAGAGAGCAAGCACATGTAGTGGCCATCTGTGATGGGTGACATATCTAGTTATATCTAGTTACATCAGATGGTATTTTCAAAAGTTGTAAAATGGACACAGTTCCTAGCTATATCTGGTGGTATTTTCAAAAGTCATAAAATGGAAACAACAGCTAGTACATAAGTATCAGAGACTGCCCTGATATGTCTGGACCACATTCTATCTTGTTGGAGCTATTTTCAAAAAAATGGATTTATCTGCAGTATTTCTAGTTGTTTTACAGTATTTTACATTCAGTTCTTGTATAAAAAAATTATAGACATGAATGTTCATGATAGACCGAGTTATGTTCAGTCTAAAATTTTGTTCAGGTACATTTATATCTGCATACTGTAAATGGGGAATAACTAAGACAAAGTTTTGAAAACTGAACTTAGTTATGTGCTAGCTTTAAAAATCAGACATGGGGGCAATTTGGCTTTTTGCCCAAAGTTGTATAATAGAAAATTGCACCTGAAAATTGGCTTTAAACCCCCCATTATCTCTAGAAAAAACAGCTTTATGTCTGAAATATAAATCATACTATATATTTCCCAAAAAAGATAGTTTAAAGTTGTTTTTCCTTTCACCAAGGATGACAAATCTCACACTTAAAATATGATAGGATACCTCACTTTTACATGCTTGGTTCATTGATTATACTTATGCAGGAACCCATTTTTATATTGGCTTATACATAGATACATAGACAGTGTCGGCAGATAAGGGCCTATGGCCCACCCAGTCTGCCCATTTGAGCTTGTAAGTTCAGTTTATGTTTTCCTAGAAGTCTGTTGCCCTTACCCTGACCTCCAGAATTCCTTTATGTTTATCCCATGCATTCTTAAATCCGTGATTGTTTCAGCCCCACCACTTCCTCTGGCAGGGTGTTCCACTTGTCCACCACCCGTTCTGTGAAGAAATTCTTCCTCATGTTTCCTCTGAATCGTCCTCCTCCAACTTCATCCCATGCCCTCTAGTCCTGGAACATCTTTTTCGCTTAAAAATAGTGCATTCCTGCACCCTGTTCCTCCCTGTGAGATACTTGTATGTCTCTATCATATCCCCTCTCTCCCTCCTCTCCTCCAGGGGTACATGTTCAGTTCCTTCAACCTGTCTTCATAGGACATGTGATGCAATCCATGCACCATCTTTGTTGCCCTCCTCTGAACCTTCTCTACCCTGTCTATGTCCTTACGTAGGTATGGTCTCCAGAACTGTACACTGTACTCCAGGTGGGGCCTCACTAGTGTCTTGTATAGTGGAATTATGACCTCCCTTTCCTGCTGGTGATGCCCTTCCTATACATCCCAGCATCCTATTTGCTTTACCTGCTGCCTTGTCACACTGTTTCCCTACCTTGAGGTCATCAGAGATGATAACCCCAAGATCCCTTTCCTGCTTGGTGCATGCTATATCCTCACCCCCAACTGATATATTGTGCCGGGGTTTTGTGCCCCATATGCATTATCTTGGACTTCTTTGCATTGAATTTCAACTGCCAAACTCCTAACCATTCTTCAAGTTTCTGCAGGTCCTTCTCATTCTGTCTACACCCTCTGGTGTGTCTACTCTGTTACAGAGCTTTGTGTCATCAGCGAACAGTGAAATTCTGCCTTCTAGGTCCTGTGCAATGTCACTGATGAAGATGTTGAATAGGACCGGTCCCAGCACTGATCCCTGTGGTACCCCACTGGTCACTCTTCCCTCTGTAGAGTGACAGCCATTTACCACCACCCTCTGTGTCCTGCCACCCAGCCAGTTACCTACCCACCACACTACTGTCCTGCCCACACCCATATTCCCCAGTGTGTGTAATAGTCTTCTATGTGGCACAGTGTCAAAGGCCTTGCTGAAGTCCAGATAGGCCATGTCCACAGCCCTCCCCTGATCCACCTCCCTAGTCACCCAGTCAAAAATTCAATGAGGTTGGTCTGACATGACCTCCCCTGGTGAAACTATGCTGCCTTGGGTCCTGTGGTCCATTGACAGCCAGATGTTCCACCAGTCTCTCCTTCAGTAGTGCTTCCATGATCTTCCCCACTACCGAGGTGAGGGCTGACTGGTCTGTAGTTCCCTGCTTCCTCTTTGTTCCCACTTTTGTATAAGGGGACTACATCTGCTGTCCTCCAGTCTTTGGGTACCTCCCCTGTTTCCAGTGATTGGCTAAACAGGATAGCCAGAGGTTCAGCCACCACCTCTCTTAGTTCTTTAAGGACCCTGGGGTGCACCCCATCTGGCCCCATTGCTTTATCAACTCTTATTACTTCCAGTTCCTTCAGGACCCTTTCTTGTGTAAAGGGACTTTCTGTCCATTTCTGCACCATTCTCACCCCTTGTACTCCTTCAGACCCATTACCCTCCTCTTCCTCAGTAAAGACTGAGCAGAAATACCTGTTCAATATGTCAGCTTTACTGTTGTCATCCTCCATGTGGCCCCCATCCTCCCCCTTCAGTCTCACTATCCCTCCCTTTGTCTTTCTTTTTTCACTTATGTACCTGTAAAAGGTTTTGTCCCCTCTACCCACTGATTTTGCAATGTGTTCTTCTGTCTGAGCTTTGGCTTCCCTTACTAACCTCCCTGCCTCCCTTTGCTTCTCCTGGTACTTCTCCCTATCCCCTTCTGCCTGTGTCTTTTTGTATTGCCTGAATGCAATCTTTTTGGCTTTCACTTTCTTTGCTACCTCTTTGGAAAACCATAATGGTCTCCTCTTCCTTTTCCTTTTGCTAACCTGCTTAAAAGCATAATTCTGTTGTTCTGTAATCCCCATTTTAAATACTGCCCACTGTTCCTCAACCCCTGATTCCTGTCCCATTCCCTTAATGTCTCTTTCAAGTATCTCCCATTTTCCCAAAGTCTCCCCCTCTAAAATCCAGGATATGTGTTTTGTGTGGTTTGGTTCTGCTCTTTCTGTGATTTCAAACCACAATGACTGGTGGTCACTGTTCCCAGGTGCTCCCCACTGTTACCCCCATCACACTGTCCCTGTTTGTGAGCACAAGGTCCAGTATTGCCTTCTGCCGAGTTGGTTCCATGACCAGTTGCTTGAGGAAGGCACCCTGAAGGAGTCCAGGATAAATCTGCTCCTAGTTGATGCTGCTGCTGGGATGCTCCAGTCCACGTCTGGAATATTGAAGTCTCCAACCAGTACTACCTCACCTTGTCTGCCATCCTTTGGATGGCTAGCATCAACTCCTATCTGTTTCTTCCTCCTGGGCTGGTGGTCTATAGACCACACCTGTGTGGATGGTTGTCCCATTTTCCTTTCCAGCTTAACCCACAGTATCTCTCTCCCATTTTGTTCCTCCTGGATCTCTGTGGCCCTTATGTCATTTTCACATACAGTGCCCTCCTCCTCCCTTCCTGCCTGCTCTGTCTCTGCTGAATTTGTTGTAGCCAGGTATGGCCATCTCCTAGTCGTGGTTATCATTACACCAGGTTTCAGTGATGGACATAATGTCCAGGTCTGACTGCACCATGACAGCCTCCAGATCTTCCATCTTGTTGCTAAGGCTCCTGGCATTTGCACACATATCTTTCCATGATTTGACCTCCCTAGACTGTTTTGCTGTTCTACACCAGCCCCTTCCTTGGTTGTCCTTTATCCCTGGTTCTCCTTGCTGTCTGCCCTTCTGCTGAATTTTTCCCCTTTTCTGCCTATCCACCTCTTGGGCACTAATCTCCATCTTTTGCACACTGCTTTGCAGAGACAGCCGCTCCTCTGGTTCACTGGTTCCACTGCCACATGCGCAGCCAACATGTTGCAGTAGTAACAGATTGGAGGTTGCGGTCACTGTTGGTGAAGCAGGGCACACATCAGTAGGTGCATCTCTCATTCAATCAACCAGCAGCAGGCGCTGACATCACACATCCTTAATGTTGCCACCAATTCTAAGAAAAGGTCTGCTGCAATGAGAGAGAAGCTCTCATGCAGCGGACCACAACACACCTCCCGATGTGCATGCAACATGGTGGCAGTGACTGCTGCCACCTCCTGTCACAATGCCAATGGGGCCCTCCCCATTGGCATAATACCCCCTTCTGTGTGCCGAGGGGGTGCCCAATCCCCTCGGCTCGTGTCCCCCTTCAATATGTGTTGATGGGGGTGCCCAATCCCGGCCAGCTACAGCATCCCCCAAAAATGCTTAGGTGGCACACTGGGAGCCCACCCCAGTATGCCAAATCCTGCAAAAGAAAACTGTCCCCTGATGTTTTTTTTAATCTGTAAAAAGAAATGGTTCTCATGGTCTCCTGCCCTCCTACAACCCATGCCCACCCACTGTGCACCTTGCCTCCTCCACCCCCTCACCCCATACTTACCTCCGAGTCTGGTGCAATAATCTTCGTGGATGAGAACATGTTCTGCACTCTTCAAAGCCGACTGCGAACTGAAGAAATGCCGGTGAGCTGTACAATGGCATAAATAGTTTTTTTCAACTTTGGTGCATATCTCAGCCATTTTGGGGAATTTTGGCACCACATTTTCAACATGGGGTTATTGGGACCCCTCCTCATGAACTCAGGCACTGTCATGGCATTATTCCATCCCGAAAGGTGATTTCACGGTCACTGTGCAGAATCACTTTTCAGGACCAATTAATGAAATGACAGTGCCACTGTTCATGAGGGGGGTTCTCAAAAAGCCTATATTGCAAATTTAGTGGGAAAAATCAAAAAAATGGCTGTTTTATGAGCGTGTGTTGCGCAGTTTCCGCGCATTAACTGTCGTGAATTTGTAATATTTTCACTCCAGATTTTCAAAATTGGCATTTTTCCACACCTCCTTATGAGCAGTACAGATGTCATTTTACATATCCTGGCCAAAATGTGTTTTTGTACGTCTGTCGCAGAATAGTGCGGTCGCTGTGCGAAATCAGTTTTTTCAGGACAGTTTGAGGAAAGGACAGTGACACTGTTTTTTGAGCAGAAGCCCTGAAATGCCTATGTTGAAAATTTGGTAACGAAATTCCATAAAATGACTGTGTTACAAGTGTGCATTGCGCAGTTTCCACGCACCCTTGTACCTTCGCAAATTTGCAATATTTTCATGACAGAATTTCAACACTGGCATTTTTTCACACCTCCTTATGAACAGTACAGCTGTCATTTTTCACATCCTGCCCTAAATGTGTTTTCACACCTGTGGTGCACAATAGCATGGTCACTGTGCGAAATCAACGTTTCAGACAAATTAACAAAATCACGGTGCCACTGTTCATGAGGGGAGGTCCCAAATGCTTATGTTAAACATGTGGTTAAAAAATCCCAAAATAATTGGGTTACGGATGTGTGTTGCACAGTTTCTATGCATGCTCATAACTTCACCAGTTTTCATATTTTCACACCAGATTTTCAACGTTGCCATTTTTACATCACCTCATGAACAATACAGTTGCCATTTCCACATACTGCCCAAAATGTGTTTTCTCCCTGTGTCACCAAATGGCATAGCTGCTGTGCAAAACCCGTTTCAGCTAACAAACAGCCCATGTTGAAAATTTGGAGTGAAAATACCAACATACGCCTACGGTTTTAGGGTTTCCTACTGTAGCTCCTCACCCTGTGGAGACTGACAGGCATCAGGGGTTTGACTTAGGATCATCAGCTGTAATGCTCACGCCATTCTTCCCCCAACCCCACCCTGTAGCCAGTGACAGGCATCGTGGTGTGCCTTCCACTGTTCAGCCACAAAGTTCACCCCATTCTCCTATACTGCACCCACCTCAGCGTATTTCCTTATGAAATGGGGTAAGTATAATGCCCAAAGGCCCCAAAGCACACCACAACACTTGTCAGTGTCTACAGGGTAGGGTGAGGTACAATGGCATGAGCGTTATAGCTGATGACCCAAAGGCACACCCCAATGCCTGTCAGTCTCTACAGGGTGGGGGCCGGGTTGGTGTCACTTCAAAACTTCACTGCCATTCCTATTGTGCGTCTCTAACTCCGGCGCTACCAATGTCAATGCCATCGAGACAACATTCGGCATTGACAAATGCTTGTTATTATTGTTGTAGGCAGTTAAATGCTACTGTAAACTTGATATTTGCACCTTAATAACACAGTCATCTCTGGACTGAATAGCTTGATGTGCTCAGAACAAATAGCAATGTTCTATTCATAACTGGATTTCTGCACAACTGACATACAGCAGTTTTGTCATTTTGTCAGGGATACCTAGTTTCTTGATTCCGAGCTTCAGTTTTGAGTTATAAAAATGGCCCTCTCATTTTTTCAGTACATTGCCAGCTGTTAGAAGTCCTTCCTTCCTTTCAGGGAACTGGACCACTCCAGTTTTCCTGGGATCAGGAGCCCATCCTAGTCACCAACGACCTCTGACAAAATTATTTCATAAATGGCATTGGGTGCCCAACCCCGCTATTGATAACTTCTCCCACTCAATCTCTGAGTGAACTGGTGGTGGGTGTTCAACCCCTTTACTGGTATCTTCCACTCTTGCATGTTAATGCTTGAAACAAACTGGCAGTGTGTACCCAATCCCACCATTGGTATCTCCACCTTCTGCATGCCTGAGCTAGGAACGAACTAGCAGCAGGTACCCAAACTCACCACTGGTATCACCCTCTTGCCCAATCTTTGACCCGCATGTGGTGGGTGCCCAGACCCACTGCAAGTGCTAGTGTCAGGTCCAGCCCAGTCTTTGAACCAACCAGCAGCATGTGCTTAACCCTGCCATTGGTACCCTTGACCACCTGCCTGATCTTTGCCTTAGTTTTTTTTTAATGAGGTTTTTTTTCTAACAGTCATAAATTTATTTATTTTTTAATATTCTTTTTCACCAAACTTGCGTGACATGGTACTTTGTGCCTTTTCTTAGGAACAACCAATTGGCAAGTTTTATGCCTGGCTGATGGGCATGTTGCCTTGTGCAGAGCCTGCAAGGCCCGTAGTGAAGCAAACTTCAGGTCCAGGTATCCGATGGGTGTGCTGCTTTGTGTAGGGTTGATAGGGCCCTGCATGATATAATCTGCATATATAGCCCCAGCATGAAGGGATTGCTGCTTCACTTACAGCCCACAGAGCCCTGTGCAAAGCAATCCACAGGACCTGTGCAGTGCACATCATCATACAGCTGCCTCACGAGTGTCCCACAGTGTGGTGCAGTAACCATCTATGAAGTTGCTTTTAGATATCTTTTTCTAATGGGAAGGCAATTAAAGGGAACTGCCTGGAGATTTGAAGCTCTGACAGCTACACAGATCTGCACAGCTGAGGCACTTACTTCTTTCTCACCTCTGTTTGTATATAACCCCAAAAATTACCTCTAACTTTCACCATGGTGCCAAATCCACAAAGAAAGTGCAATCATCAATAGTGCACCAAAGGTGTATGGTGTATCTCTTCTTCCATGACAACCATAGCAAATTTCATAGTGCTTTTACATGGAGCTTATTTTGTAATGCACTCTGCTCCATTCACAGTTCTCCACTCCCAGTCCTGTTCACATGCCGCGTGTGTGGTATTCTGCCCTTCCAGTGCATCAATTGGCAGGAAAACAGGACTGTGATGCAATGACAGGCAGACCGTGTTTGCATGGTCTGATATAATGGAACATATGACTGTGAACCCAGAAAAATAGTGAATGCGGTTTCAGCGAACGCACACTTTGGTTGCAGAGCAGATTGAAGTTGCACAACATAAAATGTATTGTTACAGTGTGCCTGTACCGATTATTCTCATACAGACCACTGTGTGTAAAAGGGGTATCAGAGTGAAATGACAAAAATGTACTGACTTATGGGTAAAAAGGCAAAAAAACACATTTTTGTCCATATACAATGAACCGTTGGCACTACAGAAGGACACAGAGGCTTGGATATTCAGAAATGCACCAAATGCTGGCGCAAGTCTGGCTCAGTACAAATCCATTGTACCATGGTGCAACAGGAGCCATATTCAGAGGTTGCACAGGCTGAACTGTGCCAGCGCAGCCTGACTGAATATGGCAGAGTTGCAACATGGCACAAACAGAGTTGCACTGTTTCACAAACAGAGATGATGCAGTGCAACTGTGGGAGCAGAGCAGCAGAGCAATGGGGGGGGGCATGGCACAGAGAACAGACCCAGGGACAGTGTCATGGAAGCACAGTGACAGGCCACAGGAGGTCTCCACCAGCAGGGCACAGCATGGCACACAGAGGCACCCAGACACTTGACCCCAGAACACAACAGAGGCACAGATAGCAGGTGACAGGAGGTGCCAATGGCCAATGGAGGGCTACCAAGGAGCCTCCCACAGGCCACTGGCTGCCCCCTCCCAGATCATAGAAGGCTACACCCAGGACCACACAGCCAAGCACACACATGCCACACAGACACACAAGAAGCCACACAGTAGGCATCGAATGTGCTGGGTGGCAGGTAACGAGGCAGACCACATGGGACAGACTGCACAACACCAAGCAGGGCCCCAACACAGTGTGCAGACAGTACCTGATCAATGACCATGGCTGTGTGCCACCACCACACACACAACTACCACACACCCTGACAGCTGCCCCATGGACACCCCAAGACACAGCCACCGACCCAGGGATGGACACCACCACAGTGGGACACACCACAGCACACAGCAGTGAACCACAGAAGCACAACATGGCCCTTCTCATGCACACCACATGGACAGACACTAGCCACTACAGCATGGTTCCTCACACCACCTGCAAAGCAGACACAGACACAGACAGGTAAGTCAGAAAAATATATTGTGAAGCAAACTATTTACATAAAACCAGGGGCTGGGAAAGGGGGGGTACAGTGAGTGAAGGGGACAGGGAACAGGGACTGTACAGTGGGAGGGGGGACTGTAGGGGAAGGTACATCGGGGAAACGGGGAAAACAGGGGCATAACTAGTGGTGGCCCCGTCCAGCTGCCCTGTCAAGCCAACGCTCCCTCCTCTTGGCCTGCAGCATCCTCTTGATCTGCACCACCACCTCCAAGGTCGATGAAGCCACAAGTAGTGTCTGGCGCATCAGTCAGCTCAACATCGCCCATGGCGGTCTTCATTGCCAGATACCTATAACAAGGGACAGGACAGGTGATCAGTGCAGTGTCCCAAGGAACCATGCCCACCCACAGTGCACAATGGGCAGTGGGAACACACACCCCTGGAGGGCCCATAATGGCCACCTGCGGGGGGTGGGCCAATGCCAGCCAGCAACTCAGTGCACCACGACATTGCACAGAGGTTGTCCCCACCGCACAGTGGCCAGATGACTGTGCAATGACAGTCACATGGCACAGGACACAGGCAGCACCACAGCAACAACAGTGGCAGCCAGGCATATGCCCACCCCACCAGCAGCTGGCACACATGTCCAATGGACATGCCACAGTGGCATGCAACACACACAGCTGCCAGGGCACATGGCACAGGCAGCCATGCCAGCACCCACCCCCAGCCACCTCCATGTACAGTGTGAAGGACCATGACAGTGCTTACCTGCTGCCTGTGACCCTGCTGGTGCCAATCCAGGGCTGTCACAGCCTACTGCACCCTGCTGTGCTGCTGCAGCCCTGGCAAACCATCGGTCCTCTAGTCCTGGGAATGGAAAAAAGACAGGTGCACATCAGTAACTGACAGCAGCAGCTGCCCCCAACCCCTGCGTAGAGTGTGCCCATGCCAGACATGTCCCACATGCCTGCACGGCTGCATTGCAATGCAAGCAGAAGCTAGCAATGCCACTCCACAATTCACACAATGACAGTGTACCCCTCTGCAGGGCATGCCAGACAGTCAAGCCAACACCACAGTACAGCACCAGACCACACATGCAAGATGGGATGACTTACCTGGCTGTGGCACAGCCCCATGCCTGGCACATGCCTGAAGCCTCCTCAGCCTCTCCAGGTCCCACGCATAAGGTCACTGTAGTGGTGCCGGCATTGCTTCCCAGTCCTGGTCACCTCGGTTGGCAGCTCTAGGCTGGCAGTTATCTCCTGCCATACAGTGACCCTGGCCTGCTGCAGGGGCAGCTGCCCAGAAAGTTGGGGGGCATGGGACTCTACACAGGCCACTAGGTTGGCCAGCTCAACCTGTATCCAGTTGGGGGTATGTCTGCCTCTTTCCTGAACCATGTTCACTATAGCGAGGTCGGCTGTAAAAATGATGGGAGGAGGTGCACATGTCACAACATCGCCTGATGCCTGTGAGCATGCGCAGTGCCGCCCATCGAACAGTGCTGGAGATGCTGCGCAGAGTGGGTGTGGCAAAGCAGGCTTTCAGGGTCAGAGGTACAACCCAGGGGTCAGAGGTCTGACCCAGGGGTCAGCGGTCACCCACCATTGCGCAGTGCACATGTGTGTGATAGGGCATGGTACTCCATGCGCCACCATGCCCATAGCTGATCATGCTCAATGTCACTGCATCACACTGTCCATGCATGGCACACAATTGACATCATGATACCATGATGCGCATGTGCACTGCATGCCTGTGCACCGCGCATGCATGCGCATTGAGCCACCGTGACATACTCTGGTGCAATCTCATTGTGCACAGTGAAGTATCTTGAGATTCAGACACCACGTGCAAATGAGTTCATCAGCCAATGCATGGCACAGTGGGTGCATTAGCATGTCATTACTGTTGTGCCCAACCTCATTTGCATACTTTGCATCTTATAAGCACCATGGAAGAGCACAGGCCATGGACTGGTGTTGCAACCTTCATAGGTAAGTTGTGCATGCCACTGCAGCTCACTGGGAACAGAGAGCACTGCAGGGTGGGATGGACCAGGGGAGATGCTACCACTGACACTGTGCTGTCCATGTCCACAGGCAGCAACATGTTGGCACATGAGGAGGGTGAGGAGTGGGACCTGCATGGAAGCACAGGCTCAACTTCACAAAGGCCGAGACTGATGAGGCCTACCTGGACAGGGAGCCCCTGTTGAGTAGTGCTACGGACACACCACAGGCCAGGGCTAGTGCATAGGAGGAGGTGGCAACTTACATGAACCAGCATGGCAGCCACCAGCAGTTGGTGCAGGAGTGCAGAAAGAAGGTAGGAACATACAAGCGGTGGATTAAGGAGAAGGTGGCAGCCATCTGGGCATCCCGTACTGCCACATGAGGAGGGCCTAATGATGCACCCACACTGACGCTGCAGGAGGAGTTGGTGGCAGCCACCATGCACCATACCACGGTGGAGGGTGTGCCTGCAGGAGGATTCCAGATGGGTGGCAGCCCATCACTGCATGGTATGTATGTCAGACATGCACAGCTGGTGGCACAGAGGTGCATACACAGGCATGCTGGGGTGCATGCAGACAGCATGCATGTCATGTGCATGTGTGAGAACCCACAGGCATTCCATGCTGCAGGACACATGAAGTGGCAGTTTACGGGGAGGCACATGTGGGCATTGCATCACTGACATGCCATTTGTCTCTTGCAGCACCAGCACACCTCCGTGCAGATGATAGGGTGCTGGCAGCGGCAGCAACAGTGGACGGTGATACAGCCCTGGAGGACAAGCCATCCACATCCACCAGCATCTGGGGGCCCAACAGGCTACAGCTCAGCACCACAGTGCAGGCGGATGTCCTGGACCTGGGGTCGGACGAGGCCCTGGATGTGATCCCGCAGGATGCCAGCCTTGGTGTCCTGTGTATGGAGACACAGATCGGGATGGGACCCGACTTCAATGAGGACTACTCTCAGCTCCTGGACAGCATGGGCAACATTGTGGGTGTGTCACTCCTGCTGGCATCTGACACAGGCACCATGCCCAGCACTCTGCCAGTGATGGAACAGCTGCCTGCCTTCACTGCGGGTGTAGCTGTGTGCACTGCCACAGCTGTGCCATGTGGCAGGGTCTGGCCTCACAGGTGCAGGATGGCAAACAGCAGCTGGACTGGCAATGGCAGCAGGCTGCAGGTGCCGCCAGGCAGCCAGACACAGGGACCACCGCCAGTGCACCTGCTGTGCACATTCTCCCTGTATACCCCACTATGCAGCGTCCTCCAGAGAGGGGGGACTGTGCAGCATGGCCAGTCACCACAACAGGACTGGCATCCCACCCAGAAGCCTCAGGATACTGACCATCTGGCTGAGCACACCCGGCTGCTGTGGGCATCCATTCAGCAATAGGTGCTGCTTGCCACTGGGGTGTGAGCACTGCATGCAGAAATGTGCCAGTTAGCTGAGCAGCAGGAAAGGGGCACTGTGCAGATCCTAGCAGGAATGCAATGTATGCAGGAGGCCATGACTGCATCATTGGATCACATTGCCAGTGCGATCACAGATGACTTTGCATTGCTGGCTGCCACAGGGTGTGGCCTTGCACAGGTGACACCTGCAGTGTGCTTTCCACCCCATGAACCTGGCATTGAGTGACCCCAACACAGTTGATACTGGGCTCTGATATAGGCATCCCAGGCATGCCCAAGGCTGGCCTGTTTGGGTGCCTGCACACCTCTGTGAGGACACGGCCATTTATTTATTTATTTATTTATTAGCTTTTGGTAACTGGGTAAGTGTGCTAGGCAACAGACCTGCCTATTTTCAGACACGACCCGGGAGAGCACAGGACATTGGTTACAATATGCAGAAATGCACAGACATAATATAGGTGTACAGGAGCAAAACAAGATATACATTGGGTAGCACAGTAATAGTTACATAAGGGTACATTTTAGGCATAGCTCATAATAAGGATGTAAAATAAAGCAATTAGGGTAACCATAAGACAGCTGAGGACAGTAAAGACATCAAGGTTCATAGCCACCTAGACAAGCATATTGCATGGGAGAACATTAGTGTAGTACTCGGGGTCAGACCCGACAGCCTGCAGTGGGACAAAGCAAATTAAGAGCATTTGCATTGGCCAGAGGCTAGAAGGTGGGTGAACAGCGAGTTTTTGAATTCTCGATGGGAGGCTGAAGTTTTCACCATAAGGGGGAGTGAGTTCCAGAATTTGGGAGCAAAATGGGCAAATGCCTGTTCACCCATTTTGTCATGCAAGGTCTAGTGGAGAGCATGGGAACAGAGGAAGACCTGAGGTACGGGTGTGTGAGGCAGGAGTCAGAAGGTTGGAAGATAGACAGGGCAGGGAGGTCTAGACAGGGAGTCAATAAAGCAGCCCAGGGAGTAGGCTCAAATATCCTTAGGTGACAGCCAATTTAAGCCAGCGTAAAGGAGACAATGATGGGTAAGATGTGGGGCAGTTAAGGCGAATCTACAGATGTTGTTGTAGACAGTGTCCCATTTGTGGAGTGTAGCAGAGTTTGCAGCAAAGAGGAGGGGCAGAGCATATTGGAGCTGGGGTAAGAGAATACCTCTCGCAACAGAAAGTCTAGCGGAAGGAGTGAGGGAGTGGCGCACGCGATAAGCTCTGCCAATTTTAGCATTGACGGCACGGCACACCATATTGACATGTTGAGACAGGTCAAGTGGGATCCAAAGTGACCCCAAGGTACTTGAATGACTCAGTGTTTAAGATGAGGGAGCCATCAAGGCATTGAACCCGGAGCCTGTTCATGAGGGCAGACAGTTTCTTAGAGGATCCGAATAGCATAGCACAGGTTTTTCTAGGTTCAGGACTTGGTGGTTGCTAGAGAGCCAGGTCTGCAGGAATTGAAGTCATTAGTGAGAGTGAAGTTGATGGCAGCAACCGATTTTGACCCAGAGTAGAGAACAAGGTCATCTGCGTACATAAGAGTGTAGCTATGCCAGGACATGGTGGGAATATCATTTAGGAAGAGGAGAAGAGTAGAGGTCCAAGTGGATCCTGGGGAACTCCACGGGAGATGTTTAGGGAGAAAAAGGGCCTTGTAGAATGCTACTGCCTGAGTCCGATTGTCAAGATAGCTATGGAACCAGGAGAGGCTTGGTCAGATGCTCCAATGGACTGGAGTTTCTTTAGCATGAGAGGATGGTGTACCATGTCGAAGGCTTTAGACAGGTCGATAAAGACGGCCCCAGTGAGTAGGCCACAGTCCATATTATTTCTGATGTCATTTGTAAGTTGTGTAAGTGCAGAGGTGGTACTGTGACCGGGACGGAAACCATACAGCACCCAGCAACCAGACAGTCATGGTCCCACAGTTCCACCCCTCTGGGGCTGTTGCACACCCCCCTGCTGATGCACAGCCTGTGTCTGCCGAATGGCCCCAGCACTATTGTTCACGTGGCCATAGTGGCCATGATACTGTGTAGCAGCCTTTGATCTGTGGGCCACCCTGACCGCAGTCTGCAGCTGCTGTTGTCCTTTGCGCATGTGGGTGGTGTGTGTGTGTGCCTGCCACTGGTGTAGCACCTGTGTGTCGTGCCACATGCTGCCTGTGTGTGTGCTTGCCCAGCCGCTGGACCATGTGATGTGGGCGTGATGAGGGCAGTCTCACACCGGTCGCACCTGTGCACCAGTGCATTGTGTCTGATCCACACCACATACCAACGCCCGGGTCAGTGTGTGTGTATGTGTGTGTGTGTGTGTGTGTGTGTGTGTGCCTGTGGTGCTGTATGTGATTGTGTGCCACTGACTTCTCTACCCTGAATCATGCCTCTGTGTGTGCATCACATTGCCATATATTGTATGTCCATGCATGTGTGCTGTACCTGTCCGTGTGGCCCAAGCATGTACGCACCACCTACCTATGTGCACCATAGTGCTCCTGTGCGATGGTGACCTGGTGGCATCGCACCTGATGGAGCAGCAGGGGGTCCCTCCACCCAGGGAGTGGCTGTCTACCATCCTGCAGCCCATTGCCTCCATCGTCCCCACTACTGTCGCCCTCATAAGCTTCAACAGCTATCCCATGGTCAATGGCCATGTTGTGCAGTATGCAGCAGGTCAGGAATAGGCCACATGCTTTCAAGGGGCTGTACTGTAGGGCACTGCCTGACCTGTCTAGGCAACGGAACCATGCCTTCAGCATGCCAAAGACATGCTCAATGATTTTGTGCATGCTGGCGTGTGCCTTGTTGTACCATTCCTCTACTGGGGAGGATGGGCACCGGTAAGGGGTGAGTAGCCAGGGCCTCAGTGGGTATGCACTGTCACCTGTGTGGAGGATGACATGGTTAGCCCTCTGCTATTCTGTGCAGCACCCCTTGCCTGTCCCTGGCACCCACACCACCATGCACACCCTGCTCTCCCCATCCACAGGTCTGCTCTGCCCATCACCTCTTGACTGTGCTTTACTCACCCACTAGGTGGCCTGTGGGATGTCCCCATGTTCAAACATGTGGCACAGTGCAGAGCCATGCCAGATGAATATGTCATGTGCACTCTCCGGGTGTGTGGCACAGACATTGGTGATGCTTCCTGTGGCATTGCACCTGGCAGTTGATACTTGGGCTCCCTTCCTGTTGATATATGCAATGCCCTCAGGGCCAGGTGGCATGTGGATGCCCATGTGGGTGCAGTCAATGGTCCCAGTCATGCCAGGCACGCATGCTGCCCTGTGTAAGTCCTCCATGATTGCTGTATGATCCACCTGTGTGCTGGGGAAATGGATATATTCTGAAGCACGTGGCAGCACAGCATTGAGGAACTGTGTGAGGAGGTGGGACATGGCACCTGTGGTGTCCCCTGTTGGTCTTTGGAAGGAGTCCATGGTGAGCTAGCACATGATGGTGATCATCTTCATCTCCACGGACATGGCGTGACTCTGTCTGGTGGGTACCTGCATCTCCTCACTGCACAGCTTGCAGAGCTGCCTCAGAATGGCCCTGTTCAGGTAGTACTGGCCCACGATCTCAGTGTCACTGTAGTTCTCAAAGGTGATGCGGGAGTGGTACTACCTGTGTTGGGCATACCACCAACGGGCCCTTCCTCACTCACGTTGCTGTTCCTCCTGCCCCCTCACACCCCTTATTACTGTCTCCATCATGAAGGGTGAACTGTCCATGGCCCATGCTGTCCACTGTCCCCCTGGGTGGTTGGCTTCTGGGTGTGTGCCACCCTGGTGCCCTGGTTCTGTGTGTTTTGTGTGTGTCTCTCTCTCTCTGCCCCTCTCCTCTCCCACACCACCTCTGTACCTCTCCCTCTGTGTGTGTACATCTGTCTGTCTGTCTCTATCTCACCCTCTTACTCTTTCCCTGGCACAACTGCTGTCTATGTGTTTGCGCCCTGTATTTATAGGAACAAGTTTGCTCTATGCAACTCGTTTTCTCCACACTTGTGCCATGGTTTCACATTGAATATGCCATTGTGTTAGATATTCATGGGAACACCCCCTGCACTTGTGCCGCATACATTATAGTTGTGAATTGAAGTAATGGATTTTCCACTGTGCACTGGCTTCCGCTGAATGTGGTTCCTCAGCGCAGTTCCACACTTGCACCAGTGAAACTCAGTTGCACCATGTGCAACTGCTCTGAATATCTGGGCCAATATGTTTTTTCATGTGAAGCGATTCCCACAAAAAGCAATTACAACCAAGTGCATACATTGCATTTCTGGAGGCATGGAAGAGCAGGGTCCACAGGGCCCTGTGCTTCCACAGCCTGATAGATGTGTGCATCTGTAGAATGATGGAAGTGTAGGGCTTGGTGGGTCCTGCTCTTTGCCATCCTGATGGATGTGTTCATGCAGGAATGAGGATGCGACTCTACTGTCTCAAAAAGTAAGCTAATTCTTTGCAAAAACCTGCATTAATGTAGTGGTTAGGTTCCAGATTAAACTGACAAAAGCAGGAAATGTGGTGTTATGGTTTCCAACCATAACTCCTCACCCGCACCCGAGCAGGAAAGAAATAAACATTACAATTTTGATTGCCCTGACTCTTGGCAAATCAGGGTGGGGTCTTCCTCGGGTTCTTAACCTAACGCCACCCCATTCCATGACCAAATAGGGTGACATGTGATATATTTTATTCAGGCAGGGCCTACAGTTTCTTGACAACATTTGGGGAGACACAGTTCTGTATGTTTGAAGGCTACATCACAATGGAAGTGAGCATTAAAGTTGAGAACACCAAGGAATACCACCCCTGATTCACCAAGAGTCAGGGCAGCCAAAACTGTAATGTCTATTCCTTTTCCTGCTGGGAGGTGGGGTGGGGGGTTAAGGTTATAAACCCTAACACCACATGCCCCTACTTTTGTTAGTTTAACCTGAAACTTAACTGATGCATTAATACAGTTTTTTTTTTGCAAAGAATATTAATATATACTGTACACTGCAAAATTCTACATTAATGCAGGTGAGGACTTACTGAACCACAAAAAGTAAGAACATGCTGTGTAGGGGTATTTTGAACTCTAACTACACACCTTCTACCACCCTTGTGAACCCCACCAAACTGTATACCAAAGCATACTCCAGGTTTAATACTGTAACATCCAAAACAAATCAGATAGTATAAGGAATACAGTTAAACCCCATGATGTACATGGCACTTGTAAGTTGTGAGACATAAGGCCACAGGACACAGGCCTGGGGCAATGTGTGTGATGGTGCAGCTGCTTCATTAGTTGTCTGCATGACCTTAAGAATAAGATGTAAACTCTTATTTGTTTAGCTTTAGGTTGTGCATTGAGAAATTTGAATGTCTGGAAGTCTTATGTTACCATTTGTTCGAGTAGCTCAACTAGACAGAGCAGCAAAACTTTATTCTGAGCACACCTGGGTTCAGATTTTAGCTAGAGCACATATCCATTCTGACACCTAAATTATATGTTTTATTAATATTCTCAGCTTTTTCATGGTGGTGGTTGTCCATGATTCATTTACCATCTATTTAACTTTTATTGCGTCACATTTGTTTAAATAAGCTGTCTACATTTAGTCATGAATTCCACCACTGTACATCGTGACTACAGACATCTGTTAATTATTTATGATCTGTAGGTTTTATGATTTGTTTAAATGTCATTGTTTGTGTCATTTTAAAGCCACTGAAGTTTTATTGATACATTTATGATTTTTATGTCAAGGATAAAAGAGCAAAATAAATAGTAACAGATTTAAATCGCACTCTATATCATGGATCAATTTTATGATGTCCAACATTAAAAACAAAAAATAAATATACTTGCACTGTCTATTTTAAAGATAATACTTAATACTCACATAGTCCAGATTGAAAGTAATGTTAATAATAATATTAACTTTTCATGATGGTGTGTTTTCTATCTTTATCTTTCTTTGCTCAGATTTAGAATGTTTGGCTTTAGTAGCAGTTATAACTATATTTAAATGCAAATAACTTTAAAATGAAAAATTATAGCATGGTACTGTGAGCATTAAAGTTATTCAGCACAAAAAAATATCTACAAAAAGTGTGGTGTTTCATACTGTACATAGATGCCTTTTAGATTTTTTTATAATCAGCAAATAATGAGAACAAATTCCATTTGTTTTCCTTTTTTCTATGAAGAAATGTGAATCATTTTAAAACAAAAAAATGATAGCATGGTACTGTGAGCATGAAAGTTTTTCAGCACAAAAATATATACAGAATGAGTGGTGTTTCTTTTATAGATACCTTTTACATGATTTAATAATCAACAAAAAAAGGCAGAAAGTTATTTTTTTTCCTTTTCGACAAACAAACACAAATAACTTTTATACAAAAATTATAGCATGGTGCTGTGGGCACAAAAGTTATTCAGCACAAAAATATCTACAAAATGATCAGTCTTTCAATTATAAATACCTTTAGCAAAAGCCTGGAATGTATTGTCTTACACAGCCTGTATGTCTTTTTCTTCTTATGAGATGGTCTCCCAAGAGTTAAATGAATCATACAAGTTTCAATGTTCTTATAAATAGTAAATAAATTAGTTAATTTAGTACATAGCACTTTATATTTGATGTTTTGAGTAACTATGTGATTGCATGTTTTTCCCCTCCCCCTTTTATATCCTAATTGTTATGGCATATAGTTTTTGTACTTATTAGAATAAGTAACTAAATGTAATCAAATGTATATATAACTGTGATTGTATAATGTAAATTTGTTTTGTTTTAGAAACATGACCACTGACATGACTTATGCCTGTAAAAAAAATAAAGGTTCTATCTATCTATCTATCTATCTATCTATCTATCATATTTTTGTAATTAGCAAAAGATGGTAGACAATTTTTCATTTTGTTTTACTTTTTCGACAAACAAATGTAAATAACATTAAAAAGAAAAATGATCGCATGGTACTTTGCACATGGAAGTTGTTCAACACAAAATTATCTACAACATGAATGGTGTTTCATTCATAGATACCTTTTATATTTTTTTTAAATCAGCAGAAATGGCAGAAAATTCAATTTTTATTTTCACTTTTTCAATGAACAGATGCCACCAAAAGGCAAAAAGAAAAGAACTGTACATCAACATTTTTTATTATGTACTTGCCAAAATGTAATGCAATGGGCTCAGTGAGTTAAATAGAAGAAATAGTACATTTTAGAAACCACTCTCAAACAAGCAAGTAACTGTGACAATAAAAGTAACCAAAAGTTAGTCACACATTTTAAAGTCACAAGTACTTTTTACACATTCCCTATCATGTTTATCACAAAACATATATCTGTATAAACAGAATACAACATGGCCTGACTGAAGATATCATAGTTATTTTCATTCGAGGCCAATGATAATGGATATCTTACTTGTGACTTCACCACTCACGAGATATCATAATCTCATTAGCCTGCATGAAGATAAATTTGATATCTTCAGTCAAGTATCAATCTATATATATATCGCTCTCTGTCTGTTTGTCTATCTATAAATAAATATATACATTTTCTTTGCAAAAAACTGTGTTAATACAACAGTCAGAGTTCAGATTAAACCAACAAAAGTAGGGAAATGTGGTATTAGTGTTTCAAACTCTAACACACCTGCTCCACCTCTGACGTGAATCGGGGTGGAGTCTTCCTTGGGGTTGTCAACCCTAAAGCTCACCCCATTTCAGTAAGAAAAAGTTGAAATGTGATGGAGACAGGAGTGTATGTTTCATGAGTGTATAGAAAAGGGTGGGCGTTAGGTTGACAGCTCAAGGAAGACTCAACCTGATTTGCTTCAGAGTGGAGCAGGGTGTTAGGTTTGAAACTCTAACACCACATTTCCCTACTTTTGTACATTTAATCTAAATCCTAACTGTTGCATAAATTCAGTTTTTATGAAGAATTTCCTTACTTTTGAGATAGCAGAATGGTATTCTCAGTCACTCAGGTGTCTTTGGTACCTGCAGGAACACATCCATGGGGGCCCTATGCTTCCATGGCTCCACAGGTGCATCCTATGGGAATGAAAGTTACAATATTATCCTATGAAATTTTTTTTAATCTTTATATGAGTCATAAATATTTTGGAGTGTATTATATGTCAGTGTTGCAGTACTCATACAGACCTTTAATGAGATATATAGATTGCATCTTAACTCCAAACATTTAGAAGTTTTGCTTATTAAAGTTGAAATATGGAATATAAACTAAGTCCAGATTATTTTTTCATATGAAGGAATCCTTGTTTGTGAGAAGGAAAAAGGTCATGAAAAGCATCCCTTCAAATGAAAAAGAAATCTAAGTCCAAATTCCTTTCTTGTGTGAAGGGACCCTTTTTTTTGAGAACGATCAAATCTCATGAAAGCAGATGCCTTCAAATGAAAAAAGGAAATCTCTATCTAAATTCCTTTTTCATATGAAGGGATCTTTTTTTTTTGTTAGAAAGAAAAAAAAAACTAATGAAAAAAGGATCCTTTAAACAAAAAAAGAAATCTAAGTTCAAATTCCTTTTTCATATGAAGGGATCCTTTTCCTGAGAATGAAAAAAACTCACAAAAAGGATCCTTCAAATGAAAAAGAAATCTAGGTCCAGATTCCTTTTCATATGAAGGAATCCTGTTTTATGAAGCCCAAATCCTTTTTCATATGGGTATATGAAAAGGAAAACCAAGTTATGAAAAAGGATTTTTAAATGCTAAAAACAAATTTTTACTCATTTTTCTGAAAACTAACATCATAATCCCCATTAAGAAGTGTTGATTAGCAGGAGACATACTGATTTACAGAGAAGATAACATTTTATGAATTCTGACATTTCGTTTTGTTAAAATGGAAACAAGATAGTAGCCATACAAAATGAATTTTTCATATGAAAATTTAGGACTAGCCTCATACAAAAATAATCTTTTTTTGCATTGACAAATTCTTTTTGTTTCAAACATCTATCCTAAAGTGCATACTGAGCATGCTCCGAACTGAAATGTTAAATCCTTATAACTTTGTAATGGATTATAATTTTTTACCAAACCAGCAAAAGGCATTACTCTGGACCAGGCCCTTTCCACCCTGAAAATCTCAGACCAAAATACAAAACTGTCTAAGTGCTAGGGCTGACAAAGAACAGCAAAAAACTGGATTTTTACACATTTTCACTGTCCAGATCTTGTCATCTGCATATCAATTGGAACAATACCGGTCATATAAAGACACTATGGGTTTCTGATGGCACATGCAAAATTTTGTGCAAATCCTTCTAATGTTTGCGAGGTTATTACTTGCTAAAATTGGGGAGTTTAACATTAAACAGCCTACTCAACCCTAACTTTGGTGGTGCAACTTCACCGCTATAATTATGTATACATATATAATATATACATCTACATTGCTATCTATAAATAAATTGCAAAAAAAATTAATGCTCCAGTTAGGGTCAAAGTGACAAAAGTTAGGAAATGTGACATTAGGGTGTCCAACCCTAACACCCCATGCCCCCAATCCAGGCAGGAGAGCAGGTGTGGGATGTGCCTTGGGCTTCTCAAGCCTAACACTCACCCCATTCTATCTGTAAATAAGGTCAGCTTTGTAGACGTTATGAGAATGGCCCACACGTGCTTTCCTACCTGGTTTGGGGGGGGTTAGAGTTGAAACCCTAATACCAGATTTCACAACTTTTGTTTCTTTGACTTAGCTTTGCATTAAAAAGTTTTTGCAATTAATTTCCTTACTTTAGTGACAGTATAATTGTATCCTTATTTGGCTGTGGGAAGCAGGTTCTTCTGGACCCTGCGGCTCCCATGCATTTTGTTATGGCAGTGCAGGGTACTTCAGATCCTCTGCTCCTATGCATACATTACTTGATCATATATTCTGTTAGAAAACCCACATTTGTCTCTTCTCTGGTGTCAAGCGGACTCCCCACCTAATAACTGTGCACAGTTCCCCATTAATTTTAAGTGAATAGCCTTGGTGTCTAGTGGCACCCCCACCCTGACATTTATCCAGCAGCACATTAGATTGCACATTGGTGTTAGTAGTACGCCCACACCTTCTAATTTTTAACCCTGACTAAATTTATATATATGGTGTCTAGTGACACCACTCACCCTGCCATTTGCCATACATTTGTAATACAGTTTTATTGCAGGTAATAACCCCCACGCTGTAATACTTGTTAGTCAGTATTACCCCCCAAATGTATATCCCTGGTGTCTAGTAGTACCCCCACCCTCCAATCCCCATACTCCTTGTAATAATACCCACATTGGTGGTCAGTGGCACCCCCTCACCCTTGCATGTATGTATTAACCTGAAAAGAAGAAAACAGTCCCTCACTGACTTATTTAACCTGAAAAAAGTCCGTCAATGATCGCACCCACACCCCACTATACCTTCCACTGTGTACCTTCCAACCCACAGCCCTTGATCCTCCCACACACCTCACTCACCTGAACTGGCCCCACACTGAAGAGCCACTCTCCATTCAAGGATGCATCTTGCTGCTGGAACCACTGGCTGCTGTATGATTGAGTGAGTGGTGTCACTAGACACCATACATTTAAAGTCAGGGTAAAGATTGGCAGGGAAACCTCTCTACAGAATAATTCAGATCAGTCTCAGTTTCCTTCAAGAGGTTGTTTAACAGTGCATAGGTGAACCCCAGAGCATCCTCCTACTCAACAGATTCTGGGAGGCCGACAACCCAGAGATTGCTTTCTTGGGTGTACTTTTCTAGTGTTTCCAGCCTTTGGACATTTTCTTTGACCAAGGTGGTAGTCACATCTTGCAATTTGGCAGACAGTGATTCTGTCCTTAGTACAGTCTGTTCAATGGTGTTGAGTCTGGTTTCCAGCTTAGTAACTCGTGGGGTAAAGTTATCAAACTTACGGTCCCTATCTTGTACCATTTTTATGAGTTGTACCAAAGTAGTGTTGTTGTGAGGAGAGTCACGTCCCCAGTTGCTGTTTCACCTGAGCCTGATGTTATCTCATGCTGTGTAGCCCTCTCCTCCTCCTTCTGCTGCTTCATTGAATTCAAAAATAGTCAGGCAGTGGTACAGCATTTTGTGGCTTGCATATGTTGCAGAGGTATGTTCCAGCTATCGAATGGTCTATTTTTGCTGCTGAATTTCTTTAAATAAATGTTTTAAAGGCTGCAAAAGTAGTCATTCTCAGGAGTTAATGTGAGGAATATCTGTTCCTTCAGAAGCTTGGTCACTTCCCCACAAATCCTGTTATAGTGAACCTTGGTTATGATGAAGACTCATAGTATTTGATTAACTCCCAGTCCTATGCTCCAGTCCCAACCACTTAAATAATCTGAAATCAGTTGTCACATGCCACCCACCTGTTGCTCTTTAAATAGTACAACTTACAGTACCTCCTCTGGCCAGCACTGTCTACCTGCCTGTACTGAAGCCCAAGAATGTGAGCAGCCATAAGGCAGAGGCTCAATCCAGTTGTTGCCCTGCCTTCAAGCTGATCAAAACTGGTCAATATCTGAAATGCTGATGGATTCTAAAATTGTGTCAGAAGTTCCAGAATGATAGTAGTGCACACCCAGAGCCTAAAGATGAAGATGTGTTGACAGAGGACATAACAGCAAATTCAATCGATGCCATCAAGGCACTACATAATGGGTAAACTTTCCTTAAAAGGCAGACATGCATCTTGCACTATAGCTGCTACAGCTGAAAACTGCTGATAAGTACTGCAGAATCTTATCATATATGAAGTAAATATGTCCAAACCTCAGTTGACTCTTTTTTTAAATCCAGCCAATCAAATTAGATCTGCAAAAGCTTTTAACCTCTTTTAACCTCACAATAAAGTCAATCTAATTTAACTTAATCTACAATACTTTGTTCATGTATGATTTTACTTGCAGTACAAAATGCATGCAATGTGTGTTTTTTTCTTGTTGTGTTCCTGACAGTTTTTGTGTTTTAAACCTTTTGATTGTGTCAGGCTTAAAATATGTTTCACAATTATTTTCAGCTTTAAACTTTTTCTTCACGTAGAACTTAAACAATTTTTATGGTGTTTTTTTGGCTTTAAACATTTTAATCATGTAAGATGTAGTACATTTTTTCACAACAGTTCTAAATACATTAAACCATCAGACAGCTCAACTGTTTTAAAACTAGTGCTAGGTGGAAAATGCTGACTCTGGCAAAATCCGAATCCTCCCAATATGTTTGGTAACTTTTTTGCTCCTTTCTGTGAAATTTTCTGGCTGAATTGTGAAATGATACACATGAACTGCAGAATACCATTCCACGGTTTAATACATCAGTCATAGCCAAGATGGTTTTGAAAAGGTTTTTTCATGAACCTCAAACTTAGTTTCTTTTTATGACCATGTCAGTTGTGGTCTGGATAATGGTACCCCAACTGATGTCATATTGATAGATTTTAGCAAAGCATTTGACACCATACCCCATTGTACCCTGATAAACAAATTACTCCACATGGGATTTTCCCCTGTTGTGATCAGATGGGTTGAAAGGTGGTTATCAAATAGAGCACAGCATGTGAGAATCAATGGATCTTTATCAGGAGTGGGGTGTGTAGTGGGGTGCCCCAGGGCTTTGTTCTGGACCCCATATTATTTGGCATTTATGTCAGTGACATAAAGGCTGATCCAGATAATTTCCTTATGAAATTTGCTGACAACATGAAACTGGGGGGGGGGGGAGTTGATACTCTTACTAAATTCAAATCACTCACTAATGATTTGCACAATGCTGAAAGTAGGCTTTTGCAAATGGTATGTCATTTAATACAGACAAGTGTGTTGGTATACATTTTGTCAAAAAAATCCTAAATATCAATACATTTTTTTTGTGTGTGATTATTTATCCTCCTGGACCACCTCTCTGCCCCCGATAGAGCTCACATCCCATCCAGGGATCTGGCTGCCATCCATCTCGACTGGGACTGCTGGCACCCTGAAAGCTAACTCCCAACCCTCATGGATCCAGTTCAGGTGCCAGCTCCTGATGAACACTCACAGATGGCCATCAAGCCACGTGGGAGGTGCCACATTTTCCTTTGTTCTCTCCTCCTCCCCATTGCCAGAGCCGTGGGCATGCAATGATGCCAGTGGGGGTGGAGGTGCATCGTCCACATACCTCTCCCCAGGCATCTGCCCAGACTCCTCCTGATGCTGTCACCTGTGCCCTGACCCCAGCCTCCACCAGGGGCACTGGGCCTTGGGAAGGGAAACCCCCAACGGATGCTCTATCCTTCTCCTCCCCACCAACCCCAGCAATCCATGCTCATTCCTGAACATGGGTAGCCGTGCAGCTCTGAGTAAGGCGTCCAAAGCCTCAGCCCTCAGCACCACTGGGCTGGCTAATATCAATAAGTTGTAATTAATATACAAATCCAGCCATCTCTTACAGAATATGACCTTGGCATAACAATAAATTATAAACTTATGGCTTCGGATCAGTGTATGAAGATTTTAAGATTAGCCAATGGCATGATAAAACGTATCCAGCACAATTTTATTTCAAAAACTGAACAGTGCTTGATTCCTCTTTATAGGTCCTATGTAAGGCCCTAACTGGATTATGGGTCCCATTCTGGAGTCCTTACTTAAGGCGTGACATTGAGCTGATTGAAAAGTACAAAGGCGTGTCACAAAATGAAACCTAGATTATCAAGGAAGACGTACCTTGAAAGATTGAAAGATACTAGATTATTCCACTACAGACCACAAGACATAGGGAGATTTATTGTTTTTATACAAAATACACCAGTCACTAGAGTTAATGACACAGTGGGGATTGGAATTTAGTACCAGAAACACCATATTGAGATCCCATAATAAACAGATGGTAGTTCCTTGGGCTAATACAGCAAAAAGAAATCACTTTTATATGGTCTGATCTGTAAAAGTCTGGAACAGATTACCTTGTGAAATGGTTAACCAAAACAGTTTACATGGTTTTAAAAAGGGACTTGATAACCTACTATAATTTTAAGTTTGTCCCAAGCAGTGTAATTGCCCACATGGTGTGGGGGACAATCTCGATGGGCCTTCTAGCCTTCTTTTGTCCATTCCAACCTAGTAATTAGCAATACATGCAATTATTCCACAGTTCAATGAACATTTCTGCAGAATTAATTTTTGCAGTTTAGTACATGAATTCACAGTTCATGCATTAATTCAGTCATTCTAAGTTGGAATTTGATAAATGTTGCCTAAGTGCTTTCTGAAATTTTGCAGAAGTGAAATTCCAACTTGCACAGTAATTCAGCTAGTGGAATTTTATTTTTACACAGCACTATTTAAGTCCATTGAGCAGCTCAACTGTTATAAAACTATCAAACAGCTCAACTGTTATAAAACCATCAAGCAGGTTGACTATTGTAATGACAATTTTAATACAACCTAACAATGGTTCTTATGACTACATAACAAACTGAACGTTTAAGTATTTTTTGTGAGTTTAACTACAGTACTTTAAAGTTTTTCTTCATGTACAACTTTAACATTAAAAAAATCAAAACATTTTCAGCTTTTTTTTGGCAAACTGAGCATGTACTGTACAAACTGTTAAAAGAAAACTGCATCTTCATCATCCTGTCAAATTTATTTGTTTCCATGTCAACAGACAACTCTTCTTCATGTTGCTGTTAGGGATATATGTGACTGCTTTTGTTTATTTTCAATGTTCATACTAGTCCCTGTAACCGTCCTGGGGGTCTCTATTTTTTTGTTACTGAAATCTCATTGCCCCTAAGAGCTGCATTAGCACATGAAAACATGATGTATCAGTACCATTTATACTCCACAGTATGCCCACGTGCTTAATAAGAGCTTAACAAAACAAGTTGCAGCAAGGTGAAACATCACATTTACCTTCAGTTAGCTTTACAGACTGGTTGTAATACAAGGAATTCCCCTTAAACTGCATTCAGTTTGTGTGTTTCCAGAGAGGTTTTTTTTAAGGATATTTGTACTTTCCGCTTAGAGATACAGGAGATTTGAAGATTTCCGGTAGACCTGTGACGTCACTGCAGAAGACCTTGAGCTGAAGAGGACCTTGGAGGAGCCAGTCTGCTAAGACTTGTAAATGCACATTATATTTTACAAAATGTATGCCACCATTACCTTATTTTATTTGCCTAGAAGTTTGAGAAACAAGTACGGTGTGTGGTATCACATAGTTCCTGGTCCTCTCTTTTTATATTCCTTACAGAATCAATGCCGAGTTTAAAACCAGAACTGTAGACCTGACCTGGCTAGAATTAATCTTTGAGAGCAGTACAGTGCCCTGTTGTATAGGAACCCAGAAGAAGTCAAAGGAATCCAGAAGATCAGTGCAAAACCCTGACACTGACCTCAAAAGCCAAATGCTGCCAGAGTTGCTGAAAGATACTAAAAGATGTCAGAACTGCTGGAGATATAGCCACTTTAATGTTAAGTGAGAATGTAATTCATTTTCTATAAAATGAAGTCTGTTTTTGGATGATGAAATCAGTAAAGTATAAAAAACAAGAACTGCTGGAGATACAGAGGCTGAGACGTGAGACCCACAGAACTGCCCAAGCTGGTGGCTGCCAGCAAGCATCTTCTCCTACTTGATGTAGCCTCACATTGTCCTGTATAACTGGTTTACACAGCTAGCTGAAGCAACACTCGGCAACTCGAAGTAGGAAAGAAAGAAGGAACTGAACTTCTGAGGTCATGATAAAATTATTTTATCCTTTAGAACTCAGGACCCTTAAAACTTTTAAATCTAGCTAAGATTGCTTTTACTGCTTTAATTTTGTTTTAAACTGCCTTATAATTATTGACTTGCACCTGCATTTTCTTTATCAAGCTGACTTCACATATTGCATGCACTGCAGCATTTATTCCTTTATTGTGCCATTATAGTGCTTATTTGAGGATGCTCTCGGGAACATTTACAGGTACAAACTTCAAGTTCCTGTGAATTGCATATTGCCCATATTAATAATAATTTAATAATAATAATACTTTTATTTGATATAGCGCCTTTTGAACATCAAGGCGCTGCACAATCAAGTAAAACAAAACACAATAAATACAGATAAAATCAATGGAATTCAGGGTAAGCTTTTCCCACAAAAGTCTTTAGTGTCTGCTTAAAGCACCCACAGTCCTGTACTCCCGAAGCTGACGGGTAGAGAATTCCAAGGGAAGGTGCCACAAACCCAAAGGCACGGGCACTAGATGACTTTAAGCTTACTCTTGGAATCTCCAGCAACCACTCATCAGCCAAACGGAGCTGTTGCAGAGGGGTGTAAGGAACCAGGAGCTCTTTCAAGTAGTCAGGACTCTGTCCATGTAGGGCTTTGTAAGTCAATAGACCTACCTTAAAGGTGATCTGCCACTGAATAGGCAGCCAGTGCAGGTCACACAACACCAGGGTAATATGAGTTCTCCTAGAAACCCCAGTCAACAAACGTGCTGCAGCATTCTGCACTAGCTGGAAGTGGCGGATATCAACCCCAGGAAGCCCTAGGTAAAGGGAGTTGCAGTAGTCAAGGCATGATGTTACAAAAGCGTGACCACAACAGGCAGGTCATTGGATGGAATAAGGTGCTTGATCCTAGCAATGTTCCTAAGATGGTAAAGGCCAACTTGATGACTGCGCACCTGGTGATGAAGGTCAGGCTATCGTCAAGTACCACTCCTAGGTCACTCATCTGTTCAGAAGTGAGAATCTGAGCCCCCAGGACTAAACCAGAGGGGAGCTCAGTCCTCAACCCCTCTGTCCTATGACCCAGGTCCAATACCAAAACCTTAGTCTTTCCTGGGTTCAACTTTAAGCCATGGGCACTCATCCAATCTTGGATTTCTACAAGGCAGCTGTTCAGTACTGAGATAGCACTAACCTGGTCAGGGGCAAAAGACAGGTAGAGCTGGGTGTCATCAGCATAGCAGTGAAACCTCAGCCCATACCATCTTACAATGTCTCCAAGTGGCAGCATGTACACTGCAAATAACATGGGGGACAGCACTGAGCCCTGAGGAACCCCACAAGGCAGACAGAAAGTCTCGGAAGAAAAATACCCAAGACAACCTCCTGTGATCTACCAGTAAGGAAAGATGTAAATCATCTGACCACTGTCCTCAAAAGCCCACACGTGGTCCTCAAACACTCGAGCAGAACCCCATGATCCACAGTGTCAAAGGCTGATGATAAATCCAGGAGAACAAAGACAGAACAGATTCTCTGATCTCTCACCATCAGGAGATCATTGAGCACCCAAACCAGAGCAGTCTCAGTACTATGCCTCTTACGAAAACCCGATTGGAGAGGTTCATGTAGAATATGGATGGTCAAATGGTTCTCCAGTTGAGCTGCCACAACTTTCTCAATAACCTTCCCCACAAAAGGAAGATTAGAGATAGGCCTGTAGTTGCACTTGTAACCAGCAAAATCTTAGTGGCTGACATGCTTAAAATATTTAAATATCTAAATTATAAGATCTTTCAGCAGTACATATCCATAGCCCTTGCATTATGGGCTGCAGCGGAAACAACAGGCCTGCTCTGCTGGTTTTGCCTTTCACCTTATTTCACTATTTTACACGCCATAATAGGCCCTTAGCCCTTAAGCCCTTAGCTAGCCCTTATCAGTTCTCCTCTCTGAGCACGGGGCCTTTCAACTAGCTGACATGTGCATATCTGTGTGTACTTGTGGTAGGGATACAGCATCTTACTGGGGCTATAGAGATGTATCTTGAATAATCTCCATTGTGTTTTGCAGCCTGCATGTGGATGTGGTCCTTGGGCTCCAGTTTCCATAGTGCTACTGCCCAGAGCATTCAAAGCTCACTATTTACTGGAGAACTACCAGAAAACTAAAAACTTTAAAAAACCTTAATTTGTTCCTTGTATCCTATGTATATCTCTACACTGCACAACTGTCCTTAAGAAATTAAATCAGGACAGGTTTCAATTTATTTATTTAGTTATTTATACAAGTGCCCACGTGAGGCGAACTACTGCATTTCTTGGATTTTGGACTTTTGGTTTACTTGCACTTTACTTGGTATACTTGCACTTTTGCACCTCTTCCTTTAATAATAACTGGGAGAATTAATTATATTGCACTCATTATACTGTACTTTTCAAAACAACTTTATCGGCATTTAAAACTCTTGAGCTATATTTATATACTGTCTGCTGCTATTTTTCTATTTTATTATCTATTTATCTAGGACTTTAGGATTTCAACTCTGCTTTGCATTGTGAATATCATTGAAACTGCTAGTAATATTTGTTCACTAGAACTGCATATAATGAAAAATTGGGATTCCACTTTATAGATTTATAGAATTGTATTGAATCTGTATCCAAGACTTGTTAAACTCTAAGATTTAAAGGTTCACGTCCTTCTTATTATAATCATACAATTAATGCACAATTAACATATCATTGATTAATCAATTTATTCATTTAACTATTAAGCTATTTAGTTATTAAGCTAGGCATTAACAAATTCCACTATAAAACAGCTGATAGTTTTTTCATAAATCAAACTCCCAATAAGACATTAAAATCCACATATTTAATTTACAACTGGAATCAATAGCTATGGGATAAGATCTATAGGCCACAATGGTCTCCACTAGAAGTGGTAAAAATAGTTTTCCTATAATGATTTCTGATTCTGTATACACCACCCCAAAGAAAAGGAAAACATCTAGAACACTTAGAAATAAAAACCCATGAAACAGCTGAGAATACAGAAAAATCCAACATGAATATAAAAGGCCCTGAGGACAAGAATCAAAATAAACAAACAAAAATGACAGAATATTTACAAGGGCACAACCCTGCTCCAATAGAGCTTTCATTACCAATACCGCATACACAGGTGAATTAGGCCAAATTTACTGATGCTCACCAAATCAAGGAAAACTTTTTATTTATTAAGATCTTGGAATACACCAGTGAGCGGATGCTCATTTATAGGTTCCACATCAGTTGAACAGAAAACAGTAGGGTACAACAGATAAGGCATTTACATAGTTGGTACATAAAGTTACAATAATGTTCACATGGCTGAAACAGCTGAGGCATTGTAGAATGTATGCCAGTGTCTGGAAGTTAGGTCACCCTGCAAACGTGGACACCTAGTGAACAGCAGATGGAGAAGACATGGAGAGGACAGAGAGAGGGAGGGGAGTGGGGAGGTGTGCCCTGTAATGGGGGAGGATTGGTGGTGTTGCACAAGGCTGGGGCAAGGTGGAGATCAGTGAAGTGCTGAGGTTGGGTTGTACCAACTGGGACTGTAGGTGGAGAGGCTAAGTGCTACAGGAGACTACTGATAGAAGGGCGGAGCTAAAGGCAGCAAACACAGCTGTCATCAGCAGTGAGGTGCTGATGAAGTTTGCATTTGAAGGAACCAATAGTTGCAACACCAGTGATGTCTGAAGAAAGAGAGTTAGTCCGGGGGGGGCATGGTAGAAGAACACATGTTGGGCAAAGGCAATGTGGCATCTAGATACATTGAAGCTTTGACTGATAGAACTTCTGGTCTATTGAGTACTCATGTGCAGGGTTAGTAGGTTCTGGACCCCTATTGGTAGTAGATTTAGCAAGACATTTTTGGTGAAGAGGCAAGCTTGGTATCTAATTCTTCCCTCAGTTGGAGCCATCCTGCCTGGGCATAGAGATCACAGATATGCATTAGTCATGCAGCACCTGTGAGAAGGTGGAAGCCTTATTTAATGTGAGAGAGAGATGTGGGTGAGGCCTGTGTAAGTTGCCGACCCATAGATAGCCAGGCTATAGTCAATGAAGGAGGCATCTGAACTGTTGATGGGCAGGTTCAGGTCTTCATTTTTTAGGCTGTGCTTGTGATGGTAGAGTATCCCAATTCTTGTATTGATTGCCCTTGCTGTATTGTCTATATGTTGGGCATAGGACAGGGTGGAGTGCTGAACGAGTTCCAGAGTGTCACCACTGTCATTCATGATAGACGGGGGAATGTCTTGTGTTTGCTTAGGGAGCTGGAGTACAACATGGTCAATTTTTTTTATAGTTAACCAGTCTACGCTTCTTAAACCATTTTTTGGTGGATGAAAACCATCTTTGGAAGTCTGCCTCTAGATGCTCAGAGTGAGGATTGCTGGTGAATATGATTGCATCATTAGCTTAAAGGAGCATAGAACTAGGGCAGGAGTCCAAGAGTTCATTTAGGAATAAAATGAAAAGTAGAGGTCCCAGGATTGACCCTTGTGGGACCCCTGAATGGACTGGTCTGCTAACAGAGATGACGTCCCTAATCCTGACCTGCTGAGAGTGGTTGTGTAGGTAGCTGTTGAACCATTTCATAGTTTCTGGAAGAGCCCAGTATCAGTTAGCTGTTCAAGGAGGAGTGCATGGTGTGCCATATCAAATGCTTTTGATAGGTTGATGAATATGGCCCCAACCAGATGGCCTTGATCTAATGCATGATGGATGAAGCCCATGAATTCCAGTAATGTCATGATGGTACTGTGCCCAGACTTAAACCTGTGTTGTTCAGGACATAGGAGTTGGTATAAGTTCAGATAATCAACAAGCTGATCTGCCACAATCTGCTCAAGGGCTTTGGAGAGTTGAGGGAGTATGAAGATGGGTCTGTAGTTATTGTGCAAAGCCTGGTCCCCACTTTTGTGCACTGGGGTTACTGTCACAGATTTCCACCATTGGGGGAACTGTGAATGGCAGAGGGACAGGTTGATTATTTTAGTCAATGAGCCAAGGATTTCCTCCAGGGTCAGGTTAACAAATTTATAGTCCAGGGTGTCCCTGCTTTGTCTTCATTTTCCCAGTGCCTTTTCCAGATATTTTCTGGCTTCAGTCCCAGAGACTTCTTTGAAGTAGAACAACGGGTAGTCAGTAAATAGTGCTTGTTTTCCTTTGAGATTTTTCTGGGTGGGGTGCTTGAAATAGTTCACTGGGAGCACACTACATAGGTCTGTGAATGCATTGTTCAGTGAGTTAGCTATGTGAAGAGGGTCCAAGGACAGTATGCCATCAACCATGAGCATTGTGGAGCAGTTTTGGGGTCCTTACCAGTCATGTCATTGAGGGTGGCCCAGAATGATTTGCAGCTTTTCCTTGAGCTGGAGGGGGCTTCTTTACAGAATGTACTTCTAATGAGCCGAATAACTTTTGTGCACTCATTTCTGGCTTTTTGATATTGTTGGGTGTTAGCTGGGGTACCATTCACTTGTGCCTTTTGCCATAGATGATCACTTGCATTTAGTTGATGTAAAAGGTCCAGAGTAATCCAGGGTTGCATGGTCCACTTATTTTCTTGTTTTACAGGCGTGCTTATCACAGACAGCACTGAATTTTGTTATGAAGAGGTCAAGGGCTACATCCACATCCTTGGCTTCATAGAGGTCAGTCCAGTCTAGGTATTGTAGGTCCACTTTTGTTGTGCCAGGTGCCCTTTAGAAACACAGTTAATTATATTTCTGGAAGAAAGGTTACAATAATTGTTGGTCCAGGTGCACTTAATGGGAGTGGTCACTCAATGAATCAGGAGGACAGGGGTAATGGTGTATGAGCAGGTCAGTTAGAGAGTGCCCAGTCAAGTAGAGTGCTGGTCCCTGTTTTGTAATTGACTCTTGTTGGTGTCTTGATGATTTTGGAGAAGTGGATGGCTGACAGGGCATCCTTGACAGAGGCAGCAGCAGAGGACAGCTGGTTGATGTTGAAATCTACTAGCAACACAGTTTCAGTATTTAGGCTCAGAGTACTAATATAGTCCATAAGGTTGCAGGTGCCAGCCATGGTTAGTTTAAGCATAATGCAGACTGACAGTAGCATAAGTGCCCTGTTGTGTGCTCCCAGTTGTAGTTTGATGGCCAGTAATTGCATGTTGTCACTGCAACTGGGGAGGGGTAGGACATGCCCCTGAAGAGAATCCTTAATGTATATGACACAACCACCACCTCTTTTTGAGAGGCAGTCCTGCCTGAACAAATTGTACCCAGCTAGTATGATGGCAACATCCAGTATCTTGGGTGACAGCCATGATTCTACTACAGAAAGAATGTTGGGGTTATGAAGAGTAACCCTCACCTTCAGGTTGTCCATCTTGAGAAGTAAGCTGAAGATGTTTATTGAGGTGAGAGTTAGTCCTCCTGGCTTATATGGCAGTGTTCTGGTTATGTGGTGGACCAGGGTTTGGGTATACATTGCCTGAAAGTAGGAGGAGTAGTAGTAGCAGCACATGAATAAGGTGATCCAGTAAAAGTTTATTATTTTGTGACCACTTCTTTTGCTGGGTTCTCATCCTTTTGTGGTACTAAAGTGGGAAAAAAATCCAGGGAGGAGTGGTACCACAGAGGGATCATTTGGATGGTAACACTGAGACCAGGTCCTGTGAAGCCCAAGCTGGGTGTTGCTTTTGGCCCCATGACAAGGGAAGATGATGGTAACATACACATTTAGGAATGACATATGGTGGTTATGTTGAGTAGTATGAGGGGATGTATTCCAAAGGGGTCCCATTGGGGAAATTAGAGTGAGCAGGATGATGCTCCATAGGGTCCTAATGGTCATAAGGGACATTGTAATGCACATAGAGTTCATAGGCAGGAAATTTAGTAGAGGATTGAGGCAGTGAGTAAGATTTAGTTCCACTTGTTGGTGTATGTTGGGTGGCCCTTGGTTGTTTGCAGGACTGCAATTCACAGCATTGTGCTCGAGTTGCTGAACTCCTCTAGTGGCAGAGGTGTATAAGGTGCCAATGGGAAGCAGGCACTTAGTAAATTTTGAGAATGGTCATGTGACCACTGGACAGTATATAAAAAGTGTTCAGATAGGATGGGTGGGTGGGGAGTCAGCATGCAGCACAGGAGTGAATAAATCGAAGAGCAGAGGTACTCCTTTAGTGGGGATTGCCAAATTAGGGCTTCCCCAGGAGCTTGCGGGTGGTGGTGACAGAAGCAGAGAGCAGCCACAGTGCAGAAGTGCCCAATCGGTTTTTTGGAGCTTGAAGAGTCCTGGAAGGGGGAGGCAGGTCAAGTCTTCCCTTGGTGCTTGCAGTCAGCGATGGTAGCAGAGGAAAGCTGCACTGCAGGAGTTCATTTAGTGGTCTTACCAGATCTGGGAGGAAGGAAAAGAAGGAGTTAAATAGCTGAAATCAGTAGGGTGCTGGAAGCAGCTGGGTGGGGCTAGCTGCAGCCAGCCAGCAGGGGTCTGGAGATTGAGAACAATAGTGGAATTAGGCTAAGTGGTGTGAGGTCTGGAAATCAAGTGCAGGGAGGAGATTGAGAAAGGGCTGGGTTTCAGTCAGCACCGCTTTCCCTAGGCTAAGGCATGATTAGTTTGGGAGTAGGCAGAGTGAGAAGAGGATCAGGCTGGGAATAAGAGGAGAAATACAGACACAGAAAGCAGTTAACAGTTAAGAATAAAGTGCCAAGTGGCTGCCGGTGGGTGAGTACTTTAGCACAGAGTCTATTTGCTTAAAGCCTTAGTAATACAAAATAAGCACTGAGCGGCTGCTGCAGGGCTAAATACCTTTTAAACAGTGACTTTTTTAGTTTTAAAACAACAGTTTTTGCATAACTAGGTTAACAGGCTAACATTTCAAGCAATGTTGGCAGTAAATTAAATTCAAAAGTTATTTGTAGAGCAATCAGCATTAGAGCTTGGTGAGTATAGTTTTGGGACCAATCAGGGGCAGCAGAAGAGCCAAGGACCAATCAGGTTAGTCCTGGGAGATTAACTGGCCAATCAGTGGTCCCAGGCAGGAAGCGACTGAATGTCCAGAAATTCAAAAATGTGCTGAGAGGGTCTTTACCTGGGTTCAAAGAGCAGAGGTAGTCCTTCAGCAGGGATAGCTGAATCAGGGCTTCCCCTGGAGCTTGTAGGTGGTGGCAGAAGCAGAGAGCAGCCACAGTGCAGGAGCACCTGACCAGCTTTCTGGAGCTTGAGGGGCCCTGGAAGGGGAAGCTGAGTCAAGGCTTTCCTTGGTGCTTGCAGATAGTGGCAGTAGTGGAGGAAAGGTACACTCCAGGAGTGCCCCTAGTGGGCCTACCAGGTCTGGGTTTGAAAAGCAGAGGTAGTTCTTCAGTGGGGATATCCGAATCAGGGCTTCCCGGGAGCTTACGGGTGGTGGCAGCAAAATGGAAAGCAGCTGCACTGCAGGAGTGCCCAACCAGCTTTCTGGAGCTTGAGGAGTCCTGAAGGGAGCCGGGTCAAGGCTTCCCTCGGTGCTTGCAGTTGGTGGCAGTAGCAGAAGAAAGTCACAACACAGGAGTGCCCTTAGCAGGCCTACCAAAAAATTCCATTGACAAAAAAAGATATGGGCCCAAAAACAAAACCTGAGTCTCATAGGCATACATTTATGCACCCTGATTAAAGTCCCTATATTATATCAGGATTTGGATTTTAGATCTAACTCGGACAAACTAATGAATATGCAAAATGAACAAACTGTGTTAAGGAACATAACAGAAACAATTGAGAACTATGAGATACAACAGCTAAATGAATGGAAATGTAAAACCATCTTAATGTTTGGATGGGGAAATATCCAAAGTGCTTCAATTAGTGAAATTAAAACAGAAATAACAACATTTCTTTCCACTGCTTAAAATTACCTGTCACGAACAGTTGAATTGACAGGCTAAAAATTTATAAACCAGAAATCACAACCTCCTGGATCGATCTTACATTTAAGAATTTTATGTGGCCAGCAGCTATTCTCAAAAAGCAAGCACACTGGATATGTTTGGCATACATATAGTATCCATGGAGGCTTTGAAACATCCACCTTCCCAAACAAATGTGTGGAAAGGAAACCAGTATTAGTAAGACAAGAGAAAAAAAAAACAGACCTTGAATATAATAGCGACTCCCTTTCGCCCCATCCTTCAAACTTAAGATGACTACAGGGTAGAACTTTGATCCCAAAGCAACCTTTTAGGTACTTTGAATCTGACATCAATATCTTATCCTGGAACATTGAAGACAAAGTAGCAGATCCTGAAATGAAAACATTTCTTAGTAATTATAAGATAATCCACCTCCAAGAGACCTGGTCTCATTTTTTTCTCTTCTTTGCAGCTTCCAGGATACTCATTATATGAAACTACAGCTTACAAGCAACAAAAGCATGGACGATCCATGACCGGTTTACTTACCTATGTTAAAACCTCTTTAGATCTTAGAATCAAAAAATCTGATGTTAGTTTGAAAACTGTACTAACCCTGGAATTAGAAAAAGGGCAGTAAAAAATGATTTTAATAAACATATACTTACCAACTCAGAATAGAAAAATACCTGACACCTTAAATAACACGCTTGCCCACATTGAACAAGTAGTTGAACAAAATAATACAAACTTAGTATTAATTGTGGGTAATTTCAACGCAAGAGTTGCAGAAGGAAAATTTCCTAAAGATAACTATGTGGAAATGCAGCCAGTATTTCAGTGATGAACCATAAAGCACAATATAATAGAACTTCAGCTGCCAAAATACTGAACTCCAGAGGAAAAGAACTGTACAAGTTCATGCTGGAACACAACATGTATTTAATTAATGGGAGATTAGCTGGTGACAAAGAAGGTGCATTTACTGTACATACATGTGACATCAAGGCTCATCTGTAATAGACCTTGTATGGGTCAATACAGAGGCACTTAAAAAATGTGTTGATTCAAAAGCATTAGAATAAGCAGACTCCTCTCATTTTTTAGTCCACACTTTTGAATGCTCTAAAAATGAATCAGAGGAATCAATAATATTGATACTAATAATGAAGGGCACATAGAAATTATTAATCAAAAAAGAATTTGTTGGAAAGTTAATAATATATACAATTTTTCAGAAATATTTTCCTCAGAACCACCTGATATATGTAGATTAGGAATCCTGACTCCTGAAGAATCAAAACAAGCAATGGAAAATTGGGAAAAAATAAATGATTTGATTAGGCCTCATTCCTGGACCTCAAGTATTCATAAGAAAAACCCACAAACTTGGTGTAATCATTTGCAGAACAGAAAAACATTAATTATCCAAACTAGTAAGAGAAGCCAAGGAAAATAGAACTAAAGCTAATCTCAAAACCTTTAAAAGAAGCAAGGAAAAAATATAAGAAAACATTACAAGAGGAACGAAATAAACATAATAAGATAATGTGGGAAAAACTAAGTAAAACAGTTGTTAAAAAAGACATAAAAATATTTTGGACTTTATCTCTTCAGGTCTCAGGATGTACACTAATAAACTTACAGCTTCTATACCTCCAAAAGTTTGGGAAAATTATTACAAACTACTTTATTTCTCTGAGCAAGAATTACACAGGATTAAAAAGATCAGTAGAACAGAAGTAACAACAAACTTGCCACAGCCCATATTTTTGCTGCAAATGAAATACAATATGCAGTTTTGTCAATAACCTCCAACAAAGCTCCTGAACCGGACCTTATAATAGGGACATTTATAAAACATTCCATGATTGGTGGACCCCTATATTTACTATAATATTTAACCTATTTCTCCAGGATGCACAATTCCTGACAGCTGGAAAGACAGTACAATTTTTCCTGTCTACAAAAAAGGGGAATCCTCTGGATCCTGGTATGTACAGGCCCATAAGCCTGATTGATGTATCCTTGAAAACATTTGCAAAAATAATACAAATTAGACTTAATGATTGGTTGTACAAAGAACATATTATAATTAATCTACAAAATAGATTTAGATCAGGACGGTCAACTATCCAGCACTGTTACGTGCTCTAACACTTAATCTGGAAATACGTTAAATTAAGAACAATAAGCTTTTTTGTTGCCTTGTTGGCCTGTCTTCTGCTTTTGATAGCATTAGTAGAGCCATCCTTTGGCAAAAATTAGAAGAACTTAAAATAGATTATGTACTACTGGATATATTAATTAGGCCTCATTAAAACACCTGGATTAAAGTTCAATATAACCATCAGGGGGATACCACTGATAACATTTCCACCAATCTAGGAGTTAGGCAAGGCTGCATATTAGCTCCCACTTTATTTAACATCTACATAAATTCATTAATTTAAGCTATGGGAGATTTGAATTTTCATTTGCCAACAGTATTTGACCAAAAATACCTTGTTTTGCATGCAAGGATGATATTGTCCTCGTTTCAATTTCTAAACTAGGCCTACAACAAAAGCTAAATCACTTTTCAGAGTTGTGCAACAAGCATTGCCTGGTTATCAATAAAGACAAAACCAAAGTGGTTATATTTGGTAATCATTCAAAATCAGTTCCTAGAATCACCATCAATAACTTTAAAATAGAAACTGTCAAATATTATGACTACTTTAGGTGTTAGATTCTCTGAGAATCTAAAGTGGAAAAACACATTGACTCAATATGGACCAAAACAATGATGACAGCTAATGCTTTAAAAATATTCAACACAAAATTAGGGAAAAACACTGTAAGAGGATATATTAGGGTGGCGAATGCTAAAGTCAATGCCAGCATTTTATATGCCTCAGAGATCTGGGCAATAGAAAATCTAAACACCCTAGAGAAAATCATGAATAAAATATATAGAAACATTTTAGTGATCCCTCAGCCAGTTCCAGCCAAGATCCTAAGGCTGGAATTAGGACAATATTCATTACAAACTATGGCCATTGAAAGACAACTATTATTTCTAATGACCCTATTAGAATCACCTGAGTCATCTATATCTGGATGCTGTATAGATTTTACATTTCCATCCATTTTCAAAATTAAGACTCGTTCATTTCCTTTGGGACTGGCCTATCTCATAGGGGAGTCTGATTTGTATCCCACGATACAAATTAAAGAAATAATAAAAACCAGAACTAGGGACGTAACTGTAGCAAAAGATCAAGAAAGATTAAATAGCTTGAAACTCTTCCGTTGGTACAAGCAAGTGAAGCAAACACATCTTTGAATCATATCTATTTTATATGATTAAACCAAAACAAAGAGGATTAATAACTAGGTTCTGACTTGAACTTTATAAAGCCAACTATATTTATTTCCAACAAAAAAGACCAGAGGTGGACACTCAGTTTTGCAAATGTGGCTGTAAGTTGGAGGACGATCTCAAACATATAACATTAATATGCCCTCTTTATGCACAAAACTGGAATTACTGGCTGGGTGAGATTTTGGATTCCCTTGGTCTCCCTCCCTCTTAATTGATTACTACACTGTTCACATCTCAGGATGTACAACTACACAGATTGACTAATATTCTAGCAACAACACATCTGTAATAGACAACTGTGCAATTAATAACGTCCAATGTATTAAAATGAATAATTCAGGCACCTTCTTTGAAACCATTATAAATAACTAACCCAAACTTTGAGATGTGTACATATGATACCTTATAACAAGATGCAATATATTTTATTGTACAATGAAATTGCAAAATTGCACATTTTATGAACTTTAGATGTATTGTTTTAAAAATATCTTTGTCGTGTCTTTTAATTTTAACCTTTGTAATGGGTTAATTGTTGAACAAATAAAACATGTTGTACTTGTAATTGCTTAGAGATACATGGTATAAATGGTTGCTGTGACATTATGTTCTCATATGCTAATTCAGCTCTCATGGAGAATGATATTTCAACAACCATAAAATGGAGACCCCAGGGCAGTCACAGGGGACTAGCATGAACATGTTAGGTATTAGAGCCAATGATTACACTGGAAATGAGGAATTGCATGCCAAAAAGCAATATTTTATTGAACTAACACAACATACTGCATTAGCCCCAGCAGACCAACTTATAAGGTAACAGTAATGGCCAATTACCTTCCCTTGGGAGACAAACCAGACAAGTGTGAAAGCATCAGCACTTTATTTCAGGGTTCGCAGCTTCTTACCCTCTACCTCTCACAATTCATGTTATATACACTTTCCACTAGCTGATATCTTTACAGAACTCAGCATATGTCCATCCCAATGTAATCTTATTCTGGGAATATTATTGTATTTTTCCAGTCTGAGACTGATGTTTTACACACATTGTTTTAGCTATCTCTAATTTTGTTAATGCTCAGCATTTTGTACAAGCTGTACTGTACACAGTGTACTAGCTACCAACTCTATTTTTGAAATATCAAGGACATTAGCACAGAAAAGCAGAAAGCCTTAAAACTGAAATAATCTCATTAACCCTTTCCCCTCTTCTCCTGCCAGCACTTTACAATAATTTTCATTATACCAAATTGTCATATTCCTATAGTCCTCCCACTTGATGCTTACAAAGCAGATGAATCACCATCCAAACATGATAACCCGAGATCCAGTGGCTCAATATGGTTCAACCAATCAGACCATAAGCAGCACATTAAATATGAATTTTATATACTGTCTATATCCTTCACTTGCTGGCATAGTTGCCTACAATAACAATGTGATCTGTTGTATAGCGTAAAAATTTAACTATTGGTGATATTGAGCTAAATTGTGCAAAGAACTGTAATAATATTTAAAAAAATTAAGACAGCTTGAAATATTACAAATGCCTTAAAAGTAAGTTCTAGTCATGTGTTGGAGAGAACCAAGTCCAAGTTGTCATCATTTAGCAACTCATCTAGTACCTGTCTTGCTTCATGAAAACTATTAATGATCATAATCATGTGATGGTCCTTACGATCAAGAAAGGATTTTAAATTTAAAGACAGTTTAGCTATGGGGAACATCAAAGACAGGTACATGTGTTTCAAGATTGGTAAAGGATGGGACAATCCAAAGAGTGGGTTCCTTGCACAGGGGCACAGGAGTGATGACAGTGGTACCTAAAAGGGTTTTATAGGTAGGAGTAAGAGAAGTTAGCATATGGGTTGGGCACTGCTGAGAGCGTGTAGGAAAAAGTTGTTGTTAGTAACCATGCAATACCATCCTCCCATATTACGTGTGACCATTGCTTGCAGTGCCTTCCATCTGATAAGGTGCACTAGGCAACTGAAGCCGTTGGATGTCCATGGACCCTCAGTTGCTGGTACGGGCTGGCCAGTATTATTAGGGTATCCACATATGGGTGTGATAATATCAAACACATCAAGATATTGGTAAGCTCTGATGTCACTGTAGGCCAGCAGTTCTCAAACCTTGTCATAGTGAGCCTCCCCTAAGCTATGGAAGAGATCTTGAGCCTCCCCCAAAATACTGAAATATTTTTGGGCCTCCCCATAGAAAAATAGCCTACTTTTCACAGTACATCAGGAATAAATTATTTGAGTAGCTGGCTCTCATGTTATTAAGCTTATTGTAGCCCCCAAACAGGACAACCTAGTTGCTCCAATATTTTGACTCTCAAATCATTGTTACCTCTTACTGCCATATCTTCATGGGTCAGATGGCTTTTTCTGTTTCCCCTCTAACTTGAATAACCTTCCTGTCGATCTCTGCCTCTCCCCCTCTCACCCTTCTCTTAAACAACTTCTCAGGGATAATTTTGCTCCCTCCTGCTCTTATTCCTAGTACCTGTATGGTTAACTCTTGTATTTGGACAGTTCTGCTGCCAGTCGAATTGACCAGTTGTTCCTTGCATTGTTAGTTAATTGTTCTTAATTTGTGTGCACTTTTGTTTATTTTGTATTGATTGTTTCGTAATTACATTTTGGATTGTATTCTCTCACTACCCTTCCCTGGGTACACCTGAAATAAGCCATGGCTCAGTGTACAGTGCCTTCCCTGGTCACAAACTTGTGAATAAATACATAAATTCACCTACTGTTATCCTCTTTCAGTTTGCCTTAACCCTTCACACAAAATCTATAAAGTTCAAAATTTAAATACAATACTTTTTTAAGGATTGCTTGAGCCTCCCCTGGAACAGGCTGGGGCCTCCCCAGGGAGGCTAGCCTCACCATTTGAGAAACCCTGCTGTAGGCTATATAAGGGGTTACTCATTGGTTTAACTTTCGATGGTACACCACCATGCTAGGAAGGTTGACCCTTTCCTTGTAAATGTCTCCTTCTAAGTGACCAACCAAGTAAGTGAATATAGGATAACCTGTCAAATATAGTTATAGTTTTATCAAATAGTGGAAGCGATAAAGGGAAGCTAAACATGGTATCAGGCAGTGTACAACTTCCTGCTTGCAAACATGTTCCATTGATTACTGCAGGATGGGGTTGGGATTCCACATTCCTAACAATACTCAACGGTAAATGAGCACACATTTCCAAACACTCCCAGCTACCCTGACAATTTGGACAATACCATCTTTGCAGGTGACTGACTAGTAAAAAATCAGGTACCCCTCTTTTATCAATATCCCCCAATAGCCTGGTAATAGTAGTAAAGACATATGTTCTGTAAGCAGAACAAATAATTTCATGTCCTGACTTTTTGGACTTAACTTTCTCATTATTGACCTCTAAGAGTTCATTAATTTAACTTGAGTTTCTTGAAACAGTTTAGCGATACCATACATACTGTAAATAGTACATTTGTCTTCTTTTGGTGCTAGGCCATCAATCCCATAAATCATAGGTTTGGTAACCTTAACTGCATTTAGATGTTCAAAATAATGCATATGCCTCTTTATGGTCTCCATGTCAGCCCTGTTTCATATGGACAAATGAGATGCAAATAGGCTTGAGATGGTACTAGTAAGTCCTTCCAGGTCTTAAATCTGTCTGGTATGAAAGACTCCATCTTGGGGTCTCCTTTCTTGTGTAGCTTGGGCTGTAGCATGATATGAAGCTAACATATCTGAAAACAAAGCATTGTGTAATAAAGAAATATTAGTAGAAGCACAAGAATGACTATGTTCAGACATGTCCCAAATGAGAAAATTAAAAATCATAAGAATATTTCCCCATACAGAACTTCAGCAACTAAACTAAAGCAAACAAGTATATCCCCAACAGCTACAGGAAAAGTGTTTTCTGTTGATATGGAAACAAATAAAATTTACTAGATATGAGGGTGTAGTTTTCCTTTAAACATCACTGCAACCCTAACTATAAAGTGCCTTGATTGTCTATATTCATTACAGAATTATTATTTTAATATGTTGTTTGGATTCAATGAACAGAAAAGGAGGGAAATGTGTCATTAGAGTAGTTTCACTGCTAGCACCCATCCTCCTCCTCCTCCCCAGATACTAGCATTATGACCCAAGGCCAAGCTACAGGTGTGGGATCATGCTCTATGGGTTTGCTGCTTCAGCCAACAGGTATGGGACTATGCTCAAAAGGTCTACTGTTTCAAGTTTCAGGTCTCATTCTCTGCCCCACAAATCTGCTGCTCTATGTAGGTCCTGCAGGATCAGTCCTTAATGTCTAAGTGTAGATCTCCTGATCCCCAAGAGCCTTATGCTAAATATCTCAGTGTAGAGTTCTTGGAGATCACTGGCATAACTTTTTTCCTGCAGGACCCTTCAAGCTCTGTGCAAATCACAAAATTACTCATAACTTTCTTCACACAGATGATCACTCATGCCTATCTTTGTGCAGGGCCCCACATCTGTAGCTTGAAACAACAGACCTGTAGGGCATTTTCCCAGATCTGTGTCTAGGTCCTAGGTAATATGACTAGAGGTTGCTTTCCCTGTTACTATTACTGACCCCCACCACTCTCATAGGATCCCTCTTCTCCCTTCCCCCTTGCTGACTACTTTACACCCAGCCGCTTGGACCCTTTGTGTCCACTCAGGAAGAGACACAGCAGCCAACACCTTCCTGGCCCTGCCATGGAGAAACTCTAATTTGTCATTCACTTTAGCCAGTTCCATTGAAAGTGTTGTAGACTTGTTGCATGCTGGCAATATACCTTCTTCTACTGCACCTCTCTGAAGGTGGCCTGTCCAGAGTCATTGCCACACACTAGACTCCCCTTCCCACCCACTCCCTCCTTTATTCCTATTCTCTCCTTTATGTACCTTTGGAGATTTTGCTTGCTACTGCTCTGTTATTTCCCACCAGCTTTTGGTTGCAGATTCTCCTCAGGATTTAGTAAGCTGTTTCCCCAGTTACGCAAACAGTTCTGTTTGCCCTTAGCCCTCACCTTGAAACACCCTTGTAACACTGTACTCCAGATACAGTTTGCCTAGGATGATTACAATTTAGGATATTTGACTTTGAATTACAGCAGTCTCCGCAGCCTCTTAGTCACCCTCTTTATATCCAGGTTGGCCCAGAAATTCCCCACAACATGCTTTGACTTTTTCTGCCTTACACACAACAGCTAGCAGTATAGACCTGTATGGGACTTACTCAGAGGAAGAAACTGTGCTTTACTGTACCTTGAGTGGATGGTGGATTGAGCAGAGTGTTCTGCAGATCTGTGACCTGATGCTGTCCTTCTGACTTGTGGTCTTCATGCCTCAGGGTTGCTTAAAACTATGGGATTTAAGTACATAACTGCTAGGGCTCTTATTTGGCCCTAGCATTCATGTGGTGGAGTGCCCTTCATAATGGCACCTAACACTGCAACAACCCTCCCTCTTCCATTCTGAATACCCAAATTCCTTCCCCAACAGTTTCAGAGACTCTACATGTTTCAGCAACACACTGCTTTGGAGAAAGCAAACTCCCAAATACTTTGTTGCAGAACCAAAATTCTTTCTTATGTCCCCAATTTTCACTCTGAAGGGGCCCTGACTTTTTTATAAGCCCTTATAACCAAAAGCTGCTAGGGCTCTGTTTGGGCTCAAGAAGTCATATGGGGAGTGGCCCTCACAATGGTGCCTAATGTTGAGATAGCCCCCTCCTCTTACTGCTGTTGATCACAGACTCTCCCCACCACCTGGTTTCACAGACCCTACACAAGTTTCCATTAGGGTTGTCAGAACTAGTTCGGCAAAGATTCGAACCCTTCTCGAACCCTGGTGTTCGAGTTCTAATTTAGAACTCGAACACTAGAGGGTTCGCAAAAGGGTTCGAGTTATTATAGTTTTCCCCAGTTACATGGACATGGCTAATTTAAGGTATCCGGTCAAAATAGCACATCTGTAATAGTGTTAGCCAAAATAGCATGTACATTACAACGTGTTGTAATTATAGCGCATTACACATAAGCGCTATGTAGAAATAGCGCTGCAATGAGAGTGTGATCATTTAATTGTATCAAAACCTTAACCGTTTGAATTCTGCAGAATGGAAAGTGGGCATTTTCGCAGGAAAAGCATCATTTTATTAGAGTGCCACTGAATTTGAGTGAATGCGAACAATAAGGAAAGACACTTCATCAGACAGAACTGCATGTGCATAAACTAACAGTGTGGTATGTGTGTTGTAAGAGCAAAGCCACCTGTCCCGTCGGAAGTTCTAAGGCTGTTGAATCTGTAACCATGCTCCTTCACGCTTAAAAAAAAGTGTCAAAATAATGTATTTTAAATTCATGTTCACTTCACTCCAGTATTTCCTCCTGAGAAAGCAGCCTTCACTCTACTGTACTATGTTGTCCACTTCAGGGAGGAAGTGACTAACTACATGCAGTGATCTGCACCCGTTATCAGCCTTACAGACCGACTTCAACCACTTCTACATTTCTGATGTGTGCAAGCGATCCGCTCCAAAACCAGAGTTAACGTTCACCGTTTCCACCAACCCTGATTCTTATTGGTTCATCGAGTCTTGTGCCCTTACACCAAGCCCTGTACTTTTGGCCTCCCATTCCTATCTGTCTGACAGCCACTCAGGAAAGGGTGCACAGCAGGCAGAATAACCTCCGATTTTTGTAAAAAAAAAACCCAAAAAAACCCTTAAGTTTAAAGAATTGGGTATGGGCCGGAATATCCGTAATTAATTTAGTTGAAAGCATGTTGCTTTATTTATTGAATATGGCTTACAATGTATAGAGTAAGGAATATATCTGCATGCATGGGGACAATTTTGTCTAATGAGGGTGGAGGAAGTCACTGACCACCAATGATAAGGGCAAAGTGGCAGCTGGTCAGCCTTAGATTTCAGCAGAATTAAAAATGCATGTAGAAATAGCGCTGTAAGCTGTGCCATCTATTTAATCGCGGTATTATCTGGCGCTAAAATGATAGCACTCTTTTTCTGTAAGCGCTAATATGTATGTGCTTAAATGACTAGCGCTAATATTGTTGCGCGATATTGACACTAACTCCTAATTAAATAGCGCTGGATTTACTACCTGTATAGAGTAGACCCTCCAACTGTACTGATCTGGCTGGCTTTCTGTGTGCACCGATCCTGAGAAGCTCTCTGTTTGTACCGATTTCAGCTGCCAGGAAGTAACTTTAATTTTGTACTGTGTTCCCGAATTCTTTCTCTGCAGTGAGTGCAAAGCCTGATTTGGCATCTGTCCATCCCCATGGCAACTGGCACTATGGACATGCGCCAGTGACCCTGGAAGCAGCTGCTGCAACCTTGTGTTTCCCATGATGACACACTACTGGCGGGAGTGTTTGAATATCACTTGTGTGTCCAGGAGTCACAACTGCATCTCGATCGATCCCACGGTGAGACACTCAGCTTGCTCCGTCCACTTTTGCAGTAGCGCTTTTTATCACACAGCTGTGTGTTTTATTGTGTTTATGTTGCCACACAAGATTTGAATGAACTCCACAGTCGGTCTGGTCATCCCCATCGTCGATCATCGAGACCAGAGCCCAGTTATTCTAAGCGCCAGCCCAGCATAAGAGGTATTGTTCTGTTATTGTCTGCCCAGTTTTTCCACTCGACCAAAGACAATACAAGCATCCAGTACAAAGAGGAGTTGCTGTTTGCACATTATTTACAGTACTGAAATGTGTCAGTGTTAAGCTCAAGTACAAGCCTTAATCTACAGTAGATAAGAATACAGCTCTCTTTTTCTTTTAACTGTTTGACATGAGAAGAGTCAATCAGAGGAAAGGTGGTAGCTTTTTCAATATTGGAAGTGCAAGGCAGGCAGAAGATTTGCAAAAACTTGACTGGAGACTGCCTTCTTATATTATTGAAAGTTTGAGTGTGATCCAGTTATTAATGTTATAATTGACATTCAGAGGGTTCCCATTAATCTGCAGTTAAGTTGAGTAGCATTTTGAGCTCTAAGTGAGCTGCAATTCTAACAATAGGTGTTTACCAAGAAACAGCTAGAAAGTATTTTGCTTGCTGTTGGGAAGCAGGGCTATACAACAGGCAGCAAACAGTGAGTGAGACAGAGAGATACGGTCAGTATTAGCCTTGCAGCAAGGGCTTCATGTGCTGGAGTAGCATGGTAAGGAATTATTCCAGCCATGGGCCCTGCTCACAAGATATTTAGGAACAGATGGGAGACAGGAAGTCTTTTGTGAATAAGGCCCATGTTTGTTTGTGAGGAACCTGTAGGGGTGATTGTTGGAAAGACCAGGCTTAGAAACTGAAAGGGGGTCCCTAATCCATTCCTGTCAAGCTGCCCAAAAGGAAAAATCCAGTAAAAATGTGTTGAGGAGAGGCAGAAACTCAGTTTCCAACTTCTCAGAAAAGACTTTACAACAAGAAGCAGGTGGTAGGAAATGCTGAATGCTGTGTGCAAGCCTAGGTGTGGAAAGAGGATGGCCTACAGGAGGGAAGCTTGATAGAGCCAGTCAAGAAATCTTTTGGTTGTGCGAATGCTAAAAGTGATTTGTAAGCTTGCTTTGTGTAATATTGTTTGTAGATTAAGGTGTCTAGCACACACTTTTAAGTTTGAAAGAGAGCAGACTGCATCCTGGTTTCAACCCCCCAGAATTTCACAGCTGCAAGTCTGAATTGATGTACCTGTACCTATTTTTATCTGTCAAATGTTGGAGGGTCTGCCTGTATTACACACCCCATGCTTGTCTGCATAAGGCCTGGGATTTTGTGTCAAACAGCAAATCAGCTGCCTGTGTCTGGCATGCACACGTATTCCAGTTGTTGGGGGTTTACATGCGTGCTCATTTACTACACTGGCACCAATTGCCATTGAGATTTGTGGTGTTTTAAGCCATGCATCAGAGTGCATCCCATTCCAATCATGGAAATCAGTGAAAAGCAAGTTCGGTGGCTGTTCAGCGACTCCACCAAGTATTTAGGTGGGCAGCGAGTTGGCGTAGCTGCAAAAGTCTGCACAATAAAAGAATATGTATGCTTAAGTTAAACTTTCATTCATTCTTTACAAACTATTGTGGTTGGTTCTTTGGTTTGTGCCCATTATTTTGTGTGTGTGTGGGGGTGCTCTGGCCCTGACATTTGTTCTAATCTTTAAATACATGCCAGAAATGTTTCCATGTTGGAAGGAGAGAAAGAAAATCCCAGTGCAAAATAAATAATATATCTGTGTGTCACTGTGTTGTGTGACTACATCTCCTACGTGATGTACTTGCCAGTCCATCATCCTGTTGTGTGCCTTTGACTGCACTGTACCCTATCCAGTGTGTGAGCATGTGCAGCCCAGATCCCATTTCTGTGGTATCTGTTAATACATGCCAGAAATAGTTTCTGGCAGGACTTTGGGAGGAACAGATTTAATTTTTCTCTCAGTTTCATGTGCATTTCACTATTCTCTTCAATATTGGCAGCACAATTAAAAAATAGGGTTCGAGTTCTAAAAAGTTCTAAATAAGATTAGAACCCTAGAACTTTTCCAAAAGTTCTAGACTAGAACTAGAACCCAGAACTTCAAAGGGTTCTGACAACCCTAGTTTCCATAGCACATTTCAGTGGAGTAAAGCAAGCATCCAAATGCTTTGTTGCAGAAACAAAATGCTTACTGTGTCCCTGGTCCTCACTCTGACTGACCTCACTCCCTTTATGAGTTCTTTATAACCACAAGCTGCTAGGGCTCTGATTGGACCCTAGCAGGCATGCAGATATTGCCCATCGCAATGGGGCAAAATGCTGAGACAATCCTCCCCCTGCATTTCTAGATCCCAGAATCTCTTTCACCACCCAATTTCACAGACCCTAGTCAAGAGTCAGCAGCATATTCCTGTGGAGAAAAGAAAGCACACAAATGCTTTATTGCAGAAACAACATGATTACTGTTATCCATTTTAATTGCTCCAACTAAGCCCTACCTCTCTTTTCAGGCCCTTTATAACCACAAGTTGCTGGGGCTGTGATTCGACCCCAGCAATCACATTGAGGAGCACACCTCACAATGGCGCCTAATGCTGTAACAGCCCTCCCTCTGCCCCTATAGAGCCCAGAAACACTGGCACCACCTGGTTTCACAGACCCAACACATGGTTCAGCAACACATTCCTGTGGAGAAAAGAAAATGCCCAAATATTTTGCTGCACAAACAAAATTCTTATCTGCATCTCAGATTTTCAATCTACACCAAGATTCTCTTTACAAACCTTTTAGCACCATGAGCTGTTAGGGCTGTGATTCAGCTCAAGCAGCCAAGTGGTGGAGTGCCCCTCCCAGTGGCTACTAATTCTGAGATAGCCCTCCCTCTCCTCTTCTAGATCTCAGAATCATTACCACAACCCAGTTTCACAGATCTTCCCTTTTTGATCACTTTGGATCAAAAATGAAGCACACAGATCAAGATTTCATTCCTTGCTATCACTCATGGTACTTTATTGTCTAAGCTTATGTATGGTATACCACTCTTTTCTAATTTTACCAAATTTAACCAGAAGAAGTGGAATGTGACATATAATAATTTCTGTCATGTACCTTGGCCTCGAACAGCCACATCCATCATTGTACTTGATATTCTTTGTCTTGTTTGGCATTCTCCCCATCTTCTGAGAATTTACCTTCATTGGCATTGTCTTTAATGTATTGCAAAATCAGTCCCAAGTATCTGTAGCCTCCTTCTGTCTGTCATAGTAGCTACTCCCAGGGATCTAATGAACATGCTTTACTGACCAAGCCTAAAAGTTGTACCAAGCAGGGTGATCTTGTGTTTGCTAGCTGTGCAACCATGATATGAAACACTGCTCCTCCCTCCCCCAAAATTCACTCCTGCCATACATTTCAGATGTTTCTTTTAAATTATCAAAACTACTTGTGCCAAGTATTTAAAGTCCTTACTATTAATTGAAATTGCTCCTATACTGTACCATTATACCTGGCTTTTGTATTTGCTCCGTTTTTAGTCAAGGTTTTATAATTGTACCTGCTTTCTGTATATTCTTACATACTTGTTGCTTCTTCATAACTTATTTAATGGTAATTGTTCTGATATGTTCTATACCTCTATGATTACAGTGATGCATACATAATGTTGGTACATACTTTGGATTACCATTAATAACATGTAACTATTATTTGTTTGCTGTATGTAAACACTTAAATTACTGTGCTGCCTTATCTGCCATAACCTCACAGGTTGTGCCAGAAAACAGGCTTTTACTTTGTCTTCTGCACTTACTGGGTCAATAAAAATGAACCAAATTATTTTATTTTAAATTTCTGAACTGTCGTTAGCAGTGAAACAGTACATTGGGATATCTTGTAACACAAGTTACAGGGATGCCGAAAAGAACATTGTGACCTACTGTATGCAGTGGGTCACAATTGCCTTTGATCAAGTATGGACACCACATTTACATGAACAAACATGCTGGGGATCTGACAAAACTTGATCTGGAAGACCAGGAAGACAGGAGAGAAGAAAGGTAAGAGAGCAGTAGCTGAAAACAGGACTTACCCAGACTTGCCCACCCAGAAAGCCTTTAAATTATAATGGAGCCAGAAAACTAGAAGACAAGAGAGAAGAAAGGAAACCAAGAGAGCAGCAGCTGAAAACAGGACTTGCCCAGTCTTGCTCACTCACAAATCCTTTAAATTCTGACAGAGCCAGAAAACAAGGAAGACAGGAGAGAAGAAAGGGAAACCAAAAGAGCAGCAGCTCAAATTGTTTTTTTTGCAGGGTATATTTTCTGTTAAATTGTTGTGAAGGTTGTCTTGCTGAAAGGAGGGAAAGCACTCACTGGGTTGCTGGGTCAGAACTGTAGCTGATTGTTTCTGGAGGGCACAGGCTTGGTTCCATCCACCTTGTCCCTCACGCCACCCACCCAAATGGCATAATTTTCTTTATAACAAGGGTTCTGGCACCAGTTCCTCAAACAGGCAAAGGACAAACACCTGTCATATCCTTAACAGCCCAGCATGCTGTGTAGGAGGTAAACACACACACGATTGCACACACTGACAAAAAAAAAAATTTTAACAGGAAGTGAGAGAGACATGTTTCAAGTGGTGCAATGCACTGGCTGTAGGGAACCAGTCTTCTGGGAGACATTCTGGGAGGATGTGATGTCATATTTGCAGGCTGCTCTCTCTGGCCTAAGGGAGGAGGTTGCCAGTCTCCAGACTGACCTGGTGATGATTTGGGAAGCCTCCTCTCCCACTAAGGGACCACCAGAGATGCTGTCATTGCCTCATAGGTTGCCAAGAAAGAGGAGCAGTTAGACCATGGTGGGCTCAGGAAGGATGAGGGTGGTGGAACAGAGGCATATCCCTCCAGTTTTACCTCTCTATAATTCATACACCATTCTGGTGGATTGTGGTTCCTCTATGGAGGCATCTGCAGTGGAGTCCAAGGAGGATGCTGGGAACCTCCACAAAGGAGACCCACAGGAGGGTGGAACGGGATCCCACAGAGGAAGGAAACAACTCCTGGTGGGGGACTCAACCATTAGGGGGTAGAACTGGGGGTGGAAGGGGAGAGGAGAGAGAGGTAAGGCACCTGCTCAGCACCGTGGTTGGGAGGGACAGTAGGCGAATCCTCAGGATTATGAGAGCAGCAGCACAGGAGAGGGAGTTGGACATCATTGTCCACCTAAGGACAAATGACCTGGTATGTTTCTGCGTTTTATGTTTCTGGCTGGGAATGGGATCAGAGTAGTGCAGGAGGGGTTTGTGGAGTTGGGAAGGGGCCTTAGACAAGTAGTACGTATGGTAACCTTCTCGGAGGTGCTGCCTGTCTATGGCATGGGTGAGGATAGGGCACTCTGCACCATAGGATTCAATGAATGATTGAAAAATTGGTGTGGAGCTCAGGGTTTTGGCTTCATTGGGGACTGGGGTTCCACCTGGAGGGATACAGGCTTATACTGGCATGATGGTCTGTATCTGTCCGGGAGGGGAACCAGGATCCTAGGTGATAGGTTTAAATGCTTTATTGGTAAGCATTTAAACTAGCCAAGGGGGGAGGCACTAAAAAGGAGCAGGGAAATCCCAGCCTCCCCCAAAAAACAGGGGAGTTAGCAAGGTAGATACCAAGGTAGAGAAGTCAATAGGGAGCAAATGGAGAAAAAGGCAAAGGCAGTAAGAACAGGAAAGGGGCTAATAGGGGTAAGGCCATCAAAAAATGGAGGGCGATGAGTACCAGTGCCCATAGTCTGGGTAACAAGCTCACTGAACTAGTGGCCTTAATGGAAGAGGAATGCCTGGATATCATGACAGTCACAGAAACATGGTACAATCCATGACTGGGATGTCAACATACCAGGGTACACAATGTACAGGAGGGACAAGGAGGGTAAAAGAGGAGAAGTGGCTCTCTATGTAAGGAAAGGGATGAAAGCAATGGAACTAAAGGGTAAACAGGGAGGAGAGGAGGCACTGTGGGTCACCCTGGAGACAGGAAATGGCACCACAACCAGCACAAAGGGGGTTGTATACAGGCCCCCATCCCAGGGGGAGGAAATGGACAAGGAAATGATAGAAGGCATCCATAGAATGGTAGAAAAAGGGGAGATATTGTTGATGGGGGACCTGAATATGCCAGATGTAACTGGAACACCTTTGCTGCAGCCACATCCAAGAGCAGGGTCATTGTCAATGCCCTACAGGGGCATGCTTCAGACAGCTAATGTTGGAACCCACTCATGAGTTAGCAGTCTTGGACTTGGTACACTCAAATAGGGATGTAGAGAGGATCTGATATTTAGAAGTGGGTAGCCACTTAGGAACAAGCGACCACCAAACAGTGTGGTTCATGATAAACACAGCCATAGACTCAAGCCATATAAAAGCTAGGGTACTGGATGTTAGGAGAGTTGACTTTGGCAAAATGGGAGAGTACCTCAGAAATGCAGTAGCAAGTGGGAAAGAAGGAGTGGTGGAGGAATAATGGGGAAAAATCAAAACTGCCATCATAGAGGCAACACGCCTTTGCGTGAAGCAAATAAACAAAAATAAATGAAGGAAAAAAAACACTATGGTTCTCAAAAGAGGTGGCAGAGCAGGTTAGGGAGAAAAAGATAGCATTCAAAAAGTATAAATAAACCCAGAAGAAGCAGAACATAGAACTATACCAGTTAAAGCAGAAGGAAGCAGAGAAGGCAGTCAGAATAGCAAAGGCCCAAACTGAGGAAAAGATAGCCAACTCAATTAAGAAGGGGGATAAAACTTTTTACAGGTACATTAGGGAGTGAACAAAGACCAAGGAAGGGATAGTGAGGCTTAATAAAGGGGAGGGGGGTTAGCAGAGGGTAGCAGTGAGAAAGCAAGGATACTAAATGAATACTTCTGCTCAGTATTCACAAAAGAAGAGGAGGGGGAGATACCTAAACCAAATAATAGAAGCACTCTGGATAGGGGGGTTAATACCAGTCCATTCACATAAGAAAGGGTCCAGAAAGAACCTTAAAATTGAAGGTGGACAAAGCAATGGGGCCTGATGGGATTCACCTCAGAATTCAAAAGAACTAAGGTGAGAACTAGTGACACTACTGACTACCTTTTTAACAAATCATGGGAGGATGTTGTGGTACCTGAGGACTGGAGGAGGATGTATGTGATTCTCTGCACAAATGTGGGAGCAAGGCAGAGGCAGGAAACTACAGACCTGTTAGTTTGACCTCAGTGGTAGGGAAAATGATAGAATCACTCTGAAAGAAAGAATAGTTGAGTATTGTACCTAGAGGCCAGCAGGGCACAGGACCCAATGCAGCATGGATTCACAGTTGGAAGGTCATGTCAGACAAATCAAATAGATTTCTTTGACTGGGTGACCAAAGTAGAAGACCAGGGAGGGACTGTGGACATGGCCTACCTAGACTTTAACAAGGCATTTGACACAGTCCCACACAAAAGCTTAATAAACAAGTTAGCCAGCCTGGGAGTGGGTCCCAGGTGGTAGTCTGGATAAAAAATTGGCTGGACAACAGGACAGAAAGGGTAATAGTAAATGGAATCCACTCCAAAGAAAGAAAGAGGGGTTACTAGTGGAGTACCACAGGGTTCAGTACTGAGACCGGTCCTCTTTAATGTCTTTATAGGGACTGAAAGGAAAAGTATACCTCTCTGCAGATGACACAAAGATCTGCAACAGGGTTAATACACAAGTGGGGAGGGAAAGGATGAGAAGAGACTTGGCTAGGTTGGAGGAATGGTCAGAAGTATGGCAGTTTAGATTCAATGTAAAGAAGTGCAAAGTAATGCACCTGGAAACAAAAACCCAGGGGAAAAGTACACAATGGGGGGGTACTAACAACAACAAAAATGTGAGGCAGTATAGCGCAGTGGTTTAAAGCTCTGAGTTGCAAATCTGGAGACCTGGGTTTGAATCCCACAACCCCACTTGCATGCTGTGTGACCCTAGGCAAGTCACTTAACTTCCCTGTGCTCTGAGGTCACATCTGTAAACAAGCTTTCAGCTTAGTGTGTCTCTCCTGGTTAAACAATTAAAAAAAAATGGAAAGCAACCTTGGGGTAGTCATATCAGACAACTTAAAGGTAGGCAAGCAACGTGAATAGGCAGTAAGGATGGCTGGGGAATACTGGGATGGATAGGGAGAGGGATCTCCAGTAGAAAACAGGAAGTTGTTATCCCTCTGTACAGACAGTTGATGACACTCCATGTGGAGTAGTGCATGCAGTTCTGGAGACCCCATCTCCATATGGACATAGACAGGATGGAGGCAGTCCAGAGGAGGGCAACTAAAATGGTGGAGGGTCTGCACCAGAAGCCATACGAAGAGAGACTAATGGAGCTTAATATGTATACCCTCAAGGAAAGGAGGAGAGGGGGAACATGATAGAAACTTTCAAGTACCTCAAGGGAATCAATGAAGTCCAAGAGGGTAGCATCTTTCAGAAAAAGAGATGTGCAAGAACAAGGGGGCACAATTTGAAGATAGAGGGGGGAGAGCTCAGGGGCAATGTGAGGAAGTATTTTTTCATGCAGCAGGTGTTGGATGCATGGAAAGGCCTTCTTGATGGGATCATGGGGTCAAAAAACAGTGGTGTGATTCAGGAATGCATGGGACAGGGAGGCATGTCTTGGCTCCTTATGTTATGGCCGCCTAACTCATCGGTTCTACTACCTAGGGATTCAATTCGCAGATTTACACCAACTTACACGGAAATTATACATGGTGTAGTGGACCCCTACATTTCTGAAGTACTCTGGTACAGAATGATTTCTTTTTGCAGCGCTGAACACAATCCGGTGCGCTAAACACTAACCCTCTTAGCCAGGCATGGCGCACCATGGCAACTCAAATCCATCTGCAGGCCTCAAGATGCAGCAGATCAATGACATGTTTGCTGCACTAATGCAAAGAATGGCTGAGGTCATGCTTGCATCCAACAACACTACCTTAGCCATTTAACAGATCAACACCAGGATGAACACCGTGGAATCGACGGTACTTACCAACACAGCCGCTATTGACTCTCTGAATTCTGTGGCCAGAGAACAAGAGTGAGTCATCCAATCCCTGCCAGTCAAAATAGATGACATTGAATACCAAGGCCGCCGCAATAATCTTAGAATACTGGGCCTCCCTGAATACATGGAACAAGGGAATACACTGGACTTCTTGTATCATGCCCTACCAGAGATTCTCAAGCATGACCTTCCTCCGGGCTTCACAATTCAGCTGGCACATAGAATGCTGAACCCCACTCCTAAACCTGGGGAATGGCCCAGACCTGCAATGGCCAGGATCTTAAACTTTGCAGACAAAGAGTGGGTTTCGAACTGAGCTCGTGAACTAGCTGCATTGTCATGGCACGGTCACAGAATTATGATCTTCCAGGATTTCTCCCGCGAGCTCGCCAACTGGAGGAAAGCCTTTACTGAGACCCAATGACTGATGCATTCTCTAGGTCTACGATTTTCCCTTCACTACCCAGCCATAATGAGGATAGAAGTTAATGGTACATTGATGTTGTTTACAATGCCTGAGGCTCTGTCAGAGTATCCTCACAGAAATTGACCTACTACCACAAAGAAAACCACACTGGAGCAGAGTTAAACCTGGCAGACCAGTCCGGACCACTGAGTGACAATTCTCCTGCAAGTTGAACCCCAAATAAGCTATCACTTTGAGGGAACCATGCAAGGCCTTCCTGCTTGTTCAGGCAAGATATAGCAATCAGGCCAGCACACTAAGACAATTCATCCTCAGGACTGTCTCTCCAAAGCAGCCCAGCACATTACTGTCCAGAGTCTGCCTCCTGCTAAAGATGCTGACCCAGTTTTAGACCCGACAGACACTAGGACAAGTGTGTTTGCCACCCTAAATCAGTTTGCGCTCCTACATGACGAGAACCAGGCCAAAGCTGCAGTGTTTCCTGAACACCCGGAGCAGAAGATGGCACTTGAAGCCTCCATACTGGAACAGGAGGTACAGGCTGGAATGGCCTCTTTTCTTTCAGGTGCAGCCTCCACCCGGCTCCCCTGCACCCACACAACATGCTTTGTATCCTGATCAATCGCCTCTCCGACTGAGGCACAGGGAGACAGATCTGCAATCAACATCATCCCAGGGCCTCACTTAGATAAGTGTTCTTGAATATTGTTATTTTTGATAGTCAAGGCTTTGGAACAATATGAAGTAGATGTGATGGTATTTTCAACTTTTACCTGAACTATAATATAAAATGCCGAATCAGAACTTTAGAGATCTCGTTGACCTGGTATATACAGTCCTAATATAGTCCTAACTTGTGGTTATAGCAGGTTCACCCTCAGATTTTATAGCAGAAATAGGTTGAGGAGCTGTAGCCCCTTCTCCATCTCCCTGAACGAGTGTTAGCCCTGGGGGGGGGGAGCTGGCCCACACACTCAGGATAAACTTAGATTCAATGCCTTGCTAACTGTGCTCCTTTCGTGTTGTCTCTAATTCATGCTCAGTCCCATGGCTTAAACCCACTGTGATGAACCTGAGGTCAGACATTGTTTTAGATTAGGGACACCATTAAGTTAGTATGTGTCCCTGTACCAGTATTCCTCCCTATGCTAACTCAGCACAGTTTGAAGGGTTAGGATGCTGGCCAATTAGATGGTTAATATTACTGGCTCCCCAAGTCATAAACCATTATGTTTGTTGAGCCAGTAATGCTGTAAGTCTATCTCAGCCAATGAGTGCTCTTAGATAGCACATGCACTACCCCCCCTTTACATCTAATGGCCTAGTGGGTTGGATCTTAGAGGTTTATCCTTGATCTAATACCTATACTATTACCATAGCTCATGGTTGCGCATTGAGTGTTAATAGTTGTTATGGCTTGTTGTATATGTTATTTACTGTCTACAAATAATATAAAGAGTTCTGCAAACTTTCTGTTTCAGTCCCATATGCTTATGTCTAGACACCACTGCTCAGCCCTGCCCTGGCTCTTCTGGTCTTGTGGCTTTCAACATGGAAATTTCATGTGGGGTTATAATGCCAGGGCTCTCACCCCCTGCTTATATTACCCGTCACATGGCTCTTCAGTACCTGTTTGATTATGGCTGACATGACTTTTATCACCTGGAATGTAAGGGAGCTTAATTCTCCCTCGAAGCATAAACATGTATTGACTCAGTTGAAGAGGTTGAAAGCTCAGGTTGCCTTCCTACAGAAAACTAAATTAACCAAACAAAACCATTCATACTTGGTAAAAAGACTGGGTGGGTAAAGAATACACACCAGTGCACCCACAAAGACAAGAGGGGTAGCTATTCTTTTTTATAAATCCCTCTTCTGGGCTATATCCCAGAGCAAAGCTGATCCACAGGGTAGATGGGTACTAGCTATGTTAGATACTCCTACAGGCCCAACCCTGTTTGTCAATATATATGCCCCTAATGAAGATTATCCCTCTTTCTTTCTTGATCTCTCCACCATGGTAGAGGGGATGATAACAGAGTGCACTCCCATAATTATTGGAGGAGACTTCAACCTCACACTGGTCCCAGTTTTGGACAGAAGTAATCATGGGAGGGAAACTCATATGAAGGGGGCTCAAGCTCTTTTATGGGTCAGCGAGGAAGTAAAGTTAATTGATATTTGGTGTATTACACACCCTACAGATTGGGATTATACATTCCAGTCAGGAGTGCATGGAACATTTAGCAGACTGGATTTCTGGCTCATCTCCCAGTCACTATCCCAACATACTCTCGAATCGCATATTCACCCCACTGTTATCTCTGATCATGACCCGGTTAAATTGCTACTTTCCTTGGGCAACTGACCACCCCGTTCCCCTACCTGGAGGTTAGGTCCTCTCCTCATGCAAGACCCGATGTTTATGGACTGGTCCAAACATGAAACTGAGCTGTTTCTGCACGATAATCCTGTATCAGAGACTTCCGCCCAGGTTACATGGGAGGCCTACAAAGCCACCATGAGAGGTAAAATTATTGGTAATTCCAATCACGGTGGAAACTGAGGGAGGAGGAAATGACACATTTGGAGAGTGCCCTAGTTAGTGCGGAACAAAATCTTAAACAAATGTCATCCCCATCTCTTCTGTCTATCCAGGGTTGACGTGTTCTTATACTTCGCCTACAATTCAATAAGCTTCTATCCGGGAAAACTGACCTGGCGCTTCTTAGGGTAAGGCACTCATGCTGGAAGAGTGGGGGAAAAAGTGGCAAAATATTAGCATATCAGCTACACAAGCAGCAAGCAAACAGATATATAGCTGGACTTAAAGACCCTCAGTCAGGGGTAGTTAAAACTAACCCTCGGGACGTTAATCACATTATGGCTGATTTCTACTCCCTATTATACACCTCCTTGAGAGTACCCCCCCCGACATCCCTAAGTTTCTGGAACCAAACCCCCAAAACTCTCTCATACTCAAAGAGACACTTTGAGAGTTCTCTCATCATAAGGAGATCATTGATGCCTCTGAAGTCCCTCAAAACAGGAAAAGCTCCAGGGGGCAATGACTTCCCAGTAAAATATCTGCAGGAAATGGCCCCCCTTATAATACCCCTTTTATCCAATGTTTTTAATAAATCTGAGAGTCAAGTTCTACTCCCCCGCACTCTCCAAGAGGCAATCATAACAATAATCCCAAAAAAAGGTAAGGACCACAATCAGACAACAAGCTATCGTCCTATAGCCTTAATTAACTCTGACAGTAAAATCTATGCCAAAGCTCTGGCAACTAGGGTGAATCCATTATTACCATGCTTGATTCACCCCTCACAAGTCAGTTTTGTAAAGGGAAGGTACAGTACGGACCATTTAAGGACCCTGGTCAATCTTGTTCACAGAGCACAACAGATGACACTCCCCACTGCGGCCCTGGCAAAAGACTTTGAGAAGGCATTTGATTCCGTAGAATGGGACTACCTTCTTAGCACTTTGGAACATTTCGGATTTGGTCCCCATTTTAGATCAGCTATAGCAGCCTTATACAGTATACTTCTCCCCTTGCCAGAGTTCTAACGAACTCTCTTCTATCAGATCCCTTTCCTCTTCACAGAGGCACTTGCCAAGGATGCCCTCTTCCCTTTACTTTTGTTCTGGCAGTTGAAACTCTTGCAGTGGCGATCTGCCAACACTGTCACATAACAGGTATAAAAACAGGGCAAACCGAGTACACAACCCTTATGTATGCTGATGATCTGTTGGTCACTCGTGCAGATGCAAGTCACTTAAAACCCCCCTCTACTTAATCTTCTTAATCACTTTACTAATTTCTCCGGTTTAAAAATCAACGTCTCAAAAACAGAAATTCTGCCTCTTGATGCATTCTTCTCCCCACCAAACTATGCCCTACTTCAGCCTTATGTGGGCATGAGACAACATCACTTATCTGAGCATAAAGGTGGGTGAGAAGCTAGATAAAATGTGGGATAACAATCTGGGCCCTTGATACATGACTGCAAGGGAGAATTGGAGTGCTGGGCAAGCTACATCGACTATGGCTGGTAAGATCGCAGCTTTTAAAATGTCTATGGCTCCTAAATTCTTCTACATGATGGCCCACATCCATATATCTCTACCCTCACTGTGGTATCAAAAAATAGATAGGATGATAGGAGCCTTTCTATGGGGGACAAAAAGACTACAATATAGTCGTAACACTCTTAGAAGCCACTGGACTCAAGGTGGATGGGGCTTACCATGGATGGAAGGTTACAAAATAGTATATCAGTGCTCTCAGACACTGCAGTGGTTTTGTCCATCCTCACGGTCAACCCCCCAGTGGGTGGAAATGGAACAAAACACTGCAGATGTACCCATCTTGATGATCCTTCTTAATTCGGCCTATCCTCTCAGCTGAAATGGCACCCAACTTTGAATTCCTCCCATAGCTATTGGAAAGCTCTTCATAAGAACACAGAAATTCCTCTTACCTATCTTGCACATCCCTCTCTGGCAAAAGCCAAATATCACAATACACAAACAGCCAGTGCAGAGGCCTAAGTGGAAGGAGGCAGGCATTTTATATGTAGGGGACCTTATAGTTCCCACCACTCACACTGTCCATACTTTCCTAATTTACTTAGTAGATGGGTTATATCTAGAACAGGTCTCTGGAATATTTCCAGATCAGAAGTGCACTAATACCACTCCTTTCACAGTATACAGATGGGGACTTCTCTCCAGCTCCCATTCATAATTGGCTGAAACAACCTGTGGGACTGCGGAAAATATATGCAACCCTCAGGGACACTTTACCAAACTCTGCATTGCCTTCAAAAACTAAATTATAAGCTGTCATGAATATTCAGATTTCTGACAGACAATGGGGACAATGCTGGCAAGCAGGGCATTTAACACATACAGATACCCGTAGCCACCTAATTCATAATAAAATACTTCACTCATGGTGTAGGACTCCAGCAGTACTTAAGAAAGCTGGAGTAGTCCACCATGATAAGTGCTGGAGATATCAACAATTGGCAGGTATTCTGTATCGCATACTCTGGCAGTGTCCAATTATAACCCATTTATGCGCCAATGTAGCGACAGAGGCCAGTAGGATTTGGGGTTAATATTCCATACTATGCTCTCTGTTACTGCTGGGTTTGAAAACTACAGTTCCACACCTTACTTCCCACCATTCGGTGGCTAATGCTACTTAGTGCAAGTCAAACATACCCTTTGAGAAACTGGAGGAGCCCCATGGTCCCCTCTATGGAGGAAATCCTTTGGCTCTAACTCAGATATACGAGCTGGACAGGTATTCCTACTGGATCAGGGCACTCTGAACAACTCCAGACATGCTGAGCACCCTAAATGGCATATTTGGCTTCCAGAGCTGGGATAGGCTGAGCAGTGGGTCAGAGTACTGATTGATTTCTCTTTGTGTATGATGTATTGCTAGAACCCAGACTATTTCTAATATCATACTGTTTGTTTTGAATGTATGACAGTAAGTTAATTTTGTTTTTAGTTTTGTATAATGCTGTTCATTGTTCATTATATCACAATTCCCTAAGCAGTTCAGTATGCAGTCTATTTACATGGCTAGGCTAGTCAACTTTAATTTAAGGCACAATACCAATGGTTACTCTGTGTGATCTTCTTTTTTAGATGCACGCTACAGAAGAGACCACTGGAAGGTACATCTTTCTGGTTACATGAGGCCATGGCATTCAGCAGTGGTACCTCCTACTTGGAGCCTATCTTTTATACGGGTATGTACATAACTGTTTTATATTTCGTTTCTCCAGTTTAAGGGTGAGTACCCATGTAGCCTAACCTTTTTACTGTATTGTTATAATATAGCACTCACTCATACAACAAGTATGTACTAACCACTTATAACAATATTCTAGATACCCAAAATAGTGGAAACCCTGTGACAACATGCATGTACAGTATGCTTCATTTGTTGGCTATTAATTCTGCCTCTGTAATAATCTGTAATAATGTGTTTCTTATGTTGTTGAAAAAAGTCAATAAAACATTTAACAGAGAAGAATGCATGGGACAGACATAAGGCAATTCTGGGAGGGGTAGGAAAAGTAGGCTATTGGTTAACTAGGATCTGCAGCTTATCCAATAGGTAGGCAAATGGACAAATTAGAGGGCCATGCGGTCCTTATCTGCTGTCAAAGTCTATGTTCTGTGTCTCGATTGATTCATAACAAATTGGCATGCTTCATTGTGAGAGTCAAATGACAACCCACTACTGCATTATGTATAGTAGATTCAATTGGTTACCACTGGGGAATAGAATGGAGATAAAATGCTTAGAAATGGTCTTTAAAACAGTAAACTCAAATGGTCAACACCCACTGTCTTTATTGAGCCTCATCCACAAAGCTATTAAAAGTAAACTGAAGTATGCCAGTAGAAGTTTTTAAATAGTATATATATTTTATGAATGCATTGTCTTACAGTATAAGAATGCTTGTGATAACTGTATGAAACAGGAATACATTTGTGAATAGATAATATTGCCCAAATATGTATATCACTGTATGAAAATAGTTATTATTACTACTACTACATTAGGAAAGAGTTTTCAACATCAACTTATTTGTAAACTGTATGCAATGAGAGATTTTAACTGCAATAGAAATACAGTGTGGTTTATTCATTGTACTGCATGCTTGGTAAAGCCATATAGGGTGAAAAATTGAATTCTGAAGGAAAGAATTAGCAAACATAAGACTACTATTAAAATTGGAAATTTGGATTATGCAATAGCGAGATTTTAATGAAACAGTGCATGGTAGCACTGTAGCTAGTCTGAGATAAATGGGCATTGAACATGTTACAGAAGATAAACATGTGGGGTGGGAGCATTACAAATAAATTGGCTCAGAGGAAATCTTATGTGACTGTTACTCCGAACACCCTGGTCCGAGAGCCTGCTCAGGAATCAGTGCCAGGAGTCAGGCAAGGTAATAGCAGTTATAGCAACAACCACTCAGGAGTGTGATGTGATCAGTGAGATTTGGCTTTGGGCACCAGTGCTGTAGCAACCCCTGCAGTGAGCCAAGGGATCTTACTCCTTCCAAAGGAAATAAGGTGTTTGACATTGAGGCTACAAGAGGGCACTGTCCATACCAGGGGAGGAGGGAGAGACCAAGAAGTGAAAGGAAGGAAGAAAAAAACATATGTAATGTACATGACAGCTTGAGGTCTCAGGAATACCTTGAGTCTCTATCACCTGGAGACCCACTATTGGATCCTAATCCATATATGAACTG